>CM041295.1:61441439-62703939 GCA_023052935.1 Piezodorus guildinii
ATATATATATTAATAAATTCTTTTTTCAATCTGGAACAATTATTCTAGTCCCTTTAGAATAAAATTACAAAAAAATTAAAATAAAAACTTTACGGTCTTATAAGATAAAAAAAAACAATAGAAATTACAAATAATAATAATAATAGATTAAAAGCAACCTAACATTATAATATTGCAAATTTAACTAAATAATAAACAAAATAAGAAATACAATTACATGAAATTACAATTTTGAGGAATAGATCTTTCCGGTGATTTTTAAGAAATAATACACTAATAATATAACATGTGCAAAATACATCATAACATAAAATATAATAAATAAATAAATGTTTCTATTTGTTTTGTTTCTTTAATTGGAATTAGGAAACTATTGGGAAGTATGGAACAAGATAAAAATTTAGGATCGGCCTTCCGGCACCTCACCCGACCACCACTGAACCACACATATTTCATCTTAGCAGACACCTTTTTCTGCTTGGGAAGCCAGTAGAGATACCTGTTAGCCGGTGTCATCGCCTCGCTGACGTAAATACGATGCGTGTTGTTCTCCTCCCAGCCTAGATTACGCGTAGAAAAGTCTCTCTTGAACCTTTTTTGTCAAAATAGGTCATCCTCCACTGCTTGCCGAACGAAGCGAGCAATAATGGTCCCCGGGGTTCCTGCTTCTTTAGGCCTGAGGCGTACGGCCTGGTCCAGATCTTCCAGGCACAGCTTCAGGCCCAGGGCTGCCCCGACGTCCTGGTTACAGTCTTACCTGGCCTCTCTGTAATAACTCTAATTTCGAGACTATTTTTTTATTGTTTCTGTTCGGCATTATTTAATCGATCTTCTAAGCTGGAAACTTATTCTTTTAAAAAGTTATTTTCTAAAGTCAATCTTTTCACCTGATTTTTTTGTTCTTCGAGGAGACTTTCAATCTTTTGAAACCTCTCCTTATTTTTGAACGATAATTCAAATTGCTTTTCGAGAGTTTGTTTTATCTCTTTCAACTTGTCTATCCCAACATTCATTATATACTTTAATCCATTTTTTTTTATATCATTGTAAATAAAATTTAATTATAATCCTTTGGTCTTTTGGCCAGACACATCGTATATCTTAATTGTTCTTAAGGGACCCTGTCCCAGAATAATAAAAAAATTTATATTTCTATTTCTATCCCTCGTAGCCTGGCCTTCATCTTCTTAACCTCCTCAGTGAGCGCCATCAACAAATTAATCATAGTGCCAGGCGATTTACAAAGACGATTCACAGACATCGCAATGCCAATTTTTGTGAGCCTCTGAATCCGTTGATTCTGTTTTTACGCATTTTATAAGGTAAATATTCAAACACGTGGTGCAGGACAATTTCATTTTTTCGTCTCTTCCTATTATTTTGCCAGATACTTTACAATTCATCATTTTTTTAAAATTGTTTAAATTATAACGAGGTAGAAAACAATATGATAATGCAACAATAACACTGCGTATTTATTTGCGTCAAATAGGATTCAACTCCTTAAACATACTATCCCTATCATCACTACGGCAATGACTAAGTATATTTTTAATTTACGTAAATTATTTTATTAACTATAATGTACTAAATAGTCGGTGATAATATATATTAAAAAAATCAGTAAAAAGGCTCTTGATATTCTATTGTTATTTAAACACACAACACAAATAAACGTTTAAGCTCCTAACTGAACAAGAGATACTCTAAGACTGAAATATATATTATATATAATATATATATATATATATATATATATATATATATATATATATATATATATATAAGTTAACGTACGTCGCTATTAAGTATAAAAAGAACTGGGATAAAGAACCACACTCGTATAGACTGAAAACAGAACTGGCTTTATTCCGTCTTAATATATACATTAAGGGTCTTGTTTACAACCAACAAGGGTATTAGGCCTAATACGGTCATACTCGCGATCTTAACTCCCCTTGCCAGTTTACGAACATCTTTTCGTAAACTCTCAGGTAGGCCCTTGTAAAGAAATATAACTTATAACTGAAGATAGAACAAAAAAAAAAAAAAAATAATCAATTGTAATATGAAACAAAGAAAAGGAAAATACTTCATAAAAATTAAACTGCACAAACATAATAAAACAAAACACAAACAAATCTCACTTGAACATAAAATGCTTTTTGCACAGCACTGGTTCTTGAACAGAAAAAGAAAAAAAAATATGTTCTATAGCAGCCTACAGTTCGCTATGGCTGGTCCACCATTCTGACTGGGAGCTTCAATTGTTCAAGGTGAACAGTCCGCCGCTTCTTGGGCTCTGTAAGACTCTTTAAGGTAACAACATTGTGCTCGCGAATGCCAATCACTCTGTATGGCCCTTCATACCTCTCTAGCTCCTTACCCCGATTGGACCCTTTCCGCTTGTACACCGTCATCCCGATCTTAACGGCCCCCATAAGGTCCTTCACATTCCGGTTCTCCTTGGCCATCCTTCTGGACTTTTCCCTTTCGATCTTTTCCCGAACCTTTTCCCATCGTTTAAACAGCGCCAAGCGATTGTTCACTACGCGCTTCGATAGATCCTCATCTACTGCGGTACTCACGCTGTCTCTACGCCGATCCCAAAGTCCAAAAAGGACTTCAAACGGAGAGAACCCTGTAACGGTGTGAATAGAATGGCTGTATGCCGCAACCGCTTTCACCATCGCCGCGTCTGGCTCCAGGCCCCGTTCAACTTGGTAAACCCGTAGGTGGTCGCTGAGCGTGCTGTGGAGACGTTCTATCCTATCTCTGCTCTTCGGATGCCCAGGAGTGTTCAAATGCCAAGTGACCCCGATGTCTTGCATTTCCGAACGGATTGCAGAGTTATCAAACTCTCTGCCGGCATCAGAAGATATGCGATCCGGTACACCATAAAATTGGAACCATGTCCGTAACACTCCTAATACCGCCCCAGACGAACGCTCTTGAACCAGGTACGCCATAGCCGCCTTACTAAAAAGGTCCAACATAGTGATCCATTTGTAACCTCACCAAGTAAAGGTGTCTATCTGAAGATCTGTAAGTGGAGATGCTGGCGTGGGTGTTTCTTCTTGTAACGCTTTCGGAGGATGCCTGTCATATTTGGCTGTTGTGTATTTCAAAAACTTATAACTATTCACAATTCACAATTACTTCATTAGGTAACCATTACACAAGTTTAAAATCGAACAAATCTGAAAAACGTGGAATAATAATTAAAACATGTGTTTTTCTTCTTTCTATAAACATATGGTTTTATCGATCACATATCGATTAACACTTTTATATATAACACTGTCCGCCACTTAATTGATACTTGTTTTTTTTTTGTTTTGTTTTTTTTCCTCCTATAGGTTAAGCCTAACTACAGGCTTCCTCTCCCTCTGCGATCGCCTCACTGTGGATGTTGTTTCTGATGTTGCATCTTCTACAGAAGACGGTTCTGTGTTACTTTGATGAACAGTTGAGTTGAATTCCGTTTTCGGCTCTGAAGGTTTTCCTTTTCCCACTTGTGTTGGCCTCAGTTGGTTAACATGTCTTTTGATGACATATCCATGATCCAAATTAATAAGGTAATGTAGTTTCCCTAAGCGTTGGATCACGGTTCCGAATTTCCAGAGATCAGACCCTGAGTAATTTCTTGCTTGAACTCTATCGCCAGATTGAAAAACTCGAACTTTACGGTTTGAAGTTGATGGCTGATACGTTTTTACTGGTTTTATTAGGTGTAAACGTGTTCGCAGTTGTCTGTTCAGGTGAAGTTCAGCTGGCGACTTACCATTAGCGAGGGGCGTTGATCTATATTTGAACAAGAATACATTCAACTTTTGTTTTATGGTTCCTGGATCGTCTACCATACATTTCAGCTTTTTCTTTAGGTTTTGAACAGACCTTTCAGCTAACCCGTTCGTAGCAGGATAATTCGGTGCACAGAACCGTTGGGAAATACCATTACTTTTACAAAAATTTAAAAATTCATCAGATTTGAAAATAGCAGCATTGTCTGAAACTATAATAGTAGGTAATCCATTTCTTGAAAATATTTCTTCTAACGAATTTATTGTAGAACCGGAGTTTGGCGGTTTAGGTGACATAGTAATTTCTACCCATTTAGTTTTAGCGTCTACTACAATAAAAAATAATTATCTTTAAAAGGGCCAGTATAGTCGATATGTATTCTTTGCCATGTTTCTGCGGGCTCTTCCCAACTATGTAAAGGGGCTTTTTCAGGGTTATTTTTGATTTCGGCACAACTCTTACAAGATGCTACTAAATGTTCTATTTCAGAATCTATTCCAGGCCAATAGCACAAAGAGCGAGCAACGCTCTTCATTTTAACTATTCCTATATGAGATGAATGTAATTCTTTTAAAATTTGTGGACGTAAATTTGTAGGAATATAAACTCTGGAACCACGCATAATAATACCTCCATGTAAACTGTATTCGGAATCTTTAGCTTCACCATTACTTAGTTTATGTTTAAAATGTTTTAATTCTGGATCTCGATTTGTTTCGTATTTAATGATCTCAGAAGTTATGGGAGACGTATCCGAAATATTTTGAATAGTAAGTTCATTAACTTTAAATGAATCTTCGAGAAAATTGAGCAATTTTTTATTTAAAGGTAATGGATTTCTCGAAAAATAATCAACATTAGAATGTTCTTTTGAGGGCCTATGACAAATCTCATAATTGAAACCATTTAAAAATTCCGCATATCTGATAAGACGATGTGCTGACATGACAGGCATTTCTTTATTCGGGTGGAAAATTCTCTCTAATGGCTTGTTATCAACTATGAGCGTGAACTTCCTACCGTAAAGGTATTGATATAAACGTTTAAAGGCCCAGTAAACTGCGGTTGCCTCGTGATCTAATTGAGAATATCGAGATTCACTGTTCGTGAGTGATCGTGAAATGAATGTGATAGGTCTTTCTTGACCATTAATAATATGAGAAAGCACGGCACCTAACCCATAAGGGCTTGCGTCCGTGGCTAATATCAAGGGTAATTCAGGTTGATATGGAGTCAACACCCTTTCACTGGCAATTTCATCTTTTATTAAATTAAAGGCATCAGTACAATCGCTAGTCCACGTAAATTTAACATTCTTTTTCAGCAAACGATTTAATGGGAATAGTTTATCGGATGCTTTCGGAATAAATTTTGCATAGTATTGGGCCAACCCCAAAAATGACCTTAGCTCTTCGACGTTTTTAGGTCGAGGCGCAGATTTGATCGCATCAATTTTGTCTTGACTTTTTTCTAAACCCCTAGCACTAATTTTATGTCCGAGATATTTGACTGACGTGCAAAATAATTTGCATTTAGATTTATTTATGTGTAACCCGTTCTCTTGCAAAACATTAAGGCACTTAATTAATCGTGAGTAGCATTCCTGGAATGTACTTCCCTAAATAAGGAAATCATCAAAATAAGCAACTGTTCCGTCTAACTTTTGAATGATTTGATCAATTATTTTATGAAATTCTTTGGGGGCCGTTTTAATACCCATAAAAAGCCTTTTTACCTTATACGTTCCCCAAATCGTTGAAATTGTGGCATATTCTTGACTCTTATCGTCTAACGCAAGATGAAGATATGCTTTGTGAAGGTCTAAAACGCAAAAGTATTTCCCCCCTTGAAGTTTATCAAATAAATCATCAATTTTGGGAATAGGGTAATGCGTATCTTGTAACAGCGGATTGAGGGTAATTTTATAGTCAGCACAAATTCTGACAGTCTGGTCGGGCTTGGGAACTATAACAAGAGGTGTGCCCCATTCAGAATGATCGACTTTCTCTATGATCTTTTGTTCTACCAATAAGTCTAATTCGTTTTTCGTTTTTTCTAGATAGGAATAAGGAATGGGTCTGGGTTTAATAAATATAGGTTTTGCATCATCTTTGAGATTTAGCTTACATTTGAAATGAGGAATGAGCCCAATTTTAGGAGTAAAAACATTTTCGTACTTTTGGAAAAGATCAGTTTTGATTTTCTCGAGGGTTGTTGGTTCTATATTAAATTCGTCGACATTTTGTAAATCTGAAATATTTAATTTTAGTTTCCTAATCCATTCTCTTCCGAGAAGTGGTGTGTAATTATTTTTTACAATGTATAAATCACCATTTGTTTTAACATTATTATAGGAAATTTGAAAATTAACTACTCCTTCGGGTTTGAACGAATCATTCGTGTATGTTCGAAATGTAACAGTAGTAGGTTCTAACCTTAAATTGAGATTTAATTTATTAAAATCGGCCATCGATATGATAGAAACTTTACTGCCGGAATCGATTATAAATTTCATTGGTTTATTATTGAAATGTATTTTGATTTGAAATGGATTATCTACTATTGAATTTATGAGAAAATCTGATTCTGTAGGAATAATGGTATTTACCGTGTTAATTGAGATATGATCATCGCCTTCGTCTTCTTCTTCTTCAACAAATCGAACTGGCTTCTTAAATTGACTAGAGATACATACCTTTTCCACGTGACCTGGTTTTCCACATTTTCTGCACTTCAAGCGGTCCTTCGACTTGCACTGCCTATACGTGTGATTTTCCTTGCCACAAGCCAAGCATATGTTTTGAAGGCCAAGTTTTGAAATTATTGAGGTTTTGAAGTTTCTTTTGAAGTCATTCCTATTTGAATTTTTGCTGATCTGCCTCTTTGAAATCTGGACTTCGTTTATGCCTGCTGCTGAATAACCGTAGAGCTGCTTCTGCTTCTTAGCTGCTTCAATGGCAAGAGCTATCTCGACAACTTTCTCGAATGTTGAACTGAGTCTTCTTGCTGTAGAATTTGTTCCCTGATTTCAACATCATGTAGTCCCCGGACAAATTGTGCTTGCAGAATTGACATTATCGGTTTCCTGCAATCGTTTTCTTGACAAACCCACTTTGATGTACGGGCTAAATGTTTAAGGGAAGCGATGTACTCCGACACAGTTTCGTTTGTATTTTGGACCCTTGATAACAATTTATGTCTTTCCGTATGTATGTTAGATTTATGGCAAAGATGTGCACTCAATAGATTAATCAGTTCATCGTACTCTTTTGATGCGGGCAATTCTGGGGAAGTCAAACTCGATAATAATTGGTAATATTTAGCACCTAAAGCGTTTATCAATACCTTAGCTTTTGTTGATCTTACTTCAGCTGTATCTCCTGTCAACCTCTTTAGCTCAAAATAATTTTCCATACGCTCTTTGTATGATTGAAAAGTCTCTTTTTCTTCATCGAAGGATTCAAAGTTTATAGAACCAAAGTAATCTGTATGGGCCAGCTGATGTTGAGGGCTGTGGTAAGATTGCAGTAACTGTGCTAATACTTGGGATTGAACGTTGAGTGTTTTCATGAACTCTTGGTTTTGAGCAAGTATAACCTCATTTTGATTGACTGCTGGTTTGCTTGATTTTGACATTCTGGATCCTTATCGACTTGCTGTTATTGAAACTTACTTTTGATCTTACAGCACGTTCATCCTCGTCGCCATTTATTTGTTGTGTATTTCAAAAACTTATAACTATTCACAATTCACAATTACTTTATTAAGTAACCATTACACAAGTTTAAAATCGAACAAATCTGAAAAACGTGGAATAATAATTAAAACATGTGTTTTTCTTCTTTCTATAAACATATGGTTTTATCGATCACATATCGATTAACACTTTAATATATAACATTGGCCTTTAAACAGATGCCACAATTCCCGATGACGTCAGTGATGGTCTGTCGCATACCCCACCAAAAATACTTCCTTTTCAGTGCCTGTAGTGTTTCCTGTATTCCCGGTGGTTGGTCTTACCCTGATGGTAAGCTAACGTTACCTCTCGCTGGCTCTCCTCATCTTTCAGGGTCTCTACCCGTAGTGTACAACCAATAAAAGTCCGGTCCATATCGATACGTTCATCCCTCCAAAGGCGCTTCATCTTCTCCCAAACAACCGCATTTCCCACATAGAGGTGGTGAAGAATTCCTGGTTTCGACGCGTCTTTGAGCGAACGACAAATCAGGTCTTCCCTAAGCCCCGGCGTTGACCAGATCCTTGTGATGCAGCATTTTCCGTATCGCTCGTACTCAACCTTTCTTGGCCCAGAGGTCCTGGTTATCCATATAATTTGGCGCCGCTTATCGTTGATGATTGACTCTTGTTCCTCTATCTCTACAGGGCGATCGTCCGTGGAACTGTCCTCTTCTTGGGTCTCCTCCTCGGTTGGTGTCGCTTGATCCACTTCTCTTTCTGGTGTCTCTTCATGTAGAAATTGTTCCACGCCTGCGGATGTTCCCTTTTTTTCTTCCTCAACCGCGTTTACCATTATCGCCCGGGAGAGCCAATCAGCCACAACATTCTCCTTCCCCGGTTTGTAGATGATGTCAATATTATATTGGCTTAATAACTACTTCCATCTGGTAATCCGTGAAGAAGTCTCTTTTAATTTTCCTACCCATTGGAGCGGCCGATGGTCGGTAAGAATCCGAAATCGTCTCCCGTAGACGTATGGTCTGAAATGGTCTACGGCTCACACGATCACGAGAAGCTCCCTCTCTAAGGCGCTGTATCGTGATTCCGCGTCAGTAAGGCGCCTACTAGCATACGCTATAGGTCTATCACCACCAAGCCCATCCTGCGATAATACGGCCCCCAACGCGTTTTCGCTTGCGTCAGTAGTAATGGTAAATTGCCGCGAGAAAAAAGGAAACGCCAAAACTGGTCCCTCCTGCAGACGTGCCATGCATCGCTGAATTTTAGTTTCCATTTCAGGCGTCAAGATCACTTTTCTTTCTTTCTTGAGCGTATTTTTAAGGGGAACAAGGTATTCTGCCATCTCCGGAACGAATCGCCGATAGTAATTTAATGATCCCAGCAATCGTCGGACTCCTCTTACATCTCTGGGAATAGCCATTCTTTGTAGCGCCTCCACCTTACTTTTGTCGGGTTTCACTCTCTCCTTGGAACCCGAACGGCATCCTTGTGAATTCGTAATGACCCCTCTCGTAGGTAAAAGCTGTCTTGTGCTGGTCCCTAGGATGCATCCTAATCTGGTGATATCCAGCTTTAAGGTCTAAAGTGCTGAACACTGTTGTCCCACTCAGCCTATCCAAGATGTCTTCAAACCTAGGAATGGGATACCGCTCGTCAACTGTATTTTCATTAAACTTTCTATAGTCAATGACCACCCTGTACTTTTCTTCACCAGGCGCACTCTTCTTTTTTACCGCCCACAGAGGACTATTATATGGAGAGGTACTATTGAAGATAATACCCTGTTTCTTTAAAGTCTCTATCTCCTCCCTGATGTGCTCTCGTAACGCTTGTGGGTACCTCCTCTCTTTCACATATGTCACGATTTCTTTTTTCAAAGGGATTTCATGGACAGTCACTCCGGTAACTCCCAATATATCGCCTTCCCTAAAGAATATGTCATCATATTCATCCCTTAATCCCTTCCTCCAATCCACAGTGCGA
Organism: Piezodorus guildinii; assembly: GCA_023052935.1. Classification (NCBI taxonomy): domain Eukaryota; kingdom Metazoa; phylum Arthropoda; class Insecta; order Hemiptera; family Pentatomidae; genus Piezodorus; species Piezodorus guildinii. Next base: position 61,450,929 of record CM041295.1, read on the forward strand.
TCGACCGCCCCTACCCTTTTACCGCTCTCCACGAACTCTTGGCAATTATACCTCCTCTTTCCTATCCTTATTTTCCACCGTCCCCTCACGGTTCTGATTTCCGCTCCTAATTTCCCTAGAAGGTCGCAACCTATAAAACCTTCATACTCGCGCGGCATCCCCTTCACGATGTGTATCGGTAAACGCCTCCTTCCATGACCCACCTATCTAACGCCATTACCGTTTCCCCTACTACTTCGCAAGGACCACCCAGAGTGATTAGTTTACAAGCACATACCTGTATCTGAAGTGTCGCCCTGCCGCCGCACAGATGCTCCGCCGCCTCTCGACTCAAGATAGTGCTGGAGCTCCCTGTGTCCACCAGGCAACTCACTCCAGCAACTCGGATGATGGGCAGACCGCCGCAACCGCTCCTCATGCTGTTGTTGACTAACGCGCGGTCGCCCCACTCCTGCCACTCACCTCAGGCCGCAACGCGTTCTCTCCTTCCTGTCGCCGCTCGCCGTTGTCCGCTCCGACGGGTGTTCCTTCTTCCTTCGCCTCCGCTGGTCCCTGATCTCGCCTCCTCCTCACACTCAGTCTTAGACGATCCCGATGTTCCAGTCGACTCAGAGAGCGCTCTACTTCTTGGCCATAAGTTCTGAGCGTTAACTTCCATGGGTTCTACCCTTGATGATTCCTGGCGCCTAAACATGTACGGGCACTGCCGCGCAATATGCCCCTCTCCACCACATTCGAAACATTTGGTTCGAGGACATTGTGCAACAAGGTGTCCAGATTTCCCACACCCGTGGCACCTCCGCTCCTCTCTTCTTCCGCTAGGTCTCGGTTTTCGAGAGCCTAGCCTCCTCCCCTCAGGCGCTAATCTCTCTCTTCCATAGTTCCCCGCATCTCTTATTTTCCAAGCCGGTTGTACGACTCTGGGTTTGCGATAGGTTACTCTGCTCCAGCCGTGATCGTCTACCTCCATCCGCGCTTCTTCTTCCCGGGCACTAGCATCAATCATTTACTGAGCCCACTCGACAAATGTTCGGTCTGTCGGATGCCCTTCCTTTCTTCCCGTTTCCCGGGCTAGTTGTACCATTAAGATGGTAGACAAAAACCCCATTTTTGCCTCCACCCCAGGCACGTCAATCACCTCCCTCATTTTCTCTGTGATTTTATTATAGCTGGCTAGGAGCTCCCCCGCGTATTGCCCGTTACTCTGACGAGGCCGCTTTACCTCTAAAACATGAGGAAAATATCTTCTTCGGTCGTCCATCTCCCACCGCCATAAGCCTTCTTCAACCGCTCCTTTATCACTAACCACGGGGTTTCTTCGTCAGCCTGGATAAGATTAAGCACACTCCTTTTTACTCGGCACACGAGGTCAGCTTTAATCGATTGAGCGTCACCCGGGTCGACCAAGCGCTCAGCAATCTTCACCTCTATCCGTGCCATCAGTCGGTCACCACCTTTCAAAAAGTGATTTAGTTCTCCGACCTCTCCATCGAATCTCTTCAGCTCGGAGACAGCCTTCCGTAAGTCCTGGACAGTGGCCGCCCGCACCCTCATCCAAGCCAAGGTGTTCGCGTGGGCCTCTGCGAGCGTATCTCTTGGCAATGGAGGTATTATTTCTGGTTCCGTCGGCAAGTTCAGAACGGCTGGTCTTATTACTGCTTCGGCCATCTCGAAATTACGTGAAACCAGTACGTGAAGAAAAAAAAAATTGTCTTTTTTTTTTTTAATAAAAAAAATAGTTTTTTAAAGTTTAAAAAAAAATATTAAAGAAGAAAAACAATAACAATAACAAATAAATAAACAAAAGAAAAACGAAATAAGATCTTAATCACGTGAACACGGGTTTCGGCACCAGTTAACGAACGCCGCTATTGAGTATAAAAGGAACGGGGATAAAGAACCACACTCATATAGACTGAAAACAGAACTGGCTTTATTCCGTCTTATATATACATTAAGGGTCTTGTTTACAACCAACAAGGGTATTAGGCCTAATACGGTCATACTCGCGATCTTAACTTTATATATATATATATATATATATATATATATATATATATATATATATTATTAGGGTCTTTTATACATTAAGGTTGTCATTTACTTTTTATCATCAAATGATTACTTTAAAAGTAATCATCATTCTTCTTGTTATTTAAATAAATTAAACTATATGAAACATTCAAACTCTGTTAAACAGGTTATTAACTGTTATAAAGAGGTGAATTTTATTAATTTAATTTTTTTTTTTGTAATAAAGAAGAAAATGTCTTACATTTTTTTCAAGATAAAGGAGTCTTTACACAATTTAATAGGGTGTCATGAACATATTTGTTCAATTTATCATAGTGAACATAACACTAATATATTATTAAATCTAGGTCTATGAATCATGGTTTTTATTATAATTTTATTTTTTTTATTGAATCTGCATAATGACAGCTGAAGTGCTGTGAATCTGTTTTAAAATTTATAGTATCTTTTATATTTTTGTTTATTTATAGATTGTATTTTTTTTTATGTCAAAATTATTTTTTTCTATTTCTAAAATTGTTGGTGTTTTAAAATCAAATTGGTGATTAAACTAAATATATGTATACTACTGTTATGCTAATGCAGTGGTGTTTATATTTTTGCAATTATTATTATGTTGTTTTATTCTGGCAGTGATCTTTCTAGAGATTTCTCCAATGTAAATTTTGTCAAAATCTGTACAATTAATTTTACTGATAACATTTAATTTTTCATAATGTAAAATGAGGTCTTTAAGGTTTGACAAATGATTACTAAGTTTATTTTGGTTGTTGAGTCCTAATTATTGTTATTAAAACTGATAAAACCAAAAAAATAGTATTCATGTGTAAAAATGAATATAATGAGAAAATGATAACTGAGCTCAGTGATAAAAATACTTATAAGAAATTGCAGAATGGTCCTTTTAAAGATTTAGCTAATAGAATTAACTTATTTGTTACAAAACTTTTGTAAAGATAAAAAATAAGTTACATGTTACAGACTTTAACGTACCTAGAATTTATGGAATTATTAAAACAAATAAAAATAATAATTGGAGACCTATTATAAACAATATTAATGGGCCTTCTGAAACCTATGCAATATTTCTTCATCCATCCTTTAGTGATCTTAATAATGACAACAATTATTATATAAATAATGCCTTTGAACTAAAAAAAAAATAAAAAAATATATATACATATTTAGAAGGTTTGAATTTATGTATTAAATATAATTATTTTAAATATAATTGAGATATCTATTAAAAATTATATGGACCACCTATGGGAGAAGCAATGTCTGTAGATTTAATTGGTATCTATCTTTATTCAAAACAATTGTTATTGAATAATATTTCAATCTGTCCGTAGTTAGGACATTTATAATAGTGATCAAGTACAACATTCATACAATATTTACAAAACTATAAAATAATATATGTTAACACCAGATATTTTTTTTTTGATAAATTTAAAAATAAAATTTTGATTTTTTTTTAAATTCAAGGGACTATATCCCCAATGGCAAAAGACCCCGTGGCCGACCGAGAATGTCGTACCTGATGTATCTCAACCGTTTTTGCAAAAAAAGAAACAAAAACATTCCCCAAGCCAGAAATCTTGCATGCAACAGGGAACATTGGCAATCCTGGCTAAACGCTTCCCTATGCTGAAAGGCAGGCACTACAGGGTGAGGCAAAAGAAGAAGTCTACTGCAATATTGAATGTATTATTATGTTCCTTATTTTTATTAAATCTGTTTAGGTATTTAATTAGGTTAATTTTGTATCTTTTCTTAAATCTGTTTTTATGTTTCATTAGGTTTATTTTATTTCTTATTTTTTCTTTTTGTATTTAGTTAGTTTAATAAATGTATAGTGATTCTTCTTTTTATTTTATTTTTTTAAATCTAAGAAGTCCAATTATTAACTATAAACGAACCACCCTAAATTTGAGTTGTCACCAGGCAGAACCGATCTTCCACTGATAGCTGAGCATAAGCAAAATACAGTAAGAATCAATAAAATATTTACAATGACTAGAAGTGTATCTATCTAAATGATTTATAAATGATCCCTCTTTACTAATAAAATATGTTCATAAGTTAATGGGCTTACAATAACATTATATTAAAATGTACGATTTATTTCATAGCGTATCAACTTTTCCAAAATCTTACGCTTTCCAACATCTATGTTACTACTTATATTTCAGGAATGTATATGTATATGTATAGGTATAGAATAGAATAGAAAATGAACTTTATTCTGGGACATAGTCCCTTAAAAATAACATTGATGTTACAAATAAAGATAGCACTTCTGACCAGAATACATTAGATAGATTGAATTATTTACAAACTTATTTATTTACATAGGTAAAGTAGATTAACGAAAAAAATCATATATATGTGTATATAAGTATATATATATATATATATATCATCATCATCATCCAGTGGCGCGACAGGCCGTGTAGGCCCTGGGCCTCGCGGTGTAAACTCCTGCGAGTTTACACTCACGTTTCATGATGCAGTTTTTAGTGTAGGGTCAATATATATATATATATATATATATATATATATATATAATATACGTGTGTATATATACATAGAGAGAGAGAGATGCTTTATTTATTGGCAATGCTGCCCAAATACATCAAGTTGCTTACACTACACAGCATACTAATCAATCCCGATTTGGATATATTGTACATAGATTATCAAATTCATTTATTTTTCCTAACCTATGTAAGATGTAGCGGTGTTGGCTGAAAATGTAATTTTAGACTCCCTGGGGATTATCCACCATCACCAGCATGGCAATTAAGGAGTGAATTTATCTATATTTTGATTATACAATGTGCACACCAGAGGTTTAAAGTTTACATTTTAAATGTCTCGTCGCTTTAGGCTACTTCAACACTTACTAGACAAACGATCAAACCTTCCTCTGAACAACAAAAGGCTCATTTACATGACTATTATAAGACCAATCTGGACATACGGAGTAGAGCTTTGGGGCTCTACTAAACCATCAAATTCTACCCGTATCCAATCCTTACAGTCCAAAATCCTTCGTGAAATCCTCAACGCTCCTTACTTTGTCACGAATAAACTTATCCATAAAGACCTTAATGTTCCCTATGTTACTGATTTGCCCCGGACCTTAGGGTTAGACCTCACTCTAACACACTAGTTTCAATCCTTTCTTCCTCTTCAATTCCGGATAATCCTCCGAGGTGCCTGAAAAGGAAATAGCCCCGGGACCTTCTAGTTTAGAATATTTTTAGAGTGCTGCCACTGGGTAGTGTCTCTACATGTTTTTCATGACAGTTTTGTATATTACCATCACATTTACTAGATGTATTTTTATTTAATACGGTTGTAAATATCAATAAATATGTTTTTAAAAAAAATTTAAATGTAGTTATATAGAGATTTTTTTTTTTTGTTTTTTAAGTTTAGAATTATTTAAATTTGTTTCATTTTGATTTTATTAATATATTGTAGAAGTTTTTGTTTTGTTCCTTATTTAACTATTTTTACTTTTATTTTTGTTAGTATTCTTTTATTTTTTTTAACGTATCGACCTATTTAAAATGCAATGTTTATCACTTATATTATTAATGCTTGTACAATGATTTTTGAGAAATTAAAAATAATGTATTATGTTTCAGATATTAACTAAGTACACTTTACCTTTGGCATTGTGGACAATTTTTTTCAAAATTTAATTATTATAGTATCCATGATTCACTGTGTAAAATTGTTAAAAAAACAAAATACCAAAAATTAAATGAGTATGTTGTAGTTAATTTTGCCTGAATATTATGTTCCCCATCACTGAAAAATTCAGTAAAACGATTATATCTATGTAAATTTCCTTTAGACAAAAAAATTAGTACTAATTTGATATAAAAACATTGGGTATAAAAATGGAGGAAGCAGCTATGGAATTTGACTGATCCTACTTCATCCTTACAGCCTAGGTTGTCCTTATTGAATTAAATAATTGTATAATATAATAACTATGCACATAACGTAATTGTGGGTCATAACTATTTTACAATGAAAATCATATTTATGCATATGTACATATCATTCATACCTACTACTTTGGTTTGTCTACTTATAGTTTAGTCCAGGTCTAATCAAGAAATGAGTCCGTCATATCAGGAACAAAATTAATTATTAATGAAAGTTTTTTTTTTCTTTCTCTGTTATATATTTTTTTCTCCACCTGGCCAGCAATATAACATGTCTTTCTTTTGACGTTCCAGGTGCATTTTAAAATATTTTTTTAATTTAATTTTTTTTTTTTTTTTTTTTTAACAAGACTGCAATAAACTAAAATGAAATGATACCTGTCTCTTCACTTAATAAAAATAAACTCATCCGTACTAAAATAAGTAAAGGAAAGTTCATCAATAATCCAGTAATTAATAATTGGAATCGGAATGATTAGTAAATTAATTGAACTATATCTACTGTAACACCTCACTTTGCCATAATTTTATTTTTTTAAAATAAAATGATACAATGAACATAAAAGGTTAAAAAAATATTAATTTTTATAATATAAGTTTTTAACATCACTCTAAAAAATAGTGATTATTAGAAATAAAGTTAAACCCTAGGGATTTGATTCACAAGCTATGTATATACATTAATAAAAATAAGAATAAATTCAAACTGCTCTATAAGCTATTCTGGTAAATCATTAAGTTGCCTTTTTTTTTCATTTAGTATGGCAGCAATTTTGGCATAAATTGTGGTTTCCATTTCTAGTTTTGTTGCTAACATCTCTTTATTAATTTCCTTTAAAAGTTCCCATTCTGAAACAGAAACGTTATTCAAAATTATATTTTATTTATCTATAAGGGGTCATGGGCATCCCCAAGAGGGATGCAGTTCATCAAATAACATCAGCTAGACATTTAAAATCATTGATTTTCCATTGTGATTCTTACCACTTCTTGGTAAATGGAAAACTGAGACATAAATTTACCATAGTCTGAGGATAGCAGAATGCAATTGAGCCTGGTCTGGAACAGGCTGTGTTAAAGGCATACCAAATAAAATGAAGAAACTATAGAACTTTGAGAAAAGAAGCTGATAGTGCATGTAGAAATAAAAAGATAAATATAATCAAGCAGAAAATCAAAGAAAAGGAAAACTTAAATATAATATTATTAGGCTAAACAATCTAAAAAATTATCATAAGTTAAAGAAAAACAAATAAATAGACTAATTTCACTTCACTTCACAAAAAAATTAATGAGGCATTAACCGGAAAACCTATATTATAAAATTTATTTGTTAATTATAAATGATTTAATTTTTAGACTGACCACAGTGAATTATAATGTTTACTTATATCCATGTTTCACAATTTAGGCAGTTTAACTTTTTCTATGATAAAATATGTAATGATGAAAAACTAACCAACTTTTTGTTTATATCATGTGTTTTTTGTTTTTTTGTGTATACACAAATTATATATATATATATATATATATATATATATATATATATATATATATATATAATAAAAAAACCCAGATTGTTCAGGTGTTCAAGGAAAGGCCCAGTGCTTGTTGCCCTCTTAACTTCATCTCTAGCTCTACGATAAGAAATTTGATTGTCCAACTTTTCCGAAGCTGTACCTTCTTTTGTGAATTTGTCAGCTACTTCGTTCCCATAAATACCACAGTGGCCGGGTACCCATTGGAAAACCACCTGCCTACCTTGTTGAAGCAGTTGTTCAATTTTTAATAGGCAGTTCACTACGTAATTTTCTTGAGATGCATTTGGCTGCATAGCTGCAATTATGGCCGCCTGTGAATCTACAAACAGTACAATTCTCTTTGCATCTATATTTGTGATAGCTAGCAAAGCTAGTAATATAGCATGAATTTTGCTGTCGAAATTTGTAGATCATTTTCCTACCGGCTTCGAGATTAGAAATAGATGCGAGTACATGCCTGCTCCTCCATTGTAATTTGCATGTTCCGCTGAACCATCGGCGTAGACATAGAGCCAGGGAAAGCTGGGATAACGCTCAGTTATGGTTTCGAGTGCCAAGGATCTTAATTCCTCATGTATAGCTTCTTCTTTTTTAATTTGTCTCATGAGATTAAGGTGATAAGATGCTGTCTTTAGAGGGATCCTGGGTGGCAGGAGAGAAAGTTTTTCTCTTAGAGGAGGCATTAAGCCTGTTTTTTATCTAAGGCTTTTTACTTTTTCAAAAAATGTGACCTACGTCTTAAGTCTTGTGGAGGGTTTCTCTCTACTTGACCAGTAGTCAACCGGGAGCCTAGATAGACGTTCATAAAGGCTCATTGAGCTTACTTCCCTTAGCATTTCCAATGGCTTGACGTTTGTTTGCAGCTGCATAGCTACAATAGGAGTGGACTTTGGAGCACCTGTTATTATTCGTAGCGCTGAGTTTTGGAACCGCTCGATTTTTTGTCTGGCACATTCTGGTGCTGTTATTATAGTACAGGAGCCGGGCCGAAAAATGCGAATTATAAGAAGAAAATTTTCAATGTGATTTTCACATTTTAGCCATGTTGTACGACAACATTTTTTCGTCTACCAGCTCAAACTGGTCGGAATAAAAAATGGCGGCCATTCAAAACGGTCACAAAAAACCGAAAAATGGTATTATTTGAAGACGATTCTTTTTTTTTCATTTATTAAACTAGGTCACTAGCTGATACGAAAAAAAATTGTCTGCCCATTCTAGGTGGTCAAGTTCATACGGCAGACATGATTCATTAGAAGCTTGTTAATTTTTATTATTATGAGTATTTTGGTAAAATGAGCGGTTTCGATGATATCGGCCTGAAGACTGTTAAAAGTCGATCAATTCGTCTGCTTAAGACACAATGCATTATATTAGTCCAGGAGCCGGGAGATATCACGGTACCTATAATACTTACAGACATCTATCAGCTCTCGAATTGATGCTTATATTATATTATATTATTGTAATATTTACCTTTATAATGCTAAAATGAGGTCAATTCCTGTATTTCGGACCGAATGCATTCAATGGACAAAGAAATCTCGGTAACTATAAGACCTACAGGCGTCTATCACCTCGTATATTAAAGCTTATTAGAACTTGTCAATTTTGAGTATTTGGTAAAATGAGCGGTTTCTATGATATCGGGCTGAAGACTGTTAAAAGTCGATCAATTCCTCTGTTTAAGACACAGTGCATTATATAGACCAAGATATCTCGGTACCTGGAAGGCCTAGAAACATCTATCAGCTTTCGAATCGAAGCTTATTCAATGTCCATAAATGTATATTATGATGAGTATTATTACATGATAGGTGGTTTCTTTGGTATTTACCTTCATAACGTTAAAATTGGGCCTATTCTCATATTTAGGGCACAATTTATTATAAGGAAAAATATATCTCGATACCCATAAGACCTACAGACATCTATCACCTCTTATATTAAAGCTTATTAGAAGCTTGTTAATTTTTATTATTATGAATATTTTGGTAAAATTAGCGGTTTCTATGATATCGTGCTGAAGACTGTTAAAAGTCGATCTATTCCTCTACTTAAGACACAATGCATTATATAGACAAAGATATCTCGGTAATCGCAAGACCTTCAGACATCTATCAGCTTTCAAATTGACGCTTATTCAATGTCCATTAAGATATATCGTAATGAGTATTTTCGTATAATACGTGTTTATTGTAATATTTACCTTCATAATGCTAAAATGAGATCAATTCCTGTATTTCGGACCGAATGCATTTAATAACTGTATCATGGGATGTTTCTGTGATATTAACCTTCATAGGTTAAAATATTAATAATTCTCGTATTTAGAAAATAATATATGGACAAATATATTTCGATACCTATAAGACCTACAGACGTCTATTACTTCTCATATTAAAGCTTGTTATATGCTTGTTAATTTGTATTATTATTAGTAGTTTGGTAAAATAAGCCGTTTCTATGATATTTACTTCATAACTTATATTTAGGTCCATTCTCGTATTACGGACACTATGTATTTTATCGAAAAAAATATATATCGATACCTATAAGACCTATAGACGTCTGTTAGATATAAAATGGAACCTTATTAGATTACTTTATACGACAGCTTTTATTAAGGTCACAGGCAAATGTAAGTTTAATAGGTTCGACTAAGTTAAACACAGTGTCCTAAATTATAGAATGACCGCCTTTTTTTAAAATTTATATTATACAGGGCCCAAATCGTAGAAACTGCACGTTATACAAAAATACTCATAATAATCAACATTAATATAAATCGAATAATTGTTAATTTGAGAGGTGATAGGTGTCTGTTAGACCAATTGGTACAAATATATCTACGTAATACATTGAGTTTTAAACATAAGAAATAACCTAATTTGAACATCGTTCAACCCAGTATCATAGAAACTACCAGTTTTACCATAATACTCACAATAGTAAACATTTATAGAAATCGAATGAGCTTTAATGTGTAATTTTTTCAGTATCTAGATGACTTTGTCCAAACATTGTGTATTGAACGCAGGAATTGGCCGGCATTGAACATTCAGCCTAAAATGCTCGGAACTGAAAATACTCATTACAATATACATTAATGGAAATTGAATAAGCTTCAATTCGAGATCTGATAAATGTCTGCAGGTATTATAGGTACCGTGATATCTTTGTCCACATTATACATTATGCTACGGCAATTACGTTATTGCTTCTCCCCATCTATTCCAAAAACAGAACTAAATCATTTTAGACCTTTTCCCTTTGGACCCGCCAAATGGAACATTTTTTTTTTTTTTTAGATTAAGATTTTTATTTTTCAATATTTACAAGTGGCTACATGCCTCAAACTTCATGCATTTTGTGGTTATTGCACCAATTACATGAACTTTTACGTGATATTTACAGGGGTTAATGTTTATTGTAGCCTAAGTTACGTTGAGAACAGTAGGAAAAATCTAAACAAAAACCTAAACGATAAAAAAAAAATCAATGTAAAAACAAAACTACCTAAAAACGAAACAGTACAAAATAACAATATTTTGGTTATATGCTAATACAATATATCAAACTATATATATATATATATATAATATTTTTTTTAAATTTCAAAATCCAACAGCTATTCCGTCTTATCACCTAAAAATCCTACTTACTGGCCTACTTCCCTTAAAAAGCGCCCTAATATTCTTGATATATTCGTCGCATCCCGAATTCCCACCTTTCAATCTACAGTAACATCCTTAGAAGACCTCTCCACAGACCATAGCCCAGTTCTGCTTCTCCTGCATTCAAACCCAATTCATAAATCCTCCCCTCCTTCATTGATTACAGGACATGTTGACTGGGACAACTTTCACTCTGATCTAGAAAACGAACTTGACTTAAAGATTCCACTAAAGACAGGGCAACAAATCTGCTATAGAAAAACTGACAAGAACAATAGGTATTGCAATTAGTAACAACGCATCACATCCCAAAAATAATTATTTCCGCGACACTAGCTTACCGCCTCACATTCGAAAATAGCAAGGGTTAAGTGGCACAGGTCCAGATACCCGTCCGACAAAACATACTATACTCACCTAACTAACAAACTCAAAACTGAAATTAGAAAATTCTAAATGAAAACTTTTCAGGACTTCACAGAAAACCTAAGACCAACTGACAAATCTTTATGGACAACTACCAAAAATCTGCTCAAATTCAAAACCTTTAATCACCCACTCCTTACCGAATCTTCTACCTGGTCTCGATCAGATGAAGAAAAAACTCAGATATTTGGTGAACATCTTTCCAAAATTTTTAATCCACATCCTGAAATCCTTAATCAGACCCATATTGAAGCACAACTAACTATTCCACTCCAAATGTCCCCTCCTCCTAAGGCCTTTAATCCTTCTGAAATAATTAACGTTATCCATCAGTTACGTATTAAAAAAGCACCTGGTCATGATCTCATCACATCCTTTATCCTTAAACAGCTACCTTGAAAGGCGATCCTCTACCTCACTTATATATTCAATACCACCCTCCGAACCACCTATTTTCCTGAACCTAGGAAAATGTCAATAATCAAAATGATCCCAAAACCTCCAAAGCCCCCTGAACATCCATCCTCATACCGTCCGATCTCCCTTTTACCTATCATGGGCAAGATTCTAGAAAAACTCATTTTAAAGCGCCTTTATCCGATCCTGGAAATGAATCACGTAATTCCTGACCACCAGTTTGGATTTCGGACATACCACTCTACAATTCAGCAATGCCACCGTGTGGTAGATGTTAAATCCTTCACATTGGAGCGCGGAATGTTTTGCAAGAGTGCTTTTCTCGAAGTGGAACAAGCGTTCGACCGAGTCTGGCACCCAGGACTCCTTTATAAACTCCGTCAATTCCTTCCCGCAACATACTTCCTCATAATCCGTTCCTACCTCACTAATAGAACCTTTCAAGTAAATCATAACCTTTCCTACTCTTCTACATTTTCTCAGTCTGCAGGTGTACCTCAGGGTAGTATCTTAGGTCCCATCCTTTATACGGTATATACAGCTGATATCCCACTCCATCCTAGCACTGTCCTCACAACTTACGCAGATAACACTTGTGTGTTATCCATCCATAATGATCCAACAGCTACATCCCAAATCCTTCAGTCCTACATCACAGCCATTGAGGAATGGTGTCAGAACTGGAGGATTAAAATAAATCCTGAAAAATCCCACCAAATTACCTTTACCTTCCGTCGAAAACGGATGACCTCCTGCCCTACCGTATCCTTTAATAATACGCCACTCATACCTGTTGAACAAATCCGATACCAAGGACTCCATCTTGACAAACGTCTTACATGGAACCCTCACACGAGACTAAAACGACAAGAAACTGCCCGTAGATACCGATTACTACAACACTTACTAGACAAACGTTCAAAACTTCCAATTCTCTACAAAAAGCTCATTTATATTACTGTCATCAGACCCATCTGAACATATGGAATCGAGCTTTGGGGCTCTACTAAGCCATCTAATTCCTCCCGCATTCAATCCTTACAATCCAAAATCCTTCGCAAAATCCTAAATGCTCCTTATTTCGTCACAAATAAAATCATCCATAACGACCTTAATATCCCATTTGTGGCAGACCTTTCTCGTACCAGATATACCACTTTTAATTCCAAACACCCAGCCCATATAAACCCTCTTGTCCGCAACCTATCAACCTCACATATTCCTGACAACCGTCCGAGGCGAAAGAAGATGGCCTCGGGAACTAATTACTTAAATAAACATCAAAGTACTACTGCTGGGTAGTTTCTTCACAAGCCTTTTATTATAATTCATCACTTTTACTTATTGTATTTATGTAATATACAGTTGTAAAATTCAATAAAATATAAATAAAAAAAAAAAAAACATTAAAAAAATTAATTCAGTTGTATGTCTTTAGTGAGTTCATGTACCTAACGTTTGTGTGTTTGTTTTTTCATAATTAGGTCATTTTGGTGATAATATTTTTGGCACTATTGTATTTATTATGTATGTGTTTTGTGAACGTTAAGGATTTGTCCATTTCCAATCCTATGTAATTTATAGACTAGGCCCAGGAGATTATGTTTCCATTCATAACTATATTTTTTGTAACGGACGGCCTTCTGTTTGTGAAAATTATCGCTTGAGTTTTCTGAACATTAATTTTAATCTTCCATTTTAAAAAAAAAGAGGATACGTTTTTTAAGGAGAGCCTGTAACCTATTGATTATTGTATCGATCCTATATGAAGATGTATAAATAGCCGTATCATCGGCGTATAGGGATCGTTCTACTGATGAGATTGAGGGGAGGTCTGAGATGTACAGGTTAAAAAGGATCGGGGAAAGGCAGGAGCCCTAAGGAAGACCAACTGATAAGTTATGGATTGAAGACTTGGTATGGTCGTTGGTGATGAAGAATGATCTATTGTTGAGGTAGGATGCAAGGAGATGGATATTTGAAATTTGTATGGAATTGGAATGATGTATGGAAATTTGAAAACAATTAATTTGTGAATGATACCCTTGTGCCATACCTTGTCGAAGGCCTTTTCTAAGTAGAAGAATCATACCAGTGTGTTTCTTGTCATTGTATCCTTGCGTAATGTAGTCAGTAAATCGGGCTAGTTGTACTACTGTTGAGTGTTTGGCTCTGAATCCGAACTGTTCGTTGGGGATAAGTTTATGTTGGTTAACGTGTTTCAGTATTCTGGTTAAAAGGAGTTTTTCAAATATCTTAGCTATTATGTTTAGGAGATTGATGGGTCTGTAATTGCCAGTTTTTGTGGGATCTTTGTAAGGTTTCGGAATGGTGATAATTTTGGCGGTTTTCCAGGATGATGGGAAATAACTTAAACGGAGGATACAGTTATATATTTTGGTTAGGAAAATTAAGGAATTTTTAATTAATTTTTTTTACAACTATGGCGGGTATGGAATCTGGACCAGGGGATTTCTTGGTTTGTAGCGATTTAATGATTTTGCCAGCTTCCTTTGGTGAAATTGATGGGAAGGAAGTTGTGATTGGTATTTCAAGGAATCGTTTTACAGAATTAGTGACTTTACGGTCGTGGTGAATAGAGCCAAGATCCGTAGGTATGGTACTGACGGAACTGATGTGACGCGCTAGTAATTCAGATTTTTCTTGTTCACAATATACATACCTGTCTGCTTGTTTGAGAGGCGGTATCGATCGCGGTTGATTAGTAAAAATTTTGTGTATTCGCCATAAACATTTATCTCCTGGACGAAATTGATTTAGTGTTTTTGTCCATTTATTATTTTTCCATTTGATCAATTGATTTTTTACAAAAGAATTTATTCTATTTGATATACGTTTATGGAATGGATTATTGGTTTTTTGTGAAATTTTTCGGATTTTGTTTTTGATTGATATGAGGATTTTCAAAGCAGAAGGAAGATCGTCAGATAGATATTTGTTGGATTTTACAGGTATCGATATTGACATTGAATTTTCAATAATTTCATTTAACAAATTAATATTTTCTTCAATATCAATCGGATTATCGATTCTGCGGTTGAGGTCTAGATTTTTGTCGATTGTTTCGCTAAATAAATTCCTATTAGCCTTTTGAAACGCGTATCTAGGAGAAGTATTAATTGTACGAATGTTCTGTTCAATCCGAAAAATCACTAGGTTGTGATCTGAGGTAAGACACGTTAACGACACAAGAGGAGAGAGGTTATTTATTTTATAAGTCAAAGCTGAATCGATGATGCTAGGCTTATAATGCTTCTGTCGGAATATATGTCGGTTCATCAGGGCTATGAATTTTGACATTATGCCTCATTGAGAAATTTAGTAATGCTTTTCCGTATTTATTGTTATTGTGGCAGTTCCATTCTTTACTTTTAGAGTTAAGATCACCAAAAACTAAAATTCTTTTCGCTATTTTAAAAATTTTCAAGAGATCGGAAAATCGCAGCTTGTTAGGGGGTATGTAGGTGGCAATTGCAGTCACTACTTTATGTTCGATTTTAAATTGTACACCGACAGCCTCAGTATATTTCAAATTTAGGATCGGTCTATATGTGTGAGGAAAATCGGAGCGCACTAATATCATTACTCCGCCGCCCGCTCTGTTCCTATCGCTTCTATAAATTTTGTAGCCCAGCACGGAAAATCTGTGATTCACTTCTGTGAAAAGATAATCGTGATTCACTAACTGATACAATATGTGGTTTGTTAAGTAAAAGAAAATGTTTGAACTCTGTATCATCTCTACGGAGTGTCTGGGCATTCCACATCATTAGTTTTATATTTTTATTAAGAGTGTTCATTTTAAAATAAAAATAAAATAAACTGAGAAATTAATCAGTACCCAATATGCAGGTATTTGATTGTTAATTTCTTTTTTCAATCGGCTAGTGACGAATAATCTGAATATATAGTTCTGTCTAAACAAAATATATAAAATAATTAGTTCGCCTTCGGCGACTGTAAGTGTAAATATGGTAGGACTATTTATTATTAAAAGGATGTTTTTGTCCAAGTCGGTGTATTTAACAAAAGTTTCTGAAAGAAAATATGACAATATAAACATAAAAAGAATTATTTAACCTAGAGTTAGTAAATATTATGCTTAATAGTATGTGGCACATGCAATGTTGTTTAAGATAGACTTTATAGTGGAACATTAGTCAATAAACGTTAAGAAGCCTTCAATTAAAATAAGAACTTTGGACATACCTTAGCTGCTTTTATTTTGAACATTATGTTTTTAAATTTACTTATAATTTTTTGTAAGTCAAAAACACCTAAGAACTGTTTAATGTCTTTAAACAAATCAGTAATTGAAGACTCATTTTTAGGTACTGAATCTACTTTAGTAGTTTCTTTATTACAATTTTTTTCAATCCAAGAAGATGATGTTTTGGAGTAGGAAAATCGTTGGTCTTCGGTTTGTACATGATGGGATCAGAGGGCTTGATTGATTGTCGGTCATTGTTTAATTAATCGTAATTCTTGATTTCTTCTGAATTTGGCGCATTTTTCGGAATTTGAAAAGTGTTGTTCTTGACAGTTGCAAAACTTAGGTACGAACCCATCCGGTAGGATATTCGGGCATTCTCTTGATAAATGTTCGCCTGCGCATTTGAGACATTTCGGTTTTTTGAAACAATTACGAGCAACGTGATTAAATTCTTGGCAAAGAAAAGATTGGGTTATCGTTTTTTTACTGATATATTTTTCCCAACGTATTACTACATTATCACAGTATTTAACGGTTTTAAGTTTATCACACAGCTGTCACCAACATTGTCTTAAAAGTGTGAAAAATTTTCGAAATTTTTAAGTATTTATTTTACTCGGTAATTCGAAGTTATTCGGTGTATATAGTGTCCCAAATAGTTATCAAGAACAAGGCTCCTGTTTGGAATTCGGTGGAGGCGGTGGCAGAGAGACCTTCGCGCTTTTTAACAGATAACCTTTTGATAATATTTTTTTCTTTTAATTAGTTTCCTTATAAATATTATTTTCTTTGCAAACATATTTTTTAGTTATTTTTTAGATTTATTTATCGTTATTTCTGTAAATTGTGCATAATTCTGCACTAAACTAACTCACTCTGTCTGGCACAAGTGATAGGAGGGAGGTTATCTCGCCTGATAAGTTAAGTAGTTTGAATAATAATGAAGTAATAAACTTAAGCACGGAAATAGAAATGATGCCTGCAGAATACAAAAATAATGCAAGCAACAAAGAGCAGGAAATTGATAAAGCCTCGACAGATAGAACACAAAATTCTCTACCACGCTTATATGAGGAGAGAGACATGAGCCCATATTTTGTTTTCGTTGAGAGTAGGTCGATGGAAGGGGTTGGAATTAGTCGAATACATCCAATGTCTGTTGGAAAATTATTAAATGATTCTTGTCCAGTAATTTACAATAACATTCTGTCTATTCTGCAAGGAGGGAGATTAATAATAGTTATAAAATGCCTTTATAACCATCAAACACTTTACCTTCTAATACAAATTTCCCAAAACCTAAAACTACTGGAACACCTCAGGTTAAACCGAATAAAATAAATCAAATTTCAGAAGCTATTTATTCAATCGTTAGTTCAATTTTATCAAACAAAAATTTAATAATTTCTGAAGAAGAGATTAGGAAGATAATAAAATAGAGAGGAGAGAGCTTGTTAATAAATCATTGATTCAGATAAAAATATTTTATCTAAACTATTTTTAATAATTTTTCATAGAATAATTCATTAGTATCTAATTTAGCCCACCATTTTTATGACTAAATCCTATAAATTATTACAATGGAACGCTAGATCAGCAATAGCAAATAAAAATAGTTTAGAATATTTTTTAATTACAAACAATATTGATATTGCCCTAATAACAGAAACTTGTTTTAAGCATAACACATATGTGAATTTCCGGGATACAATATCATAAGGAAAGATAAAGATGATGGCTGGGGGGAAGTAGCCATTTTGATTAGGAATAAGTACACCTTTACTCAGATTAGAAACTTTCATAAAATAGACGGTATGGATGTGATTGCCGCGAAAGTCTTACTCAATAATAATTTTAAAATTAACATAGTTTCGTATTATAACCCTCCTAAAAGTTTAGTAATTAAAAATTATTGGGAAAAATTTATTACGAGTTTTGACTTTCCATTAATTCTGGCAGGAGATGCCAATGCTCACCATTACCAGTGGGGCTGTAATTTTTGTGATAAAATGGGAAAAGAATTAGTATCTGCAATAGAGAACTCCAGCTTAGTACTGTTGAATGATGGATCCGCAACATACGTAAATAATGTGAGTCAGACTAATAACAGTGCCTTGGATATCACTCTCTGCTCACCCAATATCGTAAACAATATACAATGGAAAGAAAGTTCACGATGACCCCTTAGGTTCTAATAATTTACCCATCGTAATGGAGATTCACAATATGCAATTCAAAGATACCAATATGAGTAAATCGACCAGAAAGTGGCACATAAAGGCTGCTAATTTGGAGGAATACAAAACGTTTACCTCAGATAATTTCCACCTTCTATCTGATAACCCTACATATGAACAATTCATACAATTTTTGAATAAAGCTGGCACAAAGTCAATACCAACTTATAAACAAATTTACAGGAGAAAATTTAGCAGAGGTTGGTGGGATAATGAATGTAGTCTTTCACTACAAAATAGAAAAAATACTTACAAAACATATATAAAAGCCCCAAATTCTACAACATTTTTGACATAAAAAAAGGCGGATGCGGAACTCAAAAATCTCACAAGAGATAATTCCTGGCGACTATTCTGTGGAAGTATAAATAAATCCACCCCGATTAAGGATATTTGGCATAAACTAGCTGTACTCAGCAATCGCAAAACAAGTAACCGCTTACCAGTCACAAAGGATGAATGGTGTGAAGAATTTATGGACACACTGGCGCCCCCATATGTCATTTTAAAAAATAGTTTAATCACTGACAGTAGAGAAGAAACGTCTGAAGAAAATTTTTAACTAATGAAAGAGTTTACTCTAGAAGAGCTCAATAATTCTTTAAAGAAGAACCCTAATACAGCACCAGGACTTGACAATATACATTACATCATGTTAAACAAACTTCCTAAGAAAATTAAAATGAGCTTATTAAAAATCTTAAATGATGTTTGGCAATCAAATGTAATACCTGACTCATGGAAGGAGTTCTGTGTTGTACCAATATTGAAACCAGATAAGGATCCCAATAACGCTTCCTCATATAGACCGATTTCGTTAAGTTCGTGTGTACTAAAGACGTTTGAAAGAATGGTAAAGGAACGAATGGAGTGGTGGTTAGAATCACAAGATAAATTGCCTGATTACCAGTTCGGTTTTCGTAAAGATAAATCAACGATGGATTGCCTTCTAGAATTACATACAGCTTTCACATCAGGGAAAAAAAACAGTCGCTTTATTTTTAGACATAGCAAAGGCATAAGGCACTGTTCCGTTACACATACTCAATTATAGAATGACAGACATGGGTTTTCCCTCAAAATATATTGAACATATTATCAATCTGATCAGCAATAGAAAGATATCATTAAAAATATCAAATTCAATAATCATGAGTAGGGTGGAGGTATTCTGAGTAGTTTGTTATTTGCAATATTTTCTACTGATTTAAAAAAATACTTACCTGAGAAAGTTTCAATCTTACAATTCGCCAATGATATTTGCCTATATACCTCAAATCAAGATATTAATAAATGTGTCGAGTTACTGGATGAGACAGTAAGAGGGTTAAGGAGATGGGAGTTAGAGACAGGTATGACGATTTCAGCTTCTAAATCAGTTATATGCCCGTTCACTAGAGAACGCACAATTCCACTTGATGAGCGAGTTGAATTAGCTGGAACTTTCTTCACAAGCGTTAATGTCGTGAGATTCTTAGGCGTTTATTTCAACCGAAAACTAAATTGGAATCAACACATATATGAAATCATAAAACGGTCAGAGAAAAAATGAGCATATTAAAAATGATTAGCAATAACAGTAAATGGGGAGCAGATCCAAGCATATCTTTGTTATTCTATAGGAGCACAATAAAATCCATATTCGATTATGGAGTCACATTATACGGTGAGGCCCCTAATACACACTTGCCCAAGTTAGATATGATTCATAATAGGAGCATAAGAATCTGTTTAGGAGCTCTTAATTCCACCCCTATCGATGCCTTGACAGAATCTTTTTTAAAACATACGCTAACAATCAGAATTGCAACAGTAAAGTAGTTAATCTATGCATTCTTTTCTTAAGCAAAGCTTATTGGGAGAAAAAGAAATATACACCATTAGTTTTCAATAGTTTTATAAAATATCAAAATTCATTACGTGATATATATTCAAATAAAATGCTACCTCAATATTCATTAAAATACGAAATGCTATTACAAAAATTTAATATAGAAATAGAAGTCGGTAACCCATTGCCTCATTCAATGATTGCCTCTACTACTAAAGCATTGCTTGCAGACAAATGGCTGCATCATATTCATATATATACCGATGGCTCAAATATTAATAATAATTCAGGTAATGCGATTCATATTCCTAAATACAACCATAATGCACAGTTTAAATTACCTACAGGTTGTTCTTCTCATACTGCTGAAATGTATGCCATATTGGAAGCCGGCAGATACATTAATAAATTCGCGGATTGTAATTTTGTTATTTTGACGGATTGTAAGAGTCCATTATTGTCACTGACTAATAGTATTAACAAAAACATCAGTAGCTTACAAATGGAAATCATGAAAAACCACAACATAGCAGTCAAAAATAAAAAAGATATAGTATTTTGGTGGATTAAGGGTCACGCGGGAATCCCAGGCAACGAGGTAGTAGATGGACTGGCTAAATCTGCCACCACAGCTGGGCAACAGGTTGACTTTCGGATACCATTCAAAGATTTTTACAAATCCATTAAATTAAATACATTCAAAATTTGGCAATAGTTGTATCAGGAAAACCCCACTGGAAAATTTTAAAAAACCATATTTCCCAAAATTATTCGAAAACCTTGGTTCGCGGAAACAAATTTTAGCAAAAACGTGGTAAAAACATATATTAGATTAAGGAGGAATCATGGGATCTGCAACAATTACCTTCATAAAATAGGCGTATCAGAATCTGCGCAATGTGACAAATGTGGTGATATGGAGACCCTAAAACACATAATATTGGACTGCCCGGCATACAGAACTCAAAGAGAAAAGATGATTTTTGAAATAAATAATAATCAGAATATTAGTTATGAAAATTTATTAAAATTTACGAACAATAAGAAAGTTTTCAGTATAAATAAATATTTACAATCGATTAACAAAAGAATTTGATAATTGTAATAGTTCGGTAATTGGTAATTGTAATTTTAATTGGTAGTTGTAATTTGGTGAATTGGTAATTGTAATAGTTTTCACTAATAAGACATAATATATAAAATGGCTGTATGGTGTTTGCCAATGCCATCCATTCATGGAAAAGGGGAAAAAAAAATTTTTATTTAATTGTTCTTTGTTTTCTAAAATCACAAATGAGAGTGGTATTTTTTTCCTAATCTGTCAGATTTTTTTTAATCATATGACAGATTTCGAATATTTTTAAACCTTGACTTTTTAAATCACCGAGTATGTCTTCCGTTGGAAAATATGGGGGCATACCTTTCAAGACCACTTTAATAATAATAATAATAAATCTTTATTTATTCTGGGACTAGTCCCTTTAGAATAACATAACGAGAAAATTAAAATAAAAACTTTAAGGTCTTAGAGTCTACAAAAACAATACAAAGAAACAATAGAAATTACAAACAATGGATTAAAAATCAGCCTCAAATAATAATATTGAAAACTAAACTAGATGATAAACATAATAAGAAATATGAACATATATACAACTTTCATTAAAAAATCATAACAGTGTTTTTTTCTTTTGTTTTTTTAACAATATGCTAATATTATAATAAGTGCAAAACACAAGATAACATAAAATATAATAGGTATATT
Organism: Piezodorus guildinii; assembly: GCA_023052935.1. Taxonomy (NCBI): domain Eukaryota; kingdom Metazoa; phylum Arthropoda; class Insecta; order Hemiptera; family Pentatomidae; genus Piezodorus; species Piezodorus guildinii. Next base: position 61,473,059 of record CM041295.1, read on the forward strand.
AACGTTTCTATCTGTTTTGTTATTAATTTTATTTGAAATTAGAAAACTAATTAGGATTCTTCAAAAATTGGAGAGACAGGAGATGATTGAACAGGCGAGATTTGAATGTAGGAAGGTTATTGGAATCACGGATGTAAGAAGGAATAGAGTTCCATAAGGTTGAAGATCGAATTAGGAAAGATCTGTCGAAAGCTGCAGTTCGATGGGGCGTTATGTACATGTCCGAAGGCCATGAACGAGTGTGGCGAGAGTGGACTGAGGATTTGAAAAGGAACATATCTGATATGTAAGAGGGACGGCGGGATTGGAGAACTTGGAAGAGAAAGGAAGCCAGGAAGTACTTACAACGGTAGGAGGGGTAAAGCCACTTCAACTCTTCGTAGAATCGGGTTACAGAGGTGTCCCTGGGTATCCCAAAGATGAAGCGGATAAAGCAGTTGAATAATCGTTTTAGTTTTGCCTTGAGCTCCCCCGAGACACCCCCATACACCGCAGAGCAGTAGTCAAAGTGGGGGAATATTAAGGAACTAACCAAAAGCCTACGGGTTTCTAAAGGAAGAAGGTGACGAAGGTAATTTAGGTGTTTTAAGATGGAAAATGTGCGACGAGAGATTTCGAAGATATGGTTTTTCCAGGATAAGGTTTGATCGAGGGTGAGTCCTAGGTTTTTAACGGTTTGGTGAAACTTTATTGGATTATCATTGAGAAACAGTGTTGGGATTGGTGAAAGGTTTTTAAGGAGAGGATGGGATAATATCACGATAGCTTTAGTTGTCTCTACATTTAGTTTTAGCTTGTTGTCGGCTGCCCAAGAACTAATTCGGTTGAGATCGTCTTGCAGCTTTTCGATTGCTAGTGATAGGTCCGAAGGAGCGAAGGATTGGTAAATTTGGAAGTCATCAGCATAGATATGATATTGGGAGTGATGAATATGGTGAGGTAGGTCATTAATGTAAATAGAAAATAAAGTGGGAGACAGTGATGAGCCTTGAGGAACACCACAGGATAAAGGTAAAGTTCTGGAAGGAGGTTGGCCTGGAACTACCACATACTGCGAACGATCTGAGAGGAAGGATTGAAACCAGCGCAGAGCACTATTGGACAAAGGGAGATTTCGTAGTTTGGCAAGTAGGATATTATGGTCAACTGTGTCAAAGGCTTTAGAGAAATCTAGAAGGATGAGGATAGTCAGTTTTCTGCTTTCAATGGCGGATTGGAAGTCGTGGATTATTTTTAGGAGAGCGGATTGTGTGGAATAACCAGGTCGGAAACCGGATTGGAGAGGATTGATTAGGGCGCGTTCTTCCAGGAAATTTGATAGTTGGTTTTGTGCAAGGCGTTCCAAAGGTTTGGAAAGATTAGAAAGTAAAGAAATAGGACGAAAGTCAGACAGTGAGAAAGGATTTGGAATTTTGTTTAATGGACGAACTAAGGCAGTTTTCCAGGAAGTAGGAAATATGGAGTTTTGAAGGGAAAAATTATATATATGATAGAGTACTGGAATAAGAAATGGTAGACAGGATTTAATTAGTTTTACTGGTATGTTATCCGGTCCATAATCATTAGTATGGGATTTAAGAGCAGTTGTTATTAATTCGTCATATGGAATATGGGAGAAGAAGAAACTTTCTGGATTAAAAGTATTATGTCCAATATCGGTAGTGGAAGATGAGGAAGGTGATAAGGATACAAAATAATTGTTAAGTTCGTCTGGTGGGACAGAAATAGAATTGGAGTTATAAGATTCTGGAAGAGATAGTTTGCGGAGGATTTTCCATTTGGATTGAGAGTTTGGAGCACTGGAAAGGGCACTATGGATGTAGAGGGATTTTGCACGTCGCACTGCGTCCTGGGTTTCATTTCGAAGCTGCTTATAATTTTAGTAATCATCTGGAAAGCGAGTGCAACGGAATTTACGTCTGGCTGCTTCCCTTCTTCTCATCATTTCCTTTATTTCAGAAGTCAGCCAAGGAGCAGTGGGACGGCGTAAGGTTCGGGTTTTAATAGGTGCATGTATGTCTAGTATGGTTTTCAGATTTAAGGTGAGACAGGAAATCATAGGATCGATAGAGTTACAGGAGTATATGGTATCCCAATTTTGTGATTCCAGGTCAGATCGAAGTGATTCGTAGGATAGAAGATCCAAATTACGATAGGATATCACTTTGGGTGTAAAGGATTTTACTGGTAGGTCATATGAAATATGGATAAGATCGTGCGATGAAAGAAACGGAACCGGGTGCTGGGAGGATGAAAGGATTTTTAGGGATGAGTCTGTTATGTGGAGGTCCAGCCAGGTGTCGGAGGATTGCGTATGATGGGTGGGAAAATAAGGAACAAGATGAAGATTTAGGGAAAACAAGAGGTTTACTAGGAAAGATTTATCATATGATTCAGACATCATATTAAAGTTGAAATCGCCGGAAATGATGATATTGGAGTAACTTGAAACCAATTGGACTAGGGAGGACTCAAAAAGATTATCGAAAGGAACATGAGGCGGTCGATAGACAATGGCATACAGGAGAGGAGATGAAACAGTGGAGATTTCGACAAACATGTATTCAATATGAGGATGGTCGAGAGAAGGTGATTGGAGAAGGATTTTGGCCTTGAGAGAGTCATGTATATACAACCCCACACCACCACCCCTGCGATCAGATCGGTCATGGCGAAGGAAGAAATAATTGGTGAGGGATACTTGTGAGGAAGGAATGTAAGGTTTTAACCAGGTTTCAGATACTGCTATGATGTGATAAAAATTGTCTAGAAAATATTTTTGGAATTCATCATAATGGGCAATAAGGGATTGTGCATTAATGTGACAAGAGGTAAGGATATTATTCATAACTGGATTTGGGAATTGGGATAACTGTAAAATAGTCTGGATTAAGGAACAGATAAGAGCGAATCCTTAAAATATGAATAATTTCAAAGTTATTGGAATCTATCAAAAAATTAAAAAATAGATATTTAAATTGATAATTTGAACCAAAGTTTATAGAAAAAAAACATAAAATGCAAGTCGCTAAAACAAATAGAAAACGAATATTAGAATGCTTAATTATGAACACAAGCAGAAAAATATAACAAGAATATTGTTGATACAAAATAAAAATCTTCTGAAACAACAAAGTATTATTTATGCCTTTTAAAAAACGAAAAAAAATAAAGAAAAATAATAAGCCTTCTTTAAGAAAATAAAATAAATGTTTAACAATAAGTCTGTAACTTAAAAGAAAACATCAGGTAAAGATATCTAAGTCGGTCGGTTTATTGATAATTAGCGCTGGATGCCCGTCGGCCTTCCGGCACCTGACCCGACCACCACTGAACCACACATATTTAATCTTAGCAGACACCTTTTTCTGCCAGTATAGGTGCCTGTTGGTCGGCGTCATCGCCTCGCTAACATAAACAGGGTGCGTGTTGTTCCCCTCCCAGCCTAGGTGGCGCGTAGAAAAGTCTCTCTTTACCCTTCTTTGCCGCAACAGATCATCCTTCACTGCTTGGCGAACGAAGCGAGCGATGATGGTCCCTGGGGTTCCAGTATCCTTAGGCCTGAGACGTACGGCGTGGTCCAGATCTTCCGGACCCAGCTTCACGCCCAAGACTGCCCCGACGCTTATAATGGTCCCAGTTACAGTCTCACCTGGCCTCTCCGGGATACCTCTGATTTCGAGACTATTTTTTAATTGGTACTGTTCTGCATTATTTAGCCGATCTTCTAAGTTTGAAATTTTTTCTTTTAAAAAATTGTTTTCCAGAGTTAATTTTTCTACCTGATTTTTTTGCTGCTCGAGGAGATTCTCAATTTTTTGCAACCTCTCCATATTTTCGAACGAGAGTTCGGATTGCTTTTCGAGAGTTTGCTTTATATCTTTAAGCTCGTCGATCCCTCGAAGTCTGGCCTTCATCTCCTTAACCTCCTCGGTGAGCGCCATCAGCAAACTAATTGTAGTACCAGGCTCGTTGGCTGGCGATTTCCGCGAAGACAAGTCGCAGTCATTGCAATGCCAATTTTTGTGGGCGTCTGGATCAGTTGATTCTATTTTTACGCATTTTATATGATAAATGTTTAGACATGTGGTGCAGGACAATTAAACTTTAGGTTTAATCTCATGTTTTGGGGTGTATGTATAGAATTGGCCCATTTAAGTCTTCTATAGTTTTTTAATTGTCCCAAGGGGCATATTTTTTCACTCCGTAGGCCTCCTAAACTTATAACGTAGAAGTTATAAGTTTATCCACGCACGATACGATGATATAAATACAAAGTTTATTGTAATAATTGTTTTTAAAAGAAAAGAAAATAACGCTAACACTGGAAAGAAGTAAGTTGCCGCTGCGGCTGCTAGATCAAGACTGACACATGGAACAATAAACACACATTGATTCCTAGAAATCACAAACTTTCAATTTCATCTGTGTTAATATCAAACCTCGTATCTAACAAAATAACCATTAAAAAAGTCTTAATGCTTATTGTTTGGTTTGTGTCTGCATCATGATTCCGACCACCTAGGATGGGCAGACAAAATTTTTTTGTTATAGGTGAAGATCTAGTTTCAGATAAGAAAGGAAAAAAGCGTCTTCTAATAATTCAAAATTTAGGGTCTCAACCTATTGCATGGTTTTGCATCATGTCTGCCAGTTGAACCTGACCACCTACGATGGGAAGACAAAGATTTTTTGCATCAGGTATAGACCTAGTTTGATATTAGAAAAGAAAGAATCGTCTTCAAATAATACCATTTTTCGGTTTTTTAAATGGCCGCCATTTTTGATTCCGACCAGTTTGAGCTGGCAGACAAAAAAAAATGTTGTCGTACAAATTGGCTAAAATGTGAAAATCACATTGAAAATTTTCTTCTTATAATTCGCATTTTCCGGCCCCGGCTCCTGGACTGTTAAAAGCTCTCCAGCATATTCCAAGGACGGATATACGTATTTTTTGTATGCCAAAGACATTACATCTCGCGTCGCTCCCCACTTTGTTCCTGTGATTCTTTGAAGCAGGTTTAATCTTTTTTGGCTTTTCTTGGTCAAGTAGCCAGCATACAGATTCCAGCTTAATCAGTTATCTAGCTTGACCCCTAATGAATACCCTAGGCAAGTGGCTGATTCTGTCCTTGGTAGTATTTCTGAGCCATATTTCAGTGTTACAGGAGGCAGCTTCTTGGCTAACGAAAACAATTGAAATTCAGTTTTTGATGTATTTAATATCATTTCATTTGCTTCGCACCAAATTTTTAGCTACTCCATCACTTCACCAAGGAACTGCTCCGGAAAGCTTATATTGTTGCTGGTCGCCCAAAGGACTAGATCATCTGCAAACAATAGCATTTTTAGTCCAGGAAACTAGTTAGGTAGAAAAGAAGAGGACTTAACACTGATCCTCGAGGAAGACCTTGGTTTGTTTGTTTAAATTGCGAATATCCACCTTTGTACTTTACCCTAATGAATCTTTGAGACAAATAAGACAAAAGAAACCTGTACAGACCTCCATGTATTCTCATACCAATGAGCTTATGTAGGAGCCCTTTTCTCCAGACCTTGTCAAAAGCCGTTTTAAAATCTACAAAAACAGCCAATGAGCTTTGTTTCCTTTGGTAGCCCTCTTTCACTTCCTGTGAAAAGTGGAGTATCTGTTCCACTGATCTTCTATTTTTTTCTGAAACCGACTTGTAATGGAGATAATAGTTTGTTTTTCTCCACAAATGTCTGCAGTCAGTGTATTGGCATTCTCTCTAATAACTTAACATTAACATCCTAGAACTAATAATTTCTCAGAGAAATAAATAGAAATGAATACCACGGACTATTGGAAATTGAAAAAACTATAAATTAAATAAACTATTCTAAACATATTTTTTATGGTCATTTGTGCCTTCTACTTTGACTAGATAGACCTTGCAGGCTGTCAGAAGATGTCCAAAACATTTCAGCCGATTCTCTTCAAATACATTGTTGTCGACTTAACATTGAGATTGAACCTGATGGTGTTGTTGTGTACTGCCTCTTTTTGTTTTCCTTCAATCTTTTGGATGAATCTCATTTCTAACGCTTGTATCCTTGCATGATATTTCTTTGTCAGCATCCATGATTCTGAAGAGAACATTGGCAAGAATATCGATCTGAACATGACTTTTCTTTAGTTCATAATTGGACAAACAAATTTTAGATGTTTCTCTAGAGTCAAAGACATTAGTCACTTAACTGCTAACAATTATGATTTTCATTTTTTTCAACTAAGAGAAGAAAAGCCATATAGGGTAGTCCTGAGAGGACTACACAGCACAACACCTACAGCGGCCTCAAGCAAGACCTCGAAGAGTTGGGACACAATGTCACGAACATTTCTTGTGTGATTCATCCGCAAGAAAAGTACCCACTTCTGTTATTTTTTATCGACCCTGAGCCAGCACCTAACAATAATCTTTGAAATAAATCATTTAGTATAATCAGTTATCCGATTCGAAGAGCCTAGATGGAGGAATGAAATAGTGCAATGTACACAAGAGCATATTGTCATCACCAGTCTCGATGTGTCAAATGTGCAGGACCGTACGCATCAGGCACCTGCCAGAAGCCTTGGGACACACCAGCAAAATGCGTTTTAAGTACCGAAGAGCATCCTGCAAATTATATAGGCTGCATAGTCTATAAAACTATGTTTAGGCAAAAAGCTCAAAACATATCATATAAATTGAAAAGCCAGAGAAATACCGCTCCAGAAGAAGAGATACCCGGCCCTTCACCAAGAACTGATCCTATTACTCAGGGGAGACAAACTTGACATATTTCTGTATGACAATTACATAGACATAGCCCTGATTACTGAAACTCATTTCACTACTCATTCTCACTTTTACATACTACATTCCCTACAGATCAGATCACCCAGACAACACATCCCACTCTGGTTCATGTATCTTTATTCACAAATCCTTACCCCACTCCCTGGTTCCCTCCACTAGAACTGACACCATTCCGTCGACCTCTGTTACTTTATCCGTCTTACCATTTAACATAACCTTCTCAGCTGTATATTGTCCTGCTACTTCTCTCACCTATAACAACCTTGAATCCTTATTCCAATCCTTTGGTCCGCACTTTATTGCTGGGGGGCGATTACAATGCCAAAGACCAACGGTGGGAATGCCGAATGTCCAACAATCGTGGCAGAATTCTTTCCAGAGTCACAACCTCCAATAGCTATTCCATCTTGTCTCCCCAGAATCCCACGTACTGGCCAACTTCCCTTAAAAAACGTCCAGATATCCTTGACATCTTTATTAGTTCCCAAATTCCCTCTGCTCAAACTACAATCAAATTTCTTGATGACCTCTCCTCATATCATAGTCCGGTTCTACTTCTCATGCATTCACAACCTGTTCTGAAACCCTCTCTTCCTTCCCTAATTAAAGGAAACGTTGACTGGGACTGTTTTCGTAATGAATCAGAGAGCAAACTTGACTTAAACATTCCATTTAAAACTAAACATGACATAGACTCCGCCATACAAGAACTTACAAAGTCGATAGAAACTGTCATAGACACCAACACATCGCTTTGCAAAATTGGACATCTTCATAAAACAAACTTACCGAATCACATTCGACTCCTACTAACTGACAAATGTAGAGCAAGAAAAAAAGGGCACAACACAAGATATCCATCGGACAAAAAGCAGATACAATCACCTGACAAACAAACTAAAAACAGGAATAAGAAAATTCAAAATACAAAACTTTCAGAACATTACAAAGAACTTGACCACTTCAGACAAATCTTTATGGACAACAAATGCAAAACTGCTAAATTTTTTTTTTTTTAATTTATTTATTGAAATTTACAACTGTATGTTCATACATCAAGTAAATATGCTACAATGATAAAACACATAAAAAAAAAAACATGAAGAGAAACTGCCCATAGGCAGCACTCTTGTAGTGAATCTAAACAAGAAGGTTTCGAGGCCATCTTCTTTTCAGACGCCTCGGCGGATTGTCAGGAATTGAAGTGGAAGCAAAGATTGAAACTAGTGGATAAGAATGGGAGTGGAGTTTTTCATGGAAGGATTTTGGATTGTAAGGATTGGATACGGGAAGAGTTTGATGGTTTAGTAGAGCCCCAAAGCTCAACTCCGTAAGTCCAGACAGGCCTAATGATTGTCATGTAAATTAGTCTTTTGTAGTAAAGTGAAAGGTTAGAGCGTCTGTCAAGTAAATGTTGAAGTAACCGAAATCAGCGAACAGTTTCTTGTCTTTTCATTCTTGTATGCGGATTCCATGTAACACGTTTGTCAAGCAGGAGGCTTAAATAACGGATCTGTTCAACAGGGACAAGCGGGATATCATTAAAGGACACTGTAGGGCAGGATGTCATAGGCTTACGACGAAGGGTAAAGGTAATCTGGTGGGATTTATTAGAGTTGATTTTAATTCTCCAATTCTGACACCATACCTCAAGTTCTCTGATGTGGGATTGGAGGGTTTGAGAGGCAATACTAGGATCGTTATTAACTGATAGCACGCAAGTGTCATCGGCATAGGTAGAAAGGAATGTGTTAGGATGGGTTGGGATATCAGCTGTATAGAGTGTGTAAAGAATGGGTCCTAGGATACTGCCTTGAGGAACACCAGCAGACTGAGTAAAAGTGGATGAATAGGAACTATTGTGGTTGATTTTAAAGGTTCTATCAGAGAGGTAGGACTGGAGGATAAGGAAGTATGTTGGAGGGAGGAATTTACGGAGTTTGTACAGCAGTCCCAGGTGCCAGACTCGGTCAAAGGCCTGTTCCAAGTTGAGAAAGACTCCTGTGCAGTACAATCCGCGCTCCAATACAAAAGAGACTACATCCACCACGCGATGGCATTGCTGGATGGTGGAGTGGGGTGCTCGGAACCCAAACTGGTGGTCTGGGATTATGTGATTAAGTTCCAGGATTGGATAAAGACGTTTAAGGATGAGTCTTTCCAGGATTTTACCCATAATAGGTAAAAGAGAGATAGGACGGTGGGAAGAAGGAAGTTCTAGCGGTTTTTTTGGGTTTAGGGATCATTTTAACGATAGATAATTTCCAGGTATCTATCGTAGGTAGTACGGAGTATGGCATTATAAATATATGTGAGGAACAGGATGGATTTTCTAGGAAGTTGTTTTAAGATATGGGCAGTGATGAGATCGTTTCCAGGAGCTTTTCGGGAAGGTAATCTATGGATTAAGTTTAAGATTTCTGACGGATGAAATGCTTTAGGAGGAAGGGCCAGCTGGAGTGGAACATCCAGTTCTGTTTCAATGCATTCGAGGTGATGCTGGTTAAGGATATCAGGATGCGGATTGTAGGTTTTAAAAAGATGCTGAGCGAATGTTTGGGATTTCCCTTCATCGGTTCTAGTCCAGGATTGAGATTCATTAAGGAGAGGGTGATGAAAGTCTTTGAAGTTTAATAGTTTCTTAGTAGTAGTCCATAGTGACTTGTTGATAGTAGTAAGTTTTTCAGTCATACTCAGTAAGTTTTGAATCTTGTAATTCTTGATTTTTATTTTTAGTTTGTTAGTCACTTTGGTATAATATGTTTTGTCTCCTGGATATCTAGTCCTATGCCACTTCGATCTTGCTTTACGTTTTCCTCTTAGCAAGATACAAATGTGCTGTGGCAGGTTTGTTGGTTGTGGGTTGTTGATGTTGGCATTAGTGTTTGTAGTGTTATCGAAAATACTGGTACGTATTGAGGCTGTAATTTTATCTACGGCACTGTCAACGTCTGTTTTAGTTTTTAATGGAATAGTTAAGTCCAATTTGGTTTCCAAGTCTGTACGAAATCCGTTCCAGTTCACTCGTCCAATTATCAGTTTAGGAGGGCTTGGGATAGGATTAAAGTTCGAATGCAAGGAAAGCAAAACTGGACTGTGGTCTGATGAGAGGTCGTTCAAGGATTTAACTATTGTTTGCGAGGAGGAAAGCTGTGAGGTGACAAATATGTCAAGGATATCCAGACGTTTTTTGAGAGATGTAGGCGAGTAAGTAGGGTTCATGGGCGAGAGGATAGAATAACTATTGGAGTTTGAGAAGGCAGAAAGGATATTACCACAGGTGTTGGACGTTCGACAACCCCACCGTTGGTGTTTAGCGTTGTACTCTCCTCTGGTAATAAAGCATGGACCAAGGGATAGAAAAAAGGAATTAAGAAGGGTGAGGGAAATGGAATTTCCAGGAAAGTATACAGCTGCGAGAGTTACATGGAAAGGACGAGCTGAAATGATTAGAGAGGTTGATTGTATAGTGTCAGTTGGAGTAGACGGAACAAGGGAATGGGGTATGGATTTATGAATACGGATGCCAGAACCAGCATGTGCAGTGTTGTCAGGATGGTCTGTTCTGTAAGTAATGTAGTCTCGTATGTAAAAACGTGATCATTGAGTGAAGTGAGTTTCAGTCAGTAGTGCTATGTCTATGTGATTGTTATGGAGGAATACGTCCAGTTCGTCACGGTGGTTATGCAGGCCGTTAGCGTTCCACAAGAGGATAGCTAGGGGCTTTACACTCATCATGAGATATTGAACGGGATTTCAGAAAGGATTCGAGTGAGAAGGGTGATAAGAGGTTTTATGGTTTCTTGAAGGTCTGAAAGGAAGGAATTCAGGATGGAGTATATGTCAGGTGAATTTGGATCAGTGAAGGGATGTGTCTCAGTGGCTTGAGGATTATGATTCGTTTGGGCATGAGGAATGTTTGTAGGCTGGGATCGTCGTGGGGTACGAGGAAGTACATTGGTTGATAATAGGGAAGGGGGATTTGGTTTTTGCTGGACATTAGGACGGGATAGGACTTGATGAGGTTGCTCTGGTGGTAACTTGTAATGGTAGATGATAGGAGGGAATTGGTTGAAGTGGAACTTTAGGTTGCGGTTTGGAGTTCTGGCGTTTTGATTGAGAGGCCAGAGGCGCCTGACGACAAATTTGTTGATTCTTTGGGATGAATGATGTCTTTGAGGGTTGAGGGGTTATAATCTTGTCTGTTGAGGTAGAAGGCTGGTGAGCGTTATCTGCTTGACGTTGCTCAAGCTCAGGAAAATTCCTCGAATCATTTAAAGGAACTTGCGTGATAATTGTCTGCTCTACGCTTCTTTGTGACAAGTTATGAATTCTCTGCTTAAGAAGGTTTTTATAAATCACACAACCTTTATAGCTTGCAGGGTGTGCCTCACCCCAAAGAGCACATTTAGCTGGCTCATTAGGTGATCTTGGACAGGTGTCAGATGGGTGAGGGCCGGCGCATTTGACGCACCTGGCCTGATAAAAACAGTAGGAGTTGGTGTGGCCTAAGTTTTGACATTTCGTGCACTGTTTGTTGGTCTTTGTCTTGGTTGTTCAAATCGAATAACTGAATATAAAAGTCTTGTAACCTGGAATATGTCGGGGTTAATTTGTGCTGGCTCTAAATCTACAAAAAATAATGGTAGAGGGTATTTTTCGGAGGGGTGTAAGATGCATGAAACGTGTCTAACAATGTGCCCTATCTCTTCTAGTCCTCTTTTAATTGCTTCAGTGGGGGTCGTAGAGTGGAGTCCTCTTAAGACCACCCTGTATGCTTTTTCCTGCCTCAATTGGTAACAGTGGAAGTCATAATTTTTGGAATTTAAATATTGTATAACTTTTTTATAACTCTCTTTGGAGTTAGTGTTAATTTTGATATCGTTGAGCCTTGAGAAACATCTGAAGTTAGGCTGACCGATCAAGTTGGCGATTTCTTGACCGAAAGCCATGAAGTTGTTTATGTTACTAACAAATATGGGGGGTGGCTCTGGGTCAGTAAGCCCTTGTGGCTCCGGGATCGCTTTAGAAATATTCGCTGCAACTGGTTCATAACTGGCTGATGTAGAAGGCGGTGTCTTAGAGGAGGATGGGGCGGCTGAGATAACCGGACCAGTGAGTTCATTTTTGCTGGCTGCAGCGGTACTGCGAGTTTTAGGAGGTGAATTGTTTTGATTAAATGCCTGTTTAGTTTTTGCCGATTTTTGTTTTTTTTTGTTTGGTGAATCCCCAAGCCCGGAATTTGAGTTTCGTTGCCTTTTTTGTTGTGTCCGCTGTAAGTATTGTGAATCTGACTCGCTTATCTCAGAGAAGGGTGTTTCTTCAGCCGAGTCATCACAAGATGTATTCATGTCAGGATCCATGAATACAACATACGCCGTAAAGAGGAAAAATAATTAAAAAAAAATAAATTGAAAAAAAAAGTATATATACTTTTACAAATTAATACAATTTACTATTTAAATTAAAAAGTACCTAAAAACAAAAAAAAAAAAAAAACTAAACTAATAAAACTATTTAGAATACTATATACAAATAACATAAAAAAAAATACATAATTAATTAATAACAACTAAGTAATAAAAAATGAAAAGTCTTCTAGAAGGAAAAAAAAATTAATAATAATAAAAGAAAATAGTCTTTGAGAAATAAATCTAGAAAATATATATACAAGTCCTTCCTTATGATCTTGTAGCTGACAACAGTCTTGACCGAGACCTTATAAACACGATAAGGTGTACAGAAGGGATTTATCCCCTCCTCTTATCTAGCCCAGGCAGTCAACAGTCTATTACGTGCATTATGAAAATAAATGCACTCACCTCTCTATGTGCGATTGTTAATGGGTTCATTAGTTTAAAAACTCACTAATCACAAGTTTTGGCAGATGAAACATCAATAACAGCGAGATGGCAAAGTAATAGTCACAGAGCGATACGTAAGTAGTACATTAATAGCGGTCATGACACTTTGACTCCTCTGGTAAAATTTAAAACCTTTAATCATCCTCTACTGACTAAATCCCAAACCTGGTCTAGATGCGATGAAGAGAAATCCCAAATCATTGGAGAACACCTTTTCAACCCGTTTAATCCGCATCCTGATATCCTTAATCCCAGCCTTAGTGAACATGTTGAAGCAGAACTAACTGTTCCTCTCCAAATGTCCCTTCCTCCTAAGGCCTTTCACCCTTCCGAAATCATTAATATCATTCAAAGATTACCATCCAAAAAAGTTCCTGGCCATGATCTCATCACATCCCATATTCTGAAACAGCTCCCCAAAAAATCCATACTCTTACTCACCTACATATATAATGCCACACTTCGTTCTACCTACTTTCTCGATCCTTGGAAATTGTCCATTATCAAAATGATTCCTAAACCTAAAAAGTCCCTGGAAAACCCATCATCCTACCGTCCTATCTATATTTTGCCCATCATGGGAAAAACTATAAATGGGAAATACTGGAAAAACTCCTTCTAAAACATCTATACCCAATCCTTGACATTCATCACGTTATTCCTGACCAACAATTTGGATTTCGCTCATCCCATTCCACTATACAGCAGTGTCACCGTGTGGTGGATGTGATATCTTCCACATTGGAGCGCGGAATGTATTGCGCTGGAGCCTTTCTCGACGTGGAACAGGCTTTTGACCGAGTTTGGCATCCAGGACTGCTCTACAAACTTCGTCACTTCCTCACTCCTACCTACTTCTTATTAATCCGTTCCTACCTCACAGATAGAACTTTTAAAGTAAATCATAACCTTTCCTTCTCCTCCATATTTACTCAGACTGCAGGTGTGTCCCAAGGTAGCATCTTGGGTCCAATCCTTTATACCATGTTTACAGCTGATATTCCTATTCATCCTTGCACTGTGCTCACTATATAAGCTGATGACACATGTGTGTTATCTGTGAACAATGACCCAACTATTGCTTCCCAAACCCTTCAGTCTCACATTGCTTCTATTGAAGAATGGTGTCAAAAGTGGTGGATCAAAATAAATCCTACTAAATCCCACCAAATAACCTTTATCCTTCGCCGCAAACCTATGTCTGCCTGTCCCACTATATCCTTCGGCAATATTCCACTCACCTCAGTTGAACAGATTCGGTACCTTGGACTGCATCTTGACAGACGACTTACTTCGAATCCTCACACTAGATTGAAACGACAAGAAACAGCTCGCAGATATCGTTTATTACAACATTTACTTGAGAAACGTTCAAAACTTCCCACCTACTACAAAAAACTAATTTATATTACCATGCTTAGTCCTATTTGGACATATGGAATTGAACTATGGGGGTCCAACAAGCCATCGCATTCCTCTCGCAACCAATCCTTGCAATCTAAAGTCCTCTGAAAGATCCTAAATGCCCCTTACTTTGTCACCAATAAAATAATCCATAAAGACCTGAATATCCCATTAGTTGACATAGACTTAGCCCGAATCAGATAAACTTCCTTTCACTCCAAATTACCAATCCACCCGAACCCATTTGTCTGCAATCTCTCATCTCCTTCTATTCCTGACCATCCTCCAAGGCAGCTGAAAAGATGATGGCCTCGAGACCTACTTATCTGAATAATCATTGAAGTACTACCACTGGGTAGATTCTTCTCACGCCTAGCATGTCCATATCTCAATGTTCACATTTACTTGATCTATTTTTTTTTGTTAATACAGTTGTAAATATCTCTATAATAAATAAAATAAAAATTATTTTTTTTGTCTAAGGCCTTAGAGTAAATCTTACTTGGTATGCTAGAGAAAGATATGCCCCTTGTGGTTGTCACAAAATCTGTTATCACATTTCTTAAAGATAGGAATAATGATGGTTGCCTCCCAATGTTATGGTATTGATTTTTTTTTTTTTTTTTTGCTTGTACTCAATGTTTAACAGATGAAGAAAAAAATATTTTCCTTTGTGCCCCATGTATCCCCAGCTTCATACTCCAGAGTGCTCCTTCTAGTTCTTCCTCATCAATAAAGTCCTCCTCCCAAGGACCTACCTATCTTTCATCTTCATCTACACAGGGTGTCTGTCGAACCTCATTCAATAGATTTTGGAAGTACTCCCTCTACCTTTCCATCATCTTATCCTTCTGCATGAGGATGTTTCCTTTCTTGTCTTTGATGAACTTTAGGTTTGGCACTCTTGATGACATGGTAAAATAATTATTGATTTTGGTAGAAATCAGACTCCTATTTTCGCTCAAAATCTGCCCAGGTTCACCTCTCGGCTTCCATCACTTTATTTTTAGCCACAATCATTTTCTGCTTGTACTTTTCAAAGTTCTTTATTGTATTGTGCTTGAGGTATTCTTTCCAAAGATTTACCTCACACCAAAGCTGCTGCATAACTATTTCATACAAATATGATATTATTTTTTATTTTAAAAACACAATTAGGTAAATATTCTTTGATTTAATGAAGACAAATTTAACCAATCTAGGCAAAATTTGAACCAGTACCATTTGACTTAATGCAATCAGCAACTGGCCTGCAGAGTGAAGAAACATCTATACTATCAAATTTACAGTACACTAATACACCACAATATAACAATATTAACCATAGAAACACCCTAAGATAATCCTAGTCCTTGGGAGCTGCTCCATGTGGGGAAAAAGATTTTAAGTCTGTCTTTGATGAGGTAACCTCTCCATCTGACAAAGGTTACAGCAAGTAACCTATTCTCTTTTAAATTGAACACATCATGACATACTAATAATGGGTAAATTGTTAAGAAAAGTAGTACCAAAAACAAAATGTCCTAATCATTAATATTGTTTTAAAAATTAAATAACAGATAATGAAAAATCATTTTTGGTGCTTATTGACATCAATTAATTCCCAATTTAAATATATAACTGATTACTAACCAGAGACCAAATACTTTATTATTTATAACAGAGGATATTTTAACCAATGACAATGGCGAACGACTGATCAATTTTGTAGCATCCAACGTGCTAGTGGCCATGAGTACAATTTTTCCTCACAAGAAGAAACGTAAAGAAACTTGGACCTCACCAAGTGGTGTAGCCACACAAATTGATCATATATTGGTCTCATCCAGGGACTTCAACTCAATACAGGATGTTAGATCATACCGTGAACCAAATGTTAACTATTTAGTTGTGGCAAAGATGAACCAAGAAAAGAGAGTCTTGCGACACAGGAATGAGTACCAAAGAACCAAATGGGACAGAACAAAGCTCAAAGAGGCGGAGATAAGAAACTCATTTTAGTCTAATATTGAGCAAGGTGTGAGGAACATCCCTACAATCGAAGGAGGAAGAAATGCAGAAGAAGTATGAGGTTTTTTTTTTTTTTTTTTTTTTTTTTGTTTTTTTTGCTGGCTTGGGTTGCACCGCGACCAAACGGTCTATTGCGCGCCATAGGATTACGCAATGTTAGATTTAAAACACGAGTTTAGTGGCAGAAGCAAACTTCAGAAGGCTGTTGGGATTAACAAGTTTATTGTTAGTGGGGTTTTCTAGGCGGTCTTCACCAAATAAGGTGAACCTCAACATAGCTAGCTTGTCGCAGTGGCAGACTATGTGAAATGATGTTTCCTCATCCATGCCGCATAGTCTGCATAGAGGGTTGTCGGAAATACCAAGTTTAAACATATGGTAGTTAAGTTTGCTGTGTCCAGTGAAGACAGCAGTCAATGTCCTCAGGCATGTCCTACTCATGTATGAGGTTTACTGAAACAGGTCATAGCCGACTCAGCGGACCTGTACTGTCAGAAGGATATGAGAAGATTAAAGGTGCTTGATTGGATAAAGAATGTGAAGAAGTAGGGGCAGAACAGAATGCAAAGAGATCAGTTCTCTTGAGCCGAGACACTAGAAATAGTAGAAAACAGTACAATTAAGCAAGAAGAAAATCAAAAAGAGTACTGAAGAAAAAGAAGAGGCAAGCAATACTAGAGAAAGTGAAGGCTATAGAGGACTCAAGACGAAGTAATGAGACAAGGAAATTATTCGTTGAAGTTAAGACCACTACTGCAGGTCTCAGCAGCAATGCAATAATTAGGAATGCTGAAGGTAAACTACTGGTCGTAGACCAGGACATACAAGAAAGATGGAGAGACCACTTCAAGAAACTCCTTAACCCCATCACCGTTCAGCAAATAATTGGCAATCTTCCAAAAGAGGAAAATGAAACTGAATTGGTTCCACCTGATAGCATGGAAGTCCAATTAATTTTGGATAGATTAAAAAACAACAAGGCGCCTGGATCAGACAGGATCCCAGCAGAATTTCTAAAGACAGGAGGTCCACAACTTATTGAAGAAATGACAAGACTGGTAGAATTAATATGGACCTCTGAGACAATGCCTCAAGAATGGAGTGAGTATAATTATACCAATTTTTTTAAAAAAAGGAGACTCAACTGAATGCAAGAACTATAGGGGAATCAGCCTACTAAATACGGGATATAAGGTGTTCTTATATAATAGCTTTATATAACCGCCTGATTCCATACGTAGGACCACAGCTTGGAGAATACCAAGGTGGATTTAGGGCAAATCGTTCTACTATTAACCAAATATTCTCGCTTCGACAGATGATGGAGAAAATGGATGAGTTTAATAACCGCATGTGGCAACACTCCATTGACTATAAAGCAGCATATGATTCTGTCATTAGGGAAGAACTATAAAATTCGATGGGAACAATGGACATTCTGGCTAAGCTGATTCGCCTCAAAAAGTGTACAATGAAGGAAACGGTGGGCAGGGTCAAAGTTGGTGGAAAAACCGTAATGCCCAATTTAAATATTTAACAGATTATTAACCAGAGGCCAAACACTTTATTATTTATAACAGTGGATATTTCAACCAATGACAATGGCGAACGACTGATCAACTTAGCAGCATCCAACACGCTAGTGGCCATGAGTACAATTTTTCCTCACAAGAAGAAAACATAAAGAAACTCGGACCTCACCAAGTAGTGTAGCCAAGTTTCTTGGTTCCCAAGAACCCAACAGTGGTTCCCAAATGGTGGTCCGCAGACCTCTGGAGATCCACAGACGATGTCCAGGGGGTCTGCCACATGTCATTTGGGAATTATTTTAAATTACCTTAACGTAAAATATTTGTGATGCCTTGGTTTAAATAAAAATCACACACCCAACACGGACAAATTTAACGTTCTAAGTGACATAAATGCTTGTGTTTATTGCTACTGTTTACAATCACAACCTTAAAATTGGCCATTTTCTAACAGGTCGAAAATAATGAGCTTAAAGAACAAAAGATAATAAACAATATTTCATTTCTTTATGAATATCTAACTTAATGTCTTCTTGTTTTAAATTTTAGGTTATTTTTAATTATTTAATGTCAATTTTTGCTTGTGGATGATATTAAAGTGGAAACCCTAAATTTTGCCTATAGCAGGTTTAATAAGGATGGTTATCTTTTTTTTCATCCCTACCTTAGCTTTGAAGGCTATACGGGGGTTTCTCAGGCCAGGGGGTAAGGGCGGAGGATAAATGCCAAGATAAAAGACCCCCAGTACCAAGACTTGAACTAGTAAGTATTTGGTTTCACAAGTTTTTGGTAATCTGTAGTGGCTAGGTAACGCGCGATAACCAACTCAGCCACCCCACCCCTAAGGATGGTTATCTTTCTTTGCTAGCTCTAGCTTTGGACCACCATTTTACGTTCTCTCTGAAGGATGGCAAAGCAAAGGTTTTTTACCCCCTTTAAAAAATTCTAGGACCATCTGCCAGGTTCAACATTAAGTTTTAGTTATTCATTGTTTAGCGGATTGATACCTATATATACCTAATATTTAAGATTTATAGGGTCCTTGCCATTGAAATGATAGTATGAAGTTTTTTGCGAAAAATATTTATTGGGAACCACTGTTTTAGAAGATAAATTTTTCATTAATTTATTTTTACCTTTCCATTGGTTTTCCTTCAGGTCATAAAATAAAATAAATTTATATTGTCACTTCCTACTCACCCCCTTTTTACTCAGTCTGCTGGTGTTCCTCCAGGCAGTATTCTGGGACCCATTCTTTATACAGTCTATACAGCTGAAATCCCAACCCATCCTAACACTTTCCTTTCTACCTATGCTGATGACAACTGTGAGTTATCAGTTCATAATCATCCATTTATTGTCTCTCATATTCTTCAAGCGCACATCAAAGATTTAGAAGTATCCAGTCCTGTCCCACTGACAGATCCTTCAAAATAAATCAAAATTCCAATTTGTCTCTTTTTCCACAGGCGCTGGTGAGCCCTTGATCAATGGTGTCAAAATTGGAGAATCAAAATAAACTCCAATAAATATCATCAAATAACTTTTACCCTTTGTTGTTAATCTATGACTTCCTGCTCTATCCTTTAATAGCACTCAGTTAGTTCCTGTTGAACAGATCAGATATCTAAGACTCCATATTAACCAATGTCTAACTTGGAACCCTCATACAAGACTAAAACGACAAGAAACCGCTTGCCGTTTTTGACTACTTCAACACACACTAGACTAACGGTAAAACCTTCCTCTTAACTACAAAATACTCATCTACATGACTATTTTAAGACCTATCTGGACTTACAGAATTGAGCTATGGGGCTCTACAAAACCATCTAATTCCTCTTGTATCCAATCCTTACAATCCAAAATCCTTCGAAAAATCCTCAACCCTCCTTCCTGCCCGAACCAGGTGTGAATCCTTTCATGAAAAACTCCATTCCAACTCCAACCCACTAGTTTCTACCCTAGCTTCCTCTTCGATCCCTGATAACCCTCCGAAGCGTCCGGAAATAAGATGGCCTCGAGACCTTCTTGTTTAGATTGACTACTAGAATGCTGCCAATGTTTTTCATGTATTTTATCATTAACAAGTGTATTCACTCGTATTATAAAATACACTTGTAAATTTCAATAAAAATACTGAAGGAATTAGTCCGGGTGGCGGTCATTAAATGAAACAACTGAATAGTTTCAACTATTTTATTGTTTGCCAACGTTTCGACCCCCATTGTGGGTCATCATCAGGGCGTCTGGTAGGTGAGTGGAAACTCTCCTACTCAGGAACTCTCAAACTCAGTTTCCACTCACCTACCAGACGCCCTGATGATGACCCACAATGGGGGTCGAAACGTTGGCAAACAATAAAATAGTTGAAACTATTCAGTTGTTTCATTTAATGACCGCCACCCGGACTAATTCCTTCAGTAATTCTCAACGGTCAACTAATTATATCCACAATGTTCAATAAAAATATTTTTAAAAAAAAATGATATTGTCAAGTTTTTTATTTTATTTTTTCCTTAATAACCTCTCTTTTAATTTTTTTCATGCCAATTTATTAGTAATTAGACTTTACCTTTAGTAATATTTGAATTTCTCTCTGATATTAGTTCAAAATTCTCTTGTAATAAGCGATTATGATCCAAGAGGGAAGAAATGGTATCAGCTAACAAACTACTATCTTCAACCTAAAAAAAAAAAAAAAAAAATAAGTCAATTATATACAATTACACAGGTGAGACACTCAATGATAACATAATGAAGAAGCTACAAAATTTTTGTAGGATTAGATAAAGAAATCATGACTCTGAAGAGGTAAATTTCATGTTTACTAAAACTAATTTTATTCCAATAGATTCATTCAGATTATCAATTCTCAATTAGAAAATCAGCAGTCTTTAGCAACATTATAGATACAGATAATTAGTTTGTTTTATTTCTACATTATATTATTTGAGATAATCTTAATGTTTTGCTGGTCCTAATAACTTCCCCAGCCCCAAGCAAAATTTTGGACAACATACAACATTCATAGTTTCATAACTCCAAAGATGCTAAGTAAGGTTTCCATTAAATAGAATTATATAGGATTGCTCATTTATAATTTAAATATCTATTAAGCAGGATAGTATAGCTCCCTCATGAATTTCATTGGTCACATAACTATATTTCAAAATCACTGAATCTGTGTTTTAGAATAATTTATGTGGTGATTAGTTTAATATAAGTGACAGTGGTATATTTTCACACTGATTTGATGGTTACGGTTATTGTTATATTTATTTTATAAATTTACTTTATTGATAATGTCTGTATAATGTTCCAAGATTTTATATTATACAGACATTATCAATAAAGTAAATTTATAAAATAAATATAATAATAGTCTGTAAGCATAATTAGAATATATAATTAATAATAATCAAAATAAAAATAAATACAGGACATAGGGATTATATAGGAATAGCAGGAGAACACACCACAGTACAAAGTGTAAAATTATAAACAACAGAAACAGTGAGCCATTAGACATTATAAGGATAAATAACAGTAAGCTATTTAATGAAAAAAAGTGTAACGGAAAATGTATAAAGTGAGAATAACAGGTAAATTATATATGAAAATGTTTTTAATTAATAGTGATAATTTAAATTAAAATGTATAAAGATATTTTTCAAAAATGAATGATTACATAGTGTAATTTTGCTAATTTGAACTATAAAAATTGTTTTTAGTCTTGATAATGGGGACGAAGCCCCGAAACGTTGAAAAATAATGTAATGGAAATTGAAAAAAATAAATTTTATAAATGGAAGTTATGGATTGCTTATTTGAATATGAAAAGTGAAATGAACCTTAAAGAGGCTGGGTCTGCCCCAGGAGAGTCTCCATATCCTAGGGTCCACTAGACCATCCTGCTCCAATAGAAATAAATGAAAGGGATTGGAAAATAAGATGGACCTGGTATGATTTGAAGTATATTAAAACCTTCAAAGATTTAATGCTAGGCTGAGGTCTTCAAATTATTATAAAAGAAGATTAGCTCTCATTATAGGACTGATAACTGATATTTTTGTAGATGCAGGCAGATTTGAAGGAAATGGTAGATGAATTGAGTGTGAGAAGCAGATTTTATGTTACTTCCAAAGATGAACCAAGCATACATGCAATGGTTCTCAACAACACAGAAATGCTTAAAAAAATTAAACTAAAAAATAATAACTTTAATAAGTAAAGAAATTATTGAACAAGATGATAATGAATAAAATTTTGCCACATCAAACTTGATGAACCAAAGCTGTATGGAACACTGGAGGACCTAAGGAAAAACGTCATCGTTGTCATGATTTTGTAGCCAGAAATGACTATTTAGAGGAGAACAAAGAAGAAGAAGAACTGATATTATCTCTACTATAATTATTTATTGTCAATCTATTACTTCTATTACTAAAATAACAATAACAAAGTATTAACTATATTTATACTAAAGTCTCCAAATGATATATAAGCTCCAGATTTCAGAATTTTCTGCCAGCTTAATACTCCATCTTTAAAACTCAGTATGTCATTTTTAGGACCCCAGGGTGAAACCATGGCATACTTCAAAGAATCACAATAATCTTTGCACTGCAGGTTGAGATCGTTAGCTTTTTCTTGAAGCACCCATCTGCTGATCTAAACAAATTATAAAACCTTCTTAAAATTACAAGAAACAATGTTGAATTACATATGTAGTGACCTTTACTTCTACTATAAAGTAAACACCAATTACTTTGAAAATAAAATTGTTTAAATTCAACAAATAAAAAATTCAATAACACATCACAAAATAATTCAAAGAAACAAAACATTGCATATTGATGATGAAAAAGCAAGGCTAATAATAATCATAAGCATCTCTGAGTTATAACTAATCACACTTGATACACTTTAAAAACTTACAGAGCCTTTCCACACTGCCCTATTAAAAACCAAAATAATATCTACGGAGTCTATTTCATTTGCGTTGAAACTCCAGTAAGTTTGGAGCCTAAGCTTCAAATTATCAGAAGTAATGATATCCAAAGTTCCGAATTCCCTGATATAATTAATACAAACTGAAGTCATAGCTATTAATTAAACTTACTACTATTTGCTAATTAATTCTCAAAAGTAAGGCACTTATCGGTTGATGTCATACAAAAAATTTAAACTAAAATATAATAATCTTCAAAAAAATCAAGCTTTAGGCGGTTACATGATAATAACAATACCAAAGATATCATTACGAAACAAGAGAATTGATCTTCTAAGAAATCACTTGGCTGTTACGCATGACGTCAGTGGGCTCGTGAGTTGTTTGACCGCGAGGTGTTTAGTAACTGGTCTTTGGTCCTTTGTTGTTATTTATACTGTAATTGGTCTGAGTGTGTTATGAGTTTACTAACACTAAGTTTGGTCATAATAGTCCAGTCTAAATCTGTATATAAACTTAAAATCTGGAAAACCTTGTGCGGTTGCGATTTCAAAAAAGAATAATAAATTATCTAGCAGAACATATCACAGGTCTCTATTGTTAATTTTTAAATTGTTGGAATACAGTAAATGTCTATATATGATTATGCATAATTGTAGAAATTGAATGTCGCTAAATAGGTTTGTGGCATTAAAAAGGTCGTTGTGAGAAAAAAAGCTTACCAAATGGTGGAGTGATTAAATTAGCGTAAAAACATATCTCCGAGATAAAATACATGCTAACCTAAATGAATACCGCCGTCTAAAAAATGAAGCTAAAACAGCAATACGTTCAGCGAAACGGCACACTTGGGAGGAGTTCGGCAAACGTCTTGATGAAAACCACCGAGAAAATATCTAACGGTTTTGGCACACAATAAAGTTCCTGAAAGGAACACACAAAAAACCAATTCGGAATATGAAAGATGAAAGTGGTAACGTAATGACTGCCCCAGATGATATCTTAGAACGGTAGAGGCGCCACTACCAAGATCTCTTCTCTGAGGAATATGGTACACCAGTGCTGCATGCACAACCTGCAACACAGGAGAATCTAGAGTCTATAGAAGAAGACGAGGTGGAATATGCTCTCGAAAAGATAAAAATAAATAAAGCAGCGGGGAGAGATGGAATTTCACCTGAATTCCTGAAATTTTGTGGTAAAGAGCTCAAAAAAGCACTCAAAGGACTATTCCAAACTGTATGGGATAACAAGATAATTCCTTTAGATTGGAAATATAGCGCTATAGTCCCCATACATAAGAAAGGCTCATCAACCGTATGCGAGAATTATAGACCAATTAGCTTGCTGTCCGTAGCCTATAAAATGTACACCTCTATCCCCGAGAGAAGATTGAGAAGTATTGTGGAAAATCAACTCAACGAAGAGGAGCAGGCGGACTCCCGCCCAGGAAGACAGACCCAGGACCATATTTTTGTGCTTCGAAACATTTCTGAAAAGGTATGGGACAGAAATAAAAGTATCTATGTGGCTTTCCTGGATCTCAAAGCTGCGTTCGATTCTGTGCCTAGACATGAAATATGGAATGCTCTTGCTGCAAAGAATGTACTATCAGATTTGATACAGGCAATTCAATCAACACACAGAAATGCAAAGGGAGTTATCGGAATCAATGGTAGGGAATCCAAATCATTTCCTCTTGATAGAGGAGTCAGACAGGGGGACAGCCTTAGTCCTCTTCTATTCGTGATTCTGATGGACGAGATTCAAAGTCTGCAAGCGAAGAACGGTATGGACTGAAAATGGAAGATGCAGACAGTTCTGGTGAAATGCCTCCTATATGCCAATGACATAGTTCTATTAGCGGACACAAAAGAAAAGCTGCAACAAGCTCTGGTAGAATGGGATGCAGAACTATTGCGTAAGGGAATGTCCATCAACGACTCCAAAAGTAAGATTCTAGTTCTCTCTCGGAATGAAGAAGAAAATGTTGAAATGGTATGCAATGGGAAGATTCTAGAAGTTGTAAATGAATTATACTACCTGGGAATCATTATAGACAAGTCTGGCAGAATTGGACAAGAGATAGGAAATAGGATCAATAAAGCGAACCAGGTGTACTACCAGATCAACAATAGTATAATAGGACACCCTGAAGTAGGGCGAGATGTTATGATGCACATCTATCTATGGAGGCGAGAGCTGGGTGATGCTCGAAAAGCATATCAGCCGAATCACCGCTGCTGAAATGAAATTTGTGCGTAGAGCAGCGGGAAAGAAAAGGTGAGACTGTGTCCGGAACAATAGGATCAGAGAGCAACTCGAGGTACCACCATTGAAGACAATAATGGAAAACAGGCAATTAAAATGGTTTGGGCATGTCTGCCGTATGGACGAAATAAGGACACGCAGAAGGACACTGGAAGCCAGACCTACAGGAAGAAGACCAAGTGGCCGACCTAGAATTTCCTATCAGGATATGGTCCAGGAGATTGGGAGTAACAGGGGCAAGCCCCTTGTAGAGATGAAACGACTCAGCGAAGACCGGGATAACTGGCAGTGCTGGATCGAGGCCCCTCTACGCCAATAATGGCTCGAAGAGGAAGGAAAGAAGAAGAAGAAGAATTGTAGAGACTTTGCACTTATCGAATAATTCAAACATAATCATAAAATATATTGATGAAAAATAGAATTAGAGGTCTGTAGTTAATTTAAAGACTCTCTTAAAGATGTATACACTTATCTCAAGCTTTTTGTTATATTTATATATTTTAGATTATATTGTTGGCATTAATAAATGCATAAGTTGTACACCATTCCCTATTAAATGTACACATCAAATATATTCCCATAATCACTACT
This sequence comes from Piezodorus guildinii, assembly GCA_023052935.1. Lineage (NCBI taxonomy): Eukaryota > Metazoa > Arthropoda > Insecta > Hemiptera > Pentatomidae > Piezodorus > Piezodorus guildinii. Next base: position 61,498,503 of record CM041295.1, read on the forward strand.
TTAAATGTATAATGAAATGAGCTATTTGGAAATGTATCCCTTTTACACAATTATTTGTTCTGAAGCTGTTCGTGCCCTTAGGAGTTCCTTAAAAACGCGTCTGACGAATTTTAAATTAGGCTTCTGGAATTTTATAACAAAATTATAGATATAGGGGAGGTACCTTAATGGTTTTAAACATATATGATTTTACCATTGCATAAAACGAGTGATAACAATTTAGCACAAAACTATAGAGGAATAACACTCAGAAATACAATAAGCAAACTTAATCTAAGATTAACTGAATGGACAAATCCTAATAATAAAATTAACCAATTCCAGACAGGCTTCCATAAGCATTCAGTATACACTGACGTACAATTTAGATTTTAAGAGCAGATGTGCCCCCCTACAAATGTCTCCTCCTCCTAGAGCCTTCCAGCAGAAATCATTAACATCCTTAGTAAATTACCTCATAATAAAGCTCCAGGTGACGATCTGATCACAACCCACATCCTACAACAGCTTCCGCAAAAGGCCATTCTTTTTCTCACGTATATCTACAATCCCACACTCCGGTCCACCTATTTTCCTGACATTTGGAAACTGTCGATAATCAAAATGTTTCCTAAGCCGAAAAAGCCACTTGAAAACACTTCCTCTTACCGTCCTATTTCTCTTGTTCCCATTATGGGAAAATTTTTCGAAAAACTTCTAAAACGTTTATACCCAATCCTAGATTTAAATCACGTGATTCCTGACCACCAGTTTGGATTTCGTGCATCCCATTAGACTATTCAGCAGTGTCATCGCGTGGTGGATATTATATCCTCCACATTGGAGCGCGGAATGTACTGCACCGGAGCTTTTCTCGACGTGGAACAGTCTTCTGATAGAGTTTAGCATCCAGTACTGCTTTACAAACCCCGTCAATTCTTCTTCCCGACATATTTCCTAATAATCCGTTCCTACCTTACAGATAGAACCTTTAAAGTTAGTCTCCTCAGTATTCACTCAGTCAGCCCGTGTACCTCAAGGTAGTATCCTAGGCCCAATCCTCTACACGGTGTATACAGCTGATACTCCTACCCATCCTAGCACTATCCTCACTACTTACGCTGATGACACAAATGACGTTCCTATTGCTGCATCCCAAGTCCTACAGAACCATATATTTGCCAGTGAAGGATGGTGTCAAAACTGGAGAATAAAAATAAATCCCATAAAATCACCTTTACTCTACGTCGTAAACCTATGACTTCCTGCCCTCATCCCAGTAGAAAAAAATACGATACCTGCGACTTCATCTTGAAAAACGGCTTACTTGGAATCCTCATACAAGACTTAAACGACAAGAAACTGCTCGTAGGTACAGTTTAATACAACACTTAACTGACAAACGACCAAAACTTCCTATTTACTATAGAAAACTGATTTATATAACCATTCTGAGACCTATTTGGACATATTGCATTGAGCTATGGGGCTCTCCTAAACCATCAAATTCCTCTCGCATCCAATCCTTATAATCCAAAATCCAAAGTATAATCCTCAATGCCCCTTATTTTGTTACTAATAAAATCATCCATAGAGACCTCAATATCCCTCTAGTTGCAGACTTAGCCCATATTCGATACACCTCCTTTAATTCCAAACTACCAGCCCACAAAAACCCTCTTGTACGTAAACTCTCATCTCCATCTCTTCCTGATAATCCATCGAGGCGCCTGAAAGACGGTCGCCTCGAGACATGTAAATAAAATAATCATTACAGTGTTACCTAAAAGAATGATTGAAGTGCTACCACTGGGTAGTCTCTTCACAAGACTCTTTCATGCCATATTTGTAATTATAGCCCTTTTACTTGTATATATTGTATATACAGTTGTAAAAATCAATAAAAATATATTTAAAAAAAAGTGCAGATGTTTATAAAAAAAAAAAACTACTTTTTGTAATTCAAAATAATTTTTCCAGAGCTTTACATCGTTTCTATGTTTATATTTATAAAACATAATATTTTTACATGAAGTAGTATAAAATAAATAAAGAAGTGCACTTTTTTTTTTAACATCATTTATTGAAATTTACAACTGTACTTCAAGGTACAACAAGTAAATGTCTGGCCATAGACGGCAAACCGTTAACATCGTACCTGTGTCTCTCTCTACATCAGTCGCTTTTGTTATCGTTATTCTCCTTATTCTTCCATAGTTTTGGTAAATATAGTCACATATATCTGTATACCTCATAATTACATTATTTAAATCACCACTTCAAGAAAGAATCGGTGAAATAGTTCAGTGTTTTATTCTGAATAGGCTGGCTATACTCAGGTTAATCCCTAAGCCTTAGAGTATTAAAGGACGTTGACGCAGGCCTTTATTGATAAACACCTTTCTCTCGTGAGTACTATAATTATTATTTATTATTCAAAATTAAAATGGCTCAATGCTCTATTTGTGACGCCGTGATTGCCAGGGACGAGAAGAGCAGCGTGAGTTGCAGTAAATGCCGCGTGATTTTTCACGGTAAATGTTGCAATTTACCCGATAAAGAAATTGAAGCGATCAAATCAAACAAAAAACCGTGGTTATGTTCTAAATGTGACCTTGGAAAAAAATCTGGGACAACCACCGAAAAATCGTCATCACCTACAGTGAGTAGCCTAAAGCACGTCAAGGAACCAACGCCTTCCGACATACTCTTAGCGGTGAATAAACACGGCGACCTCGTCAATGAAGAGATAAAAGATCTTAAATCATCTCTTGAAAAATATGGGGAGCTGAGCTTTGAGCTAAATGAAAGGCTCGCCAAAATTGAAAATCACTTAGAGGGCCAGGCCAAGTATTTAGAAGAATTATCTTCTGAAAACAAAATGCTAAAATCTAAAGTAGGCGAGTTAGAGGTTCGCTTAAATAAGGCAGAACAGGGTCTACTGTGCAGGTCACTGAAAATTGGAGGCGTGCCGGTCCGTTCGGGCGAAACCACAGCGGCTCTGGTAACCAATGTAGCGGCGGCCCTCGGAATTAAAATCAAAATGGAGGACCTGGACATGATTGAACGGCGGAGGCAGAGAAAGGATGACCCGCGACCGCCTCCCGTCATCGCTCGATTCGTCAGACAGACCACACGAGATGAGTTGATTATGAGCAGGAAGACGAAGAGGGACTTCTCTACGAGGGATATAGGTTGGCAGGAGAATGACTGCCACCGGATCTATCTCAGCGAGGAGATGACCCAGACCAACAGGCACCTCTATTGGCTCGCTCGTCAGAAGAAGTCAGCTGGCAAGCTGAAGTATGTGTGGTTCGCGGGCGGTAGGGTTCGCTGCCGTAAGGACGACGGTCAACCTGTCATTTATATTGACCATGCTCAGGACCTCGATGTTTTTGGCTGACACCTGTGCTCTCGTCTACTGACTAGCTTCATTCCCTATCTCGCCTACGAATCTTCTCTTCAATGTTTTCTCTCGATTTCATTATCTTATTATTTCGTAATTTTCATTACAATCACAAAGTCAAAAGTTTATTTAATTTTTATCAAGGATATTTATACTTTTATCAAAGTTCTTTTTATTATATTATTACCAAAGTTACTTTTATTTCTATTTAAAGTATTTTATTTTTTATCAAAGTATATTTTATTTCTATTAAAGGTTATTTTACTATCATCAAAGCTCTTTTGTTTTATTTTCTCAATCAAAGTCTATATTGCATTAATTAAAACCTATTTTATTTTTATCACAGATAGTTATTCCATAATCAAAGCTACTATATTTTTTATCAAAGTTCTCCTTATTCTATTCCTACGAAACTTAATGCTATTTTTGAATATGATATTTGTATATTTTGTCATATTTTATTTTTACTTCTATCAAAAACTATTTTGTTTTATTTTTAACAAAGTTTATTTCATTTCTATCAGAGATATTTATAATGTCATCAAAGTTCTTTTCATTCTTATCAACATAGTTTCTTATACAATTTTTATTATTGTTATCTTAATTTTTATTATAGTTATTTTTATTCTTTGTGGAAATTTACATTGTATATATCATACTCACTTTATTCCATCTAAGTACTATTATTTATGTGTATGTGTATATTTATGTGTGTATGTATGTATATATATAGTTTCGCTGGCATTTATCTTTCATATATTTTTAAATTCATTATTGTTCTTAGCTACATCGTTTTCCTACTGTTTGTATTCTTTCCTCTTCCATCCCTATGTCTAATATCCTAAACGTCTGTCATGTGAATTCCCAATCCTTGCCCGCTCATTATGAATCAGCTCTCCTCTGCTGTCTCCCTACCTGAATATTCCTTTATACGTCATGACCGAATAGGCCGTACAGGCGGAGGCGTCGGTCTTTACGTCCATAATAGCCTAAAATCCCGCATATTAGAAGTCTCAACCCCATCCGACCAACCACATATTGAATTCCTTTTCTTGGAAATCACATGCAACACCCATCCTCTCCTAATCGCAGTTGTGTACCGCCCTCCTCTCGTTCCTTTTGACGCTCCATTTGAAACAACTCTCTACAATAATATTCCTCTATACAATAACATCATAATTTCCGGCGACCTTAATACCAATATCCTTTCCGATTCCAATGACAAACAGTACCTAGAAAATCTTCTCTTTTCCCTCAACCTCTATCTTGTTCCTTTTTCCCCAACACATCATACACGATGTTCTGACACTTGGTTAGATGTTCATATTATTGATTCAGCACAGAACCTTCTCTCCCAATCTCAATTGCCAGTCCCATTTCTATCTTCCCATGACTTAATCCAGATATCATATAATATCCCTACTCCAGAAATCCTTCCAAAAATCATAACTTTCCGTAACATGAATTCCCTCACTCGTGAAGACATCCTTCCCGATCTTGAAACCCTGAAATGGGACAATATCTATTCCTGTTCCTCCATTGACGACATGGTCGACATCCTCACTTCCAACCTGATCTCCATCCTTGACAAACATACTCCCCTAAAAACCCGTACATTCCGTCGCAGACCTGCTCCTTGGATGTGTCAAGAAATAAGAGAACTACAAAGAAAACGTGAGGCTGCCCGTAGGCGCTTCAGACGTACAAGGCAAGCAGATGACTATGAAGCGTTCAGGGCCCTCCGAAACTTGACACAAACAACAGTAAGGCGAGCGATATCCAACTATTTTCAAGAAGCCCTGTCCTCCGCTCCTGATCCTAAATCCAGATGGCAACTTCTTCGTAAACTCTCTCTCTGTAAATCCTTTACCTGTTCAGTCTTCCCTGTATCACCCAACGAACTAAATTCATTCTTCTTAACCGACTCCTCCAACATTTCACCAGCCTTTTCTCCTAATTTTTCCCTTTCATCATCATTCGATTCTGACAATTTTTATTTCTCCTACATTTCACCAACAGACCTCATATCTTCCATAATGAAATCCCGTACTACTTCCTTAGGTTTCGATGGGATTCCAGTAAAATAGTTAAAATTATGCCTTCCAGAAATCCTGCCAGTCCTTCTTTTCATATATAATTTTTTCCCTCCAAAACTCAGTTTTTCCTTCTTCTTGGAAACAAGCCTTGGTCCATCCTATAAACAAAATCCCTAACCCGTCAGCTCCTAATGACTACCGACCTATATCCATCCTTTCGAACCTTTTCAAACTCCTTGAACGAATAGTACAATCCCAGGTATCTAATTTTCTAGAAGAAACCAACAAACTTAACCCTTACCAATCCGGCTTCCGACCTGGCTACTCCACGCAATCCGCTCTGACCCAAATCACTAACGATATTTATACCGCTATAGATGAAAAAAGATTAACTGTCCTAATACTTTTAGATTTTCTCTAAATTAAAATCTTTATCCTTTTCCCACAGTTCAATTCGTTGGTTTCAATCCTTTCTCTCCAACCGCACTCAAGCGGTTGTCATTCCTAATCAACCCCTATCTGATTTCCTTGTCCTATCCTCAGGCGTTGCCCAAGGCTCGAGTATTTTGCCCCTTCTGTTCAATACCTACATCAATGACCTTCCTAATTCAATCCACCGTTGTTCCTACCACCTATATGCTGACGACCTCCAAATCTATTTATCTTTCCCTCTCTCCGAGTTATCCGTAGCATTTGCCCGTATTCAGGAAGACCTAGATGGAATCAGTGCCTGGGCAAACCTGAATAACTTGAGGCTTAATCCTACAAAAACTCAGGCCATCCTTATTGGTTCCAAATCCCTCCTCCGATCGATCACCACCCTTCCTCCGCTTTTGCTTAATGACCATCCTATTGTTTTTCGTTCCACTGTTAAAAATCTTGGCATTATCATCGACCAAAACCTATCCTGGAAACCCCAAATTGCCCAAATTTCCCGTCGATCGATTTGTACCTTGAAATTATTCCACCGATCCCGCCACCTCCTACCACAATCTACCCGTAAACTCCTAGTTTCATCACTCCTTTTCCCCCACTTTGACTATGGTTGTGTGGCATATGGCGGCCTCTCGAAGGTGCTCGAGGACAGATTGAGAAGGATTATGAACTGCTTTTTAAGATTTGTGTTCGGTACCTCGAGACGGTCGCACGTATCCCACCTCTACGGCGAGTTAAAGAGGTTAACCCCAAACTTTCGAAGACAATATTTCCTTGGATCATTCCTTTATCAAATCATAAACTCCCACCATCCATTTTATGTCTACAGCCTTTTGGTGTTTAAATCCTCAACCCATCATCCGGAAACAAGATCCCGTCTGTCCGACCTCCACACTCCTTTCCATAGAACCAATAAATATGACTGCTCTTTTTTAGCCCGGTCCTCTTCCTTATGGAATACCCTCCCTTCAAACATCCGTCATGCTCCTTCCCTCTCATCGTTTAAATCCCTCCTCTTTCAATACTTCCTTTCTCTTCAAACAGATGTAAGCTAATTTTTATCATGCCAACTAATGTAAGGTGAATTTTACTTTAATGAGATGTAAAAGTTACATTTTATGTTTATTCTTATTTATTCATTCCTAGAATTTGTAAATAGAGATGACACTATGACCCTTTATTTTTTTTATTATTATTTTATTTTTTTATTCTTGTGTTATCTAATTGTATTTATATATTGTTTTTGGCCAGTTATAATTTATTATTTAGTTCATAATTGTTATTCTTAAGGGGCATTGTCCCAGAATAAAGTTTTGTTTTCTATTCTATTCTATTCTATTCTATTCTATTCTATTCTAAATGTGACAAAAGTTAAATGGCGTGATACAAACTTGAAGAAGAACTACCCAATGGCAGCACTCCTGTAACTTTTCTACACTAGAAGGTCTCGAGGCCATCTTCTTTTCAGACGCCTCGGAGGATTGTCAGGAATTGAGGAGGAAGAAAGTATTGAAACAAGAGGATTAGGGTGGGAATGGAGTTTGTCATGAAAGGAATGGTATCTAGATCGGGCCAAATCAGCAACGTACGGAACGTTGAGGTCTTTATGGATAAGTTTGTTCGTGACAAAATAAGGAGCATTTAGGATTTTACGAAGGATTTTGGATTGTAGGGATTGGATACGGGAAGAATTCGATGGTTTAGTAGAGCCCCAAAGCTCCACTCCGTAAGTCCATATCGGCCTTATGATAGTCATGTAGATGAGTCTTTTGTAGTTAAGTGGAAGATTAGAACGTTTGTCTAGTAAGTGTTGAAGAAGTCAAAAACGTCGTGCAGTTTCTTGTCGTTTCAGTCTTGTGTGAGGGTTCCAAGTAAGGCGTTTGTCAAGGTGCAGTCCTAGATATCGGATCTGTTCAACCGGAACAAGAGGAGTATTATTGAAGGAGACAGTAGGTTTTGGTTGGATTTGTTGGCATTAATTTTAATTCTCCAGTTCTGACACCATACCTCAAGGTCTCTGAGGTGGGATTGGAGAGTTTGAGAGGCAATAGTTGGATCAGTATTGACTGATAACACACAAGTGTCATCAGCATAGGTAGAAAGGAAAGTGTTAGGATGGGAAGGGATATCAGCTGTATAAACTGTGTAAAGAATGGGTCCTAGGATACTGCCTTGAGGAACACCAGCAAACTGACTAAAAATGGATGAATAGGAATTATTATGATTGACTTTGAAGGATCTGTCAGTGAGGTAGGACTGGATAATAAGGAAGTATGTTGGGGGGAGGAATTTGCGGAGCTTTTAAAGCAACCCTGGGTGCCAGACTCGGTCAAAGGCCTGTTTCACGTCGAGGAAGGCTCCCGTACAATACAAGCCGCGCTCCAATGTAGACGATACAACGTCCACCACACGATGACATTGCTGGATAGTGGAGTGGGACGTTCTGAATCCAAATTGATGATGAGGAATTATGGAATTAGTATCAAGGATGGGATACAGGCGTTTCAGTATAAGCTTTTCCAAGATTTTTCCCATGATTGGTAAAAGTGAGATGGGACGGTAAGAAAATGGATTTTCTGGCGGTTTCTTAGGTTTGGGTATCATTTTGACAATGGATAATTTCCAGGAAGCAGGAAAGTATGTGGAACGGAGTACTGAATTGTATATGTAAGTGAGATATAGGATAGCTTTTCGAGGAAGTAGTTTTAAAATATGGGAAGTTATAAGATCATGCCCAGGAGCTTTGCGGGATGGTAAACTCTGAATGATGTTAGATATTTTTATTTTTCTGAATTCTGATTTTAGTCTGTTAGTCAGTTTATTATAATAAGTTTTGTCTGATGGATATCTAGTCCTATGCCACTTCGATCTTGCCCTGCGTTTTTCCCTTAATAAGATTCGAATGTGCTGTGGCAAGGTAGTCTCCTGTGAGTTAGTAGTAGTAATGGTTGAAGTGTTGTCAAGTATGCTATTGCTAATTGAGTCAGTCAGATGGTCAACGGCTTTATCAATATCATGTTTAGTCTTAAGTGGGATCTTTAAGTTCAGTTTGGTTTCCAAGTCACATCTGAATCCGTCCCAGTCCACTCGTCCTGTAATCAGAGAGGGAATGGTGGGTTTAGGAACAAGGCTCGAGTGCAAGGAAAGCAAAACTGGGCTATGATCAGATGACAGGTCATTTAGGGATTTTATTGTGGATTGGGAGGAAGATATCTGAGAGGAAACAAATATATCAAGGATATCAGGACGTTTTTTGAGGATGTTGGCCAATATGTTGGGCTCGTAGGAGAAAGGATAGTATAGCAATTGGAGGTAGAGACTCGAGAAAGGACATTACCACGGGAGTTGGATGTCCGGCAACCCCATCGTTGGTGTTTGGCGTTATAGTCTACTCCAGCAATGAAGCGCGGTCCTAAGGATCGGAAGAGGGTTCCAAGTTGATTAGAGGAAAGGGAGTTACCAGGAGGACAGTATACAGCTGAGAGTGTAAGATGGAAAGGACGAGTTGAAATGATTACCGAGGTTGATTGTATGGCATCAGTTGGAGTAAAAGGAATCAGGGAATGGGATAAAGATTTATGAATAAGGATGCATGATCCAGCATGGGAAGTATTGTCGGGATGGTCAGATCTATATGTGATGTAGTCACGTATGTAAAAATTTGATCGTTGTGTGAAGTGAGTTTCAGTAAGTAGTGCTATGTCAATGTGGTTGTCATGTAGAAATAAGTCCAGTTCGTCACGATGGTTATGCAGGCCATTAGCATTCCACAAGATAATCGCTAGGGGCTTTACACTCATCGTTGGAGATTAAATGGGACTTGAGAAAGGACTCTGGTGAGAAGGGTGATTAGTGGTTTGATGGTATCTCTAAGATCAGAGAGAAAGGACTCAAGGATGGAGTATATATTGGAAGGATCTTGGTTTGGATACGGATGTGGATAAGATACATGGGGTGGATAATTTATTGGTTCAGGATTGTTGGCTGGGGGCTGAACTCGCCGTGGAGTACGAATCTGTTCAGTCCGCTGAGATAATGGAAGTTGGGGCGTTGGGTGATTCGGTGGATCATAAGGACGTTCAGGAATTTTTTTAGGGTTCTCAGGAGGGAGTTTCACCTGTAAAGGTAGATTATGGGGTGGGATCGGTTGACGGGAAGCTGGTGGTTTAGGACGGGAGACCGGAGGCTTGAATTGGGAGTTGGGAGGCGCCTGACTAGTAGTTGGTTGCTTCCTTGGAGTGGTGACTTCGGAGAGAGATTTCCTGGTTTCCTCAGTAGGAACTCTGGTTGCAGGTGTGGCAGGCTGCTGTGGAGCGATCCTATTGGCAGGTTTCTGAATTTCAGGAAAATCAGATAAATTATTCATCTCTGGTACCTGAGGACGAATCTTCTGATCCACTCTTTGTACTGATGAATTTTGTGATCTCTGGCGAAGAAGGCTTTTGTAAACGACACAACCCCTATAGCTAGCCGGGTGGCCTTCCCCGCAAAGAACACATTTTGCTGGTTCAGTCTGAGATTTCTGGCAAGTGTCAGAGGCATGTGGTCCGGCACACTTAACACACCTAGCCGGGTGGTAACAATAAGATTTTGTGTGTCCAAAGGTTTGGCATTTGGTGCACTGGACTATAGTAGTTCTTTGCCTAGGCTCTTCAAAACGGACAGATGAGTACACCAGCCTTCTCACCTGAAATATTTCCGGATTATTACCGGCTGGTTCGAGATCTACAAAAAATAATGGCAAGGGATATTTTTCCCTGGGGTGTGTCACTGAAGAAATGTTCCGTGCGTGATGACCAATTTCTTCCAGACCTCTTTTGATTGCTTCAGTGGGAGTAGATGAGTGGAGCCCGCGTAAAACCACTCGATATGACTTCTCTTGTTTCAACTGATAACAGTGAAAATCGTAGTTTTTTGAGCTGAAATAACTTACTAGTTTTTTGTAATTTTTTTTTGTGGTTGTATTAATTTTGATATCGTTTATTCGGGAGAAACATTCAAAGTTCGATTGTCCGATGAGAGCGGCGATTTCATCACCAAACGATATAAAATTACTAATATTGGATACATAGATAGGAGGTGGCTCAGGATCAGAAAATCCGTGAGGCTGGTTTTCAATGTTGACTGAAGCGGAATGGTTGATAATAGAAGAAAGTGGTGTGGCGTTTGAAGTGGACGGCGCTGGAGATTCAAGTTGGTTGGCTGCAGTGGTGCTGCGGGTTTTTGGCGGAGAAGGAATTGATTTTGGCGGTTGCTTAGACTTGGCCGATTTATTTTTTTTTTTGTTTGGCGAATTACCGCCGGACCCAGTGTTATTCCTGTGGCGTTTCTGGCGTCGCGTTAAATATTGGGAATCTGATTCGCTAATCTCAGAGAATGGCGTTTCTTCCCCTGATTCATCATTAGATAGAGTTTTGTCTAGTCCATGATGAATACGGTAGAAAAAAAATAAATATAAAGTCCTCTTATATTGTGAGCTAAATAAAAATAAATTGAAAAATAAAATAAAAAAGAAGAAAAAAAATTATGTTGACTTATATTAATTACTAATAATAGAAAATTAACGTAAAGATCTTAAAACTAAACTATTTACATTATATACATATACATAAAAAACGTAAAACAAAATGAACATTTCTGATTTAGTAAAATAAAAATAATGTCCTAGAAAAAGAGAAAAAACACACAACACATTAGAAAAAAAAAAAAAATAAAATAAAATAATAAAAATAAAAATATATTATATATTAAAATAAAGTCTATCAGAAGAAAATAAAAGTTATATGAAGAACGTCTAGGTTACGAAGTCGGAAATGTCAATATTGCCGACTGAGAACCTTGTAAACAAGATGAGGATTAGTAAGTCCTAGCCTAGGCCTTATCTCCAGCCTAGGACGGCACCAGTCATTATTGTCTATCGAATTAATTGCCACTCACCTCGTGATATTGTTCGTTAATGTTTTATCAGTGCAACCACTCACGATTTACAAAGTTGAAGCATTTCAAGCAGTAATACATTGATGAGAAGGAAACTAACATAGAGCAATACGTAAATAGAACTGTGCCAGTCGCCATTTTAAAAAACTGAAGTGCACTACACCACACACAGAATTCAACAACATCGAACATGATAAAATTGTACTTAAAACTCGGATGAACCTTACAACTGACATTATACCTCCTCCTTCTTCACACCTGCCAAGTCCGTGAACAAATCAGAAGTTCCTAACAAAGACAGCCACTGGACACGACTATAATTAACGCTGAGGTACTCCAGCAAATGCCCAGCAAGCTCATGTTTTTGACTACACATCTATAATCACGAATACGAGACAACCAAATTCCCGCTTCATGGAAATACCACATATTACAATGATTCACAAGACCAACAAGGACAAAAATTACAAACCTGCCCTAACGATCTACAACGACCAAATAAAGCACAAATTTATAAATTTACCCATATAACCTAACTTCCGCTATGCTCCAAAATTGTCGAACATCTACTACATAAAAGACTTCTTGATGTACTAACTACCAACGGCATCGTACCAGATCATCAGTTTGGATTTAGAAGACATCACTCGACATTGCACTAACTACACAGAGTAACGGACTACATACCCACCGCACTAGAGCAGAAGTTATACACTACTGGCGTATTTCTCGACGTTTCTCAAGCCTTCGACAGAGTTTGGCACCAGGGTCTTCTCTTCAAACTCAAGACTCTCCTTCCACCTACTTACTACCTCATTATTCATTCTTTCCTTTCTCACAGATTTTCTCTCCGTTCGACAGGGATCAGAGCTATCTGCCATGAGATCTATCGCAGCAGGAGTACCCCAAGGTGCAGTGCTCGCTCCATTACTCTACATTATTTACACTCATGACTTTACAGATCGGCTCCGGACTGACGGTCTAAAAGACCATAGTTCCACAAATGTTTTTTTATATTTATAATTTCTAATAAAAGTTTTGTTGTTGTAATATGCTTAAAGAAATAAAAAAAACAGTTATCTAAAAAAAAAAAAAAAAATTTACACTCATGACCTTACAGCCCTAATATTCTAACAGCGACTTATGCCGACGACACAGCGATCTTTACAAAACATAAAATTGCAACCCATGCCTCAGAGATCCTACAACAACATCTAATAAAATTACATGACTGGTTCAAACTCTGGAAAATCCGATTGAATAATAACAAATCACACCTTGCTCAGTCTTCCTTTCCGTGCTAAAGCGCATTTTTTCCATAATTCCTTATCCCAAGCAACCAACCCTAAGACCAAATGGAAACTACTCAGAAACCTATCTATTATAAATTCCAAATCCTCTTCATGTGTTCCATTTGCTCCCGAAGAACTAAATTCCTACTTCGCAGAACCAATTCCTATATCCCATAGTACTCATTACTCTTTGCCACAGACATCCTTCAATCCGGAAAATTTGTATTTTTCGGATATATCTCCTGAAGAATTGCTCTCCTCCATTCTCAAGTCCAGAACGAACGATCATGGACCCGACCAAACCCCTGTGAAATTAATTAAATTGTGTCTTCCTGTCATCTTTCCTGTCCTTCTACATATTTATAATGCTTCTCTTCAAAAATATATTTTCCCAACAGCCTGGAAAAAAGTCATCGTACGTCCACTGAATAAAGTTCCTAATCCCGCCGCATTCTCCGATTTCAGACCTATCTCCATACTATCCAATCTATCCAAACCTCTTGAAAGAATTGTTCACGCACAGCTCAACAACTTTCTTGAGGAAAAAAAACCTTCTAAATCCTTTACAGTCCGGTTTCCAATCCCAATATTCTACTCAATCTGCATTGTTAAAAATTACCCAAGACCTACAATCCTCAATAGACCAACAAAAAATTACTATTTTGATCCTCTTCGATTTCTCAAAAGCATTTGATTCAGTTAATCATAACATCCTTCTTTCCAAACTCCAAAACCTTCAAATATCAAACAGCGTTCTAAAGTGGTTTGTTTCTTTTTTATCCTTTCGATCTCAAACTGTCATCATACCAAATGAACCTTCTTCTTCCTCCATCACCTTAACACGTGTTGTTCCTCAGGGATCTTCACTCTCACCAACTCTTTTTTCCATCTATATTAATGATCTCCCTGACTGCATCCGCCACTCACAATACCACCTATATGCAGATGATCTGCAAATCTATCTTTCTTTCCATCCTTCCGAAATAATAAAGGCAATCCAAAAACTACAACAAGATATTGACAACATCAATGCATGGGCTACGACAAATGATTTGAAGTTGAATGCTGGAAAAACCAAAGCCATTCTCATCGGTTCCAAGAACCTTGTAAATTCGCTTCCATATTATCCACTCCTTTACCTCAATAGCATGCCTATCCACTACCACACCTCTGTAAGAAATCTTGGAGTTATTATTGATCAGAACCTATCTTGGAGTAATCATATTTCTCAAATCACCCGAAAATCCATCGCTATCCTAAAACAATTTCTAAGATTTCGTGACTCTATCCCACCTAAAACCCGTATGCTACTCGTCTCTTCGCTCATTTTCCCCCAGTTTGACTACGGTTGCCTCGTATATGGCGGACTGTCTGAGAAATTCGATATGAGACTCAAAAGACTTATGAATTGTTTTATTAGATTCACATGTGGAATCCCCAGGCGCTCCCATGTTTCTAGAAGGTATACCGAGTTGAATTGGCTCTATCCCTCTTTCCGTCGGCAGTACCTCCTTGGTGTCTGTCTCTTCCGATTTTTCCATACAAAAAAACCTCCTTATATTCTTGATATGCTTACCACTTGTTCCTCTATCCACTCAGTAAACACTAGATCCCAACCTATAAACCTGTATATAACTTCTCACAGATCTGCTTCCTTCAAAAAATCCTTTATTATTCGTGCTACCCTATTTTGGAATTCCTTGCCTGTATCCATTCGTAAATCCTTATCATTATCCACTTTTAAACACCAACTATTTCTCCATTTCCTAACGCATCAATCTTCCCAATATATGTAATATTTAAAAGATAGATGATAACTATTCATTGTCACAGAACCTGTCTTTTATTGTTAAACTGAAGTCTTAAACGACCAGACAATTATTATTTATATTGTACTTTTCATGTTATTCTTAGGGGACTACTCGTCCCAGAATAAAATTACTTTTCATTTCATTTCATTTCATATCACCTTTACTCTTCGACATGACACGAGTCCTCCCGTTTTCTTAGACAACACGCAAATTCCACAGACGGATACTGTACATTATCTTGGTTTGACGTTTGAAAGAATAATGACTTGGGGCCCGCATATTAACAAAAAAAAAAGAAAACCCTTAACCAAAGACTGAGACTTCTTTACTCACTCTTTTCAAAACACTCGAAACTAAAACTTCGACAGAAATTAAACACCTTTACTTACCTACTGAAACCTGTTTGGATTTATGCATCACAGATATATGGGACAGCAAAAAAGACTCACATTTACAAACTTCAAATCTTTCAGGCTAAAACGTTTAGAACAATTACAAAAGCACCGTGGTACGTTAGCAACATAACTTTACGTACTGACCTTAAGATGCCAACTGTCAATGAGCACATACGGACAAACTACAAGGTCACCCTAATACACTAATCAATGACATGGCCACAACACTCATGCCAGGAAATGCCTACAGAAGGCTGAAGAGGAGTTGGATGAGAGACCTTCTCCTTTAGTAATTCACACTAATTTCATGGCAGGAGTAGGTACCACTGGGTGCTGCTCTCTCTCATGCCTATCACGCCATGTTTCTTAAAATTGACCGCACATTCACGGATTGTTCATTGTATTATTTACAGGTATGAATAAAGATTTAAAGTTAAAAACACACAAAAAAAAACACAAGAATTGATTGAAAAAATAGGTTGCTCTTTTCTCCTTCAGTTGGATATCGAATACATTCAAGTTATATATATTTTTCTGTTTTTCATCAATGTTTATGGTTATTTTTATAGAATCTACAAAATTAAAGGTACTTTATAGGAAGACAATTAAAAGTATCGGCATTTAAACCATGTCAGACTATTTCAATAAAAATGAAACCTATATGATATTAAAGCCCATAGAATATTACATCGATATAGCGAGGTAAATCAAAATCGCTAGAGCCGTTTTTGAGAAAATCGTAAAAAGGTGCAAAATGCATGGTATAAAGTGGCTCTTATACCAGCTGGTTAGCTGATTTTGATGAAAAAATTGCTGTAACATTTTGGGCGTGTAGTTTTCTTAAATATGAAATTTCAGTTTCCTAGGACTTTTCGTTTTCGCGCTTAGTACACACGGACACACACACAAACTTTTTGGTGGACTTGGTTATTTGGACTTAGGGGACCCTAAAACTTGCATTTTCGTTGAAAACTGAAATTTGAAAATTTTCGCGATCGCAATGCTTTCCCTTACTATATATTTTATATATAGGTAAATGAAGGTTACATTTTTTACTTTATAATAATTGTATGCTTAATTTTTTAAACAAATATTTCTAATGAAATTATTTAATTAACCTAATGAAAAAAGTATGCTGTTTTGTAATAACCGAATATAGTCGGACAGCAATACTTTATAAATAAAGTATTTTCTCTCTTCTGTAATCAAATCATCAAAAAATTATTCCTGAAATATGACTATAATATACCGTCGGAAAGTGAAATGTTTTGGAAAAGTTAATATGCATTAAAATAAGTCGTATAAGTTAATATGAAGTTGTCATACATACACACACACACACACATATATATATATATATATATATATATATATATATATATATATATATATATATATATATATAATTAATAAAAAACGAATAAAATAGGAACCATATCAAACAAATAAACTGAATCAATTTTCATTTGTTTATCAATTTATCTTCCTATTATCTGCCGATGATTTAATATAATAATAAATATATGTACAAAATAAACACAACAAGCGGACCCGTCCCTGCTTCGCAAGGGTGCAGTTTGAATGAGGTATCATTTATGTTAAAAAAATCTCTGACCGATTTAGAGTTTATTGCTTTGGGAGTTTTAGTCTATCGAGACTAAAAGTGCAATTAGCAAGAAAATATGTTTATTTTATAACGCTTATTCATTATTATGTTTAATTATCGGCAGAAATGATAGGTATAAATCAAAATAGTCAAGCTGTTTTGTTTAATATTTTAAGTGAAGCATAGATAACGGAAAATTAAATTTTCCCATACAATAAAAACTTGTTTGCTATGTATGTATTAAAAAAGTACAGAAATAAGAACGGTTCCTATTGTATTCGGTTTGTTACTTTTGTATATTTAAAATAAAATATTTAAATTACATTTAATTTTTTTTTAAATTATTATATATTGAGATTTACAACTCTGTTAGTTAATACATCAAGTAAATTAGCTCTCAGATAAAATACAACTTCGCTATTCTACATTCGATATTAATGCGATATTTATTTCTTTATCTATAAGCTTTAAAACATGTTATGTACGTTTTTTGCGTGCTATTTATACTTTCGCCGCAATTTCCTAAAACATGCAAAATTTTCGAATAAAAGTTCATATTTTATGTGGTTTTCTTAAAATAGAGTTTTTATTTGAAGTTCCAATAGTTTATTTTCTTTTATTGAAATATACAACTGTACAATTTACATAGTACCATAAGTAAATGTGCTAAAAACAGACAATTGGCTTGAAAAAGACATGAGAAGAATCTACCAGCGGTAGCACTTCAATGTTTATTTGTTCAGCAGGTCTCGAGGCCACCGTCTTTTCAGACGCCTTGGAGGATTATCGGGAATATATGTCGATGAGAGGATGCGGACAAGCGGGTTTGTATGGGCGGGTAATTTAGAATGAAAGGAGGTGTATCTTTTTTGAGCGATTTCTGTAATGAGTGGGATATTCAGGTCTATATGGATGAGTTTGTTGGTAACAAAGTAAGGAGCGTCTAGGATTTGACGAAGGATTTTGGATTGCAAGGATTGGATGGGAATGGTTAGGGATGGTTTTAGTGGATGGAGATGGGTTTAGTGGAGCCCCATAGCTCTATGCCTAAGTCTCTAAGTCCAGATAGGTCTAATAATGGTTGTGTAAATGAGTTTTTTGAAGTAAAGTGGGAGTTTTAATCGTTTGTCAAGTAAGTGTTTTAATAGTCGATATCTACGAGCAGTTTCCTGTCGTTTAAGTCTTGTATGAGGATTCTATGTAAGACGTTTGTCAAGATGAAGTCCAAGGTATCGTATTTGTTCTACAGTGATGAGTGGGGTATGATTAAAGGAAACAACTGGACAGGAAGTCATAGATTTACGTCGTAGAGTGAAGGTGATTTGGTGGGATTTATTTTGATTCTCCAATTGTGACACCATTCTGCAATGGCGGATAAATGGTTCTGTAGGAATTGGGAAGCAACAATAGGATCATTGTTTACGGATAGCACACATGTGTCATCAGCGTAAGTAGAGAGGAAAGTGCTTGGATGGATAGGGATATCAGCTGTATATACCGTGTAGAGGATTGGGCCTAGGATACTACCTTGAGGTACACCGGCTGACTGATTTAATACTGAGGAGTAGGAGAGGTTATGATTAACTTTAAAGGTTCTATCTGTAAGGTAAAAGCGGATTATTAGGAAATATGTCGGAGAGAGGAATTTACGGAGTTTGTAGAGCAGTCCTGGATGCCAAACTCGATCAAAAGTCTGTTCCACGTCTAGAATGGCTCCAGTGCAATACATTGCGCGCTCCAATGTAGAGGATACCACATCCACCACACGATGGCACTGCTGAATAGTAGAATGGATGATCGAAATCCAAACCGGTGATCAGGAATGACATGATTTGAATCTAGGATCGGGTATAACCTTTTTAGGAGAAGTTTTTCAAGAATTTTGCCCATAATGGGCAAAAGGGGTATAGGACGGTAAGAGGATGGGTACTCAAGTAGCTTTTTGGGCTTAGGGATTATTTTTAATAATGGACAGTTTCCAAATGTCAGGAAAATAGGTAGAACGGAGAGTGGCGTTGTAGATATATGTAAGGAAAAGGATGGCCTTTCGAGGGAGCTGTTTCAGGATGTTGGTTGTAATAAGATCGTGGCCTGGAGATTTCTTAAGAGGTAATTTACTAAGGATGTTGATGATTTCTGATGGATGAAAGGCTTTAGGAGGATACATTTGGAGTGGAACATTTAATTCTGTTTCTACATGTTCATCATGGATTGGGTTAATTATATCGGGATGAGGATTGAAAGTTTTGGATAGGTGTTCGCCAAAGATTTGGGATTTTTCATCATCGGTTTTTGTCCAGGTCTGGGATTCAGTGAGGAGTGGATGATTAAAGGTTTTGTATTTTAGTAGTTTTGCAGTTGTTGTCCATAAAGATTTGTCTGACGTGGTTAAGTTTTCTGTAAAGTTCTGGAAGTTTTGAATTTTGAGTTATCTTATTTTTGTCTTGAGTTTGTTAGTCAGTTTACTGTAATGGGTTTTGTCCGATGGGTATCTGGTTCTATGCCACTTCGCTCTAGCTCTGCGTTTTTCAGCTAATAAAAGTCGAATATGACTTGGCAATTTTGTGTCATAAGATTTCCTATTTGCGAAATGAGATGTGTTGTTGTCTATGGCTGTTTCTATTGATTTTGTTAGTTTGTGGTGGAGTCTATGTCCTGTTTGGTTTTTAACGGAATTTTTAAGTCGAGTTTGTTCTCTAAATCATAACGAAATTTTTCCCAGTCAATGTGTCCTTTATTCAAGGAGGGAGGAGATGGTTTAAGAATAGGATTTTAAGACATGATAAGCAGTACCGGACTATGATCTGAGGAGAGGTCATCTAAGGATTCAATTATAGATTAAGAGGGGGGGATTTCGGAAGTAAGGAAGATGTCAAGAATATCTGGACGTTTTTTAAGAGATGTGGGCCAGTATGTGGGATTATGAGGTGACAAAATGGAATAGCTATTGGAGGTCGTGACGTTATTTAAAGTTATATCTGAAAAAATGTCAAATAAAAGTTGTAGCGCAGATCCTACCCTTTCATACCCTTTCCTTCAGAACTGATAACATATTATTCATAATGGTTAATAGAATATTAATGTTTTACAAAAAAATTATAAAAAGTATTTTAAAAGTTCAAAAGATCGTGGACAAAGATTTATTTCCAGAAATTTTTAAAATTTAGATTAGATTTAAAATTATATTTATCATTAATAATAATTCAATAGATTAATTTATTAAAAATAACTAACATTTATTGATTAATTTTAATTTTTTTTTTTTTTTTATTGCCATCGATTGTATCCAATAATCATTTATGATTAGGGTAGAATGCGAATACGAATTCACTTCAATAGTCAGATAAAGTAGTTCAATGAAAACTAAAACTTAATCTAATTATACTCTTAATATTTGGAATTGACATACTTCGTTTGTAGTAAGTTTGTTTTTTATCACCGCCACCCGAATTATCTCATACTTCATAAATATAAATTCCTGTTCCTTTGATGTCAGAATGACTGCTAAGCTAACAAATTTGTTTCTGATCCTTTGACTACCTCCTTATAGCTCTCCTTAAGCAGTTTTTGTTATATCTAATTCCTAGCTAGCACTGTTCGGTAGGTAGGATTTATCTGTTCATTTTATTATTATCTAAAGTACCTACCCGTAACAAGTTTTCCTATTATATGGTTTTTCCCAAGAGGTGCCGCATTGTATTTCTTCAAAATATAAATTACAAGAATGAATTTATCTTTGGGACCCTGTATTGTTTGCTGTTCGGGACTCAAGATATTCTTGAAAGACAGTGTTTGATTCATAGTTAGATAAAACATATTCACAATAAGTATTTACTATTTTCCTATTGAATAATTGCCTGAACATCAAATTTACCAACATTATTCTGTGCTATTTTATATACCTTTCCCTTCTCAATAGAACTTAAATCATGCCAATCGTCTAGAAGCTAAATTGCGTGATACACCAACATATGTAATATTTAAAATCTATAGATGATAACTATTCATTGTCACAAAATCTATCGTTTATTGTTAAACTGAAGTCTTAAACGACCAGACAATTATTATTTATATTGTACTTTTCTTGTTATTCTAAGGGGACTGCTCGTCCCAATATGAAATTATTTTTCATTTCATTTCATTACAAAAATTTTATTAGGTGTGCTGATAAGTATTACTTTCTTTTATAAAAACTTTTTCCTTCCCCGCTTGGCTTCTGTCAAGACTTCATTGATTTTTTTTCACATCTCATGTGTCGCTGGAGTATCTACGTAACATCAAACTTCATTGATGCATTAGGTTCATAGCCTAATGTTCATGGTCTTAGTTTTTTAGATTGTTTTTTGAAGCCAGAAATCTTGTAAGGAAGACAGTCCGAGCGGGGGCCAAGATTATTTAATGAAATAGTCTTAACTATTTATTAACAACATATGTAAATCCTTGTAGGTCTTCAATAAGGTTATCTCAAGGTACAGAAGTGTTAAACCCACAATATGGACCTAGAAACGTTAGCGATAAATAAGGCAATTTCTTTGTATTTTATTGACTGTCCTGATGATCTTCCTTCTGAATTTTTTAACGATCAACTACTAGTTTTGTTATTATTAGTAAACCTAATAATATGAAAAATAAAAATACTCTGTTAACCAGCTTATATACTTTTTATATAGCTTAATAAGCTTTAAACCATGTTATTTTTTTAATCCTATTATATTCATATACTGTTGTGTTTACATTTGTATACTTTTACCTTTTTATAACAACTAAAATAAGCTATATTTTAAACCATTTAATAATTTTAATTGCATGTTTTTTCTTTAATAATTTTAGCATTTAACTGTCTATGTTTTTTTTAGCCTTTAGAAATTGTAAAGCAAATAATTTTATAGCTATGAATTATGCTATGATCTTTTTTTCAACTTCATACTATATTTTAGACCTAATATATTTTTTTAGCCTTTTATGTGATAATATTGTGTTTTAAAAAAAAATCTTATTATAGTCATAACCTCTTGATGTATTTATATTTATATATTTTTGCCTATGAATTACTTAGTTATTAATCTATAAGTTGTTTTGAGCTGCTTACCTAATGTTGATTGCATGTTTTGTTATAATTATTTTAACGTTTAACTGTTTATATATTTTATTTTTTTTTTTTTTAGCCTTTATGAATGTTTGAGCATATAATTGTATAAATATAAATAATGTTATGATCTTTTTTCAACCTCTTACTATATTTTAGACCTAATAATATATTTTCTTAGCATTTTTACGTGATAATATTGTGTTTTTTTATCTTATTATAATCATAAACTCTTGATATATTTATGTA
This sequence comes from Piezodorus guildinii, assembly GCA_023052935.1. Lineage (NCBI taxonomy): Eukaryota > Metazoa > Arthropoda > Insecta > Hemiptera > Pentatomidae > Piezodorus > Piezodorus guildinii. Next base: position 61,520,735 of record CM041295.1, read on the forward strand.
CTTTTACCTATTTATAACTTATTCATTAACCTGTAAGTTATTTTAAACTACTTACCTAATATTAATTGCATATTTTGCTCTAATAATTTTAACGTTTAACTATTTATGTTTTTAGCCTTTATGAATGTTTGAGCAAGTAATTGTATAGATATGAATAAAGTTATGATCTTTTAAATTTCTCAATGGAATGGCTGGACTATATAAGAGCGGTCAGTGTTTCCTTTTTTTTTTTTTTTTTGGCTTTTTATAAGGATGGAGGAGTAATTCTGAAATTTGGTAATTTTAATGTTGTTTGTTAGGTACTAAGTTGTTGAACGGATCCTAAATAACAAAATGGAGGATATATCCGGAACAGGGGAAAATATAGATGTTGGCCAGCAAGTATGGATTCGAAGAACATGCGGGTTACTTCAAGAGGCCTTTATTACTTATATAGAAAGGAGTGATAAGAATAACTTCCGACTTGTGTCCGTCGAATGGGAGGAAAATACCGGCTTTGTTTCTGGAAAAACTGTGATCGACAGTGAGCTTTTCATAATAGACCCGACTGGAATAATGGAGTCACAGGAACAAGTTACTGACGGTAATCGTAGCTGGGAAAATTGTATTCAAGAGGGTTCACATATGAATAATGAAGATTTGGATCCTAAACAGCAATATTTAACAAAATATAATTCTTGCAACATTTGTTCGATTTGCCATCGATCATTTAAGAGTAGCCGTGGGCTTGTGATTCATATATCGAAGAAGCACCCGATAAAAGCAAATATGATTAAGTTGGGAAAGATAGAGAGGAAGAATGAAAATGAGGAGGTTCAAAACTCAACTGAGAACAAAAGTGCGATAGATGTTAAAAAGTGGGCGGACACATTTAAAGATCTGCTTAAGGCTCCTTTCAATTCTGAAAATTTTGATAAAAACATGAGGGACTTTCATTGTTTTCTAAGAGAAGCTAATAAAACTCTCCCAAGTCCAAAACATACAGCAGTTCGTTTTTACCAAATGCGTAAAACGAAAAAGCCAGCGATGGGAGGGGGGAGGGGGAGTGAACGAAAGGCTAGCAATCCTCAAAGATCTAACAAGGCCGCAAAGGAAAGGAGGCGCGAGCAATACGAATACGACCTGGCCCAATACAAGTACTACAACTGCAGGAAGAAAGTGGTCCAGAGTGTAATGAATGAAGAGAGCCCAAAGCAGTGTCCCATCGCGATTGAGAAGGTTGAAAATCATTACAAATCACTTTTTGAGATAAAAAATTATAACGAAAAAGAAGACTACCCTTCATCACCAAATATTCCCAACGTGCAAACAATTGATTTGAAAACAGTACACAGGGTAATTAAAAATATATCTTTGGACATATCAGCCGGTCCAGAAGGAGTTCTTATAAGAACAATAAAGAAAATAGGAATCGCACATATAATGAAGACAATAGTGGAAATAATCCTAAAATTCGGGCACGTCACCGAAATTCTTCGCTGTGGACGAACAGTTTTAATTTATAAAGGGAAGAGAGATAAAAAGGATATATCCTCTTAAAAGACCGATTACAATTTATCCCATCGTGAGGCGTATCGTTGAAAAAGTTCTTGACTTCGAGCTCCGAAAGCAAATTTTATTATAGGCCAACCTGGGTGTCATGTCAATGCCAGAATAATTTATGCTATTTTCAGGGATTCAAAACATAAACAAGAAGACGCGGCAGTAGCGTTCTTAGATGTGACTGGAGCATTTGATAACATCGGGCACGGCCATATTTTAAGATCTTTGGAGTCGAAGGGAGTTTAGAACGACTTGAGAAAAGCGATTGATGGCCTATTGTGTAAAAACACGATAAAGATCAATCTTGGGATCAATAAAACAAACGGTATCCATATTTTGAGGGGAGTACCTCAGAGTGGGCCACTTTCACCAGCACTGTTTAATTTAAATATAGATTCTCTATACACCGAGCTCTGTGATCCAAAGGTAGCTAATGAGTATGGATATAAATTATTTCCAAACCACGACTCTGTTTTACTCAAAGGTTTTGCAGGTGATCAAGCTGTGACCTTTAATAATGTGGAATCTGGAGAGAGAGCCATGAACTGCGTCCGTAGCTTGGGGAGCTAGGATTATCTGTTAATGCATACAAAAGCACAGGTATAATCTTGAAAAAGGGAAAGTTGGTTGGGTCAAAGTTTTGTTTGAATACGGGAGAGAAAATCCATTCTATTCAAGATAAAGATTTCATAAAATACCTGGGATATAGATTTTAAATAGACCTTAATATCCAATTTGTTGCAGACCTTTCTCGTACCAGATATACCACTTTCATTTCCAAACTCCCAACCCACATAAACCCTCTTGTTCGCAACCTATCAACCTCACATATTCCCGATAGCCCCCGAGGCAATTGTAAAGAATATGGCCTTGGGACCAACTTACTTTGAATTTCTACCACTGCGTAGTTTCTTCACAAGCCTTTTCACGCCCTTTATTGTAATTCAACACTTTTACTTGTTGTATTACACATTGTACAGTTGTAAAACTGAATAAAATATAAATATATAAAAAATAAATAAAGTTTACTTTTCCTTCCGATGAACTCATAATCTCGAAGTGATAAACTCTTAATTAGTCAAATTGAAGTTTTTAAAACAAATGACACCACATTTCAGTTGCACCCGTGCGAATGCAACTTATCAATAAATTACCACATATTAAAACAGAATCTTCCCGGGCTATATAGAACGATCTGCACTCAGTAATGGAGTAGAATGCGCAGGTCATTTTCTGGCAGTTGGGTTTGGATTAATTCAGTAGTGCGGTGGCCAGCGATGGCAACATATCAACTTCTGCTGCTGGCCTGCCTACTCGGAAGAGGAGCGTGTACCTTGGCCCGTATCCAGATCACCTCATCCTCAAGAACCTGGACAGGAAATGGTATCTTTGAAGGGGGAAAGTCACTTCCAGCAACTGGATACGTCTTCTACGGCGGTAACTACTGCCAAGCTAAACCAACGTCTTCAGATCGACCCCTTATAGTGTTCGCGACTCCAGACACCTGTAGTTTTGAAGTAAAAATAAGAAACGCCGAGAACAATAATGCATCGGCAATAGTATTCCTTTTTGACAGAAAATTCAGCAGTTATGAAAGGGCTATTAAATATCGTAAGTACCATCTTTACTAGCATTGGCTTTAATTCTTCAGTTTTGTTTGGATTTTCACTTTTGAATAAATATTAATTTTGTTCATATGAATAAATTAACCATATAATCTTGGTAGTACCTTCCAATGAATGGAAAAAAGAGCAAAGATATTTTTTAATGCAACTTTTGTGTTTTGGAACATAAAAAAAAATAATAAAAATATATATATATACACACACATTGTTGTCATATAAATTATTTATAGTGAATATTTTGGTATTTAAATGAAAAATAATGAATTTATATATATATAATATATAATTATATATATATATATATATATATATATATATATATATAGGTAAGGAACATGAAAATAGTATTATATATATGTATAATGTACTGTTAGAAAGCTAAAGATTTTAGAAAAATTGTTATCTTATGCACAAGAATATACAATAGAAGTTAACGGAGAGTGACAAAAAGTCGATAAAACTAACTGATTGCCTTAGATAATAATTTAATAGATTATTAAATAAAACACATGTTTCTATTTTAATTCAATCTAATTAATTCATTAACAATATATTTTTATCTCTAAATGTATTTAAAAATTCTTAAGACCAATTTAAATTGATTTCAACAACGGAGGTATTTGAAAGTCGTGTGTTGCGCGCACCAGATTTTTAAATTCTTGCCTTCTCGCATCCTAGATTGGCCTTTGAAGGAAGGTTTTTTTTTGCACCATTTTAAAGCTAATTATTTAAAGAAATATTTCTGTGATGAGGAAAATCTAAATATAGAAGAGTATAATAGCTCCATGAAATGTGCGGATATTCTTGGAAATATTAAAATTTAATATGTTACGTTTACTTTCTTATTTTGAGGGTTTGACTTCATATCATTATAGGGAATTTTCTCTTCTTTCATTTAGTGCCTTTTGTTTTTATGTGCATTCATATCAAGTAGATATATTTGAGTTTTTTTTTCTGATGAATAAAACTTAAATTTTGATTTTCCTCTCTAACCGTTGAGAATCGGACTATGGGTCATATGAGCTATTTTTGTTCGACTTAAGGTCTAGTATCTGCTCTATAGGGAGCAGCCTGGTTTAGTGGATAAAGCACTAGTCTACTGTTCTCCATGTCATGACAGGATACTATTTTTTTCTGTTTATTCAGCCGGGGGGTGACCCTTGGGGATGGAGATTCTCCTGGGACAGACCCAGCCTCTGTAAAGTAGAAACCCGAAAAATAGGGAAAAACCTGGCGGTCGAGCGTGATCTCAGCCTAATCACCTCATTGCACAGCCGTTGGCTTAGAAACAGTACTAATCTCTATATGTACTGAGCCCAAGACCTTTCATGGGTTGTATATCATTCTCATTCTCGCTCTAAATATCTCTTTTTATGCACCGTCATATTATTCTAGACTGACTGGTCATAAATAAATAAATCATTATTATTAAAATATACTTTATAGGCCTTTTTTTTTTTCTCTAGTGGCGCGACAGGCCGTCTAGGCTGTCTCCTGGGTGATTAAACTCGCGTTTCTCGATACATTTTATATTGTAGGGCCATCACTCCCTGCGCCTAATTTTGTGAGTGGCCATCATTAGGCTGACGGCTCTCACATACCCGGGGTAGAGAGAATCCCAGGGTAGAGAGAAATACAGTGAGAGAATCCCCATTTAATTACATCCTTATAAAAGCCCCGCCGGGACTGGGATTCGAATTCACGACCGTTAGCATGAGAGACTAGCGCGCTAGCCATTCAGCCACGGACTCCTGTTTTTTTTATAGGCCTAATTAATCGCTATGATTATATCTTTCATTTTTTTTTTTGAAAATTAAGATAAAACTTGCTATTTAGAAATCGATTTTATTACTTACTCTTACACCATTCGTTATACTATTATTACAGTATTGTTATTATTATTTTTTTTAATAATCACGCACTCAGTATATGTATATAAATATTTTGTTTATTGAAATAATTGATACTAACAACAGTTTAACTGATTCTTATTTTGCATATCAGAATATGAGATGAAAACAAATTTTATTCTGGGATTAAATCCCCTTAGAATAATGAACAATAAACAAAAAGAAATCCTTATGGTCTGATTACTTAAAAAAAAAAGGAAAAAAAAGTATATATATAAAAGATTAAATATTCATTATATCTATGAATCTTTGCAAATTTATATCATATAGACCTCCCTATATTTTACAATGGAACGAAAGATTAAGATATAAGTAGGTATATATTATATATAAGATATATATATTATATATATATATATATATATATATATATATATATATGTATTATGTTTAAGTAATTATAAGAGTAAAACCGTAACTCATCCCAAAGACATTGCTGAAGACTTAGCAAAACATTTTAAGGAAGTATCAACCGCGAATTGTAGCGCTGACTCTATAGATCGCCAAGAAGTAGAAACTTAACATCGTCGTAGTTTGACAGGATACGACTTAAGATCATGTTAAGAAACTTTCAGTGTTAAAGACCTCAAATGCGCCTTCCTAAAATGTAAGGAGAAATCAGCTCCAGGTATAGATAGTGTCCCAGGAGAATTTCTCAAAAAACTACCATAGAAACGGGGAAGATACTTATAAGAAATATACAACGAAATTTGGAATAGCGAAAATTTCCTCACTGAATGGAGAAAATCCATTATTGTACCTATTCCTAAAACAACTAGTGGCATCAATCCTCAAGATTTTCGACCCATCTCCAACATCAAAATTGCAAGAAAAATGGCTAACACTAGATATAGAGTTATATATTAGAGAGTAACGATGTCATTTCGCCGAATCAATTCGGCTTCAGAGCACACCGATCAACTACTGATTCTCTACTGTCATTGAGCTTGGAAGCACAAGTGACGATAGCACGAAAAGAACATTTAATAGCCATATTTTTAAACCTCGAAAAAGCCTAATGACACTATAAAAATAAGAAGGTTATTTAGGAATAGGATGTATGTTGGCATACGTAAGGAATTTTTTAACAGATCGGAAATTCTGTGTCAAGGTTGGAGACAAATATTCCCCGGACTATATTCTGGAAAGTGGCACTCCTTAAGGATCTCCTCCCAGTACGACACTTTTTCTCTTGACTATTAATGAAATAACGTCCACTATTCGGTTTCCTGTCAAATTTCTTCTCTTTGCTGACAACATAGTAATTACCACCCGAAGAAAATCATTATCCTACATCCAATGGTAGTTGCAAGAAGTTCTCAATAAAACAAGTTTTAATTTGTCTGCTTCAAAAACTAAATGTTTACACATTTGCCAACGAAGAAAATGTAAACATAATCCACAAGTCTCTTAAACGGCAACCCGATCGAATACGTAGACAAACAATTATATTTAGGTATGGTTTTTGAAAAAAAAAGATGAGCTGGATACCACATAGTAAACATCCGAAGGACGAATGCACAAAAAGACTCGGACTTTTGAAACGCATTTCCTATTCAAATTGGGGCGCCGACAGTAACTTCCTCATACGAATTTATAAATAAATTAGTAGTAAAATGGAACATGGAGTCTAAATCTATGGAACGGCCAACTAAACATTTTTGAAAATGTTGGATTCTTTTTACAGTTATTATTTTTATTGGTAAAATTTAAATGTTTTTCTTTTCATTATTTTTACTTTTTTATTATTAATATAATGTTTCTTGGTTAAAAAAAAAACTAGTAATTTTTTCTCTATATTAAAAATATCTGAGTTATTGAATTAAATAATATTTAATCGGCCGCCATTTTAAAACTAATCGGCGGATATCTGCGTACAGGTGTTAAGATCATCGTTGGATGCGCCAGTGTTTTTGATAGTGTTTTCAAAAAAATCGGTCATGTAGTTTGGGCGAAAAGCTGCAGACGGCAGACAAACAGATTTTTTTTATTCGTTATTCGTATTCAACCTATCTTGAAACTTAAGCCCACAAATCTTGAGGGGTGAGGGGGTAATTTTTTTTTGTTCGATTACAAAGGTTCATTATTGAAAATAATGAACCAAAAGGAGCGCAATCAAGTCGCGATCGTATTTCCTGGGCAAGGATTGAAGATTTAAATTGCGGAAAGCTGTATACGTAGAAGGGGAGGTAGAAGCTAGTGATTTAACAGAGGGAATGATACAAGGAAATATTATCTTCGTATTGAGGGGAATAACCACTTTGACTCGTTATTGAGGTGGGATAAATCATGAGACTGTCGAGAAGTATCTAAGAAAAATCTTAAAAAGCAAGACATTATTCCTTAAACTGTTAATGTTGTGATAGTACAGTGGTAGTCTTCTAAAAATATAGTTCCTAATCTGTGTAAGAGCCGTGTGAAACATGCACAACACCAGATTTTTATTCCGTTCTTGTTTTTATTTAAACATTTTGGTTCAAATTGTAATGAAAATAATTAAGCTTTATAATCTATTTATAGGGAGCAGCTTTGTCAAGTGGATAGGGCACTAGCCTACTGTTCGAAGGATTTTTTCAAACACTAGCCGGGGTTCGAAAAAATCCCGGCTGTGACAGAATATTATTTATTCTGTTATTTAGGATGGTGGTTAACCCTGGGATATGGAGACCCTCCTGGGGCTGACCCAGCCTCTATCAAATGGGATAGAGCGCTAGACTACTGTTGTCCGGGTCCTTGGTTCGAATCTCGGCTATGACATAATATTATTTATTCTATTAACTCAGCCGGGGAAGGGGGGGGGGGTTTGGTGACCCTCCTGGGGCAGACCCAGCCTCTTTAAAGTGGGTACCCAATTGGGGGGGGGAACTGGCGGCTGGACGTCTCGGCCTAATCACCTTAATGCACGGCCGTTGGCCTAGAAACTTACAAATCTCTATATGAACTAAACCCAAGACTCATCGTGAGTTGTAGAGGTAAAGGTTTTTATTTTATATATATATTTTACTTTCATTTAGGTATATGAATGAATGAAAAATAATTTTTATTCTGGAACATTTCAACAAAGGAAAATATACAGTTAACAGAAAAAGTCTAATTTTTGTCTGGCTTCATTCGATATATACCATAATAATTCAGTCAATTAAATTATATATGGTTAATATGAATAAAATATAAAAAAACAACAACAGATAAAAAAATCTGATGAGTTTTGTTAAATATTATTTAACTTAAATAGATATATCACATATGTGCGGAAGATTGATTTTTGAGGAGGTGATTAAATAATTGGTGTTTGAATGTGGTTAGGGATTACACATTTCGGAGGGAGATGGGTAAAGAGTTCCAAAGTATGATAGCACGGCTGATAAAGGACTTTTCATAAGAGAGGGAGACTATTCTATGGGAGGGTAGGTATAGATCGATGGGTTGAGATCTTGTATTTAGGGTGTCCACGGAGAGCGTGGAGTAAGGAGGTCCAAGATATAGGAAGGTTTTCTGGCTCGCAGGGATTGGAATAGGAAGATACCAAGTAGGTGTTTTCTTCGGGATTCGAGATAGAGCCACCTTTGACCAGAATATCAGTGAGAGACTTGTGACTGTCTAGAGAGGCCATACATAAATCTTATAAACCTATTCAGTAATCTTTTTAGCTTCCTCTCGTTTTCGCCGATGAGTCCCCCATATACAAAGCATCCATAGTCAAAGTAAGGGAGAATGAGAGAAGACACTAAGAGATGTCGGGTATTTCTAGGAAACTTCTTTCTTCTTCTTTCACTTGCTCCTTAGTGCCTTTCAGCGTAAAGCATGCAGTGCCTCGGCCCACTTTTTCCATTCCTCTCGATCCATAGCCATACGTTTCATCTGAGCCATTAACATCCCCCGATTTTCTCCTACCTTTTCCAGATAATCATTGATGGTGGTTCGCGGCCTACCAACTGGTCTTTTCCTTTCTGGCTTTACTTCCAGGTACCATTTAACTTTCCTATCCTCCGGCATTCTACATATATGCCCGAACCACTTCAGTTGTCGTTCCTTGATCCTGCTTTTCATGGTTAATACTTTCAGATCCTCTTTTATGATTTCATTTCTGACGCAGTCCCTCATTGTTTTTCCCACTACTCGCCTGAGAAATCTCATTTCAGCTGTAGTGAGTCTTTTAATGAATTTATCTAGGACTGTGTAGTGTTCTGCTCCATACAACAAGACCGGAAGAAATATCATCTTAAAAATGACTGACTTTATGTCTCGGGATATTTCTTTTTTGCCGACTATGGTATTGTTAATTTGGAAGTAGACGCGGTTTGCTTTGCTGATTCGACTTCCGATTTCCATATCTAGCTTGCCATCACGACTTATTAAGGTTCATAGGTATTGGTAGGTTTCTATACATTCTAGCAACTCTCCATTACAGGTTATAATCATGTCCTCGATCGTCTTTCCGAGTTGCATCACATTGCTTTTGGCGGCATTTATTTAAATGCCCATTCTGTGTAGTTCCTCTCTCCATTCTATAACATCTTTTTGGAGGTTTTCCTGGGAATCCGCAATGTCGTCAGCATAAACTAAGAATTGAGCCAGTACTGGGAATAGATTTCGATACCCAACCACCGCTCTGGGGGTTCTTCTCTTACATATTTTAATGATATCGTCCATGAACGCTATGAATAGGAGTGGGCTCAAGCTATCTCCCTGTTTTACTCCTTTCGTGAAAGGGAATGGTTGAGATTCCATGCCATTCAATCTAACAACTCCTTTGGGATCCTGATACACCGATTGTATAATTGATAAAAGATCATTGGGAACGTTTTTGTTACGGAGGGATGACCATATTTCTTCTCTTGGGACAGAATCGAAGGCCGCCTTAAGATCCAAAAAAGCCAAATATATGTTCTTTCCTCTATCCCAAGCTTTCTCCAAAGTCATACGTAATGAGAAAATATGGTCTAGGGTTTATCTCTGGGGTCTGAATGTGGCTTGTTCTTCCTCTAAATCCTTTTCAATTTGTTTTCTCAGCCTCTGTTCTAAGATCCTTGTATATATCTTGTATACTACTGGAGAAAGACAAATTGGCGGTAATTATTACAATCGCTCTGACAACCTTTCTTATGGATCCACTATATTGTGTTGCCAATCCTTTGGAATTCTCTTCCCATCCCAAATTTTTTTGGAGATCGTTTGTTGTGTCTTGATCAGTTCTCTTCCGCCATTTTTAATTAATTATGGAGCAATGTCGTCTCTCCCAGCTGTTTTTCCTGGCTTTAATCTGTCCACTGCCAGTGTCACATCGTCCTCCTCTATGCATTCCTCCTCTAATTCTGCTGTTGAATCGGTTTCTGTCTGGACTCTGGTATTCTGATGCTCTGTTGTAGGTATGTAGCCTCGACAGAACTTCTGCTGGTAATGAAGCCTCCGTTCTTCTCTGTTACCACTTCTCCAGCCATATTTTTAATATTCCTAACTGGTTTTCCTTTTTTACTCCGTAAGGATTTATTTATAGTCCAGAATTTTCTGGGGTTTTCTCTATAGCTATCTTGTATTTCCTTGCCCAATTCTTCCCAAGATTTTGCTTTAGCCACTTTGACTGCTGTCTTTGACTCATTTCTTTTTTGCACATATGCCTCCCATGTTCTTTGGTTTTTATCCAATATATAGTTCCTCCAGGCCTCTTTCTTTAAGGCTATTGCTGCTTTCACTTCTTTATTCCACCAACATGTCTTCTTCATGCTCGGGCCAATTGTCTTTTCCCCGCATACATCCTAGGCTGTATCAATGATAGCATCTTTTATGTTCTTCCAGTATATGTCTATGTCTTGATCTGCACTTATTTCCTGTAATTTTCTGTGAAGACTATTTTCATATAATTCTTTTCCCCCCTCTTCTCTAAGGGATTCCAAATTTATTCTTTTATATCTTTTTGGAGGGGGATTTCTTTTCAAGATGGTATCGGCTACAATCATTCTGTGGTGTGTACCTAATTCCGCTCCTCTTATGACCTTCACATCTGTGAAGAATCGTCTCAGATCCTCCTCATAGATGAAGTAATCTATTATGCTTGAGACATTGTTTCCTTCTCCTTCAAATGTAATCTTATGTATGGCCTTATGGTTGAACCAGGAATTCCCTATCAGTAGGTTGTTATCGACACAAAAATCAAGCAGTCTTTGGCCACTATCGATAATTGTCCTTTCCCCGCCAAACGGGCCCATAACCCCATGGGCTCTTAAGTGTTCTCTGCCAGTTCTTGCATTTAGATCTCCACAGATTATCACTTTTCTGTCTCTGGCTCGGGCAGCATTTACCACTCCTTGAAGATCGCTATAAAACTGCTCCTTGTCTAGGACTGTAGATCCATCTATGGGGGCATATAACCTGTATAATAGTGACTTTACGCGCTGCTAACTGTATGTCAGCAAAAATGATCCTTGGGTTGATGGATTCCCAGTGTTCAACTTTTCTGAAGAGTTCCTTTCTCATAACTAGTCCAACACCCTGACTTGCTCTCGCTCTAGTATTTACTCCAGAAAATATTAGTATAAAACTACCCTCAATCTCTTTAAGACCACACCCCTTTTTCTTCACTTCGCTTATTCCCATTATGTCCACTGCATACTTTTTCATCTCTTCCATCATTTCCACTTCTTTCCCTGTCAATGTGCCAATGTTCCATATAGCAAATCGTAAGTACTTTTCCCTGCATGGTCGGTTTCGTAAAATCCGTCCAATTCCGAGGCTAGCTGAATTCCTCTGAATCAATTTACTCCAGGTGAGTGATTAGCCCAAGTCCTGAAGGCCCCGTATCCACGGAACAACTGGTTTCCTGAGTTTTATCCCCACAGGAGAGGGAGGAAAGGAGAGGGAAGGTTAATAGTTAAGGTGTAGGTGGGAAAAGGTTGTTTAGGATCACGATTCTCCCCCGAACGAGGAGTTGGGGATAATCAAGAGCTCGCTCGGGCAAGGTTGAAGGCCTTGAAGTAGATCTGTCCTGTCCCGGGATCGAACAAGAGTATCTACTGCGTACGCTTCTAGGAAACTAGTCACTTTAATCAAGTAATTTGGGAAATATGGTTACTCCTCGTTAAGTTTTGATCAAACATAACACCTAGCTTTTTTAAGGAGTTTTGGAATTGCATAGGATTTTTATTGAGAAAGTGTAATGAGTAGTAAGGAAGTGAATGGAGGGATGGTTTAGAGCCATTAAGCATTACCTGTTTATATATGAAATATATGGTGAGGGAAAGTATTGCGGTCGTGAAAAATTTCGAATTCCATTTTTCAACGGGAATACACGTTTTAGGGTCCCCTGTGTCCAAATAACCAAGTCCCGAGAAAAGTTCTCTGTGTGTAGTAAGTCTAGAACGAAACGAAGCGTCTTACGAAATTAAAATTTCATATTTAGGAGTAATATACTACTGAGATGTTATAGCAACTTTTTTCATCAAAATCAGCTTACCAGAAGATCCACTTTATACCATGTATTTTTCACCATTTAATGATTTTCTCAAAAAGGGCTCTAAAGATGTTTATTAAACTGGCTATATCGATGACAAATTTAATGGGCTTTAATAGCATGTAAGTTTCATTCTGATTGAAATAGTGTGACAGGGCTTAAATGGCGATATTTTCTTCCTAAGTACCTTTAATGTTGTAAACTCAAATCAATTAACCATATAATTTTTTTTAGGATTCAGAAAACGTGGCTAAATACAAAAGTTAAACGAATTTTATGGACATTTTTTTATTTATTTTATTGATATTTAGAACTGTACATATAATATATACAACAATTAAATGGGCTAATTTACACTTGTAAACAATTAAACGAGAAAATAGCAAACATATTTTTTTCATTCAATTTTGTGTTTTTGAACATAAAAATAGATATTATAAAAATATTACTGATTATTAAACTTAGAAATTTAATATTGCCTTATTTGTAAATCTATATCATATTTTTAATCTAACTTAAAGTTTACTTAATATTTCTTAAATTGATATTAACAGCTGAGGTAAGTGAAAGTCGTGTGTTGCCCGCACCAGATTTATATTATATATTATATATATTCGTAGATGTAATAGTCTTATCCGTAATCAGTCATAAGTCATCAATAGTTTTAATAAAACTATTGTGAACTCGGCTTCTCATAAACCTTTACTTTGGCTAAGACGCTATAACTGGATTTATTTAGCAACGTGAGATTTTCTGGGCTCGTGTTACAGCCAAGGTAGAGAAACCATAGTAATATATTCCACCCAGCATTAAAAAATGAAATAAAATAAAAAAAAGTGTAAAGTATTATATTTTTTATTAATGGGATATGATTCTTTTATTGATTTTTTAATATGCATTATTAATATTAATATTATTTTTTTTAATTCTGAAATCGATAAGGTTTTTGGTAGTAATATTCGCATATTCCATTATAAATATTAACCAAACAACTTAAACGGTTAAAAATGTTTTAGGTTTTGTTAGAGTAACGAATTTTGGTGGGATAAAAACCATTTACTCGTATTAAATTATGGTCAACATTTTCAAATTTGTTTTGGTCTGATTGGCTTGAGAAAATAGAAATTACAAGTACTAATATATTTGGATTATGAAAAATGAAGTACCTGAGTCAAGATCGTACGCAGGAGTTTCGTTAGGAGAGTGAGGAGTGGGTTGAAAATTTGTAGGCAGGGGGTTCAAGTGTCTGGAAAATACAAATATAAGTCTGTACGCAAATTAATTTTAACACTAGGTAACTTTCAATATTTTTCCTAACATCTTGATTTAGTTGTTATCTTTTATTTTTACTTTTACTTAAATATATGTGGAATATATCCCGTAACTGGTATGGTCCACAAGTTGTTATGGATCAAAATGTTACATATTTGATTACATTTGTTACACGTTTTAGGGTACCCTGTGTCCAAGTCCAGCAAAAAGGTCTGTGTGTGTGATAAGTCTAACACGAAACGAAGAGTCTTACGAAACTAAAATTTCATATTTGACTAATATACGCCTGAGGTGTTACAGCTACATTTTCATTAAAATCAGCAAACCAGAAAAGCCACTTTATACCATGCATTGTGCACCTTTTAACGATTTTCTCCAAAACGGTTTTGAATAATACCGCAATAGTAATGTAAGATTTAGTGGGCTTTAATATAATGAAGGTTTCATTCTGATTGAAATAGTCTGACAATGCTTAACACGTTCACTCCGGCGGCACCGATTTTCAATGTCTGCTCTGTGGGGCGGCGCTTGAATTTATACCACATTTCATTAAACGTTTTATTACCCACGTTAAATAGGAAACTATAAACTGGTGGCCGTCCCGGCTAGGCTAATCCTCTTCCTCTTGTTGACAAGTTCACGGTCGGAATTTCTGACTTCCTAAACTAGGCATTCTTTTAATAAATTTAGTTTTCTTCCTCCAAGACTTTATTTCTTTTTTTCTCTGAGACTTTATTTTTTATTAAATCAGAAATATTTGCTTTGTTGTGTGTTGTCTATGTATATATTGTAAATAGTTTAGTTTGAAGATCTTTTAGGTTAATTTTCTATTAATTAGTTTATATAAGTCTATACATTTTTTTAAATTTTATTTTATAATTATTATATATATATATATATATATATATATCTTTTTTTTTGTAGTTCACTATATAATTCAAATAGGTCTATACATATATATATATATATATATATATATATATATATATATATATATATATATATATATAATAATAATAATAATAGGCTTACCGAACCCGAAGGTTCGATGCCGATACCACCAAACTTCGCTTGCATAGACACGTCCAATGTTCACCGGTCAAGCCCAAGCCCCCGAGATCAGCCTTAATGCAATCCTCCCATCGACGCCTCGGCCTACCTTTCGGACGCCTACCAGTCGGTTCAGCGAATACCAACTTTCTCGTAATCCGTTCCTCACTAAGCCCAACAACTTTACGCGCCCATTTGAGTCTCCGCGATGCTATCAACTCAATTATATTCACAGGGTACAAACTCCGCAATTCCGCGTTATGCAACCTTCTAAACTCCCCAGTGGCCTCATCTCTCTTTGGACCAAATATTTTACGCAATACCTTATTTTCGAAAACCTTAAGCCGCTGTTCATCCTTTAAAGTAAGCGGCCACGTTTCACATCCGTAAAGAACCGTTGGAAGAATAATAGTTTTATAAATTCTAATCTTTAAGTTTTTAGATAGAAGCCGCGAACTAAGTAACTTAGCAACTGAATAATAACACGCATTTCCCACCTTTAACCGGGACTTTATTTCTTCCTGGATTTCATTTTTTCTAGTTATAATTGAACCTAAATACTTGAATTTCTCTACGTGTTTCAAAGTATGACCTGATACATCAATATCACCAAGATCGACACCGTTTCTGCTACTAATCATATACTTCGTCTTATCGGTATTTAATTCGAGTCCTATTTCTTTACCGGTTTTTATTAACACACTTGTATTTAGTTGTATGGTTTCCGTGTCTTCACCTAGCAGTACCAGATCATCGGCATACCCCAAAACCGGAATCTTGTCACCCATATTTAAGCCTTTCTCGGTACACATCACCTTTTCTATGACATATTCTAAAGCTATATTAAATAACACAGGTGAAAGGGAGTCACCCTGTTTCAAACCCGATCGCACCTCAAATCTCTCGGAGTAATTATGACCGATTCTAACTTTATGGAATGTTTCCGACAAACACATCTCTACTAGGTTTACTAACTTTCTAGGTATTCCCTGTTCAATCATGATGTTATATAGCTTCTGACGGTCTATTGAATCATAAGCCTTTTTAAAATCGATATAAAGTTGATGGACTACACCGTTGTATTCCAATTTTTTCTCTAATATTTGACGTAAGGAAAATATTTGGTCAATAGTCGAGCGATTCCGCCTAAAACCACATTGGTAATCTCCGATAATTTCCTCAGCGTATTCCGTTATTCGACTAGTTAGAATTGACGAGAATATTTTATAGCATACTGGGAGAAGAGAGATCCCACGATAGTTGTTACAATCCGACCTCGGTCCTTTTTTGTGAATCGGAATAAGTATTGATTCTTTCCATTCTTCGGGCATTTTTTCAGTTTCCCAGATCTTTTTAACTAAAAAATGTATTTTGGAAACGCCCGCTTCTCCACACGCCTTGATTAATTCACTCGTGATATTATCATTTCCTGCGGCCTTATAACGTTTTAATTTTCCTATCGCCATTTGGACTTCCTCTTTACTCGGTGCGTCTATCCATGGTTCAGCGCTCTGATATTCAGAGAGAGGAGATTGATTATTATTTTCCGTATTTAAGATGCCGTCAAAGTGTTGTTTAAATTTATTTAATATCTCAGAAGGATCCGCAATTATATTGTTATTTGCATCTTTAACCGCATTCAATAGAGGTTCAAATCTTTTACGCGATTTGTTTATACCTTTGTACATCTCTCTTACGTTATTTTCGTTTCTGTGTTTTTCTATTTCTATTATTTTGCCTTTAAGATACTCTCTTTTCTTATTTTTTAAGAGTTTTGAAGTTTCGTTTTTTACTAACCGAAAGTAAGCCACATTATTATCGCTTGGATTATTTAAGGAATTCAGTTTAGCGGTTTTTCTTTTTTCGCACATATTTTGACAATCCCTGTCGAACCAAGGTTTGTTCTTTTTATTTTCGATTTTTCCAAGACATAAATTACCGACCTCTTTAATATTATCCCTGATCCCTTCCCATAGTTTGTTTACATCTTTGTGTTCCTCGTCTGAAGATTCCAAAGCTTCGAACCGATTTTTTACTTCTATCGCGAATTGTTTTCTAATTTCTAGGTTGTTCAATTTAACTAAATCAAAATTCTCGGGACGAATATAGTTCGGTGTTCTCTTTTTTGTATTTAGTTTTTGTCGAAGTTTCGCGATTACTAATTCATGATCAGAACCGCATTCTGCACCTCGATACGATCTCACGTTAATTATGCTACTTTGCCATCTGTTTTGTATTAAAACATGATCGATTTGATTCCGCGTTTGTCCATCCGGTGATGTCCACGTATACTTATGAATATCCTTACGTTTAAATGTAGTGCTTTTGATTATTAGGTTTTTCGAAATAGCAAAGTTTATTAGTCGGGTCCCATTATCATTACTATATTCGTGCAAACTTTCTTTACCGATTGTAGGACGATATACTTCTTCCCTTCCAACCTTTGCGTTCGCGTCGCCTAGTATTATCTTAATGTAATTTCGCGGTAACTTATCGTAAACCGACTCTAGTTTATCATAAAATTCGCATTTTACTTCATCATCACTGTCTTCGGTGGGAGAATGAATGTTTATAAACGCGATTTTAAACCAACGCCCTTGAAATATAGCAACCGATATTCTTTCACTAAAGAACTGTACGTCCCGTAATGCGGAAAGAAATCTATTCCTAATCAGAAACCCGGTACCTAGACAATAATTAACGCTCCCCCCGTACCAAATAGTATACTTTCCTTCTGTTAACGAACCCTCCCCTGGCCAGCGAACCTCTTGTAATGCAACGATATCTAAATGGTACCCCTTAACTTCATTCGCGACCGACTTTAACCCACCTGCCGTATTTAAACTTCTAACGTTCCACGTCCCTATTGTTAGATCTCTAATTTTCATCTTGCGCCATGATTCCCCTGAAGCAGTCCCCACCCGGAGACCCGAACGGGGGACTAGTTTACCTCCGGATAATGAGCGTTTTACCTCAGAGGAATCCATGACTTTTGGTGATATTTTGTGAACTAAAATATGTGAGTAGGGCGTTCGAACCTACGTCACACCCTCCAGCAAGCCTGGGGGGCCGCTCTCATTGTTGGTCAGCGAGTCCATCGGACTTAGCCGGAAGGAGCTTCCGAGGAAATTCCACCGACCATTCCCACATCCGCCACCCGTGGGACGCTCCCCATACGCGGTAATGAGATCCGCGCGAGGATATATATATATATATTTCCTTTTTATATTTTTTCTATTTTAATTGAGCTAAGGATCTCAATAGGATAACAGCCAAAAACTCGCAGCACCACTGCAGTCTGCAGCCAACCAACATGAACCAACGCACAGTGGTTCCAAACGCACTTTTTTGGGACAATAGTCTGCACCAGTCGTTCTGTTTAAGATATATCAGCCATTTTAACGTAATTTTGTTCCTCAGTAAATTCTCTGGCATGATTCAAAATGGCATTATTAGCATATTTTTAGCTCATTTTAATATTATGAAAATATATATGTTTTGTCGATAATTTCAAAGAAATTTCTATGTAACTAATTATTCTTATATACACCTTTATATATCTATATTTTCTGCATTAAACTTTGTTTAGAATCTTTATTAGAAAAGTTTATGAAAAAGTTAGGTTTCATATAACGACTTGGTGATTTTTTTGGAATTTCCAAAAAATGTCAAAAAAATTTAAACTATTTTAAATATATCAATACATACACAACATAATGAAGTGTAAATTGCTTTTTAAATTTTAGTTTTGTTTTTAGTTTTTACGGACAAAATTTCAAAACCACAAATTGATTACTACGCTTTTGGTAAAGAAGAACGAATTGGCTATAGAAAATTCTTCAATGGAAAGACCTGAAAAAAATTCACAAATACAATTAGTTTGTTGTCTAACTTAATTTTTCCAAATGATAAACCTTAATGAAGTACTGCCCCGAAGAGAGATATAATTATAAATGTGATTTTATACGGTTTTTAGTTATTGATTTTTTTAAAAATTTAATATATAAAATTAACATATCGTAATGTATACAATTTAAATGATACAATAGCATTTCAGATTAGATAGAATCTATATAAAAAATAAGGAAAGAGAAATTCTGCTAGGAAACACAATACAACGTCGAGAAATGAATCTGGTGTGTAATGCCACGGATACAGAAGTGTCTATAAGTTTTCTTTTTCAAAATTCTTCCTCAGTTATCAAATAATCTTAGAACCTTTACATTTTTTTTTCAAAGTACCCGTTATTATTTTATGGTTGTAATCGAATTTAACCCTGTATCGGTTCAAGCTCCGTTTTTATAAATATTCATAACTACAATGACATAAACAGCTATCACAATTATATTCATTAATTAAATTAATATTCTCATATTTAAACCAATTCAGTTATCAGGAATTAATTTATGGTATAATTAATATTTGCTAATTAGTTAATAATGTGTACAATAATTTCATGTATTTTTACAGCTCTTTCAAGGTATAAAAAATATTTGGTAACTGAGAAAATGTTTCTGAAGATGGGTTTGTCATTAGTAGACACCATTGCACCACTGGTATTCTATGCCAGTTTCACCACGCGACATTTGTTTGCGTTTCGGAGCAAAACTTCTGTTATTTATTATTTATATAGATGCTATCTAATCTGAAATGCTAGTTTATCGTTTAAATTGTATATACACCAAGTCGTTATATGATGCCGAAATTTTTTCATAAACTTATCTAATAATCATTCTAAAAAAAGTTAAATGCAGGAAATATAGATATATAAAGATGTATATAAGAATAATTAGTAACAGAAAAATGTCACTGAAATTATCGACAAAACCTATATATTTTCATGATATGAAAATGAGCTAAAAATATGCCAATCATACTTAAAATTTTATGATATACTTAATATAATATAATTGAATTTACTGAGGAACAAAATGACGTTAAAATGGCTCATATATCTTAAATAAAACGACCAGTGCAGACTTTTGTCCCGAACTTCGGCTACTTCGGCTGCCCCGCTACCTACTAATGTAGCGGTTTCTTCTATCGCTAGCCATGCCGCTTCAGTCAACATTGCAAACCAAGTTCAAGGACCTCAAGGATTTTATGATCCTGAGCCACCTCCTGTATTTGTAACAAATATTACTAATTTTATGTCGTTCGGTAAAGAAATTGCCAATCTAATCGGATAACCGAACTTTCAATGTTTCTCCAGATTAAACTACATAAAAATGTAGTAAAAAAAAAGGTCAAACTTCCCCCAGAACACCCTAATCAATTTCCACAACGTCCTTCTCTTCCTCCTAATCAACCAAAGCATCAACCTCCAGTTATCCAGAGGACTGAACATCATCCTACCGCGCGGCGAGCTCAGCACACAGCCAACACTCCTTACCAAATAAATTATCCTCCTCAGGACTCTTATCCTCATCCGTTTTCCGATCCAGATCTATCCAACATATACTCCATTCTATATTCCTTTTTTAAAATCTTAGAGATACCATCCAACCGCTAATTACCGTTCTCACTAGAGTCCTTCCTCAAGTCCCATTTACAATGGGTGTAAAGCCCCTAGCGATTATCTTGTGGTATATTAATGGCCTGCATAACCATCGTTAAGAACTGGACGTATTTCTACATGACAACCACATAGATATAGCACTACTGACTTATACACACTTCAGACAAAGATCACATTTTTATATACATGACTACATCACTTATATATCAGACACACCAGACAACACTTCCCATGCCGGTTCATGCATCCTTATCTATAAATCCTTACCCCATTCCCCCATTCCTTCTACTCCAACTGACGCCACACAATCAACCACAGTGATCATTTCAACTCGTCCTTTCCATCTCACATTATCATCTGTATATTGTCTTCCTGATGATTCCCTTTCCTCTAACCCGGAAAGCTCCTGGACACGATCTAATAACTGCCCAAATCCTTAAGCAACTTTCTAGAAAAGCCATCCTATTCCTCATCTATATTCATAATACCATACTCCGCACAACATATTTTCCTCAATCCTGGAAATAAGCTATTGTTAAAATGATCCCCAAACCCAAAAAGCCACTGGAGCTCCCTTCTTCCTACCGTCCTATAACTCTTTTACCCATTATGGGTAAACTCCTAGAAAGGCTCCGCTATTTAGACTAGAGACTAGAAACTGCTCCACGTATTCGGCTACTCCAACACTTACTGGACAGACGCTCTAACCTTTCACTTAACTACAAAAGACTCATTTACATGACAATCATAAGGCCTATCTGGACCTACGGAGTTGAGCTTTGGGGCTCTAATAAACCATCAAACTCTACCCGTATCCAATCCTTACAATCCAAAATCCTTAACGCTCCTTACTTTGTTACGAATAAAATAATCCACAATGACCTTAATGTTCCATATGCTGCTGATTTGGCCCGTACCAGGTATCCACTCCTTCTATGATAAACACCAATCCCACTGTAATCCATTATTTTCAATCATTGCTTCCTCTTCAACCTTCTTGTTTAGACTCACTACTAAAGAGTGCTGCCAATGGGCAGTTTCTCTTCATGTTTATATCATGTGTTTTATCATTAATCAGCATATTTACTTCTTGTATTTTATACAGTTGTAAATTTCTATTAAAATATATTTTTAGAAAAATGTTGTTTATCCTAAGCTCAGATTTCAGCCAGTAAGTATAAAGTGAAAGGCAGTTAAACTGTTTGATTTGTTTGCCCTTATAAATAATAGATATCATGGATATGAAAATATCTATGGTACGCCCCGTCCGATAAGACAAACTAATGCGAGCCACTGGTGGTACGCGCCGGCGTGAACGTGTTAAATACAGATATTTTATTCCTATAAAGTATCTTTAATTTTTTAGATTCGAAAACATTACGCTTGTTTACGTCCGTGTATAAAAATTGTGTACATCTTACAAATATATACTATATTATGAATTATCTTTAGTTTAAGGGCTGAAAAACAAGGATTGTGAGAACACCAAAAATACATTATCCTTGGGTAAATTAATTATTTTATGTACATTGAATAAGTAACTGTCAAAAGTTTTGTTTTTGTTTTTCCTAGTTACAGATACAACTGTAAGCGTTATTTTCATATCACAACCGCAAGAAGAAGTTTTGAAATTCATTGATACAAGCAGACGTTCAGGTGGCTACGTAACTGCGTGGGAAATTAATCAACCCGATAGTCAATCAAGGTACATAATTTTTAAATATATTTTACAATCCAGTAATCTCAGATTTGGACGTGGGCATTATTTATATGTTTCAAGTTGTTTATGTAATAAACTATTGATTTTTTAATCTTTTATCAATTAAAATTAAATTTTACTTCCTCATTATCCAGTCCTACCTTTCTGACAGATCCTTCAGAATCAATAACAATAGTTCCTATTCACCCCATGTTTACCCAGTCTGCTGGTGTTCCTCAAGGCAGTATCCTAGGACCCATTCTTTATACAGTTTATACAGCTGATATCCCATCACATCCTAATACTTTCCTTTCTACTTATGCAGATGACACTTGTGTATTATCAGTCAATAATGATCCCACTGTTGCCTCTCAAAATCTCCAATCCCACATCAGAGACCTTGAAGTATGGTGTCAGAATTGGAGAATTAAAATAAATTCCAACAAATCCCACCAAATTACCTTCACCCTACGTCGTAAACCTATGACATCCGGCCCTACAGTATCCTTTAATAACATTCCGCTCGTTCCAGTTGGACATATCCGCTACAGATACCCTACCTAGGGCTTCTACTTGACAAACTTTAACACGGAATCCGCACACTAGACTGAAACGACAAGAAACTGCTCGTCGCTTTCGGTTACTTCAACACTTACTAGACAAACGCTCTAAACTTTCACTTAACTACAAAAGACTCATCTACATGATCATCATAAGACCTATCTGGACTTACGGAGTTAAGCTATGGGGCTCCACTAAACCATCGAATTCTTCCCGTATCCAATCCTTACAATCCAAAATCCTTCGGAAAATCCTAAACGCTACTTATTTTGTCATGAATAAGCTTATCCATAAAGACCTTAATACTCCATTTGTAGCTGATTTGGCCCGAACCAGGTATCAATCCTTCCATGACAAACTCCAATCCCACTCTAACCCACTAGTTTCAATCCTTGCTTCCTCTTCAATTCCCGACAATCCTCCGAGGCGTCCGAAAAGAAGATGGCCTCGAGACCTTCTTGTTTAGATTGATTACTAGAGTGCTGCCAATGGGCAGTTTCTTTTCATGTACACTATCTTTAATCAGCATATTTACTTGATGTATTCCTATACAGTTGTAAATTTCAATAAAAAAATAAAATTTTATATTCACTTACTAATTATATGTTGACTGCGCTCTGAAATGTTAATACAACCAATAATTTTTGAAAATCTTGAAATCAGGGTTGAAAAGTAACGATTGGAAATTTTTACTAAATGAGATTTCATGGTAAATATTTCAACTATACCTGTTTTATTATTATTAACAGTTATAATAACTTAAGTATCTTCTGTCACGTTTTATTAATTCATTATGAAATATACACATTTATACAAAGACATAAACAAAATAATAATAGATTATTTTAATTCATATTAGAATAAACTAACATCACGATTTATTGGCTTATTGCAACTATACGTAAACTTATTATTGCTGAATTATGTATTATATTATAGGTAAAGTATAAATTTAGGCTCCCAATAGTCAGAAATTAATAAATTAAGAATATTTTTATTTGGAATTGACCACTGATTAAAGTATCGTTTTTCTACATTTTAACATTAATAATAATTGTGAGGAATTTTATTTATAATTTTTAACTTTTTTTTTTTTGGAAACAGGAAGTTTCTTTTGGTATCAGCCGTCATGTCTTTAGTAATTTTCGTCATAGGAGGATGTTACGGGGCATGGTACTACCACGATCAAATGGAAGTTATGAACGACAGAGAGAAGGTATATTAATTTATAAATTTTTTATATTATAAAATTATTAACAAAAATGTATATAAGTACCATCCTGATGAACATAACATTACTAAGAATATCCATTGGTATTGTTTTTAAATAAACAATCAGTAATCATTTAACTAGTACGTATATTTAATATAAATCGAGTTACTTTTCATTTATGATACTTATGGCATACACATACACTCACACTCTCAACATGGCATAATTACATATTATTTTCCGTGGCCTTAAAAAATTTCTGTAGAAATATAATTTTTAATCCATCATGATCCCAATACTTACCCTCCATTTCATAAAAAAGGTAACTGGGTAGTAAAACTAGTAAATTAATGGATACGAAATAAATCACCGATCTATTTACACTGAAGAAAAAATAATTTCTTCTGCTGTGCAGAATTGTGTTTTGGTTAAAAACCGACTTATTTTTTCATTAGTGACTAATTATTCTTGATCTCCTAGTAATTCTTTTAAAACATGTAAGTTATACTTTTAAAAGAAACACCTATATTTCCACGATTAAGGTCTCATAAATACTGAATTATTAATGATTTTATAATTTATTCATGTTTTCCAGATAGCTTTTAAATTTGTCTCTTAATATTTTAATTTTTTTTTGTTATTCATGCTTTTTTTTTATTACAGTTGCAGTCATCGGAAGAATGTGCAATCGAAACCACCATTGAAAAAATCCCTTCAAGAGCTTTAATGGATTCTAGTGAAAAGGTAAGTTTTCGTTAGTTACGAAAATTATATACATGTATAAACTATTTTTATGTTAAACTACACATGTAACATAAAAAATAGTTAAATATATTAAATTTAATCCTTACATATTCCCTCCAGGTAATTGAAGACTATAACACGTGTGCAGTTTGTTTTGAAAATTATAAACTATTCGAAATAATATCATCACTACCATGCAGGTAACCATTATTTTATTGTTTTAGGTAATTTTAGACTTCCTTAAGATTTTACTCAATTCACTTGTCACATAATATACATGTGTTTGTGTTATATATTAATTTATACCCTATATTTATTAAATGTAGTTATTTATATGCCAGGTTATGTTTATATATATATTCAGTTATATACATAAGTATATAATATGTTTATATATATATATATATATATATATATATATATATATATATATATATATATATATATATATATATATATACTTCAATTATATACATATTTAACCTTGCGTATATAGCCACTTGTTTGTTACCTTTCATCTCAGTATGATCTCCCAGTGCTAGTGAAAAGAACATGAAGATGGGTCCTCCTAAGAATATATAGTAACTATATCAACTGTATTAAAATACAATAAACACTTCTCAAGTAAGAGAAAATATTATCAAAAAAAAAAAAAAACTGGAAAAGGATAGGGAATTTATCTGCCCAGGCACCCAAAAAATGTGTTAGGGAAATTAATTTATTATTTCTTGTTTATAATATGATAATAAAGATTATGGTGGCAGCACTGGTGAGACAGAACCCAAGCCTCAAGTTACCTAGTTTCACTAAGTATCTACCTGGTAAGCACTAATTAACCCGCAGATCTACAAGAAATTAAGGCATACTTAAAACGGATTTAGATAAGCACAACTACATTAATTAAAAAGAAATTAGCCTACTTTAGATTTTTTTTATTGAGAAATATATATACCTTGGGTATTTTTGAGTGATCGCTTCCTGTCCTACAAAGAAGTGATTTACTTGAAGAAATCATCTCTTGATAGTTCATGAAATGAATAAATCATCTCCTTGAGTTATTGTTTTTCTTTGAGGAATCAGACCAATTCTTGAGGTTCCTATTTCTTAAAATTGAAGTACGAAATCAGTCCCTGATTTATTTTTTATATTCTTTCATATTATAGATTTATTTTTTTAAATCTGGTACACCCGTAATAATTTACTATTTGTACGTGACCTTCTCATATCTAAATGTTATTCAAGAGGCATTTCTGTTATTACTGGTTTCATTTACTTAGACTTAGTGCCTATTGTAGAATTAAAATCTGAAAATGAATTGAATTTTACACTTAATGTTGAATGATGATTTGAAAAAAAAAAAATTAAAAGATCTAATTATTTTTCACTGTAAAATATAAATACTTTAGAAGTTTCTCCAAGCTTAGAATAATGAAATAAATTCAGAAATCTTAAGCAGCTAGAACTTGCTTGTTCCTAAGTATCTTTTTTTATCTCAAATTTCAGTACATTTTGAGTTTATAAGTATTTCTATCCTAGTCACTGATTTGGAGGTCATAGCCAACATGAAAATATTAAAAAAATGTGCATTTGGTAGGGGAGTATATAAACATAAGAAAAAATTAATAATAGATCTCAAATAAATAAATTGTGAATTATAAAATTCTCCTGCTACTTGGTACAATAGTTTGAAAGTCAAACATGATATAATAATGAAGTGATAGATGTATTTAATTACTGAATAGTGCATTTATTTGGAGTTAGTTATTAAACTGTATTTTCATTTCACACCAAACTCTAAATGGGCGCTTCCAACAAAAATGTTGTCTTCACTTGAATTTCTAGGCTGAGCTTTTTATGTATTATTGATTATAAAATCGAATGCCCACCCTATCAAATTGGCCACTGAGGGAAAAATAAATAAATAATAGCTAATTTAAACTACTGTTTTGATATTATGACTAAATACTCATTAAAAGTGCTAGAAATACATTTAATTGTTTATTGATTTAACATCACTTTATGCTACTGTGGCTAATCGGATGATGCTACAGTGGAAATCCTGGATTTTTTATATTCAGATTTAATTAGGAGAGGGATCTTTAACGATTTTCTGACATCACACAGGCTCGAGACCATTTTTAATATTCCCTCCACAGGACAGCATAACCAAGGATATTTTACCCCCTTTAAAAAAACCTAAAACCATCTGCCAGGTTTTAACTAGCAATCTTCGGCATAGGAGACTATGCTAGGAGGAAGGACTGTTATGCTAGCCACTACACCCCAAGTGATCCCATGGTGACCCTAGAGATACATTGATCATCCTGATTAATGTAGTGCCATGGATTCCACTAGCAAAATCTGGACTAAATTGTTATAACGAATGAATAATAAATAAATTCATGCCTTTTGGATTTAATTTGACTTTTTAGAATATTAGAAACAGAGCTGCTGCATGCTATGGTGAACTTACTAAGGCAGTCGGTTGAAAAATTTGGTTGAATTTTATAACAATATTTTTATTGAAAAAATATGTACATTCCTCATTATACTAAAAAATTATTTGTTATACTTCAAAGGTTAAGAATGCGCATATACCTTTCTTTATACTCTCATTTTGCACTTAAAATTTATACCACAATGTCTTTCATTTCCTTGATATCACAGATATCTTAATATATAAGTTTTAATAATATAAATTTTAATATAATGACTTTAATAATAATTTAAAAAATTGATGGAGATAATAAATCATCATCACAAAACAGCCAATATTGCATACTGTGTAGGCTGCTAAAGTTTTAACAAAACTCATTAGTCCTGTTACATTGGGAACTATCTAGATCAATTGGATACTTAAAGTAAGGGTTGAACTGTGTACTTGTGTTTTGTAGTCAAAATTATTAGTCACAATAGATTTTTTTTTTAATTTTAATAATAAAAATACATAAGATGGGGTGGAGGAACTCATGGCTGTTAGGCTAGCATACTTAAATATTAAGCCAAATGTTGTGAGTTCGAATCCCAGTCACGCCTGGACATTTTCAAGTAAATAATTAAAAGTTTGCTGTGAGGCCCGTCATACAATAGGTAGCAACTCACAAAAATAGGTGTAAGGAGAAATAACCCTACCTTATAGGAAGCAATTGGGTTATGACCAATAATCATGAGTTGTCCTATTGTCTGCAATGAGACTACATAATATTACCAAGGACTTGCACAGTCTAGCCTGACTTTAATTTTAAGTATTTAATAATTATTTAACTATATTTTGTTTAAATGATTACCAAAGTACTTTTTGTTTAAATAGATATATAATTTTATTTTCTAAATTTGTGTTTTTGCAGACACCTCTCTAACCATAATTATCAACAGATATATTTTCAGTTTTTATATTTTATTTACTGCTTATATATTACAGTTATAGTTATTATAATCTGAGATTGAAAAATTAAGACTACTATTAGATGAAGTTTTCAGTGTACCGTAGTCATATAAGAATCCTTTATCTTAGTATGACAATATAATAAATATTAATTTATTTTATTTTATTTCAGCCACATATTTCATAAAAGTTGTTTACATCCATGGTTAGCTGAAAGAAGATCATGTCCTCTGTGTAAAATGGATATCCTGAAACATTATGGGCTACCGGTAAGTAAAATTGGAAGGTACTTTTTAAAGTACTATAATGATGAGTATTTTTTCAGAAATTGATTATTAATTAGTAAAATAGCTTAAAACAGAAGTATCGAATCAGAATCTATGAATAAAATAATGAGATTCTTCAAATTTTGTTATTTATTGCTATGTAACTATCACATTGACAATTGAAAATTAAATGCTAATTGCAATATCTTCTATCCTATAATTTTGAAAGGAGCAAAACAAGAAATCCATCATGGATGGAATCTTAAAAGCACAAGCTTGGTACTTTGTGAAAAACAACTGAACTCTTAATTTCAGGGTTCAGGTTAGAACCTCTTCCCAAAACTTTAGCATATAAATTTAAGAATTTTTGATATTTTGATAGAATTAAATTTTATTAATATTTTGTTTGTTTCTGAAAATTTACTTAAAACGCTTTTAGATTTATTTTTTGAATTATTTATCAACGCAATAGATTGGGTCTTTATGCATTTTTTAGTTACATTTCACAATTAATTGTCCTATTTTTTGTATATACAGCACATAAAAATGTAATATTTGTATCAGCTATTGAAGTGATGACAAATTATAATGCTTGATTTAATAATGGATTATTAGTATTATACAATTAAATTTAAAAAAAATCAATACATTTAAATTAAATTATTATTTGGGTAGGATTTTTTTTGGGAATGTAACTTAATAATGGGTACAAAGGCACAAATTAGTTCTGTCGATGATTAAATAAATTAACTTAACCAATTCGAGACCAATTGCACACTGTGTGTGCAATAACAGTGATGTGCAATTATCAGTTATTCTGAGTAAACTAGTCGTACTGTAGTAGTGTAAAGTACAGGAAAACAAAATTTGGCATTGTTTTTACTGTGTACCAAAAAAATCTAAAAATTACCAGAGGCCTTTCTTACAAAGAAAAAAAATTTAGCTCCTGGGTACCGTGTTAAAAAAAAAAAAATTGTTTTCTCAAATGGGCTAATCTAGAAGGGTTGTAAATAAAAAATTTTCTATCATTGAAAAATCCTTTTTGAAAAAATATCCTTTTGTTCAATATTATTATTAAATAACTAATAATTGTATTTATATATTTATTAAAAGTAAATTTTATAGTGAATAAAATAGGCCTTTTAATTAATTAT
Source organism: Piezodorus guildinii (assembly GCA_023052935.1). NCBI lineage: Eukaryota > Metazoa > Arthropoda > Insecta > Hemiptera > Pentatomidae > Piezodorus > Piezodorus guildinii. The sequence continues at coordinate 61,550,121 of CM041295.1, forward strand.
TCAATTTTATGAATATTCCATGTTATTGATTTATTATGAATGTTACAAGGCTGCAAGTAGCGAAGAAAGCATTATAAACATACCCCTAGATGATGTTGTATCTTATTTGGAAGGTGTGTCAATCTGATATTTAAAAGAATGTTTCCACTGCAATGTAGGTAATGTACTCTCCATTTCTTTCCTTTTTTTTTTTCTGAAAATTTTGTAACTGAACAATTCTCGAAATTAATTTGATGTAAATTCCAAAACTTTTATCAGGTTTGATTAGAAATCTATGATTTTATTCATTGTTATTTTATAATTTTAAATATATTTTAAGTTTTACGAAGTGAATAACATTTAAAATATAGAAATAAACTTGACACCAAAAACTTATATTTTCACTCATGAATGTATTATTTAATCAAATTTTAAAGTTTAGTGTATTATTTTAAATCAGAAAAGTATAAAAATGTAATTCATTAGATATATTGATTTTGAAATGTTTGATTCATCTTCTAATTTCACTATATGATTATTTGTTATTAAAAAATGCTAAATGACAATTTAAATTCTAATGATAATCCTTTTTTTTCTTATTGTTTAAATTTATTATAATTTTTTTTTTTTTTGGTACTCTTTTGTTATTCCCCCACCAGTAAAAAAAACTAAGTTTTGTAGAAATTGTAATATGGTGAAGTGATAATTAAAAAACATATGGTAAAAAAATTACTTATAAACAAATATTTGTAAAAATGATTAATACCTTTTATAATTGTGGTAAATGGATCTGTCCCTTTATTTATTTATTTTATTTATTTATTTTTTTGAACCTCGTAAATTCTGCTACATATAAATCTAGTAAAGTTCTATAGGTTTGACAAAAATATTTTTATTTTAGCAAAGCATTATTTCTACTTTCTCAGTATATGCAAAAATTTAAGGGTCCACAAAATTATATTTGTGATTTACATGAAGATTTTGGTATCCTTTGTGTACTTATATATTTTACACCTTATAACTATCACTCATAATAAATAAATCCTTCTCTGCTTATCATTATACTTTCCTTCATACACTTGGCGCATACCTCTCTTCTGTAATTTTTTAGTCAACAATACTGTAGTGATCCATGTATGGTTCCCAATCACAAAAATCAGTTAAAGTGAGATCATAAGCCCAACATTAAAAAAAAAATTCAATAATTGTGTCAAAGGGCAATTTAGACCCCTCCTATGAATTACCTTTTCTTATTCTGCATCGCAATTTGCACATATTTCTTGTACACCTCCAACGTGGGCCTCGATTTTCCCTATATTTAATTGACATAGAGTGGCCAAATTCAAATACTTTGCTGTCCTCAATAATGCCTTCATCCTGATAAAATCTCAAATCAGATCTACTATCATACACCCCTCTAAACAATTAAAATTCTACTTCATCATTGTTCGAACGAATGCAAGATTATATTTTATTTTTGTTTTTTACATGTAATTAATGTTTTTTTTTTTTAATACATATTTAAATTATAATTTTTAAAACAACTTAGTTTTTTTACTGGTTGGGCAATAAAAGAAACATACCAGTTTTTTTTATAGAATGCTCTGTTTTAACAACAGGAGTATAAATCCAATTAAGTTCATTTTGATTTAAATTAATTTTACACATGAAGTGAGAACCATTTTCTTGCATGAAACTCAGTACCATGAAAACATTCAAATGAAAACTACAAGATACTAAATATAAAGTTACTTTAAAAAATACTAAAGATAAACTTCATCACCATTCAGAGATTACAATTGAATAATAACTATTTTTTAAATATATTTCCATTAAAATTAATTCTTTACTTAAAATTTACTGAACTGCTATAACTGGGAAATTAAAACATACAATCATCTTGTCAAAAATATATATTTTTTCTGAATGATACATTTTAGTTTTGTAAATTTTAGTAATTGAAATTTATTTCAATTATGAGAAGCTAATAAATCAATGTAGCAATAATTTATATTCCTACGATAAAACTACCTTTTTAATTGATACAATATATTTTTCTTTTTATCACATACACTAATATAATCAATAAATATCACATTCATTAACTTAGATTTAGACATAATTTTAAAATATTCTTTACGAATTAATTTAAAAAATCAAAAAATACTGTATTTTTATTGATTTCTATACAAAAACAGAAATATACATTAAAAAGATAAGGGTAATTGTATTAAAAAAAACAGCTTCAAATATTTTTTAAAAAATAGCTAATAGAACAGATAAAAAGGTATTAATATCCATATAGTTAAAAAGTGATTAAAGAAGAGCATTATTTTTAGTAATATTTCCATATAAATCCTGATTTTAATTTAGCATCATTTCATTTTATTATTTTTGGCTTATGTTTGATGTTTATGAGCTATGAAAATAATTTTAACAGAAAATATTTTTTATTACTATTAGCATAAGTTAATAGAATAAAAACAGTTTACCCAAAAATTATTCAAATCCATAAAATTTCACAGCAAATGAGAGAACGTAAAAGATAGTCATAATCTGATTTTGAATTTATATCCTCGTATTGTGCTCATTTTATTTTTAAAAAAAGGATATCAAATCATAGTGTTATGAGAAACACATGTTTATATGTGTTCTCTTTATAGTTGATGGTGGTCATCATCAGTGTTTGAAAGAATTATAGAGACTTTCAAATGGGAAAAAAATCTTAAGACTAGATTATGCAATTGAGCCTAATCTTAAGACAAAAATGTAATTGAAAATAAGACATCTATACAAAATAATATATTAAGCTATATATAAAATATATGTTTAACGGTTGTTTGAGGACTATAAGAAAATTTATTTAAAAAATGGATGACAGATGCTAATGATTGAAGTTTAATTGATAGGAGTATTAAATCAAATAAGCTGCATTTTTGATAAAATTACCCATAAATATAAACAATATGTATTTACATAGGAACTAGATTTACTCTAGTAAAAAGTTTATTTACACATTTTATATGTAAGCTGCATGCAACTTTTGATTTAAATTAAAATATCAAAATATTTTATTTTCATATCACAGGTTCATCCCTCAGTTCACTAAGTACAAAAATATTTTATTATGTATAAAATTTTGTTATAACCATGATTAATATTTGTTGGTTTTGATTATCTTTATCAATGTAAAATTCACCATAAGGTTACTTCAATACTTAGGTTTTACAGTTATTTACACATTGTGCTTATTATATTAATCTTGACCCATTATAAATTGATTGTCTCTATCATTTTCATTGTATAAATTTTATTTATTCATGACAAGCAATATAAAAATTGGCACATCATAGGAAGTTTTTTTTTTCATTACATCATTTTATAACAAAAGATGTAAATTATATTTGTATCATATAAAGCCTAATTAAACATACATTCATTCCTTTAAATTCTATCAATCATACTGACATTCAATTTCATCTATTATACATTACGAGATAGAATAATGTAATGTTGCTTAAAATCTCAATATGAATAAAAATTGACAATATAGATAACATCAATATAAATATATATTATGTTATGTTCTATAAGGATTGTTTAAGTAGTAATGTTCATTATATCAGTTTTTTTAAAAGGTATTACCTACATTTCAGAATAATTGGAATGTTTTAAATAATTATAACGAACTTCAGGACCTCTTAACTCTAAATATGCTGTTAACCTATAATTCATCAACAAGGTAAAAACAAATAAATAACTTCTAATTTACTACTTTCATATATTTACAATTTTCTTGCTATTTTCATTTACTTTTAAACTTAAACAGACTCATACTTCATGAAATACCAATTATAGTTTGAAACAAACCTAAACTAAAATGTATAGTTATAATGTTAAATTCATATAAAAGAGTTTTCCCTGAATTTTTCAGTGGGTGAAATCATTTTTTTTAGCCAATTGAAAAATATATTGGAATGCTTTGCTGAAATGTAGGAAATATCTTTGTAAGTACAATTGTTAATTATGATTACGATAATTATAGGTTATATATTCAGCCACCATATGGATGCTTCTGAATACCACATCTTAATTTAAAATTTTAAATATTCAATATTATAGTGTAATTTTATCCCACTAAAATATACCAATTGCAGCTTATGCACTTTTTCATAAATACTTTGGTAATAATTGTTTCATTCTCAAAGAAATATGACTAAACTAAACATATTTAATTGTTATTTTTAAATACATGAATAAAATTTAAAAAAAAAACAACTTTGTTTCCTATTTATAGTTATAACAAATAAAAGTAAAAAAAAAAAAAACTGTTGCAGTTTCTATTTATGAATTACAATCGAAACTAATGACATTTTAAAATAAGACTATTTTTATGTATTTTAAGTATGCACAGAAACTATAGCAACAGAAATCACATAAAAATAAAGAAAAAACAAATTTAATGGAAGTTAAAATTCGCGTACAGGTAAATATTTTCTGGTTATCTTCCAATAGTGCATCACCCAATAACATAAGGGGTTGAGGGTGCCACCTGTGCACAGAAAACCTCTTAATAAGTACTTTCTATAAAAACTAAAGATAATTGTTTAAAAAAAATGTTTCTAATACATTTTAGGCACTAATTTTTTTTTTTTTTTTTAATTACTGGGAGAATATATTTAATATTTCCATATAAATTTTTTAAAAATCCTAACCAATTTTATAACGCAGGGAGTAATTATATAAATTTGATGGCTTCATTAAAAAGATTTTGATTGTATTATAATTATATTTGAAATAAACTGATAAAAACACATATTAAATTTTAACTACCCTGCTTTTATTACCGGCAAGTAGGACTATTATAATGATGTATAGCTAAATTGCTGGTAAGTTCTAAATAGATTGGGAGCGATAAGATTCCTTCAATAAATCTTAATTAAATAAATATTATTTGACATAGAAATTAAACTCGCACTCTACTAAACTGAACTTTGTTACACCCTACCATTAACATGTTCACCCATTAGGGCATTGAATCTGTAACACCAAGTTCACAAATGTTAGCAACAGCATCAATAATGGTCCCAAGAAACTAGTGATATGATAATTAAAAATAAATAAGAAAGTGTTACCTTTAATATTGAGGGAGATGCACTGATTAAAAAATACCCATGTTGAAAATCAATAATAATTATAAAATTAATTTTTGAATAAAAAATGCTGGTAATGATTGATAACTACTGCATCCATAAAGTGATGTGAGCATTTAAAAAAAAAAGTTATTATCTGACATTAAAAAATAGTAGTTAGTATACATATCTTTCAATAAGATTATTGATAATTGTTATTAATTTCTATAATTAATCATAAAATCTTCATCTTATTTTTGAGAATCATTACAGAGACTAATTTATTAATTTATTTTTTGCAAGCACATTTATTATTAAATCAACTGCAGATAACCAGAATTTGTTTTTTATAAAAAATCTATTCCTAACGGTGCCCATCTTTAAAAGAACTCGAAGTAATCATCAATAAAACAGAAATAATTTATCTTTTAGAAAAAAAATAAATCTCTTACCTTTTGTATAAATTACATTGTATGCCTAGTCAAAGGTGCCTCCTCACTCATGTAATAGCTCACATATAATAAATATGTTGAAATAGGTTATTTTGAAATAAGTTTACCTTGTACAAGTAGGCCAAAAAGATTGAAATCAACCAAGAGACTGGATTGGTAATAAAATTGGATTGTCTTCAATTCTTCTAAATCATTTGTGAAAGCTTAGTAATTATAAATCACATACACTCAGTTTATATACTTAATAAATAGATAATAAATACTTGACATGCTACAATGAAAACAGGCCTGAAATGATATGACGAGAAATTGATTTAAGAAAATGAAATTTAATGTGTTCTGTCAATAACTAGAAACATTTTTCATATGGCAATATATTATTTATGACAGATGATTGATCATAAATCCTACTGATCTATAATAGATATTTTTTATCACACAAGATTTTAACACCCATAATATAGTATTGTTCTAAATATACTTTTTAATTGATTTTCCTTCCAACTTCCATCTCCTAAATTATTCGGTTCTATTGAATTCATAACATAGAATTATATTTTTTTTCTAGTCTAAAAACTATCTCCTTTAACAACAAACTAGAAAAAAGAAAATATTAATGGTTTAAATTGAATTGGTTAATTTTCAAAAACAATATATTATGTTATAATATAGGCCAATACATATTGCTATTTTATAATTCTAAATGAGACGCATACTTTACATTGAATACAACTAATATAAATTCTTTAAAAAAAACAAAAAAAACAACTTAATTTTAATAATTGTTTAAATTAGTGCACATGTGGATTGTGCAGCAGTTAAGGTACTGGCCACCCAGCTCCCATGCCTAGATCATGGCTTTAGCAGAACCATTTTTTTTCTGAACTGTTAGCCATAAGTCATCTTGGGGTTGGGAATCTCCTGGGGCACCCTCAGAATTTTTAAATAGTTAACATACCCTTAGTACTTGGTACTTGGTTAGGAAGAAAACCTATAAGTTAAGAGGGATCCTGGCCATGTCACATTATAGTGTATTACTCCCAAGAAACAGTACTTCATGAGGAAGCTAAGACCTTTGAATGGTTTTAATGGAACAGGATTTTTTACATTTTTTTTTTTTTTTTTTTTTTTTTTTACATTTTTTATTTCTTTTGTGAACAAAAACTCATTCAACAAATTCACACATATATATATATATATAAGGGAAATAAAATGTTTAAAGTATAACAAAGTAAAAAAGAAGACAAAAAACTTTAAGTAGTCAGAAACATAATTCCAAAATCAAAGATATTCATAAAACATTTTGCTGATTTTATACATTATAATTTACTTCAATTTTAATGATGTTATTATTGCTGTTTTATTGTAATTATGGTTATAATGAAACAATTTTTAAAATCAAAATATTCTTGTTCGTTGGAAAATTAATAAATGAAGCTTACAATGTGATATTCCAAATTAAAGTGGGATAAAATGGTATTGTTATTTAAATTTATTTCACTATAAAGTTACACTAATGATAAAATATTACATTTACCATTTGTATAAACTAATAAAATTATTCATTTAAAAAAATGAATAGGAAAAAAAATCTATTTTGATTAATTATTTAATTCACAATAGAAATCAATTTTCATAGTCTTCCATGAAATTCAGGTATAATGTAACTAAGTTTTATGAAATATTCTGAAAATAGTTTTTTTCCTATAACACATAATCAACTAAAAAATAAAAACCAACAGAAAGTTCTTAAAATTATAAAATAATTTTATAATTTTATTTTCTGTTCAAACCTTATAAAGTCTAATTTATAGTTTTCTTGAAGGAGGAAGAACCAATGTGCGACCCTGAAAGTATGGAGGTACTGTTCCAATTTGGGATGTATTCAGACCATTATCCTTTAAATAAAAACAAAACATTAATTTTGATTTTTTTCACTTAAAAAAAGATATTAAACATCATATACTATAAATTAATCTATCTATCTTTCTCTAATTAACTCTTTATCTATCAATATATATATATAAACTTACTGTTTCTGTGCATCTGTTCATTACCATTGTGTCAGTTTCTATGATGTAAAAACATTTTGCTAGATTGAAGAAAACTAAGGATAATTTCAGTATTGTTTTCAAAGTTAATTGCTTATTGTGTGTGTCAGTTTCTATGATGTAAAAACATTTTGCTAGATTGAAGAAAACTAAGGATAATTTCAGTATTGTTTTCAAAGTTAATTGCTTATCATGATGACTACAATTGAGTGATTTACAAACAAGTACCCAAACGATATTGATTCTAAAATATCACAGAAGATAGTTATGATTGCAAGAAAGAGACAGATTAAAATTTAAACACACTCAATACTTTTTTCCTCACTACATGGGATAAAATTTTGCAAGGTTTAGAAACATTGCGATACCTCTCTTGATGATTCTTAATGGAAGCGGCTGTAGTACAGGATTTATTGATGGTTGTATGTTATGCACTTTTTGCATTAGAGTATTATTAGAAATATCAATGCCATATTTTTTTTAATATTTGAAAAATAGCATACTTTTATCCCCACCTGACTTACACACACTCACAAGGGTTTATTTTGTTCAGTTCTTATAAGTGAATGAGGAATAGAAAGTTTATTCCTAAATTTACATACATACTTAATTATTTAACTAATTGAAATCTAGTATGGAGATTAATAAATTAATAAGACCTGTGGGTATATGATATATATTTAAGAAGTTATTTAATAGATCAGTAATATTCAATAGATGATTAGATATTATTACAAATTAAATGCAAAAAGAATGATGAATAATGAGAAGAAAAAAAAATCATTATTTAAAAAATTATGAATTAAGTTTATTTGACATCCAAATTTATGAGAATGAATAAATAATCCGTAAGGCTTCCACGTACAATATCTTTGCTATCTTATTGTCATTGTCTGATTTTTTCCATGTATTAAATTTCTTTTTTTCAATTGACTTTGAAGATAACAGAATGAAAGAAGTTCGTAATTTTAGTCATATTACCTTTGTGATTTTTCGACTTAAGTCTGATTTTCTATGGCGATGACGGATAGTAACAGAGGCTGTTGAGTTTTCCTGGAATTTTTCTTTTTCAGATTTTTCAGGTTTTGATTTCATGCCCTGCATTAGGAAATTACGCCAAGCTAATGCATCTGGTAGTCCATTAGGGTTTTTTTGAATTCTGGAACCCTTTCCTTCCTCAATATCATTCCTTTTGACTTTATTCACAACAGATGGACCACGAGGGATTTCTACTGGTCTGCAAATGAGAAGATAATAATAATTCATAAATTGAAGTGAATAAATACATCAATATTTCATGTTTTATTCATAATTTATTAGTTCAATGCTGACCTATTAAGAACACTTGATAACAAAAGCCAATTAAAGTTAATTTTTAAAACTTTTACCCAAGTTCCTTATATAGAGCTCACAAAGCTAAATAATATTAATCATTCAACTTTGATGTTAATATTGAAATTAAATAAAAGCTCAATCATATTCCTCAATAAATTGACATTTTTCCATTGCAAGTTATATAATTTTTGACAAGCTTCCAGTTTTACTGTGATAAATAACAATCATGATAAATGGCTAGTCAAATCTAAAATTACAACAATTTTTATAATCTTCCTGTGTTGAATCAGCATTTTCATCAATCCTATACAATCAAATAATTTTTATAAATGATAAAAAATTAACATTTGCTATTTTTTGTTTTTTTAAAAATAAAAACAAATTTTTATTTATCAACTAAATAGTAGCCAACAATCACGATTGGCCCTACGGATATCTTATAATATTTACTTTAAGATAACTCATGGTTAGAAAGAAAGGTTTTTAATTTTATTAATTATGTGTTTAAAAATAAAAGTGGATCTGTTACAAGTACAAAAATATGTAATTTCAATCTATGGATAAAGTCATAGTAATTATTATTGAGATATGACTTTGAAACATTCATTGCAAGTGTTGTGTGTATTTATATATATATATATATATTATATAGACACACAAACACACGCACATACATACATACATACACATATATATATACATATTTATATACATATTTTTCCTGTTATGTTATTCTGAAGGGACTTGTCCCAGAATAAATAAAGAGTTATTATTTATTTAATATATAATATATATATAATATATATATATATATATATATATATATATATAATATATATAGTTTAGTATTGAAAATGCAATATTAAAAGATGGATGAACTGCAAAATCGTAATAGTTAAAAATTTAATTTGTTTGTTACATTTTTTATTATTTACATTTACTAATGGTACTTTCAGCTTTCCTCTTTTAAAAGATCAAGCATTAATATAAACTATGCTAACTGATGTAATAGAAGACTTCCAGCAAAAGTATTTTTGAATTGTCTACTGTATTCTTTAATTTAGAAAGAATAATTCACAATTATTAGTTTCATAAATAATTATACTAAGTAAATTTATAAACTGTTTTTATTTTATAACCATTCTGCTCAAGTTATCAATGAATACAAGCCAGAGTCAGAGTATAATTGACTAAAAAATCTGTCACAAAGTGTTGAACTATAAATTCATTTCTTGGTAAGTAAAGAATAAATTGTTATTATTTTTAATGGATTAAAAAATTGATTATATTAAACGTCCTGAATATTTAAAATAAACTGAATGCAAAAAAAAGAAAAGATTAATATAAAACAATCTTACTATTTTAACTATTTTTTCATAATCTCCAAAATTTTCTTTACCAAACATTGAACTATGTCATCTAATACAAATATATATATTAAAAAAAAAACTAGGATTTTTTATTTTGTACTCCAAATCTTAGTATATATTTCAAAGCAAATCAAAGTATATTATTCTATGAAGTTTTTTATAACCCTATTAAGATTTAATTTTGATCATACAGCAAACCAATCAATTGATTTTCAGGGTATAAGTTCTGATGTCATTTCCTAAATTTTTAGTGCTCTTATTATAATTATTAAATAATCCAATAACCCTTAAGATTTATTAATTGAAATATTTGTACTCCACCACCTCCTCCACTTTTGATTGAATATTTTGATTTGAAACTTTGCCCAGAAGGATTTGTTTTAAACTAAAATTGTAGAAGCTTGCAGACTGGCTAGTGGATAGTAAAAAATATGACTTAGAATATGATAAATAAAATATTTATTTAGGTCAATCAGAATTTAGGTGATTAAGGGTCAATAGCATATTGCAAATGCTTCTCCAATTTTATTCATGTCACTTTAAACATAAAATTTAGTAGGCTAAATCGAAAATGATGTTGACATTTCTTTATCTAAGATTAGCTAAAAAATTAACATTTGCGATAAGTTCATATTTTTTAATTAATATAATTGATGTCTCCTTAGATAAAAATATAAATAAGAATTTAAAAATTGATGAATGATGCATTGCCAGATAAAAATCATTACTTATTCATTTACCATTCTCAATTTACATAATAGTGTAATTTTATTTTTAATTTGTTTTTAACTTAATTTATTTTTTTATACCATTATTTATGCCACCATAAAGCTTCCTAGGTGAAATACTTAATCTACAATATGTGTTTCATGCATGAAGCATCTTTACCTCCCACTTCTTTAGAATGTTTTTTAAAGAGTTGCTATAAATAAAAATCAGCATTTCCAAGTCATTTAAGATGTTTAAATCATGTCACATAACTTTCTTTTTTTTATTTTATTTCCTATTCAAAATCTAAAGTACTAAAATTTTGATTCATTCAACAAAAAAATTACCTATTTAATCCTTCTAATAGAGAATAATAACGGCTTGGGTAACCAGGTTTGGTATTCTCCACTAAAATATTAAATCTCCACTTTTGTTGGTTTTCAATCCCTTGTGAAATTTTCATTTCATTGGTGTCATACTTAAATTTGTCCGTTTTCTTTTCTTCAGTATCAGAGGTCTCAGGCTGCCACTTATTTGTGAAGTCACTTCTTTTTCTATTTTACACATTCCCAAAAAAAAAAAAAGATTAGTTTTGTCAAACAATTTCTATACTTGGGCATGTGATATGTGTCTGGCAATACATGCACAAAATTACACAATGCTAATTCAATATAAGCATATAAGTATAACACATGCATAAGACGTGGGTTTTCATTAAAATTATTATAAACTTAAAAGCTAAAAAGGGATATTGATTTGATTTGTTACGTAGTTACATACACATATAATATATATATATATATATATATATATATATATATATATATATATATATATATATATATATATATATATAATATTAATATCATGATTCTTTAGTGCTTGATATTGCATAGCTTTTGTTATCAAACAATAAAAGAGCAGATTATAAATTTTTCCAACATAATTCTCATTCAATGTGAAATTATAAATAAACAGTGATTTCTGTAGTAAGCAAATAAATTGTTATCTATGTTTAATGGATTATTTAAACCTTCAATTTTGAAATATAGTGTTAACATAGTAAAACTATTTAAGAAATGTAATCAAAAGTGCGACTAACGAGATGAAATAATAGCAGTAAAAGACTCTGGAATGCAGCAACATTGACATACATATTCTACATAGTTATCAACAAAACATATTTGCTGTAAAATACTCTTGAAAGTATAAAGATCTCTATTTTTTGAGATTTTACTAACCCAGTCAAGTGAGCTGTAAGTAAGCTGTAAGCTGTAAGCAGGCAGTCACCACATAACTACAAGATTTAAAGATACTACTTCTTTATATTGTTATCATTCTTAAGAAAACAGAGAGTAATTACTTTGTTTTAATAAATTAATTATATAGTTATATTATATTAATTTTGATATAATCATTATAGAAATTTATGAATTTCTGTTTACATTTTATTTTTTCATTGATCCACAAAACGTTTGAGGGTCTTATCATATCATATAATTTATTGACTTTGGTAATCTTTCTATTAAATTTATGTTTTTAATTTGTTCTAAACCATGATATAATTTATTTATGTTTATTTAAAAAGGATAACATTTAAGCTTTATCAAGCATATGAGCCTCGTAATATTATGATAAGGAAGAGAAAGGAAGGTAGAGGCTCTCCTTAAGTCTGTCAATATGATCTGGATAAACTATTAAATTATCAAATAATTAACATTTTAAATTCTGTATTCATTATATTTTTATGAGGGATATCTACCAGGCAATAATCTATATACATATTATTATATATTGTTTCTTTTCAATACCTTATTTGCAAATCACTGGATTCAGGAGAACAGTAGGTTTCAAGAGTGCTCCATGAACAACCTCTTCTACAACATTCATCAACTATTCCACGCTTGTATCTCTTTTCAGCTAAAAAAGTACAGAAATATGAATAAATAATATATATAAAATCAGATTAACCTAATTAGACTGATAACCTAATGAATAAAATATGATAAACTTACAACACAATTATAAATAGCTTAGCTAATTGTTGAAAAACTTGTTTTGAGCTATAAGCTATGAAGTATTAATATATAAAGAATCACTAACCAGGAGAATATTCTGTCTTGAATGCTACATTATAGCCACGTCCACTGCAAACTAAAGACATGACATCTGCCAGATCAGACCCACAAAATTGACGTGCAGAACAAATAAAAGCCAAGCTTAGAAAAAGCACAATTCTTGGAGTCCAGAGCAACATGGTGATACTAAACAGATGAAAAGTAAATCATTTATTTAGAAACACACATTAGTTAATATTTAAATAAAATTGAGGTATTTAATATAGTAGGTAAACCAGTTACATCTGTTAATATAGTAGGTACAGCCGGGGAGCCCATCTGTGTGTGGCTAGTGCGCATTAACCACGTCAAAGGTTTTGAGTTTGAATCAGCAGTCCTGGGAGGACTTTCTGAATAATGTAATTAAATAGGGATTCGCTCACAAACTCTCCCCGAGCAAGTGAGACCCATCAACCAACTGGTTTGCACTCACAAAAACAGGAGTATCGAGTGATTACCCTACCCCATAAAATATCATCCAGAATCACAATGTGGAATCTTAGGAAACCATACCGCTCAGCCAAGGGCCTCCAAGGCCTATCATGCCAATCGGAAGGTGCACCAGTTACTTTTCAATAGATACAGTAATCATTAGAAATAATCATTAATTTGAGATTTAGTGATAATACATTTATACATAAATATAACCATGAGACATAAACATAATGTTTTCAAGCTACATGAAAAATTAAAATGTGAAAGAGGTGCCTGATCATTTTAAATACTGAAAGGTTTTCTACTAAAAGAAGTAAGCTTTAGTGATGAACATATTAAGTTTTTTTTAGTCAATTGATATTTAAAAAAAAATATTTCAGTACATGTAAGACGTTTTACCTCCAAATTAACACCTCTCTAATTGCATTTATTATAATAAATGTTTCTTGTCTTGTTGTTTGTAATTAAAAGAAGTGTTACAATATTCTAAACAAATATTTTTTTAGTTGTCACTCCAGTTGGATAACAAACTGAAAGTAACTGGTTCATCCATCTATAAAGGACCCAGAATTAGTAAAAAAGAGAGAACAAAAAACTAAATAGCTTTTTTAAAAAATAAAAAGTGTTTAGTCACTTCAAGTTTAAAATTTACTATCTGTGTGATCCCTAATTATTTTCAGTAATCCACATTGTATTTACAGCTAAATTAAAAATCTATCATTAGGTGTATTCTTTTGATATATATTTAAATAGATAATGATCATTAGTTCAGAAAACTCAAAAAAAAAAAGAAGTTTAATAGCAATATGTTATCCTACTTTATAACATATAATACATTGTATTAATTAAAAATATGATCTTAGTTGCAAGCAATGATCGATTAAATGAAATATATTGTTAATTAAATAATTATTCGTTCCCAGATTTAAACTGTTTCAGCAGTGAAAAAGATTTAATTAAGAACACTGTTTAAAAAGTAGGAAATAGAATAAATCCCATGGAAAAAGAAAATAGAACTCAAAGTATACCAAAATGTTCTAAGCTATCATGTATACAAATATTAGGTATAATGGTTGTGGATAGATGCCAAGATATGTCAATTCTTTGGTATGAAATTAAAAATTAAAGTGATTAAATATTAAAGTTAATGTTCATTTGAATACTTCTACGATTTTTAACAAAGAAGTATAAATGAATCTTATCGGCCATTCTAAGAATAGATAAATAGTAACGATCGCTAATAGTAAATGGTTTTTTAAATGCATTGCGAAATAGATCGTAGAATGGATGTACAATATAAAAATGTTCCTTTATATGAAGCAATATGCCTCATACTGCCTCATCAGCAGTATTAGGTGAATTGCGTAAAAATTAAATTGTGATAACACTACAAAAATAAACTGCTCCACAGAAATGTGATGAGCTCCAACGTACCATTACATTAGGAGGTATTTAGTACTTAATGCACATGTTTAAACTACATTTTAGGCGTTTTAATAGCAATTACGACTAGTTACACTATTCCAATTTGTACTTGAATACGAAATTTAATATTATTAATAATGTAGATTGTAAGTTCGTACTTTATTCACTACAGGTTTATTTAAGCGTTTCATCCTCTGACCGATTGTGATTACTTTTCTACGCAAGCTCGAATTGAAACTAATTGAGTCTGTGTGCTCGTGTTATTCTTCGCTTCGCGTACATCTGCATAGGGCAAGTTTTTGTTGAAGTTAGCCATTCATTATAAAAGTCAAGGGAACGTTTGTTCATTTCGATAATTTTCTGTCCATCTACTTGTCAGCAAATATTTTGGAAGTGGTGTTGGAACCAATGTCTCACTCTTTTTTTACCGATTTAACTGTATGGTAAATGCTTCAATGGCGATGTATTACTAACATCATGGTTAATAACATGGTTCAACAGCCAAGATTGGGTGCTGGATAATTAATAAATAAGTACTAAAACCATTTAAGTTTTCAAAAATTGATGAACAGATGTTTACATTTTTTCTTTCCATCACTAGTTGTACTATGCAGCTTTGGCAATTCATATGAAACCTCTGAAAATAAATATATCAACAAAAATTTGTTTTGCATCATATTATTCTTGATTTAAAAACATTACTAACTATTCAATATTTATTTTAGGAGGCAGGTCGCGAATCTACACAAGTGCTATTCAAGGTTTAAAAGAATAAAACAAATTATATTCAGATTTAATGCTTTCGGTTACATAAAATCTTATTTGAAAAATATATAAATGTTTCTTGCAACGTCAATTTTAACATATTTTCCGTGATGAATAGATTATCACATTTCTGCTGTTGTTAGAATAAAGGAACGCATTCCAGGCTTTAAAAGAAACGAAGACAAAAAACTAAAAAAAAACATACATTTTTCCTTCATTAAATAATATATTTTTACGTAAATTTTTTACTGTTTCGTTTCCCATGGGCACTTCAAGTTAATTAACTTCACTGTAATTTCCCACCAGAGTTTCACTTCCCTTGAAGAGAGTTTGTTATTGCTGCAATTGGCCTGCATTAAGTGTTAAACGGATTTAAATAAAGAAAAATAATGTGATTTAACTCTAGATAAAAAAAAAAAAAAATATCCAAGAATGATCGTTTCAATCTTAACTTGCCTGATGAAGGCTCAGCAAAACAAAAAAGTAGGAAAGTGCAAATAACACAGAATTGATCACAAATACGTATACAAATATTCAGGAGTGTCATTTTATAGGCTAATACATATAATACAGAAAATTTGACGATTTTTTGATTATCAAGAATAGTTTGTTGCTCTTTCATATCAATTAGTTAGATTAAATTCTGAAGATATCCTCTCATCCCTGGTATTTAGAGTTATGTGTGACTTAAAGACGTTGATATTCCTATATAACCAATGCCTCTAGTCGAAAGATGTACCGAGATTTGCCATCCTTTCAGTAAGAAGGGTACACCTTGTTCAATAAGTAAGGCTGGAACTCTTGTTTCCAATCAAATAAGGCTCCTTCATCATCATCATCATCAATCCGGCGCTACAACTCGGTGAAGAGTCCTGGCCTTCTCCACCAGCCCTCTCCAGTTATTTCTATCTTGTGCAGCCGTCATCCAGTTCCTCACTCCCAGGATATCCCTTGCATCCGCTGTCACACCATCCGACCAACTAAGTTTCGGCCTCCTCTTCTTCTGATGCTGTGGAGAGGTTCAGTCAAAATGGCCTTAGGGATCGCCTTATCCTCCATTTTAGCCACGTGACCAGCCCACCGCAGTCTGCCAAGCTTCAAGGTCATTACAACATCATTGTTCTTAAAACCTGTATGGAGTTCATTATTGGTCCGCCTTCTCCAATGTCCATTGAGATGAACTCCTCCAAAAATTCGTCGAAGTATTTTTCTCTCAAAGACTTGTAGGCCCCGTTTAGTTCTTTTAATAATAGCCCATGTTTCTGATCCATACAACAGGACTGGGCGAACCAACGTCTTATATAGATGGAGCTTAGTCGGCCTGTCTAGGAGCCGGGAGGTGAACTCTCTTCGGAGGCCAAATTTGCATCTGTTTGCTATCAAAATTCTTCTTTTAACCTCAACCTCTGGTGCATTATCTTGCGTTACAAGAGAACCCAGATAAGTGAACTGGGCCACTTTTTCAAAGTTAAAGGGGCCAAGATTGATGGTCTCACCGGGTCGGGGTTCTTCTACTGTTGCCATGTACTGTGTTTTCCCCGCGTTTACCTCCAGTCCAAGCATTCTGGCAGCCTCCATTAAGGCCAAAAATCTTTCTTTGACAGACTGCAACGACCGTCCTATGATGTCAACGTCATCTGAGTAAGCTAATAGCTGGATCATATGATTGTAAACGGTTCTATTTGTTTGGATACCAGCGTTCCTCACAACTTTCTCAAGTGCCAAGTTGAACAATAGGCATGCTAACGCATCACCTTGGCGGAGCCCTTTTCTTGAGGAGAACTCTTCCGTTCGATGCCCACCTACCTGCACTGTACACCTCACATCCCTCATGGTCATCTTTACCAGCCGTATCAGTTTATCGGGGATACTGAACCCTTCCAGGGCCTTATACAGTTTTTCACGATTAATGCTGTCATAAGCTGCCTTGTAATCGACAAAGAGATGATGGGT
Organism: Piezodorus guildinii; assembly: GCA_023052935.1. Lineage (NCBI taxonomy): Eukaryota > Metazoa > Arthropoda > Insecta > Hemiptera > Pentatomidae > Piezodorus > Piezodorus guildinii. The sequence goes on from CM041295.1 coordinate 61,567,843, forward strand.
TTTAATTCGGTGTTAATTTCCTCTCTCTAGAATTGTTCTTAGAGAGAATATTTGATCTGTAGTTGATCTTTCCTGTCTAAATCTAGCTTGGTAGGGACCAAGCTTCTGCTCTGCAATTGGTAGGAGACGCTGGAATAGTATGCTCGATAATATCTTAAATCCACAGGAGAGAAGAGAGATACCTCTGTAGTTCGGGCACTGAAGTTTGTCTCCTTTCTTGAAAATAGGACATATTATTGGTTTTTTCCAATATTCAGGCAACACCTCTTTCTCCCAAATGGTTAATATAAGACAATGAAACCTCTTCAGCAGCTCTCCACCTCCATATTTGAAGAGTTCAGCAGGCATGTCATCAGCTCCAGGGGCCCTATTATTCTTTAGCCGATTTATAGCATCTATTATTTCCTCATCATTGGGTGGTTCAAGGTTGGATTCTTCATTCCTCGACTTCAATTCTTCACTTGAATGTAACTCAGTGTGATGTGCACTGGGTGCTGAACTGAGAAGATCCTCAAAGTGACTTTTGCATTGCAATAGAACGCCATCCTTGTACGCAACTATGTTCCCATTCTTGTCTTTACAAATTTCTGGAACCGTTGTGCGGGGACGTCTCCTTCTATTAATACTTCTGAAGAAGTCTCTTCACTCTTTCTCCCTCCAGAGCTCTTCATGTTTCTCCAGCTCTTCCCTCTCTCTTTGCCTTTTCTTACTTTGATGGATTCTCTTTTCCTCTCTCCTCTTTATTTTACAATCTTCTACAGCTGTACGGTTCCTTTGTCTCAACATTTTCTTGTAAGCAATGTTTTCGTGTTGGTGGCTATTTCATATTCTTCATCGAACCATGTCGATCTTGCTTCCTTTTCTCTTGGCCCCAGCACGATATCAGCTGTTTCCCTCATTCCGGCCACACAACTATACCATAAAGATTCAACATCAGCCATGTGCACAGCTTGTGATCCGATACTCTTTGCAAGCTGTTCGGTGTACAACTGTTTGGTGTCAGTATCTTGTAACTTCCTAAGATTATAATGGTTACATTTTAGGGCCATAACTCCAGTCCTTTTGAATGATAACTTTGGTGTGAGATGGGCAATACACAAAAAGTGGTCTGAATCCTCATTGGCGCTTAGAAATGTTCTCACATTTTGAAGACGACTTATGTCTTTTATCTACAAGGGGATATGATCAATTTGATTGACATGTTTCCTGTCAGGTGTGGTCCAGGTACCCTTGTGGATGCAAAAAGGGTACTTCCAATGACCATGTCCCTCGAGGCTGCAAAATTAAATTTTCATTAAACTGGTCATGGAGACTGTATTTTCCTATTGTTGGGTAATATATCTGTTCTCTTCCTATTTTTGCATCACAATCTCCAGCAATAATTTTCATATCATACTTTGGACATTGATCCAGGGTTCGCTCCAGTTGTTCATAAAAAGAGTCCTTTTCTTCCTCTCTCGTGGTCGTAGGTAGTTGGAGCATGTATATTTATAATACTAAAATTATAAAATTTTCCATGAATTCTCAGAACACAGATCCTTGGATTTACAGGTTTAAAGCCAATGACCAATTCTCTTAGTCGCCCTCGAACAACAAATCCCACACCGTATTCATGGAGGGTTTCACTGCAACTATAATATTGGGTTGATGCAAAATTAATGCAGGTTTCCTCTATTGCAATATCTTAATTCCAATTGTGTAAACAAAGCTAATCCTAACATTGATCATTATTATACCAAAACAAACCTTATCTAATACCCTCTCTTTCACCATGAATTTGTTTAGTAAAATCGTTTTGTTCAGTGTGTTCAAAGGTCTTGAATCGAAAATTTTAAAGTGCGATTTTCGTCAAATTTATTTTTACGAATTTAAATTAGGGCGCAGCGCTGCGCAAACGGCTCGTAATATTAATGAAGTGTGGGGTCAGGGGGCTATTAATGAGTGCACGGTGCAGCGTTGGTTCCAGAAGTTTCGCAGAGGAGATTTCGACCTCGAAGACAAGGAAGGTCGGGGCCGTCATCTTGCTCTGGACAACGACCAGCTGAGGTCAAAAGTGGAAGAAGACCCAACCAAAACCACACGAGAAATGGCGGCGGAACTCGAAACTCAAAAATTGCAACGTCTTTGCCCAGCATTGATGAATCGGAAGGGGCCGATCCTGCTCCACGATAACGCCAGACCACACGTTGCACAACCAACGCTTCGACGACTGCACGAGTTGGGCTACGAAGTTCTCCAACATCCGCCTTATTCACCTGACCTCTCTCCTACAGACTTCCACTTTTTCAGGCATCTGGACAACTTTTTGAGGGAGAAAAATTTTCAAAACCAGGACGACATTGAAAATTCTTTTCGTGATTTCATTGAGTCCAGGGATTCGGATTTTTTTTCTGGTGGAATAAGAAAGCTTGTTGAACGTTGGCAAAAGTGCATTGATTCAGATGGAAATTATTTTGATTAAATATATATGGTTAAAGTAAAGATATGGCGTATTTACAATACCTACTAAAAACCTGCATTAATTTTGCATCAACCCAATAGATGGTGTCTCTCCTTTTCTCAAGAATATCCTGGCCAATCCACCTGATTTCCTGGATGGCAGCTATGTCCAGTTTGAACCGATCAAGTTGATCTAAGAGTAGTTTCAATGCTCCAGGTCTATGTAATGAAAGAACATTCCAATATCCAAGGTTAAAGGTCCTATAAGGGTTGCCGGGTTATTTCCGTTTGTGACAGTCAATATCCGGGGTTGATTTAGGTTTCTATGAAATTTAAATTTCAGGCAGGGGGGCTCCTAACCCACACTCCGTGCCCTAGTATACTGGTGGGGCTGCCACCTTGGTGCATGTATACCTGCACCCCCATCCGGGGAGGCTACCTAGGGAAGGTGGCCCTAGGGTGTGTACTGAAGAAGACCTTTATATATAGTGTAGAGGTGTGTGTAGTGTACTGTAATACGTGTAAATGTATGAGCGTCAGTGTACTGTTCCCCCAACCTGGAGGACTAGTGTTTTTTTGTGGTACTAAGACCGGGCGAAGGGGCCGTCACCTCCCTACGCCGAAGTAATAAGGCTCCTCCAATGAGTATAAATCATTTCTTCAGATACGAGTCTCGAAGATGCACCCCGCAGCGGTCGGCCCATCGATGTAGATTTAAGTAATATCAAGGCACTAATCGAACAAGAAATGTCGCTATGATTACGAGAACTTGGGGAGAAATTGGAAATAGGACTTAAAACTACTAAGTAGCATTAAAATCGACTTTGTTACGTATCCCGCCTCGATGTTTGGGCGCCACAGAAAATGACCGCAGTAAACTTGACAAACTGAATATAAAACTGAACCGATAAGTAAGGGACCTATTTCTCAAACGAGTAGTCACGAGTGTTTAAAGGTGGATCATCTTAGACAATGCAGTACGCAGGAGATCGTGGAAAATTCATAACGAGCCTAATGCCACCCCGAAGGGAGGCCTACGTCCGGTAAAGATTTTTCTCTGGAGGCATATGCTGTTTTACGAACTGCTTTCACATGAAAAAAAGATTGATTCAAAGAGCTACCGACACAGCTGGTCCAAGACAGAAATGCTCAGAACTATTCCACCGCAAAGGTGTATTCCACTTCGATAGCACTCCACAGTAGTGAGTTAGGGAAGCTTGGCTGGGATGTTTTATTACACATTACATTCTGCGGAGCTCGCACTATTCGAGTACCACTTATTTCGGTTTCTCTAAGACTCAGAAATAAATCGAGAAATCGTTCGCTGAAGAGAGAGATGTGAAAATTTATTTCGATTTCTAAGGCCCAGATGTTTTACGAGAGAGGAATAATGAAATTGCTGGAAAGAAGGCAACATACCATTAATACAAACAGATACATTGTTGAATAAAATGTATTCTTAGGATGAAAAAAAAATCTTGTTTTATTTCACCCTTCAAAAACCGAACGACTTGCGACAGGCCGTGTAGGCCCTTGGCCGCGTGGTCTATTCTGTTAGGAGAATACACAGGCGTTACTCAATGAAGTTTTTGTAGTGTAGGGCCATCATTCCCTACGCCTATTTTCGTGAGTGACCACCATTTGGCTGACGGGTCTCACATACCCGGGGAAGAGGCTGTGAGTGAATCCCCATTAATTAAATGCTTGAAATAATATTTTTTTAAATATAAATGTATATTTTATAATTAATTCATTTACTTTTTAAATAATTGTTAATTTATTATTTTATTGTTATAGTAAGTTTTGTTGGTTAGTTTAATCGTATTATTTCTTGGTATTTTTTTCTTTATGTATTCTTGTTTTAATTTAATTTTATTTTCCTTCAAATAAATATTATATTTGTTTACCACCTATAATTGGGAAATCTCGTCTGTTTGTGTAAAATTGTGATAAATAATGAATAAAAATAAGGAAATCCGACATCGGCTTAGGCAGCCCCTCATCACTAGAGTGCAAGCTAATAGCTCGCATATTTCTTGGATCATAACAAATTGTAAATTTTTTAACACACTCTAACATATAAATATCAAGCGAAAACAATTAACTATATACGTTTTTGCAATTGTATAGATATATATCAAGAATTTCGAAATTTCTGTACCTCGGTTGATGTCGTGTTAAGAAACTTTTAGCTGTTAATAATTGGTCTGACCATTTTTGAGTGACTTCGCTTAAAAAATGTGGTATTTATCGTCAAATAAAAAAAATGTTGATGGTTTTTAGGGCACTGTGGTGTAAATAACATTATTTGAAATATAAAAATTTTAATTCTTTATGTTGTCCAATACCTAATGGTATAAAAAAAAAAATAGTTATATATACATATAATATTACTTGAGGTTTTACGTAATATATTGTACGTAGTCAATCTTTGATATTATACATATTTATGAAGTAATATTATGTTCTGTCATATAAGGGGCGATAGCAACAGTGATCAAAGACTTCATTCAAACAAAATTTAGAAAAAATTAAACATTACAGAGAAAAGAAAGAAAAATTAAATAAAATTTAAAGTTACAAATAAATAATTATACGTCGTAAGAGATCTACAAACTAGCCGTTCACGGACCAATAAAATTTAACTGCGACCGATCTAGGGTGGCAGAAGTTCATATTTATAGTCTAATTATTTTTGGCGTACATAAACAAAAAGTTTTCTCACAAACCCTTTTTTTACCGAGACCTCCTTTTTATTGAAAGTAGTTCATGAGCTGAGCATATAAACATGTGAACTAAAGTTATATTATTTTATTTTTTGATTAGGTCGTGAAGCGCTTGATCAACTCCTCTTGGACATAATGGAAAGAATATTTTTGCTTATTTAAAAAAAAATAGTTCACGATAGAAGACACTTTCCCACTTCAGGAAAGTTTCCAGGATTCCAGACGTCCTAATAACATCTTTTTAAACAGATAAATCTATTAAAGTTTGTAAAATGTGTAAACAAATCCTAGAAATCTCTGAAGGACATTTTTACATGAAAGTAGTCATCCGTTGGTTCCCAGTCCAGGCATCATCTTGCTGAAAATTTATACCTTCAATTATCAACCGGAATATCAAGACAATAACTGATGAAAATACCATAATTGTGGGCATGTCAAGACTATATTTCGAAACTGTTTAAAAGCTTTTGCGGAATTTATGTTTTTTTAAATATATAAAATAACAAAATCTGCTGGAGACAACATACGACCTTCACTTACTTAAGTTGTTAAAATCAATTTAAGAAATATTAAATGAAGTTAAAGACAAACAAAATTTTAAATAATCATATTCAGTTTCGTTGAAAAAATATGTTTTATATTTTAATTAAAATAACAATATAAAATTGTTATGTACAATAATCACTTACGTTTATACCCTATCTGTCTCTTTACATTACCTTCCACAACTTACTATATCAGACAACATTTTTTTCTAAGATCTATTACTTTCCAACGATATATTATACATTACTGTGCTAATAAAATATATTTTTGCTCTTTTCCCTTTTAGCTAGTTATAAAATTAATGCTAATATCTGAAATTTTATTATTATTATTTCTTTTAATTGTATTAGTTTTTATCTTAGTTTTCTTAGTCCTGATAAAGACCAACAATGTAGGCTGAAACATTCGGCATACAAACAACATTATTTTGTCTTATTGGTGTGTTTTCTTGGTTGCCACACCCCCAACTAGTCTCATTGAGACCGTTGGTCCACAAAAACTCCATCAAAAGTTTGATATTTTGACATATATCGTACTTCAAAGGTGAAAATAATTATTTGTAAAACATAAAAAACAATTTTTTTCTTCAAGTAATTGACTTATACCTTTTTCTATTATACCTTCTTATTATACCCTTTTATCTAGAATACATATTGATCTCTTACTGTTAAGTTATAGTTAATTTTTTAGAAGTTACAAAATGAAAGGTACTTTAGAAAAAATAAAATAAAAAATCGGCATTTATGCCTTGTCGGGCCATTTCAATCAAAATGATACTTACATAATATTAAAGCCCATAAAATTTTACATCGATAAAGCGAGTTTAATCATAATAGTTGGAGCCGTTTTTGAGAAAATCGTAAAACGTTTCAAAACACATAGTATAAAGTGGCTCTTCTGGTTAGCCGATTTTCATGATAAAAATCCAGTTACATCTCAAGCATTTCCAAAATATGAAATTTCAGTTTCATACAACTTATCGTTTTAGTGCCATATTTACCCTACATACTACATAGCCAAACGTTTTTACAATTAAAAACAATTTTTATTCAGTAATAATACGATCCGTCCCAGTGAGGGCAGAAGTAATAATGGATTTATACAACATTTACAGAAAAACTTAGCTCTTATTATCTATTTAGAAGAACTAAATTAATTTTAATTTCAATAATTGGAAAAATCCTTCATTCCACAATATTTTATCATCAATAATATTATTATATCATCAAATAATTTAACAACGCTTCGAGGCTATGTCTCGTCTTCAGGCATATCACTGAAATTTTAACTTATTAATATAATTATCCAAATTAATTTTTATGTTTAATGGTCAATATTTTCACATTTTATTCATTTCACAACAGATAATCTCTATTTCTTTCCAGCATTACACTGTTACCCTAATTATTAACTCAAAACCTCCAGTGTCAAAATAACCAAGTAGCCTAGTCTGGTCTTTGTGATATGTGGTAAGTCCAACTCAAATACGAAGAGTCCTACATAAATAAAACTTACTATAACCTTATTATATGGAAGTTTGGAATGTTACTACAACTTTTATTAGAGAATTTAATTAAAATTTTTAATAATTTAATGATTCAAAGAACGTATTTAACAATGTTTGATTAAAATCATTATGTGAATGTATAATCGAAATTAAAACCACGGACTTAACGATTTTTACCATTAACACTATTCGTTTTATTTTATTTAAAAAAAATATATTGATATTTACAACTGTATAATAAAATACATTTAGTAAATGTGATACACGATAACTCTGTCATGATTCACATGTAGAGATACTACCTATTGGCAGATCTACAAAAACTATGCTAAAGCAGAAGGTCTCGGGGCCATCTTCTTTTCGACGCCTCGGAGGATTATTAGGAATTGTAGAGGTAGCAAGGTTTGAAACTAGTGGTTTATAGTGGGAATGGAGTCATGAAAGGAGTGGTACCTGGTTCGGGCCAAGTCAGCAACATAGGGAACATTTATGTCTTTATGGATGAGTTGATTCGTGACAAAATAAGGAGTATTGAGGATTTTTGATTGTAAGGATTGGAGACGGGAAGAATTTGATGGTTTAGTAGAGCCCCAAATCTCTACTCCGTAAGTCCATATCGGCCTTATGATAGTCATGTTGATGAGTCTTTTGTAGTTAAGCGGAAGAATTGAGCGTTTGTCTAGTCAGTGTTGAAGAAGTCGAAAACGTTGGGCAGCTTGTCGTTTCAGTGTCAGGATAATAATCATGTAAAATACAAAATTGTATAAGGTAATGGAGACTGGCAAAAAGGGCATCACAACTTCTACAACATAAATGATTTTTGTAGATATACATTCAAGTTGCTATATTATTTAATCTAAAATACGATTTTTCTTCGAAACCCAACATTATTGTTTTTTCAACTTGATATAGTATTATTGCAGTTTTATCAAGTTTTATTACAATGTTTACAAAGATGATAATTTTTATTAGTTAATTTAGTAGCATTTGTGAACCTGTGTATTTAAAATGTCCAGAGGTATTCGTGAGTGGTTAATGTTTTTTTTATTGTTTTTTTTTTATATTTTTATGTTAGCGATTCATAACCGGTGACCATACGGAACTTTAAAATTTGATTTCAATATGAATTAAGTTTAATAATAATTATCATTATTAAATAAAAACAAAACTAAAAAAAAAATCACTAAACAAAAAAAAATCAAGACAGATATTCGTATTTACCGTAACATTATTTTCTTAACACATTTAAAAAAAAAAAATTTTGTAGAGTAGCGATATTGAAATATTTTGAATTTGATTTTTCAACATAAGTACAAAAAATGGCCCATGTGTGAGGTTTCTATTTTAATTCTTTATTCAGTTATTGTATTTTATTTTTTTCTATATTGTTTATACAAGTTTTGGTTTACTTCTTATTTATTTTTGTACTGTTTATTATTTAATATGTTATCATTTTATTCTTTGTTATTGCTCAAATCTTTATTTTGCCGATAAAGAGCTGATAAAATAAGAACTTTTATAATAAAATTAATTCAATGATTTATTTGGTTCCTTTCTTTACATGTTAATATAATATATTATATAAAATTCCCTCGTCGTTTTAAGGTCTAAAAGCCAACTCCTTCAATAGAAATAAATAAATAAAAAATAAAAAAACACCTAAATTTGCAAAGTAAATTTGGTCGTACTTCGGTTTAAACAACAAACGACTTTCACTCAACTCCCTTTTTTAAATTTTCAAAGAAAGTAAAGTTGAAATAGAAATGGGATAATACATAGTTCTGCCATAGATATTGTTACAAGGAAATATACTTTCCAAGTTATGGTGTGCTGTAGCATGCCATCCTCTCCAGTTTGGTTGGATTGAACACTGGCAAATGTTCTTTTATAGCCACTGCTCAGTTGACTTGGCCTTGCGAGCTGGAGCGGAATCCTGATGGAAGATCCACTGACTTCCAACAAACAAAGTATCATTTAGAGGCTTGACAACCGGTTCCAAAATATCGTCCTGCTAGTTTTGAGCGTTTTTCACAAAAATTAAGCTTTGTGGTGCCATCAAACCAAACTCCTCACCAAACCATCACTGAGAAAGGGTGATGATACTTTGTCACTCTTTCAATGTCTTCCTTGGCTTCTTTAAAGCTTTTTGCGCACGCACTATTATTTTTTCGATGAACTTTTCGTTAGGTTAAACAAAATCTTTTGGTGTAGACCATAGGTGTAATGCTCAAGGAGCACTTCGCATTTATCCACTCTAAATTGATTTAGGGAAGTGGTTAACCTTTGTCCTGTCATTCTTCGAAATGCACCCATCCTAAGGTCACTTTCATTATGCGAGACAGTGGTCAGACAAAGATTCCCATTTCCCGAGACATGATTTGTTGTTTAAAAATGGGATTTCGTCTGATTCGAGCAGCAGCTTCTCTCACTCTATTTGCTGTTTTCACCGTGCGTGGACCCGGTCGAGGTCTGTCTCATACAGAAAGAGTCTTATCATATCCATTTATAGTGCGGTATACGAACATACGGCTGATAGCTAAAGGTTTTAAAGAGTTGAAAATCTCTAACCTACATTTTTCAACTTTGTGTAATGGGACCGGTTTTCTTTATCACCGGGACTATTCGGTTTTCTTTATCACCCCACTCCTTGTTAACTGAGCAAAATAAAATTACAAACTAACTGAGATCATTACCCTTATATATTTAAAGAAAATAATCAGATAGAGGTCATGATTATTTAAATAATACCCAAGGATATAATAAGGATTCTCGTCAATTATCTCAAAAGACTTTTGTTCTCAGTTCATATATAAAAGTGTAGCACTCAGTGAAATCAATTAATCAATCACAATGCAAATAAAATTGGTCTAGTCCTTAATCCAGTTGAGGACAAAGATCTGAGCAATACTCTTGCTCAGATCTGATGTGTTTAGATATTGACTTCGTTTTTATTTTTTTACCTGGCTCAACGTGTGACTAGTGAAAATGTTGGGATTACAGAATATATAACGAGGTAACTTTATAATATTTATTTATTTATTTAACTAAGTACTACGTAACATTGTTAAATTTTTGCTTTTAATGCCTCCTTATGATTTTAAAATTTGTTATTTAATAGTTTTAAAATTTTTGTTATCAATTGACTCCTAATTTATAAAAATTTTTAATCCATTCACTTCATTATAGTGGTTTTTAATGTGATGGTAAATTGCTTAATATAATTTTTGTAGACTTCTGAAGATGGGAGAATATCCCGAAACGTCATGAAATAAAAGAATGAGAATTAATGGAAGAATTATTCAGCCCAATATCAACCTTAATAATAAAATTAAAGCTTAACACAATGAACGGTCGCTGAAGAAATCACTAGAAACAAGAATTTAATAATAAAAAAAAATATATAGTCTATGACTCAATGTATCTTTATTAAAGGAAGGTATAGAATGGTCTAATCAGGTAAATTGTGACATGCGGTGAGGGAGAAACTTTGATCAGCTGCAAATTAACGTTTGCAAGGATCCCAAAAAACGGATTAAAAATATAACAAAATCGGACACTACACGGATGGTTTTATAATTATATGACCAAAAAAAAAAAAAAAATAGCACCCCCACACTTGAATGTGGAGGTTATACTTCCAAGACACATTGGATAAAAAATCCTTTCGTCAGCCGTACACCTGATGTCAACACGACTTATTTCTCCAAGTATTGAGTCACTCAGTCCCTTTTGAGATATTTCATAATGATGGAGTTTAGTTGACCGCTGGGAATATTAGATGAGGAAGATTGTTGGGAGTGCGGTCATCAGAAAGAAACACGCATAGTAGTGCTTATTTTAATTGTGTGCCGACGTTTCGGCCTACATTGTGGGCCTTCATCAGGGCTAAGAGAAAAAAGATAACAACTAATGTAATTATAAACTTTATAATGCGTTAGGTATATAATAATAATAATATGGTGACAGTAAAATAATATGGAAACAAACATAAAATTAAATATAAAATGATAATAAGATGACAGTTATAAAGTATGGAAGTAAACAAAATTAAGATGATAATATTTCAATAAGAATATTTAAAGAGAAACTAAGGAAATGATTAAATATTAAAAGAACAATATACGAAAAATTAAAATTTTGAAATGATATTTGATGGTAATATATAAAAAGAACATAGACATAGAAACGAGAAACAATATAAATAAAACAATTTAAATTTATGTAACATTAAACTAAGAATTATATGAGAGGATATATAACAGAAAAATATATAAATAGGGAAAGTGGGAGTAAGAAATAAGCAGTGAAAAGAAATCATAATCAATGAGAAAGTGGATATTTCCGTTTAAATATCAGGAAAACTGATTTTTCGCCATGTTTGAAAATTCAGAAACAAAAAAGCACTATGTTCTCAAGATAGAAAATTTTACAGCATATAGGACTGTGACTAAGCTATAGAATAAAATATAATAAAAGGTGAGTCCATTTCCATTATAAAATTTAACTCGCTAAAAGTCTCTTTTTTTGTCAATTTTCGACAGTATAAGATTCGAGAATTTCTAAAACCACATTGATCCATATTATGTAATGAGTTCTGAGGACCAAAAATATAAAGCATATCTTTATTATGTTGTTGGTTTTTGTTTTAATTTGATATATAAATTAAATATCAAGAATTAGAGAGCCTTTTTCAGCGCAAGTTTTCACTCGTGAAGCTGACTTAAAAATGTTGCAGCACTAAAATTATTTGTCAGAAATACATCCACGGTTTTATGTTCATGAAATGATACAGAATAACTGGTAAAAATTCATGAAAATCCTAAATGTTGAGCGGCACAACTAATGAAACGTGGGCGATTTCAAACGGGGTGACCTGGAAGTATTTATTTTCTTATTTTCAGGATAGTAGGCTGGATTTCGATTAATAGGGACCAAGTGACTTGAGGGAAATCGTAAGTGGTGGGGGCAAGAGTAAGGCGACAGTATAAGTATTTTTTTTTTTTTAATCAACACCTTGTTAGTACGCATAATAATTTGAAAATTAAGAACGTGCCTGGGAAGGGTAAAAAAGGGTTAAAAACATTCTGGGGCGTAATAATCTCGTCATTTATCCCCCTAAAACACCATCCCTACCCCTAAAAACATTCTTAAACTACACTTTTTATCCTAATACCATAATTTAGTTTCTTAACTCTTATTTTTGTTTGTCTCACAAATCTTTAGGTTATCTGACCTCCACAGGCTATTTCCATATTTATTTTAACACATTTTAAATTATTATTATTTTCTTTAAATCATCACTAATAAAAAAACAAAACAAAAAAACACAATACTCTCTATGAATAAAATTAAAATTGGCTCATAGAAAGCTGTTATAGTAATTAAAATGGTATTAGCTGAAGAAATATTAAAATTAATCTTTTAAATTGTTTTCAAATATGTAATTTAAATTTTATATAGAAAAAAAATGGCTTGAATAAACTTAAATTCTCTATTTAATCTTTTATGAAATTTTGATTTTCACATTTATATTTACTTAGAAAGTGGTGTCCATTAGAAGTTAATTAATTTTTTTTTAACTAATAATTTTTTCATTTATCTAATTTTAGACGCTCACTTATATTTTTATAGATGTACATATATTATCAAAGCAATTTTATTATTTCTATAATTTTTCTTTTAATTATTTACTTTATTCTCCGTATGAGGAGTCAATGGACACTTAAAGCAATAATACTCATAGCCCAGATTTATCATTATCATTGCTCATAAGTGTGCATATAATATTAATTTTTTTCATTAAAAAAAAAACAACATATATGAACATACACCACTTTCAAGTAAAATGGATCGTATATTTAATGGTGTCGCTTAAGTTATTAAAAATAAAATTACTTGGACTATATATATATATATATATATATATAATATATATATATATATATATATATATATATATATATATTATATATATATATATAGAGAGAGAAAAGAGAGAGAGAGGAAGAGAGAGTGAGAGAGTCGAAATGTTAATATGTACTAAAATATTTAGGAAATATGAATCGAAATCCCAATGAATTTTGGCTGATAATTAAACATCTAAATAGTAATGAAATCCACCATGCTTTTGTAATAATGTTATCGATTAATAAAGAACACCTTGATTACCTTTCATTCTCACGTTGGCAGCAGGAACAGTTCAGAACAATGCTCAACTATCGATAGAAGAATTTGAACTGAAATAAAATCTATCAAAATTAATGTAATTAGCTGAGCCTCCAAATGTTGGAGGGGTGGGTAATATCAACGTTAGATATGATAAGCTATATTTAGAGGATTCTCGTCCCATATCTTATTTCCGTATTGTTGGAACAAAACGAAAAACAGGTCAAAGCGAATTTAACACTCAATCTGTGAGTAAGGGTCCTAGCTGTTAAAAGATTGAGGACAAGAAATGGTCGCATTAATCAATTGTGTTCTAGGCCCCCCTTAAACGGCCCCCCTACAACAGCCCCCCCCCCCCACAACTCTTCGGGGGGACACCGACAACACCACTATTATCGAAAAGCAATAGTTATCGGCCATGCGCCTTCCGACTGATAAACTGCCCTTTCATAACAAACATTCCGTCTCAGTCGACTTGTACGTAAACAGGATCGGCATAAGCGTATCGACTTCGAGATCACTTCAAAAAGTAAGTCTCTGGTGCTAACTTGCGAGGTAAGGGGATTGAAAAAAAGAATATTGAATTTACCTAAAATCCATAAAAATAGTTTCAAGGAATAATAATTAAAAAAATGGAACTAGAGAACTTTTACTTACACCTTTACTACTATAGCTTCCTCATCGTACATGATTTTTTTTATCAAATCAGTTGACAGGCCTTTGGCCGAGCGATATTGATTCAAAGGATTCCACACCGCTGTTCTCGATAAGTTATAGGATAGGGTTATTACTCCCTACGTCCATTTTTTGAGTGGCCATCTGTTGGCTGGTAGGTTTCATATACCCGGAGGAAGGAAAGTCTTTTATATCCTTAAATAAGTCTTTCCGGGACTGAGATTCAAGCGTGATAGCCGCATAGCCACGGGCTCCCCTTAACCTGTGAGGTACATATAATAAAGATATCTCACCAGTGACGCAGAAAAGTAGCCCAGAGATCTCAGGGTCCACGTGTCTTCCCTTACCTTATTGTAAATATTATTCATAGATTTGGGCGTTTTTGTGATATTCATTTATTTTTACTTGACAGGAATCCCATCTGACAGTAGAAAATAAGCTTCTGTTGTACAAGCAAATACTGAAACTTGTTTGGACTTATCAGCTCTGAGGCTGTTTCAAGAGCAATAAAATACATATAATTCAGACTTTTCAAAATAAAGTAATACGAAGTTTAGCCGGTGCTCCATGGTACATAAGCAATTGCATAAAGAATTCCAAGATGACTTGATCTAACAAAATATACAAAAAACCATTGCACCAGAATAAAAAGTCATGCTAATCCAGGAATGCTATCCTTGCTCGAGGATGCTTCTAGTCAAATGAGAACGGCTGAAGAGAGTGAAACCTAGCGATTTACTAAGTTGAAATGAATAACTTATAGTAAATACATAAAAACTCTAAATTAGATATAGATACGCTAAATCCGCAAAAGGTAAGGGTTAGTTAATCACCCAAAGTGAAATTTAAACGAAAAACGTTTACTTGGAATGCATTTTTGTTTATTATGAATTTACCTTATGAAATTACCTTTAAACTGTAAATATCGATAATTTAAAATTGATTCCTTTATTTTTTATGTAACGTTTTAAAAATGATGAACTCTGGTCATTAAAAAATATAGCACCATTTAAAGATTATAATATTAAATTATTCAAATATTAGTTCATATAATATTTTTCTTTTCTGACATAAAATATTCGGTCACAAATCATATTTTATAATGTATCCAGAATTATCTATCTTAAGATATACGTACTTGTATCAAAGTAAATGTGATCTAAAAAAAAAAAAAAATATTATTTTTGCTAATTACCATTCCTGCTTTAGCTGTTGTATATAAAATAAAATTATCACAATATTTTATAGATTAAATTTTTAAAATCAACGATAAAATTTCTATCGTATAATACGACGAAATTCAATGAAAAGAGGTTTTGTGTATAATTAAAAATAATTATAAACTGATAAATAACTTTATCTATGATTTATTTTCATTGAATGATCATATCCATTTAATTGAGAAACTATAAAACCTAGATAATTCCATAGCCAGAGCGACGTTGTTTCTAAACTCTCAAACAATTGAGTTAAAAAATAATATCTGAACGAGCTGATAAAATCGAGACAATATCAAGGTTCCTTTAACATAGTGAGTGACTAAATTCTTAGAATGTTATTAGATAACATAAAATGAGAAAAATAAAAATGATAATTATGGTTACGACCTCTATGGTCGATATGGTAAGATCTTATCAGTAAGATGAAATAATATGAAAGTATCCTTGAACAATATTTTATTAATAACAACTAACTACGAATAATTTAAATTAGTGTAGAAAAACAAAATTTCTGTATCCGAATAAATTTAAATGATCCATTTCCTCTGTATGTATATCCTTCAGGAAAATGTATTGCAAAACCTTTTTTATTGTTAATATCTAACGATTATTTTCATTTGCAATCAGTCATATATAATATATATGTACCATATATAGGTAAGGGGAAGTAAAAATGAGTGGCAAGAAATATAAAAAATCTTCATCAGTGTTTAAACTTAAGGACTGAAGCATTCTAAGAAACTGTTTCTAATCATGGTAAAAATTAAGAAATGTTTAAATCTAATAAAATAAAAATAATTACATATAACATTGTCACATTTAAAAATTACAACACAAGGAACTTTAATCATTCAAGAAAAGGGTCACTTATATATTACCTTTTCAAATTCAAATATACATAATGTTTCACCACCTTACATTAATAAAATTCAATAATATAATTAATTAAAAATTATTAAACTTTAATTGTGACAAATAACTAATTATTATAAAATAAGTATGAAAGATTTAAAAGAAAAAAATACAAATAAAACAGGCGTTGACTAAGTTCAATATTTGCAACTGCCCTTGTTTAAGTTTTAATTATTATGAAATATATGTGAATTAATAAATAAAATGAACATAGTGTTTTTATTTTGGTTGTACTCAGGATAATTTATATGTACAATCTTTTCAAATATTGATAGTGGTACAATGAGAATATATACCAGCTAGTATCAAGTTCATTAGTTTGATAATTTTATTCAAAAAGAATTATTGTAATGTATGATTTTTGAAGTTAATTCCATAATAATTTTTACTTCAAGAAACTAGATTGTATCCAAGCTAAACTGAAAAAATGTGGGAAAGATAGTGAATAAGATAAAATATGAAATGTATAATTTTATTGTTCAATAATAAAAATAGCTGTGTAGTCGTTGATATTTGATCCTATTTATACAATAAACAGCAATAATTATAAGACTTATAAAAAAGACCTAAAACCATTGTTTGAAGTTAGTGGAGATGTTAACTTTTCACTGTTTTTTGACAAAACCCAATAATATTATCAATAAATATAAGGCATTCAAGAATTAGAATAGAAATATTACTCAAAGGTTATTACTATTAAATCTAAATAATGTTTTTCATTGAAATAATTTTAAGGTAAAATAATATATATATGTATATTTCTATTGATCATTAAAAATAATTATTTTGGTGTTTACATTCCAACAAAGAGTTGATATAGAAAGAAAGAAAGAAAAGTAAATCTTATTCTGGGACTTTCAGTCTCCTAAGAATAACAGTAAAGTACAAAAACTGAGTCTTGTGTCTGGCACGGAAACAAAAACATTAAAAAAAAAAAAAAAACTCAAGGATATTCTTATATTATTCATAAAAGTAGTAAATACGACTAATACTTACATTATTTATAAAAGAAGTGAATAGAAAGATAGTATTATATATATACGTTTATATAATAATATATAAAATAACATAAACATATGTGTATGTAGATATATTAAAATTGTACCTCTCACTAATATCATAAGAATATTGAGAACAAAAAATTAAAGTATATTAATATAAATTAGATGGAGAAATGATATTTAAGCTATTTTAGCAATAAACAATTATTTAAATTAATATGTACGCTTTTAAATGTATTTATCTATTTTATTTATGAAAAATGTTCCTCTTTGGCCAAATAATATAAAAAATATTTCACAAAACATAATTGAAAAAATCTACTGCCAATGGATTAATTAGCTACATTAACATTCTGATGTATTAATTCAATAATTTAAAAATAATAAATTAATCTCATACAAATATAAAATTTAAAAATATGCTTATCAAATAAAAGTAATAATAAATAGCATAATAAAAATAACTGAAAAATTGCTATTCATATAGTTTTATTAATTGATACCCTCACAAAAAGTTGAACATAAATTTGATATGGTCATGGATAATCGAACCTGGGGCCAGAAGTTTAGAAATCAATACTTAAACATAAAGATTTAAATATTGGTACTAAACTGCAAAAGTGAGGCAGTTAATTTTCAAAGAAGAAAACATGTTAGCACTTTTAAGTTTTAAAATATCATATGAGACAATCAACCAGAGCATGTTATCTTTTCATTTTTAATGTAATATTATGTACTTTAAATTATCTTCTTCAACCTAACAATGATTTTAAGTTCTTTAAAGAATATTGATAACTCAACAAAAGATGTCATATGAATGAACTCATTTAATTTGTATGCCTTTGACAAAATATGAATAATTGAAGATGTTCAACGACAGTATAGAAAACTAACTGATTGTCAATGCTCTTCAATGAAAAAGTTCATACAGCAAATAATAAACCTTACTAAGTTTTCGCCTTCTAGCCAGCAATGGTGTAATACCTTTTAGCGCATTCTTTTTGAGTGGTTGAAGTTCACCATAAAAATTATATATTTTATTACAATTACCTAATTATCCTTGACAGACACTGACATTAATGAAGAACATGCAGTGAAAGATAAAATCCGCAATGAATTAAATTTATTCTGCCAAACACGATTCGACACCAGACCAAATTCTGATATTTGATTTGAGGACTAGTGCCTGATTGAGAAATAATGTTTTTAGACATTATCTTAGATAATATCACCATACCGTAATTTATGTTGTTTTGAATTCATATCCGTTTACTCCTTTATTAATTCAGAATCCAGACACTGGCTCAAGGTGGGTGGAGGCTAAACTAAGGAAACTCGGTATAAAGAAAACAATTTTAAAAATTATTGCAACATTTTGAAATGTTAAAACTACTTAATTGTAGTTCTTTCTTTTAAAAAAAATAAAATTAAATAAATTCAGTATTGTACAAATTATTTTATTTAATAATTATAAACAAATTGAAAATAATTATAAATGCAAACAATTAAAGCTTTGTAAAATAATAATAAAAAAAATTAAATATAATCAAGCATAACCTTATCTTACTTTAGAACAAGCCATGGATTCTAAATAAACCTTCATGAGCTTTAATTTTTCAATTTTCTTTCATCTCCCAAACAAACTTCTTTTTCAAATTATAGGCAGTCTGAAAAGCTGACTTTCCGTCATGCTGAAGGATCTTTGATGTAAAATAGTGCTTGCATTATGCTGGTTTTTGACTTGCATAGATAGTTGTAACATATTATTTTCTGACTATTATTTTGGCAAGTGGGTGGCCTCATGGAGAAAAATGTTTAAATTAAGGAATCTAAAAACAACTTCCATTTATTTTCTTTAAAATATCCTCATTCGACAACACAAACATTACCTGAAAATATTTAGAACTTTTGTTCTTATATGTTGCATATTTAAAAGCAAGCTAGAGAGCAGGGTAGAAATAACAGTTAATCAATTAATTATGGCGATAGAAAGAAATCCTTTTTAAAGGATTCAAATGGATTTTAAATTTCCATCAGGCCTTCTCAAAATTTGAGACACAATATTACATATTGTCTGTTTGCAAATCATATTTTTTTCGACCATTCACATAAGGAGTGTCTCTTATTCTTCAACCGTATTTATTGTAGTTTTTTAAATATTAAAACACCTAGCACAACATCAACCGATATGCAGTAATAAATGAATAAAACCTCTACATAAAATCTATATCGATAAACAATAATGATTTATTTGAAACAAACCGAACCATTATAAAGAATCGGATCTTGCTCATAATTATTTCGATATGGATATATCTTTTGGGTGGGGGTCTGTAACTTTCATTGTCTTTAGTTTCACCCTTAGTTTGACATGATATAGCTCTGTTGGTATTGCTCATATAAAATATTTGACGACTATTCTCATGTCAGAAATTAAGTGGAGAATATTTTTTGCTATATAATATTTGTTGCTAGGACCTACTGTTTAAGAGCTTTATTGGTTCAAATGAAAAAAAGTCACGTTTTGCTAAATTTATTAAGTGTTGGGGCTTTATTGACACGCTCTGTTTTCTAAAAGCTGTTTTGGTGCTGTTCGAATCGTAAAATTTGATGTTGTTTCCGTAAATAAATTTTATCGCTAAGGCCTACCGTTTAGGTCTAATTATTTTTTTTTTTTTAATGGTTAAAAAAACAAAAAAAAAAACAATAGAAAATACATAATCTGTTGTTATTCTACTAAATATTATCAGTCTGGATTGTATTGTAACAGCTCTCAAACCGAAAACAGCGACGATTATGGACGAGATTATTGGTCCCTTAATAGTGAGTAATCGGATGGGAGTCTCTTAACAGCTATTCGGTGTGGCCGGAGCAGCATTTGGTATCTAGCAATGTAAGACCTGTTTCAAATAGTAAATCATTAATTACTAATTAAAACAGTTATTTATTTATTCGTTATTATAAATAACGAATAAGTAGAAGTTAAATGTTTTATATTTTTATTCGATTTTTTATTAAAAGATTAATTGATGTGGTAACTGACTAAAACATAGGCTATAAGAAAAAAAAAGGTGCAAAAATGACTTTGCATAAGCCAGGGCTTCCCAAAAATATATTTTATAGATTAAAAAATCGTTTTTATATGTACTTATTCGATTTTATCCAAAGAACAATACCTCAATACCTGTAGAGCGAGTGTGTAAACTGCATTTTTTCAAAAGTTACTAAGCTCATATTTATTGGGTTGTAAAATAATTTCGTGGCGTTTTTTCCTAGTGATTCCAATAAAAACTTCAGACTCTTGCAAATATTTTAATCAATTATATATGACCCATTTCAATCTATTACATGTTACCATCTTTTATCATTTTAGTTGAATTTAGTCATCAACAGTTGAAGGATGACCCTAGTGCTTTGCGCCTTCCAAGACGAAATTTCCGGTTCTGAACCGAGCAAACGGATTGTTCTTTCGCCTTAGGCATCATCGCCATACAGAAAAATGACAAATTAATTTATAAACCCTCTCTTTTTTTTTTCTATCACTTTTCTTCTTTTTCCCCGAAAAGAGACGGCTAGTTTTCATTTATTTATTGATTTTTCATTCCAAAAACCATGTAACACATCTATATAAATGGTATAACTTGGATCACGTCGACAAAATATGTTATGCGGGTTTGCAGAAAACTAGTCCACCCCTCTCACTCTCTCTCACTCTCTCTCTCTCTCTCTCTCTCTCTCTCCTCTCTCTCTATATATATATATATATATATATATATATATATATATATATATATATATATATATATAAATAAATACCTTTGGTCTTAATCATAAAACTGTAGTTATACATTTCGTTTATATGAAACCACCCCTTATTAATGAGTTTTTTAGAGTCAATGTTTTGTTTTTTTAAATATTCTCTAACATGTATTTTAATAATTAATAATAATAATAATAGGCTTACCGAACCCGAAGGTTCGATGCCGATACCACCAAACTTCGCCTGCATAGACTCGTCCAATGTTCACCGGTCAAGCCCAAGCCCCCGAGATCAGCCTTAATGCAATCCTCCCATCGACGCTTCGGCCTACCTTTCGGACGCCTACCAGTCGGTTCAGCGAATACCAACTTTCTCGGAATCCGTTCCTCACTAAGCCCAACAACTTTACGCGACCATTTGAGTCTCCGCGATGCTATCAACTCAATTATATTCACAGGGTACAAACTCCGCAATTCCGCGTTATGCAACCTTCTAAACTCCCCAGTGGCCTCATCTCTCTTTGGACCAAATATTTTACGCAATACCTTATTTTCGAAAACCTTAAGCCGCTGTTCATCCTTTAAAGTAAGCGGCCACGTTTCACATCCGTAAAGAACCGTTGGAAGAATAATAGTTTTATAAATTCTAATCTTTAAGTTTTTAGATAGAAGCCGCGAACTAAGTAACTTAGCAACTGAATAATAACACGCATTTCCCACCTTTAACCGGGACTTTATTTCTTCCTGGATTTCATTTTTTCTAGTTATAATTGAACCTAAATACATTTTAATAATTGGAATAACAATATCAACCAAAGTTAATATTAACTAAAATTAATTTTATTTTGATCTTACCAATGATTTCTATAAGCATGTGCAATAAAGATTAGCTTAAAAAATAAATAATAGAAAAATCTGATTCTAAACTTGCCTGATTAAAAGTACAAAATAAATGTCTTACGTAATTATTGTTCTATATGAACGATCTAGGAAAAACCTTCAATTTATTTTGCATAAATCGTGATTAGTGTATATTTATGCGTTCTATAACATTTTTTTTTTTTTTTCAAAATTTTCTATTAAATCGAAATGATTATAATTGTAGGGATTAGTCACTTATTTTTATACATGGATGTTGATTTAGACTTCGTGATATATAGAGAAATAAACATTAAGCTATGTTAGATGCGTAAATAATTAAATATGACGGTTATATAATACATTTCTTATGTAATATACGTTGCTAATTTTCTAACATATAAATAGATATATCCTTATTAGGTATATTTGTATCATATATTTTTTAAAATTATTAATTAATTAATTTTTATTACAATTAAAAGTTGTTTGAATGAATAATTGTATTGTTAGGTTCCTTTGTTCTTTGTCTGTTGTTATGTTCTTATAGGAAATGACTTTAAATAATTTTGAAACTCGTTATAATGTTACCTTCACACGCTTATTCCATATTTATATCAGTATAAATTAATTATTAATTGTTAGGTTCCTTTAATTAAAATGATCCATTTCATTCCACTCATTTTTTTTCTTATTTTTTTTCTCCCTACGTTTCCGCCTTTTTCCATTTTCAAGGGATCTACAAAAATCATTTATTTTAAAACTAAAAGATAAACAACATTATTTTTTACATTCTTATAAAGCAATTTACATACCTTTTTATATTCCATCATGCACTCATATAAATATATATATTTTGTCATAATTTAATAAAACAAAAATAAAACTATTACAGGCTGACCAGCCCTGTCCTGGTTGTTATCATCCACTGGATTAAAGAAATGTATTCCCTCACTCTTAACTATTGATATCAAAACCAATATACACACATATATTGTTTTATTTCCTCCTCCTCTAATCAGTCAAGTCCACATTTGATAATAAAACAATATATGTGTATATATTGGTTTTGATATCAATAGTTAAGAGTGAGGGAATACATTTCTTTAATCCAGTGGATGATAACAACCAGGACAGGGCTGGTCAGCCTGTAATAGTTTTATTTTTGTTTTATTAAATTATGACAAAATATATATATTTATATGAGTGCATGATGGAATATAAAAAGGTATGTAAATTGCTTTATAAGAATGTAAAAAATAATGTTGTTTATCTTTTAGTTTTAAAATAAATGATTTTTGTAGATCCCTTGAAAATGGAAAAAGGCGGAAACGTAGGGAGAAAAAAAATAAGAAAAAAAATGAGTGGAATGAAATGGATCATTTTAATTAAAGGAACCTAACAATTAATAATTAATTTATACTGATATAAATATGGAATAAGCGTGTGAAGGTAACATTATAACGAGTTTCAAAATTATTTAAAGTCATTTCCTATAAGAACATAAATAGTACCTGATGATTATCAATTATAAGTTGTAATTTTAGCAACAAGGAGATAAACGGCTTGGAATATGGTCCATGTGGAATTAAAATTATTAGTTCGGCAGAATGTACCTTATCCTTTCCATTCTAGCTCGAATAAATTGGTAATATATTAGACAACCCAGCCTTAAACCACTTATCATAATGCGTCTAGAAAAAAAAAAAATAAATAAAAAAAATAATAAAAAACTGCTACTTCTGGATTCTATTGAAATAGAACTTAATGATTTTTAAAAAGTTGTTTTTAGTTTCACCTACCTATATATATGAAATATACAGTAAGGGAAAGTATTGTGATCGTGAAAAATTTCGAATTCCAGTTTTCACCGAAAATTCCCGTTTTAGAGTCCCTTGAGCCCTAATGGCCAAGTTTACAGGAAAAGGTCTGTGTGTGTTGTAAGTCTAGCTCTAAAACTATCAGTTTTATGTGCCTGAGATGTTACAGCAACTTTTTCAACAAAATCAGCGAAACAGAAGAATTTTAATTTGTAGATACCAAAAAAATAACCATATCATCGTATTAGCATTGACAAAAAGCGGCTAAATATAAAGGTTTAATGAATTTAATTACCAACTCAAGGAGAAAAGAGCAAAAATATTGTTTTATGTAATTTTTTCCCAAAATCTTAAACATACTTTTCCTACAAAATTTAAATTGTCTTTAAAATTTTTTCAACTTTAACTATGTTTAATAGTACTTAGTTTGATTTTAACAACTGAGGTACGTGAATTTCGCCTGTTGCCCACACCAGAATTTTTATTATTGGCTTTGAACCATTTAAACAATTAAAACCCATCCTAACACATTCCTTTGTACTTATGGCAATGACATTTGCGTGTTATCAGTTAACAACGATCCTCTAAAGCTCTCCAATCCTCATCAGAGACCTTGAGGTATGGTGTCAAAATTGGAGAATTAAAATAAATGCTAATAAATCCCAACAATCCTTAACCCTTCGTTGTAAACCTATGACATCCTGACATGCAGTGTCGTTTAATGATATTTCGGTTGTCCCGGTTGAACAGATCCGCAATTTAGATCTCTTGCTTGACAAACCTCTTACATGGAATCCGCATATAAGACACTGCTCGCCGATTTCGGTTACTTCAACATTTAGTGGACAAACATTCAAACCTTCGACCTAACTACAAAAGGTTCATCTACATGACAATTATAAGGCCTATCTGGACCTATAGAGTTGGTCTTTGGGGCTCTACAAAACCATCAAATTCTTCCTGTATACTATTCCAAATCCTTCGTAAAATCCTCAACGCTTCTTACTTTGTTACGAATAAAACCATCCATAAAGACCTCCATGCTCCATATGTAGCTGATTATTTGGCTCGTACCAGGTATCATTCCTTCCATGACAAACTCCATTCCCACTCTAATCCGCTAGTTTCAATCCTGGCTTCCCCTTCAATTCCTGATGATAATCCACCGAGACGTCTGAAAAGAAGTTGGCCTCGAGACATTCTTGTTTAGATTGACTACTAGAGTGTTGCCAATAGGCAGTTTCTCTTAATGCTTTTCATGTACCTTATAGTTAGCAGTATATTTACTTGTATTAGAATATACAGCTGTAAATTTCAATTTAAAAAAAAATTAACATAAACTATTTTTCACTACACAGAGTTAATGAAATAGTTCCGTTTAAAAGTATGTGTGTGAATTATATATATTTATGATTTTTCATACCTATACAATACTGATACGACTTCTAGATACAGATTGCTACAGCACTTATTCGCAGTGGCGCGACAGGCCGTCTAGGTCCTTGGCCTCTCGGTGTACTCTCAGGAAATGACACTCACGTTTCTCGATGTATTTTATAGGGTAGGATCATCACTCCATACGCCTAGTTTTGTGAGTGGCCAGCAGTTGGGTGAGGGATCTCACATACCCGAGAGAGAGACTGTGAGTGAATTACCATTTATTAAATGCTTGAAAAAGTCCCTCCGGGACTAAGATTCGAACTCACAAACTTTAGCGTGGGAGACTAGCGCTAGCCACTCAGCCACGGGCTCCCCGCTACAGCACTTAGGACTTTTTTATATTAGAAGCTATTATGTAGGAGGGCAGAGAGTAGGAGTCACTTGAAAGCCATAGGATTTGCTATTATACAGATCGATAATTAATTCCAAAAAAGTGTTTTTGAAAACATTAGTCAGCGACACAGCTTTTCTATGGAGGGCGTTTTTATTATTTATTTACTGGTGGTTTAGTCACTTGTATCCACTTCCAAGACTTTACCTAATTTAATTCTTAAATATGACAAAATAAAATCATATCAACAGTAAGAGGCCACCCTTTCGATAACAGAAGAAAATACTGAATGAAAATTTAATATTCCTTAATTGGAACTTTAAGCAGACGCAAAGATAATGTTACAGAACAATGACTTCATATCCTCAATCAGAATATCTCCATAACATTATTTTTATTTTTTCTGGTGCATCTGAAACGTATTGAGGTCAAACGATAAGAATGGCGATACCATATCAACCCTCGCCCCCCTCCCCCTCAAGCCATAGTTTTAATTTCGTAAATGTAGTGATGTTAATCTTCTTCAGCTGACCTTCGGTATCGCCATTGATTCTCTGAAAGTTTTTGTCATCTTTGGTCACTTCTATGAATATTAAAGTATTTTTTTTGAACTATATTAAAAAAAAAGAAGTATATAAAAACTTATGAGAAATTCTGAACGGAGCAAAACGTAAACAGCAAAACATTTACAGTCCTATCCAAAAGGAAGGGAGACACATTAATAAGTATGACTCATCCTGATAAAAATACATAAAAACAAACGTCTGTCATGACTGCTTCTCATGATCAAAGGGTTAGATCTTTTACTAACTATCAATGATATAATAATATCAGAACAATACTCATTCGTTGATGTTTAATCTCTTTTGGTATTCGAAAAATAATATACACTATTAAATATTCGATATGATAACAGTTTTTAATTAATTTTTATCTCATAACTGGGCGTATGAGTCCGATTTCTATTTATTCCTCGATTACTGATGAGTAATAATAACAAAAAGCCTATCGAACCGCATGTTTCAGTACTAAAGAAGTTACGCGAAACCGCTCATCGACAACCGTCAAAACCGAAATCCTCAAGAACAGCCATAAAACACTGAGAAAGGAATAAATGATACAAGTTTGATCAAAGATCGAAAATGTTCATGACCATTTTTACTTTCACTTACCTATATATGAACTATATATTAAGAAAAAGTATTGCGATCGTGAAAATTTTTCAAATTTCAGTTTTCACCGAAATACACGTTTTAGGGTTCCCTGAGTCCAAATGACCTAGTCCCGCAAAAAGGTTTGTGTGTGTGGTAACTTCCGGGCGTAAACGAAAAGGCCTATGAAACTGAAATTTCATATTTAAGACAACTATACGCCCGAGATGTTACAGAAACTTTTTCATCAAAATCAGCTAACCAGAAGAGCCACTTTATACAATGTATTTTGCACCATTTTTTCAAAAACGGCTCTAACGATTTTGATTGAAATCGCTATATCGAAGTAAAATTTAATGGGCTTTAATATCATGTAGGTTTCATTCTGATAAAAATAGTTTGACAGGTCTTATCTGCCGATATTTTAAATTTTCTTCATCTAAAGTACTTTTAATTTTGTAGATATTATAAAAATAAACATATCATCTTGTCGCCATTGATAACAGGTGAATATATAAGTAGAAGGAATTCGATTTCCAAATAAAAGAGAAAACTGATAAAATATTTTTAAATGCAATTTTCGTGTTTTTGAAAACAAAAACAGTAATATACATGTATAATATACCGTTAGAGCTAAAGATTTGAGAAAAAATATTACTAGCTTGTAAAAGTTAATGAAGGCTGAGGAAAAGCTAATAAAACTAACCGATTATTTTAGATAATATGTGATAGATTTTTAATAAAAACACCGTTTCTATAGAAAATAAATTTAATTAGTTCTTTAATATTTTCACTCATTTTTATAGGATTAGAAAATTCTGTAGTCGATTTTAAAAATGATGGTAAGTGAAAGTCGTGTGTCGCCTGCATCAGATTTTTTTTGTATATATTCATATTTATCATACATAAAGAAGTGTACCATCCGAATTTACGTTTTCACCACGCTTGGTGACACTAGACAGATATGAAAATTTAAAAAAAAAACCTTTTAAGTGCCGGAAAAAAAGAAGAAGAGATTGCACACATTTTATTATTACTTTTTTTTTTCTAAGAACAAATTTAAACATTCGATCCGACTATAATTACAAATTAATACAATTCACATTCGAAATGGTCATTATTCAAGATGGGATCGAATCTTATATTTCGGAAAATGGGAAAAAATATATTTCAATAAAAAAAAATTAATAAATATTCAAATGGGTAAGCAGAGCACTCAATAATAAGACAAAAATACAGAGGGCGAATACCTTGCTGTGAATTGGAAAAACATTTGACTATCTCAACCTCGTAAATTATATCAAATCAAATATAGAATAGAAAATAAATTTTATTTTGGGACTAAAAAATAAAAGAATAACAGGTTTGTTCAATCGAAATATACCACATGTCTGGCTAAGTGACGAAATGAAATAATTAACTAATATTTACAATCATGGATAAATATATATACAACACACAAAAAAAATTAATAAATAAAAACAATTTTTATAAAATAATTGTGTAAGACAAAATGAAAAATAGATTGAAAACAGAATTTAAATATAAAATAAAAAAAACAGTAACTTTATTCTAGTACTTAGTCTTCTAAGAATAAAGGTAGCTTTGAAATAATAAAGGATCGATATCTGGCCAAGAATTAATGCACAATAGACTAAATATACTAAAATAAGTTGTTCTAGTGACAATATAATATATATATATATATATATATATATATATATATATATATATATATATATATATATATATATATATATATAATAGATAGATAGATAGATAGATAGATAGATAGATATACTAAGTTTTCCCGAAAACTACAAAAAAAAAAAATAATAATAATAATCTAAGCTTGACGTGAACTGACAGACGGATGGACGCCTCCACTGTACGGAACTACGTGATTTGTTCCCGCCAAGTATCATTTACATTTTAAAGTAGCGGAAATTAAAATAGTCGTATAGGAGGAAAAGGAAAGCGAAGAGCCTCAATGGAACATTACGTCTACGGATACCTCAAAAGCCGAATTTATAACATTATAATATGATGAACAAATTGGCATATACAGGTATATGATATATGATTATATGTCGATATTTTATTATTATTAAAATATTAAGGAGCGGCCTGGTCTAGTGGATAGAGCACTAGACTCATTTTTTTTCCCTCTCGATTTCGAATCCGGCTTTGACAGATAATTATTATATTTATTGTGTTATTTCAGCTGGGGCGACTTTGTTTTTATGGATTTAACGTCGCTTTACGCTGCAGTGGCTAATCGGACGATGCTACGGTGGGAGTCCTAAACTGTGCTTATCCAGCTTATCCAATCGAGTACCTGACATCGCACGGGCTCGGGACCACCTTTTTACGTCCTCTCTGCAGGTCGCCATAGCTAAGGATTTTTACTCCCACTAAAAAATCCTAGGACCCCCTGCGTGGGTAAAACCTGGTGTAGGGGAGGGATGCTCCTGAGGGACATCCAACCTCTGAAATTGGGGAAAACCTGGTGATTTAGCGTGATATTGGCTTAATGACCTTCTTGTACGATTGTTGGCCAAGAAACACTACGAATCTCTATATATACTGAACCCAAGACTCTTCGTTGATTGTAGATATAGATTGTAGATCCACGGCCGAATAACAATAAATAATATTCTGCCACAGCCGAGGTTCGAACCCGGGGCCTGCAGAACAGCCGCTCCCCTCTTGGTACTAGTACTCATTTAATATATTTAAGAGAATTTGAAATAGACAATTCTTTTTGTTTCTTTAATTTTTATGTGTTGTACCTGTTTCAGTATTTTCTCATCAAATAAATTCGCCACAAGCGGTAAGTAAGATCATTTAACTAATAGACGGGAACGTTATTATTTAACTTATATCCTCAGGATCAAAATCTTCTACTGCCGTTTTAAGTTTTGTACTTCAAAGAACGAATTTAATAACTTGCCTGCAGTCAAATCCATGCGATTGGCAAAACGCACTTACTACCGCATTATTCAAGTACCTTGGTTCGAATCCCGGCTGTGGCAGAATATTATTTATTCTGTTAATTCAGCCGGGGAGCGGCCTTAGGGTATGGAGACCCTCCTGGGGCAGACCCAGCCTCTATAAAGTGTGTACCCAATAAGATTGAGGAAAAAACTGGCGGCTGAGTGTGATCTCGGGCTAGTCACCTCATTACACTGCCTTTGGCCTAGAAACAGTACGAATCTCCATATGTACTGAGCTCAACACCCTTCATGGGTTGCAGAGATGCAGGTTTTCCATAAAGAATAATATATTTTTTGGAGAATGATATATTTACATTTATCAGTATATTGTAGACACTCACTAATGAATACCTGCCTTACATTTCTATAGGAGTTAACGAACTAGAAATTCAAGAGTAAAATTCGTATTTTTATCGAAGGTCTGACGAAAGGTGAGACCTTTCTGTTTTATGTTATCCTCCTAATTTTATAAACAAAGACTCAACTACAGCCCACTACACAATATATAAAATAAATAAACACAAATGAGAGAAGTCACTAGCGTACTCTAGATAAAAAGAAGCGATAAAAAAAAAAAAAAAAATTATGCAAGACCTTGTAAGAGACCATTTACGTTATTAAATCACCATTGCAGTAAATATAATTTATCAACAGCTTATCGTCATCGTAATGCGCTCCGTTATGTTAATTATCCATCGATGCAACACTTAATGTATGATAGCGGAGGTCAAGGATTCTGGAAACGATTCAAGGAAATTTGCGACTTTAAAAGGAAACTATAAATATATAAACGCCGGGTGTTGTATAACTTAGATATACTTATCCGGGTATAAAAGTTCTAAAGCCGTCATAAAACTTTATAGCGGTATGCTAAATAGATAAAACTTTTTTTTTTTAAGCGTTCAGACATTCCTAGGACCTTTGAAACGCGGCTTAAAAAATTGGTGCATGCAACTTCGTGATTGTTAAGTAACTAATGAGTTTGAGCGTCTTGTTCAAAAGCCTATAGACAGATAGATTGGTCCCAGATATCGCTGTCTGAACCAAAGATATACCGTTTTCTTTGTCAGGTCAATGATCTTCAAGACCTTCGTGTTATTAATCCAGGTTTTATTCCTATCGTATTTTTTGTAACGAGCCTAAGGCGAACTGAAGAGAGTAAAGAGATCGTTTCATTGTTTAAAAACGCTGCAAATTGTCACGCAATGGTTTATCATGTTTAATCGTTATAAAACATCAACGGAACTTATCGATTACGGCTCGTGTTAATTATATTGATATGGACGAAAAATTAGTTAACATTACATTTTAAGTCATATTAATCTCATTAGACTTGATAGTTATAAGTTAATAATATATTTTATTTAAAAAAACGCGGTGGGTAAATGGGAGCGGCGTGGTCTGTTTGATAGAGCACTAGTCTACTGTTCTACTGTTTAAAGTGGGTACCCAAAATTAGGGAAAAATCTGGCGGCTGAGTGTGATCTCGGCCTAGTCACCTCATTGCACGGCTGTTGGCCTAGAAACAGTACGAATCTCTACGTGTACTGAGCCCAAGACCCTTCAGGAAGAGATTCTACTGTTTCTAGGCCAACGGCGGTGCAATGAGGTGATTTGGTCGAGAACACACTCAGCCGCCAGATCCAGGTTTTCCATTTTGGGTAACTATCTCATCGAGGCTGGGTGTGCCCCCAGGAGAGCCTCCATACCCCAGAGTATCTCCACGGCGAAATAACAATAAATAATATTCTACCACTGCCGAGGTTCGAGCACGGGGCCTGGAGAACAGCCGCTCCCTTCTTGGTACTACTACTCTTTAATATATTTAAGAGAATTTTAAATAGACCATTCATTTTTTTTTTTTTTTTTTTTTTTTTTTTTTTTTTTTTTTTTTTTTTTAATTTTTATCTGTTGTACCTCTTTCAGTATTTTCTCATCAAATAAATTCGCCACAAGCGGTAAGTAAGATCATTTAACTAAGAGACGGGAACGTAATTATTTAATTTATATCCTCAGGATCAAAAACTTCTACTGCCGTTTTAAGTTTTAGACTTCAAAGAACGACGGGCGTAATAATCTAGAAATTTATCGCCCTAAAACACCTTACCTACCTACCTACTCAAAGAACGAATTTAACCACTTGTCAACAGTCAAATCCATGCGATTGACAAAGCGCACTAACTACCGTATTATTCAAGTACCTTAGTTCGAATCCCGGCTGTGGCAGAATATTATTTATTCTGTTAATTCAGCCGGTGGGCGACTCTATTGTATGGAGATCATCCTGGGGTAGACCCAGCCTCTATAAAGTGGGTACCCAATAATATTAGGAAAAAACCTGGCGGCGAGTGTGATCTCGGCCTAGTCACTTCATTGCATGGCTGTTGGCCTAGAAACAGTACGAATCTCTACGTGTACTGAGCCCAAGACCCTTCATGCGTTGAAGAGGTACAGGTTTATGTGTGTGTGTGTGTATATATATATATATATATATATATATATATATATATTTTTTTTTTTTTTTTTTTTTTTTTCGGTTGGCGCATCAGGTCGTAAAGGCGCTTAGACGCGCGGTGTCATTTCTTAGGATTCCACTCTGCGATTTTCGATAACGGTTATAGAATAGGGTCATCAGTCCCTAAACCTATTTTTGTAATTGGCCACCAATTGACTGACGGGTCTCTCTTAATCGGGGATAATTATGTATTCGCTTACATTTTATTATATATTTCAACAAGTACTCCCGGATTCGAACACACAACCTTTTGGATTTATGGTCAAGCGGGCGAGAGAAATTATATATTTATATATATATATATATATATATATATATATATATTATATTTTGATTTTCTTTAAAGGGGAATCGAGTCAAAAATGGTGGTTCTTCCATTTTAAATCATATACCAGTTACCAGATATGTCTATTGTTTAGGGATTCTGTCAAGGAGAATGGACACTCAAACAAAAATTAAAAAAGCCACATCTTTTGAAAATGTAAAAATCGTACATTTCGTGCGTTTAATTAAAAATAAAAAATAATTAAAAAAACAAATTATACATCCATCACTCTTAGTTCGCACTTCGCAAGCTAACTAATTACCGATCCGAGACATCAATATATCTTTTCTACACGAACACAATGCTATTATTCTTTTAATTCTCAGAGCCTAATTGCTAGAAACTTTCACTATTAATAATTAAATTGACGAATTCAAGGAACTTCAAGCAATCATGTATTTAAGTATATATGTATTTTTTTTTTAATTGCTAACAATTGGTGTTAAATATAGTATTTTAGGTTCCTTAAATGCATGAGGTGTAATAAAAGGAAAATAAAGCTTGATTGAATCAATTTTCGTTTCTTTTAAAAATCTAGTGCAGGAAACACGCGATTTTCACTTACCTACGTTGTTTAAATTTATCAAAGAATTTTCAGATACATTTAGAGATAAAGATGAGTGAAACTAATAAAGATTGAATTAAACTGAATTTCTATAGAAACATTTGTTATTAAAAAATCTATTATTTTATTATATAAAACAATAAGTTAGTTTTAACGGATTTTCATCACTCTCTATAAACTTTTACTAGCTTGTTTATAAGATATTTTTTTTTTAAATCTTTAGCTTTCCAACGGTTTATTATACATATTTATTACTGTTTTTGTTTACTTGTTTTAAAAAAAAAAATATGTTGGCAGTTTTCTTTTTTGCTTGGATATCGAATTCGTTCAACATATATATTTGCCAGTTTTTGTCAATGATGACAAGTTGATATGGTTATTTTTGTAGAATCTACATCATTAAAGTTACTTTAGAGGAAGGAAATTAAAAATATCCGCATTTAAGGCCAGTCAAACTATTTCAATCAGAATGAAACTCTACATAATATTAAAGCCCGTCCAATTTTACATCGATATAGCGAGTGGAATCAAAATCGTTAGCGCCGTTTTTGAGAAAATAGTAAGAGCTATTTTTTGAGAAAATCGTAAATAGGTGCAAAATGCATAGTATAAAGTGGCTCTTCTGGTTAGCTGATTTTGATGAAAAAGTTTTTGTAACATCTCGGGCGTACAGTTGTCCTAAATATGAAATTTCAGTTTCGTAGGACTTTTCGATCGTGCTGGACTTACCACACACACACACACACACACACACACACACACACACACACACACACTCACACAGACTCATAGACCTTTTTGCAGGACTTGGTCATTGGGACTCAGCGGACCCTAAAACGTGTATTTCCGTTGAAAACTGGAATTCGAAAATTTTCACGATCGCAATACTTTCCCTTACTATATATTTCATATATAGGTAAGTGAAAGTAAAATAACAAACACATAAATTGGACCAGTTTTAATTTATGTTATTCATTTCTGACCATGATTAAATATAATAATGAATAGAAGTTATATGATTATAAATTATAAAGTTATATATATATATATATATATATATTATATATATATATATATATATATATATATATATATATATATATATATATATATCCCATAACAGGAAAAACCTAGAAAGTTAGTAAACCTAGTAGTGATGTGTTTGTCGGAAACATTTCATAAAGTTAGAATAGGTCATAATTATTCCGAGAGATTTGAGGTGCGATCGGGTTTGAAACAGGGTGACTCCCTTTCACCTGTTTTGTTTAATATATCTTTAGAATATGTCATAGAAAAGGTGATGTGTACCGAGAAAGGCTTAAATATGGGTGACAGGATTCCGGTTTTGGGGTATGCCGATGATTTGGTACTGCTAGGTGAAGACACGGAAACCATACAACTAAATACAATTGTGTTAATAAAAACCGGTAAAGAAATAGGACTCGAATTAAATACCGATAAGACGAAATATATGATTAGCAGCAGAAATGGTGGCGATCTTGATAATATTAATATTTCAGGGCATAATGTTGAACACGTAGAGAAATTCAAGTATTTAGGTTCAATGATAACAAGAAAAAATGAAATCTAGGAAGAAATGAAGTCCCGGTTAAAGGTGGAAATGCGTATTATTATTCAGTTGCTAAATTACTTAGCTCGTGGTTTCTATCTAAAAACTTGAAGGTTAGAATTTATAAAACTATTATTCTTCCGACGGTTCTTTACGGATGTGAAACGTGGCCGCTTACTTTGAAGGATGAACAACGGCTTAAGGTTTTCGAAAATAAGGTACTGCGTAAAATATTTGGTCCGAAGAGAGATGAGGCCACTGGGGAGTTTAGAAGGTTGCACAACGTGGAATTGCGGAGTTTGTACCCTGTGAATATAATTGAGTTGATAGCATCGCAGAGACTCAAATGGGCGCGTAAAGTTGTTGGGCTCGGTGAGGAACGGATTCCGATAAAGTTGGTATTCGCTAAACCGACTGGTAGGCGTCCGAAAGGTAGTCGATGGAAGGATTGCATTAAGGCTGATCTCGGGGGCTTGGGCTTAACTGGCGAACATAGGACGAGTCTGTGCAGGCGAAGTTTGGTGGTATCGGCATCGAACCTTCGGGTTCGGTAAGCCTTTTATTATTATTATATGTATCCCATATATAGATAAGTGAAAGTAAAAATAATTTTTAATTTATCTTAATTAAATCAAGAGTTATTGTATTTTGATTTTAAATCGTGATTTCCACTGTGCGGCGGTGGTACATAATTGTCTATCGGGTACCTGTGGATTACTATTGCAATAAGTAGTTACTGATATAGTTCTGTTAATTCTCTACTTTCTTTTATAGATAAGAATTCATAACATCCTTTTCGGACTGACATGTTATGGAATACTTATATACTCAGTCATCAATATGATTTGAAAATAAACACTGAAGGTAGAAAAAGAGGACTTGTATATCCAGTGTAAGCATGGTAATAAAAGTGAACGTGATATAAATTTCTGCAGCATAGATAAAAAAGGAAGTTTTCAGCTATAGGGAAGTTGTAAAAGGAACCTAGCGCGGACTTGGGAGAGATGGTTTACCATGTTCCAAAGTGTCGACACAAGCTGTGAAAAGAAGCCAACAGTTTTTATAATTTTTGAAGGCGTCTGTTCCGGAAGGTCGTCCTGAGCTTTATTCGAAACATCTGCAACGAATTAATGATTTGGAGTGGCGATACCAGGGTTAGGTCAGTATAAAGAATGTTTTGATGAACGCCCGGCTGGTAACTTCCCAACACACGAAGCAAAACATTTCCGATTTACGAAAAAAATAACCATTTCATCTAGTTAACATTAATAAAAAACGCTAGAATATACAAGTTGAACGAATTTTATAATCTACTAAGAAGAAAAAAAAAACAGCAATAATATTTGTTTAGGTAAGTTATTTGTTTAGCGTTAATTTAATAATTATGATAATAATAAATTCTTTATTTATTTTGGGACAAGTCCCTGTAGAATAATATTACAGAAAAAATTAAATTATAACTTGAATATCTTTGAGAAAAAACACAAACTAAAACCACAGAAATAACGAAGAAAATGAATAAAGTAATAAATTAACAGGTAGATTAATAATAATAATTTTAAAAAATTTGTTGCTCGCAACACACAACTTTTACTTACGTCCGTTGTTATAATCAATTTAAGAATTAAATATATTTAGAAATATAAATATAGTTAGAGATGAAAATATTTTTTTAAAGAATTAATTACTTTGAGGTTGAGATAGAAACATGTATTTTATTAAATAATCTATTATATTATTATATACGACAATCAGTTAGTTTTATCGGCTTTTCATCACTCTACTTTAGCTTTTAAAAAAAATGATATTTTTCTCTGAAATCTGTAGCTTTCCAACGGTATATTATACATCTAAATTACTGTTTTTATGTTAAAAAACACAAAAAATGAACAAAAAAACTATTATTGCTCTTTTCTCCTTTCGTTGGATATTGAATTCGTTCAACTTATATATTTATCTGTTTTTTTTATCAATGATATGGTGAAAAGATGATATGGTTATTTTTCTAAACTATACAAAATTAAAGGTACTTTAGATGAAGAAAGTTTAAAATATCGGCATATAAGCCGTGTCAGACTATTGCAATCAGAATGAAACCTATATGATATTAAAGCTCATTAAATTTTACCTATTTTATAAAAATATGGTCATATATACAGAGGTTATTAAATTAAATCTACAATGCTTACGAAAATATGTGAAATAGAATACATAAATGTTTAAATACAATTCAAAATAAAATATAATCGATAATCTTGTCCCTCTTCTCTATTTGCTGATTTATATTGAAATTTGCAAATCAGTTGGGGTTATTTAAGAACTGGATGGACAGGAAGTGTTTTAACAAACGGGATTTGAAGGTCGAAAGAGTATTCGAATGACAGATATAAGAAAGAGTAGAATTTCATACGGACGAGGATCGGATTAGGAAAGACCTGTCGATGAGGCGTTATATACAGGTCTCATGGCGAGTCAAAAATAGTAGTTCTTCCATTTTAAATCATATACCTGACAGCTGATATCCCAACCAATCCTAACACTTTCCTTTCCACTTATGCTGATGACACTTGTATGTTATCAGTCAATAACGATCCAACTGTTGCCTCTCAAACCCTTCAATCCCACATCAGAGACCTTGAGATATGGTGTCAGAATTGGAGAATTAAAATAAATTCCAACAAATCCCATCAAATAACCTTTACCCTTCGTCGTAAGCCAATGACATCCTTTCCCACAGTATCCTTTAATAATATTCCACTTGTCCCTGTTGAACAGATCCGCTACCTAGGACTGCTCCTTGACAAACGTCTCACATGGAATCCACACACAAGACTGAAACGACAAGAAACTGCTCGCCGCTTTCGATTACTTCAACACTTACTAGACAGACGCTCAAACCTTCCACTTAACTACAAAAGGCTCATCTACATGACCATCATAAGGCCTATATGGACTTACGGAGTTGAGCTTTTGGGCTCTACTAGACCATCGAATTCTTCCCGTGTCCAATCCTTACAATCCAAAATCCTTCGTAAAATCCTCAACGCTCCTTACTTTGTCACAAATAAAATCATCCATAAAGACCTAAATGTTCCATATGTTGCTGATTTGGCCCGAACTAGACATCAATCCTTTTATGACAAACTCCATTCCCACTCCAACCCACTAGTTTCAACCCTTGCTTCCTCTTCGATTCCTGATAATCATCCGAGGCGTCTGGAAAGAAGATGGCCTCGAGACCTTCTTGTTTAAAATAGTTACGGGAGTGCTTCCATTGGGTTGCTCCTCAACAAGTTTGTCTCATGTAATTTTTCTTTTAGCATATTTACTTTTTGTAATATAAATTACAGTTGTAAATTTCAATAAATAAATATTAAAAAAAGAAATCATATACCAGTTACCAGATATGTCTATTGTTTAGGTTTCTGTCAAGTAGAATGGGCACTTAAACAAAAATTAAAACAGCCACATCTTTTGAAAATGTAAAAATCGTACATTTCCTGCGTTTAATTAAAAATAAAAATTAATTAAAAAAACAAATTATACATCCATCACCCTTAGTTCGCACTTCGCATGCTAACTAATTACTGATCCGAAGCTATCTGATTAATTTAATAATAATAAATTCTTTATTTATTTTGGGACAAGTCCAAACTTCTCCGAACGAGTGTGTCGGAAGTGGGTACAGGATTTAAATGAAAATATATCGGAGATGTTCAATGGGCGGTGAGATGGGAGAAACAGGAAAGTGAATTACAATATAGTAATATAGATGGATATAGTTAGTTGCCCGTTGAGAATTATAGGAAGGAATTATTTCGAGTGGCGGTCAGTAAAAGAATTAATTAAATAGTTAAAACTATTTGATTGTTTCTTTTAATATTTGACCGCAACCCAGACTAATTCCATCCTATAGTAATATATGTGTGTAATGTATCGTTGGAAAGCAAACGATTTTAGACAAAATGTAATATACGAAGTTGCATAAGATCATGGAAAGTCATGAGAAAGGGATTAAACATGATGTAGGCTAAGTTATTGATGTAGTTAATAATTTCTATTGTTAAATTAATCAATCTGTAACACATTTTTCCATTGAAACTCAATGTAAAAACCTTTTTTTTTTTTTTTTTTTTTTTTAAATCAAACTTAATTTAAAAGTTCTTAAATTGATTTTTATATTGGAGGTGTGTGAAGTGTATTGTATATATATATATATATCGTTTGTAACTGGAAGGATTGGTGAAAAGATAATTTTAAATTTTTTTTTTTGAACGGGCTTAAAATAGTATGTATACTCATCTTTAAAACGACATTATTAGTAATATTTAATATAAGTATATATATCGTTTGTACTGTGAAGGATTGGTGAAAAGATAATTTTAAATTGTTTTTTTTTTTTTTTTTTTTTAACGGGCTTAAAATAGTATCTATGCTCATCTTTAAAACGACATTATTAATAATATTTAATATAAATATATATATATATATATATATATATATATATATATATATATATCGTTTGTAACTGTGAAGGATTGGTGAAAAGATAATTTTAAAAATTGTTTTTTTCGAACGGGCTTAAAATAGTATGTATACTTATCTTAAAAACGACGTTTATTTTAAATAATATTTAATATATATATATATATATAACACGTTATATTGAAAATTTCCAACAGTTTATAAAGATACGTATCAGGAATCCTTTCAGTAAAAGCAATATTACAGACATATATACATATACATATATATATATGTATAAAGATAACATTTTAATAGAATAATTTACTACAGGAATAATTATTAATGACATGAAACATAATGACGCACCAGTGAAGTAAGCGGTCTGATCAGAGTCCCGCTAGATACTGGCCTATCAGGTCTTTCGAGATAAGCTCCAGAATTTGATCGCTCAAGAAGTCAGGCCAGCAAAATAGTGTCGCAACATGCCTCACGTGCAACCAAATAAGCGAGATCAACTGAAACAAAACAATTTGCATAAGAATACAATTAATAATCAAATCTCTTCTCATCTATATATTAAATGATTTCGCGATTCTAGGTTTCAGCGAACTACTAAACCGAGTGACGGATTTTGATACGGTTTTCATTATCATTTAGGTCATTCTTTCCTGAAAGTTTATGAATAAGATTCAAGATTTTAAAAAAGTTACTATGTAATAAGAGGAGGCCACGACCCACCAAGGGTTGAAGAGTCACGCAGATAGATAGATACTATGCAATAAAATAAGTCGTAAAAGGTAATATAAAGTTGTTATAAAGCGAATAAACTAATACATCCATGTTGTAATATTGTGATGAGGGAGCCCGTGGCTGAATGACTAGCGCGTAGTGTCTCATGCTAAAGGTTGTAAGTTCGAATCCCAGTCCCGGCGGGATTTTTATAAGGATGTAAATAAATGGGGATTCACTCACAGCCTCTCCCCCGGGTATGTGAGACCCGTCAGTCAAAAAGGCGCCACTCAAAAAATTAGGCGTAGGGAGTAATGACCCTACACTACAAAAGGCATCGTGAAACGTGAGTGTAATCTCCCAGGCGACGCCCAGAGGCTACACGGCCTGTCGCGCCACTGGAAGTGATAAGGGGGGGGTTTGATGATTCAATGTTGTCACTGTACAGCATCATTCTACAGGTTATAAAAAACAAGTCAAGATTTTATAAAAAACATTACGTTCCGAATGGTACGTATTTGTTTAATATCCATGACTAACAAACTAAAATTATTATTAAATAATTCAACTTGTGAGACCCGTCAGTCAAAAAGGCGCCACTCAAAAAATTAGGCGTATGAATTTCATGAATACGAATAAAACAGAATAAACATAAAATTTAATTTGTAAGTGCAATTCGTAAAATGAACTCATAATCCCGAAGTAAATTTTTAAACACAACATTAAAAAAAATAAATAAATAACACGACATTTAAATTGCACTCGTGCACAAGCAAAAAAATCTTGAAATAATATAGTATACTCCCGAAAATTCGTGAATGTAATATATATGAAATATATAGTAAGATAAATTATTTCGATCGTGAAAAATTTCAAATTCGATTTTCACTGGGAATATCCCACTGGGAAGTGTCCCCTGAGTGCAAATGACCAAACCCGCAAAAAGATCATTTGTGTGTCAGTGGTAAATCGAGGTAGAAAACGATAAGTTGTGTAACACCGAAATTTCCATATTTCAGAATTTTATATGCCTGAGATATTATATCAACATTTTTAAAAAAATCCGCGAACTAGAAGAACCACTTACACCGTTCATTTTCCACACGGCACTAACGATTTTGATTGATTCGCTATAGTGGGGTAAAATTTAATGAGCCTTGATATAATGTAGGTTTTATTCTGACTGAACAGGTCTGATATGGCTTAAATGCTGATATTTTAAATTTTCTATCTCTGAAGTACATTTAATTTTGTATAATAATAATAGGCTTAGCGAACCCGAAGTTTCGATGCCGATACCACCAAATCCCGCCTACACAGACTCGTCCAATGTTCACCAATCAAGCCCAAGCTCCCGAGATCAGCATTAACGCAATCCTCCCATCTACGCTTCGGCCTACCTTTCGGACGCCTACCAGTCGGATCAGCAAATACCAACTTTCTCGAAATCCGCTGGTCATCGAGCCCAACAACTTTACTCGCCCATTTGAGTCTCCGCGATGCAATCAGCTCAATTATATTCACAGGATACAAGTTCCGCAATTCCGCGTTGTGAAACCTTCTAAACTCCCCAGTGGCCTCATCACTCTTCGGACCAGATATTTTACGCAATACCTTATTTTCGAAAACCTTAAGCCGTTGTTCATCCTTCAGAGTAATCGGCCACATTTCACATCCGTAAAGAACCATTGGAAGAATAATAGTTTTATAAATTCTAACCTTAAGTTTTTAGATAGAAGCCGCGAACTAAGTAACTTAGCAACTGAATAATAACACGCATTTCCCACCTTTAACCGCGACTTTATTTCTTCCTGAATTTCTTTAATTTTGTATAATCGAAAAAATTAAACATATCTTATTAGAATTAAAGGGAGTGGCGTGGTCTACTAGATAGAGCACTAGTCTACTGTTCTCAGGGTCCTGGATTCGAATTCCGGCTATGGCAGGTATTATTTATTCTTTTCATTCAGTCGGGGCGGAAACCCTAGGGTATGGAGAACTAGGGCAGACCCAGCCTCTATAAAGAGGGTAACAAATAGTAGGGGGGAAAACCTGGCGACTGAGCACGATCAAGGCCTAATCGCCTCATTGCACGGCCGTTGGCCTAGAAACAGTATGAATCTCTGTATGTACTGATCCCAAGACTATTCATGGGTTGTAATGGTACAGGGTTTTTTTTTTTTTTTTTTTTTTTTTTTTGTTAGCATTAATATAAGACGTGTAATTATAGCAGTTCAGCGAATTTAATAACCAACTAAAGGATAAAAGAGTAATTGTTTTTTGTTTTTTCTGAGTAATTTAATAAACCTGGATAGACTAAATTGACTATCATGTAGCACCCTCTGTAGTACCTTTTGCAAATTAACATCCCAATTTCGATTGTCATTAAGGAAAAGCGTTTTATTCTTTCATGCTATTTGGAATGACTATGCCACTATTAAGATTTGCAGAAAATAACCAATAATATCAGAACAATTATAACACCAAATAAACTGTTATTTGTGTGAACAAATAAGGAGTACTCGTTCGAAAACAATAACAAATTATTAGCCACCCAAGCTTGGGGTAGAGCTTTGGGGTTCTACTAAACCATCTAATTCATCCCGTATCCAATCCTTACAATCCAAAATCCAACGTAAAATCTTATAAACGAATCAACTCCTCCATAAAGGCCCTAATGTTCCGTATTTTGCTGATTTGGTCCGATCCAGATATCATTTATTTCATGAAAATCTCCATTCCCACTCTAATCCTCTAGTCTCAATCCTTTCTTCCTCTTCAATTCCTGACAATCCTCCGAGGCGTCTGAAAGGAGTTGCCACGAGACGTTCTAGTTTAGAGTGCTTCCATTGGAAGGCTTCTCTTCATGTGTTTCATGACTTTTTATATTTTACTCAAACTTACTAGTTGTATTTTTGTTGGAAATTCCAAAAAAAATAAAAACAATTATACATTCCAAAAGATTAGCCATATCATCTTAGCATTCATTGAACGACTAAATAGATCAACTACAGGAGGAAAGAAGCAAAAATATTTTTAATGTAATTTTTTGTTTTTTGATAATAAGAACAGTAATATACTGCTGGAAAGCGAAAGATTTTAGAAAAAAAAATCTTATATCCAAAGCTGTAAAAGGTAATGGAGAGTGATTATTATACGTAACAATTTAATTTTGTCATATTATTTAATATAAATCTTATGTTTCCAACGAACTAAACTAAATATTTTTTATATTTAAACTAACTTAAAACTTTTTATAACTTCAAGTTTTTTTACTAGTTCCAAAATTGAGACGTTGATTTCCAAAAGGTACTAAAGGACATTTTTTACGAAATTGATTTTTTGACATATTTGTGTTCTCATCATTTAGTTTTATCTACATATTCTATTT
The DNA here is from genome assembly GCA_023052935.1 of Piezodorus guildinii. Taxonomy (NCBI): domain Eukaryota; kingdom Metazoa; phylum Arthropoda; class Insecta; order Hemiptera; family Pentatomidae; genus Piezodorus; species Piezodorus guildinii. Next base: position 61,610,951 of record CM041295.1, read on the forward strand.
GATGTCATCTAATGAATTCTCAAGTCCTTAAAAAACGCGACTTAGAAATGCGGTCATTTTCTAAAAGTACTGACTACGCATTTATTTTCGTTCCAAATCATTCTAAAAAAAATCATTTCATAACTTTAATATGATGTTGTAATTATAGTAAAAAAATAATTCTAAATTTTAAGGCAAAAATACCCAAATTAGCTAGTTTAATAATACAGTAATGAGAGATTTTCGCGCTTCCTGTAAAATTTCCTGGAATGGATATAGTACCTTTTGGAAATCAACGTCTCAATTGATGTTAACAACCGAGGTAAGTGAAAGACCTGTGTTGCCCGCACCAGATTTTATAAATGATAGAATAACAGCAATATTGATTCAAATATAACTGATACTTTTCTATAACAGATACTTTCCGAGCAGTCACTCGAATTTCTACCTCTTTCCCAAGGCTTGCATATTAAAGTTACTATTTGCTAATCTTTCAAGTTGATGAATGCCAAAAACGAAAATGTGACCATTAGGCCTACTTTAGTAATCATCCCATTAAAAATCAAAGGAGAGTCAGCCATTTTGGCCTTGTATTTGATTTCCTTCTCCTTTCGAAGTATCAGGCAACTTATCTTCTTTCTAAATGAGCTACTTAAAATACGTTGAAGTTCCATCATAAATGAGGAAGGCTATTTAGACGCGATTTCTCTTCTCGTCTGTTAACACACCTCTTAAGGACAGTGTGACGAGTCCAAAAGTGTACTTGAGATGTCAGACCTAATACTGCCATGATGATTGGAGTTAATATCAAGTTTCAATTTACATTACTGTATTGATGTTCAACAACAACAAGCTTCTGTTTCTGTTGTTTTGTATTTTAGTTTGCAATTAAGATTTGTATTTTTATTTCAAACTGAAATTGAATCAAATTTTGCAATATTTAAGCAATTTCGTTTAAAAAAAAAAAACAGTATCGAAAAAACATTAAAAAAAACCTGTACTACCACAACCCACAAAGAGCCCCATGAAGAGGTTTAGGACACGAAAAGGAAAAAACGTTTCTAGGCCAACGTTTATGCAAGGAGCTGGTTTGGATGGAAAAACGCTTAACCTCTAGACTTAAAGGTATACATTTTATAGAGGCTGTGTGAGCCCTAGAGAGTTCCAGCCAGAATTACTAAACCGGAATCGAACACGGTTTCCGAAGTAGTTCGGCGCTCTAAGCCCTGAAGTACCCCGATCATCAATATATTATAGAATTTTTATTTTTAGGCTATGTAACAATACTGTTATAATTTTTTAACCATAAATTAATGAATGAATTCAGAAATTTTGTTTTGTTGAGATCGCATATGGGAATTTGTATAGGCATTAGGCATATATTTTTTGATGTTTAAAGGACACAATTCAAAAAAATTCACAATAATTTTATTAATAATTAATTTTTTTTTAATTTATAATTTCTCAATGGATCATGTTAAACAAAAGAAACTTTTTATAGCAGGTTTTATTTTAATTACGAACCAACTAATGGCTAACGAATAATATCAGGCATGAAAAATTATATAAATTAAAATTATTGAACTCAATTTATAAAACATCCAATCTAGATTAAATAAATAACAATAGGAATCATAGTTTATAACTATACTATTATCATTACCGTTTTTATTTATTTTCCCTTAACTTTGCCTGACTATTTTCTTTAAAAAAATTCAAATTCGAAAATTTTTCAAACCTGACAGATTACCCTAGAATTTTTTAGTAGAAATGAAAATGCTTAGTTATGCCGTACTTTGGAGGGTACATAAAAAAGGTGGTCCCGTACCTCTGCGATGTCAGTTACTCGTTAAAGATCCCTATCCTAATGAAACCTGGATAGGTAAAATTTAGGACTCCAATTGTAGCATATTCCGGTTAGCCACAGCAGCATAAAGTGACGTTAAATTAATAAAAAAACATGATATTAAATGAGGTTAGAGAGGTTTTAAAGAAAATAGTGAAAATTATATAAAGTGGTATTTCCGATATGTCAGTCAAGTTTGTTGGAAAAGTCTTACTTCACAGGTAAATACTCATCTAAAGTTAATGGTATTAAGTTACTTCCCACACATACAGACATAAATTATTCGGCCATTTAGGGTGCAGAGGTTCCTAAAATGTGTTTCTGTTTAAAACTGGAATTCGAAAAATTTAAAAGGATGAATTTTTTTTAAACTGTATACTTCACGTACTGATAAGTGATAGCAATTGATTGAGGATTTAAAAACATTGAAAGTCGAACACCTATGTTGTGAATAACTCAATGTCAGCCATTCCCAACCGTGAGATTCAAAGTGAATCTGCTAGCGATGTAATTGAGGTTTCGCAATAACCTCGCAACGTTTATTACTTAACCTTTTCAACCCGACAGACAATTAGAAAGGCGTCCTATGGTTGTAACCGCATGGATTTGTTTATGACATTTACGTTACTATACCTGATGGCCGTTTGTGGTCAATCATACAAGGTATGCAAATCGTTGGGTTTCTGTTGCAATAAACTACAAGACTCGAAGATAGGGGTTTAGCTTCACATCTCTTGTTGGAACATTGCGTGAATACTGAATAGTGTTTTACAGACGTACAAAACTAAACAATTCATGATCTAATAAAATCGTATATGTATCTGGATCTAAATTTAAATCAACATATAGGGCGGAATATAAAAACATAATGACACAATATAATATATATATATATATATATATATATATATATAATATATATATATATATATATATATATATATATATATGAGTGTGTGTGTGTGTGTGTTTATGTATGTATGTACGTACGTATATAGGAGAGGAAAAAAAGGAGTAAAAATTAGGTGCTTAGTTTTCGCGGTTTATCTAGAACTTATGGCAGAAAGAGATTAAGAGGCAGTTAACAAGAAGAAGATAGCAAAATAGCCGGGTTAATAATATCATTAGAAAAAAAAGAAATAATGAATAGTAATAAGGAGAAAATAAGGAAAAAATCGAGAGTAAAATATAGTAATAACTTACACATAGACAAACGCTCAAACTTTCCACTTTACTAAAATGACTCATCTACATGACTATCATAAGGCAATCTTCTAGACTTACGGAATTGAGCTTTGGGATTCTACTAAACCATCGAATTCCTCTCGAATCCAATAATTAAAATCCTTCATAAAACCCTCAACGCTCCTTACTATGTCACAAATAAACTCATCCACAATTACCTTAATGTTCCATATCTTGTTGATTTGGCCCTATCCAGGTATATCTCCTTCCGTGAAAATCTTTGTACCATCTCTATCCCACTGTTCCTTTTCGATCGCCTTTTAGTCTGAAAAGAAGATGGCCTCGAGACCTTCTTGTTTAGATTACCTACAGAAATGGTCCCGATGGGAAGTTTCTCTAAGTGTTTTTCATGTATTATATCTTATAGCATATTTACTTGTTCTATTATCCAATAAAGCTGTCAATTTCAATAAATAAATAAAATTAAAAACAATACTTTGTAGAAACTATAATGGTGACAGATATGCAAGCAACACGGAGCAAGTAAGTAAAATTCGACAAATTATAGTTTTTTTATCAGAAGCTATAAAATAAAAAAAAAAAAAAAAGAAAAGGAAATTTGGCATTATGAAACAGTCATAAAACCGGTGATACTCTATAGAGCGGATGCTGTGAAATTTACAAACATGGAATACTCAATGAAGAAAAAATGATAATATACGGGCCGAGAAAATTGTGGGAGCAATATCGATCAACAATGAACGATGAACTCTATGAACATATTGAAAATTTTTCGGGTATAATAATAAGTAATGGATAATAATATAAAAAAATATTCGATAAAGAAATGGGATTAAGGAATATAAAATGCTATCCAGAAAAAATAAAAAAAGGTTAAAAACTCGGGTAAAGAGGAATATTACCAAGATGTGATTAAATTGGGAAAAATAAAAATATAAAGGAACAGAGAAAGAGAAGCAAAAAAGTAAGAAGTGGAAAGAGAAAAGACAGATCTTTTTTTCTTTTTAATGGGAGAAAAAATAAAAATAATGTAGACAAAAATGATTCAACCACACACACACACACATATACATATATATATATATATATATATATATATATATATATATATATATATATTATCCTCATATAATTCACATGTAGGTCAATCCATTTGAAATCGTACAATTTTAATTAACATTGCTCCTCAACTTTTTTTTTATTTTTATTTTTTATTGATTTTTTATCAGTTATCCTATATCTTTTCCTGAACTTGAAACCGCGGATGAAAAAAAAAACTATGTGCTTTTTTTCTCTCTCCTCACAATACATTATCTAAATTAGAACATAATCCTTCTTTTTATATTCATTTCCAAATATGGAAAAAAATCGAGTTTTTGCGATGTTTAAAGGAAAAATCTCAAAAGGGGCAGAGTGAAAATTTATTAAACTATTATAGATTACACAGCTATATTATGAGTTCAAATAATATTAATTCGGTGACTGAGACCCAGCTAGTTCCTGAGTTATGAAATTCTTTTCGTGAAAAAAACCTTGGTAATTTTGCGCATTTCGGAACGAAAACTAGAATGATTATATAAGTACTTTCTACTTTTTTATTCGCTCAACAAATTACCTGATTAGCGTGAAAAATTGTTTAATAAATTAATTAATAAAAACTTGCATCAAACGAAACTATTAGCGAGCTATAAAAAAGGAAGGTCAGATAGGAGTCTAATGCTCAATTTATTTTTCTTGTATAGTCCAACCATAGCCGTAATTGTTTAATTGACTTCGATGTTGAGCATTGTTTTTTTATTGTAAATTTTCAAAGATGGATTTTGCAGAGTACAGTAGTATTTATAGAGTAAAAAACAATGGAATGTATGCAGCATATTATGCTTCTAAATGATAAGAATCGTAGGCCAACTGGTTCTGCAGTTATTATTTAATGGAATGATTAATTATAATTACCATTAATGCAATTATTAATTAATGGTTATTCATCAGCTATTCTTTCGAATGATTCCAGGTAATTGTTTTGATTATTTCTATTTTCATCAACAACTTCTATCTTTGTAAGGTGAGAAAAAAAAATCCTGAGACGTGGGTAATGACGCACAGCTCTTTCAGAAGCAAGTATCATTAAGTTGGAATAAATAATGCAAAGATTAGAAATGGGCGGAATACCGGGAACATATGATTTGAGATTTCCGAGAAGAGTCGTTAAGCCTGAAATAGACAGCTTATTAAGTATCAATTTGTTACGGAGCCGCTGGAACAAAACTGGTTGTACCTTCCTGGAAAAGAAATCAACTTCTGGAGCAGACGCCTTCGCGATCCAGTAACGGAATCATATTGATGCAAGTTAGCTAACGCTTTTAGTGCGTTTCTGCTGGCGGGAGCGTTCTGCGTCGGCCACTGATTATTTTAAAATGAGTGGAAAAAAAATAGCTATTTTACTAAGTAAAGACATAAATACATCATTTTCTAAAAAGATATACAATCTATATAATACTACCGTGTTAATTTTATTGTCATATATTGTGGATAAAACATGCTTGTAACTGCCGGCTGTCGATCGGTAACCTTGGTTATGTTTGGGCTACGTAAATAAAACAAAAAATACAATAAATGCAAACGAAATTCGGATTTTTCCTTAAGATTAGCTCATAGATAAATGTTACTATCCTTTAAAATATTTTAAGAGTTCTTGTTGGACTATATATCTATAAAGTTTTGAGATTTTTAATGTTCAATGGATAACAGGAAAAATCTTAACATTTGATTTTCCTCCCTAACCGTTGATAATCAGTGCTATGAACTTTTTTGTTTCTATTGAGGTTGAAAGATGACTATACATTTATGAGACACATAATAAGCACAAATTTTATTTTTGGTCGTTTTTTTTTTTTTTTTTTTTTTTTTTTTTAATTATTGCCTACTCTCATCCTTGATTTGTCATTAAATGTAGGTTTGTTTTGCACCATTGGAGCTAATTAAATGAAGAAGTATTTCAGAGATCCGGAAAATCTAAACTCCAACGATAGAAGAGTAATAGCTCCTTAAAATGATTAAATATTCTTAGAAATATTAACTTTTTTGTTCTACTTAAGGTTTAGTATCTGCTCTCACGATGTGACGAGACATACAGTTACTTTCACATACCAATATGAAATACTTTTTTTTTTTTTTCTCTGGCGCTACAGGCCGCGTGGTGTGATCTCCTGGGAGAATATACTTACGATTCTCGATGAGATTTACAGGATAGGGTCATCACTTCCTACGCCTATTTTTGCGAGTGGCCACCATTTGGCTGACGGGTCTTACATACCCGAAGGGAGAGGTTTTGAGTGAATCCCCATTTAATTATATAATTATAAAAGTCCCGCCGGGACTGGGATTCGAACTCACAACTTTAAGCATGAGAGACTAGCGCGCTAGCCACTCAGCCACGGGCTCCCCCAATATGAAATATAAAATATATAGTAAAAGAAAATATTGCCATCGTGAAAATTTTCGAATTAGAATTTTCACCGGAAATACACGTTTTGCGTCCCCTGAGTCCAAATGACCAAGTCCCATAAAAAGGTGAGAGTGGGTTTAAGTCAAACGCGAAAACGAATAGTCGTATTAAACTACAATTTAATACAACTTTACACCAGAGATGTTAAAGCAACTTTTTCATCAAAGTTAGCAAACCAAAATAGACAACATGGATTTGCACGTTTTTCTCAAAAACGGCTTTAACGATTTTGATTAAACTCCCTATATCGTTGTAAAATTTAAAGTGCTTTAGTATCATGTAGGTTTCAATCTGATTGAAATAGTCTGACAGGGCTTAAATGCCGATATTTTAATAATAATTAATTTTGTGGATTTTATAAAAACAACCATATCCTCTTTAAGATTGACTAACAACCGAGGTAAGTGAAAGTCGTGTGTTGCGCGCACCTGATTCTTTTCAGATTTAAAAGTGTAAAAATTAATTTAAATGTGTGTCTAAGCGAATGTCAACTCTTAGCAATTATTGCCCTGTTTATGGTATCCCACAGTTTGTCTGTCTGACCTTGACTGAGTGGTAAATAACTATATGCGATAGTCAACAAGCAGTGAAACAAAAATAATTTTTGAACATAAACCATTCACCATATTAATTTTATCACAAAAGGTTTTCTCTATTATCAGCTCCATATACGCACAAACGCCAAGTTCCTTACTTCTTTTCGCAATCAATTACTGATAACAAAGAAAAAATATGACCCAAAGACCTTTTCAATATAACTTTAAAAAAAAGCTAACCTCCAATGCATAATTTCCCCACAAGTCATTAGTAGTGTCATGTTTATCTGTCTTGTTTATTTATATATATCTAAATATAGATATTATAAACTTCTGCACAAGAGGAAATTATCTATATAACACTAAAACCAAAATTATGCATTGAGAGTACATTTTACTAAAGTATATATCACTAAGCTTTGTAAGCAATTGATTTTCAAAGATAAGAAAAATAAAAACTATTGTATAAAATATATTAAAAAAAAGTTAAGACGATACGTTCATATAATAACTAAGCATATATATTTTGTCAGTGAGATATATTTTAATAATTCTCTTCTTGCCCTTTAGGCAGGTGTTGCCCAAGGTTCAAGCATATTTCCTCTCCTCTTTAATTACTATTTCAATGATCTTTCTAATTCTACCCATCTTTGCTCCTACCATTTGTACGCCGAAGATTTCCAGATCTACATATCCTTCTCCTCCTCTGAGACATTAGTAGCATTTCCCAAGATTAAGGAAGACCTGGGTAGAAACAGTAACTGGGGATAGCTGAATAAACTTAAGCTAAATGCTATGAGAACACAAGCTATTGTCATAGGTTCTAATTCCCTCATTAGACCAAATAACAGCTTTCCTAGTCTAATCTTAAATGATCACCTAATCACCTTAAGTTCCTCTGTCAAAAACCTAGGTATCACCATTGACCGAACCCTACCCTGGAAACCCCATATTGCCCAAATCTCCTGAAGAACAATAAGTATCCTTAAATATTCCATCGCTCCCGTCATCATGTTCCTCTATCCACTCGCATGCTCCTTTCCTCAAATATTTTCCCCCAATTTGACTATTGTTGTGTGATGTATGGCGGCCTCTCGACAGTGCTTGAGGACAGACTGAGCGCATTTCGGCACTTCAAGGAGGTCCCATGTTACCCACTTATTCAATGAGTTAAAGTCAAGCTCCTTCCACCCGTAAACAATATTTCCTAGGATCATATCTTTACCAAAGTAATAACTCCCAACCTCCTCCCTATATCCTCCACAGTCTCCTACCATTTAAATCCTCAGTCCACACACTTAAAACTAGATCGCGCCATTCTGACCATTACGGTCCTACCCAGAGAACCACAACTTTTGATCGTTCCTTTATTGTCCGCTCTACTACCCTCTGGAATTCTCTAACAACCCATATCCGCCAAGCAGCTTCTTTATCCTCTATAATTGTATTTTATATTCCTTATGTATTATATTGTTTTTGCTGTGTAGTGTGTTACTGTTTCTTTATAAAATTGTGTTATATTATTTAAGTATTGTATTGTATTGTATCATAATGTGTTACTGTTTGTTATTGTACTTTTATTGAATTGTAGCAGGTGAGCCCCTTTCCCACAAACGGGCTCGCCTTAGTGGGATAGTGACTTCTACTTGCACTGTAATATGTCTGTATTTTGATTTAAATAAAGAAGTTTAAAAAAAAAAAAAAATCCCAACTTTTCCAATACCTTTTATAATCCCCATTCACAACAGAAGATCAGCAAATGTGATATTTCAATTCCAGACATCTAAATTGAATGAACGAAGATAACTGTTTCCCAATTTCAAATTTGTTGTAAATTAATTTATTTTTCATTTTATTAAAATAAGATTTTTTTTTTTGTTCAAAAAACAAAATTTAGAAGATTATTAATTTTTTTCCTTAATTACTTTGTTAGTTTTTGTAGTATAATTGTTCCCCTCATTTTATCATTGTAAATAATAACTAATTATGTTCATTTGCCTGTTGGTCAGACATAATAAAAAACCCTGTACCTCTATAACCCATGAAAGGTCTTGGGCTCAGTACATATAGAGATTCGTACTGTTTCTAGGCCAACGGCCGTGCAATGAGGTGATTAAGCCTTAATCACGCTCAGCCGCCAGGTTTTCCCCAATTATTTTGGGTACCCACTTTATAGAGGCTGGGTCTGCCCCAGGAGGGTCTCCATACCCTAGGGTCGCCCCCCCAACTGAATTAACAGAATAAATAATATTCTGCCACAGCCGGGATTCGAACCCAGGACCCAGAGCATAGCAGACTAGCGCTCTATCCACTAGACCACGCCGCTCCCTTATTGGTCAGACATAATATATGTTTTAATTGTACAAAACTGTCATTCTTAAGAAACTCAGTCCCAGAATATTTTTTTTTCTATTCTATTCTATTCTAATAATAGGCTTAGTGAACCCGAAGGCTCCATGCCGATCCAAACAAATGTTGCCTACAAAGATCCGCTCAATGTTCACCGTCCAAGCTCAAGCCCTTCATATAAGACAACACAATCCCACTGACGCCTTGGCCTACCTTTCGGGCGTAAACCAGTCATTTTTTTTTTATTTCAAAGAATTTGATAATTAACTAAATGAGGTTAAAAAAGGAAATACTTTTCAATGTCAAGATCACAAGAGAAATAAAAGTGCGACGGAAAGTTGAGTAATGCGTGATCTAGATTTTTTTAATTAAAAAAATAATCTTGACAAAGAAGAGAAATGTAGTATTAAAAATTACCACGAGGATTACAACTTATTATTAACTGAAAAAGGCAAACAAAGTAGCAATCTAATGCAGCCTATTGATCAAATGTTTCTCCTCAGTTCAATCATTCCGGAATTCTCTTCCTCCTATTTATTACGTCAGAATCAAACTACCCACTATTAGTATCAAGCTACCTCTCATATTGCAGATCATTAGCATAGATTTATTCTTGCATTATAAACTCTAATAGGCATCTTAACTAACTCGAATAATCCTCTGAGGCGCCTAAAAAGAAATTGGACGCGATGAAAAAATCAGAACAGTTATTATCTGCACTTCCAATAGATTGCTTCAAATACGCTATTAAAAAAATAATCGGTAACATTTGCAAATTTGATATATATATTCTTTTGCATTTTTTTTCTTTCTAGAACAGGCCTCCTAGGACTACTCTCCTAGGACTAATCATGTTGCTTCCCCCTTGTTTTTTTTTAAAACTCTTTCATACCTTCCGACTGCTTTGCAGTTTCTTTCTTAATTCATTCCCTTCCAATGAGATTCCTCTCTTTCCCCACAGGAATAATGTCCTCCGTTGTTTCATTGAATTTCTTTATCTCTTCTTTCATCTGTCCAACATCTCCATCCTGACTCCATATTCTGACAAATAATTATTTATTAAGTCTCATATAGCACATTTGGACCTAATGCCTATAGAAACTCAACCACCGCCCTCTAATTTTTACCTTGAGGTTCTCAATTTTATCATAGATCTCTTTGTTTGATCTGAATCCACATCCTTCCTGCGTTCTTCTGTGACCAGAAATTCTTCAGGAAACCCTCCTTTCTATCTTGAGTAACTTTTTGGAGCTACGCTCGTAATCTCCATGCCGTACAAGGGGTGTTCTTACCACGGTGCTGTAGTATCTTTATTTTGCGTAAGAGAGATTTTTTTTCCTGTATATATCTTTAGTATAAAAGGCTATGTGTTACAATTTTTGTCTCATGGTCTCAATGACTCTTTTATGCGTCCCATTCCTACCAATTATTAATTGCTCTAGGATATTTAAAATGGTCCGTCTCCTTAATAATGTCATACTTTGCTTACATGTTCTACTATGTTTTAGGGGATGTATACTAGAGCCTGTCATAACTTCTTTCTTTGGAAGGAATATCAGGAAACGTCCCTTTGCAGACAACTTTTTCAATAGATTAATCATATTGACCTCTTCTTGGTCTGATTCTGCAAAAAGGTCCATATCTTCAGCAAAAGCCAAAAATATAACTCCAACCTTCTGGTTCTTTGGACGTTGGTTCCTACTTTGTCCAAAAGTTAACAAGCATTTGTGGAATACTATCGCCTAGCCTTACTCCTGATTCTAAATGGAATGGTTCACTTTAGAAACTGCATTTATTTTGTATCATTAAAAAAATATTAATAATAAAAAAAACATTCGGTCCATTAATTAATACTTAACTAAAGACTCTTTTCACTTCACAGATGCAATGGAAGGATATGACATAACAGAACATGATGGATGAAATGATACGTCAGCCGTAAATGAGCCGAGTTATGTTGAAGTAGATGATATTTAAATAACAAGGATATGCCATTGGGACAAGGAAACAATTTGAATATAATTAAGCGAAATGCAAATGAGAAAACAATATTTGCAAGGCGGGCCAAATACGCTGGAAACATGACATCATTTTCTAATCTGTGATGCAATGCCTGAGAAATTCGCTTTTACCATTGCTTTTTAAAGGAACAAGAAAAGTATTTATTGAAACTTTACAACATAAATACAAAATGTTAATGTAATGTAGCGCTTCAAGCAATCTTAAGATAAAAGTTCGCGAGTCATATTCTTTTATTCTAGTTCATCTAGGGATATAGAAATGATTAGAATGGAGAGGAGCATGACGAACATTAATTTAAAGCATTGAGTAAAAAATAATACTCTGAGAGAGACCACTTTGGTGAGGGATGCTGTGGGTTGTATAAAGAAGCTAAAATGGAATGGGCTGGGCATTAATGCGAATAAAGGACCCAGGTGGAGGAAGGCAGTTACCGAATGGACACCTCTCGGAAAGAAACGCAACAAGCAAGGAGGACAACTCAAGAGATGGTTAGACGAAATTAAAAAATAAGTAAGGAATATCTTAGCATAGAAAAACAGAAGACCAAAAATATTGGAAATCAAAATTTAAAGAAATTGAAATACAAGCCGCAAACTCATAACCCAGAAGGTACTGCTGGTCACCGATCAAAACAATTTTCTTGTTTTTTTTGGACAGAGAATTAAAAATTAAAAGGACTATATCAATTCCCGGCTAAGCCTGCGACAAATAGGATATTCCAGTTTTTATAGATGATTATTTTTTAGCAAACTAAGGGACTGTAAGAATTTTTAAACGGATTATATAATCTAATAAAATATGTGATAAAAATGGTTAAAGAAGAAATTAAGTTTTTTTTTGTGGATGTTTTTCATGGAAATAATAGTTCAGGGATCCCCTGTTTCCAATGAACAAGCCCCGTAAAACGATCGGTGTGTGTTAAGTTTAACTGAAAAACGAAATATTGCACGGTACTAAAAATTAAGACGAGTATAGTCCTGGAATGTCACAGCAACTTTTTTACTGAAATAGACAAACTAAAAGCCGTTTATACCTTAAAGTTTGCTATTTTTCACAACTTTCTCGAAAATGGCTATATCGCATTAAATTTAATGGGCTTTAGGATTATATGGGTTTCATTCTCATTTAAATCGTCTGAAAGCACCAAATATTAAAAATTATTTTTCTAAAGTATCTTTCGATTTAGTTGGTTTGAAACAACTAACCCTTTCATGTTGTTTGTATCAATAAATAATGGTTAAATATATTGTATCAAAGAATTTTATTACCAACTGTAGAAGAAAATATGAGAAATATTTTTTATTAATTTTTTTTTCCGCTTGTAAGAATTTGTATATGGATGTGTAATATATCGTTAGAAAAGTAAAGATATGAGGAAACATGCTTTTTGACTTAAAAAGTTTTAGGTGATAGAGTGTGACGAAATGCTCAAAACGCTAAGGGATTGTTGTAGATAATAATTTCTAGAAGAAAGAAAGAAAGAAAAGAAAATTTTATTCTGGGACTTTCAGTCCCTTAAGAATAACAGAAAAGTACATAAACAGAGACTTGTGTCTGCCACAGAAACAAAAACATAAAAGAAATATAAACTTAAGATATACTTATATTACTTATAAGAAAAGTAAATATCACTATTTAGTATACATATGTGTATACTTATATAATCATATGTGTGTATGTAAAGAGATTATAATAGTGCTTGTTATGGTATAGTAAGATCAGAGAAAAACAAAAAAAAAGAAAAGGGAAAAAAAGGTTGTTTACATATTTATAGTGGTCCTCATTTTAGAATGGAATATGGCTATTATTCTAACATTTTGTTTACAATCAGTCGGAAGATGGATGGATGAGAAGATAAAGGAAAAGTTTGCTTATAAATGAGGTTAAAGAAGGTGCTTTGCTTATAGAAGTAGATATGGAATTCCAGAACGATGAGCCACGCAAATTAAATGATTTTTAAAGGATTATGTTCGATGAAAAGGAAAATAGAGGTTAATGGACTGGGATCTTGTTGTTAAACGAATGTACCAATGAACAAGGGATGAGTAGGTCAAGAATGTGGATGGATTTTTGGTATTCAAAGTACGAAATAGGAATACTACCAGGAAATACTGTCGCCGTGAAACTGGATTGAGCCACTTCAACTCGGCATGCCTGTCAGAGGCGCTGGAGCGCCTAGGGACTCCGAAGATGGATCTAATGAAACATTTCATAAGTCTTTCCAGTCTCATCTCCAGTCCACCCCATACCAGGCAGCCATAGTAGCGGATTTTTCTATAGTTTCTATGGTTAAATTCTTTTGTCTAATATAAATTTATTCATCCACACCTAATGCATTTCTTTTATATTCCCGCTAGTTCTGTATAAAAACATTTCTTCAAACTCTTCGCAGCATACGGTTTTTATTACATTCAAATTTTTAGAATCTTATAGGTTCTGTTTAATTGAACCACTGTGAACCACCAATTCTCATCGAATCTAAAACCCCTTGAAATCGAACAGTAGGATTTAAGAACAATATAACCTAACAGTGAAACTAGCTCGTTTGTTCTTACTTTTATATCCAGTCTATTGCGACTTTGAAATATTTTGCCGGAATAATTTAAATAATTAATTCATATTTCAATCGGGACTCACTTTAAAAAGCCTCTTCGCTACTGAGATCAGATGTGTCGCCGGCCTCTCTGCAATCCCCGCACATATGAGACTATGCATTGACCTATAAAAATTATACTGCTATAAATGTTTTTAACACATATATGTATTTTATATTTTTAAACTATATATTATTAGCAGATTATTCTTTAATTATTTTCATGCAAACATTATGATTTAGGAGGCGATCTAATTAAAAAATAATCCTGATTTTTGTTTTCATCCAAAAATTAATTAATAACAAAGAAAATGATCTTTCATCTAACGGATGCAATAAAAATCGAAAATTTACTTGCACGATATTTTTCATACCTTTTTTAAAATTTTATTTGAAATAATTTTCAGGGTGTATTGTAAGATTATGGGTTATCTACTTTATACACCATATGGGAACAAATTAAAATTTTTTTTTTTTTTTTTTGCATTTTTTTATTTACAAAGAACTAGAAAAAGGTGTGTATATATATTATCGGTAAATTTTTGTGTAAACATACTTTTTTTTCATCTAATTTGAAATTCATAAAGTTTCTTGATAAAAATTTATTCCAGACTATCATAATTGCCCTCTCTTATGATACAATATATATATGTTATATGTAAAATATAAATGTATGATTTCTGCTATATATAGAATATGTACTCACCTTTTACAACTTTAAAATGAATTAAAAAAAGCAACTAAAAACCAACTTTTTTTATCTTAGTCAAATTAAATTAAAAAATAAATTGGACAACCTCAATAACATATGACAAATATTTATATATATATATATATATATATATATATATATATATATATATATATATATATATATATGCAATGAACATCATTCAAAAATCTAGTGTAAGTTATCAATAAGTTAGTGTAGATTTATAATTAAAATAATAACATGCTAAGTTCAAGTAATGGGGTTATTAAAAATATCAATCATATCATACATACAACTTAAGCAATACAATTGGAATGCATGAACTCTTCAAGAATAATTTCAAAACAATCTCCCTAATTTATAAATATTGATTCAGAAACAAGATTATACAAAATATTAACACTAACTTCTTACACCGAATCAATGATGAAATTAGGGATTTCACATCTTGACAGACTAGCAATAAGTTACAACGCTGTACATCTTTGTAATGAATTAAATGACATACTAACCCATAAATCAATTAATTATGTCAATTCACAATAATCAATTACATTCATTAATTGTGTCAGTTTGGATACAATAAAATAGCTTAGAAAAATGTTTGCTAAAATGAATTCAAGACCAGTCAGAATTCAAAACAATTATTTGTATTTTATTTTATATATTTTTACACTGTGTGTGACTTGTATATAACGAAGAATATAAACATTTGAGAGTGGAGGATAAGAGCAATGAAGTAATTCATTATAAAGGTAAAGACTAGGTTTTTCCTTGATTAGGAACCGATCACACAAAAAATATTCTACATAATCGAAACTCATGTAAATGAACTTATGGGGAGACCAATTCAGAAGTTGATTTCCAAAAGTTTATTTTATTTTTTTATTTGTTTATTTATTTATTTTTTTTTAAATTAATATTTTGACACATTTGTATTCTAATCATAGGGTTTTGTCGATATCGGCCATAAAGTTGCTGATAGAAAACAGTCAAGTTCTTCAAAAACACAATCTAAAAATGTAATCCTTATGAAAAGGGTACTAATTACACAATTAATATCTTTTCTAACGATGCTCAAACCTTTACTACCATTTGCAAAATTATCTTATTAATATAGTAACAACGAATTGTAGATTTTATTGGTAAAATAATCAAATTAATTAGTTTAACAATACTTTATTGAGGGACTTCCAGCTTATAACCTTAATGTTAACGTCTTTTTTATTTTTATTTTATTTTATTTTATTTTTTTTTTACTTTGGAATAGTTTTCTTCGACTCCTACTGGTGTAAAAAATACTCCACGTCAAGGAGAATATTTGTTAATTTTTATTTAATTTGATTAAGGTTGATGTTTCTAATGTGAATTTTGAATTGTTTGAATTAACAAGACAGCCTTTTGTTTACGGAAGTGAAGATCTGTTTTTAGCTTCGTTGTTGATATAGCTTTTTCCCATGAAATTCATAATTGTTCAACTAATTTCATAATTTTTTCTATAGCTTTCATAATTTTTCCAACTGACTGCATAATTGCACAACCAATTTCATTTAGTTACACTTTTCTTCACATCAAGTTACAAGATGTGTTTGTCAAGGAATCATATAACCCACATTTAGATACAATACATATGTTTGGCTACAGATTAAGGTGCATATGTTTGTAAACTCGTGTTTGGGTATATGATACACACCTAAACAAAATAATACGAATATAATTATACTCTAAACTAAATTCCTCTTATTTTATATATTATATTTCTCTTATAAATTAAAACAAACATATAAATAAATATATAGATTAAATCCAACCTAATAAACAATTTCAATAAATATTATTATTTTTTTATTTATTTATTTATAGTAATTTACAACTGTACTAAAGAATACAATAAGTAAATATGTAGAATGAATATAAAAAGTCATGAAAATGTCTTGAGAAAGAACCACCCAGTGGTAGCACTTCACTAACTATTTTAATACAGTAGGTCCCGAGGCCACCTTCTTTTCAGTCGCCTCAATAAATATAAAATAAATTAAATAAGGAATGACATTAAATTCTAATAAATTAAAAAAATCTAAGAAATTTAACAATATTTATTAATTATTAGATAACATTTAACAGTTTTAAATTATTTAGCGTTTAAAAGAAATTCTCGAAATCCCATTAATAGGATCCCCTTGCATTCCCCATGATTTCTTGATAACGATAACTCATTTAATTAAGTGTGTGAAATTAGTTGAGAAAAGTATAAAATTGATTGGAAAAATTATGAATATAATCCAAACAATTATAAATTCGATTGAAAAATTATGAAATTAGTTTGAAAAATTATAAAATTGGTTGAAAAATTATGAATTAGATTTGAAAAAACATGAAATTGGTTGAAAAAATTAAAAATTTTATTAGAAAAATAATGAAATTGGTTGAAAAACATATGAATTTAGTTGAAAAGATTATAAATTTCATTAGAAAAATTATGAAATCAGTTGAAAAAAATATGAATTTTATTGGAAAAATTATGATTGGTTTAAAAAGTTATGAATTTATTTGGAATAATTATAAAATTGGTTAACAAAAATATAAATTTCATTGGAAAAATTATGTAATTGGTTAAAACAAATTCTGAATCGGATTGGAAAAATTATAAAACTGTTAAAAAAGAAATCCTAAATTGTATTGGAAAAATTATGAAATTAGTTAGAGAAAATATGAATTAGATTGAAAAAAATGTAATTGGTTTTAAAAAGAATGAATTTAATTGGAATAATTATAAAATTGGTTGACAAAAATATAAATTTCATTGGAAAAATTATGTAATTGGTTAAAACAAATTCTGAATCGGATTGGAAAAATTATAAAATTGTTAAAAAAAATTCTAAATTGTATTGGAAAAATTATGAAATTAGTTAGAGAAATTATGAAATTAGTTAGAGAAAATATGAATTAGATTGAAAAAATTGTAATTGGTTGAAAAAGTTATAAATTTAATTGGAAAAATTATGATTGGTTTAAAAAAATTATAAATTTAATGGGAAAAATTATGTGATTGTTAAAACTATTATGAACTTTAATGAAAATAACTATGGTCAAATGCGAATATCGCTGTTCTAATACATGTTAAGCGCAAAATATCTTTGTTTGTTCCTAAGAAGTTCACTGTTATTTATAAGAAGTCATTCAGTTTTTTTTTATGATTCTCTCATTCGCGATTCTCCCTTGTTAGCAGTGTTGGAATGAAAAGGAGTGTTCAGCAAATGTTTTGGTTACACACCCACATTAAACCACTGGCCTATATTTTCGCAAGAGTGACCCTCACCTACTTTTCCTGACAAGTGACAACTACCAAAAATGCAATAGGAAACAAGAATAAATTTAAATCAGACTTGCTAATTAACTTGGTCATATGTGATTGATGAGAATGTTGAGAATATTTAATTCCAAAATTAATCAATTTTTATTAATATAATAATTTTAAAGAAGATGTCACCGACACGTTATAATTATGTTTCGTTTTTTTCCATGTTTCCAATGGATAGTTTCTCTACACGCCATTGTTTGATATTATACTCATATTTACTTATAGTATTTATTATTACAGTTGTAAATTTCAATAAATTTCTTTTTTTAAATAATAATAATTTTGCTTATTTAGGATTATTAAAAATTTATACTTAATTTGTGAACACATCTTCCTGTGTTCATTTTATAGCCTAATTAACAATCTATATCGTTCTTCATCATCTTTAGGCTCAGTTGAACAAACCCAAAACCTTGCAAATTACTAATAACAAGAAATCCTTTGGGAAAAAAACTCCTTGGGTTTTTAAACAACTGAAAATTGAGTAAATGAAAGAAGAATTGTACACTGTTACATTATATTTAAAAAAAATTGAATTGATTAGAAAAAAAAAAATACTCTGTACTTTTACAATCCATGAAGGATCTTTGGCCCAGTACGTATAGAGATTCGTACTGGTTCAAGGCCAACGGATGTGCAATGAGGTGATAAGGCCTTGATCACGCTTAGCCGCCAGGTTTTTCCTCCAATTTTGGGTACCCACTTAAAAAGGCTCGGTCTGACCCAGGAGGGTCTCCATACCCTAGGATCGCCCCCGGCTGAATTAACAGAATAAATGATATTCTGCCACAGCCGGGATTCGACTCAGGACTCGGAGAACAGCAGACTATGTTCTATCCACTAGACCAAGCCGCTCCCCTCTATTAATTAAACTTAAAATATAAATACTACATACACGAAATATATAGTAAGGGAAAGTATTTTTTTAAGTATGAAAACAGTAATATACGTGTATAATATACCGTTGGAAAAAATATCATCATATATAAAAAGTTGTAAAAGGTAATGGAGAGTGATTAAAATCGGATGGTTCTGATTATGGTAGATAATTATATCAAGTCAATGTAGTTCTTTAATCTTTTATATAAAAGTTCTTAAATTGGTTTTAACAACTGAGGTAAGTGAAAGACGTGTGTTTCGCGCACTGCGTTTTTTTATCTTAATAATAATAATAATAGGCTTAACGCACCCGAAGGTTCGATGCCGATACCACCAAAGTCTGCCTACACAGACTCGTCCAATGTTCATCGTTCAAGCCCAAGCCCCCGAGATCAGTCTTCACACAATCCTCCCATCGGCCTGCCTTTCGGACGCCTACCAGTCGGTTCAGCGAGTACCAACTTTCTTGGAATCTGTTCCTCATCGAGCCCAACCACTTTACGCGCCCATTTGAGTCTCCGCGATGCTATCAAATCAATTATATTCACAGGATACAAGTTCCGCAATTCCGCGTTGTCCAACGTTCTAAACTCCCCAGTGGCCTCATCTGTCTTCGGACCAAATATTTTACGCAGTACCTTATTTTCGAAAACCTTAAGCCTTTGTTCATCCTTCAAAGTAAGCGGCCACGTTTCATATCCGTAAAGAACCGACGGAAGAATAATAGTTTTATGAATTCTAACCTTTACGTTTTTAATTGAAACCGCGAGCTAAGTAACTTAGCAACTGAATAATAACACGCATTTCCCACCTTTAACCGGGACTTTATTTCTTCCTGGATTTCATTGTTTCTTGTTATCATTGAACCTAAGTACTTGAATTTCTCTAAGTGTTCAAAAGTATGCCCTGATATAACAATATCACCAAGATCGCCACCGTTTCTGCAACTAATCATATATTCCGTCTTATCGGTATTTAATTCGAGTCCTATTTCTTTACCGGTTTTTATTAACACAATTGTATTTAGTTGTATGGTTTCCGTGTCTTCACCTAGCAGTACCAAATCATCGGCATACCCCAAAACCGGAATCTTGTCATCAATCTTTAATCCTTTCTAGGTACACAACACCTTTTCTATGACATATTCTAAAGCTGTATTAAATAAAACAGAAAAAAGGGAGTCACCCTGTTTCAAACCCGATCGCACCTCAAATCTCTCGGAGTAATTATGACCGATTTCAACTTTATGGAACGTTTTCGACAAACACATCACAACTAGGTTTACTAACTTTCTAAGTATTCCCTGTTCAATCATGATGTTATATAGCTTCTGACGGTCTATTGAATCGTAAGCCTTTTTTTTTAATCGTACAATTATATAATTTTAATTTGTTCAAAATATTTTTTTAATGATGAAAAGAGCCACCTCTCTCTGATTGCAATGTATTGTACTTATAAACCCTTAGCAAAGAATGCCTCAAATGACTGATAGATCCGTATCAAAATAAGGTGCTTGATTTAGTTAGCGGAAACTATAAATCTCAGATTATTCAATCCCAGATAAATGTTTTCATCGACACTCAATAAAATTATTTTTTGTCCGACTTTCAACATTTACTTGAACATTCAGAAAAAAAAAAAAGCGGATCCAACCATAATTTTTTTAAAAAATTGTATTCTATATTGATGTTATATTCTTAGTTTCTTTAAATATTAATATGACATGAGTATAACATATAACGTATGATTTATATCATATCCAAACCGAAAGCTTTATGGGAACATAATAACCATTTATCAGTCTCATTGAATCTTATCTAGTCTCGTATAGAGTACATCAGCACTCAATGTGTATTTTGTGTATTTGATGAAGAAGTTTATTTGATAGCCCGCTAAAATTAGGCCTTTACTTAATGTACTGATAGCCTTAACAATTCGAAAATCGTAATCATTGATATGGGGGTAGCTAGACAAATAATTAAAATCCAAAAATAAAAGTTGAAAATATGGTTGCCTGAGAACTATTAAGTGCGAATGTTGTAGCAAAACATTCAGCTCTAAGGGTTACGTAAATTAATAATCAATAATAATACTTATTAAGCTTAGATAAAACTTATTAAGATGCTGTGATTTCGTTAATACTATCCATATAGTTCTGCGCCTGCGCATGAGTATAGCGGTCATCTTTCAAGTCGGCTCTTGGATTTCTTGCTTTTTTAGTTGGATTTCTCTTCAGAACAGTCTTGAAAACATCATCAGGCTTCAGGATAACAACAACAGTAAATATTGGAGCAAACAACGGTAAGTTGGGTTACAATTTACACTGTAAAGTGAATGCTGAGTCACCTCTTCATATCAGCTGATCGCCAATAGCTAGGCAAGGCTGGTCTTGCTTAACTTTTCTTAAGTTATTTTTTTTCCCCACATCTGGTTATTATTTAATTATTTTCCTCACATGAAATGCGATATTATCACTAAGTAATGTCCTCCAAAGCTTCAACTAAAAGATCTAGATCTAGTGGTTCAATCCCGTCTTCTACGAAACAAAGACCTCGCCGTGACACTAATAAAAGATTACAAGCAACCCCTTCAGGTACTAATAGATCAGTGCCATAACTGTCAAGCATATGGTCATACTATCATCATCTGGCTCGATACAGCAACGAGACAACATCTAATAGCTCCTGTGTTTGATACCTTCGTAATTTGTAGAACTTTTGATCGTAGTTTCATAATTTTTTTTTTCTTTTCTATACTTTGTTCGCTTATTTTAAAATTATATATCGGTGTGCTCTTTGGCATCACTTATATTCACTCACTAAAATACGTCGTGGAAATAGTGAAAATAACTTAGCAGCCTGCGGTAGTGGGGCAGTTAATCCTTAGACGTCGGAGGATTAAGCAAGGACGCTTACTCTAGTTTACAAACACTTCCGTTGTGAGTAAATATATATAAATAGACAATATTTTTATTTCTATATAAAGATAATTATATATATATATATTTTTTTTTTCTCTCATAAAATTAATAAAAATGGTTCAGTGCTCAATATGTGACAACACTATCACCAGGGACGACAAAGGTAACATTGGTTGTGGCAAGTGTCGTGTAATCTTTCACGGCAAGTGTTGCAACTTGAATGAAAAGGAAATTGAGACTTTAAAATCACATAAAAAACCCTGGCTATGTAAAAGGTGTGAACAGGGGAAAAAAAATGGCCAAGGCAGGGAAAAATCGATGAGCCCTACAAAGATCGCCGAACCGTCTGTAGCGGATATACTTACAGCAGTTGACCGGTTCAGAACTGAGGTTAATGAGGAAATCAAAAGCCTCAAATCTTCGCTCGAAAAATACGGCGAACTAAGTTTCGAGCTTAACGACCGCCTCACAAAAATCGAAAAACATCTCGAAGGTCAAACTAAACACCTTGAGGAGGTCACTAATGAAAATAAAATTTTAAAATCGAAAGTGAGCGATCTAGAGGTCCGACTTAACAAAGCAGAGCAGGGTCTACTTTCTAGATCATTAGAGATAAGAGGTATCCCAGTAAGGCCGGGGGAAACGCCCGCGGCCCTTGTGACCAGCGTGGCGGCGGGCCTGGGGATCAAAGTAACAGCGGAGGATCTAGACTCGGTGGAGAGGCGCCGGCCAAAAAAGGACGACCCGCGACCGCCTTCTATCGTAGCTCGATTTGTGAGGCAATCTATGCGCGACGAGTTGGTGAGGTGTAGAAAAGTCAAGAGAGACTTCTCGACGCGGGATATTGGGTGGCAGGAGAACGATTCCCACCGAATCTATCTCAGCGAGGAGATGTCTCCGATGAATAGACATCTTTATTGGCTCGCCAGGCAGAAGAGATCAGAGAAAATAATCAAGTACGTTTGGTTCGCTGGCGGTAGAGTGCGCTGCCGGAAGGAAGATGGACACCCCGTCATCTTTATTGACAAACATCAGGATCTGGACGTCTTCAACTGACTCTTACGGACCCGTCTACCTGCTGGATACGAACTAGAAAAGATCACGGCATCGAACACTCTATTGTTTTCCTTCAGTCATATTTATATAAATAATTTTCTTTTTTTTAAGTTTTATTTTTTATTTTACAAGAAATTCTCCTTTTTTCACATTTTTTGTTCAAATCACCTTTGTATTAATTTTATTTCATTATTTTATTTATATTCATGTTTTCTTTATATTTGTTCATATCGTTGCTTATTAAGTTGTGACTTTAGCATCCTGCCTTTACCTTCTGTTTGCTCTTCCACCTCCTTCCTATATGACTAATGCCCTAAAAACCTGTCATGTCAACGCCCAGTCCTTACTAGCCCACATTGACGAATTCCTTAATTACTTTACCTACAATTTCTACCACATTATTGCAGTCTCCGAAACATGGCTAAAACCCTATATTCCTTCCTCCTCTGTTTCCCTTCCTAATTATTCCTTTATCCGCCATGACCGGATTGGCCGGACTGGCGGAGGTGTGGGACTTTATATCCATAATAGCCTGAAGTCCCATGTCCTAGATATTTCTTTCAATTCCGACTCTCCTCACATTGAATTCCTTTTCGTTAGAATCACCTGCAACACTCATCCTCTCCTGTATGCTGTGGTGTATCGTCCTCCTTCGGTCCCTTTTGACCCATCCCTTGAGTCTCTCCTTTACAAATATATTCCCTTTTATAATAACATTATTATCTGTGGTGATTTCAACACCAACCTCCTTATTGACTCCAGCGACAAACTGTATCTAGAAAACCTGTTTCTTCTCACTTCACCTATTTGTCGTCCCATATGAACCTACTCACCATACCTGCAGATCCGACACCTGGCTGGACCTGCATGTCATTGACTCAGGACATAAGCTTCTTTCCGCTTCCCAACTACCTGTTCCGTTCTTATCATCCCATGATCTCATCCAAATGACATATGATTTCCAAACTACAGTATTCCTACCTAAATCCATTACTTTCCGCAACCTAGATGGTCTGACCCGAGAAAATATTTTACCCGATCTTGAATCCCTAAACTGGTCTGAAATCTATTCCTGCTCCTCAATCGATCAGATGGTAGACATCCTCACCTCCAACTTACTCAGTATCCTTGATACCCATGCCCCTCTTAAAACCGCTACCTTTAGACGTCGACCTGCTCCTTGGATGTGTCAAGAGATAAAAGAACTACAAAAGAGGCGTGAGGCAGCCCGTAGACGTTTTAGACGTACTAGACTGACAGAGGACTACCAAACGTTCAGGGCACTCCGCAATCTGACACAGACAGCAATTAGACAAGCAAAATCAAACTACTTCCGTGAAGCCCTTTCCTCAGCATCTGATTCCAAATCAAAATGGCAAATCCTCCGCAAACTCTCGCTTTGTGAATCCTCTTCCTCTCAGGTATTTCAGGTCTCACCTGACGAATTAAATACTTATTTCTCATCGATTTCCTCAAAGGATTCTCCACAACCAACCCCCGACTTTCCTTTAGTCCCTTCATTCAACTCTAGCAACTTTTATTTTTCCGATATCTCTCCATCTGACCTAATTTCCTCAGTCATGAAATCACACACTAACTCCGTAGGTTTTGACGGTATACCCGTCAAATTGATAAAACTATGCCTTCCTGAAATTTTACCAATCCTACTCTTCATATATAACTTTTCTCTCCAAAATTCTGTATTCCCTACCTCCTGGAAAAAAGCTATTGTACTTCCTATTAATAAAACCTTTAATCCTACTTCCCCCAAAGACTATCGCCCTATATCTATTCTCTCAAACCTTTCTAAACCACTTGAAAGAATAGTCCAATCACAACTGTCCAATTTCCTCGAAAAGTCCAAACTGCTCGATCCACTCCAATCTGGTTTCCGACCCGGCTTTTCCACACAATCAGCCCTTCTAAAAATCACGAGCGACATACATACCGCTATGGACGAAAAAAAGCTAACAGTACTAATACTTCTGGACTTTTCAAAAGCTTTTGATTCTCTTGATCATTCTATTCTTTTTTCCAAACTAAAATCTTTATCATTTTCCAATAGTACTATTCGATGGTTTCAATCTTTCCTTTGTAACAGGACCCAAGCAGTTACCATTCCCAATCATCCTCTATCTTCTTTCCTTACCCTCTCGGCAGGTGTGGCCCAGGGCTCAAGTATCTCCCCCCTCCTTTTCAACTCCTTTATCAATGATCTTCCAAATTCAATCCATCACTGCTCCTATCATTTATATGCCGACGACTTTCAGATCTACCTATCCTTCTCTCCTTCTGAGTTATTCGTAGCATTTGCCAATATTCAGGAAGACCTAGATAGAATCTGTGCCTGGGCAACTCTGAATAAACTTAGGCTTAATGCTGAGAAAACGCAGGCGATTGTTATAGGTTCCAATTCCCTCCTCAGATCCAATACTTCCTTTCCGAATCTAATCCTAAATGGTCATCCAATCACCTTTAGCTCCTCTGTCAAAAACCTTGGTATTACCATTGATCAAACCCTTTCTTGGAAACCCCATATTGCTAATATTTCCCGACGAACGATAAGCACTCTAAAGTTTTTTCATCGTTCCCGCCATCTTCTCCCTCTTCCTACCCGTAAGCTTCTCGTCTCCTCATTAATATTCCCCCACTTCGATTATTGCTGTGTGGTATATGGTGGCCTCCCAAAGGTGCTCGAAGACAGACTCAAGCGTATCATGAACATGTTCATAAGATTTATCTTCGGCACCTCGAAGAGGTCTTCAGTGACCCACTTATACAGCGAGTTGAAGTGGCTCCTACCTGTTACACGGAGGAAATATTTTCTCGGATCATACCTTTACCAAATCATAAACTCCCAGCACCCTCCATACATTCACAGCATCCTTAAATTTAAATCCTCAGTCCACTCTCTCGAAACTAGATCCCGCCATTCCGACCTTTACTTTCCCACCCATAGAACTAAATCTTTTGATCACTCCTTTTACATCCGTTCTGCAACCCTCTGGAATTCCCTACCTACTCATATTCGCCATGCATCTTCCTTTCTCTCATTCAAATCTGACCTATTCCAACATCTTTTGGCATCCCAAATAGATGCACAACAAATCTGCAACTGACTTATTTCTATTTTAACACAAGTTATAATTATCTATTTTATCCTAAAGCTAGTGTGGAATAATTAGTTTGTTTTGTTTTTTATAATTCCCTCAACCCTATCAGTAGCCTTTAGGAGATTTATCTTCTTTCTTTCTTTCTTTTTCTAATCTTGTGTGTTCATTATCCATACTTTTTGTACATGAATGTATATAAGTCTAGGTAGTGTTTAATTTTTCCTTTTGCTCATTTGTAAATAAAAATTAATTTTATTGTTTTCTTGACCAGACATATATGAATATCTACTGTTCAATTCTGTTATTCTTAAGGGACATAGTCCCAGAATAAAGTTTTTTATTATTATTATTATTATTATTATTATTACTAAAAGTTATTGTCATCACATACCACGTTGCGTGAAATGTGGTGAACACCACAAGTCTGTGGAATGCATAAAACCAAAAACAACACCCGCTGTATGTGCTCATTGCCTCAAGGACCACCCGGCCAACTATAAAGGATGCCAAATCTATAAGGAACTAAGGACCAGGTTTCAAAAACCTCAAGTACTGGATGAAACAGCAAGACAAGCAATAACCATAAGAGAACCCTCAAAACTTATTGATGCCAATGAATCATCTGCCTACATACTTGGAGGTGGGAATCAAAGTACTGAAGCCGTGGTCCTGCCGGAATTACTAAATGTACCTCAATCCATTCCACATATAGCTCTTTCTCAAAATGTAACCAATTCCAAAAATCTTTATCAACCACAAATCTCTCATATCCCTCCTCCTTCAAATGCCACAGACCTTACCAGTTTGATGACATCCTTTATCTCCGAAATCAAATCCCTTGTTATGCCCCTAATATCACTCCTTACGAATCTCGTATCAAATCTCATTCTTGCATTAAAAAATCTTTTGGATTCTGCTTTTTCCTCCACAAGTGGAGGGAAAAGCCCAGTCTGGGGTCCCTATAGCAGTTGTATATATTGTGTATATTTATGTTTGTTTGTATGATGTTTATTTATTTGCCAACTTTTTATTTATCTCAATTATAGGTTGATGTTTTGATTCGTTTTGTTTTTATATTTATTATTATTTAATTCTATATATATATATATATATATATATATATATATATATATATATATATATATATATATATATATATATATATATCATTTATTATTTCATTTATTTGTATTTATCTCAATTATAGGTTGTTGTTTGTTTTTTTTATTTTGTGTATATATTGTGTGAATGATATCTTATATCACTATTACTAATGTTCATATGGAAACAAATTGTAATATATCTCCATAAAATAAAAAAAAAATAAAAAAATACTATGCAGTGTTTGAATTAGAAAAATCTAGTGCAGGCAACACACGACTTTCACTTACCTCGATTGTTAAAATCAATTTAAAAACTATTAAATATACTTCTATATTTGAAATTGATTTTAATAAAGCTTGTATTCATTTTCGTTGGAAACATATGATTTAGATTGAACATTGTAACTATATTAAATTGTTAATCAGTAATAAGTTTATACCCCTTTCGTCACTTTATATTACCTTTTACAACCTTGTGTATCAGATAACATTTTTCTAAAATCTTTCTCTTTCCAACGGTATATTATACGTCTATATTACTGTTCTTATTATCAAGAACACAAAAATTGCATTAAGAGTATGTTTGCACTTTTCTCCTTTAGTTGTTTATCAAATTCGCTCTACTTGAATATTAAGCTGTTATTTATCAATGCTAATAAGATGATGTTAATAATTTTTTTGAAATCTGCAAAATCAAAGGTACTTTAGAGCAAGACAATTTAAAATATCGGCATTTAAGTCATGTCAGACTATTTCAATCAGAATGAAACTTAGGCCATATTGAAGTCCATTAAATTTTACTCGAACATAGCGAGTTTAATCAAAATCGTTACAGCTGTTTTTGAGAAAACATAAAAAGGTGCAAAATGCATGGTATAAAGTTGCTCTTCTAGTTAGCCGATTTTGATGAAATAGTTGCTGTAACATCTCGAGCGTATAGTTGTCTTAAATATGAAATTTTAGTTTCGTACGACTTATGGTTTTTGCGCTAGACTTACCACACACACACGGACAGACACACAGACCTTTTTTCGGGACTTAGTCATTTGGACTCAGGAGACCTGCCTACTCAATTCCCTCTACTGCGGCAGAGGGTTTTAATACAAACAGTTATTGTAACATCCCAGGCACATACTTGTATTTAATGTGAAATTTCTGTTTCTTTAACTTTTCTTTATTGAAAAGGGAGCGTGGCCTTTTGGATAGATCATTAGGCTACTGGATTCCAGGTCCCAGGTTCGAATCCAGGCTGAGGCGAAATTATTTATTCAGCCGCGGAGGATATTGAAACCCTTCTGTAGCACACCCAGTATCTATAAAGTGGGTACCCGAAAATGGGGATAAAACCTTGAGCGTGATATAGGCCTTATCACTTGCGCGGTGGTTGGCCGTGAAAAAGTACGAATCTCTCTACGTACTAAACCCGAGACTCTTCATGGGCTGTAGAGGTACAGGTTTTTTTTTTCTTTATTGAGATCGACTTTTAACAAGCATGTACAGACTACTTTGCGGGACGTGATCATTTGGACTTAGGGGGCATTAAAACGTGTATTTTCGATGAAAACTCGAATTAGAAACTGATAACGATCGCAATACTTTCCCTTAATATATATTTCATATATAATTAAATGAAAGTAATAATTAAATGCACAATAAAATATTGTAGAAATATATAATGAAAAGTCATATATATATATATATATATATATATATATATATATATATATATATATATATATATATATATATATATATATATATATATGTATATATATATATATATATATATATATATATATATATATATATATATATACATATTATTAATTAATATTACTGTTAACAGATACCGATACATATAAAAAAATCGGTTCAAATCCTACTTATAAATTAATGACAGACACCAATAAAGCCTTGAGTACAATAAAAAAACTTAAATACATAGACATCAAAACGTATCAGAAACTCATCACGAATTCCCCAACATCCCCTAAATTATATTCAGTTATAAAAAATCACAAACCGGGAAACCCAGTGGGACCCATAGTATCATTTATTAATTCCCCTACATACGAACTTTCCAAATATTTAGCCAATATTTTAAAATATATGTCAACTAACAAATATAATGTTAAAGATTCTTTTGAATTCCACGGAAAAATTACCCAAATCCATGTGCCCACAGGTTATAAACTAATTTCATTAGACGCCTCCTCTCTATTCACTAATATTTGTATTCTGAAAATTAAAGAAATAATTGAAAGAAGGTGGAACAAAATCGAAACACACACAACCATCCCCAAAAACCAATTTTTGAAACTCCTCACCCTCTGTACGGATAGAGGATATTTCCAATTTAATGATAATTTTTATGTTCAAAAGTATGGCTGCCCCATGGGATCCCCTATTGCTCCAATTCTGGCAGACATTTACTTAGAAGAATTACTCGATACAGTTATTCCCAAAATTCCATTCAATATTCCGTTTTTATTTAAATTTGTAGATGACATCATAACCGCAATACCCACAGAAAATAATGAAGAAGATATTATATTAACTGAATTTAACAAATATTCACACAGACTGACATTTACGATTGAACATGAAACTAACAATAGTTTACCATTTTTAGACATACTCTTAATTCACAAACAAAACGGGGAAATAGAAACCAAGTGGTGGCAAAAGCCTATTCATTCCGGTAGATACATCCACTATAAAAGTCAATGTCCTAATAGGTATAAAATCAACACAGCAAAAAATTTAATAGATCGAGCGAGAAAATTAACCTCAAAAAAATACCAAAAAATCGCGGAAAATAAAGTAGTTGACCTCCTTTTAGAAAATGGTTATCCACACAAACTCATATGTAAACTACTAAAACAGATACCAACGTCACAAAAACAACAACACAATGAGAACAGCACCAAAATATATTACACTATCCCATACATACCCACACTTTCCGAAAAACTTGCAAAAGCACTTAACATTAACAGAAATAATAGTGATTCTGCCATTACGTACAAAAATCTAAATACTTTATCAAAATTATTTACAAAAACTAAAGATTCCGACAAATTAGACCTTCAATCAAATGTAGTATACGAAATACCTTGTGAAGACAAATGCGGAAAGTCTTATTTTGGAACATCGGAACAATATTTAAAAAGGAGAGTATACCAACACAAATATAGCTGCACTTCAATTACAAAAGACCCAAATAAACCTGACCAAACTGCCCTCACTACTCATTTCAGAAAAACGGGACATTCATTTAAATTTCACTCACCGAAAATTATTCATTATGAAAAAAACAGCTTCAAACGAAATTTTAAAGAAATGATTACCATAGAGAAATATAAAAATCGCGCCATAAATAAAAAATCGGATGTCCAAAACCTAAATGCATGTTACTCGAATTTGATAAACACATATTAAAATTTAAAAAAAATAAAATAAACGTCTTAATAATAATAGGAAATAAAACGAAAACAACTCAACAATAGGAGGGAGAATACCCCAGACACCTGACGTCATCATAAATTCCTGGAAAATCATCCATACTTGAACGATTCCTTTTTTATTTTTTCAGTGTTCTTTCAAAGCTTGTAGGCTTAACATGCCTAATTAAGACACTATTTTGTCCAAAATTGTAAGTAATTTTATAATAATATCTTTAATGTAAATCCTAATTTAAAATATCTATGTACCTACTGTATTAATATTCATTGTTCAATGTACTCTTTTTTATATCTCTAACAATAACATCATATATTAATTATTGTACAATAATATTAATGTTCTGTTTTTTTCCACTGTTAAGGCATGATTATGAGAACAATAAATTCTCGAAACGTCGCATAGATAAAATTGTTTATTCATTGACTGCAACCTAAGAACAACACAAACTTAAATTATCAACAGTCGAGAACTGATCAAACAATATATATATATATATATATATATATATATATATATATATATATATATAGAGAGAGAGAGAGAGAGAGAGAGAGAGAGAGAGGAACGAAAACATTATATTATATATCATGATCGCAATAATTCCTGTGCTTCATATATGTGGGTAAGGGAAAATAAATGTATAAGTGGTAGGAAGGTGATCAGACCCACCCACTGTTCTTTATCCTAACTTCTTAAAGAGAATAATAAAGATTGTTTTCGATTTTACTTCTTAGTTTATTATTTTTTTTATTTATTATTTACATACCTAGGGATGCAATAAGTGCTTAAAGGTAATCTCCTTGCTCCAGTTCTATTTACCGTATATGCAGCGACCTCCTAACACATTCTTCCTAATGTTATTCCCGTCCGGTCTGATCGTATTATTGTAAGAACAATTAGGAGAACAGGATAATTATTTATTCTGTTATTTTAGTGTGGAGCAATCCTTTGACGGTGAGACCACCTCGGGACTCACCTAGCCTTTATAAAGTGAGAAACCAAAATTAAGTTGTCTCTTAGTAAAAGTATTGGTCAGAATTCCGTTTTTTTAGCCACGTTTTTAATTTTAAAAAAACGCCAACACCTAGATAAAAAAAAGGGCTTTAATGCGTTAACTGTAGTTTAATGATATATTTATTATAAAATTAGTAATTATTCATGTGCAGAAGACCTCAGACGAATAGAAAAAAAAAATTAAGGGAAAGAAAAAAAAGAATTTTTCATACTGATAAATTTGATTATCTCCAAAGATATTCTAATTTTAAATAAAAAAAGATTGTTAACTTCTTATAAACTTGTTAAATGTATTCATTAAATAATTTATTTTTATGATATGTTTTATGAGATTAATTTTATAATTTAATGCATGCATAATCATGCAAAAGTATTGGTTGGAGTTTTACGAAACGTGGATATTACGTGTAAATAACCATTTTGTTTAGTGAAACCATTTTAAGTTTATGAAAAATTCCATAATTCTGCAAGTATTTTCTGTAGCTGACAGAGATTGGGTTTACTTTAAATAACTCCCCAGAATAGAGTGTATTGTTTACCTTATAAGTAATCTATAAATATCGCATCAAGTTAAACCTAAAATTCATTTTATTTATTTGTATAAATAAAATGTTATTTCTGGATATAATTAATTAGCACTAAAGAAATGATTGTGTGTAAAAAGTGTTACCAATTCGGAAAAAACGTTATCAATGGCAAAGGATAGTCACCCCGCGAATTTGTATATTTCCGTAAACACATCAAAATTGATAAATTCTTAATCTCAAATATGATTTGTACCTGTTTTGAAATGGCTGAATTTTCCAAATCTCCTGACAATTTGTATTTATCGGGTTTCTAAGACTCATGTTTTAGGTAAATATTTAAAAAAGGATAGGTTACATAAACCACTATTAAATAAAACTATTTGTCTTAACTATTAACACTTACCTATATATGAAATATATAATAAGGAAAAATATTGCGAACGTAAACATTTTCGAATTCCAGTTTTCAACGGAAATACACGTTTTAGGGTTCCCTGAGTACAAATAATCAAGTTGCGCGAAAATTTGTGAGCCTATGAGAGTGGTAAGTCTAGCATAAAAAAGAAAAGGTTTTAGCTCGGTTCGGGTACAATATCTAATATACCTTCACAAGCACAGTTAATAAAACGTCCATGGTGTATTTTTATTACAATAGGTAAAATTAATATTTTACTATATTTGACAGATATTTTAATTATTAATACTTTCTACTATTTCAAACTCTCTTTGTGTGTAATATCAAATAGAATGAGGTAAATACAAAAAGTTAGTAAAAAGACAAAGAATAATGAAATTGTTAATTATAGATTAAAGATATATTTTTATCGCTTGTTTACACCAAGATAATGTTCAGAAGGATTGATGAAGATTCGGTGCTTGCCATGCATTCCGATCTTCAAGTAAAGAAACACAAGGACACACTTTACTGTGCAATGATTAAAAGGACTGACTCGCACAAACCGTGCAATGGAGTCAACTGTTATACAGATGGATCCATGACAGAGCTAGGCTCAGGTGCTGGAATATGGAGAATGGATAAACCTGAGGAAGGGTTGTCCATTTCTCTTGGTAAGCATACCTCAGTCTTCCAGGCTGAAGTAATGGCTATCAATATCTGTGCTCAAACCTTAATTTCAGAAGGGATGAGAGACAGACAGATAACTATCCATACCGATAGTCAAGCTGCTATTGGAGCTTTGGGTAGTTATATAACACGGTCCAAACTAGTAGAGGAATGCAAAAACAATCTAAATATGCTTTCCCTGCTAAATAAAGTCCGGGTATATTGGGTGCCTGGTCACTCAGGCATCTTAGGGAATGAGAGGGCTGATAGCCTCGCGAGGAGGGGTTCTGCCCAGCTACCCCCCACACCTGAACCTGTGTGTGGAATTAGCCTCAGCAAAGCCAAAGGACTGATTAAGGCTGCTGCTGATAATAGATCCAGGCAATACTGGAGGGATACCGACAAGCAGCATCACTCCAAGATGTTTCTGGATGGACCCTGCAAAGAGAGAAGTCATATTCTACTCTCTATGGACAGGACAAACCTAAGGAGGGTAACAGGACTATATACTGGACACTGTCAACTTAATAAGCATCTCCACAATATGGGTTTGGTGGCCTCACCGACTTGCAGATTCTGCAAGAAGGAGGATGAAACTGCATTCCATTTGATATGCAGTTGCCCAGAGATTGCTAGGACACGGTTTTACCATTTTGGTGTCGACCATATCCCTGATCCCAAGTTGCGTGAACTGATTAACCCCCACAGGTTAAAAGGCGCTAGCCCTGTATTAACAGTATATTGGACGGCGCACAATAAGCCTAAATTGGCTGCAGTGCATTGGATTAGCCGGCAAAAAAAAAAAAAAAAAAAAAAAGATAATGTTTTTCTTAATAAGCACAGGGTTAAGGAATATTAAAGGCCTCATTAATTAACTATTACGCATTCATTCATAAACATCTCTTAGTCAGAAGACGTTTCATAAAAAAAATAATCAATTGCATATCTTTAGCTCGAGTTTTATGTACAAACATATAGTACATTTTTATATATTTCCAATTATTATTCTTAAATTTTGAAAATCTTAACAGACCTGAGCACATGTTTACTACATCAAAATGGCTCCGTTATAATCAATGTTTCCTGGTTTGACAGAAGTTTTTTTAAAATAAGAAACTGAAAATAATTCTTGATCTGTCACTTATTAAAAGTAAAAACAAAAATTACAGAAGCATCAAAATGAATAAGTTATTAGGCAATGAAATGAAAGTCTTGTTATCAAGATGATAAATTTGAAAAACCAATTATTATCTCTGACAAATATTTAAAGAAATTCCAACAATTTTAATATAGAAACTTTAAAAGTAAATAATAAAAAAAAAAAAAGGCAAAATAAAAAAATAAATCACATTTCGCCTCCTATCAAATTAGATTTAAATACAAATTACATTTAAAAAAAATTTTTACGAAATACTCACAGGGTACTGCAACAGGAGGTAAGGAGACACTTCTTAAAAACTAAATCACAAAACCTAAAACGATAGTACCAACAGCGAAGAGAAACCAAATGCTACTAACGCGTTACGACATATTCTCAATCATCAGTATTGCCAATACTAGTACATATTGCCAACACAATCTTAATCTTAACTTTTATATCTAAATCGCCTGATTTAAAAAGAAAATACAATAGAGAGAATTGAGATAAATTTTGAATTGAATAAGCTATTTTGTTACTTAACTTAGATTTTATATTAAATTATCGAAAGAGCTGGAAAGCCATAAATCTATTAAATTAATCATTTAATCATTTAATCTTACAATTATTACGCGATACGAATTAAATATATCTAATTGTAGCTTTGTGAATAATTTTTTTTAATTTGAAAATGAAATAAAATGAAAAAGTGTATTTATTCTGGTCCCCTTAAAACAAAATCAAAAACCAAAAAAAAAATTGTTTTTGGTCTAGTTACTTTTTATGAAAATGTATCATTTATTCAATATATCTATAAATCTTTGCATGCTTATACACACGCTTGAAGGAAGAAAGAGAGGTGGCTTTATGGACAGAGATAGAAAGCGAATTACAAAAGAATGAGGAGCGAACGAGAAACGATTTGTAAAAGTTCATTGTGTTGGGGTAAAAATATTGATTGATTGGGTTATAGTGTTCAACGAATAGATGCCAGAGCGGAGGGTGAGGAGTTCAGTTTTATTTGAAGGTTTTATATTTTATAAGGTTTGGAATAGGTAAGAACCACTGAAATATTGCCGTCAAACGGAAGAATAAAGTCACTTTAACTCGGTATAATAGCCAGATATATGGCCACGTCTACGGGCTCGAAAAATAAATCTTATAAAGAAATTCATCAGACGTTTTAATTTAATTTCCTGGTCGTCGGTAAGTCCCTCATACACCAGACAACCGTAGTCAAAGTTGGGTAAAATACAGGGAAAACAAGTAACTTAAAGGTTTTATTAGGTAAGGATTCAGCTAATCTGTTGAGCGGTTTAAGAATGGAAGGAGGTGAAGTGATCGCGTCTGGTAAGATAAATACCTCAGGCCTCCTGGGATTACTGTGGAATTCGCAGAGAGCTAAACGATCACACTGTTGCATGTAGCAGCCCATCTAATATAGGAATGCAGATACCAAATACCTTATGGTCAAATGTAAACGGACTTTCTAAAGACCCAAAAAGTGTCATTTTAAAAATAAATGCTCTTTTGGAACTCGGGCAGGCTAACTAGTGACAAATTCACGGAACTTAAAACTATTGTTACCAACCATGACGCAGATATTATAGCGATAGTGGAGGTTGGTGCGGCATCTGATGATTTAAAATTCTTTCCTATTAGAGGATATCAAGCATATTCGCTGCCCTGAGCAAGAATGCGCTCATCTGGCATTATAATCATTACTAGCAGTTCTATCACATCAAGGCTTGCTGTCAGAAAGGAGATGACTCAGTTGGACATTCTTGAAGCTGTCGAAATAGAAATGTGGATGGAAGACAACACATGCGTCTTTTTGTTATCTACAACCCTCCTCGAAACCGGCTAAAGTTGGAATAGCTTCAACAACTATGGGGACCAATTGCATCCTATGCGGAGAGGTAAATGCGCTCTCTACTCGATGGGGTTACTCGACAACATATCCTGTAGGGGATGTATGGAAAGATTTTTTGGACACCAGACCGGTAATGTTCTTTGACAACAACCAAGGCAATCCTACAGTCATATCATATGGTGGCCATTTGTCACATCCTGATGTAGTGATGGCACACCATGCACTTACCGACAAGATTAATCAAAACTTATAAAACTCTCCTGGACGCTTCGGCCATAAGATTCTCTGTATTGAGATAACTTATCCATTGCCAATTGGAGATAGCCAGAAAGCCAATTGGAGAAAATATACAAACAAAGCCGATGAACTAGTTGCCCCAGGAATTATAGAATTTAATGTTGTTAATCCTTAAGGAACACCAACAATGCTATTATAAAATCAGCACATTTCTCTATTCCAAGAGGTAAAGTAAACAAATTCACTCCATTTTGGAACAAGGAACTTAAAAGAGAACGATATCAAGCTCTAGAACAAAACTGCTGAATTAAGGCGTGCAATAAAACACTCAAAAAAGTTAACATGTAGATCCTTTCTTGAGAAAATTGATTTCAGAAAGCATTCCATTAAAGCCCACAGGTTTCTTCAGGTGTCAAAATTAAATAATAACAAAATATTGCTGAACAATCCGATTCAGCACCACATTTCTGTAAGCATCACTGTAATATTAGCAATGTCTACCCAAAAACAAAAGATCCCGAAATCAGACTTCCACCAACTTGCTTCCCAGAGGAACAAGCGAGGCTTTTTGACGAATCATTTACTTTAATGGAAGCTTTTAATAACACCACCAGAATGTGTCAGACAAATAATCGAGCGGGTCCAAAACTCAGCGCTCCGAATAATAACAGGTGCTCCAACGTCGAGCCATCTGAGATGCGTAGAGAAGTAAGCTCAATGAGCCTTTGTGAACTCCTGTGTAGACTCCCGGTTGACTACAAGTCAAGTAATAAGATACCCTCCACAAGACTTAAGGTATAGGTCACATTTTTCGAAAAAATTAAATGACTTCGAAAAAAACAAAAACAGGCTTCATGCCTGTTCCAAGAGAACCACTTTCTCAGAATCCATCTAAAGACAGCATCTTACCACCTTGATCTTATGAGGCCAATTAAAAAAGAAGCTATACGTGAAGAATTGAGATCCTCAGCAGTTGAAACCATAACTGAGCGTTATCCTAGGCTTCATGTCTTCACCGATCGTTCAGCTGAACATGCAAATTACAAACGAGAACCAGGCGTGTATTCGCGTCTATTTAAAATCTTAAAGCAAGAAGGGAAATTGTCTATAAATTTTAACAGCGAAATTCGTGCTATATTACTAGCTTTGCAAGCTCTCTCAAATATAGATGCAAAGAGTCATTGTCTTGTTTGTGGATTCACAGCGGCCATCATTGCAGCTACGCAGCCTAATGCATCTCAGAATAATGATGTAGTGAACTGCCAAATAAAAATTGAACAACTGCTTCAACAGGGTATGCAGGTAACTTTTCCATTTTTAGTCCTTACAACACATCACCTAAGTAGCCAAGAAAATGGTTTAAGAAA
Source organism: Piezodorus guildinii (assembly GCA_023052935.1). Taxonomy (NCBI): domain Eukaryota; kingdom Metazoa; phylum Arthropoda; class Insecta; order Hemiptera; family Pentatomidae; genus Piezodorus; species Piezodorus guildinii. Next base: position 61,648,815 of record CM041295.1, read on the forward strand.
TTCACGAATATTTACATTAACTGTAACATTTATCTGTGGTTTAAAGCCGGGACATAATGTAGAAAATATAATCTTGAAAAAATCAGAACTTGTTTATATCGTCGAGAAATAGAAACAACTCAATTTTACAGCCTTTTTTATTTATTTATTTTTTTTTTTTTGTAGGCGTAAACCACTTGGGTCATTTTCGCCTTAAATCACTTTTTATAAACGGATTAAATATTATAGTCTATTGTACAAGTTGGTCTGTCGTAGGAAGTCAAAAAGTTTTGCAGTTGTCTGTATGTTGTCTTGTAAAACGGTTGGTAAGTCAGTGTCAATTGCAATATGTGCTCTGTGAGTATCATAAGCCCTACACTCTGTCAAAATGTGTTTAACAGATATTGGGCAACCGCATGTTTGGCAGTCCGTAGGAGGTTCCCGTGCCATGAGATGTCCGTGAGTTAGTCGGGTGTGTCCAATACGCAGGCGCGCCAGGATAACCTCTTCCCTTCGCTTTTGTCGTAGGGACGAATGCCAATGGGAGATGTCCCTTCTTATTTCCCTTAATTTGTTATCAGTAGTGTCATGCCAAATCTTTCCCCACTTCGACCAAATCCGCTGCTTGATGATAGAAACATAGTCGCCAACAGGAACCCCAGTAAAGGGAATGCCATCTGTTATTGCTTCTTTGGCTGCACGATCTGCGAGTTCATTGCCAACTATACAGCCTTAACTTGTCGTAAAGAAGGGAAGTCATTGGGCTCTCCCTTTGATGTCGTGTTGTACATAAATGATTCAAAAATGCTTCCTAAGCAAGAAAGTCCAGCTGCTTAGTAAAAAAAAAAAAAAAAAAAAAAAAAAAATAGAGAAAAAAAAGTGTTTATTCTATATACCGTCAAGTTTAGACCTCGAAATAATGGAGAGTGATTATAATTATAGTGATTTATGGTAAACATTTAAGGCCGTCATTTAAAATGAGGCTGGCTCGTGTCAAATGCCTCAACTCTTAAAAATGTAGGCAAAACGTGAATTTTTTCATTCAGACAAATATAGCTCATAGACGGTAGGTCCTTGCAAAAAATGTTGTATAACAACAAATATTTTTCATTACATTTCTGACAAGGGAACTGTTGTCAAATTTTCGATCCGTTGCGATTTTTCGTTTGAGTTGTGTGTTTTGAGATAAAATATCGTTACGAAAAAAAGAAAAAAAAAAAGCCAAAGAACATACATATCAAAAACCGAAAATATATAAAAGGTGTATAATTAATAATCAAGTAATAAACGAGGTACTTATGTAGAAGAACTGAAAAGGAACGAAAAACGTAACGCCACAATCTATAAAAAGTTTTGAGCTCAGTGAATAGAAAAGATCGTATTTTTATCGTAGTACGAGCCCAATGTCTATGAAAGGAGGTGATTTGGTCTTCATCCCGCTTAACAGCAAGTGTAGTTTTTTTATCATGATTTTGGGTACGATCAACTTTAGTTTCTGTCGCGATTAAGTGAGAGGCGCCGGGGGAGCTTCTATGATTCTGCGGAGGGCAAAGCTAAACTCGGAGCTCCCTAAGGTTGTATGTAAATATTGTACATATGTATGAATCGACTGGTTTAAGTATTTGTTTTTATAATGGCGTTCCCCTTCTATCAAAGGTCGGAAACCAGCTGGCACTATGATGTCTGTGTAGGCAGCTCTGATAAACTTCCCGCTAACGTAGTCGAAACAATTTTTGAGATTTTGAATCCAGTTCATCCGTCGCGTTTCTCTCTCTATCCTTCCACACAACTTTCCTTCTATGATGTGCATAAAGCACATTGATGATACACATTTCATTTTTCTATACTCTCATAAAATGCCCAAAATACTGTAACTTCTTTGATTTAATGGATTTTACGATTTCTTGATCTTTTCCCATTCTTAATACTTCTATGTTGGATACCTTATCTACCAAGGGTTTAATTAGAATCCTGCTGTAGCAGCACATCACAAGTCTATCGATCATTAGCTTGTTTCATTGTTCAGTCTTCAATTCCATACAGAAAAGTATAGAAGACGTAACATCTTTATTCATACATAACAATAAGCATTCTTGCTGTAAGTTCCAATGATATATTTCTGTTGGGGCAATGTTTCTTCATTTTGATAGAGACTATTTTGCAACAACAATTGAGACGTTGATTTCCAAAAGGTACTATATCCATTCTAGGAAATTTTACAGGAAGCGCGAAAATCTCTCATTACTATATTATTAAACTACCTAATTTCGGTCTTTTTGCCTTAAAATTTAGAATTATTTTTTTACTATAATAATAACATCATATTAAAGTTATGAAATGAATTTTTTTTAAATGATTTGGAACGAAAATAAATGCGTAATTAGTACTTTTAGAAAATGACCGCATTTCTAAATCGTGTTTTTTAAGGATTTGAGAATTCATTAGATAACATCAAATAGAATATTTAGATACAACTAAATGATGAGAATACAAATATGTAAAAAAATCAATTTCGTAAAAAATGTCCTTTAGTACCTTTTGGAAATCAACGTCTCAATTCTACATTTGATATCCTTTGACATATCTCTATTGCTGTTAATCCACGTTCCTAGGTATTTATAAGTATGGAATTGTTCTACAATAGTATTATTGGCTGTTATTTTTCTATTTGATAATTATATATTTTAATTTTGCTTAAATTCATTTAATTTGTTAATCTAGTATTATATTTATTTATTTTGTTATAATGTTTCCCTTTTTTTTTTAGTTCTGCCTGTTCATGATAAAGGCTGCTGTCCAACATTTTAATTGATTCAAAAAATTATTTTTCTCGAAAAAAATTAAGTAGGATAAAAATCTCGTTTGATTATGATTAAAATATAATAATGTATATCAATAATAACGAATAGAGCTCTTTGGTAAGATATGTTTTATTGAAAGCGTACACGTTGTTTTTTCACAATTTCCCTTATCAATACACAGATTTAATCATTACATACAATTAATAACGTATGTTTATTTATAAATAGTGATAATTTACATCAATGAGTTGATTATCTAATGTAATTAGTCCAAATAATTATAAACAAGAAACCAACTGGATATCAGAGACCTCCCCTTGACCTTAGCCACGTAAATCTTATCTCAGGCGTTCCCTCCGTCTGGCGCGCTACATGCTCACTCAGGATAAAAATTAAATACTCGAATACTGGAATATTCGAGAAGTATAAGAATATTTTTATTATTCATGCTATTATTAAATTATTTAATTGAAATAGGTCGAACTTATTTATTTATTGTCTTCATTCTCGATCTAAATAAGTGGTATTAAATACCGGGAGATAAAAATTACAGCCTCGTCTTAACGTACGATCATATGTTTTTCATTTTCCTTAAGTTATTTTTAATGTAATCATTTCAAGTTATTATTTACATTTACCAATGGAGTTATCCTAGAGTGGAGGGGGGAGGGGGGAGCCAGTGGCTGTGTGTCTAGCGCGTTTATCTACCTCCCCAAAGGTAGTGAGTTTGAATCCTATTCTCTGGAGGACTTTTTCGAACATTTAATCGAATGACGTATTCACTCAAAACCTTCCTCCGGTTGTGTGAAAACCGTCAGCCAACTGGTGGCTTCTCACAAAAATAGGCGTGGGGACCTTACCATACGCGAATCGCGGGATGGTTTCCTAAGATTCTCGATGATACGATAGTTTCTCCAAGGTCTCTCACACCAATCGAAAAAAAAAATCTATAATGATAGTACGGGAGGTAAGTAACGTTTTCGACAATTCATTTTAGAAATGTCTTTGGTTATTGGGTGCTGAGAAGGATGAGCCACGACTGGAAGATGGCTGCGTTTACGTTTACTGATGCGCATCCTGATCATACACCAAAAAAATATTAATAATAATAGGAGAACCCGGAGGAACGATGCCCCAACAACCAATCTTTACCTACACAGTTCAATCCAATGACTACCGTCCAAACCTAAATCCCCGAAATCCGACTTAGCACAATCCTCCCCTCTACGTCTGAATTAACTTTTTGGCCGCCTACCCTTTAGTATAGTGCATATTAACTTTTTAGGAATTCGTTCTACACTAAGCCTAACAACTTTGTATGTCCACATGAGCCACCGCGATGCTACATCATTGTTACTATAGGGATACAAGCTCTGTAGTTCCACGTTGTGTATCCTTCTAAATACTCCAGTATAATCATCCCTAATTCAACCAAAACATCCTCATAAAACCTTATTCTTGAAAACCGCTCATCCTACAAACTAAGCGAACACGTTTCACACCCGTATAGAGCCATCCTGATATAATAGTCATGTAGATTCTAACCTTTAAGTTTCTGCATGCCTACAGAACCATCTATCAGCCATTGAAGAATGGTGTCAAAACTGGAGAATTAAAATAAATCCCAACAAATCCCATCGAATAACCTTCACTCTACTTCGTAAACTGAATGAATCTGACCTTAACGTTCCCACCCATAGAACAAAAATTTTTTATCACTCCTTTCTTGTCCGCTCTACTAATGTATGGGATTCCCTAACTACTCATATCCGCCATGCTTCTTCTTTATCATCATTCAAATCCTAACTATTGGAACAGTTATTTTGTATTCCCAAACAGAAGCTCAACAACTAATGTTATATATCAAATTTCATATTTTGAATATAAAAAGGAAATATTATTTATTGCTCATACTTAATTTAGTTGTTTAATTAATTTTTAAATTCAGTTTTGTTCAACAAATGCATGTATCTAAAGAAGTTTATTTTATTCTTTTGTTTTATTGTATAGATATATTTCCTCTTTTTTTCCTCCCTTTCTTACTTCTTACACCACTGTAAATAAGAATTATCATGATCATTTGGTCTTGAGGCCAGATACATTGTATACCTTAATTGTACATATTTATCTTTCTTAAGAGACACTGTTCCAGAATAAAAAAGATTTTCTATTCTATTCTATTCCTAATATAGAATAGACCTAAGACCTCCTGACACACCCTATCCTTTAACAATACCTTACTTATTCCTGTTGAACAGATCCGGTACTTAAGACTCCACCTCGACTAACGCCAAACATCGAATCCCCATACTAGACTGAAACGACAGGAAACTGCCCCTAGATACAGATTACTACTACAACTCTAACACTTACTCCACAAACGCTCAAAACTTCCTATTTACTACAAAAATCTCATTCATATAACCATTATAAGGCCTATTTGGACCATACACCATTGAACTATGGGAGTCCAACTAAACCACGAAATTCCTCTCGCATCCAACCCTTGAAATTCAAAATCCTTAATGCTCCTCACTTTGTTACCATTAAAATCATCCAAAGACCTAAATATCCCATTTTTTGAAGACTTAGCCCGATATAGATATACCAATTTTCATTCCAAACTCCTTGCCCACTCAAACCCGCTTATCCGTGACCTCTCCTCCATATCTGTTCCCAACAATCCATCGAGAAGAAGATGGCCAAGAGGTTTTACGATAAATTAGACATTGGAGTGCTACCAATGGGTAGTTTCTTCACAGGACTACCATCTTTTTTAACCATATATCAATCATATTTACTTGTATATATATATATATATATATATATATATAATATATATATATATATATATATAAAGTTAAGGGCTGGAGCCTGGCAGTCTTAATACCAGTTGGGAATGCAAATAACCTACGAAAGGTATTTGAGCAGGTTACATCTCTGAATAAATTAGTATTATTTCTGGACCCATATGAGTAGTTTACTTATAACCTTTACTTTTTTTAAATTATCTTTTCCCACTTCACATATCTGGTGCCGAAACCCGGGAAACTCAGAGCGTACGTATTACCAATATTAGTGACATTTTTTGTGCTGTGTTAGTTGAATTTTTTTTTTCATAGAATGTATTCTTTTTTGTTCTTTTTAAGCCTTAGTTTGTAAGTATAATTGTAAGGTATGAAGACTGAGGACTGCTAGTTTCGAGCCCATTTCTATGTCTGAGAGTTTCCAAAGGATCTTTGTAAACTGGTGGGATGAGTTAAGGGCTGGAGCCTGGCAGTAACAGTCTTAATCCCAGTTGGGAATGCAAATAACCTACGAAAGGTATTTGAGCAGGTTACATCTCTGAATAAATTAGTATTATTTCTGGACCCATATGAGTAGTTTACTTATAACCTTTACTTTTTTTAAATTATCTTTTGCCACTTCACATATCTTATACACACACACACATATATATATATATATATATATATATATATATATATATATATATATATATATATATATATATACCGTTTAATAAATTTAAAAAAAAAAAAGTTTCTTCACAGAAGCCGCAAACTAAGTAAAAACAAGGGAAAACTCCTAAATAACACATGTTTTCCGCCGCTAACCGCCACTTTATTTATTCTTAAATTTCGCTTTTTCTAGCGATCAAAGATCCTAGATATCTAAATGCATCCACAAATTCAAACGTATTCTGATACATCTATATCACCGTTCCTATTACTTTCGTGATTACAATAAAATGTATTAAACTTTTAAATCATTGATGCACAGCTACAAGAGTTGTGAAAAACATTTAACTGAAACATGGTATAAATTATTAATTATCTCTCCTGTAAAACATCTTTAAGCACCATTTAATTGCGGAACTTAAAGTCAACATTGAGATTGAGTTTATTTATAATTAATATATTGAGTAGTAAATTTTAAAATATGTGTTAATCTGTAGCAACTTAATTTCTTGATTGTGGATGTAATTAGTTGACCGTTGAGATTTACTGGAAGGAATTAGTCCGAGTGGCAGTCATTAAATGAAACAACTAAATAGTTTCAACTATTTATTGTTTGCCAACGTTTCGACCCCCTTTGTGGGTCATCATCAGGGCGCATGGTGGGAGAATGGAAACTGAGTTTCTTAATCTAAATTTCTTTATCCTTCTTTATATCAGTGTTTTCGAGTAAAATAATAGATTTTAAGACATTCATGTAAAACTTTTAACAAATATTTTTTGTCCATATCTTCCACTCCTTCCTACAAAAGCCAACGCAAGATATTCCGGAAATTTTTACAAGTTACAAGTATTACAGGAAATATGAACAATTTATAATTGTTTATACAGCCTATTGAATGTGACTCAAGAGGATTAGCAATATATGCTGTATTAGATTAAATTGTCTATTATCTATTCATGTTTTAATCAGAGATCATTAGGGGAGCGAGTAAATTCATCTTTCCTTCAATCCGGTACTTATTAAACTAAATTTCAATAAAAATTCATTTTGGTAAAAGACAAATTATGATAGATTTAAAAAAAAAAAGTATCACGTATATATAAAAATCTGCTGCACACAACACAAGACTTTCACTTATCCCGTTTATTAAATTCGATAAAAAATATTTTTAAATATGTTAAAGTGGAAAAATATTAATGAATAACATTTTGCATCGATGGAAATATTCATTTTAGATTTAATAATATAAAAATAAAAATTATTATTTACAACAATTACGTTGTGCGTTTTTTCTCACTCTTCTCTACTTTATAAACCTTTTCATGTTAAAAAACATTTTTTCTAAAATATTTGGCTTTACAACGGTTTATTATATATCCTTTCTTACAATTATTATATCTTAAATCAAAACAAAATTAATCAGAAAAAATATTTCTGCTCTTTCCTCCTTCAATTCATTTTCAATTTTTTTCATATTGTATATTTCTTCATTTTTTTATCAATACTAACGACATAAAACGGTGAATGGTTATGAATCGACCAAATTAAAGATACTTAATAGGAAGAAATTTTAAAAATCAGAATTTAAACCCTGTTTAGGCTATTTCAATGATAACTAAATGCTATTATATCGAGATAACTTGTAGCTGAGTGGCTAGCGTAACAACCTCCCATGCTAAAGGTCACGGGTTCAAACCCGCAGGTGGTCCTAGGATTTTTTAATGGGAGTAAAAAGTCCTTAGTTACGCCGTCCTTCGGAGGGGACGTTAGAAGGTGGTCCCAAGCCTGTGCGATGTCAGGTTCTCGTTAAAGATCCCTATCCTAATAAAACCTGGATAGGCAAAATTTGGGACTCTCACCGTAGCATCGTCCGATTAGCCATAGTTGCTTAAAAGTGAAGTTAAACGAATAAACAAACAACAACAACTAAATGCTATTTAAAAAAAAAAAAAAAAACCTGTACCACTACAACCCATGAAGGGTCTTGGGCTCAGTACATACAGAGATCGTACTATTTCTAGTCCAACGACCGTGTAATGAGGTGATTCGGCATAGATCACGCTCAGCAGCTAGGTTTTTCCCCTATTTTTGGTAACCACTTTATAGAGGCTGGGTCTGCCCCAGAAGGGTCTCCAAACCCAAGACTCGCCCACCGGCCGAAATAACAGAATAAATAATCTTCCGTCAAAACCGGAATTCGAACCCAGGACCCGGAGCACAGTAGACTAGCGCTCTATCTACTAGACCACGACGCTCCCCCACACGCTATTAAAGACCATTAAATTATACATGGATTTTGTGCTTTTAATTAAAATCTTTAGAGCCGTTTACGAGAAAATCACAAAATAGTGCGAAATGCTTAGTATAGTCGATTATAGAAAATAAGTTGATGTATTGTAATATCCCTGGACTGTACTCGACTTAAATGTGAAATTTCAGTTTCGTAATATTTTCTGTTTTTTTAGCTAGACTTTCTCACATACTATATTGCGGGACTTAGGTCATTTAGACTCGGGGAACCTAAAAATGTGTGTTACCATACTATCCCTTAAATATATATATATATATATATATATATATATATATATATATATATATATATATATATATATATATATATGTATATATATATATATATATATACACACATATATATTTACATACATACATATATAGGTAAGTGAAAGTAAAAAATATTCTATTACTAGTAGAATTTGGTTAAATAAAAGATTGCTATTATACAATATTTCTGCTGTGTCAGATTCACTCATAATGAACCCGAATAGACGGTTTAGTGGGCCTTGAAACTTCCACATGGATTCGCTGATGATGATAAGGTTGGAGAAACTGACAATTCCAAACGCCAGTAATTATTTTGGACTGAAGCGGATTTCGGAGGTCGTGAATCTGCAATATGGTGTTGCATAACTGCAAAAAACCCGTTCTTATTGTATGATGACTAAATAAGGACTTCTTAAAATGAACCCCATATACAGGGAGGCACAGCTATATTTTTAGCACTTCTTTAAAAACAGAATACTTAATGAAATAAAACAAAAAGCGCAAATATTTTATATGAATGGAAAACATTGCGCTGATGAAAATGTTTGTATCGTAGTTTTCAACGGAAATAAATGTTTTACAAACCAAAATAATTAGTGTAAATTTGGTAATTCCGGTTCAAAAAACAAAACATAACTCAAGAAACAGAAAGTACAAATGAACATACTAGAAGTTCCACTTTATATTTATGGATTTTACGTATTCATAACATTTTCTGGAAAATGATTTTTATTGAACTCCTCGTATGTATGAACTATGAATGAATATAATAATCACTGCAAGACAAATATTTTTCTTGATTAAATTTTCTTTTCTAGAAATAAGCGTTCCAGGCGACAGATTAATTCACTTTGAAGGGAGTCCGTAGTGACCGAGAGAAAGGCGCAGGGATCCCTCAAAGCCGGCTTTTCCCTCCACATAAGCCTCCTGGTCTGGTGTTTCAACGGCCATTGTAAATAGCTATGCATTCTTTCAAGATTATTTGTAAATAAACTTTGTGTTAATTTCATTTCATTTGATTTATTCTATATATTTTTTTTGGTTTATTCATAATTTATAATAAATAATAATTTTTAAAATTAATTATTTTTATTCAATGGAATTCTTTGGCAGGGCTCAATATAAAATTTTAATTTCTTTTTTATCCGAAATCCCTTTAATTTTGTTTGTTTAAAACAATGAACCTATTAAGATTGTTAGTAAAAATAAGACATGCATAAATGTAAAATATGAAATAACTTCGGAAAGAAGGCGAAATATTTTCCATTTTTTATGTTCTGGAAAAAGGTTAATATAATATAATTGGATAATTGGTATAATATATAATTGGACAGCTAAAAATTTTGAATAAAAAGTATATCAATAAACAACTGTGAGCGACAAAACGCGCATAAACTCAAGTAATTGCTGTAGATAATAATTTCTATGGTTGTATTATTTAATCTCAAAGAAAATTTAATGTTTAAGTTAACAATTTATTTCATAATTTATGTTTTTTAATTAATTTAATTTTAAATGTATCAACCAGATTTTTTAAATAACAAATTTATCCCACTTTTTAAAATAATAATTTAGCCAGAGCCCAGCATCTAAACAAACTTACGCTAAACACTCGGAAGAAATCACTGTCATAGCAAATTCACTAACTCGCCTTTTTATTTAAGTGACTTTTGCTTGAACGCCGACGAAATGTGTTTGTCTTTGTAATACAGTTAGATGGAGTTCAGCTTTTGATCGAAATCCTGAACCATGTTCAATTTTTATAATATTACAGATTCTTTATAACGTAGTCATGTTTTCAATAGAAACATTTTTATTTACATATTTACTTTTGCCTTTGTTAACCGTATTGACAATTTCATTCCTTAAAAATGCATAACATCATATGACTAGGAGATTTTATATCAGTCCCCATAATGAATTCAGAATGAGTTGAAGAAGTCTTCATGCATTTAAGTACTTTTGTAGTGTTTAAGTTTCATATTGAAAAAAAAAAAAAAAAACTGAGCTTTCTGAAAAGTATCTATTAAATACAAGGAAAAATTGGCCCAGAATCTCTCAACATTACATTATCTGACAAAAAGTGGCCACTTAATACAATTTTAAGCGACTTTATGCATGCCAATAATGAAAAACTTTTATCCAGGAGTCCAAGTGGAAGTCTTAAGTAGTTATGTATGCTGTATATAAATTTTATTCAATAGCTAATAAAATTATAAATATAAAAAATAAAATAAAAGATATTATCATGTAAACTGCGATTAGAGGTTATATATACTTTCGAGCACAAATTTCAAAATATATAAATAGTGATTGAAATAAATAACCTAGATTTTCAACCCACTTCGCTTCCTCCCAATGGTTTATTTTAAATAATTATAACACTAAATACTCACTGTATGATATTTCTTTGGGAAGTTGTAGTGGTCAGAGGATGGAAGTATAGGAATCTTCAGGCTGCAACGAAAGAAAAATAATATTAACATTCATTATATATCAAGTATTCATAGGGGTATGGCAAGGGTTTTTTTTTTTCTGGTGGCGCGACAGGCCGTGTAGGCGCACTTGGCGCGGTGTATTCTGCTGGGAGAATACCCTAGCATTTCTCGATGTAGTTTTATAATGTCATCACTCACTTTGCCTATATTCGTGAATGGCCTCCAGTTGTCAGTCACATACCCGGAGGAGTTGCTGTGAGTGAATCCCCATTTAATTAAATGCTAAAAAAGTGCCTCCGGCACTAGGATTCGGACTCCCAAGGCGTGAGAGACTAAACCACTAAACCACGGGCTCCCCGATGGCATTGGTATAAGTAATAAAATTTTATTTTCTGATACAAGAAATCACATACAAATATAATTTATTTTTCTAAGATTGAAATATTTAAGTCCTAATAAATGACAACACCAAATATCACCAAGGAATCGATTATATCACGATGAAAAGAGATAACAGCACATCAGATGTTCATGGAGGACTTAGGAAATAGGAAAAAAATTGAGACGTTGATTTCCAAAAGGTACTATATCCATTCTAGGAAATTTTACAGGAAGCGCGAAAATCTCTCATTACTATATTATTAAACCAACTGATTTGGGTCTTTTTGCATTAAAATTTAGAATTATATTTTTACTATAATTATAACATCATATTAAAGTTATGAAATGAATTTTTTTAGAATGATTTGGAACGAAAATAAATGCATAATTAGTACTATTAGAAAATGACCGCATTTCTAAATCGCGTTTTTAAGGACTTGAGAGTTCATTAGATAAAATCAAATAGAAGTTTTTAATAAAACTAAATGATGAGAATACAAATATGTAAAAAAATCAATTTCGTAAAAAATGTCCTTTAGTACCTTTTGGAAATCAACGTCTCAATTCACCTTTTTATATCGATCATTAATGCAACTTATGGCACTTTAAATTGCCAGAACGTTCTTCTTTTTTTTTTTTTAATACGTAATCCGCAAATTTTATGTTTACTTTTTATGTACTTTCGGGATTTCCATATTAATGAATCAGACTAAAAATACTGGTATTCCCGGGAAGCCCCTCATATCAGTGCAGGTACTGGTAAAAATAAAATTATAATAGGCAAAGCGAATCCGATGATTCCATACCGATACTATCAAATTTTGCTTACGCAGATTCATCCAATGATCACCGTCTAATCCCAAGCCCCGAATCAGACAAAATTCCCATCGAGCGTTTCAAAATATAGGGATTCAGGGCGAGTTTCTAATGGATTTCAATGTGTTGAACAGACTGTAAATGTTTTCTTTTATGGAAATAACAATTAACCGGGGTTGCTGCAGTATTTTTTTCTTTTGGTTTAATTTCACACAGTTTAAGCTAATCTCGGGTACTTGGGCTTGAACGGCGAACAATGGACGAGCCTGTATAGGCGGAATTTGGCGGTATCGGCATCGAACCTTCGGGTAAGCCTATTTTTATTATTAATTTCACACAAACTCGAATCTGATTATCACATAATATTTGGCTTTGAGAAATATCATTAAATTACCTCTGACCTAATAGACATCACTTTCCTTGTTCGATCGAAATTGATTCCTAGCCCTAATTTACATTCGATAATTAAGTGATCTCGTCATAATTGCACCAAAAATAATGAACGCAAATTAGCGCTGCTCCTCAACCACTAACGTATAATCCTGTTAGTATAAATCAGGTTTTTGATAAATATACCATAGTTGGGACTCTTTCCTATGTTTCAAGGTAAGTTCAAGGTTGCCGATTGGTAGGATCTCTACAAGACCGCTTTATGTCTATTGTCTTTTAGCGTATTTACTGGTTGTGTTATATAATACAGTTATTAATCTCAAAAAAGAATAAATATCAAAACAAGTAGAATTTGGTTTAATAAAACACTTGCTACTATACAACACTGTTACTATGCTTACAGTGTTAGATCCATAAATACTGAGCTCGATTAGACGGTTTTAAGGCCCAGACTTAATTTCAACAAACTGTGTAAATATTGTATTAGCGAGTGCACCGTTCAACGGTGGACTAACAATTTTGAGAGGGAGACTTCAGACTGGAAGACAAAAATTGATGATGTTCTCTGAGAATTGGTGGAAGAAAATCCTGGAACAACTGTTCGAGAACTTGCAGTAGCCCAGTAAAATAAGGCTAAATTTCAAGATTTGTGGGAAGTAATTCGGACAAAGCTGGACAAATCGTTTTAATACCTCGTAATGGTCCTAAATAAAAGTAATCTGAGTTTGCACCATCACAGGTGCTTAACCTTTTGGAGCCGAAAAACCTCGAATTCTTCACACTTTTTTCAGTTATTCATCTATAACTCCTAAACGGTGCTTCCCACATAAAATATTTTTCTTTACAAAATGTAATAACGTTAAATTTCTTTTCTAAAGGTAATCTTAGTTTTTAAATTTAGTTTAATAATGTATCCGCAATCGTTTTTCCGAAATAGGAAAATTTTTTCCATTTTTGTTGAAAAAACAATTTTGTCACTAAGAGACAACTGTAACTCGAATAAAGTCATAAAGCAAACGTTGTAGAGCATCAAATTTAAAGTCTTGTAGTCTCTTCAAATTTCAGATTCGGTTGGTATGGACCTTCAAAAACATTTATTTTTATTTGCCTATTTCTGACGAAAGATTGCGGCAATATTACTAAATTAAATTCAATAACTAAGATGATTTTTAGAAAGGAAATTTAATATTCTTTCATTTTGAAAAGAAAGTTAATTTCTATATGAAACACCGTTTAGGAGTTGTAGATGAATAACTGAAAAAAGTGCGAAATATTCGAGATTTTTCGGCTCCAAAAAGTTAAGCTCACCACCTGTGATGTTGCAAACCCAGATTACTCTTTTTTAGGACCATTAAGAGGTATTATAATGATTTCCAGCTTTGTCCGAATTAATTTCCATAAATATACTCATTTTCCTGGGCTACAAGGGAACTCGATTTAATCAAAGCGCCAATAATGAAGCCATATTTGGTCAATCGAAAGGGGCCCATTTTGTTTTATGATAAAGCTCAGCCACATGATGTCACGAAAATCGCTGGAGCTTGGCTAAGAGACTCTGCCGTAACCGCCTCCCTACTCTCCAGAACTCTCGCCATCCGATCGTAACCGCCAACTATAACTGAACATTATTTTATATACCTAGACCACCTTAAAAATGTACTAATCAAACAGCCTTAAAAAAGAGGTTCAGTTTATATATTCTTAAGATTCCAAACTCCATTCAGTTAGTATGGAAAACCTGCCAACACTTTAAATATATTGTAAGTAATTAAAACTATTTTTATAAATAAAAATAAGTTTAAATTATCCTTTTATTTTTTACTTTTAAAACCGTAATCCTGAATTATTTTCCAGGCAACCCAATACTTTAAACCATTTCGAAAATGTAGCGGAGAAAATATAACCAGGTCAACAATGAAAACGAATTTTTTTTTTCCTATTTTAACTTAAATAGACCAAATTTTGTTATAATTACAGTATTATTGTATGTTATAGTTGAAATTATTATTTCGGAGAATAAAAAAGATGTAAGAAAAAAAATAACGTAAATAATGAGGACTAGTTATTAATTTTGAAAGAAATGATTCTTACAAGTAGAGGATAAAAAAAAAAAAAAAAAAAAAAAATGTGAACTTTTCTATTCACTACCCATTACAACTAACCATTTATATGTTGGTTAATGTTTTTTTAATCTTCAGATTTCTCATTGCGATATCTATATTTCAATATATACTCGTATTCCTACATCTATATTTCCTCTCTTATTTTCGAAAAAAAAGTTAAACCCAGACAGATATTTTTACGACATTAATTGATTTTTATTTGTTTTTGCTTACAGAGGGACATCTCTTTTTAAAATTTCAATGTTTAAAATCATCAACTAAAAAAATATGAATATTTTTATTAATCTAATTTTTTCACGTTTCGGTAGGGACAGGGTGCAGACTCTTGCGAAAAAAAAAATGATCGTAGAAAAATGTTGCTGTTTTCTCCTTTAGTTGATTACCTGAATCATATATTCATTCAATGATAACTGTCTGAAACGGTTAATCATTTTTAATTTTTAAAAAATAAAGGAGTTTTACAGGATGACGTATTGAAAATTAGGCATTCAAGTCCTGTCACACTATTTCAATCTGAATAAAACCTACACGAAATCAATACTCATCAATCCACTAGTATAGTTTGTTTGAATAGAATCATTTAGCCGTTTTTGAGTAAATTAAAAAAAAAGGTGCAAAATTCGTGGTATAATGTTCCACTTCTGGTTCTAACCACTCGGCTTATAGTTAGTTGTCTTGAATATGAAATTTTATTTTATTTTCGTTTTTGTGCTAGATTTATCACACACATATATATTTGAAGGATTTGTTAGTCATTTAGGCTAATAATACGGGAGACGGAGGCAGGTTTAGGTCACCCGTCGAGCATGACACCCATTGTAAGTAAAAACTTTATAAATATAAACCTGAATAATTAAAAAACCCGACTTTGAAAGCTCTACGGCATATTCTACATTATATGAATTATAGAAATAGATAGTCAGATGCTTTATATTTATATTGTTTTTTAATCTATTTTTTCCCCTAATGCTACAGCTCTCATTTGTGAGAGATTGCATTATATTTCATAAATAAATAAAATAAAATAAAAAACATACCCATAAGGATAGACGGATGATCATTTAAAATAAATGTACATCGGAGATAAACAAAAATGACATTTAATCCCTGTCAGACTATTCATTTCAATGAAAATAAAAACTTGTTTATATTAAAGATCGATATTAATTTTTGTGGATAGAAGATGGCCTCGAGACCTTCTTGTTTAGACTCACTACCAAAGAGTGCTGCCAATGGGCAGTTTCTCTTCATGTTCATTCCATGTGTTATAACATTACAGCATATTTACTTGATGTATTTTTTGTACAGTTGTAAATTTAAATAAAAAATATATTAAAAAAAAAATGTTTTTGTGGACATCTCATGCAATAACCTGTCTTCAAAATTTCCGTTTTCGCACTTAATCGTTTTTATCAAGGAGTAACACACACGCAAGTTAAAAATAATGGACATCCATGCGTGTATTGGTTTTTATTTTTTATCTCTATATTCATAAAATCATGTCGCGATTAATGTTTCCGCGAACTCCTACAGAAGGATTTAATATGGTTTTCACTATCAATTAGGGCATTCTTTCTTGATGGTTTATGAGTAAAATACGTTCCAATTAAGTTTTCATTTAGAAGGAAAAATTAACTTTTCTGTAATCAAGTCATCGAAAAATTATTTCTGAACTATGCGTTGTAATATAGACCTATAATATACCGTTGGAAATCGCGAGATTTTAGAAAAGTTAATATGCAATAAAATAAGTTGTACAAGTTAAAAGTATGTTGTTATAACCCCATAAAGTTAAGTTAATTGTAATATTGTGATGAGGGAGGTTATGGTCATTCAGTGTTGCCACCGTACAGTATCGTACAGGTTATATTCTTCCATATAGAACGCAGGATTTTATAATAAACATTACATACCAAATTGTATGTAAGTTGTCAAAATAAATGGAAAGTTGTTATAAATCCATAAACTGGTATTGTTATTAATTATTTCTACATTTTTGATCATTTCATGAAAACAGATGTTCCATTGAAAACTAAATTAAACTTTTAAAATATATTTTGAATAGTTAATTATAAATATAAAATAGTAATCTATATTTATAAAAGAAAGTGCCATTCCACTCGATTTTCTGGTCTTCGCAGTTTCTCAAAAACGACTATGGTTGTGAAGTTGAAATTTCTCCTGGAGACGAATCTTAACGTCTTTATGTGCAATAAAACTGGGTTTGGGAAAACTCCTTCTCCAAGTGATTAAAAAAAATACTTTTCTAAAACGTAAAACAAAATTGTTTTTCGAATAACTCAAAAACTATACGCATCCTCAAAAACTATAAGTACTCATTTGAATGACAATCGAATTTCTAACTACCTAGAAGTAAAATCGTCTTGATCTGATCAGAAATAGCAAAGATACTAAAATACTTATAACAAATATATTTTGGTAAATTTATTAATATTTTATTGTTGTTGGTTATAGGATGTTTTATTATGTAGGTTATGTATTTTATTAATTGGCTGAAAATGTTTAAGTTTTGAAAGGATAATAGAACTTAGTTCTGAACCCAAAAAAATGCGAGCTTATTCAGTTGGAAGGGTACACCCCTGGTGAAAAAAATACGCATTTATGTTACATAGAAGTTAAGATGGTATAGAATGATAATGTTTTAAAGCAAAAAGTTTAGTATTAGATAATCAAGAGTAGGCTACTTGCTACATGTATATTATTGTAGATTAAACTGAATAAAATTAATATCTGACAATCAAAAATAATCATTTATTTGTCATATATAGATATAGTTAAAAGTTTAACTCACTGCTATCTCAGGTATATTTATATTGTATAACCTCACCTAACACAGTTATTTCTTAATTAGCAGCAATTAAAAAAAAAAAATGAAAAAGTCGCGTGCAAAGCCCCGAGGTACTGCTAGTAAGCCTAATAAAATACGCACCGGTTTAACATACAAAACAAATAAACTGAACCAATTTTAAATAAACTGCTGATTAAATAAAATGATGAATATACGTCATAAAGTAAATATTTTCTTCCTAAGTGCACTTTTCGTTACGATGAACACATAATCCGAAAGTGACTGTACGAAATTGAACTTTTTAAAAATATAAATGACACCACCTTTAAATTGCATCCGTCCGAAGCAAGGGGTGGTTTACTAAATCCGAATATAAAAAGAAAATTTCCTGATGTAAAACAGCTTCTATGTTATTTCAGAATGAAATTGGTCTAATGAAGGATTAATTACCTTGAGATTGTCCTAGAATCTAGAAAACCAGATGGCCTAGACGTAGCTGAGCGGTAATAGATCCCAAGTACCTTATTAAAATCCAGAGGACTCAAAAGCCACTTTCACTGCCTATAGCTTCCTTAATAGATAATTTTTTCAATCGGTCTCATTAAATGTAATCCCAGACTTGAATTTCTAGTTCCAAATTGGTAACTTTTTTTTTTTTTTTTTTTTTTTTTTGAGGTTTTAGGGTTATTCCAATAACTAGAATAGATAAATCTATAATATAATTCTAGGTTAGAGATATTAGGAGTTTTGCAGGAAGTGTATTCCGTTTGATCGTATTCACTACCCGTTGTTGATTGGAGCGGTGACCTTTCGCGGAAGTAGGCGATCATCGTACTACACGCATTGGGTTGCAAATGAAAATTTTTAAACTTATACGGATGATTTGTAAGTTCTTTTGGTGTATTAGTTCGTGTACTATAGCCCTTTTTGTTTTCACTTACCAATATATGAAATATCTAGTAAGGAAACGTATTTTGATCGTGAATATATTTTTCAGGTTTTAATGAAAATACATTTTTAAGGGTCCACTGATGGTGAATGGGCCAGAGATTTGGTCAATAATCGTCTATACACACAGAAACGCGGGTCTTGCTGTTCTAACGTGAAGCGAAATTCACGATTTATTCGCGCTCTGTCGTCACCAAAAATAACCCATCGAACATACATTTTCTCTTCGATCCTTGATAATCCTCCGAGGCGTCTGAAAAGAAGATGGCCCCTAGACCTTCTAGTTTAGCTTAGTTTTTGGAGAGCTGACAGTGGGTAGTATCTCTACAAGACGGTATATATTGTATCACATTTATTAAATGTATTTTATAATACAGTTTTAAATATCAATAAATATGTTCTTTTTTTTAATAATAAAGGAAGTTAGTGAAAATATGTTTTGCGCGCACTATTTTTATGAAGCAAATCGATTAAATATATTAAAAATCGAATGACTTAAATTTCTCACAATACTAACTTTAGCAAAGAGGCAAGATATCACAATACTTATCTCACCTCCTTTCGCCTTCTTTTATCAGCTACTACGTTTAAAACTATATCTGTCTGTAAAGATATGACAAAACATAATTATAAGTGGTCGCCATTTGATATCGTGCCTACTTAACCTTGTAATAGGTTTGAAGGAAATGTTTCAAGATAAAAATTTGATACCATGTCATTCAACCCTGGCGCAGGAATGATTCCCAAGTTCGTTCAGTCAACGAACAAATCCATGTGTTAACAAATTTTATGTAAAGAATAACATTTCATTTTTTCAAAAAGTGACATTTATAAAAAAATTACAAATATTTCATATAAAAAGATGTATGAGTATTTATTTCTCTTATTTGGGAGATTAGATAATATATGTTTATTTCATCAATTTGACCTAATGTAATCATAATTATAATAAAAATGTTTTTAATAAACATTATGATAACTATTTATAATTATTAACTATAAAAAATTACTCATTTTTTTAGAAGAGAAAGGAACTAAAATCCTCCTCTCTTAAGGACAAATATTTATATCATATTTCATTTAAAGAAATAATATAAATAAGAGTAATAAAAAAAAATTACTAATCACGCAGTATACACTAATGAATAGGAGAAAAGTCTCGGCTAAATAAAAAAAAACTAGGGAATAGTTAAAAAGGTAACATAAGTATTGATAATTGCACAGGTACGTCACGTGATGAATTGTAATTTAAAAAAAATAATATTACTAAAACAAAGAAACGATAACAAATAAAGTGATATCAAATATAATAAATAGAAAATAAATAAATTTTCTGTAAAATGTTGCAGAAATATATAATTATAAATCATTTCCTTAATGTTATTTCAGATAAGAATGTGTTTTTTAATTTTATTAATATCAAGATATGGTTTGTTATTTAAAATAAATAAAATTAAAAGTACTATTGATGAACTTTTAAAATTCGGCAATAAAGCCCTGTCAAACAAATTTTATAAAGATAAGACCTACTTTATAGCAAGATTACATTAAACATTAATAAAACTAGTCTTGTCCAAATCGTTTTCTGAGCTAATCTCAAATGAATAAAAAACAAAAAAACAAGGTAATCTCAAATATATATTATAGATATTAGGAATATAATAATAAAAACACAAAGACCTTTCCGCGGGACTAGGTCATTTGGACTTGAGGGATCCTAAAACGTGTAGTACCGGTGAAAACTGGAATACGAAAATTTTCAAGCCCGCAACACTTTCCCTTTCTATATATTTCATATACAGGTAAGAGAAAGTAATAATTAAATGTACAAGAAAATATTGTAGAAATATATAATTAAAAGTCATATATAAAAAAAAAAATATATAATATATATATATATATATATATATATTTTATATATATATAACAACCATACATCTAAAATCTAACATGGCCATAACATCCGTTTTACAATTACCTTTGTTTTTTATATCAAAATCATAAAGAAGTATTTTAAATTATCAATCTGTTGGAGGCTCGAAAATTGCAGCTAAAAAAAATAACAGCATAAGACAGCTGCCTCTTCGGATATTGAAATTCCTCTGTCTTCGCGTGTTCTTTGACGCTAAATGGAGGATTGACCCTTGTCCGCGGAATCTCTGTTAGAATTCTAGAAATTTCTTATCTTTATATAGTTCCTCATACCAAAACATTTCCTTTACATAATATTTTATCAAATTCATATTTGATAATATTTTTCCGTGATCCATATTCACAGCATCGGTATTTCTTAAGTACACATCTTGCTTGACAACGCAGTCTAGCATAGCGAAGCCTTTTATGCGAAGCCACAATGAAACATTAAAAAATTCTATACTAATCTACAACTGTCATCAATGGAAACGAAACAAACAACAAAAGAATGTCCGCTATAACGATTAAATAATTTCTAATAATTAAAATATAAGTTGACTATATTTAAATACAATGAGTTTCATCATTTTTTAAATTTTGGTGGTCCTTGCCATTACGCTAAATGGAATATTCCGCGAAATATTTTTGCTCAGAACAATGGGTCACAACCTTAGTTTTTTACAGAGTTGAGCTAGGGGAACCACTAAAACATGAAATTCCTCTCCTTTCCAATCCTTGAAATCTAAAATTTTGAATGCATGTTACTTCTCCGCAAATAAAATGCTCCACAATGGCATTAATATCCAACATGGTGGTGAGTTGCCCCAAACCAAGATCTCTCTCACGACGAACTCCATACTTAGTCTATTTTTGTTCAGTGTGAATATGTATAATTGTTATTATTACTGTGGGAGACAGCTAAATGTTCTAACATCAAACGCGTTCAATCCTTCTAATCCAAAGTCCTCCGAACAATACTTAATGGTCCTTATTACGTTACCAACCGTACCTTACACCACGACATTAATATTCCATTTATTCTAGACCTGGTACCATCCAAATCCCATCAAAACCTTTATACATCATCCCAGCCCTCTAGAACTATCCTTATCCAGCTCCATCCACCCTACAATCCTCCACGAAGATTGAAACGGCAGTGGCCACGAGACGTTTTGTAAACATTTATACAGGAGTTCTTACACTAGTCAGATTATCCTCTCATGTACTGCATGATTTTGGCTCTAACTCAGTGACGCGGCTGAGAGGGAGGCGCTAGGATCTCTTGGATTCTACTTTTCCCTCCACAAGTAGAGGGAAAGGCCTAGCTCGTAGTTTCTTTAGCATATTGTATATATCAATGATTGTGTGTATGATCTTTGTATTTATTTTAATTGTTTTTTCTTCTGTGTATATATATATATATATATATATATATATATATATATATATATATATATATATATATAACAAATTAATCATCGACCTTTTTTTATATTATATTGTTGAAATAATTCGGTTTTGGCCATTAACCATAATGGCCCAAAACCGAATTATTTCAACAATTATATATATATATTATATAAATGTATATTCAATATACATACATACATATATTTTTTTCTTTAGATTGATTTAAATTGTTGTTATAAATACTGTATAAATGTGTCCATATCAAATTACTATGTCATTAAAAAAAAAAAAAAAATCATAATTTTTTTAACGTTAAATTGTATTATTTTTCCTTAAGAAGAAGGAGCAGGGGCAGACCTAGACTTCGTTGCTGCAGGACGTAGAGGAGGACCTTCGGTCGTTGGGTGTCAGCGGATGGAGAAGGGCAGCCGAAGACAGGTCAGAGTGGAGGAGGATCGTTGAGGAGGCCAAGGTCCTACAAGGACCATAGCGCCGATAAATAGATATACAATATATAATAAACGTAAAATTTAATTTTTTTAAATGTTTTTAAGGGAGAATCAAAATATTCTTTTGATGAATCGCTTACTTGTGTCTTCAACAAACAAATTAATTAATTTCAAACGCAAAGCTAAAATAACAGTTAAATATGGAATGAATATCTACAAGACATCGTATATTTACTTTCACGTACCTATGTATAAATATAGTAAGGCATACGAAATATATTAAGTATTGTGATCGTGAACATTTTTGAATTCGAGTTGACACTGGAAATACACGTTTTAGGGTCCCTTGAGTCCAAATGACCAAGTCTCGCAAAAACTATGTGTGTGTGGTAAACCTACCTTGATAAGATATATGAAACTAAAACTTCATGAGCACATATGATATTGATTTAAATGGTACTCTATGTTTAATCATAATCGTAGAAATCAGTTGAACAGAGATCTAAATAGTTTTTGGATATATATTTACAAAAAAAATAATTTTTTTTTTCTTGTTTTGATACCATTTAAGACAAAAACATAAGCTACTTATTAAATATATAACATAATTTATATAAGAATTATAAATTTAATATGAAACAATAGCGACAAAAACATCAGATTGGTTCCAACTAATCTATTTGAGTTGTACAAGGATTCGAAACTTGGCTACTTAATGAGCTATTCTAATAATAATAATAAACAAATAAAAATAAAAAAAAAGGCTAGAACAGCTACGAAAGAGAACGAACGATATATTTTATAAATGCTTTTTTTCTTTTTTATTCTGGAAAACATCATAGATGAACAATAATAATAGCACTCAGATAAGCATGATTTCACTACTCCGACATTATTATCCTCAGATATCAGTAAAGTATATTTTTTATTCGCCATTTTTCCATTTGATTTCTTGCTTTACAACTGTACATTTTTCATCAATGATGATATAACTCTTTCCGGAAAATAGTTGTTTAAACATTATTAGCAAAATGAGGTGGGTAATTGTTTAAAATAAAGAAAGTTAAAATAAAATAAAAGTTTTAATAAAAAAAAAAAAAGAAATTCGGCATTTGAGTTTTGTCAGACAATTTTAATAAGGATAAGACTACCTTACAGTAAAAATCATTTCACTAAAATTGATATAAGTTTAATTACATTCGTTAAATTAAACTCTCTATATCGATACACAATTTAATGGGCTTTAACATCGTTTGGATTTTATTCTGATTGAACTAGTCTCACAGGGCTCAAATGACGAATTTTCTTCCTCTGATGTACCTATAATTTTATAGATTCCAAAAAATTAACTATATCATTCTTTTAGCATAGATAAAAAAAAAAGACTAAATATAAAAGGTGAACAAATTTGACAACCAACTAAAGGAGAAAAGAGCAAATATGTTTTTTTAGATTTTTCTTTTCCGAACCTAAGAATGGTAATAGTGAAGAATAATATACCATTGGAAAGCTAAAAATTTATATATAAAGCTGAAAAATGTAATTCATAAAGACGTTAAAGGCATAAAAGTAAGTGCTAATTGTTAATTTGTTTTTAATAGTTCATAAATCGATTATAACAACTAAGGTAAGTGAAAGTCGTGTGTTACCCGAGCCAGATTTTTTACATTATACATTATAATACATTTTAATTACCTCTAATTGTATTATGTACAATGAAATTATTTTAATTTTATTGTTATGATTATATCAGTATTTGTTTCGTTTTGTACTTATCTACTGTGGAGGTAGTACAGAGTAGTACTTATGAATCAATTTTTATATTCGAGACTCAGATTCAATAATTAGGTAATACCGTACGTGCGAAGTTAGATACTAAACTACATTGAAATAATCACAAGTAAAAATTTAAATTAAATAATCCATAATATTTTTTGGTTATATTTTCAAAAATGAACCTTGTAATCGAAAAAAAAAAATACCCCCATCCCCTAAAAATTTGAGGGCTTACCTTACAAGATACGTAGAACCCGAAAGACGAATAAAATAAAAAATCTGTTTGTACGAAGTCCGCCGTCCGTGGCATTTCTACGAAACTACTGGACCATTTTCTTTAAAATTCACCAAAAAATACTAGGGCAGGCAACGATGATCCGAACACCTAGACGTTGATATCAACTGGTTATTTTTAATGAAGGCCGATTAAATTAAATGAGAACTACGTTATTTTCGATGATCGAGAAAAAATATAGTGTTTTTTACCCAATAAAAACCAAATAATTAAAAAACAAAAATTAAATGTTATCCATAAATACGCCCATTACTCAGTTATTTTTAAAGATAGAGAAAAAAAATTAATGGTGTTATTTAAACAAAAAAAAAAAAAAACTATTATAGGTGGAATATTCAGGAGTCAGTCCTTTTTTTTAAACATTTTTAATTTTGCCAACTTCTCCCCCCACTTGTGGAGGAGCAGCCGAGTCTAGGGTCCCTTTAGCAGATTGTATATAGTTAAGTTTGCTTGTATGATTTTATTTATTTCCCAACTTGTATTTATCTTTACTATAGGTTGTTGTTTTGATTTGTTTTTGTTTTTTTATTAATTGTTATTTTTTTGTATAATTTGAATTTATTTATTTCCGATTTTATGTAATTTGACTTTATCATTATTTTCTGTATATATTGTATGAATGTGTATTACAACACTATTACTACTGTTCATTATGTAACAAATTGTAATATTTTTCAATAAATAAAAAAACAAACAAAAATTTTGCCAACGTTTCGGCTCAAGCTTGGACTATTAACTATTCAGTTTATGCTTGGACATGGCTCAGTAATGCCCAGATGATGGCTCACAAGCTTGAGCCGAAACGTTGGCAAAATTAAAAATATTTCAAAAAAAAGGACTGACTCCTGAATATTCCACCTAAAGTAGTTTCTACAGTCGACAAACATCCTCAATATAAAAAACAACACGAATAATTAGAAAAAATAGAAAAAAATTATTATTATTGAAGATAGAGAACAATCGAAAAGATTAGCAGCTATATACAATTATGCAGAAATATAGTTTTTTGGAAATAATAAACCATTGTTTAATAATTTGCAGCGTTTTTTAAAATTTATTTGTCATCCCATTCTATTTCAGTTAATTTTATAAAAAGATTTTCATTTTATATGAATTGTATAATTATCAATTGTTTTCTTGATTTCATCTAAAATAAATGTTTCTGTCGAAAATTATTTTATATATATATTAAAAGTAAATGTAACCTTATTTTAATGTTTCAAAATTGATTTTAACAAGAGAGGCAAATGAAAGTCTTGTGTAGCGCGTCTGATTTTTTTTTTTTATTACCAACTAATTTATAAGCAATTACTGAGAACAATGGCACGGTTCTAGGATGTTTATTTCGTTAAATTATCAATAAAATATCAATTATTGGTTCTGACGTAGAGTGTTTACATAAGTAAACTGGAGTTAATGATACGTTGCTCGGAAATACAATGACACATTTGTTGAACGGCGACGAGCTGGCTCCATACGGAATCATTAAATAGAAATATTATAAATAGTATTCATTTCTTAGAAGAATGGTACAGTTCTTGTATTCTAATTTGATTAAATATTAGGAAATTTCAGTCATTAGTCTTGGCATTGAGTGTTTACATAATTATATTAGAGTTGATTATACATCGGCCCACAGGACAACGACAGGTTTTCTTTTTTATAGCGATGGATAGACAACTAACAGAGTCGTTAACAAAAAACCTATCGATATTTATATGGCGTCGTCTGGTATTAACTTAAAGGAAGGTATTGTGGCAAAAATTGATACACGCGCCACGATTAGGCCACTTGCAACAGATCTAGCGACACTCATTACTCGGAGGCTGCCTGCTCACCGTGATGTACAGTTTTTGCATCCATAAGAATTTTTACTTCCACTTAAAAATATATGAAATATAAAGTAATGGGAAGTATAGCGATGGTTAAATTTTCTAATTAGAAAAGGTACTATATTCTTTCTAGGAAATTTTACAAGAATCGCAAAAAAACTTTTATTAATTTATTATAAAAGCCAATTTATATTATTTTTGCATTAAAAACTGGTATTTTTTTTACTATATTAATAACACTTTATAAAAGTTATATAGTGAAATATTTTAGTATGATTTGAAACGAAGCTAATTGCGCAATGAGTATCTTTAGAAAATAATTGCATTTATAATTCGCGTTTTTAAAGGACTTGAGAGTTCATCAGATAAAATTAAATGAGGAGAACATAAATATGTCGAAATACCAGTTTCGTAAAAAATGTCCTTTCAATATCTCTCAATATCAAAATCTTAAATATCAACTTAAATTCAGGTTTCATAGGGTCCACCTGAGTACAAGAAAACCAAGTTCAAGAAAAAAGGTCTGTATGATGAGTCTAGCTCAAAAACGAAAAGTCTTACAAAACTGAAATTTGATATTTATAAGACAATTATACTCCCGAGATGTTACAGCTACTTTTTCACTTAAATCGGTTGAACGGATACCATGTATTTTGGATATTTTTAGTGCAATCTCAAAAACATTTATAAGGATTTTGATTAAACTTGCTATATCCATGTAAAATTAAATGAGCTTTAACATCATGTAGGTTACATTCTGATTGAAATAGTCTGACTGGGCTTAAATTCCGATATTTAAAATTGTCTTCCTCTCAAGTACCTTTAATTTTGTAGATTCAATAAAAATAGCCATTTTATCTTGATAGCATTGACAATTAACAGCTAAATATGCAAGTTGAGCGAATTTTATAAATAACTTAAGGAGAAACTGAAAAAAATATTTTTTAAAGCAATTTTTTGTTTTAACATAAGAACAGTAATATACGTTACATGCATAATATACGGTTGGAAAGCTAAAGAAAAAATATTATTTTATATCAAAGCTTGTAAAAGTTAATAAAGAGTGACGAAAAGCCGAAAAAACTAACTGATTATTTTAGATAATAATATGATAGATTTTTTAATAAAACACATGTTTCTATAGAAATTCAATTTAATTAATTATTTAATGGTTTCATTCATTTCGTTAGAAAAGTCTTAACTATGCAACTGAAAGTAAAATTAGAGAAATACATTTCTGCAGGTCTTTCTTTAGATAACGTTGTGAAAAATAAGTCCATATAGCATCTAAAATGATTTTGAAAAAAGAAAGGACTAGGAATTATCAGTCATCGCTCGTATCATTTAGAATAAATAAAAATGTGATCATAAGACAGTACATTTATATGTTTACAAGGAGAAAACCTCACTAGTATCACACCGACTTTCATGAATATTGTAAGAAGGTAAATCTAGACATAAAAATATTAGACTGTGCAAAAAAATAGGGTTAGTTTCTTAGCATGGCGTATAAAAAAGTAGGGATTATGAGAACGTGCAACAGGAAGAGAAAATCTGTTTTAACTCCAACTTGTTGTTGAGAACTAAGATTTGGTAATAAGAAAAAGTATCATTGCCATTTCATGAAGAGTACTGGATTCAATATTCAAAGATCTGGTTATGGCCATTCTCGATCTGTGATTCCAACTCAAACATTTCCAGACACCAGATACAAAGAAGTACAAGAAGACTAACTTTAGGAGACAAAATCCGACGTAAAAAAAGGTAGAAAGAAAATGTAAGCATTGATTCATTGAAAACTGACTTAAATGTATCCAACTTTTTGTTGGATTCGTTCCTCTCTGTTCCTTCCTCATTAAATCTTTAGGCCATTTTTATAAGATATCTGTGGATCAAATTCCAAAATAATAGATTTTTAAGTTCTGATATATTCTAGATAGTTTCTCATTAGAGTATATCTGTATTAAAAAACTGTAAAACTTACTGAAAAAACGATCAAAACTCCCAACCTAACCATCATCAGGCCTATTTGGACATGTGGGATTGAGCTATGAGCAGTGACTAAGACATCTAATCCCTCCCTCATCTAATACTTACAATTCAAAATACTTCACACAATCCTAAATACTCCTTTTTTTGTCATTATTAAAATAACCCGTTAGCTCTAGACAATCCGAAAAATAATACCTCTTTTAATTCCACCCTTTATGCCGTTACGAACCCGCATTGTCAGTAACCTATCATTTAATTTGTTTCCTGATAATCCTCCGAAGCGACTTAAAGGAAGACGTCCAAGGTACCTTCAAAGTCAAATTAAACATTAAGTTATAATACTACAGGTCATTTACTTATTTTATTGTATCAATACTTTGTAAAATTCAATAAATGAATAACATAAAATTAAATTATTGAGAAATTTTCAACAAGTGTACAGATACCTTAAATAATATGTTTTTTTCATACACACGCAGTTCAATATTATCATTAAACATCAAAATAATAACGCGTTTAGAAAAAGTAAAGCATTTCTGAATGTTTCAACGTTTATCTTCCTGGTTCCTTCCCCCCCCCTTCTAAAATTATTACTTAAGTCACGGACATTTTTGTTTACCTATCAATCGAAAACAAAAAGTAAAAAGTCAGAAAATCATTGTAAACAAATCAACAACTGTAAAACATAGTCCCAAAGGCCATGTTTCTTAAATCGAACCATAAGGGTAGAGCAACTGAGAAATCTATATTTTAGCAATTTTTACTACTTTGGGACATCATTTTATACTTGAAAACACAAAAAAATAAAAAAATATCAAAAATCTGGAACATATATGTAAAAAATATTGGTTACAGAACGTACAACAAAATTTCAATGGTAGAAGACAAATCAGTGCGTGAAGACAAACAATAATAAATAAGAAGAAACAACAGAACTATTAAGTTTGAATCCATTTTGAAGATTTCTCTAACTTTTATAGCTAGTTTAAATGATAATGTTCATTAAAATAGTCAAATGATAAAACTTAACTCACCAACAGCTCCACTCCAAACAGCTATCCACAAAAATCACTACTGAACCAAACACTACCGAATACCACAATATAAGTGGTAAGTAGAGGCGCTAGTCGTAGTGGGGACTATACTGCTTTCTGATTGGTGAAGAGATGGGAGTGGGGGGTGGTAAGTTCGAAGCACCACCTAGCGGCTGAGGTTGAACTATTCCACAGGTACCCTAAATATGTAAGTATATGCCAACCACAACGGCACCCATCTAATCTTAAGCGAATTATAAATATAAATAATTAATAAGTCTTTTATGATTATTTCTGTAATTTTTATTATTGTAGTAATAAATAAAACATTTTTAGAAGAGAAATGTTCTAAACTTTATTTTATATAAACATTTCATCCCAATTGAAAAAAAAAAATAGAGCAAATTTTTCAACATAAAAAAAATCTGGCAGCTGGTATCGTTTATTAAGTACTGCGTACCCGCTTTGTAAACGAAAACATGTTAAATATTCAAATAATTTTATTAATACAGAACACTAAATATTTAAAAATGAAAGCTGAAACTTGTTATTACAAATAGTTCATTATTCTTCCCACAACAACTGATATAAAACCCTGGAGTTTCCCCGCATCGTGCATTGTAGAGAGGAAGGGGTAAAGTTGAGAAAACTTATTTTTTTAAATATTTTATGAATATATCAAAAAATTATCATGTTTATTGCAAACGTTGTAACAAATAAAGTTTAAGAACTTTAAACAATATAATAATGGGTGACCTGGTAACATGGTGGTTAGCATAACAGCATCCTATCCCAAGATCCCGGGTTCAAACCCGCAGGTGGTCCTAGGATTTTTTAATGGGAGTAAAAAATCCTTAGTAATGCTGTAATGCCTTTAGAGGGGACGTTAACAGGTGATCCCGATCCTGTGCGATGTGAGGTACTCGTTTATGATCCCTATCCTAATTAAACCTGGATAGGCAAAATTTAGGACTCCCACTGTAGCATCGTCCGATTAACGAAAGCACCATAAAGAGACGATAAATAAACAAACATACAAACAATAATATAATAATGATTCTATACACCATTCTCCCAAATATTTGGTTACGGTGATATTTCAGGGATCATGAGTTATGCATTCTTCTCCTTCATTAAAAATACTTCAAACATGAAAATTGCTCTGCCAAAATAATGAGTTTAAATTTGAAGGCTTGATCCATAACAATAATTAAGTTCAGATACAATGTTGATCTCGAGATTTTCAGTTGATTTTTACAATAGCAATAAATTCCCTTACTATATATTTCATATATATTACTACATATTATATAGTAGTTCAGTTAAAGTAAAATGTCTCTCATTATTAAGACTAATAAAAAATGGATACCTTGCAGAAAAAGGGATATAAATTGGAGATCAGCGAGAGAAATGGCGCAGAATAGGAATGCCTGGATCAGCCTCTGCAAGCGACCCCTCACACTGCTGTGCGGTAGAGAGGAAAGATGAAGAAAAAATGGATACATATTAACTATTAATTAATAATATAACTAATTTATGTAGAAAAATTATAAATTAATATCTAGCAAATGAAGCCATTTAAGATATTTGTATTAAAGAGATTGATGTTATAAACTACCGAACATCTATTGTATACAATCTAACAATCAAATTTTTATATTATACAACCCTTCCAATCTCGAAGGATGAATTTCATGGTTAAATATTTATTTATCATTGAAATTGTCTATAATGACTTTAATTTTCCATATGTTGGGACTTAACGATTATTAAATTGTATACAATTGATGTTCGGTAGCCCATAAACTCAACTCCGTCAATCCAAATATATTCAATGGTATCAGCTGTTAGATATTAATTTATCAATTTCTCATTAAATTAGTTATGTAATAAATTAATAGTTAATATTTATCCATGTTTTATTACTTTTAATAATGAGAGACATTTTACTTTAACTGAACTACTATTTATGAAATATATAAATGGAAAGGAAAATATCTCCGTAACCATTTATTTGGGGAATAATGTACAGAATCGTTATTACATTATTTAAATTTCTTAACCTTTATTTCATTGCAACGTTTGTAACAGTGTTAGGCAAATACACAGAAAAAAAAAGTACGGAGAACTGTAATCAAAATAATACGAAATACAGTACTCAGTACTTTTTGTACTTTGTAAGGAGTTAAATTGTCCAATATAGCAGCTTCATACCTGATAGATAGCACTAGGATTTTTTAAGGGAGTAAATAAACATTGGTTAATTCGTCCTTCGAAAGAGAAGTACAAAGATATGAATTTGGTATAAAAAAATACATAATAGAGCCTTCCGGGTTTGAACCTCCGACCTTGGGCATACATTGCTGCTAGCCACGTATCACCACCGGTGACCCTTAAAAGGTTTAACAATGGTTAAGGATTTATATTATATCCCTATGTCCGCGCTTTCAAACCCGGCAGATCGTTTTAGATTTTTTCGAAGAGAGTAAAAAATCCATAGCGATTTCGTCTTTCGAAAGGTATGTATTTTTTTTTTAAATATAATTTTGGTTGAAAAATGAAACAAAATATGATAGGACCCTCTACCGGGTTTG
Source organism: Piezodorus guildinii (assembly GCA_023052935.1). Lineage (NCBI taxonomy): Eukaryota > Metazoa > Arthropoda > Insecta > Hemiptera > Pentatomidae > Piezodorus > Piezodorus guildinii. Next base: position 61,680,820 of record CM041295.1, read on the forward strand.
AGCCCGCCACTTTAGGCATGGAATAGAAAAAATCCTCGATGCGTAAGCGCGGTTTTAAAATCTATAGTACTATGTGATTACACGTGTAAAAACAAAACAAAATAATATACCCCTATATTGATTTTATCTGAAAAGATAAAATAAATCGATAATATTAAAAAAAAAGATAGCCTAAAAAAATTATTAATAAACTTAAAATGGATAACACCTCTACTTAATTTATGTAGGTAATATACTGTACTCTGATGACCTCGTATAAACAAGTAATTTGCCAATCACTGTTTTGCAATATACACGATAATTTTGGGATATATACATAAAAATATATTTCAATATGTTATTGTGCGAATGAATTACAAAATTTTATTTTAATAATCTTAACATTAAAAATATTAAAAAAAAAAAAAAACTGTGAGTAAATAATCTTGATAAAGGGGAAAAGACCACGAAAAGTCGATTATACTATGTAAGAAGTTGTTAAAATGATAAAATATGCATATGAAGAATCAAATGCTTTAATATAATAATTAAAAAATAAAAATACACTTGATGTATAAATGAATATCAAGTAGATCATCATTTGCAGTTTTCTACCTAGATTAATCACTGTTCCAGATCTGCCCAGTAGCAAAAAATATGTAGAATTAACTGATATATCTTTCCACAGAAACGAATATCAAGAATCAAAAGGCGCTGAAGGAAAACACTTTATTAATGTGATTCAGTGATATTCGATTTGTCCGAAAACCTAACTTCTTTTTAATCGCGTGTTAAGACTCCAACCGAGCGGTCATGAATCTTCACCAGAAATAGTCGTAGAGCGGAAGTTTCAGTTAATTTTTACAAGCAGCTTACATGGAAAACGGTGAAAAGTGATAATGCGAAATGATTTAATCGATTCCAAGACATCAACTATGTAATCTCAAAGGGTTAAAGGGAACATCTAATTCCCTTACTTTTTTCAACCTAATTGCCGTAAAACAAAATAATCGTTCTCGTTTCAGGCGTTTAGTACCTTGCAAATTCACACGCACACACTGCTTCTAAGAATTCAGCCTGTGCATGCTAAATTCCTCTTCCAATTAAAATTATTAGTTAATAACTTTTTAAGATACTTTTAGTAACAGATATGCATAGAAAGGAAACGTATTCAGTAGTATAAAATATACATACATACACATTTGCAATATAGATAGGTATTGGAATAGTAGGTGTGTCAATTTCCGTCTAAAATTATTATTTTATTTTTTTTTAATTTATATTTTATTGAATTTTACAACTGTATATTACATAAATACAATAAGTAAAAGTGATGAATAATAATAAAAGGCGTAAAAGGCTTGGGAAGAAACTACCCAGCGGTAGAACTTCGATGTTTATTTAAGTTAGTAGATCCCGGAGGCCATCTTCTTTCCAATCGCCTCGGAGGGTTGTCAGGAATATGTGAGGTTGATAGGTTGCGGTCAAGAGGGTTTATATGGGTTGGGAGGTTGGAATTAAAAGTGGTATATCTGGTACGAGAAAGGTCTGCAACAAATGGGATATTAAGGTCGTTATGGATGATTTCATTTTTGACGAAATAAGGAGCATTTAGGATTTCGCGAAGGATTTTGGATTGTAAGTATTGGATGCGGGAGGAATTAAATGGCTTAGTAGAGCCCCAAAGCTCGATTCCAAATGTCCAGATGAGTCTGATGACAGTAATATAAATGAGCTTTTTGTAGTGAATTGGAAGTTTTGAACGTTTGTCTAGTAAGTGTTGTAGTAATCGGTATCTACGGACAGTTTCTTGTCGTTTTAGTCTCGTGTAAGGGTTCCATGTAAGACGTTTGTCAAGATGGAGTCCTAGGTATCGGATTTGTTCAACAGGTATGAGTGGCGTATTATTATAGGATACGGTGGGGCATGAGGTCATCGGTTTTCGACGAAGGGTAAAGGTAATTTGGTAGGATTTTTTAGAATTTATTTTAATCCTCCAGTTCTGACACCATTTCTCAATGGCTGTGATGTGGGACTGAAGGATTTGGGATGCAGCGGTTGGATCATTATGGACGGATAACACACAAGTGTCATCTGCGTAAGTTGTGAGGACAGTGCTAGGATGGTACTTCGATGTTTATTTAAGTAAGTAGATCCCGAGGCCATCTTCTTTTCAACCGCCTCGGAGGGTTGTCAGGAATATGTGAGGTTGATAGGTTGCAGTCAAGAGGGTTTATATGGGTTGGGAGGTTGGAATTAAAAGTGGTATATCTGGTACGAGAAAGGTCTGCAACAAATGGTATATTAAGGTCGTTATGGATGATTTTATTTGTGGCGAAATAAGGAGCATTTAGGATTTTCCGAAGGATTTTGGATTGTAAGTATTGGATGCGGGAGGAATTAAATGGCTTAGTAGAGCCCCAAAGCTCGATTCCATATGTCCAGATGGGTCTGATGATAGTAATATAAATGAGCTTTTTGTAGTGAATTGGAAGTTTTGAACGTCGGATTTGTTCAACAGTGGCGTATTATTAGAGGATACGGTGGGGCAGGAGGTCATCGGTTTTCGACAAAGGGTAAAGGTAATTTGGTAGGATTTATTTTACTCCTCCAGTTCTGACACCATTCCTCAATGGCTGTGATGTGGGACTGAAGGATTTGGGATGCAGCGGTTGGATCATTATAGACGGATAACACACAAGTGTCATCTGCGTAAGTTGTGAGGCCAGTGCTAGGATGGAGTGGGAAAAATTATTTTAATATTTTTTTACTTTCACTTACCTATATATGAAATATATAGCAAGGAAAAGTATTGCGGTTGTGAAAATTTCCGAATTCGAGTTTTCACCGGAAATACACGTTTAGGGTCGCCTGAGTCCAAATGACCAAGTCCCGCAAAAAGGTCTGTGTGTGCGTCCGTGTGTGGTAAGTCTATCGCAAAAACTAAAATGAAATTTAATATTTAAAACAACTATACGCCCGAAATGTTACAGCAACTTATTCATTAGAATCAGCTAACCAAAAGAGCCAATTTATACCATGCATTTTGCACCATTTTATCATTTTCTCAAAAACGGCTCTAACGATTTTGATTAAGCTCGTGAAACTAATATGAATATTAAATTTAAAGAGCTTTAATATGATGTAGGTTCATTCTGATTTAATTAGTCTGACTCGGCTTAAAGGCTGATATTTTATTCTGAATTTTTCTTTCATTTACCTATATATAAAATAGTTGAAACTATTCAGTTGTTTCATTTAATGACCGCCTCCCGGACTAATTCCTTCAGTAATTCTCAACGGTCAACTAATTATATCCACTATATATAAAATATATATTAAAGGAAAGTATTGAGATCGTGAACATTTTCGAATTCCAGTTTTAACCGGAAATACACGTTTAAGGGTACCCTAGGTCCAAATAAGTCCCGCAAAAAGGTCCGTGTGTCTGATTTTTTCAAAAACGGCTCTAACGAGTTTGATTTAACTCCTTATATGGATGTAAAGTTTTATGAGATTTAGTTTGATGTAGGTTTCATACTGATTGAAATAGTCTTACAGGGCTTAAATAACGATATTCTTAATTTTTCTTCTTCTAAAGTACATTTACTTTTGTAGATTTAAAAAAGAATTAGGCACATCATATTATTCACATTGATAAAAAGCAGCTAAATATGTAAGCTGAGCGAATTCGATGAACAACTGAAGGAGTAAAGTGAAAAACATTTTTAAATGCAATTATTGTGTTTTTGAACACAACAATAGGAATATAATTGTATAATATACCGTTGGATAGCTAAGGATTTTAGAAAAAATATTATATAATAGACGGAATTGTAAAAGTTAATGAAGAGTGATGAAAAGCCGATAAAACTAACTGATTGTTGTAGATAAAAATATAATGTATTTAAAATTTCTTAAATTAATTTTAACAACGGAGGTAAGTAATAGACGTGTGTTGACCGCACCAGATTTTTTTCTCTATCAAATCTAATAAATATTTATTCAATAGAAAGAGAGATTAAATATAAAAAAGTGTTCTCTAGTGTGGTTACCTAGTTTCCACTGAAAATAGTTCCATTCATATCCTTTTTAAAAGTGAATCAAGTGAAAATGGTGGTTCTCTTGTTTCTTAAATCATATCCTAGTTATCTTATTGTTAAGAACTCTTTTGACGAGAATGGTGTCTTGAACTTGTAAAATAATAATTAAATATTACTTTATATATGAAAATCTGGCATATCCTTCGAAATAGTAAAAATAGTCATTTTATTATTCGAAATCCACCCTGCCTCCCTGAAATAGACAGTTATATGCTACTACGTACAGATTGAATTAACCGGAAGATAGATTAAACATTAAAAAGTGCCCTAAATTGAAGTTTACAATCATAAAACTAGAATTACCAAATACACACAAACAGCCCTTTTTGCGGGCGTAAATCTTTTGAACTCAGAACACTTCAAAACATTTAGTTCAGTTGATAACTCGAATTAGAAAATTTTAACGATCCTAATACTTCCCATTACTCTATATTTCACATATAGGCAAATGAAAGTATAAAATAAATATACAATAAGTAAATATGATCACTTGCGATTTGGTCCTGGAGAAGATCTTGTGAAGATACTACTTTAATGTTTTCTTTAAATAACAGGCCCCGAGACGACTGAAAAGACAATGCTTTTCAGTAGCCTAAGAGGTTTGTTAGGGAGGGTATGAGAGGTTACGAACAATTGGGTAGGTGTGGGATGGTAGTTTGGAATGAAAAGAGGTAAATATGTTTCGGACTAAGTCAACTGATCAAATAAGAAGCATTTAGGATTTTTCAAATTTTATATGTCCGATTCAATCCAAGAATATAGGAAGTTGGATTCGTTTTTCAAGTAAGAGTTTCTACGAGCAGTTTCTTATATGAGGATTCCATGTAAGACGCCAGTCAAGATGGAGTTCAAGATATCGGATCGTATATGCCTAAGGACACAGGTTCAAACCCGACAGATGGTTGCAGGGAGTGAAAAATCCTTAGTTATGCCACCCTTCGGAGGAGATGTAATATGGTAGCACCGAGCCAGTGTAATGGCAGGTACTCGTTAAAGATCCCCATCCTAATTAAGGTTAGATAGGAACACTTTATGATCCCCACTGTATCGTCCGATTAGCCACATCAGCATAAATGTGACGTTCAAAGAATAAAGAACTGATCTGTTCTACAGGGATATGTGAAAAATCATTATAAGATACTAGCAGACAGTATATCGAAAGCTTGGGACGATGGGTAAAGGTGATATTATTGGTATTAATTGTGATTCTTAATTTTGAAAGCATTCTTCAATCAAATCTAGTTGTGACAGCAGGGCTTGGAAAGCATCAGTAGGGTCATTGTTTGCTGTTAAACCACTAGTGTCATCAGCGAATTAGTGAGAAAAGTGGCAGAATGGATAGGATTGGACGTAGATACTACCTTGTGGAATCCCCGCAGATTTTGAAAAGAGAGTTAAGAAGGCAGGATTATAATTTAATTTAAATGTTCTCTGAGAGAGGTAGGGACGGATTAACAGGAAATATGAAGGGGAAAGAAATTGGCTGAGTTTGTAAAGGAGTCCCGGGTGCCAAACGCCTTTTCTAAATGATACATTAACATAGATAATAAGTGGCTAATTATATTTTAAGGTATGTAATAAAAATACCTGTTAATAGATAGAAATATTTTAACTATCTACAAACAAATGTTTAATTGACTAACAATTCACCCACTTTTTATTGTGGTTCGGCGTATAGACTAACTTAGAACTTCTCAATCATTACCACTATATAACAAAGAAGTTATCATAAACCAAATAATTCTTCTATAGAAAAGCAATTACTTAAAAAGTATTACTTAGTATAATTTGAAAAATCAAGTTTGGTACCCATTTCAGAGTATTAATAGCTAAAAAGCATCATAGTCTACAAAAATAACTAATGCAACATGTCCAATACTACTAGGCTATTACTGGGAATGACTTACCTAGAGAAAATATTCTGAACTGCAGTCAAGTCAGGATAAGTCAAATCTAAGCTCTTAAGCTTCGAATCAAGTTTTAAGTAGAGGAGATAGTGGTAGTGGGGACTATACTTGCTTGTGATTGGTGAAACGGTAGGAGTGGGGGAAGACAGGTGAGGCACCATCTAGCGGCGGAGACAGAACTATTTTCCTCCTATTTATACCTTTCTTTAAAGATATATGTTAATTAATATTTTTTTATTTATTCAGTAATATTACATTTTATAAAATTAATGACACTGGTTATAGTGTTATAGGATTTATTCACTCAATATTAACCAAATCGAAGGTAAAGTAAAAATGAAAATCTGGTGAGCGCAACACACAACTTTCACTTTTCTCTTTTCTTGAAATTAATTTTCAAGAACAAATGTATTTTTGGTTAAATAATATAACAATAGATATTACTATTTGTATCAATCATATCATTTTGTCACCTGTCATTAACTTCTACAGCATTGTATTTAAAATGACATTTTTTCTAAAATCTATAGCTTTCGTATGGTATATTATATATTTATATTACTATTCTTGTTTGAAGGGAAAAAAATAACCTGAAAAAAATTTTTTTTTTGTTTTATTATTTATATTTTTTTATGTGTGTTTATCATTTCTTTCACATTTTACTTTTAAATTATTTTTATCAATGTTAACCACCATAAATAATTAATTATTTCTAATAAATAGAATTAGAGGTACTTTAAGGAAGAAATTTTCAAAAATTCGAATTCTACTACTTCAATGAGAATAAAGCCAATACAAAAGTAATGCTAATTTAATTTAACATTAATATCGCGAATCTAATTAAAATAGGCAAAACCGTTTTCTCAAAAATTGTAAAAAGGTGAAAAATCCATGGTATAAAGTTCATCGATTTTGGTGAAAAAGTTGCTATAACATCCCAGCTATATAATTGTCTTAAATATAACTTTTCTGTTACGTACGACTTTTGGTTTTCGTGCTAGACTTACCAAACATACACACTTGCGGATGTTTATTTTGACTCAGGGGACTCTATAACGTGTATTTCGGTTGAAAACTCAAATTCGAAGATTATCGTGATCAGTATACATTCCCTTACTATATAGTTTACACATAGGTATGTTGACTTAAAATAACTAAACACCTTGACCACACGCATACATATGTATAATATTTACGGTCAGCATGGAGAACTGTGGAACAAACTTTTCTCACTAATCATTTTTTATTGAAACCATACTCATCATCGGGCAGCTATTTATTACGTTAGATTGTAATATAGACGTGCAATGAAATAATTAAAATATAAATATCTGAGAAAACAAGTAAAAACATATTTTTAATAATAACTTAGCTCTCAATGAATTCAATTGTCTACCTAGAAATTGTAGGAAGATGACATATCGAAACAGGTATGGAAGGTAACAGGTCCTAGACGTTCCATTATTAGGTTTTATTAAAGTTCCGAATGTTCTATGGAAAAAGGACAAATATTTCTGATAACTTACATTAATTTTTAATCGATTTTTAAAGCATTTAAAGATTTTCATTGGGGTAGCTTACAACACAAACAGCGTCAAACTTTTTAATGTCAAAGAAATTTTAGATTTGAAAAGTGAAACTGAAAACATTTACTCGAGACACAGTGCTAAAATGTTATCGTGACCAACCTACAGAAAGTGCCACTCTTATCTTACGTATAAAAATATTTTTATGCATGAAAAGAAATATTTTTAATAATAACACAGCTCTCAATGAATTGAATCGTCTACTGGGAAATTATTCGAAGGTAACATATCTAACATAACATAATATAACATCTAATCAGGTAAGGAAGGTAACATGTCCTAGGTGTACTATTCCTAGGTTTTATTTCAGGTCCGACTGTTCTATGAGAAAAGGAAATATAGAAAGATATTTCTGATGACTTAAATTAATTTTGAATCGATTGCTAAAATATTTAAATATTTTTTCGGGATAGCTTACAACACAAACAGCATTAAACTTGAAACCAAAGAAATTTTAAATTTGAAAAGTGAAACTGAAATTACTTAAGGCACAGTGCTAAAATGTTATCGTGACCAACTTACAGAAAGTGCAACTCTTATCTTATCGATTTTACACTTCATTCATGATTTTTATTGTTCTCGTAATATTAAAGGAATATAAGCTTATCTTCGTTGGAATAGTCTTTAACGGCGTACATATAGACATAAAAAAAATTATTATTAGGCGGGTATGGAATTTGATTACCAACTAAAGAAGATAACAAGAGATATATTTGATTGGTTATTTTATTATTATGATTTTTTACAGTAAACAAGAATACTAACAGGTATGTAAAATATAGCTTTGGATACATATGTTGTTGGAAATAAACGTGAAAAAAAGCGCATAAACGTAAGTGATTGATGCATATATTATTTCATCTAAAATAAAGATTTTCATTGAAACTCAAATTATTTTTTACTTTCACTGAACTTTATGAAATATACAGTAAGGGAAAGTATTGCAATCGTGAAAATTTTCAAATTCCAGTTTTCCACGGAAATACACGTTTTAGGATCTCTTGAGTCCAAATAACAAAGTCCCGAAAAAAGGCCTATGTGTGCGTGTGTGTGTGTATGTGTGTGTGTGTGTGTGTGTGTGTGTGTGTGTGTGTGTGTGTGTGTGTGTGTGTGTGTGTGTGTTTGTGTGTGTGTGTATGGTAAGTCTAGCGCAAAAACGAAAAGTCGTACGAAACTAAAATTTCATATTTATGACAAATATATGCTTGAGATGTTACAGCAACTTTTTCATCAAAATCGGTTTACCAGAAGAGCCACTTTATACTATGCATTTTGCACCTTTTTACGATTTTCTCAAAAACCCGCTCTTTGATGGGCTTTAATATCATGTAGGTTTCATTCTGATTGAAATAGTCTGACAGGGCTTAAATGCCGATGATATTTGAGCCCTCTAAACTACCTTTAATTCTGTACATTCAAAAAAATTGACCATATCATCTTAATGACATTTATAAAGGACCGCTAAATATACAAGTTGCATATATTATTTTATCTAAAATAAAGATTTTCATTGAAACTCAAATTATTTTTCAATTTTACTGAACTTTATGAAATATGCATTACGGGAAAGAATTGCAATCGTGAAAATTTTAGAATTCCAGTTTTCCACGGAAATACACGTTTAAGGGTCTCTTGAGTCCAAATGACCAAGTCCCGAAAAAAGGTCTATGTGTGTGGTAAGTCTAGCGCAAAAACCAAAAGACGTACGAAACTAAAATTTCATATTTAAGACAAATATATGCTTTAGATGTTACAGCAACTTTTTCATCAAAATCGGTTGTAAGATTTTCTCAAAAAAGGCTCTAACGATTTTTATAAAACTCGCTATATTGATGTAAAATGTAATGAACTTTAATATCATGTAGGTTTCATTCTGATTGAAAGGCAAGTATCTCACTTTAGTTTCTAGACCGGTCAGGAGCTAATAAATTATTTTACTAAATCCAAATTATAACACTCCCCTGCACTTCCGAGAAAAGACATATGGAGATAAGAATCAGAAACTAATTGTTTGAGAGCTAGGTTAAATAACCCAAACAAGTAATTATCTGTAATTAAAATATAACAAAATTCGAAGAATCGCATGACGAATCTGATCAATCTTCTTCTGATTTAAATCTTAACCTCTATTATTATCACATGGAAATCATAGAACTGAATAATCAGGCCATATTTCATAAACATTTACAAAGAAAACCTATCATGTGATAACGGAATTTTCAAAAATGGCTCTAACGATTTTGATTTAATTCACTATATGGATGTTCACTTTTAATGGGCTTTAATATGATGTAGGTTTCATTCTGATTTAAATAGTCTGACAGGGCTTAAATGCCGATATTTTAATTTTTTTCTTCATCTAAACTACCTTTAATTTTGTACATTCCAAGAGATTAACCATATCATCTGAATGACATTGAAGAAAGGTGGCTAAATCTAAAAATAAGACGAATTTGACGATCAACAAAAGGATAAAAGAGTAAAACTATTTTTTTATGTAATTTTTGTTTTTGTTTTTTTTGGTAATAATCACAGTAATATAGACATATAATATGCCGTTGGAAAGAGAAAGATTTTAGAAAAAAATATCATCTGATACAAAAAGTTGTAAAAGGTAATATGAAGTGACGAATAAGGAATAAACTTATTACTGATTAACAATTTAATATGGTTACAAACTTACATCCCTCAACACCAACTGAAGTTATTAAAGAAGAACTGGTGGAGATGGGATATAAGGTGCGCCAAGTCACCAACGTTTTGAAAGATAAAGTTCAACTTCCAATGTTTTTTGTTGAACTAGAACCATCGACAGGAGTCGAAAAAAATCTACGATCTTAAACGGCTGTACTACACCTGTGTAAGAGTTGAGAAGCCCTATATGAAGAAGGATATAGTCCAATGCCATAATTGTCAGGCATATGGCCATACTAAATCTTATTGCCACCATATACCACGCTGTGTGAAATGCGGTGAAGAGCATAGGACAGCAGAATGCACTAAACCGAAGTCATCACCCGCAGTATGTGCTCATTGCCTCAAGGACCATCCAGCCAACTACAAAGGATGCCAAATATATAAAAATCTAAGGACCAGATTTCAAAAACATCAAGAACCTGAAACAGCAAGAATAACAAGATCTAGAAGAGAACCATCTATGTTTGTAGATTCCAATGTCTCATTTGCCCACTTACTTGGAGGTGGGGACCAGAGTAACGAAGCCGAGGCCCTGCCGAAACAACGTTTACCTCAGCATTCTCCATCCATTCCACAACAAACTATTCCGAAAAATTTACATATTCTTCAAAAAACTCCTCAACATCAAATCTCTCATATCCCTTCTCCATCAAATGCCACAGACCTTACCAGTCTCATGACATCCTTCATCTCCGAAATTAAATCTCTCGTAATGCCGCTAATATCACTCCTTACAAATCTAGTGTCAAATCTAATCCCTACCTTAAAAAATCCTTAAATGAATTCTCCTAACTCCTTATCCATTCTCCTTTGGAATGCGAATGGCATTAGAAATCACACTGACGAACTGACAGCGTTGTTGCAAGACAAAACAATTGACGTTGCACTTATTACTGAAACTAGACTAACCACTAAACAGTTTCTCAAAATACCGCAATACATCACATACCGTACAGACCACCCAGACGGAAAAAGCTCATGCCGGTTCTGCTATCATTGTACACCAATCCCTCTCTCATCATTTGCTCCCACATCCTACCTATGATTTCCTGCAAGCCACAGCAATAGTAATCAAGACTTTTTCCTATCCGGTAACCCTCACATCAGTATATTGCCCTCCCAAACACTCCATTTCCAACACCGAATTTGCATCCTTCCTGAATTCCTTAGGAAATCATTTCATTCTGGGTGGAGATTTGAACGCCAAGCACCAGCAGTGGGGTTCTAGAACCACGAATTCTCGTGGAAGAAATTTGCTGACTGCTCTGAATTCCCGACATTTTAACCTCCTACCTCCTGACTCACCTACCTACTGGCCAACAGATCCTAACCGTAATCCAGATATCCTCGACTTCTTCATCCACAGCGGATTAGGCTCCCTGAACTATTCCGTAACTCGCCTTGATGAACTATCCTCTGACCATAGTCCACTGATCCTTAAAGTATCCCTAACTCCTATTCCGAAACCCATTCCACCATCATTTATCCGAGGCCCTGTCAACTGGAACCTCTTCCGCCAAATCCTGACCGATAATATTGACCTCAGTGTGACCCTCAAAATCCCGGATGACCTTGATGATTCCGTCTACTCCTTTACTACCGCCATTCGCAAGCTGTCTGGACTGCCTCCTCTCCTAAGAACTCCAATACAACTCCTCAGCAAAACCATTTACCTCAACACCTATCTGACCTCATCCATGCAAAACGCCGAGCCAGATCATTATGGCAAAGAACCTGACACCCAACAGATCGCTGCTCCTATAACTTTTATTGTAGGCAATTAAAGCGGGAGTTGGCGATCTTCCGTTCCCAGTCCTTTAATACCTACCTCTCCTCTCTATCAGCTCGAGATAATTCCCAGTGGAATGTGACCAAAAAGATCCTAAAATACCATAAGTTTCCCATCCTCTCCGGCGTGGTGATGACTCCTGGGCTGCGTCTGATAATGATAAAGCCGAGGAATTCGCCACACACCTCTCCAAAGTATTCACTCCTCACCCGGAATCCAACAGAAATCATACCACAACAGTTCAAGAATTCCTTTTCTCACCAATTCCTCTTTCCCTACCTCCTAAAGCTATTAATCCATCTGAGGTGAAATATCTTCTTCAAAAACTGACCCTTCGTAAATCTCCTGGACACGATCTCCTTACTCCCCAGATCCTAAAACCAGGTAAACCTTCCAGTAACACTTCATCCTACAGACCTATTAGTCTACTCCCCATCCTCTCAAAAATCTTCGAAAAGCTCCTTCTAAAACGAATCCTGCCTATATTACAATCTCACAACCTTCCTTCCCACCAGTTTGGTTTCCGTTCTCATCATTTCACTGTTCAACAAGGACTCCGAGTTGTAGACCATATTTCCTCAGCCCTCGAATGCAAAGAGTATTGTTCTGGTGCGTTTCTGGACGTAGCGCAAGCTTTTGACCGGGTATGGCACGCTGGATTACTCTTCAAGCTTAAAACGCATTTACCCCAGTCTCTCTACCTCATTCTAAGATCCTATCTCTCAAACCGCTCCTTTCAAGTACGCTGTGGTGTAGAATTTTCCAACTTTTATCCCGTTGAGGCCGGTGTTCCTCAGGGCAGCGTCCTGGGACCCGTTCTCTACGTCCTTTACACCGCTGATATTCCTAATCATCCTGACACCTTTCTAGCAACATTTGCAGACGACACCGCCATCCTATCATCCAGTTCCGATCCCGAAACAGCATCCTTAATCCTGCAAAGACACCTTTGTCTTATCGAAGACTGGTGTGGTGCTTGGCGCATAAAGGTGAACGAGGCCAAATGCAAACACGTAACCTTCACTCTTCGACGAAACTCCTGTCCGCCAGTTTACTTCAATTCCATTCCTATTCCTCCTTCAGATACAGTCCGCTATCTTGGCTTCCTACTAGACAAAAGACTGACGTGGAACCCACATACAAGACTTAAAAGAAAAGAACTCAATCGACGATTCGGGCATTTATACAGACTATTAAACAGAAAATCTGAACTTACAGTTGACAACAAATTATTAATTTATAAGACAATACTGAAGCCCATCTGGACCTACGGACTTGAACTGTGGGGGACAGCTAAACGTTCTAACATCAAACGCATTCAATCCTTTGAATCCAAAGTCATCCGAATAATAGTAAATGTTCCTTATTATTTATCCAACTATACCTTGCACCACGACCTTAATGTTCCATTTATTTCAGACCTAATTCCATCCAAATTTTCCAAATTCCATCAGAACCTCATTCATCATTCTAATCCTTTAGCACGATCCCTATCCAGCTCCACTCATCCATACAACCCACCTAGAAGGTTGAAACGGCAGTGGCCCCGAGATATATTGTAAATACGTATGCTGGAGTTCTGACACTGGTCAGATTCTCCTCTCAAGTGCGGTGTGATTGTGGCTATGGCGCCCTCACTTAGCTTCCGCTGGCTCTCACCAGTGATGCGGCTGAGAGGGAGGCGCTGGGATCCTTTGGACTCTCCTTGTCCTTCCACAAGTGGGGGGACAAGCCCCGTCCGGGGTTCCCGAGCTGATTGTAAATATTGTACATAGGTATGAATGTGACATGTTTTGTTTATTTATTTGTTAACTTCATTTATTTGTATTTATTTTGTCTTTTTAAGATATAAATTAATTTTATATCTTATAAAGAGAATCATCTGTATATATTTTGAGTTATTATCAATTAACTTAAAAATTATCTCATCAAGAGTTGATGGGACAGCAACAAAAGAAAGATAACAATGGAGGTGGCGCACAGTGGTTAAAAGATGGAAAAAAACCTAAAAATTTGAATTTTTTTTTAAACATGGTTCGACTCGTTTTTAACTTACAACATCCCAAACTAAAATTCTAACAAAGCTTTAATCAAAAATATTTTTTGGAGTTGGCAATATTGATTCACAAAAGTAAGTGATTCTATGCTCCTGTTACGACTCGATTACCTACTTAAGGAATAGTTTCCAATGCAAATTTTATATTTTCTTTTCTACGAACCTTTGCAGTATCACACAGCTGTAAAAACCTTAAACATTTTAATAAAGAAGGTTCTAGCTTTGTAGATCTTAATTCAATGTTCATTTCCAATGTAGCTATCGATGGAAATATAAAGCTAGTTACGCGATGGTACTTATACCTCTCTTTAGTAGGTATAATAATATAAATGAAAAAAATCACCTGCTCATACCTGCTTATCGTAGAGTAAAAGATATTTTAGGTAAAGTATTCGATAATTTAATTACAATTGTTCTTAGCTACTTATTGTTTGTGCCATATACATGCCGTTTATGAGTTGACGTATATGACGGATAAACATCGGAATTAGCTATAACCGTACTACTTACCGACAACTGTGCACCAAATCATCTTTCATGGGAAATAAACAATTGAGCTTGCTACTTTACCCATTAGTACTCTTTCTAAAGAGGAAAAAAAAAAGCCGGAATAAAGAACATAAGCATTACAGGACCCACCACAGTAGGAAAACTCGCCTAGCAACAAACCAAGACGTTTTTAATATTATTGTGATATCCTCGCAACCTTATATAAGTCGCTTAAAACCAGAACCATAAGGTTAAGAGCCTCCGCTTAGTGATACAGCAAAACGTTTGTGGATACAACTGTAAACTTAAAATAAACAAAGTGAACTTAACTTTATTGATATATTTAATAATTTAATTTTTACTTTTACTTACCTATATATGAAATATATAGTAAGGAAAAGTATTGAGATCATGAAAATTTTCGGATTCTTTTTTTCACCGTAAATGCACGTTTAAGGGTATCCTGGGTCCTAATAACCAAGCCCTGCAAAAACGTCCACAAGTCTAGTGCGAAAACGAAAAGTCATATTTAATTATATCAATATATTTTAAAAAACGGAAGATCTCGTATAATTATTAAGGTAGATTTCGGGCTGAATAACTTCTTCCATAAAGACTCAAATTTTTTATTACATCAACATGACGTTTCGGGATCTTCTCCCATCTTTAGAAGTTTACAAAGTGAAATAAGCAATTTCCATTACATTAAAAAATACTATACTGAAGTGAATGGTTTAAAACGTTATGAACAAATATTATATATTAGGTGTACATTGATAACAAAATTTAAAACTATTAAAAAACAAATTTAAATTCAAAAGGAGGCATTAAAAGCAAAAATTAACAATATGACATAGTAATTAGTCAAAGAAATATATACATATTTTAAAATTACCTGGTTATCTATTTTGAACTCCCAGTATTTTCACTAATACACAAATTTAACTAGGTAAATTAGTAAAAATGAAGTCAATATGTAAAAACATCAGATCTGAGCAAGAGGATTGCTCAGATCTTTGTCCTCAACTGGATTAAGGATTAGACCAATTTTTAACTTGTATGTGGTTATTGTTATTACATATTGTGAAATTCTTGAAAACATTTTATTATTAATTTATTTATATAATATTTTTAATTTTTTAATTAAATTAGAATAGTGGTAACTTAACTGTCTTGAGTCAGTTTTAAAATCACAGTGTTATCTATATTTTTATTGTATATGGCCTCTATGGTTTTTCTATTTTGTTTATTTTTGATTATTTCCAACATTTGTGGTCTATTTTACTTTGTAGACTTCTAAAGATGGGAGAAGATCCCGAAACATGTTGATATAATAAAAAATTATATCAACATGTTTCTGAACAAAAAATTATTATAATAATTATATCAACAAAAAATAGAAAACTGAAATTTCATATTTAAGACAAGTATACTTCCGAGATGTTGTAGAACCTTTTTCCATAAAATCAGTTAACCAGAATAGCTACTTTATACCATGCATTTTGTACCTCTTTACGATTTTCTCAAAAAACGGTTTGATTAAACTCGCTATATGGATGTAATATTTTATTTGATTTAGCTGGATGTAGGTTTCATTCTGCTATGTATCGATAATACTGAGAGGATATAGAAATAATTTAGAATCATTTCAAATAGAACAGTTTCCGGGCTACAAGCAGGAAGGGTTCTTAGAAGCCCTATGCAAAAAACTGAAACCCCGCCACTCCACTGCTGGAGGAGAGATAGCCCTTTACCTGAGGAGGAGTCTTAGCCCGGATAGTAAAGGAATCGGAAGTCCAGCCACGGATGGAGGAAGATAGGGGTCAAGCCAGGGAACAATTATGCAGATATGGCCAAAGGTACCTTTAAGTTATATTATGTGGTAAATAGAACCTCAGTATTCTCGATAATGAATAATGCCTCACTGTATATTTTGATGTTTAATTATATCTACTATTTTATAAATAAATGTGTATTTTAAGTTATTTACTTTATTACCCATTATGCCATCGAAACATAGTAATTCTCATTGAATAGTCTGACAGGGCTTGAATGCCGATATTTTAAATACCGTCAACTTCAATGTCACAAAAAGTTTTTGATAACGAAAGATATAACAGGCACTTTTGCGTCTGTTGACAGAAGAAGTGCGATAAAATGATTACACTGTTATCAATCCGTAAGGAGGTGCAGACGTGGACATCATCAATGCAGCTGACAGGTCATCATAACACCAATAACGTCGTTACGTTTTTTATCTAGATACCTATATTGAGGAAACTTTGAATGGTTATTTTCTGACATTAAAACATAAGTATGACTTTCATGTTATTAGTTACTCATCAAACAATTTTTATTGAGTGATATTACAATTTGTCCTAATTAGGACATTTATAATAGTGATCAAGTACAACATTCATACAATATATATAAAAAAATAAAATTTATAAAATATTGATACAATATGTATATATACACAATAAAGAATCAATAAAAATATGAAAGAACTCAAGAAGTCAGTCATACTAATGTACAATCCTCTAGCATGCAGCCCTTGAGTTGAGAAACTAGTCAATGCTAGAACTCCAGTACACATGTTTACAAGAAGTCTCAGGGCCACTGCCGTTTCAACCTCCTAGGAGGGTGGTAAGGATGTGTGGGGCTGGATAAGAATTGAGCTAGTGGATTGGGGTGATGAATAAGGTTCTGATGGAATTTGAAGAATTTTTATGGGATTAAGTCTAAAATAAATGTAAATATACCGTCATAGTGTTGTCAATTTTCAATGGAAATAAATATATACTAAATAGGGTGTTAGGGTCCTCTGAGTCCAAATATCCAATCGCGCAATAAGGTCTGTGTGTTTTTATATTCTATAGAATAGAATTCTATAGTTCTAGCACGAAAAGGAAAAGTCGTACAAAATGAAAAGAAATTTCATATGTAATACAACATTTTAAGTGCAAATTTATTCAATCTTATGCATTTTGCATTCTTTTACGGTTTTCTCAAATCAGCTCTAACGATTTTAATTAAATTCGCTAAATCGATGTAAAATATAATGGGATTAAAGATAATGTAGGTTTTTATTCTCATTGAAATATTTTGACAGAGCTTAAATGTCTATATTTTAAATTTTCTTCCCCACTCATCACTGTAGAACAAATACGATACCTTGGACTTCATCTTGACAAACGTCTTACATGGAATCCTCATACAAGACTTAAACGACAAGAAACTGCTCGTAGATATCGACTATTAAAACGCTTACTTGACAAACGATCAAAACTACCTCTTTACTTCAAAAAACTCATTTACACAACCATTATTAGACCAATCTGGACTTATAGCATAGGGCTATGGGGCTCCACTAAGCCATCGAATTCCTCCCGCATCCAATCCTTGCAATCCAAAATCCTTCGACAAATCCTAGACGCTCCTTACTTTGTTACCAACAAACATCCATAGAGACCTGAATATCCCTAGTTACTACTAGTTACAAAAATCGCCCAAAAAAGATTCACCTCCTTTCATTCCAAATTACCCGCCCATTGAAACCCGCTTGTCCGTATCCTCTCTTCGACTTTTATTCCCGATAATCCTCCGAGGCGTCTGAAAAGTCGGTGGCCTCGGGACCTGCTGAACAAATAAACATTGAAGTGCTACCGCTGGGTAGATTCGTCTCATGTCTTTTTCAAACCAATTGTCAGTAAATAGCACATTTACTTATTGTATTATGTAAATTGTCTTCTTTCAAATTACCTTTTATTTTTTGGATTTGCAAAAAATTAAACATATCTTATTAGCATAGATAAAAAAACGGCTAAATACAGAAGTTGAACGACCTTTATAACCAACTGAGGGTTAAAAGAACAAAAATATTTGTTTAGCTAATTTTTTACTTTCACCTATCTAATTTTTTTTGTTTTCAACATAATAATAATATACAGCTGGAAAGCTAAATATTTTAGAAAATAATGTTATCTTATATACAAAGTTGTGCAAGGTAATGTAAAGTGATGAATAGGGCATAAAGTTAAGTGATTTTTGTAGATGAAAATGTATACTGTTATATTATTAAATCTAAAACACATGCTACCAGCCAAACTGAATGTATTTATTAAAGTTATTTTGAGCTCTGACTTCCCATAACCTCTCAAATTGAATTTAACTACCATGGTAAGTGATAGTCGTGCGTTGCGAGCACCAGATTTTTTTCTATATTTTTAGCCGACTACTAACCCTAGTTAAATACGACCGTAAAAGCAATCCAATCATTAACAAAAGTTCGAGAGCCAGATAAGTTTCTCATTAGAAAAAAATTTGAATGAAGAGGCCAATAGTATTATTTTTGTTGCCAGTAGAATTAAGTATTTGCTAAACATACTTTTGGAAGAGAATACTACTGTTGAGTTGTACTTAAAATAATGCAGGTTTTTCTTTAAATATGCCATTATGAAGTAAACTGTTTGCGTTTTCTAGATTATTTATTTGTAAGAGTATCAATGTCAACACTTGTTAACCTATGTAGCATTTCGCTACTTGGAACTAATTCAGTCTTTACTAAGATGCGAAAGTGTGTTTTTTAAAAATCAACTCGCTCGGTAAGAACAGGAACATCTACGAAGTGAGGGTCGAGGGTAGTATTAGTTGAGTGAACCGTTCAACGGTGGTTGAAACAATTTTGGGATTGATGCTTAAGCCTGGAAGAAAAACAACGTCGTGGAAGCACTTTTTCCCTTCAGGGAGATGTTCTGAGAGCTTTGTTGTGAGAAAACCGACCGCCGATCAGATCGGAAAACGTGAGAAAACTCCAATGGTTGGTTCCTCACTCATTATGAAAGAAAAAACAGTGTCATTGATTGTGTGTCTCACAGGAATAACAAAGATCCGTTTCGGTAATTTGAGATAAAAAAAAGCTGATCTTGTACGATAATAGCAGACGTTCTGGACATTGGCACGACAAAGGAGAAACTCATCAAAAAAGGAGAGGATTACTATTAAGTGGGTTTCATTACCTTAAACAATTAAACCTTTTTGAATCTTGGCGAAACCATCAATGCTGAATTGTACTATAGCTAAATTGACGTAATGCATCAGAAATGGCAATAATGAACAATCAAGAGGGGCCTATTGTATTGCGTGAAAACGCTCGGCCAAATGCTACTCTTGTCAATTGTTGAAGCTTGATATGTACCTCTGCCACACCCACCCTACTCTTCGGACCTTGCGCCAACTGATAACTCCTACAACAATATTTAAAAAAAAATAAAAAGTTTGTTGATCAAAGAACCTCAGAAAATAGATTATCTAGATAATAAGAATTCCAAATTCTATTCAGAGAGTATGGAAAAGCAGCCAACACGTTGGTAGCTATATTGCTAGAAATTAATGGAGATTATTTTTGTAAATTAAAATTTAATTAATTTTTTTTGTGTGTGTATAATCGTAATCCTTCATTAGAAACCTTTTACTTTCATAAAACAGAATTTCCGTACTGTAGTGTTATCAAATATTAAGCTGCTTAAAATTAAATATATTCATGTTGGAACTACATCGTTTACATTTTTTTTAAATATAAAACATTTACCTAAAAATAAAAAATAAAATAAGTCTAATACTTTTATTTAACACAAGTCGAATGTTTTAATAAATATTTTTTTATTTCAACATATATGGCAGTGGTATGCTCTCATTAAATATTTTATAAATAAAGTGTATTATCTATATGATCTTATGATGAGGGTACTTCCGAAAGACGTAATCACAAGTATTAATCAAGTCTTTCGGACGGCAATAATAAATCGGTCTGCAATAAAAAAAACAAATTAGAGATACATTGAACACGAATTAATATAATATGGACACAATAACCTAAACTTTTAAAGTCATTTGGGAATATTATCATATTTCACGCACTGTTCCGAAACTAACAAATGAAAACATTTTAAGTCAAATCTATAAAAAAATACCTAAATGGTAACCGATACACAATTATTTTTCATTCTTTATTCGATAACATTAAAACATGAATAATTTAAGTTCATATAAATAAAAATGTTAGTAATACAAAAAAAAATTAGAGGAAAATTCAATCTGTTTTCATAAATAATATATTTAAATTTAAATAGAACTTGTTAGTGAATATCTAATTCAATAACTTTATCATATTCGATTCTAGTATAATTTATTTCTCACAGCGAAAGCTAGGGTCTTGAATAAGGCTCATTTATCGTCTCACAGATCAAAAGGCAGTTGTTAGTATAACCTTATTTATAATTCTGCTTCTAAAATAATTAAATATAAACACTGATTCACATCTAAAGAAAACTATTTTAATATAATATAAATATCGTGATACAAAATATACTCCTCTTTTATTTTTATTTTTTTCTAATTTAATCTCATATTTCGATGTCCAAACGGTAATATAAAATTACTGTAATAAATATTATCATTAGATTTCAGTAACTTTTAATTATTTTCTTACAAACTGATTTTTAAATACACTTCGTGTTTTATGAAACGAAAAGAATGACTTTTTTGTTCAGAAATCTTTGTATGCTGAATATGACATTAGAAGTTGAATTGCTAGCTACTAAAGTAAAAAAATCTAGTTCTTGTAACACACGATATTCACTTACCTTAGTTGTTAAAATAAATTTAAGAGCTATTAAATAAAGCAGGCCGTTATGCTAGCCACTACACCGCTTGTGACCCCAGAAATGGTCAATTATTTTTACGAAAATGGTGTAAACATCACGAAAAATTAATTTTGGCCAATTTTGAAAATTCATTTACAAAAAAGGACTGTTTTCTCAATATCAAAATTTTTACAGCACGTAGGAATATGACTAAGTTATATAAGAAAAAATTATTAAAAGTGAGTCTCTTTTTCTTTATAGTTATACTTTTATCTTGTTAAAAATCCCATTTTCGAGAATTTTTCAAACAACTTTCTGCACTATTACGTAATGAACTGTGGGGACAAAAAATACAAATTATGTCCTTATCTTATTGTTAATTTATGATTTGATATCTAAAAAATTACAGGAATTAAAAAGATGTTCTTATTATATGTTTTTGCCCGCGAAGCTGACTTAAAACGGTTGCAATACTAAAAGTACTGGCCGTAAAAAAATGTTTATTTATGGGTTTATATTCACGAAATGATAGAAAATAACTGGTAAAAAAATCACGAAAATCAAAAATGTCGAGGGCAAGGTCTGGACGATTTCGAATGAATTGACCGATATGTGTTAATGTATATAATATAGCAGTACTCATTTTGATTAAACAATAATAAAAATCTGGTGCGAACAACACACGATATTCACTTACCTTAGTTGTTAAAATAAATTTAAGAGCTAGTAAATAATGCAGGCCGTTATGCTAGCCACCTCAGGTAACCCCAGAAATGGGAGGAATATGACTAAGTTATACAAGAAAAAAATATTAAAAGTGAGTCTCTTTTTCTTTATAGTTATACTTTTATCTTGTTAAAAATCTCATTTTCGAGAATTTTTCAAACAATTTTCTTCACTATTTAGGTAATGAGCTGTGGGGACAAAAAATACAAATCATGTCCTTATCTTATTGTTAATTTTTGATATCTAAAAAATTACAGGAATTAAAAAGATTTTCTTATTATATGTTTTTGCCCGCGAAGCTGACTTAAAACGGTTGCAATACTAAAAGTACTGGCCGGAAAAAAATGTTTATTTATGGCTTTATATTCACGAAAGGATAGAAAATGACCGGTAAAAAGATCACGAAAATCAAAAATTTCGAGGGCAAGGTCTGGATGATTTAGAATGGATTGACCCGTATGTGTTAATGTATATAGCAGTACTCATTTTGATTAAACAATAATAAAAGTGATACAAAGTCTGGAAAAAAAAAATCAAATACACTTAACACAGAGGAGTCTTTAAAACCAAGATGAAAGTAACAATAACTAGGTAAGGTTATAAAATTGTCAGAGAACAGACTTAAACGGCCATTGACGACCGACCAACTCAATATCACGTTTAGAATTTATCACTGGAATTAATCAGGTTATCAGAGATTGTACATCAGGCCAAATTCACACTAGTCGTTTAAACAGAGATTTAAACAAATAAGGCATAGTCGATTCTAAATAAGAGTTTTGTAAAATGAATGTTATAAATTGACACTTATTGTTCTTCGATTTCGGAAAAAAAAAAAAAAAAAAAACTGGCTTAAATTCCAAACTGTATATTGTTGTTTATTTTTTTCTAAGAAAATTAGAGGTATTGTAAACTTCTTTTTATATTCAAACTGTATATTATTATTTTTCTTTTATGTATTTTACTTTAAAAACATTAGAGGTATTGTAAATTTCTTTTTATATCCAAACTGGTTTTTTTTACAATTATTTTTTCTTGTATGTATTTTATTTTAAAAAGATTAGATGTATTATAAATTTCTTTTCTTTTTTATTAATCTTTTCTTTTTTTCTAATTCTAATGTATATAGCAGTACTCATTTTGATTAAACAATAATAAAAGTGATACAAAGTCTGGAAAGGAAAAATCAAATACACTTAACACAGAGGAGTCTTTAGAACCAAGATGAAAGTAACAATAACTAGGAAAGGTTATAAAATTGTCAGAGAACAGACTTAAACGGCCATTGACGACCGACCAACTCAATACCACGTTTAGAATTTATCACTGGAAATAATCAGGTGATCAGAGATTGTACATCAGGCCAAATTCACACTATTCGTTTAAACAGAGATTTGATCAAGAAGTAGCAGTTAAACAAGTACTGTACACCCGGCCCTGAGTGATGTGCCTAACAGTTGTTTTTTAAACGTTTCGTCTTTAAATTTCTATCTCGAACCTTTATTTTAAACATTGATCAGTTGACAAAAAGATTTTTCACGCAATATCATGAATTGCGTTCAAAAGTGATAGCGTCGGTGAAGGTACTGTTTAAAAGGGATATAATGCTGATGAGACGTAGGCTGTGGAATGTACGTTTATCAGTAGCGATTCGAGAGTTGCAGCTGCAGACTTGTTCCGATCAGCTGTTTTACGTCAGGTATACTATTTCAAATAGCTATATATACGTAATGTACGTATACGATATGAAAATGGAGATCCTGATAAATTTGACAGGTACGGTAAAAACAAATAAGGCATTGTCGATTCTAAATAAGATTTTTGTAAAATGAATTTTATAAAGTAGCACTTACGGTTCTTCGATTTCGGAAAAAAAAAAATGTTGCTTTAATTCCAAACTGTATATTTTTCTGAGAACATTAGAGGTATTGTAAATTTCTTTTTATATCCAAACTGTTTTTGTTACAATATTTTTTTCTTGCGTGTATTTTATTTTAAAAAGATTCGAGGCATTGTAAATTTCTTATTATATCTAAACTTTTTTTTTAGAATTATTTTTTCTTGTATGTATTTTATTTTAAAAAGATTCGAGGCATTGTAAATTTCTTATTATATCTAAACTTTTTTTCTTAGAATTATTTTTTCTTGTATGTATTTTATTTTAAAAAGATTCGAGGCATTGTAAATTTCTTATAATATCTAAACTTTTTTTTTAGAATTATTTTTTCTTGTATGTATTTTATTTTAAAAATATTAGAGGCATTATAACTTAATTTTCTTTTTTTTTCTAATTCAAACTATATATTTTATTTTTTTATATTTATAGTATTTTATTTTATTTGAGCGTTTAATAATTTCATTTATAGTTATTTTTACTCTAAAACTATAAAGTCTAATTTTATTTACTGTAATATTATCCTAGGATAAATAAATAATTATCATTATATGAATATATTATAAAAAAAAAACCGGAAGATCTCGTATAATATTAAAGGTATATTAACAGGCTGATTAAATTCTTCCATTAAAACTTAAATCCTTTATTTACATAAAAAATTTTACGTTTCGGGATCTTCTACCATCTTCAGAAATCTGATTTATGCCATTTTGATCTTCAACAATTCCTTCAAACATATTCACTGATGCATAAATTAAAAAAAGAAACTCAGTAAAAACTAGTCTAGTCTATACTTTTAGAATTATTGTTATATATCGTATATTTACCAGTACCGTCCGGTTTTTAGTTTTTTAAACCATATTTAAAACTCAGGAAAAGACGTTTTTTGAGACTGAGGAGATAATAAAATGTGTAATTCCGTTGAAAAACTCGGGTTAAACATTTTTCGTAATCTCAATACTTACTTTTCTTGTATACAGGTACATATACTGTCATCCCAAACAGAGGCTGAACTACAAGCCTGATATTTCAAATCAAATTTCAATTTATACAGAAAATTTATTATTTATTGTTTATATTAAACTCAGTTAATGAATATGTTATTATGAACCAGTTTCAATGTTTTATTTTATTCAACGCTTTAATCTATAAGATGTTATGTATATTACTCTTTTATTTTTATTTACTCTTTTATATACTTTAATCCACTTTTTTTTTTTCTGATATCATTGTAAATAAAAATTAATTATAATCCTTTGGTCTTTTGGCCAGACACATCGTATATCTTAATTGTACATATCAATTGTTCTTAAGGGACCCTGTCCCAGAATAATAAAAAATTTCTATTTCTATAATTTCTTGTATTGCTTAGGTATATTATTCATATATGTTACTGCTCTTCTGTTCAAAAACATGACATGCAACAATTGCATTAAAACATTTTTGCTCTTTTCCCCTTAAGTTGAAAATCGAATTCGTTCAACTTATATAACTACCCGTTTTTAATCAATGCCAAAATGATGATATGGTTTATTTTTTTGAATACACAATATATAAATGTAAGAAGCGTTTTTTTTTCTTTTATACGGCGGGTTCAAAAGGTACAAAAAGTGTGCTGTGATGTATTACAAATGAAGGTTATCTAGTCAGCAAGCAATAAGTGTTTGTTTCGAATTGGGGTAATTTTCAGAATCGCTAAGAAACTTGTGAACAGTAATTTAATCGTAAATCAAAAAGTAGATTACGTATTATTAATGTTCTGCTGCGGTTTGAATATATTACCTGTCCGTACAACCTAAAAATCCAATATTTGATTTTTTTTTTTCAAATAACTGTTTCAAAATTACACTAGACGTATAAAAGCCTTGAGATTGAGCAGTGGAGATAGATCGTGTGAATGAACGCCAGTTGCTGAATAGCTATGAATGGGGCATTTTGATTATGCAACGTGGGAATCACTTACAAATAAGCTTGAAGGCAGTCATGTCATAAACCTTCGTTCTCAGCTCCCAAATTCATGAATAATAAAATATTATAATACTTTAATAATAATTTATCATTAACAATAAATATTAAAAGTTTATTTCAACTGTTAGAAAAAATGTGGCATAATCTCATTTTCGACCTTCCGATAAGCGTGCTGTCGGAGAGGGGAGGAGTTTAAAATGATTAAAAAAAATCTGGTGCGGCCAATACACGGCTTTTACTTACATCCATTGTTAAAATCAATTCAATTAGAGATGAGAAAATAAATTTAGAGATACAAATATATTGTAAATGAATTAAATAAATTGAATTTCAATTGAAACATGTGTTTTTTTAAATAATCTATTATATTTTTATCTACAACAATCAGTTAGTTTCATCGGCTTTTCATCACTCTCCATTAACTTGTACGATTCCGTGTATTAGATAATATTTTTTCTAAAATATTTAGCTTTCCAACGGTATATTATACTATTTTTATGTTCAAGAACACAAAAATTGCACTAAAAAATATTTTTATTTTTTTCTCCTTTTGTGGGATATCGAATTCGTTCAACTCATAAGTTTAGCAGTTTTTCATCAATGCTAACACGATGATATGGTTATTTTTTTCGATCATACAAAATTAAAGGTATTTTAGAGGAAAAATCATTGAATATTGGCATTCAGGCCCTGTCAGAGTTTTTCGATCAGAATAAAACAAATATTATATTAAATCCCATTAACTTTGTCACTTATGTAGCGTGTTTAATCAAAATCGTTACAGCCGTTTTTGAGAGAATCGTAAAAAGGTGCAAAATGCAAGGTATAATGTGGCTTCTGGTTAGCTGATTTTGATGAAAATGTTGCTGTAACATCTCGGGTATATAGTTGTCTGATATATGAAATTTCAGTTTCGTACGACTTTTCGTCTTTGCGCTATACTTAGGTACGTACACACACATATAAAATCTTGGGAATTGAAATTTAATCTAAAACACACACACAGACCTGTTTTCGGTCATTTGGACTCAGGGAGCCCTAAAAAGTGTATTTACGTCGAAAACTCGAATTCGAAAATTTTCACGATCGGAATACTTTCCCCTTACTATAGATATATTTCATACATAAGTAAGTGAAAGTAAAAAAATGAAAAAGATTAAACTACACATTAATGATGTCTAAGCAATTCAAACGAATATAATTTGTAGATGATTTCAAATTGTACTAGAAATTCTAAGGCATAGATAATAATATTTTTTATTATCTAATAAAACTCTATTGTATAAACTTTACTTTATTTTTAATAAGGTCTTTTAATATAAACTGCAATTTGAATAAGGATATAAAAGATAATGGTATACGTAAAATTTATGAGTCTGATGCAATACTGATGATGAAATAAGGTTCATTTAAGCGTCTAAGATCAATGTTATGTTCATAACATCCGGGTTTTTTTAAATATAAAATATATCTCAACAAATTTGTAGACAGTACTTTGTATGATTGTATATGTATAATAAATACGTAGAAAGCTAAACGTATAATGAAGTAAAAGAGAGTTAAAATGCTGAGAAAGGTTACATATAATCAACTGCTGAGTAATATCAGAACTACTCAATACATGCAGGAACGCCTTATAAATATACACAACAATAAACTAATATTAAGTATAGTTAAATAAATTAAAATTAATGAATTTGACAAAGAAATGAACTCAAAGTATACCACCAGTTCAATCATCATCCAGTTTATACATATCATACACGCCTTAGGGTCCCTCAAGTCCAAATTACTAAGTCACTCTGAAATGTCTGTTGTGCTTACCTCAGATGTCACATCAGCTTTTTCACCAAAAACGGCTGGAAGAGCTACTTTATACCTTTTTCTCGTTTAATAATGAATTTGATTAAACTCGCTATAACAATATAAACTTTAATATGTTTTAATATCATATATGTTTTGTTCTGATTGAAATAGTCTGACAGGGCATTAATGTTAATATTTTAAATTTCTTCCCTTTAAAGTACCTTAGAATTAATCGATTTAAAAAAAATCTGGTGCGACCTTCACTTACCTCTGTTATTTATATCAATTTAAGGATTTTTAAACAAATTTAGAAATGAAAATAAATTGTTAAAGAAATATTTACATTAGATTTGAATAAAAACATGGGTTTTGTAAAATAATATATTCTATTATACTTTTACCATAGTATGTATAAGATAATTTTTTTCTGAAATCTTTAGCTTTTCAACGGTATATTATACATCTATGGGAGGGATCCCGTGGCTGAGTGGCTAGCGCGCTAGTCTCTCATGCTACAGGTTGCGAGCTCGAATCCCAGTCCCGGCGGTGCATTTATAATGATGTAATATAATGGGATTCATTCGCAGCCTCTCCCCCGGGTATGTGAGACCCGTCAGCCAAATAGTGGCCGCTCACAAAATTAGGCGTAGGGAGTGATGACCCTACACTATAAATTACATAGTGAAACGCGAGTGTAAACTCCTAGGAGGTTACACCTCGAGGCCCAGGGCCTGCACGGCCTGTCGCGGCAATGAAAGAAGAATATTATACATGTATATTACTGTTCTTATGTTCAAAAACAAAAAATTACATTTAAAAAATATTGTTTTCGGTTTTCTCCTTTAGTTGGATATCGAATTCGTTCATCTTATACATTTACCTATCTTTCATCAATGGTAACAAGATAATATGGGTATTTTTATAGAATCTACAAAATTAAAGGTAGTTTAGAGGAAGACAATTTAAAATATTGGCATTTAAGCCCTGTCAGACTATTTCAATCAGAATGAAACCTACATGATATTAAAGGCCATCCAATTTTAGATTGATATAGCGAGTTTAATCGAAATCATTAGAGCCCTTTTTGAGAAAAACGTAAATAAAAACGTGGCTCTTCTGGTAAGCCGATTTCAGTGAAAAAGGTACAGTAACATCTCGGGCGTATAGTTGGCTTAAATATGATTTTTCGGTTTCATAGGACTTTTAGTTTTCTCGCTGGACTTACCATACACACACATACGGGCACAAAGACGTTTTCGCGGGACATGGTCATTTGGACTCAGGGGACCCTAAAATGTGTATTTCCGTTGAAAACTTTAATTCTAAAATGTTCGCGATCGCAATACTTTCCCTTACTATATATTCCATATGTAGGTAAGTGAAAGTAAAATTAGACCATTAATGTTGTTAGCATTGATAAAAAACGGCTAAATACACAATATCAAATCATTTGATAACCAACTGAAAGAGAAAACTGCAGAGATATTGCTTCAGTTATATATTTATTTTCTGAACATAAGAATAGTAACATAGATGTATAATATACCGTTAAAAAGCTTAAGATTTTAGAAAACATCTTGTCTTATATGCAAAGTTATATATAGGTAATAGGGGGTGGTGAAAAGCGGATACAATTTTAAGTAATTGTTGTATAAATTAATGTCTATTGTTATATTAATCAATCTAAGCATATTTTTCCATCGAAGCTCAATGTAATTTATTTCACGTTTTTTAAACTCTAACTTAATTTATAAGTTCTTAAATTGTATTATTATACTCATATCAACGGAAGATCTAGGGTAATATTAGAGGTAGATATTAGGGCTGATATATTTCTTCCAACTTCTCAATTTTTTATTCTTTCATCATACCAACTGTTGTGTTCTTAAATAGAAATTGTAATTACGTATAACTATTTTATTTGATTTATTGCAATCATATGAGCACTGTTGCGTGTTTTGAGAGAGACAATAAGCCAACAATGTAATCATATCGATTATATATAATACTCTCCCTCCACAAATTAATTTATTTTTCACATTTGAAATTTGAATGCAAAATATTGAAAAATTAAATTAAAAAATTTTTTAGAAATTGTAAAAGGTCCCGATTTGTTGCTATTTATCGGATAACATAGTCTTGAAACCGTTCTGATGGACGCGGAGTTAGAGCAGATCGTCCGGTGGATTTCAATGTTAGAGATTTTCCAGTTTCTTGATTTTCAGATTCGACATTAGGAATCACGGTCGACCCAGGATTGACTGATAGGAGCAGGGTCACTAATTCCTTGTGGCGGCAATTAATGTCAGGAGGTTCCGAATCTGCAGATGCTTGTGGAGGTTGCAAGGGTAACTGACAGTTCGGACTTGTAGTGACGTCTGTTGTTCCCAGCTGGTTTGTGTGTCGTTTGATACCGTCTCCATTATCGAGTTTGACTTGATAGTATAGATGTTCGAATTTTCGGTTGATCGAACCAATTTTCCTAGTATCCTTGTTATTCGTATACCCTCTTGCTAGAACACTTTTTCCAATTTCGAATTGTCGGGATAGTGGTAGGCTGAATCGCACTCTCTTTTGGATTTTGGGAGAATGAGGTTTTAAGACGTCGAGCTGGCACCTAATGTTTCGATTCAAATACAATTTGGCTGGATTTTTGCCATTCTGGAGAGGGGTGGTTCTGTAGTTAAATAATATTTCACGGACCTTGTGTTTAACAGCACCTGGTCTGGTACCTGGCTCGGTCTTACAGTTGGGTTTGGGTTCCAAGGGTTGTTGTATCTTGTTCCTTTTCTGTTGCATGAGACTAGAAATGCAAACGATTGAAACATGATCCGTTCGTTTGCACCCGAGTTTTGATCGGTCAGAACGGCAATCTTTGGTAGGGTGCTGTAAAAGAACACCTGAGGCAGTGGTTGGAGAGTCTGAGAGGCTGATAACTTTGTTTTGATCGTGATTTTGAGCGTCAATCACGACATGAATTTGTGCAATTTGAGGTGAGCATTTAGAAGAACTGGTCCGATTGTCTTGGCTGGCGGATCGATTTTGAGCACGTGACTTGTGTTTGCCAATTTTGTTTATGTCGTTTCCTGCAGGATATACTGATAAAGTTGGTTGAAGGTTAGAAATTTCGTGGCTGTCAATTTTAGATTTGAAATTCTTGAATGGCGGTATAAGAACTTGAGGATTCACAGGGACTTGAGGTTGAGGATCACCAAAGATACTTTTTGAAAGCGTCTCTATAAGTATCCTTTGGTGGTTATTGAAAGCTTCCATAAGCGATTCACTGTCTATGAGCTATTTCGATACATGCAGGAAATGTCGAAATTTAGAAATATTTGAAGTAGGTTACCTCGATAACTAGACACAAGGCAATCGTCACTTCACGTGCACCTCGTCGCCAAATTGTGTTGTGTTCTTAAATAGAAATTGTAATTATGTACAACTATTTTATTTGATTTATTACAATCATATGAGCACTGTTGTGTGTTTTGAGAGAGACAATAAGCCAACAATGTAATCATATCGATTATATATAATACCAACGTTTCAGGATCTCACTCCCATCATCATTACTCTGGTTTTAACTTTCTGATATTCATCTGTTTATCGGTTAAGGACAAAGATCTAAGCTGCCCTGATATGATCTTTCCCTTACTGACTGTTTTTATTGGTTTGTTTTTTAAACTTTTTATATGATTGACAAAGTTAGGGTAAACAGATGAATTTCAGAAAGTTAAAACCTGAGTCCTGAAAATAGGAATGAGAACCAAAATTGATATGATGAAAGATTAAAAAATTAAGATTTGGAAGATATATATCAGCCCTAATCTCTACCTCTAATAAGTTCTTCAATTGATTTTAAAAAGCAGATAAGAGAAAGTCGTGTGTTGTGCACACCATTTTTTTTATTATAACTGGGCGTAAGAATGATGACTATACCTTTCTGCACTTCGTAGAACGAAGGTCTGCTTCTGGGAAAGAAATATAGGTCTACATATGTCTGTTTACCCTGAACTGCCATAACTCGTGGATCTGGAACGACCCGACACTGTCCTTGAACCCTAGTGAACCGAAGGGGCCAAATTTACGGAGGGGCTGTAAAGGGTCTAAGGGTTGCTTGTGACTTATTTCGATCTTTTCAAAATAAACAGATGTGTCTTTAAAAAATCTTACATTATACTTATGGAACGTAAGTGAAAATTAGCACTATTTTCAAACAGAAAGGTTTATTTTTATTTTTTGCTGCATAAACTAAACTATTGGGTTTACAGTTTTATCAAACAATTTATAGCGCTGACAAATTCGTGATATTTTTTATCATTTTGAAATTCTTTCCTAGTATTCTCCATGATAATATCTGATCAATAGTTAATTGGTACTGCCATAGTCCACACAGATAATCATATTGTATAATAGGCGTTTTCCGTGATAGTACGAAACAGATGAGAATATTTCATAATACGTTAAGGTATGGGGATCCCCCAAAGACAAATAAACTATTCTATTCTATTCTAATACGTTGAGGAGAGAGGTTTAGTCAACTGCAGATATAGCCTGAAGATGCTGAAAAGCAAAATAGATAACACAAAATCTGGAACGAGAAACTCACGAAATCTCACTTACCGCCGTTGTTAAAATCGATTAAAGAATTTTCAAATACAATTAGTGATAAAAATGAGTGAAACTAATAAAGAATTAATTAAATTGAATTTCTATAGAAACATGTGTTTTATTTGAAAATCTATTATATTATTATCTAAAATAATCAGCTAGTTTTGTTGGACTTTCATCACTCTTTATTAACACCCATGTGTATAAGATAATATTTTTTCTAAAATCTTTAGCTTTCCAACAGTTATTATACATCTATATTACTGTTCTCATGTTCAAAAATGAAAAAATTGCTATAAACAAATATTTTTGCAGTTTTCTCTTTTAGCTAGATATCGAATTCGTTCAACTTAAGTGTTTACCAGTTGTTTATCGTTGATTACAAGACTATATTGTTATTTTTTTAGTATCTACAAAATTAAAGGTACTTTAGAAGAAGACAATTTTAAATATCGGCATTTAAGCCCTGTCAGACTATTTCAATAAGAATGAAACTTACACGATATTAATGCGCATTAAATTTTACATCGATATACAGAGTTTAATCAAAATCGTAAAAAGGTGCAAAATGCTTGGTGTAAATTGGTTCTTCTGGTTGTGATGACAACGTTATTATAACATCTCGGGCGTATAGCTGTCTTAAATATGAAATTTCAGTTTCATAGGACTTTTTGTTTACGCGCGGGAGTTACCACACACGGACACACACAGACCTTTTTGCGGGACTTGGTCATTTGTACTCAGGAGACCCTAAAACGTGTATTTTCGTTGATAACTGGAAATAAAAAATTTTTACGATCGCAATACATCCCCATATTATATATTCATACATAGGTAAGTGAAAGTAATACAAGGTTGAATAATATGATATATGAAGGAATTTAAGTAGTTTTTGAGTCGGTGGTCAAGGAAATGAACGCATATAATCGGAGAAGTATTGTGAACTGTGGGTGTTACTAACAATAACGAGTATAAATCAATGATAACATTCCACTCATCCATAAAGGACATAACCTTGAACTAAGGGCTTTACGTAATAACAGGCTTTACGAGCGCAAAGATTCAGTTCCGATACTACCAGTATTTAAACAAAAAGAAGATTTTATTGATATTTACAACTGTACTTACAATAAATACAATACGTAAATGGGCTAATTTACACTTATGGGAATGAAAATGTCTTATAAAGAAACTACCCAGTGGTAGCACTTTAATGTCAAATTAATTTAGTAGGTTTCGTCTTTTCAATCGCCTCGGAGTGTTGTCAGGAATAGATGGGAATGATAAGTTGCGTACAAGAGGATTCGTGTGGGTAGGGAGTTTGCAATTAAAGGAGGCATATCGGTTTTGGGATAGTTCTGAGACTTCTTCTTCTTCCTTTAACTCATGTGTGCCGCTAAGCGTGGAGTTGCCGCCTCGGTCCATCGAGCCCACTGGTCTCTGTCCCTAGCTATTCTTTTCATCTCAGGGATGGTTAGTCCTCTTGCTGCACCCAACTTCCCAATGTAGTCTAAATACATACACCTGGGTCTGCCACGAGGACGTCTTTCTTCCGGTCTGGCTTCAAAAAAACCACTTGGCCTTTCGGGTATCATTCATTCGGCAGACATGCCCAAACCAATTCAATTGCCGCTTTTCCAGGATGTCACGCACTGATCGTACTCCCAAATCCTCGCGAATCCTGTCGTTTCTTATATGGTCCCTCCTGGTCTTTCCAAGTATTCTTCGGAGGAATCTCATCTCAGCCGCTGTCATCCTGCTAGCATGTTTATCAAGGGTTGTCCAGCTTTCAGATCCATATAAGAGTACTGGAAGGAAAACAGATTTAAAAATCCTAATTTTTGCATCTCTGCTAACTTCATGTTTTCCTATAATCGTTTTAGATATCTGGTAATACAGTCCATTGGCCTTCATCACCCGATTTAGAACCTCCTGGTCTATCTTACCATCATCGCTTATAACTGTTCCAAGATATGTGTAGGCATTCGTCGTTTATAGTGTTTCACCGCCACATAATATCCTTGGCTCCAGATTTTCCCTTCCCACACACATAATTTTACTTTTGGCTGGATTTATGTTTAACCCTAGTTCTGAGACAAATGGGATATTTAGGTCATTATGGATCATTTTATTCGTAACGAAATAAGGAGCATTTAAGATTATTCAAAGATTTTGTGGATTGTAAGGATTGGATGCGAGAGGATGGTTTAATTAGATGGTTTAATAGAGCCCCAAAGCTCGATTCCATATGTTCAGATGGGTCTGATGATGGTAACATACTCGTAAATGAGTTTTATGTTATAAATTGGAAGTATTGAACGTTTGTAGAGTAAGTGTTGTAGTAATCGGTATCTACGGGCAGTTTCTTGTCGTTTTAGTCTCATAGGGGGATTCCATGTAAGACGTTTGTCAAGATACTACCAGCATTTGCCCTCGAATGACTAGATGAGACTCAGAACAAAATCCACACATGTACGCCTCAGTCTAGATTCTTAGAAGCACCACAGCCGGTTCAGCGTGTCGCAGCTTTTTGGGAATTAGGTCTACACTAAGCCTAGCATCTTTACACGCCTATCATACTGTCACAGACTTACGGAGTGCCTCGTTGTATAACCTTTTAAATATGCCATTGGTTAAAATTATAAATACAATTTTTAGAGTGCTGCCACTGGGTAGTGTCTCTACATATATTTCATGACAGTTTTACATATTACCATAACATTTACTCGATGAATTTTTTTTTAATACAGTTGTAAATATCAATAAATATGTTTAAAAAAAAAAAATTTACGTTGAACCTTATTCTCGAAAACCTTGGAATTGTTCATCCTTCAAAGTAAGGGACTACGTTTTTCGCGGACGTGTAGAATCGTTTAAATAATAACAGCACTGTGAATGCTAACATTCAAGTTTCTTGACAGAAGCTCTCGACTTAACATGAATAAGGAAAAAACGCATAAATGACCATATTACCTGATTGTGTTTTATTTCCAAATAGTTCAGTAAACATATACATAGACAACAACAATTATTAAAAAATATAACGTTATCTATTATTTAATTTACTTTTCTTTAAGTAATGTTATTTTCATTTAAATATCTCTAATTCTGATTTATGTATTTTTTTTTTTTTTTAGTTATAGTCAGTTGTGTAGAAAATTAATTAATCAACGATCAAATCACTGAACTTTTTTTTTTTTATGCGTTCTGTTTCAATTCCAAAGCAAACTACATTATTTCTCTGTCTATTTAAATGACAGAGTTGTGGGTGTATAAAATCTTTTAATGGTTTACCATTTTAAAACAAAATGGCAGATGGTAATTTTGTGTTCCGCAGATTATTGTGGAATTACATATCAAGTTGATCGGAGATGGTTTATGGACATGTTTTTTTTATTTTTTTAAATTTAATAATCGGATTCTACTCATATTGAAACATCTATACACAGATTTTGTAAGGAGGGTTAATATTTTTATGTTAGTTGATTGTTTAAAAAAAGAAAATTAAACATAAGTGAGTAGACTTTAAAATGGTAAAATTAAATTAGCAACAATTTTTTTAATTCAGATATTGAAGACAGATCTGTTTCCTTGTTCATACATGATGAATGAAATGAGCATTTGAGTGTCCGTGTTTCATTCATTATAAATGTCGTTATCATTCAATTGTATAAGGAAATTTAGGAACAAATTAACCATTTTAAATAGTTGCTTGGATATGTAGGTCGTTAGGAGTTTTTTTATCGTCATGAAACCTCATCCTTATGTGAGCAAACTCACAACACGTCATTGAGTATTTCTCATTTCGGCGTAAAAACTGGAATGCTGTAACTGTATTTAGTAGGATATTGCATATTTTATGAGATTAATAATCATAAAAAATAATGATATCCAACAGCCTTCTGAGTTTTTTTATCGCTACTTTATAGGAAAAACGATAAGGAAAAGTAGAATGTAGAAACGTAATAATCAAAAGAAGAAACAAAGATTATTGGAAGATAAAGATGACCTAATAAATAATAAACTGAAGTTCTTTTACTACCTCTTATCAGTACATTACTGCTTTTCAGAGATGGTGCATTGCAACGAGTGTAAAATGCTATCGCTCACGACGATAAGTCGACAATTGAGTCATTGATTTCCAAAAGGTACTAAAGGACATTTTTTAAGAAATTTATATTTTTACATATTTATATTCTCCTCATTTAGTTTTATCTAAATCTTAAATTTGGTTGTATCTAATGAACATTCATGTGCTATAATAACGCGATTTAGAAATGCTATTAATTTAAAAAAAATAATAATTACACATTTAGTTTCATTCCAAATCATACCAGAACATTTCATTTTATAAGTTTAATATAGCTTTATTAATATAGTAAAGAAATAATTCTAGATTTTAATGCGAAAAGAATCAAATTAAATGGTTTAATAATATAATATTGAGAGATTTTGGCGCTTCCTGTAAAATTCCCCAGAATGGATATAGTACCTTTTGGAAATCAACGTCTCAATTATCTGTATCACCTGCAAAACCATTCTCAACATTAAATGCACGATGGAAATAAAAATTAACGGATTTGCTCATCATGCGAACAAGCGATAAAATCTCCCCCATCTAGCCCTCATAAAAAGTCTAGTAGTGTGGAGGAAAATGTGGCCTCCATGTTATCAAAATTAGGAATTCTAAATGAGGATATTAGAGAGATAAAAATCTTACTGCATAAACAAGTGGGTTTATCATTTGAAAATTCGAAGGCTGAGATCTCTAGAGGAACTGGCTAAAAACCAAGAGAAGCTAATAGTATCTTTATTAGATGAAAATAACCGGCTCTAAAATAAAGTAAAAATTTTGGAAAACCCTGATAACCAGGCGGGACAGTCCCAGCTATCTAGTAGCATAGAAATAAGGGGCGTGCTTGCGAGAACGGAAGAAACACCTACGTGTGTCGTTTTCGCTGTAGGGGCCAGCTTAGGACTTAACAGATGATATTGACTATGACCAGAGGAAGATTTCAAGAGAAGGCCTCAAGCCAGGTGCGATGAGTACGAAGTGCACGGTACGGCGGGAGACAAGAGATGAACTCATAAGGTTGCGAACAATTAAGAGAGACTTCTCCGCAAGGCAGCTTAACTGGGATAGTGACAAAAGTATCTATCTCGGAGAAGAGATGACGCCTGGAAACAGACACCTTTACTGACTAGCGAGGTAGAAGAAGGCGGCCGGTAAAGTGAAGTCTGTCTGGTTCGCATGAGGGCCTGTGCGATACCGGCGCACACTGGGGTGGGACACCAAATTATTGGACATTGTAGTATTATGGTCAGACTGCTGGCCGTACAAAAAAAAATGTTAAACGTAGACCCCCATTATATTTTAACGAGGAATCGATTTCTGTATCCAGACTTTAATTTTGATGTACAGAGTGTCGCAGAAAACACTTTTTTCCCCCTCTTTAATTGGACCCTATGATTTGACGTCGTACATTGATTCCACATCCTATTTCCAGCAATTCTTACTTAGAACACTTTTTTTTAGGATTACGGAGTTTTTGGGCAAAGCTTTGGCAAACCTCCCTCCCCCCTCCCCTTTTCCATATAAGAGGAGTAGGTATCATTCAGATGACAATAAAAAAACATGAACGAAATCCATACAAATTTTTATTCAAAATATTATAATTAGTTAATTTGACTAATTATGTATTTAAAAAAAAAAAAAATATATATATATATATATATATATATATATATATATATATATATATATATATATCTGTGTGTGTGTGTGTGTATAGGTATGTTAGTTTAGTAAAGTATTAAAAAATATATATATATATTAACTAATTTAGAGCATCAAGTGATAATTTATTTTTACGATTCGTAAAAATTAAAGACAATAATACGTTCATGAAGTATAAACAAAAATTTGAAACAAAGAAATTGGAATTTATAGGGACAACATTTGAAAAAAAGCAAGAGCTAAAAGGAAAAAAAAAATTGGTGGTAGATTTCCGAGCGATTTTCGTTATGAATGTTCGTTATGAATATGAAGTTTTTAAAAAAAGGACATTTACCATGTATGGTCGTTTTAATAAGATATCTTAGGTGGAAATTTTTAATGAAAAAACAAACAAACTGGCTATGGACAATGATAATAAAAACTAAGAAGAACAGCTCAACCAAAAAATATGGAGTAATTTGAAAGTTCAGATATTGGTCCTATGTCTACGAAACGCACAGGCTCGCTCCACTGTGCGGTATGACAACGGTCACCAGTGGTAGTCGTCAATAAAGAGGACGATCTAGAAGTCTTTATCTGAAACTTTAGTACCTCTTACCTATAATTAATTCCAGTGGCCTTAGTTTCGTTCTTTTTCTTTTATTATTTTCTGTATTAATTTTTCCTAATTCTTTTTTTATACGGCATTCACCTATTTATGAATTAATTGTTTTTTAAAGCCTTAAGGCCAATATTGGCTTTTCTATTTTTTTAATTTTTCGATTTAATTTTTATTCTGTATATTTCTGATTATCTCAATTCACATGTATGCATCTATTTTTCGAATAAGGTTTCGAATTTCTTAATTTCGGTTATTACCATCTGTATTGGCATTTGCAAGAACACACATTTAGATATTGTATAATGTATTTTAAACTATAATAACTGCGATTGTTCCTTAATCCCAAACCATTTTAAAAATCTAGTAGAATGTCTTTTCCTGATATCGTTATCCATTCCTATCCATTATATGACTAACGCCTATTAACTTGTCATATTAACGCTTAATCTCTAACTGCTCACTTTGAAGAATTCCTAGTGTTTCCAATTCCTACATAACCTTTAACATTGCATATCTGCTTCCGAAAACTGGCTCAAACCTCATATTCCTTCCTCTTCTGTAACTATCCCTAATTACTCTCAGTTTCGTCATGATCGATCTAATCGGACTAGTGAAAGCGTATGCTTGTTCGTCCACGACAGCTTGAGAGCTAAAATCCTTCAGAAATCAACCTCCACTGACTCTATCCATGCGTATTCACTGAAATTTTCTCTGGGACTCTTTCACTACGTTTTATCATAGGGATATGAAAAACTCATGGATGCATCCCATAAAGATATATATATATATATATATATATATATATATATATATATATAATATATATATATACTAAAAATATTCTAAATATCTAATTTAATATAATAATAAATATATATATAAAATAAATAGTTGTATTGAGAGAAGTGTTGGTTCTTCATTTTAAATTTCTTATAATCATTAAGTAACAATTATGATAAACAACTATATAATGTTATGAATGGTGGAAATGCTATCAGTAGATTTTTTAGAAATTCTGAACTAGGCCCTAAGATAACTAGTAATGATAGAAACAAAAAATTGTGATAAAAACTGTTTAAATGGAAAAATATAGCAATATATTTCATTAAAAAAATGATATGATTATTATATATATTAAAACATTGTTAACCTTTAGGGTTATTAAACCTTTTGAAATAAATCTATAATATATTGTATATATAAACTTAATATATAATAATTTATATACAAATAATAATTCAATATACATATATATTTTCAATTTCAACATTAGCATTGTTCCTAACGTCTCTTTACGATATAAAAATAAACACGATATGCTAGAGCGAGTTTAATAGTAATGGACCTAAGAGATTTTCAAATCATTTTTTTTCACAAATAAAACCCAAAAGGTTACCAAACAATTATAAAATAAATTTATACCATTTTCTAATATCTAGACATGTACAGCTTAACATATTTAAAATACTCTCACCCCTAAGATATTCAATTTATATAAATGACAAAATAAAAACCAAACGAATAAGATAATTAAAAGAAAAAAAAAATTTCTTCATTTTCAGATTGGCTGCATGACCCTTACATTGGTTGTTTAAAATAAAAGAATTATCATTACAACTGTTAACAATTGAAAAACGGGAGCTATAGTCTCAAAATAAGATAATCAATTAGCTTTAATGAAACACAAATACAAGATCCAACTACTAACCAAATTATAACCTACACTTCCTTATTACTTAAATGGTATAAGCAGAACTAGGGTTTGTTCCAACCATAGTATTGTCAGATGTAAAATGCTGCGTTTGTAGCTCAATAAATAAAATTGTTATATTTTTATAGATTTTTACTTAATTTAAAAAAAAATATATTTATTGATATTTACAACTGTATTGTACAGCATATTTAGTAAATAGGCTAAAAGCAAATAGACATGAAAAAGGCATGTAGAGAAGCTACCCATTGGAAGCACTCTAAAAATATTCTAAATATCTAATTTAATATAATAATAAATATCTGATTGAAATTTAATATTGCTTTTTTTTTCGAGGTTTTACATCCTTTCCTACTCTAATTAAGGCAAACCGAATGAGTTATACAAAAGGATCAATAAACTATTCTAACCAAAGGTAAAGATTCATTACGTGGGAACGTTACGTAATAAATTTCAAAACGTCCAAACCCGATTTAAACTAGGGCCACGTATTCTTCCTCTTTATAGTCTCTATGCTTTAACCAAAATCAGTTGACCGGAATGCCACTGTTTAGTGAAGTGATTGTACCCATTACTCAAGTGCTGTCATATCTGGTAGAACAATAGAGCTAAAGCAAACTAGATTTGACAGGTACCCACTGTGCAGATAGAGGACAGGTGTAATAAATCCATGCCCTACGTATAGAAAGTTGCTTATTGTGAATTTTATTAGCCAAGCATGCAGAAGTAGATAGAAGCCGCAACCATGGCAGAGGAGACCTGGAGGGGTGGGGGAAGAAAGAAGAAAGAAAATAATAAGTCATAATATAAGCCCATAATAAGCCCACCTAACAGTATGTAATATATATAGGAATTATTCTTCGTTATTATAATAATAGTCAATGCAATAATTTCCCTTCATTCTTTCCATCCCATACAGTCCACTATCACTAAAAAACCAGCGAAACCAGTCAAATGAGCTTTATTAGTAATATCCCCCAGAACAGGAATGCTAACAAAACAGTCACTTTTTATAATTCATTTTAATAATTTAACACCTGTTTTAGATTTTTTTAATAATAGCTATAACAATTTTGACATAAATTTCGGTATTGACGTAAAAGTAAATGGGATTTAATATCATGTATGTATCTTCATGTATAGTCTAACAGGCTTCAAATTCCGATTATTGTTTTTAATTTCCTCCTCCAAAGAACCTTTGATTTTTTTTCTCGAAACAATTAACCATTTATACTTGTAAGTATTGATAAGAAAATGGTAAGTATCGAAAAAGTTGAGTATCAAATAAATCAGAAAAAAGTATTAATAATTTGTTCGTCCGGAAATAGCGGTAAAACATGTATACGATATACTGTTGGAAGTTACAATATTTTAGTACAATAGGGGTACTCATTACGTTTGCTATAGCATGCTATTTGTGTTATTTTGCTAAACCCGTCGAGTTTCTACAGTTATTTCCTGTAGAAACTTGATGGGTTTAGCACAATAGCACAAAAAATATGCTATAGCAAACGTAGTGAGTACCCCTAATCTATCGTATTTATATTTAGCGTGTTGCTAATAATTTGACAATTCGCACAGTTTCCTTAGTTACAAAACAAAGATTTATTTAATAAAATGTGAACAACCTTTTTCCAATAATAAAAGTTCACCATATGTCTTTTATCAGTCCATAAAAATTATGAAAAAATTAATACCGTTCTTAAGTAGTAGTTGGTTTTTTAACGCACTTAAAAAAAAATTATAATTAGAAAATACTTTTGAGAAAAATAATGAATAATTAAACTGAAAACACTACATGAAAACACGGGGAAATGAAATTTATATAAAAATCAATGATGCATTATATAGACCAACCAACTTTACTTTCGCATCAAGTTACACCGCTGCTACAAATATATAAAAAATAAAGATGTAGAAGTTATTAGCGAGTAACAAAACTTAAGTTAAATCGTATTTCATCATTTTTGCTTTAAGATTATTTCCAGATGTTTCCATTGGCACTAGATTGGATGTCTTTGAAATATTTTACAATCACTGTTGCTCTTCCATACCTCTCTCTTCAGCTCC
Source organism: Piezodorus guildinii (assembly GCA_023052935.1). Lineage (NCBI taxonomy): Eukaryota > Metazoa > Arthropoda > Insecta > Hemiptera > Pentatomidae > Piezodorus > Piezodorus guildinii. The sequence continues at coordinate 61,723,197 of CM041295.1, forward strand.
ACCAATCCCCACAATCCTCCTTGAAGGTTGAACGGCAGTGGACACGACAGTTGTTGTAAATATTTATATTTGTGTTCTGGTGCTTGTCTGACTCTCCACTTAAGTGCGGTATGTTTGAGCGGTTAAAGCACTTGCACTTAGCACGCAGATGTCACTCTTATGCTTTGTTTTTCTCTCCATACGTTTAAGGGGCTTACCCTAACTATAAATATTGTAAAACGATACATCTTGTAAACTATGCACCGCACGCTAAGGTAACAGTAGAGGAAAGGAATCGCGGTAGGAGAACACGCGTGCATTATTTTGAAACCAAAGAGTAAAATAACTGTAAACCGTAATATTTCGTCTGTAATAGTCGAATTTTATCCGTTTTCAATCACGTAATTGTTGAACTTTTATAAATGTATTGTACTTTTGGTAGGCACATATAAACGTTCTGGGTATAATTGTAACATTTTTTTATAACCAAGCTTTTTCTTTAAAATTTCAGTTTGATGTTAGTTGAGCTAAAGTCGCTGAAGATTCTATAAATATTTTCAGTTATTATATTAGCTATATTAATAATTACATGGATCTGATTTTACATGAATACTGACTCCTAAAGTTAAGATTAAGATACGTTAATGTTTTTTTATTTTAATTTCAGTGTATTATTTTAAGTGCTCACCTTGCCCCATACCGTTGCTAAACTTACCCCACCGGGGTCACCCATAGCACAGTAGCTAGCATAACAGCTTTCTATGCCAAAGGTCGCGGGTTCAAACCTGCGGGTGGCCCTAGGATTTTTTAATGGGAGTAAAAAAATCCTTAGTTATGCCGTCCTTCGGAGGGGACGTTAAAAGGTGGTCCCGAGCCTGTGCGATGTCAGGTACTCGTTAAAGATCCCTATCCTAAAAAAAAACCTGGATAGGCAAAATTTAGGACTCCCACTGTAACATCGTCCGATTAGCCATAGTAGCATAAAGTGACGTTAAACGAATAAACAAACTTACCCCACCTATGCTGTACATTGAGCATTCTTGAATTTCTCCATGCAAAGGGATAAATTATTATCTGTATGCAGCAATAACTGCTCAAGTGGGAAATTGCTCAACTAGCCCCGCACTACCCTATATGTATGTTAAAGATATTCGTTTATTTTTACTTTCACTTACCTATATATGAAATATCTAGTAAGGGCAAGTATTGCGAACTTGAACATTTTTGAATTCTAGTTTTCTCCGGAAATACACATTTAGAGTCCCCTAAGTCCAAATGACCAAGTCCCGCAAAAAGGTCTGTGTGTGTCCGTTTGGGTGGTAAGTCTAGCAGGAAAACCAACAGTCATGCAATATTGAAATTTTATATTTAAGACAACTATACGCCCGAAATGTTACAGCAACTTTTTTATCAAGATCAGCTAACCATTATACCATGCATTTAGCACCTTTTTACGATTTCCTCAAAAACGATTCTTATACGATTTAATGGACTTTAACATCATTATACCATGTAGGTTTCATTCCGATTAAAATAGTCTGAAAGGGCTTAAATGCCGTTAATTTAAATTTTCTTCCTCTTATTTTTTGTAGAATCTAGAAAAATAGCTATATTATCTATTTAGTAGTGATAAAAAACAGACAAATATATACTTTGAACAAATACGATATCAAACTGAAAGATAAAAGCCCAAAAATATTTTTTGTGTTTATGAACATACAAACAGTAAAATATACGTATAATATACCGTTGGAAAGCTAAATATTTTAGAAAAAATATTATCTTATACAACAAATTGTAAAAGTTAATGAAGTGTGATCAAAAGCCGATAAAACTAACTGATTGGTATAGATAATATCATAATAGATTATTTAATAAAACACAAGTTTCTATTGAAATGCAATGAAAATAATTTTTTAACAACTTATTTTTATCTCTAAGCGTTTTTAAAAATTGTAAAAAAATATTTAAATGTATTTTAACATTGGAGGTAGGTGAAAGTCGTGGGTTACGCGAACCAGATTTTTAACATTTTTTTTCTTTCATCTATAGTATTTATTTGGTTTTGCGTTTTGTAAATGTTTATCATTATTACCATTTTTCCCCTTTTGTCATATCACTAAATAAAAAATATGGTGCGGGGAACACACGACTTTCACTTACCTCCGTTGTTAAAATCAATTTAAAAATTTTTAAATAAATTTAAAGTTACAAATAAATTGTTAAAGAATTAATTATTTTGAATTTCAATAGAAACATGTGTTTTATTAAAAAAATATATAATATGTTTATAGAGAATTAAATTAATTAATTAAAGAGAAATATAGGCGTTTATGACACCTGGGTTTTACATCTGAAAACCCCAAACAACAACAACAACAACCATCTTCATATCCCCAGCTAGTTTCTGGAATACTCATTAGAGTATTTTATTTATCGATTACCGGCATAAAGGATAATTACCGGCCTCCAGCAAGAAATATAATCATGAGTTATCAGTAATTTATGAGCCTCCTTTTGAACTGATGAGAGTATTATAGTTCGCGCGTGGACACGTGGCGGGTCTACGTGATTCATATCATCAGCTGACCCCAGTCAACTTGTCATGTGCCGATTGACAGTGCGCTTTGGCGCCGGGAATTCTAGCGCCTTATACTTACACCGTTGCGATTTCATTAAGAATTTTGAAACCGTGTCTGATATCATTGAGCAGAAGCGAGTTTGATCAAAATTGATTGCGAGAATAACATTCATCCTCAGGATCGACATTTGGTTATAGATGATGTACAGAATAATCATAAATCAAGATTAGCGAATATGTTTATTCAGTTTGGTTCTTGCAGTTTGTCGCATTTTTACATTCATTGCCACTTAACAGAAGAGGATTCTATATGTGCCTTACCACTTACATATATATGAAATATAGATAGATGTTGATAAGAGAAAGTATTGCGATCGTGAAAATTTCGAATTTGAGTTTTCTCAACGGAAATGGAAGAGTTTTTTTGTTTTTGTTAATTACTTTCAATAATTAACCTTGTCATCTACCAAAAAAAAAATACACCCCCTCAAAATTTGAAGGCTTATGTTTCAAAATGCGTAGAACCCAAATAACGAATAAAAATAATACGTTTGTCCGCGGTTTGCGGCATTTCTACGAAACTACTTGACCAATTTTTTTTTAAATTCGCCACAAAAATACTAGGGCTTGCAATGACGATCCTAACACCTAGACGTTATATCAGCTGATTATTTTTAAAATGGCGTCAGATTAAAAGTGGTTTAATTCAATAACTCACTTATTTTTGAAGATAGAGATAAAATTTAAATTAGTATTTTTAACCAAAAATCCCAGTCGTAGAAAGACTTTTTTAAGCATTTAATAAATTGGGATTCACTCACAGCCTCTCCCCCGGGTATATGAGACCCGTCAGCCAAATGGTGGCCATTCACAAAATTAGGCGTAGGGAGAGATGACCCTACCCTATAAAATACATCGAGAAACGTGAATGTAATCTCCCAGGAGGTTACACTGCGAGGCCAAGAGCTTACACAGCCTGTCGCGCCACTGGAAGAAGTTCATAATCAGCTATATAAACAATTAACTCTAACATAGTTATTTGGAAACAATAAACCATTGTGTAATAATTTGCAGCGTTTTTTAATTAAATCAGGCATTAAAATATTAGAATAAGCAAAAAAAATAGAGGGCACCGCTTTACAGCAAACCGTGAAAAATTCGGGATGATTGCGAGGGTAAAACATATTTTATTCAATTTATGTGGTTCTGATAAAGTGAGAAAAATAAGTTTGTTCAAATCTTATTGATTTTTAATAAAAGTAATTATATAAAAAATTAAACTATTCAAGATTTATGGTAGATGATAACTCTAAAAGTATAAAAAGTAACCAAATGTACTTTTTAACAAAGTGTCTCAAGCTCAGTACATTAAGAGATTTGTACCGATTTCAAGCCAACGGTGGTGTGGTTAGCCCGAGATCACACACAGCCTCCAGGTTTTCCCCCATTTTTTGGGTACCCACTTTGTAGAAGCTGGACCTGCCTAAGGAGGTTCTCCATACCCTAGCGTCCCCTACCGGCTAAAAAAACAGAATAAATAATATTTTTCCACAGGCGGGTTCGTAACCCTGGACCCGAAGAACAGTAGAATAGCGCTTTATCCACTATATCACGGGTCTCTCTAAAAATATAAAAAGAATCTCTTATAGAATCTGATTGTAATAAGTTTTATTTAAAAGTAGGCTCAGATTTAGATTCTTCACCCCAATAAACGGTTTATTTTCATTTTTTATCAAAATCATACTCCAAAAAAAATATCCAGTTTTTAAGAAAACTAATCAAAATTACTATTTTCACGAGATTTTTATATAATTAGGATTCTTACCAAAGATAAACTTCAAATATTTCAATGCTTTATTTATTCATTTTTATTGTTTCACTTGCAAAAACAAGGACATTTTGATACATTATTCATTTTTCTACCTTCATCAGAATCTGAGATATCAAATCAAATGTTTTGTGCACGCAATATTCTCGATTTTTTCAGAGGAATCCTGGAAATTGTTTGCATCTAATTTTTTTCACAGTGTAATATCGCATTGTCTACTTTTACTCAATTAAAAAAAAAATCATTAAGATATATTTGTAATTTTCTCCTGAAAATGTAGTGACGAATGTAACATTCACTTAAGTGATTGTTGTAGATGATAATTTCTATTGTACATCTATTTAATTATATTAAATGTTTCCATCGAAACTACGAGCTGTTTCTTGTCGTTTCAGTCTAGTGTGAGGATTCAAAGTAAGACGTTTGTCTAGATGGTGTCCTAGGTACCGGATCTGTTCAACTGAGGTGAGTGGAATATTGTTAAAGGAAATAGTGGGACAGGCGGACATAGGTTTTCGACGAAGGGTGAAGGTAATTTAATGGGATTTTGTAGTGTTGATTTTAATTCTTCACTTTGTGAGAAATGTGAGACTGAAAGGTTTTGGAAGCAACAGATGGGTCATTATTTACGGATAACACACAAGTGTCATCTGCATAGGTTGTGAGGACAGTACCAGGATGGATTGGAATATCAACTGTAAATATGGTATAAAGGATTGGGCCCATAATACTACCCTGAGCTACACCGGCGGACTGAGGGAATATGGATGAGTAGGAAAGGTTATGACTTACTAAGTTTCTAGTTCTCTTTAAAGTTTCTATGAGTGAGGTAGGATCGGATTAATAAGAAGTGAGTAGGAGAGAGGAATTAGCGAAGTTTGTAGAGCAGCCCTGGGTGCCAAACTTGGTCAAAGGCCTGTTGTACGTCAAGAAAGGCTCCAGTGCAATACATCCCGCGCTCCAATGTAGAAGATATCACATCCACCACACGGTGACACTGTTATATAATGGAATGGGATGAGCGAAATCCAAACTGGTGGTCAGGAATCACATGGTTAATATCCAGGATTGGGTATAGACGTTTAAGGAGCAGTTTTTCTAGGATTTTCCCCATAATGGGCAAAAGAGAGATAGAGCATTTTGAATAATTGAAAATTTCCAAGGATCAGAAAAATAAGTGGAACGGAGAGTGGCATTATATATATATATATATATATATATATATATATATATATATATATATATATATATATAGCAGAGGATGAGTATGGCTTTTCTGGGAAGCTGTTTCAGGATGTGGGGCGTGATGAGATCGTGGCCAGGAACTTTTTTGGATGGTAATCTTTGGATGAGGCTAATCATTTCTGAAGGGTGAAAGGCCTTGGCAGGAAGGGACATTTGGAGTGGAACAGTAAGTTCTGCTTCAACATGTTTAATATGGATCGGATCAAGGATATTAAGATGCTTATTTAATCTAAATAATATGTTTTTAACGAGTTTGAATACACTTTTTATTTAAATAAACTTAAAACTTTTTTCAACTTAAAGTGTATTTTATAGTTCTTAAATTGATTTTAAATTCCAAAGGTAAGTGAAAGTCGTGTGTTGAGCGGACCAGATTTTTTTCAACTTGAAAAATCAGTTCTTTATGACAGCTAATTTATTATTATATCAAAGAAAACTGAAAGTAACTTTTTTGTTATCACTTTTACATATGATCTAAAAACTAAAGAATTTTTTTCACAATATCTGTTTTCCCCAGTATTATCATGTTACAAAACTCGATTTAAAATGTATAGGTAACCATTACGTTCCAGATGCTTATTTAATAGATAATTTCACAAGACTGTATTAGTATTTATAATAATATACCAGACAATAATTATGTTGGGATTTGAACTCATGCAGTAGAATTATAATTTTTTTTTTTGTCCTTACCAAATCCAAATCAGCTAAACAGGGCAAGTTATCATATAGGGTAAAAAAGTCATATAGCTTATTAAATTAACACAGGAGAAATGGTACTAATCAGGTGATAATGGATAACCGATGGAACTAGAAAATAATTAAAAATTATAAAAAATAAAAGGTAAAATACTAAAATATGGTGTACCAGTACAAAAGCCGCAGGTAGAGACGGTTGTACGTAATGTTGCAGGCACTTAATACTCAAATTAGTACGCATAAAGACTGTCCTGAAAAAAAAAAAAATATATTGTTTTGAGTATTTTGTCCAGCCCTACAGATTTTCAATTACCTGTTCCCTCCCCCCTAACCCTTAACGAAAATCCTGCGTACGCCGTTGCTATCAGTACTTTATTAATTATTTATTCTGCTATTTAAGCCACGAAGCGACTCTTGGGTATGGAGACCTTCCTGGAGCACACCCAGCTCCAATAAAGAGGGTACCCTAAAATTGGGTCGAAAAACCTTGCGGATGAGCGTAATCTAGGCCTATAGCCTCATAACCCCGTTGCATTGGACGTGAAACAGTATGAACCGAAGACCCTTCAATGGTTGTAGAGGTACAGATTATTTATTTGATATACATATACATATCTATAATAAAAAATCTGGTACGGCCAACACACGACTTCCACTTACCTCGACTGTTAAAATCAATCTAAAAACTATTAAATATATTTCAATTTGAAAAATATTTTAAGTTGATTTTAATAAAAAAAGTGTATTCATCATCGTTGGAAACATGTGATTTAGATTAAATCATATAACTATATTAAATTTTTAATAAGTAATAAGTTTATTCCTTATCCGTCACTTTATATTACCTTTCAGAACTTTAAGAATCAGATAATATTTTTTCTAAACTCTTTTTCTTTCCAACGGTATACTGCACGTTTACATTACTGTTCTTATCATAAAAAAAAATTGTATAAAGAAATAGTTTTTCTCTTTTATATTTATTTATAACGTCACTTTATGCTACTATGGCTAATCGGACGATGCTACAGTGGGAGTCCTAAATTTTGCCTATCCAGGTTTTATTAGGATAGGGATCTTTAACGAGTACCTGACATCGCACAGGCTCGGAAACACCTTTTAACGTCCCCTCCGAAGGACGGCGTAACTAAGGATTTTTACTCCCATTAAAAAATCCTAGGACCACCTGCGGATTTGAACCCGTGACCTTTGGCATGGGAGGCTGTTACGCTAGCCACCCAGCTACAAGTGATCCCTTTTATATTTTAGTTGGCCATCAAATTCGTCCAATTGTATATTTATCCTTCCTTCGTCAATTCATTACGACGATATGGTTAATCTTAATTAGATAGAATAGAATTAACAAAAGTGAAGGTAGTTTAAAGGAAGAAAATTTAAAATATCGGCATTTAAGCCCGATCAGACTATTTCAATCAGAATGAAACCTACATCGTATTAAAACTTGCATTGATATAATAAGTTTAATCAAAATCGTTAGAGCCGTTTTTGAGAAAATCGTAAAAAGGTACAAAATACACGGTATAAAGTGGCTCTTCTGGTTGACCAATTTTAAAGTTATAGTTGCTGTAACATCTCAGACGTATATGAGTCTCAAATATAAATTTTTTGTTTCCCACTACGTTTCCTTTTGGAGCTAGACTTACCACACACGGACACACAGACCTTTTTGCTAGACTTGGTTATTTGGACTCAGGGGACGCTAAAAAATGGATTTCCGTTTAAAATTGGATTTTGAAAATTTTCAAGAGCCCAATATATTCCCTCATTATTTATTTCATATATAGATAAGTGAAAGTAAAATATAAAAATAACATCTAAAAAATAGGAAATGATGTATTATAATAAAAGGTGTGACTGTACGTTAAACCACGTAGTTTTCGAATTTTTTATAGAACGATTTTCGAACTGCTTGTATTTATTTATTACCTGTATGTATGTATATTATATATATAATTGTTTTTAGGTTCCATCATCACGTTATTGTGAATTATTCTTTTTGCAATGTTTATTAAAATCACATTCATCTACCCAATCAAGAACCAATTTATCAGTTTTGTAGGATAGTATATTTATTTGGCACAATCTTTTTCATTTAAAATTAGAGAATTGAGGAAATACTCCAGGATTTACTTAAAAAATACTGGAAATAAGCATAACAATAGATAAATATTTTATAAGGACATTAGCCATCACTGTGCACTGGACTGAAAGTCTTCGGTTCTTGGGTTCGAACCCCGACTCCGGCAGTATTATTTATTCTTTTATTTTAGCCATAGAGTACCTGCTGGGGCACGATCGGCTCATATAAAGTGGGTACTTATTATTATTTTGGGATCAATTATAACCCGAAGTCTGAGTATCCACTCCTGATCACCTCCTAAAACTGCCGTTGGTTGTGTACAAAGCTTTCTTTGTAAGTACTGACCCCAAACCTAGGGTTGTAGAGGTAGAGGATTTTTTAATGCAGAGAGCCTCTCTTTAGGTCAGTGAATCTAAAGTACTAATCATTAATGAATAATATGAATTCCTAACTACCAAAATTGAGTACTAATTTAAGGTTGATAATAATTTTAAAAATAACAGCCTATGTTTTTATTGCTAATGTTTATGTGTTTTTAAAATGGAATATGTAATAACTTACCTAAATACTATAGGCAATCACGTTAAAGAAAATATTCATTTTAAATGTGATAAAGGAGCAATTAATTAGTTTGAACAGTTGATAGGATTCAAACATAATAATTTTTTATTTAATTAAAGTTTAAAATTCCAGTTTTTAATGGAAATACAAGTTTCAGGGTCCCCTTAGACCAAATAACCAGGACTCGCAAAAAGGTATGTTTCTAACTCAAAAACGGAAATTCATATGAGACTGTAGCAATTCGAAATTGTTTAAAAAATGTTGAACCTTAACTAGTTTTCGTTGTTAGTTTTGACAAACACTGGGCAAAAATGAACTAATCAATTTTATTTTTTGAGGAATAAGAACAGTACTATAGATCTATTATAACTCCTCCGGCATTTAAACCTTGCAATTCAAAATCCTTTGCAAAATTCTCCATAATGATCTTTATATCCCATTTGTCGCAAACCGATCCCGAAATAGATATGCCATTCTTAATTCCAAACTCTCTATCCACCTTATACATTGTCCGAAACCTATTATTCCCACTATTTCTGACAATCCTCCGAGGCTATTGAAAAAAAGATGCCTTCGGGACGTTAAGTAGTTCCTCCTCAAGACTTTTCACGCCCATAATTGTAATTTAGCTCTTTTTCTTATTGTATTTATGAGGTGTGTCATTTATCTCTTTACTTATATACTGGTATGTGAGACCCGTCAGCCAGCTGGTGGCTGCTCACAAAAATTGGCCTACCCTATAAAATATCATCAAGAATCATAAAACCATACCGTGCTGCCAAGGGTCTCCAGTACATTCACGCCAACCGAAAGAAAGAAATAAGAAGACTTATTGTATTTATATTAGGTACAGTTGTAAATATATTTTATTAAAAAAACAAAACAAAAAACTTTTTTAATTTTTTGTATTTTATTTATAAGGGCTAAAGTATTTTAACTTAATTTTATGGCTGTAGCAGTACAATTATTTATTAAGTTAGATCGGCCAAAGGTTGTTTCTGCTTTCGAACCTCCTGGAATTTTTATATTTGAATCAACTATATGGACGAATAGTTACAACAACCTTTTTATCAAATTCGGGGAGAAAGAAAAACCACTTTTTTTTTTTCAAAATGGCTCTTAGGATCTTGATTAAGCTCGCTATATCGATGTAAAATTTAATAAGCTTTAATACGTCTGGAAGGGCTTAAATGCCGATATTGTAAATTTTCTACCACTAAAGTACCTTTAATTTTGTTGACTCGAAACAAATTAAACACATTATCTCATTAAAATTGATAAAAAAAAAAAATATATATATATACAAGTTGAACGAATTTGATAACCAAAAACAGGAGAAAATAGTTATATATTTTAGGTAATTTTTCTCCGAATATATAATAGTAATATAGATGTATTATATGCCGTTGAAAAGATAAAGATTGTAAATGTTATTTTATATAAAAATTGGTGGAAGGTAATACGAATAGAGTATAAAACTGAGTTATTATTGCACATAACAATGTTATATTGTTATATTATTTTATATGTTTTAAATATTTCAAATGAAACTGAATAGAATTCATTAAGTTAATTTATACTCCAACTTTATTAAAACCATAAATTGGTTTTTACAACTAAGGTAAGTGAACGTCTCGCGTTACCACACTAGATTTTTTTTTTTTAATATACCGTATCATAACATCGAATATTTCCAAAAGAAAAACGTATTATTACTTCCAAATTTTTTATTTATATTTTTTTTATTCGATCCTGAGCCGACGATAACCCTTGACAATGATAAATATACGAGGGGGAACAAACTTGACGATGGGCTCTAGAAGAAAAATTATACCAACTGATATTCAAGGTGATTGAACCCATAGGCGTGAGGTTAATTCTGCAGCCGGGGCAATCATAGTCTGGGGGCATTATCATCTCTCCGCAGTCAACAATTGCATACAAAATCTATTCAAATATCAGTTTGGTCAGGTTTATTTGGGTTTTTTTAAATTGAAGTGCAGCTATATTTGTGTTGGTATACTCTCCTTTTTAAATATTGTTCAGATGTTCCAAAATAAGACTTTCCGCATTTGTCTTCACAAAGTATTTCGTAACTACATTTGATTGAAGGTCTAATTTGTCGGAATCTTTACTTTTTTTAAATAATTTTGATAAATTACTTATATTTTTGTAAGTAATATATATATATATATATATATATATATATATATATATATATATATATTTATTTATTTTTATTTATATATATATTTTTAAATTATAAAATTAAAAAAAACAAACACATTTTATTGAGAATTTATAGTCGACTGTAGAAACTATTATAGGTGGAATAATCTGGGAGGGGGGGTGGGACATGGCTCAGTAATGCCCTGATGATGGCTCACAAGTTTAAGCCGAAATGTTGGCAAAATTAAAAATATTTAAAAAAGACTGACTCCTGATTATTCCACCTATAACAGACATATTTTAAATAGTGATCTTAGCAGAGTAAACAATGAAGCATGGTATGCTATTTTTTCTAATAAACTAATAAATCATTAAATTTGGGGGCCGAGTCGGTTAGCGCGCGTTGTTTAAAAAAAAAAAAAAAAAAAAAAAAAAACACGCGTTGCCTAGCTACCAGATGACCAATACGTTGAAACCGAAAAATTACGAGTTCGACTCTCGGTCCCAGGGGGAACTTTTATCTCGGCATTAATCCCCCCGCCCTCAACCATTCGCCTTCAAAGGCGAGGTAGGGGTGGACAAAATTTTTTATTTTTTTATTTAAACTTATTTATTGATATTCACAACTGTATTATTATATACAACAAGTAAATGTGATGGACATAGTAAACTGCTATGAAATACATGTAGAGACGCTACCCATTGGCAGCCCTCTAAAAATATTGTAAACTAGAAGGTCTCGGGGCCATCTTCTTTCACAATTATTTAAGGCGATATTAAAGTATACTCCTTCCACCTATATATGAAATACATACTAAGGGATAGTATCGCGATAGTGAAAATTTTCTAATTCCAGTTTTCAACGGAAATACAACTTTTAGGGTCCCCTGAGTCAAAATAACAAGTCCCAAAAAAAGTCTGTGTGTGTGTGTGTGGTAACTCCAGCGCGTAAACCAAAAGTCCTATGAAACTGAAATTTCATATGTAGGACAAATATATGCCCGAAAGATAACAAAATCTTTTCCATCATAATCAGCTTATCAGAAGAGCCACTTTATACCATGCATTGTGCACCTTTTTACGATTTTCTCGAAAACGGCTCTAACGATTTTGATTAACCTCGCTATATCGATGTAAAATTGGACGGGCTTTATATCACGTAGGATTCATTCTGCTTGAAATAGTCTAACAGGGCATAAATGCTGATATTTCAAATTTTCTTCCTTTAATTATGTAGATTTTATAAAACTGACCATATCATCTTATTATTATTGCTAAAAAACAGGTAAATATATTTGTTGAACGAATTCGATATTCAACAAATGGAGATAACTGCAAAAATATTTCTTTGATGCAATTTTTCGTTATTGAACTTACGGACAGTAATATACATGTATAATATACCGTTGGAATGCTAAATATTTTAGAAAAAATATTATCTTATACCTACTATTGTATTTACTACTATCTTTGTACTATTACTATTACTACTATTATTATTACTATATTTGTACTATACTATTGTACTATTGCATTATCTTATACATACTATTTATTTGGTCCGAAGAGAGATGAGGCCACTGGGGAGTTTAGAAGGTTGCACAACGCGGAATTGCGGAGTTTGTACCCTGTGAATATAATTGAGTTGATAGCATCGCGGAGACTCAAATGGGCGCGTAAAGTTGTTGGGCTCGGTGAGGAACGGATTCCGAGAAAGTTGGTATTCGCTGAACTGACTGGTAGGCGTCCGAAAGGTAGATCGAAGCGTCGATGGGAGGATTGCATTGAGGCATTGGACGAACATTGGACGATTCTGTGCAGGCGAAGTTTGGTGGTATCGGCATCGAACCTTCGGGTTCGGTAAGCCTATTATTATTATTATTACATACTATTGTAAATGTTTACGGAGAGTGATGAAAAGCCGATAAAACAAACTAATTGTCGTAGATATTAATATAATAGATTATTTAATAGAACACATGTTTCTATTATAATCCAATGTAAATAATTCTTTAACAAATTATTTTCGTTTTTAAATTTGTTTGAAAATTCTTAAATTGATATAAATAACGGTCGTAAGTGAAAGTCATGTGTTGCGGGCACCAGATTTTTTAACAACATTTATATATATATATATATATATATATATATATATATATATATATATATATATATATATATATATATTATTTATTTATTTATTTATTTATATATACATATATTCTAAATATATCGTTAACACAGTCAGCAAGATACCACATTAGTAATCAAATTGCATCTCCTTATTTAATTTAGAAGTGAATAGATTGAGGTGAATGTTGGTATTGTAATGCTGACCTTATTACAGTTTAATTGTATTTAGTTGCAGAAAAATTCAATAGCAGAATATTGAAACTAGATAACTCAAGACAATAGAAAAATAGGCGAAAATGCTACAGCTGTTGACTATGGTACCTTAAAGCAATTATTGTTTCTTACCTTTTTTACGACCTTGATATTTGACGCAAACACGGTATTCCCCTCCTAAATTATTTTCGATTTGCTCGTTACGTAGCAAGGATATGTGTAGTTAGAACGACACGAAACATTATACAGTTATAATTATATCAGCTGTTCAGACAGGCATTTTTTTTCTCATGGCTGGTCTGCCTATATCTTAAAACATTAATCTTAAACGTCAATCAAACTTCTCTGGTAAAGCTCGTATCATAAATTATCAGTCATATTATAATGCCACTTACTAAATTAAAGCATAAATCCTGATCTGACGTCACATATTATCTTGTGGAAGAATGTTATTTGCAATTAAGTTCAACTTCAAAATTAAGTAATCAAGTAAAAATTCTTAAAAATAGTAAATGAACAAAATAAGGCTGTCAGCGTGGTCCGTTACTTTATTAAAATTCTTTAAATACTAATAACTATTCCTAAAAATACATTTATAAATATTTAACATATGAATTATCCTAGTTATTATTAAAATATTAGTCCTTTAAATAATTTTTTTTTTATTTATTATTTATTTATTTGAATTTACAACTGTATAACAAGTAATACAACAAGTAAATTTGAATTGAAACATAAAAAGGCATGAAACACATGTAGAGAAGCTTCCCAATGGAAGCACTCTAAAAAATATTCTAAACTAGAAGGTCCCGGGGCCATCTCCTTTTCAGATGCCTCGGAGGAATGTCAGGAATTGATGAGGAAGAAAGGATTGAAACGAAAGGATTAGGGTGGGAATGGAGTTTGTCATGGAAGGATTGATACCTCGTACGGGCCAACCTTTAAATAAAAAATTGTATTTATCAAAAAAAAATTGTTTTGAATAACAAGTGAGTAGCGTTTTTTAATAATTCAATTTGATCCTCTCTGTGTTTCTAAAATCATGTTTACTTCTTTAATAATGATCACATATTCTAAAAAATCTGGTGTAGGCAACACACGACTTTCACTTACCTCGACTGTTAATATCAATTTAAAAAATATTAAATATACTTCAATTTGAAAAATATTTTAAGTTTATTTTAATAAAACGAGTATTTATTTTCGTTGGAAACATATGATTTAGATTAAATAATATAACCATATTAAAATGTTAATCAGTTATAAGTTTATTTCCCATTCGTTACTTTATATTACCTTTTATAACTTTGTGTATCAGATAATATTTTTTCAATAATCTTTCTCTTTCTAACGGTGTATAATACGTCTATATTATTATTGTTCTTATTATCAAAAAACCAAAAATTACATTAAAAAATATGTTTGCACTTTTCTCCTTTAGTTGTTTATCAAATTCGCTGAACTTGCATATTTAGGAGTTATTTATGAATGCTAATAAGATGATATAATTTTTTTAAATCTACAAAATCAAAGGTACTTCAGAGGAAGAAAATTTAAAATACTGGAATTTATGCCCTATCAGACTATTTCAATCAGAATGAAACAAAAATTATCTTAAAGCCCATTAAATTTTACATCCATATATCTATTTTAATCAAAATCGTTAGAGCCGTTTTTGAGAAAATCGTAAAAAGGTGCAAAATGCATGGTATAAAGTGGCTCTTCTGGTCAGCTGATTTTAATGAAAAAGTAGCTGAAACATATCGGGTGTATAGTTGTCTTAAATATGAAATTTCAGTTTCTAACGGCTTACCGTTTTTGCGCTAGACTCACCACACACACACGGACAGACACACAGACCTTTTATCGGGACTTGGTTTGTTTATTTATTTAACGTCACTTTATGCTACTTAGCTAATCGGGCGATGCTACAGTGGGAGTCCTAAATTTTGCCTGTCCAGGTTTAATTAGGACAGGGATCTTTAACGAGTACCTGACATCGCACCACCTTTTAACGTCCCTTCCGAAGGACGGTATAACTAAGGATTTTTTACTCCCATTAAAAAATCCTAGGACCACCTGCGGGTTTGAACCCGTGACCTTTGGCATAGGAGGCTGTTATGCTAGCCGCCCAGCTACAAGTGATCCCATCGGGACATGGTTATTTGGACTCAGGAGGCCCTAAAACGTTTATTTCCGTCGAAAACTGGAAATCGAAAATTTTCACGATACTTTCCCTAACTATATATTTTATATATAGGTAAGTGAAAGTAAAAAGAATTAGTTAAGGTGCTTTTATACATCAGTTTCGGCCGAGATTCCTTATCTTTAGTGGTATTTTGCTTGCTCGAAATGGAAGAAAAAAAATAATTTTTTTTACTTAATGATTTTTTATTCCCGAAAAGGAAAATCCGCTGCATAGAGCTTATACAAAATTTGCAGCGTATATGGCTATGATGCCTTAGGAGAAAGCACCGTTTATAAGTAGTTTCCTTGGTTCAGAACATGAAAATTTGACATTGAAGACGTAAAGCGCTTAGGTGGTCCTTCAAGTGTTGATGATAACCAAATTTCAAACATTACCTGAAAGATGGAAACATGCAATATATTGAAATGGGTCACATATAATTGATTACAATATTTAAAAGAATCTGAAGTTTTTATTTAAATCACCAGTAAATAACGTTGCGAACTTAATCTAAAACCTAATACATATACTTCATTTTTTATTGTATTTTAGAGAATTTCAATGAATTAAGAAATGTGTTATTTATACATAAAAACATTTTAGTTTCTTTTCTTTTTTAATTTTTGTGGAATTTTTCTTAATTGGAACTTTCAATAAAGCACCCACTACCTTCCATTCATCATCCAATTACTTTATTTCCTAAGTCTTTTAACACCTTTTTTTTTCCATCTTAGTCGACGTTTCGGGGTTTTTTCCCCATTTTCAAGACTGAAACTATTTTTTTTATTCTTACATTATTGAATAAAATTACATTGTTTAAATATTTTTCTTTAAAAAATGAAGCTTAGCAATTTGTCATAACTATTTTAAACTAACTAACTTTAATTACCTTATTCCTTGCTACAACATTTTTCATTCTTCATTACATCTTATAAACATTTTAATGTTCTTTTAAAAATTGTTGTTACCTGAGGATGGCATTATAGCTGAACAGAGAATTTTTAAGAATTTTAATTAAGTGCTGCATCGCATTAACAGTCTTAGTTTTTTTTTATCTACTGGAATTAATCCTTCACTTAAAAAAAATCAACACTCATTTCTGAAAACCTTATTTTAAATTTATATGAAATTTTAGGTTAAAATAAAGTATTACGAAGCTGAAAGGAATTTGGTTAGAATGGTATATAACAGCAACTTTATTACCAAATTCGACCTATCGTAAAATGCCACTTTATTTATGCCAATTTAAACCATTTTATCGGAAAAAAACTGAAACAAATATGAATAAACTCAACATGTCAGCAACCAATCAAATGGTTGTTAATATTAGCTAAGTTTTGTTCACATTTAAATTGACATGACTTAAATTTATAATTTTTTTTTCTTAACTAAATTATAATTGATTGAACGTATTACGATAATTTACCGTGCTTGGTCAAATTGTTGCCAGTAAATATATCATTGTCCTATGTACTCTCTGACGTCAGAATATTTCAGATTCTAGGTCCAAACAATTGATGTTTCATAAATAATTGTCCACTTATTCTATTCAAATACTTTATAATTGTTCTAGTTATTCAATAATAGGTATATTATTATAACTTTACAAGGAGCCAGTTCGTCGCCATCCAATAATTGTATAATTGTGCTATGTGCTCACTGGCGTCAGCATGTTAAAGCCTCTACATTCAAGCAATAATTGATTTTTCGAATTCATAAATTCACAATAATACTGTTCAAACAATATCATTATTCTAGGGGTATTTGCTATCAACAGTAGGTATTTTTGTTTAAACTAAGTAATGAAGGTGGTTGTAATAACACAGAACATGATATTCATTTGTTTATTCTAAATTTATTATGTAGTTAGCTTTATTTATTTATGACACCGCCGTGAAGTTTATGAATACTCTTTACTACCTATCCAACTTAAATTTTTCTCTTGATATAGGTGGCTTAGCAAAAACGTAGAAACGGGGTAGGGGTTATACTGTACCCTCAATACTGGACAGTTGTGGGGTTTAGTGTGTCTAATGAATGGACACAGTTCGACGCACTGACAAATATTATAATATAGAGTGTGGAAAGTAACAGCTAACAACTTTACACTGTATCATGCTTGGCACGGAATATAATGTCTAGCTTAATTATCAACATATCTAAAAAAAACCTGATAATTAGCATATTATAGTTAGTTACTCTGAAGCTGGAATATTTCTGAAATATATCTATTAGTTAAAAAGATCTGAGTAACTAATGATGGAAATAACCTATACTGGTTACCAAATAAAATAAAGAAATAATAAAGAATGCGTTGTAAAAAATAAAACTTCGGTGAATCTCACCCTTGCAATTTTGCCTGAAGAATGTGCACAAGTTCTTACAATCAGAATCAGGGAAAGCGCCGGGGATATTATCGGAGGCAATGAATGTGGATCAAGGTAATGCCGACTAACCGTTGAATTTAGGAATCATTACGGTGATCACGTAGCAATACAGGATTCAGGAAGTTGATCTACATGAAATAGGTTTATATTCTTTTCTAGAATAAATTATAAAATAGACGGCCCAAAAAAGGCCCATCCACTCACACATTTAATAAGAAAATAAGTTATGCCTTAAGAGGTTTAATTTTATGGGCCCTAAAAGAAATGAAATTAACCCTAATGATCTCAGACCATCAACCTTCACCCAGGCCATCTTTCTTAATTCCAAACGGTCAGTCATTGTTATACATAAAATAACACTAGTATTCTTTGTTTTATGGATTTTACTTATTTCCGTTTAACAGTGGTTACTACGCACATTTCCGTACGTAAATCTGTTAAAGAGAGCAGAAGTACAGATTTTTTTTTTTTTAATTTGAGACTTGTACCGTAGCTGTCCAGGGAAACGTACTTACACTTGCGAGTACATGTAGATATATTTACCTAAAACAATGTAGTATATGACTTTGAGATATGCTTCTTAGGCTTAGGTTGTAACAGATATTGTACATTAGAGTATTTTCATTGTTACATGAAGTTTTGATATTTTAAAAATGTGTATTAAATAATAAAAAGGGACGTGGCATATTTGATAGAGCACTAGTCAAGTGTTCTCCGGGTCCCGGGTTCGATTCGAGGTAGTGGCAGAATGATGCAACCCTCGAGCATAGTGACTCTCCTGGAGTACATCTAACTGCTATAAAGTGGGTACTCGAAAATTGGGGGAAGACCTGGCGGCATGATCTCTGCTTGATCACCTCATTGCACGGCCCTTGGCCTAGAAACAGTATGAATCTCTTTATGTTCTGAACCCCAGAACCTTGCGTGATTTGTAGAGGCAACATTTTGATTATTTTTATTTTAACTAGATAAATATATTCATTTAAAAAAAAAAATGTTCCTTTCCTAATAGATTAAAAAAAACAAAAAAACTCAGCTGTTATGTAAATTTTAGTAATAGGTTTTCTTGAACTTTTCAGCTTCCTAAATATTTTCCCTCTAAAACATATAGGCAATGTTCCACCCATCTTTTGGCTATTTCCTTATTTTTAATTGATAAACATTGATTTGAATAATAATTTAGCATGTCTATCTTTAAAGAAAATAAATTAAATTGTAGAAGATAATTGGAACTTCAGTTGCTCAATATTTATTCATTATTTATTGAACGTTCGAATTATCTTGGCCAGTACTATATTTTCTTGCTTATATAGCGCTTACAGCAACACTTGCTGATTTCATAAAGAAATTTGTAGGCAATTTTAATGACATTTGTTTCAGCTGTGAAATACAATAATCAATTGCTTAGTAGTAAAAAAAAACGAATTATTTATCAATGACACTCAATACTCGAACTGTTTAGGCCAGCATGAATCAGTATTGCTGAAAAGGGAAATTAGAGTGTATTTAACCGATAAATTATGAATAGGTGGGTCTATCTAGGACGTGGCATGTGGGGGGCTCAAGGTTTGCTGAGCTGTGTCTGCAAGAATCGGCTAAGATCCGGAGACTGTAAAGTAAATGCCTACGACAGTGTATTTGTGTATATGTGCCAC
This sequence comes from Piezodorus guildinii, assembly GCA_023052935.1. Taxonomy (NCBI): domain Eukaryota; kingdom Metazoa; phylum Arthropoda; class Insecta; order Hemiptera; family Pentatomidae; genus Piezodorus; species Piezodorus guildinii. The sequence continues at coordinate 61,742,933 of CM041295.1, forward strand.
ACACCCATATATAATATATATATATATATATATATATATATATATATATATATATATATATATATATATATACATATAATAAATGGAAAAAAAAATCTGAAACTGAGTCCAGAATGAAAGTTATGTAAAAGTGAAATACATAATATGTCTGGCTAACAGACAAAAGAAAGATAGTTAATTATTATTCACAATGGTGAAATAAGAAGAAATATTATACTAAAAAAATTAAATAATCCCCAGAAATTTTTCTTATGCAAAAAAAAAAAATCTATTTATCAACAAAATGAAAAATAAATATCTTAAATAAAAATTAAAATTTGGGCAATTAACTTTTTTTTTTTCATTCATTCGATGTTAGGTATCTGGAATTGAAATATCAAAATTGCTGATCGTCCATTTGGGATGACAGAAGGCATTACAAAATTATGAGTAGAGAATCAGCATGGTGGATAAGAGTTGGTAGAGCATTCTAGAGGTTATAAGACAATAAAGTATAGATCAAATGTTTTAGTTCTGTGAGTAGGAGTGTAAAGATCAGAATGACTGTCTGGTTTAAAGTGAGTGGACTGAGGATTTAAATTGAAGGAGACTGTGGATTTAGGCAGGATGTTGGGAGCAATAAAAAAATTTAAAGGTACTTATTGTGTGTGTTTATATATATTGGATATAGAGCATTTAATTATAATATCATAATCCGCTCACAGTGAATGCGCAGGATACTTAAGTTTAATTAACAATAAATTCTGGATGCAACACACGACTTTCACTTACCTATGTTGTTAAAAACAATTAAAGAAATTTTAAGTTAAGTGAGATTTGAAGATAGGTTAAAGAAACAAATTGTGTTTCGATTGAAACATTTGTTTTTGATTAAATAGGCTAACAATAGAAATTATCTATAATAATTACTTAAGCTTATGTACGTTTCGTCTTTTTGCATTAAGTTTTACAGGTTTGTTTTTAAGATATAATTTTGTTTAAAAAATCTTAAGCTCTCCAACGGTATATTATACATCTATATTACTATTCTTATATTATATAAAATTTTAGAAAAATAGTTTTTCTCTTTTCTTCTTTAGTTGATTATCAAATTTGTCTAACATACATATTCACCTGTGTTTTATCAATTCTAACAAAATTAATGGTCATCGAATGTACGAAAGTAAAGGTACTTTAAAATAATAAACAAATAAAATAAAATATCAGAATATAAGCCCTTTTAGACTATTTTGATCTGAATGAAACCTACACGATACTTAATGCCTTTAAAAATTACAACGATCAGACAAGATCTAAGAAATCTTTACAGCCGTTTTTGAGAAAATCATAAAAATGTGCAAAAGGCATTGTATAAAGTGGCTCTCATGATTCGCTGATTTTGTTGAAAAAGTTGTTATAAAATCTCAAACTGATACGCTTCTAAAATATGAAACACACACACACATATAGAACATTATGTGAGACTTGGTCATTTGGATTTAAGAGAACCTAAAACGTGTATTCCCGTTGAAAATTGGAATTCGAAAATATTCATATTTGCTTAATGAGAACAGGCAGAGAAGGGGATAATTATTTCTATTTATCGAATTCCAAGATACTTAAGAAAAAGAAAATTGGGTATTTTCGCCCAATTACACAACTTCACTGATAATAAAATCTACATGAAATTAAGAGGTACCCCAAAAACGGAAATACACGACGTTGAAAACTGGAATTAAAAACTGTTTACGGTCGAAATACTTTCCCTTAATATATATATTTACGTATATATGTGTGATAGTATTGTCCTATACTAATTATTGCATTATTATTATATTAAGTGTTTTTACTTTCACTTACAAATATACAAATTATATAGTAACGGAAATAAGCGTTTTAGGGTTCCCTGAGTCTAACCAAGTCGCTCAAAAAGGTCTGGGTGAGTGTGTGTGTGCTAAGTCTAACACGAAAATGAAAAGTCGCAGGGAACTTAAATTTCATATTTAACTATAAGCCCGAAATGATCCAGCAACTTTTTTTATCAAAATCAACTGACCTGAAGTGGTACTTTATACCATGCATTTTGCACCTTTTTACGATTTACTCATAAGCGGCACCAACGATTTTCATCAATCTAACTACATCGATGTAAAATTTAATGGGCCGTAATATGATATAAGTTTCATTTTGATTGAAATAGTCTGACAGGGCTTAAATGGCGTATATTTGTATTTTATTTCTCTAAAGTACGTTTATTTTTGTACATACTAAAAGATTGACCATAATATCTTATCAGTATTTACAAATAATGGATTTATATTCAAGTTAATCTCCACACTAGACTGAAATTACAAGAAACTGCTCGCCGCTTTCGATTACTTCAACACTTACTAGACACTCAGTCAAAGATTCCTCTTAACTACAAAAGACTCACCTACATGACCATCATAAGACCTATCTGGACTTACGGAGTAGAGTTATGGGGTTCTACTAAACCATCGAATTCCTCTCGTATCCAATCCATACAATCCAAAATCCTTCGTAAAATCCTGAATGCCACATATATTTTGTCACGAATAAACTTATCCATAAAAACCTTAATGTTCCATATGTTACTGATTTAGCCCGAACCAGGTATCATTCATTCCATGAAAAACTCCATTCCCACTCTAATCCACTGGTTTCCATTCTGTCTTCCTCCTCAATTCCTGATAACCCTCCGAGGCGTCTGAAAAGAAGATGGCCCCGAGATCTTTCAGTTTAGAATATATTTAGAGTGCTGCCAATGGGTGGTGTCTCTACATGTATTTCATGTCAATTTACCGTATGTCCGTCACATTTACTTGATGTATTTTGTATACCGTTGTAAATATCAATAAATATGTTAAAAATGAAAAAAAAAAAAAAAAATATATAAATATATATATTTTAACAAGTTAAAAGAATTTGATGACCAACTAAAGGATAAAAGATGTTTTCTTTTAATGTAATGTTTGTTTTTTATATATTAAGAACAGTAATATAGACGGATAATATACGGTTGGAAAGAGAATGATTTTAGAAAAAACATTATCTTATACAGAAAATTGTAAAAAGTAATGTTAAGTGACAAACAGAGCATAAACTTATTACTGATTATTATACGTAACAATTTTAATCATATCTTTCCGTCAAAACTTAATACAATTTTTATTTGAATTAACTTAAAACTGTTTTCATAAACTTTAAGTTTATAAAATAATTCTTCAATTGATTTTAACAGCCGAGGTAAGTGAAATGTCGTGTGTTGCCCGTACCAGGTTTTTTTTTAACGTATTTCTAGATAAAATGTAAGAAATCCTAACATTGAAGTAATAACTGAATTTCGGATTTCAGAAATCAAAAATTAGTTTTTTATTTTGTAAAAATATTCTTCGGAAACTACAGATATTTAATTTAACATCAAATTAATGTCAAACCAAAAATTGTGCTTTTGTGAAATTGTGGGTCTATATTCCCAATGAAAACTTAAAATCAATCAATAATAATAATAATAATAAATATTAACGAGAAAGTCTAGCCTTGGAATGAGCTTTCAGAGATACCCTTGCAGAGGACGTAGCCTTGATGGTGATTGGTCAGTACCGACCTCTCAATAAGCGGCCTGATTGACTTCCGTATTGGACTATGCCCTCCACCTCCATCCAGTTTTTATGGTATCTTCCTAATGACGTCGCACCTTCTGTCAACAGAGCCTACTGCCAGCTGAAGGACGACTTGCAGAACCTTTGTTGCATCTTTTGTATCAAAAATTTGGAGCTCAGCATTAAGGTGTAATGAAGAACATAACCAGGTAATCCGGAGCATCTTCGAAAGCAAGGGGTAAAAATTTGGATTTAATATTTCTTCTTGACTTAAACATAGATCTATGGATATGTCAATATCTAATGCACTGCTTTTCTCAGTCTGGGATAAATATAGATTGCGGACGGACAGGCGGATTGATGTACAGAATGTAAAGAAAAATAGAACTAATCTACTAACAACATTTATTTTTAATCTGTACATATTTAGACAATCATCTATAACAGTGGTTCCCAACTAATCAGTAGTAGACGATGTCAAAGGGGCCCCGAGATGACACTTGGGAGGTTATTTAAAATTATTCTTAATGTAAAATATTTGTGAAGCCTTTGCTTTTAATAAGAAAACACTCCACACGGACAAATTTAACATTCCAAGTGATATAATTGCTTGTGTTTACAGTCAAGTGCCTGTTATTGCACAATCACAACCTTAAAATTGGTCATTTTCTAAAATTTGGAAATTAATGTGCTTAAATAACAGATGTATCGCAGATGATAATGAATAATATTTGATATTTTTATTTTAAAAAATTTCTATTTAAACATATTGATTGATATTTACATCTGTATAAAAATACATCAAAGAAATTTGATCGACACATGGTAAACTGACATAAAATACATTTAGAAACACAAACCATTGGCAGCACTCTAAAAATATTCTAAACTAGAAGGTCTCGAGACCGTCTTCTTTTCAGACGCCTTAGATCATTATCATGAATTGAAGAGGAAGAAAGAATGGAAACCAGCGGATTAGAGCGGAAATGGAATTTTTCATGGAATGAATGAAACCTGGTTCGGGCTAAATTAGTAACATATAGAACATTAAGGTCTTTATGGATAAGTTTATTATTGACAAAATATGGAGCATTGAGGATTTAAGGAAGGATTTTGGATTGTCAGGATTGGATACGAGAGTAATTCGATGGCTTAGTAGACCCCCATAGTTCTACTCCGTAAGTCCAGATTGGTCTTATGATAGTCATGTAGATGAGCCTTTTGTAGTTCAGAGGAATCTTTGACCGTTTGTCCAGTAAGTGTTGAAGTAGCCAAAAACGGCGTGAGATGAAATTAAAAAGGAAGCCATAAATTTGCCTTATCCAGGTTTAATTAGGACAGGGTCTTTAACGAGTATCTGACTTAGCAGAGGCTATGGTCCATCATTTTATGTTCACTCTGAAAGACGGCATAACGAAGGATTTATCATTTCATTCCCTTTAAAAATGCAAGGATCATCTAGCACGTTCAACATAAAATTTTAGTTATTCAATATTGAAGGAAACTTCTAGAGCCTGGTTCTTTTTTATTCATTTTCATTTTCAAAACTAGACCATTTCTAGAAAATGGAGTTTCGATGTAGCTATTTCACACGAAATGAACGTGAAACTACGGTGTAAACCACTAAAAATCTAAATATATCGCTAATATTTAGAATTTAGGGGGTTCTTGCAATTGAAATGATCGTGTCAAGGGGTCCGCGGTAAAATTTTGTTGGAAACCGCTGGTCTATGATACATTGGTAGCTTTTTTCATTATAACCTATATAGCCCTTAAGCTAGGTCCTAGCGACAAAAAGGATTCTCTATTAAATTTTTGACAATGGTATTGTAGTAAAATTTTGATTCAACACCAACAGAGATAGAGCTTGTTAAAAAAGAGTAAACAGAAAACCAATGTAGGTAAAACGTGACTTTTTCATTGTAAATGTATCTCCTTACCGCACACTGGGGTGAAACACCAAATTATTGGACATTATAGTTTTATGAACAGAATATTGGTCGTACGAAAAAATGTTAATCGTGAGCTCCCATTATTTTTTAACGAAGAATCCATTTCTATATTCCGATTTTAATTTTATTCTACAACGAGGCCCAGAATACACATTATTAGTCACTTTTACTATTTATGTGTGTACATAATTATGTATTACAAAGAATAATTTTTCATTTATTGTATGAATGTAGAATGTATGATATCTTTCAGCACTACTATTAATGTCCAAATTGGAACAATTGTAATTTAAAAAAAAAAAATTTTTAATTATCAATAGATATGTTGGTTTAGTAAAATATTTAAAAAAATAAATGTAGAGAAAATCAATTTATCAACAAATTTAGAACATCAGTTGATGATTCTTGTTTTAAACTGGTCCTTTTGACCGATTAAAGACAATAATACGTTCATAAAGTATAAACAAATATTTAAAACGAAGTGCTAAAAGGAAAACAATTTTTTTTTTCTCGTAAACCACCACGAATCCGCAGGTAATTAGTAATAGAAAGTAAACTATAAACCTTCTAGTTAATTTTTGTGGAGGTGGATTTCTGAGCGATTTTTTTTATGAGTATTTTAATTTTTTTTTTTTTTTTTTATCATAAAAATAAACTTTAAGAATATATAAAAGTTCAAGCTGCATAAACTTAAATTATGATAATAAAGTTTAATTATCGTAATATAGATGATTTATTAATCTTGGTTCATCAAAATAGTTGTGTTACTTTTTTTTAAAAAAAGGACATTTTCCTTGGACGGTCGTTTTAACAAGATATCTGAAGTAGAAATGTTTAATTAAAAACAAACTGACGATGGACAATGATAATAGACATTAAGAACAGCTTAATTAAAAAAAATATGGGAAAGTTCGAAATTTCAGATATTGGTCTTATGTCCACCAAATGCATAGGTTTTCCCAACTGTTCAACGGTAGGTCCTAGCGAAAATTTTATTTACGGAAATAACTTCAATTTTTATAAGCGAGCAACACCAACAGAGCTATACACCGTGTCAATAAAACCCAAACTCTTAATAAATGTAGCAATACGTGACTTTTTTTCTCACATTAGAATCGAAATAGCTCCTAAACGGTAGCTCTTAGAGACCAATATAAATATTTAAAAAAAATTGTTACTAAATATCTGACCGAGAAACTCCTGTCAAATTTCCGATTCGACCAACACCAACAGAACTAGTGCGTGCCAAAGTGAGTATTAAATAGGTATTTACCGTAATATAACCATAAACGAAGTTCCAAAATAAACATTAAATTGAAATAGAGCCCAGATATAACTTTGATTGATCCACTTTTAAAACATGAAAATATCATTATTTAAATTAATGATTCACCCTCACACAAGACTGAAATGACAAGAAACTGCTCGAAGATACCGATTACAACAACACTTACAAGACAAACGTTCAAAACTTACAGTATATTAGAATATATTAATAGATTTAAGTATTTGTATTAAATAATATTAGTATTAGTATTAAATATTAGTAGAATAGAATAGTATTTTTAAATAATCAACCTATAAAGTTCCACCAAACCGTCAAAAACCATGGAGTAACTGTAGATCAATCTCTTTCCTGGAAAATCCATGTTTCCGAAATTTCCTGACGCACAATTTCCATCCTGAAACTCCTTAATTACCACCGTCACCTTCTCCCATTTGCTCATTAATATTCCCCCACTTTGACTACTGTTGTTCGGTGTGTGCGGGTGTCTCTGGAGATCTTAAAGCTAAACTAAAAAGATTATTTAACTGCCTGATACGTTTCATCTTTGGGATATCCAGGGACACCTCTGTAACCCGATTCTACGATGAGTTAAAGTGGCTTTATCCTTCCTACCGTTGTAAGTACCTCCTGGCATCCTTTCTTTACCAAGTTCTCCGATCTCAACGTCCATCTTACATCTCAGATATATTCTCATTTAAATCCTCCATCCACTCTCACAACACTCGTTCGCGACCTTCAGACCTGTATATAACACCTCATCGAACCGCAGCTTTCGACAGATCTTTCCTTATCCGATCCTCGTCCTTATGGAATTCTATTCCTTCTCATATCCGTCACTCCAATACTCTTCCGGCCTTAAAATCCCGTTTGTTCAAACACTTATTGTCTATCCAATTCTCAAATAACCACAATTAATCAGCAAATTTCAATAAAAATCAGTTAATAGAGCAGAGAAAAATAATTATTTACTATATCTTATTATGCATTGTATTCAAACATTTATGTATTTTATGTTACACTTTTTACAAGCATTGTAAATATATTTTAATTAGCCCCGTATATCTGAATATGTAAATATTTTATTTTTTGTCAACTTTATTTTATTTGTTTTTCTAAATTTTTATTATTAGAAGTTACCTGTTAATTTATTACTATTATTCATTTTCTTTGTTATTTCATTAATTTTCAATGTTATTTTATTTATTTATTTTTTATTACTCTAAGATACTGAAGTTCCAATTTGATTTGTCTGTAACATTATTCTGAAGGGACTTGTCCCAGAATAAATAAAGAATTTGTTATTATTATTATTATTATTATATTACAAAAGACTTATTTACATCACTATTATCAGACCTATTTGGACATATGGAATCGAGCTTTGGGGCTCTACTAAACCATCTAATTCCTCCCGCATCCAATCCTTACAATCCAAAATCCTTCGCAAAATCCTGAATGCCCCTTATTTGTCACAAATCAACTCCTCCATAGTGACATAAACATCCCATTTGTTGCAGTCATAGCCCGTGATAGATACACCTCTTTTCATTCTAAACTCCCTGCCCACACAAACCCACTTGCCCGTAATTTATCTTCCTAAGATATCCCTGATATCCCTCCGAGGCGATTGAAAAGAAGGTAGCCTCGGGACCCACTGGCTTAAAATAGTTAGTGAAGTGGTACCATTGGGTAGTTCTTTCTCAAGACATTTTTATGACTTTTCTTCATAGTGCATATTTACTCATTGTATTTTTTTAATACAGTTGTAAATTACAATAAATAAAATAATCAGTTAGTTTTATCTTCTTTTCATTACTCTCTATTAACTTCTAAAAGCTTGATATTTTTTCTAAAATCTTTAGCTTTCCAACGGTACATCATACATGTATATTACTGCCCTTATGTTCAAAAACCAAAAATTGCATTAAAAATTTTTTTTTCTGTTTTCTCCTTTAGTTTTGTATCGAATTCATTCAATTTATATATTTACCTATTTTTCATCAGTGGTAACAAGATAATATAGTCTTTTTTATAGAATCAACAAAATTAAAGGTACTTTAGGGGAAGAAAATATTGGCATTTAAGCCCTGTCAGACCATTTTAATCAGAAAAAAACCTATATGATATTAAAGCCCATTAAATTTCACATGGGGGGGTAGCGGGTAGATACCTGTTCACTATCCCAGTGAAGAGCAGATCTACTTCAGGGAACTAGCAACCCTGCCAACGCGAGCTCTTGATTTCTCCCACCTCCTCTTATCAGGGGGGAATCATGCCCCTAACCTTATTCCTATCCTACATTAATCTTTCCTTCAAACATCCTTATATCCACCTTTCCTCTAGGGGACTTCTGGAGGCCAGTTGCACCGAGGTAACGGAGCCTCTTCTGTCGGGCCAATCACCCACAGAGGAGAACTATCGATTCAAAGCAATAATAAAGGCCTCGGAACTGGACTGTCAAAAAGGAAACGACCTGGAACGGAATCGGACATTAGATTTGGAAACTGGAACATTAAAACACTGACGGGAAAGGAGGTCGAACTTGTGGAAGAAATGAAAAGGTACAAAGTGGACATTCTGGGTATCAGTGAAGTGAAAAAGAAAGGAAGCGGAGAATATAGACTCGAAGATGATTATGTTTTGATTTATTCGGGTGTCCCTAAAGGAAATTTTGCGAAGGAAGGAGTGGGTATTGTCATGACTCCCGCAGTGTTCATGAAACTGGAAGATTGGAAACCAGTATCTTCACGCATCATAGTGGCTAATCTCCAATTGAGTGTAGGGAAAACATCCCTCATCCAAGTATATGCACCAACTGAAGATACTGCAATATTAGAAAAGGAGATGTTCTACGCTGATCTGCAAAGAACTCTTAATAAATGTAGAGATGAAGGAAGGTATGGAATCGTGAGTGGTGATTTCAATGCCAGGACCGGCTGTGATAGTAGGACTGGACATGGTGTCATTGGACTCTATGGAGGTGAGAGGGCACGGAACGAAAATGGTCAACGGCTGATCGATTTTTGTGTGGACAATCATATGCTAATTGGAAATTCTTTTTACCCACACAAAAATATACATAAAATAACCTTCTCACATCTTGACAGGAACAGTGTGATAGATTACTTCATCTATGATGCCGAAATAAGACAATACTTCACGGATATAAAAGTGATCAGAGGGGCAGAGATAGGCACAGATCATCTTCTCCTTGTAGCTGATACCAAGATATTAAGAGACAACCGGCCACGTATGAAAACATACAAAGCGATAAAAGTGCGCGAGCTTGACAACCCAGAGAAGAGAGTCCAATATACTACTCTACTAGAGGAAAGAATCAGAAGACTGGATCTTTCAGGAGGTGTAGAGGAACAATGGAGCAATATAAAGACATGCATATTGAATGTCGCTAAAGAGGTCTGTGGCATTAAAAAGGTCGGTGGCAGAAAAAAGCATACCAAATGGTGGAGTGATACCATTATGGAAATAGTTAAGAGGAAAAAATTAGCATGGAAAGCATATCTCCGAGATAAAATACATGCTAACATAATTGAATATCGCCGTCTAAGAAATGAGGCTAAAACAGCAATACGTTCAGCGAAAAGGCAAACTTGGGAGGAGTTCGGCAAAAGTCTTGATGGAAACCACCGAGAAAATTCCAAACGGTTTTGGAAGACAATAAAGTCCCTGAAAGGAAAACACAAAAAGCCAATTCGGAATATAAAGGATGAAAGTGGCAACGTAATGACTGCCCCAGATGACATCTTAGAACGTTGGAGGCGTCACTACCAAGATCTCTTCTCTGAAGAATATGGTACACCAGAGCTGCATGCACAACCTGCAACACAGGAGAAACTAGAGCCTATAGAAGAAGAAGAGGTGGAATATGCTCTCGAAAAGATAAAAACAAATAAAGCAGCGGGGAGAGATGGAATTTCACCTGAATTCCTGAAATTTGGTGGTGAAGAGCTCAAAAAAGCACTCCAAGGACTGTTCCAAACTGTATGGGATAACAAGATAATCCCTTTAGATTGGGAATATAGCGCTATAGTCCCCATACATAAGAAAGGCTCCTCAACCGTATGTGAGAATTATAGACCAATTAGCTTGCTGTCCGTAGCCTATAAAATGTACACCTCTATCCTTGAGAGAAGATTGAGAAGTATTGTGGAAAATCAACTCGAAGAGGAGCAGGCGGGCTTCCGCCCGGGAAGACAGACCCAGGACCATATTTTTGTGCTTAGAAACATTTCTGAAAAGGTTTGGGACAGAAATAAAAGTATCTATGTGGCTTTCCTGGATCTCAAAGCTGCGTTCGATTCTGTGCCTAGATATGAAATATGGAATGCTCTTGCTGCAAAGAATGTACCATCAGATTTGATGCAGGCAATCCAATCAACATACAGAAATGCAAAGGGAGTCGTCAGAATCAATGGTAGAGAATCCAAATCATTTCCTCTTGATAGAGGAGTCAGACAGGGGGACAGTCTTAGCCCTCTCCTATTCTTGATTCTGATGGACGAGATCCATAAAGTCTGCAAGCGAAGAACGGCATGGACTGAAATAGGAAAATGGAAGATGCAGACAGTTCTGGTGAAATGCCTCCTATATGCCGATGACATTGTTCTATTAGCGGACACAAAAGAAAAGCTGCAACAAGCTCTGGTGGAATGGGAGGCAGAACTATTGCGTAAGGGAATGTCCATCAACGACTCCAAGAGTAAGATTCTGGTTCTCTCACGGAATGAAGAAGAAAATGTTGAAATGGTATGCAATGGGAAGACCCTAGAAGTGGTAAATGAATTCAATTACCTGGGAACCATTATAGACAGGTCTGGCAGGAATTGACCAAGAGATTGGAAATAGGATCAATAAAGCGAACCAGGTGTACTACCAGATTAACAATAGTATAATAGGACACCGTGAAGTAGGGCGAGATGTTAAGATGCACATCTATAAAGCCATTTACCTACCAGTGCTTACATATGGAGGCGAGAGTTGGGTGATGCTCGACAAACATATCAGCCGAATCACTGCTGCTGAAATGAAATTTTTACGTAGAGCAGCGGGAAAGACAAGGCGAGATTGTGTTCGGAACAATAGAATCAGAGAGCAACTCGAGGTACCACCATTGAAGACGATAATGGAAAACAGGCAATTAAAATGGTTTGGTCATGTCTGCCGCATGGACGAAATAAGGGAACCCAGAAGGACACTGGAAGCAAGACCTACAGGAAGAAGACCACGTGGCCGACCTAGAATTTCCTATCAGGATATGGTCCAGAGGATTGGGAGTAACAGGGGCAAGACCCTTGTAGAAATGAAACGACTCAGCGGAGACCGGGATAACTGGCAGCGCTGGATCGAGGCCCCTCTACGCCAATAATGGCTCGAAGAGGAAGATAAAGAAGAAGAAGAAATTTCACATGGATATAGCGAGTTTAATCAAAATCGTCGGAACCGTTTTCGAGAAAATGGAATAAAGGTGAAAAATGCATGGTATAAAGTGACTCTTCTGGTTAGTTCATTTTGATGAAAAAGGTTTTGTAACGTCTCGGGCGCATATTTGTCTCAAATATGAAATTTCAGTTTCATAGGACTTACCTTTTCCGCCCGGAAGTTACCACACACACACAGACCTTTTTGCGGGACTTGGTTATTTGGACTCAGGAGACCCCAAAATGTGTATTTCCGTTGAAAACTAGAATTTTCGAAAAATTTTCACAATCGCAATACTTTCCTTTACTATATATAGTAAGTGAAAGTAAAAAATGAATGATTCATGAGAAAAACTAAGTTGTTTACGAAACTTCGAAATCGAATCTTCGGAACCCTTTTTCTGAAGTGCTTGCGTATAAAAGATTTTGTGATATACTTTTTCTCCAACTCATATGAATTAGATCACCGGCCTATAGCCAACAGGGAAAATTGCCTAAAAACTAGAAGAAAAAAAAGGGGCATTTCTTTAGAACCGGCAAAAAAGCCTATTGTGGTTATTCTGGGCCGAGGATTGACTCTTTTAAGACATAAACGAGAGAGTACCATACATCTTAGTAGAACAAAGTATAGCCACGATTAAAAAAAGTCATATTGAAAAGTTGCCACTTCTAAGAATGGTTTCTGAAGCGGACAGTGGACGGCCAATTTATCAGGACCAAACAGCAGAGCTATGAAAGAAAACAATTTTCCTGAGAGGACAATTTCCATCTTCTGCCAGCATTGTATTACCGGGTCTTTACTTTCTGCTCATTAATTTTGAAAAATAGTTTAGTATGAATATAGCAATAATTGTATAGGCTATTATTCAGTTCAGGATAAAAATAGTATTGAATCTATAGAATTGATTTCCGAGGTACCCTGAAAACAGTTAATAAGCATTACTTCTAAAACTTTCACACTCCAGTGATAGAGTCACTTAAGCAATATGGTTAACAAACAATGGCAATCTATTTACACCATGCCTACTTTATAGAAGCTCATAGAGCACCAATAAATAAATAATTATAAGCAGCGAAAAAAAAAATCTGGTGAGCGCAACGCACGACTTTCATTTACCTCCTTTATTTATATAAATTTAAGAATTTTTAAACAAAATTAGAAACGAAAATAAATTGTTAAAGAATTATTTACATTGGATTTTAATAGAAACAGTATTTTATAAAATAATCTGTTATATTATTATCTACGATAATCAGTTTGTTTTATCGGCTTTTCATCACCCTCCGTTAATTTTTATAATAGTATCTTTTACATGATATTTTTTCTAAAATATTTAGCTATCCAACGGTATATTATTTATCTGTTTTATTGTTCTTATGTTCAAAAACAAAAAATTGCATTAAAAAAATATTTTTGCAGTTTTCTTCCTCCCAATTTTTTTAGCAATGTTAATAAATATATATAGCAATATTGTTATTAGTACTTTCGAGGAAGACATTTTAAAATGTCTGCATTTAAGCACTGTCAGACTATTTCAATCAGAATGAATCCTACATAGTTTTTTTCGTTTCATAGGTCGTTTCGTTTTCGCGCTGGACTTAACACACACAGACCTTTTTGCTGGACTTGGTCATTTGGACCCTAAAAAGTTTATTTCCGTTGAAAACTGGATTTCGAAAATTTTCACGATCGCAATACTTTCCCTTACTATATATTCCATATATAGGTAAGTGAAAGTAAAAATAAATATTGAATTAATAGGATGGAATTGGAAGATTCCAAAAATAAAATTAACAAAACCACAAGTGAATAACAAACCAGCTTTCACTGTTTTATTAATCATAATAACAGAAAAAGGCAAGAAAAACAAATTATTTATCCCTACATTGCCTCTCGGAAACACGGGTATTGGTAGTATTGCATGGGTGAGCTGCATGAGTTACCTACAGCAATCTTTAAATAATGAATTTTCAACTGGCCTCGCCTCAGTCTCCTCCACTCCAGCTTCGTGTAATTATTCTCCTCTTAAACGAGGTCTTGTCCACGATCCGGTTGTAAAAAAACAAAAGTAGTTTGAAGTTGGTTGATCACCCGTCAACATCCTAGAATAAGGGTTGATTTGGTTTGGTTTATATATTGAACGTTAGTTTAAGCTACTGTGGCTTATCGGACGACTCTACAGTGGGAGTCCTTTTAAGTAATTTTGCCTATCCAGGTTTAATCAGGATAGGGATCTTTAATGACTACCTGACATCGTACAGGATGTTCATTAACACTTTTAACTTTACCCCTTCCCCCTTAAAAAAATCACCGAGAAAAATATAAAAAATGAATATCTAATCCTACCAATAATACCCGTGAGTTACTGTCATATAATAAACCTGTTTACTTTAATTGAAGTTGGTAAGAACATTAAACCTTACCCCTCTCAAAGTCCCTGAAGTGTGCCACTGAGGAACTAGTACTAGTAAATTAATCTAGGGAACATTTCGTTCACCCTTAGCAATGGTTATTTCTCCTCACATATGTTTAAAAAACAATTGAAACATTTGAACAATATAAATGAATGTAATTTTAATTGCATATCATAACTATATGGATAATTAAATTAAACTAATTGCATCCGAGAACGTTTTAGAGCTCTATTCACTATATAGTGTTCACAATATGTAAAATATTAAAAACAAGATAAGAACAGTGAGCCAATAGTCGACAATTAAAAAGGACAGGTAGCAGTAAGCTACAAAAAAATGTAAATTAATAGATAATGAACATAAAAGGTAAACTTATAGTTAATTACATAATATGAAATTCTATCTAATTTATGACTTTATAAAAAATTAATATGTAAAGACGACGAAAATATTTGTTGATTGTAACTAAAATCAAACTATATTAGACAATTTTAGTCTTGAAAATAGGGAGGAAAAAACGAAACGTCGTAGAAAAGAGACCAGTTGCATATTTGGATACATGAATGAAGAAATTAAGGAAGAATTTAATACTTTATCAAATATGTAACAATTTAAAATACACTTGAAACATTTAAACAATATAAATAATGTAATTAATTATAAACGTATATCATGACAATAGGAATTCTTAAAATTAACTCATTATATAATTGACTAATTAGAAAGTTTTGTAGCTTGACTGACTATATAATACTCACAACATAACTGAAAAAAATATTGTCAGAAATTCAGATAAAAATTTCATTGAGTTGCATAATTACTTTCACTTACCTATATATTAAATACATAATGGAAAGTATTTCAATCAATAAAATTTTCTAATTCAAATTTTCAAGGGAAATACAAGTTTTAGGAGCCCTTGAAAGTCCCGCAAAAAGGTCTCTAAAAGTATATGGTAAGTCTAGCTCGTAAAACGAAAAATCTGACAAAAATTTTATGTTTAGATAGCTATGTGCCACAGATGTTTCAAAAACATTTTCACCATAATCGACTAATCAGAAGTGGCACTTTATTCTACGCATTTTTCGCTTTTTTACAATGTTTTCGGAAACAACTCTAAGGATTTTTATTAAACTCACTATTTTGATGAAACGTTAAATTAATTTTTTATTTCATTTAGATTTTATTTCTAATTGAAGGAATGTGGTAGGGCTTTGATCACAAACTAAAAAAAACCTTTCTGTAAAGTACGTCAAATTTAGTTGATCATCGCACGTTTATTTTATTAAAGTTATATACAAATATTTTATAACAGTGTGAAAACAAAATTATCTTTTAATAAAAAAAAAAAAAAAAAAGTTTGTAGGGTCCTTGAAAATGGCAAAATGCTGAAACGTTAGAGAAATAAAAAGATTGTTAAGTGAAAAATATGGATCACTTGTTTTTTTTTTGTTTTTTTTTTTAAATCCTATAAATAAAACTATTTACATAAACTAAAGTTTATATTGACATCAGTTGTAAAAAACGCTACTAACTTATAAATAAATATATGTTATCTACTATTCGTAAGGTTCGGTCAATAAATAAGTAATTTTATTTAGGCAACGTTTCGAGAATTTATTTATATTAAATAAATTATCAACAGAGAACCTTATATAAACACTAGAAGAGAGAGGCAACCTTCATTGTTTTTGAGATCGTTAATAGTTTCAAAACTCAAAAAATCTATTATTAACAAAATGATGTTATTTTTTCATGAATTCATCGGCACGGAATTTCGCTAACAGTTTTTAATTGCACTAATTTCGAATGTAATATACTATAATGATTGTGTATTGCGTATTACATTATTATGCTGTTATCTTTGACAAGAAGATCGTTTTTTTACTAATCAAGGTTACTCATTACTTAAAAAAAAAACAAAAAAAAAAAAAAAAAAAAAAAAACTCATGCTTATTTGTAACATTGATAGACTTCGTATTCTTTCAGAAATGAAATTTCGAAATGTAATTTTCCTTTAGATTGTCAAATTTCAGTAATCATAGCAATATTTACATTCTTTTCACTTTAGTAAGATTGTTTCACTTCTTTTTTACTTTCACTTACTATATATAGTAAGGGAAATTATTGCGATCGTGAAAATTTTCGAATTCCAGTTTTCAACAGAAATACACGTTTTAGGATCCCCTGAGTCAAAATAAGCAAGTCCCGCAAAAAGGTCTGTGTGTCCGTGTGTGGTAACTCCCGGGCGGAAACGAAAAGTCCTATGAAACTGAAATTTCATATTTCAGACAAATATAGACCCGAGACGTTACAAAACCTTTTTCATCAAAATGAGCTTACCAGAAGAACGACTTTATACCATGCATTTTGCACCTTTTTTCGATTTTCTCAAAAACGGTTCGGAGGATTTAATTAAACTTGCGATGTAAAATTAATGTGCTTTAATATCATGTAGAGTTTATTCTGATTGAAATAGTCTGATAGGGCTTAAATGCCGATATTTTAAATTTTCTTTCTCTAAAGTACCTTTAATTTTGTTGATTCTATAAAGATAACTATATTATCTGGTTACCACTGATGAAAAACGGGTAAATATATTAATTGAATGAATTCGATACCCAACTAAAGGAGAAAACTGAAAAATATTTTTTTAAACATAAAAACAGTAATATACATGTATGACATACCATTGGAAATCGAAAGATTTTAGAAAAAATATTATCCCATAAACAAGCTTTTAAAAGTTAATAGATAGTGATGAAAATCCGATAAAACTATGCGATTATTTTAATAAAATCGATTATTTAATAAAACACATGTTTCTATAGAAATCCATTTTATCAATTCTTTGATGGTTCCACTCATTTTTATCTCTTACTGTATTTGAAAATTCTTTAAGCGGTTTTAAAAACGGAGGTAAGTGAAAGTCGCGTGTTGTCCGCACCAGGTTTTTTTTTTCTTTTTAATGAAAAGAAATGACAAGTGTGTAATTTATTACATATTTTTAACAGGACAATAATAAGATTTGTGAGAACTCACATTAGAGAAAGTATGATCGATCTTAATTGATTGTGAAATGAAGAGTTGTAGATTTGGCATATAGATATCAGATATGTAAGATTAAATGGATTGTTGGGAATTAATTTTATTTGAATAAAACATGAATGGAAATTTTGAGATCGAGGTTGGAATAAATAAATATATTCAAACTTTTATCGAAATTAATTAATTTGAATGCAATAGAACACATTTTAAAATATTATGATTATCTACAGTTTCTTCCAACATACTAAACTTTTTCAAATATTCGTTTGTTACAAAAAATAATTTTATGATCCCAAGTTGTATGCATTTAATTTTGCTATTAAATATTCCCTTACTTTAGAACGAGAAATATTAAAAACTGGTTTTTTAATCCTTGCCACATTGTTTTAAAAAGGATAAAACCTACATGAAATCAAAGCCCATTTAATTAATCAAAATAGAGAGTTAAATCAAAATCGTGGAAATGTGCAAAATGTATGGTGTAAATAGGCTCTTCTGGTTTGTCGATTTTGGTAAATATCCGTAGCTGTAACAAGGGATATAATAGTCGTAAATATAAATTTTAAGTATGGTACGGCGTTCTGTTTTTGAGTTAAACTGTTGGAAACATATGATTTATATTAAATAATATGACTATATTAAATTGTTAATCAGTAATAAGTTTATTCCCTATCCGTCACTTTATATTACCTTATACAACTTTGTGTATCAGATATTTTTTTTCTAAAATCGTTTTTTCCTACGGTAGGCGTAAAAAAACACGGAGTTAAACGCCGAATCGTCAACCCTAACCCTTTCCAACGTTATATTATATGTCAATATTATCAACAAAACTAAAAATTACATAAAAAAAATAGTTTTCCTCTTTTATCCTTTAGTTGGTCACCAAATTCCTACATCTTGTATATTTAGCGGTTCTTAATCAAAGTCATTAAGATAATATTGTTAATTTTTTTTAATGTACAAAATTAAAGGTACTTTGGAGAAAAAAAAATTAAAATATCGCCATTTAAGTGAGCTCTATCAGACTATTACAATCAGAATGAAACCTGCATGATATTAGAGCCCATTAAATTTTACATCGGCAAGTTTAATTAAAATCGTTGGAGCTGTTTTTGAGACAATCATAAAAATACATGGTATAAAGTGGCTCTTCTGGTAAGCCGGTTTTGATGGAAAAAGTTGCTGTAACATCTGGGGCGTATATTTGTCTTAAATAAATATTTCAGTTTCGTACGACTTTTAGTTTTTGCGCTAGACTTACCACACACGGACAAACACACACACACACACCTTTTTTCGGGACTTCACCATTTGGACTCAGGAGACCCTGAAACCTGTATTTCCTATAATTAACTATAAGTAAATGTGAACAATGATTATTGACTTGATAACAGTCGTGTGTAGCAGTTCAGTTTTTATTTGAATTAGTAGGTCTCGAGACCATCGTCTTTTCAGCCGCCTCGAATGAGTATCAGGATAGAGATGAGAGGTTGCGGACAAGTGGACTGGAAGTTTGGAATTAAAGGAGATATATCCATTTAGGGCTAAGTCGGCAACTAATATGATTTTCAGACCTTTATGATTTATTTTATTGGTAAAAAAGTAAGAGGTATTTAGAATCTTACGGAGGATTTTAGATTGCAAGTATCGGATGGTTTGGTGGATCCCCATGGCTCAATCCCATATGTCTAAATAGGCCTAATGATTGTAATACAAATGTTTTTTGTAGTATATAGAAAGGTTTTGAGCGTTTGTCTTGTAAATGTTGTAGTAATCATCATCAGCGAGCTGTTTTTTATCGTTTCATTCTAGTTAGAGTATTCCAAGTAAGAGTTTTTCAAAATTGGAGTTCTAGGTACCGGAACTTTTCAACTGAGGAGTGTGGAATATTGCTGAAGAATACATTGGGACAGGCAGACATAGGTATGCGGAGAAGGGTAAAGCTAATTTGATGGGCTTCAGTAGGATTGATTTTAATTCTCCAGAAAGTAGATTTTTTTTTTAATTAATCAGTTGATTTAAGGGTCAGGAATTTCACATTTTTCCTACCTATTTTCCTTTACGCTTATTCGATCAAATTAAATAATTATTAAATAATAATTAATAATTTATTTATTAAATAATAAATAATTAAAAAAAAAAAAAGGAAAATCCGCAGCACGGACGGTTAAAAAAAAATGCAGTGTGTATAGGTCCCATAGCCTTTGGAGAAAGCACCTTCCGTAAGTAGTTTGATCGGTTCAGAACTGCAAATTTGGACTTGGAAGACGCAAAGCGATCGGGTCGTCCTTCAACTGTTGATGATGACCAAATACAACCAAAATAATGAAATTGGCAACATGTAATAGATCAAGACGGGTCACATATAATTGATTAAAACTATTGATTAAATAATTATTCCAGGGAATTTAATAAAATAATTTTGAATATATTGTAAATGATATTTTATCGTATAGGTTATTTTTTACAGTATGATTCAGCAGAAATTATCCTTATCCATAATCCAACTAGAAATTCTACACTTTCTGGACGTAAGGAGAGATATCTTGGAGCCGAAGATTCTGCGTTATATCATTGGCTGCTGCATCAGCAAAGAGGTGTCGGCGACAGAAAAAAAGCCGCGGTGTAATAACCTTCAATTGTAGCCTTAGTAATAAAAAATATTAAATTAAACTCAACTTAAAATATTTAAATTTGCTACCACACATAGTTGGAATTCTAAACATATTTATAATTCCTACATTCATTTTCTGTTTTACCTATTCTATTGCCAGTTTTTGCTCTCTACATCAGCACTTAGTAATTATAGTAGAAAATTATCTATTTATTGTTGAACGTAAAAAAAATTTGGGTTGTAAAATTCAGATTTAATTTAATTTAAAATTTAAATTTAAAACTTCAGATTCTTCTGAATATTTTTAATCAATTATGTATGATCCATATTTTTTTATTGGATGTTGCCAGCTTTCACTATTCTGGTTTAATTTAGTCTTCATCAACAGTTGATGGACGGCCCGATAGCTTTGCGTCTTCCAAATCAAAATTTCCGGTTCTGAACCGAGCAAACCACTTGCGGACGGTGCTTTCTCCTGGGGGATCATCGCCATACACAGTGAAAATTGTTTTAACCGTCTTTGCAGAGGATTTACCTTTTCAGAAATAAAAAATCATTAAAAGACAAAAAGGAATTTTTTCACTTCTATTTTGAAAGACCTTTTTTTAATTGTTCGTGTCACAGAAACTATTTTGTTTATCGCAATTATAATACATAGTTAAACCATTTCAACATTTCGATAATGATGAAATGAAATGAAAAATAATTTTTATTCAGGGACATTTCGTCCCCAAAGAATAATTTTAAGTGAACAGAGGAAGTCTTATTTATCTGGCTTCATTTTATACATAATTTCTTTTTCAGAAATAAAAAAAATCATTAAATGACGAAAATGAGTTTTTTCTCTTACATTTTGAGCAAACAAAATACAACTTTAAGATAAGGAATCTCGGTTGAAAATGATTCATAAAAGTACCTTAACTAATCCTTTTTTTAAATATACAAACATTATTGACCAAGTAAATATGATTTCATAAATACAGAGGGGATTAAATTAAAATATTGAAGAACATATTTTACAACCCAATATATTCGAATTTCAATAGCATTCCAAAGGTATATTCTAAATCCATACTACGATTTTTTTGTCGTGTGTTGGAAAAATAAATATTTACCCTAAGAACAAAATATTTTTGCTCCTTCTCATTCAATTCATTTTAAAATCGTATTAATACCGTATATTTCCATTTTTTATCAATGCTAACATTAATAAGAGTTTTTTTTTCGAATCAGATACATTAGAGAAAGAAAATTATAAATCATAAATCAAATTAAACTACATGCTACTAAAGCCTATATATATGTAAAACCTATATATGGTTTTTATAGATACCTTATTATAAAAGTGGCAGGCTATTTCATCTCAATAAAAAAATAACATAAAATTTATCTAAACAACTCTGACCTAAATACTTTAAAGACTTCAGTACTGCATTTATTTAAAAAATAATTCGAGTGCACTTGAACCGTGTTAATGTTGTGTTTTTTTTTTGTTTTCTTTTGTTGTCCTTTTTTTATATAATGAACCTTATCTACGGCACACACATATGTTAAATATTTATGTCTATTATCATTTGTCCAAACTCATCTATTTACTTTTATCCTAAAATAAATTCTTTTAAATTGGAAATGAAAATGAGAGTAAATTAATATAAGTGTTTATATTTATTAAAACGTCATCATCATCATCATAATCTACCGCTGTTCGGTGTGAGGGTCCTACTTATAGAGTCCAGTCCAGCTGTCTCTCTCCTCCACCAACTCTGCTCTCCTGTTCCAATTTATTCCACGTTTCCTGCATGCTTCCTTTACACTATCCTCCCAGGAGATGCGCGGCCTTCCTCTGGGTCTTTTTCCTTCCGTGCGGGTCTCGTAGGTCTTCCTGGCACTTCTGTCTGGATCCATCCTAAGAAGATGTCCAAACCACCTTAGTTTTTGCTCCTCCAGTATGGCCTCCGCCGGTTTGACATCGAGATTAGCCCGTATGGTGGCGTTCCTAATTCTATCTCTTCTTGTCTTCCTCTCTATTTTTCGTAGATACCTCATTACCATCGCTTGTATCTGACTCCTGTGTTTTGTGGTGAGGGTCCACGATTCCGAGGAGTACGATAGAATAGGGAGGAATGACGATTTATAGACTGCTAGCTTGGTCCACTTTGTCACTTCTCTTCTCCCTAGGAAATCTCGTCTGGCCATAAAGAACATCTTGCCTGCTGCTCCAATTCTTTGGGCCACTTCCTCGTCTATGTAGCCACTCTCATTGAAATGAGTTCCCAGATATTTAAAACTGTCAACCTGCTCTAATCTCTCTCCTCCAACCCTTAGTACTTTCATTATTAAAACGTTTATAATATTAAACCAGCCAAAAAAATGAATAAATTTTTTTTATTTTAATAAAAAATATTAATATTTTAATTAAAATAAAATATTTTTAATAAAACCCTATACCCTAAAGCAATTCCGTCGTCTCCATCGCCTCCTACCATTCAATACTCCTAAACTCCTTGTTTCCTCCCTGGTCTTCCCCCACTTTGACAACGGTTCTGTGGTGTACAGCGAACTTTTAGGTGAAATCGAAGGAAAACTCGAGCGTATTATGAAATGTGCTATATGAATGTATTCGGGATCACCAGAGACACGCAGATAACCCAGTATTTAAGTTGGCTTTATCTTTACCACATATGCCAGTATTCCTTAGCTTCCTTCCTCTATCAGGTTATCAGAACTCAGCGGCCCCAGGTTATCTTCCAAACCCTTCAATTTAAATCTTATATTCAGTCCCTTTCTACCAGATCCCGTCTTTCTGACCTTTACCCTCCTCCTCACCGCACATCAGGGTTTGAGAAGTCCTTTCTGTCCAAAGCTGCATCTTTTTGGAATTCTATCCATCCTGAGATCCGTCATGCTAGGACTGCGTCCTCCTTTTCAACCCCCTTTTTCTTTTACAGTCAAACATACAATAACCTCAAACCGCAGATTCTAGAAATACCAATTTTGTTTTGTTTTTATATTATTTCAATTAACTCTAATAAAGTATCTGTTTTTGTTTCATTGCTTTTATTATAAAAGTTTGATTTGTAAATATGTACATCGTTTATTACCTTAATTTGTTATTTTAGTTTAGCTCTTATTGTTTAAATTTATGACCCACACAGGTCCGGTCATCAAACCTGTACTTTCTTTTTATACTTAAGGGACTTTATTCCCCAGGAAAATAAAAAATAAAAACTTTTTCCATTTCAAATAAATAAAACTGAAGGTATTTTTACAATATATATATATAAGTCTAGCTCGAAAAAGATACGACAAAACGATGATAAAACTTAAATATCATATTTTAAAAGCTTATGTGCCCGAGATGTTATAGCAAATTTTTTATCGAAATCGGCAAACCAGGTAAGCAATTTTATACCATGTATTTAGCACATTTTTACGATTTTCTCAAAAAAGGCTTCAACCATTTTAATTAAACAAGCTATATCGAATATATACCGTGAAATACGGATAAAAGTAAGTAATTATTGTAGATGGTAATTTCTATTGTTTGACTGTTTTATCGAAAATACATGTTTCTATAGAAACTCAATGTAATTCTTTAACTTTCTTTCAACTCTAACTTTATTTAAAAGTTCTTATATTGGTATTAAAAACCGTGGTAAGTGAAACTCTAAATAGATTTAAAAAAATTTAATAACTAAAGTACTGAAAAAAAACATATCGATATTCTTAATTTCTTGAATGTGTCAACGCTTGGACTAAAAATATATATATTTTAATTTTTTATATTTTGATGCATACAATTTTGATTTTTAGGGTTACATATATAGGAACCTTATAGGGCTATGTCGACATATTATACCGTCATTTGTTATTGAACATGTGGAATGATTTTTAAAAACTTGACATTTTTGATTAATTAACCTTTTTTTTAAATTAGTGAGAATTTCTTTTTTAAAAAACGAAATATGGCCATTTATTGTTTGATTTATTGTACATAAATTTTTAAAATTCATTACAGTTATTACGGGCTAGGTCTTTAAAAACAGGTTAGTTACCTTAAACTGCCCTTAATTTACAAGAGAATATATCGAGTAATTTATATTTTTTATTACATTATTACTGTAGTATTCCGTTAATTTTAAACCCTAAACCATATCGAATTCTCCATCTTCTATAAAAACTTTACTTTCCATTTCAATCCTTAAGCGCAAACCCTGTCTAGTTCCAACCATTCTCCTAATCCTTCTTGAAGGTTGTATTGTGCCCATGAGAACTTACTGTAATATATAATCTGATAAGTTCAGGCAATGCAATATCGATTTATCTTCAACTTATTGATATTTTTTTAGAGCTCTGAGCGCATTTTACAAAAACAAAACATAAAAAAATAAAACAAAAAAATAAGAATAAAAAATTTCTTATTCCTCAAGTATACTCATTCGAAATTTAAAAAATCCTTCAAATAAGGTTTAAAAGTAATTTGGAAAGATCATGATTCGTTAATTTATTTTTACTTTCACTTACCTTCGTATGAAATATTTAGTAAGGAAAAGTATTGCGATAGATAAAATTTTCTAATTCGAGTTTTAACTGGAAATACACGTTTTAGAGTTCTCTCAGTCTAAATGACCAAGTTCCGCAAAAAGGTCTGAGTGAGTCATTCCGTGCGTGTGGTAAGTATACCTCAAAAAGTTCACCTGAAATTTTGTATTTTATGCCTGAGATGTAGCAGCACCTTTTTCATCAAATCAGCGAACGAGAAGAGTTTTTTTTTTTTCTTTCATTTTCATTCTTAAATAATTGAACGAATTTGATAAACAACTAAAGAAGAAAAGCGCATACTTTATTTTATTTATTTTTTTTTTTGTAATTGTTTTTTCTTAACCTAAGAACAGTAATATAAATTTATAATATACCGTTGGAAAGCTAATGATTTAAAAAAAAAATATTTCATATAAACGAAATTTTAATCCAGACCTAATCCCAGTAACAATGATAAAAACTTCTTAGCCATCCAGCCATAGTTCTCCCTTCAAAACTTCATTTTCCCTTCCGCTTCGAAAAAAGTCATTGTGCGCCCATTGAATAAGGTAATTTCTCCTTCCACTTCTTCTGATTTCAGACCGATTTCCATCCTCTCAAATTTATCAAAGCCCTTTGAAAGAAAAGTACATTCTCAGATCACTTCCTTCCTAGAGGACAATGCAGCCCTTAATACTTACCAATCAGGTTTCCGATCAAGTTGTTCCAAACACTCGGCTTTATTAAAAATTACCCAAGACCTTTGTTCCACCATAGACCAACAGAAAATCGCAATCCTCGTCCTCTTTGATTTTTCCAAATTCTTTGACTGTTTCGATCACTCCACCCTCCTATTCAAACTACAAGGTATTTCCCTCTCAAATAGTGCCTTCTTGAACTTCAACTCCTTCTTGTCGCTCCGTTCCCAAACAGCCATCATTCCAAACAAACCTGCTTTATCTCTCTCGAGGTGTTCCCCAAGGATCATCCCTATCTCCAATCTTATCTCATCAACGGAATGGAAAGAGTAAATGGATTCAAATTTTTGAGATAATTAGTCAAGAATTGGATTTACTTTTTATGCATTTCAAGAGACAAGATTTCTCTAAGAGACCTGTTTAAGAATAAAGATTAGGATGGGAATATTATATGAGATTTGGATCAAGTCATGATTTGATAAACACAGTACGGGAGTTTTTGATAAAGATAGCCCAGGTTCGGTTGGGAATCAATAAAGATGAGGTCAATTAGTGTGTCTTAGTAAACTGAGTATGATGAGTAGGTTGGAAAGAAACAATGAATAAGTTTAGAGAATAAGCCATATCAACTAGATATGCTTTATCGAAAGAGTCTGAGAGGAGATTTGTTTTAAAGTCACCTACTATAATGAGGTGGTTATTCAAAGGAACATAATAAATGAGAGATATTTCAAAGATTGTATCAAATCCTACTTCATCATTAGAATAATATATTAGAATATATTATTCCCTAGGGAAATATAGAAATAAAATGGGTTTACCATTTTGATTTAAAATGCTCCAAACATCATTAAATTGCGTGTTTACAGATCAACATTGATATATTTGATTGCTTATTTTTTTTGTTATTACATAAATTCAAAATCAGTTGTTTAAAATGAATTAGTTCGTGTACTACTTAGCAGTCGTATTGATTGATATTCGAGGTAGGATGATATCCCTCATATCCTTGATCTGTTTTAGACTTCTTATCACCTACAAAATCAACTTTATTTGGTAGTTGATTTTTAGTCTATTGATGTGATATGAGCCACTTATGGGAGTTGTTCATTCCTGAAATAATTAAACGTTGACTGGATGGTTATTTACTGTAATTGTACTTGAGGGGTTCCATGTTTCATAACAAATTATTTAAATTTTTATACTTCCACATACTAATATATGAAATATAGAGTAAGGAAAAGTATTGCGACCTTGAAAATTGTCTAATTCCGGTTTTCAACGGAAATACACGTTTCTGGTCCCCTGATTCCAAATAACCAAGTCGCTCAAAAAGTTCTGTGCGTGTGTGTATATATAAAACGATAAGTCGAACGAAACTTAAATTTCATATTTAAGACAAACAAACGCTCGAAATGTTACAGCAAGTTTTTTCATTCAAATCGGTGTACCAGGAGAGCCATGTATATGGCACCTCTTTTACGATTTTGAACAAACTCTCTACACTGACATAAGATTTAATGAGCTTCGATATCTTGAAGATTTCATTCTGTTTGGAATAGTATGACAGGGGCTTAAATGCCGATTTTTTTTATTTTCTTCTTCTTATGTACCTTTAATTTTCTAGAAAAAAAAAAAAAATTAACCATATCATGTTTACCATACCATACTATAAAATTACAAATTTACCATATCATCAGAAGGGTCTCCATACCCTAGGGTCGCCCCCAGGCCGAATTAACAGAATAAATAATATTCTGCCCTAGCCGGGATTCGAACCTAGGACCCGGTGAACAGTAGACTAGTGCTTTATCCACTAGACCACGTCGCTCTCTGGAAAACCAGATAGGTAAAGTCAAATATTTGTTTTGTGTTTTTTGTGGCACTGAGCCTCGCGGCGTGATCTCCTGGGAGATTACACTCGCGTTTCACGATGCAATTCGTAGTGTAGGGTCATCACTCCCCACGCCTAAATTTGTGAGTGGCCACCATTTGGCTGATAGGTTTCACATATCCGGGGGAGAGGCTGAGAGTGAATCCCCATTTAATTACATCCTTATAAAAGCCCCGCCGGGACTGGGATTAGAACTCGCAACCTGTAGCATGAGAGACTAGCGCGCTAGCCACTCAGCCACGGGCTCCCTAGGTAAAGTCGAATTACATAAAAATAAATAAAAACGATTATTAAAAAATAAAAATTAGTACAAAGCTAAAAAAAAGAACATTTTATATATTAAATACGAATTTAACGATTATAAAGCCAATAAGATAAATGTACCACTAACCAAACACACTTTAAGCTTCAAACAATATTTCTCAATGATATCAAATGTATTGAGTGGGATCTCAGACATACTGATAAGAATAATTTAATATTAACAATGTAACTTTCACTTTTAATCAATTTCATGCTGTAACACGATGAGCGATCTTTAGAAAGGAATTAATAGGGGGCGAATACAGCGATACAAGATTAAAAATAATTATAAGTAAAAATATTGTGTTTTTTTTTTCTAAATATATGGATTATTAAGCAAGTTCAAATGAAATGTAAAAGATATATGTGGAAGTGTCTTATTTCTTTAAATTGATTTAAACTACGACATTTAAATACGTTGTTTTCATTAATTAACAAATGAAAAGAAATTTAAAAAATATTATTATATAGAGATATAATCTGTATGAGTTTACATGATCAAAATTTCTAAAACAAGTAGTGCAATAATAAGGCTATATAAAAAAAAATGATTGAGCATGAAAATCATTTCTAACCTCCCTTGTCAAAGATTTCAGTTGATGTAATTATTCGTGGTAGTGTGCTGTAAGAACCAAAATTATATAAAATATTCTCATCATCAATCTAGTTTTTGTTTGGTTCTGAAATATGCAAAATTACCGGAGTTAATATTTTTTTAAAGAAAACGTTATTTTAACAGTTTTGAGAATTGTATAACTCCGGAACCAGCTTAGTCGCAAAGACCAAATTTATATCACTTAAACTCATCTTATAGATGAGTAATCTATATAAGTTTCATAATTTTTCACTCAGTCCCTTTTGATATATTTCCGTGTGAACATCGCGAAAAATATTTTTTTTGCCAATTTTGAAAATTCATATACAAAAAAGGAATATGTTCTCAAGATCGAAATTTTTACAGCAAGTACGACTATGAATATGCTATAAAGGAAAAAATAATCAAAGGTGAGTCTCTCTTCCTTAATATACTTTTATCTAGTCTCGTTTTTTTAGTCATTTTCCAGAATTTTGTAAACAATTTTCTTTACTATTTAGGAAATGAGTCAAGAGGACAAAAAATACATATAATGTTGTTATCTTATTGTTAGTTTTTGTTTTGATTTGATATCTAAAAAAATATAGGAATTAAAAAGATTTTTCCATCACATGTTTTTGCACGTGAAGCTGACTTAAAACGGCTGCAACACTAAAAGTATTGGCTAGAAAAAAAATTATGGTTTTATATTCACGAAAGAATAGAGAATAACTGGTCAAAAAATAAAGAAAATCAAAAATGTCGAGCTGCAAAATTAATGAAAATTTGACGATTTCAAATGGATTGAC
Source organism: Piezodorus guildinii (assembly GCA_023052935.1). Classification (NCBI taxonomy): domain Eukaryota; kingdom Metazoa; phylum Arthropoda; class Insecta; order Hemiptera; family Pentatomidae; genus Piezodorus; species Piezodorus guildinii. The sequence continues at coordinate 61,772,092 of CM041295.1, forward strand.
TCGTATATTATTCTTCATCATCTAAGTCAATCATTTATATTATTATAATTTTTTAAATTATAATATTTTTTCATAAGTATTTAAATAATATTTATTTAATCTATATTACAAGTGTTAAAAATGAGAAATAAATGTGTGTGTATATACATATATACATATATAATATATATATATATATATATATATATATATATATATATATATATATTTTTTTTTTTTTTTTTTTTTTTTTTTTTTTTTAAATTAAACTCATAAATAGACTAGTGTTATCAAAAGATTAAATAACACATATTGTAAAATATAACTTAAAGCATTTTGATTAAAATTAAGATTCACAATTCTGTTAATACGTTCTTCCATAATGAAAGTAGACATGAAAAGACATGAAAGTAGACTAATTATGCTTTACAAATAACTGTTTTTCCTACCATTAGAATAAAATAAAATTCTATGATTAAGGGCATACCTTTAATGTACATGAAATATGGAATCGATGGAGGACAAAACTGATACAACACTAACTGAGCAAGTGTTTACGAAGCTAAATTGAATGAAAAACATAATCTTACTAACATAATTTTTTTTTTTTATTTATTTAACGTCACTTTATGCTACTATGGCTAATCGGACGATGCTACAGTGGGAGTCCTAAATTTTGCCTATCCAGGTTTTATTAGGATAGGGATCTTTAACTAGTACCTGACATCGCACAGGCTCGGGACCACCTTTTAACGTCCCCTCCGAAGGACGGTGTAACTAAGGATTTTTTACTCCCATTAAAAAATCCTAGGACCACCTGCGGATTTGAACCCGTGACCTTTGGCATGAGAGGCTGTTACGCTAGCCACCCAGCTACAAGTGACCCCTGCATAAAATTTAAATCAGCCCAGACTGATTGATAACAATTTTAATAACAGTAAAATTTCATTTATATCAAATTTATTCGTTATATTTCATTCATAAGGGCGACAATTTTCTATTGATGATATCGGAAACCCTATAATAAGTATAGACCTTCGTTCATAATTATTATTAATGGCTGAAATAAATTATTTTTAAAATACTCAGAAACTTTTAACAACCAACAAATTATAACAAAGTAACTATATTTATGTCTATCGATCAATCTATTCATATATATATATATATATTATATATATATATATATATATATATGGATCAATCCATTTGAAATCGACCAATTTTCATTAATTTTGCCGCTCAACATTTTTGATTTTTGTGATTTTTCGACCAGTAATTCTCAACATTTTCGTAAATATTAATCCATAAATAAAAAAAAAATATGGAAAATACTTTTAGTTTGCCGCCGTTTTAAGTCAGCTTCGCGGGCGAAAACAAAATTGACAATAAGATAAGGAAATGCTTTGTATTTCTTTGTTCCCACAACTCATTACCTAAATAGTGAAGAAAGTGGTTTAAAAAATTCTCGAAGATGAATAAAAAACCAGACTTTTAACAAGATTAAAGGACAAGAGACTCACTTTTATTTATTTTTTCACTATAGCTTGTTCATAGTCCTACTTGCTGTAAAATTTTCGATCTTGAGAACATCGTCCTTTTTTTGTATATTAATTTTAAAAAATGAGCTAAAATTCATTTTTCGCGAAGTTTACACAGAAATATCTCGAAAGGGACTGAGTAAAAAATTATGAAACTAATACAGATTACCTATCAATACGATTTGTTTAAGTGACATAAATTTGGTCATTGAGACTAAGCTGGGTTCCGGAGTTATAAAATTCTCTTCCCTATTAAAATAAATATCGATATTTAGAAGTGCATGTAGCTGTTAGCTACAAACAATTGTGTATCAATTAATAGGTAAATTATAGTTAATTATATAATATGAAAATTTTATTTATATTAATGACTTTATAAAATTAATATATATAAGAAAATTTATTAATGTAACTAAAATCAAAATGTTTTAAAAATTTTTAGACTTAGTATTGGGGTAAAACGTCCCGAAACGTCGACTAATATTGACGAGTTATATAGTTAATTATAATAATAAAGATATAATGAAAGAAAATTATGCTTGAATTAATATGAAAATATTAAAATAGCGTTTTCTTCAACAAAGAATAACTCCTGTAATTTTGCATATTTAAGAATGAAACAAAAACAAGAATAATGAAAAAAGTATTTTTTATGATTTTGCTAAAAGTATTGCGAGAAATTTTCTTTCTTTTTTATGATTTTATATTCACGAAATGATAGGGAATAACTGGTCAAAAAATCACGATAATCAAAAATATCTAGCGGCAATGTCTGGACGATTTTGTATGGATTGACCCATATATATATATATATATATATATATATATATATATATATATATATATATATATATAATGTATTCATGTATACATATATTTTTTAACGAAGGTTCGTAGTAACCATCAAGAGGTGGCGTTGTCTAGACCCTTCCAGAGAATCTGAGATCTTGCGTGATGCTGAAATAGTTCGCTATTTTTAAATAACCTAGTCATGTTTCAATCAGGTTTGTCATTTTATGTATTTACATATGGGACAAAATAAGTTATTTAGGATTTTTGTGAAGTGTGATTAATCCAGATTCAACAGTTTTCTGCGCCGACTTAGATTCGTGAGCTGCTGGATTGCTGCTATTGTTTCTTTGATTTTTTTAAAAATATTATAATTGTTAGTTAATTCAGCCTGAGCAGTCTTGCTGTTCGATATTACGATTAGTGGCACTCACCGGGCAGACTATATTCAAATACTTTTACTTAAAAATCAGCTCTGGAAAGTAACTGAAACATACATCATTACGTAATTCTGATGTCTACCAATTCAAATAATATCGTGAGATCGGATTACTCTCAGGTAAAAGTAAAGTTCTAGACGTTTTAAATTATTAATATTTAAAAATAATAATATTAATTATAGTAAAAAAAAAAAGAGTATGATAATAATAATAAATTGAGTATTTGAACTGCACAATTTAATGTTATCATATAACTGAGTACGATGAAAATATGTATGCATCTGTAAATTAATATATATTTTATTTAATTAATGTGACAAGTTTGATTATTTGTTTCTATAGATTAAGTTTAACATTAAAATTAAAATTAAATTTTGATGAAATGTCATAACCAAAATTTCAAAACTAGTTTGACTTTTAAAGATTTTATAATTTTAAAAAATTGTTTTTAAATAATTACATCACAATTACATTGTTATACAAAGGCATTCACTAATCAGTTAATTTAATAATTCAATTTAGCTTATTTAACGAATTAAGTATGGTAAAGTATAAGTTAATGATAATAAAAGCAAATAGAGTATTTGAACTTCACAATTTATGCTATCATATAAACTGAGTCTGATGAAAATATGTATGCATATGGAAATGCATATATATTTTATTTTATTAATATGACAAGTTTATATTTTTTTTTCTATGTTGATAAAGTTCCACTGTTGAATCAAGATTCAATTGTTGAAACGTCAAAACAAAAAGATTTTGTAATTTTTAACAATTGTTCTTAAATAATCACATATCAATGAAAATGTTCTACAAAGTCGTTCCCTAATCAGCTAATTTAATAATTCAATTTAGCTTATTTAAAACAATTAAGTATGGTAAAGTATAAATTAGTGATTATATTTAAGTATGCATAAGTTAATGATAATAATAGTAAACTGAGTATTTGAACTTCACAATTTAATGCTATCATATAAACTGAGTCTGATGAAAATATGTATGCATCTGGGAATGCATATATATTTTATTTTATTAATATGACAAGTTTAATTTTTTTTTTCTATGTTGATTAAGTTCCACTGCTGAATCAAAATTAAATTTTTATGAAACTTCAAAACAAAAAGAGTTTGTAATATTTATAAATTGTTCTTAAATATTTACATCTAATTACAAAGGCGTTCCCTAACTAATCGGCTAATTTAATAATTCTATTTAGCTGATTTAAAACAATTTTCAATCAATTAATGGTAGAGTATAAGTTAGTGATTATATTTGAGTATAAGTTAGAGCATAAGTTAATGATAATAATAGTAAATTGATTATTTTATCTTCAAAAATTAATGTTATTATTCAATGAAAAAATATGTTAGCATCTGTGACAAGTTTGATTTTTTTTTCTCTAAAAAAAATCATTATCATAATAAAAAAAAATGATAATAATAATGAATTGAGTATTGGAACTTCATAACTTAATGTTATCATATGAGCTGAGGCTGATGAAAATATGTATGCATCTGTAAATGTATAAATATTTTATTTTATTAATATAAGTATAATTTTTTTTTATTTATTTATTTTTTTTTATATATATAAAGTTCCAGTGTTATATCCAAATTAAATTTTTATGAAACGTCAAAACAAAAAGAGTTTGTAATATTTAAAAATTATCCTTAAATAATTACATATCAATGAAAATGTTCTACAAAGGCGTTCCCTAATCACCAAATTTAATAATTCAATTTAGCTTATTTAAAACAATTTACAATCAATTAATGGTAGAGTATAAGTTAATAATTATATCTTAGTATAAGTTAGAGCATAAGTTGATGATAATAATAGTAAATTGAGTATTTTAACTTCAAAATTTAATGTTATCATTCAATGAAAATATGTTAGCATCTGCACATGCACATATATTTTATTCTATTAATATGAAAAGTTTGATTTTTTTTTAAATAAATAGTTATTATCATAAAAAAATATGATAATAGTAATGAATTGAGTATAGGAACTGCATAACTTAATGTTATCATATGAGCTGAGTCTAATGAAAATGTCTTTGCATCTGTAATAGCATATAATTATATTTTATTAATATGAAATGTTAATTTTTTTTTCTCTTGATAAAGTTCAACATAAAATTAAAATTAAATTTTAATGAAACGTCATAACAAAAAATTTAAACCAATTTTTATTTTTAAAAATTATATTTAAATAATTACATCTCAATTTAAATGTTCTACAAATGTATTCCATAATCAGTTACTTTAACAAATCTATTCAGCTTCTTTAAAACTTTTTTTTTTTTTCAATTAATTATGGTAGAGTATAATTACAAAAAACATTATACATTAAAATAATTAATATGTGAAAACTCATGCATAAATAAATATATAAATAGTTTTCAATTATAAATTTATAAAGGAGGAGAACAAAATAAATCATACTGATCTATCCTTAAGGATAAAAAATAATAATGAATTGAGTATCGGAACTTAATAACTTAATGTTATCATTTTTTTTCTATTTTCTATTTCTATGAGCTGAGACTGATAAAAATATGTATGCATCTGTAAATGCATATATATTTTATTTTATTAATATGACAAGTTTAATTCTTTTTTCTCTTGAAAAAGTTCAGCATAAAATTAAATTTTAATTAAACATCATAACCAATTTGTATTTTTTAAAAATTATCTTTAATTACATTTCAATTAAAATGTTCTACAAATGTATTCCCTAATCAGTTACATTAATAAATCTATTTAGCTTCTTTAATTTTTTTTCAATTAATTATGGTCGAGTATAATTATTTTAAAAAAATATACATTAAAATAATTAATATGTGAAAACTCATGCATAAATAAATATTTTTTAATTATAAATTTATAAAGGAGGAGAACAAAATGAATCATATTGATCTATCCTTAATGAAAAAAAAATTTCGAAATCCAAAAAAAAATAGTGGATATGTTACGTACTTGGCTGGAGCTGGAGTGTGCGCGGGACCTACCAGAGACGGTGGCTGACTGAGCGCTGCCACGACCAAGGCCGATAGTTGGCGCCACAGTCGACCATTTGGGAAATTCGAAAAGATCAGTTGTCCGTCTGTTCAAACTGGTTCTAGTTCTCATCTATTTTTATTTATTAATTTTTTTTTTTTTAAGCAAATACCTAAGGCAGTTTAGATCTGGAGTATCAATTAGTTGGGAATTTTCCGACGAAACCTCGAGGTCTTCTATGAACTACTACAACTGAGACTATGATTTCCATAAGATATTGGGTTGTGTCACATGAAATGTCCGTTTTCAAGGTAAAAGACTTTTATTAAAAATACGATATGTTAAAACAAGATAATTTTATTCAAAGTATTTACCTTCATTTTTCCCAACGTGACACTAACGTTTTTATCTCCGAACTGAAAAACTCTGAGCTTTGAAGTGAAACAAAATCTGAAAACGCACTTTTCACTTGATCATCATTTTCAAAAAGTTTTCTTTTGACGAAGTTGTCTAAATTCCTGAACAGGTGGTAATCTGTTGGAGACAAGTAGGGAGAATATGATGGGTGCGGAAGAACGTAGCCCAGTTCTTTCAATTTTTGCACGGTATGTTTTGAAACATGGGGTCTTGCTGCCGCTCAGTGAGATCATGAGGTACCCGTGTATCGAGCTTTTTTACTTTCCCAATACACTTTAAATGTCTGGAAACGGTAGATGCACTTGCATTTAGTTGTGCTGAGAGTCCTTTAACTGTTTGGTAGGGGTTTCCTTCTACTGTATGTTTGAGGACATCGTTGTCTATTACGGACGGGGGTCTTCCTAGGGACAAGTTTTCCAAGTCGGTATGCCCAGCTGAAAACTTAGCAAACCAACGGCGAATGGTCCATTCATTAACACTCCCTTCCCCAAACGTCTTGCAAATATTTCTAGCGGCCTCAGCTGCTGAATGGCCGAGTTTAAACTTGTACAAAAATATTACTCGAAAATCGCGTGTTTCCATGTTCATATTCGGATGTATACTAAAAAGTGGTAATTGATTGGGAAGCTAATGTTTATAATACAAAGGTAGAGGATTAGTAACTGTTTACTTTAAATATGTAAACATTCGGAAGAAAACAACAGAGACCTGCAAAATCCTTTATGTATTTCAGAAACTATAAAAACGGACATTTCATGAGAAACAACCCAATACTATACTGGAAATTTTGTAGGTAAAGCAAAAATCCCTCATTCATTTGTTATTGAATCAGTTTAGATTCAAAATCTCAAAATAATATTGTATGCATTCAGAAATATGACAATTTATGTCAATGGACAATAATAATAGGGCTGTAAGATCACATTCACACAATATTTACAGTATAAATCAGTGGTTCCCAACATTTTTTTTTTACGGACCACTTCATCCAATCAGTTCCATAGCAAGGACCCCTAAATTCTAAAAATTTAAATCCTAAATATTAGATGTATATACAGTCATGGTCATAGGAATTGCATCAACTATGTTTTAATTTTTTAACGTAATGAATTTGATCCAATCGAAAAATTTTGCATTTGTCTACTTATTTATATCACAGGCTTAATTAGAAAAACAAATTCTCAGCTCTTGGTTAGTATTTTTGACTACTACTAGAATGAAAAATTTTAATTATGTCGAATTTTAAGCATTTTGCTATCAGAAACAATTTACATTGTGAGATTACTTGAAGTGGAATAATTTTTACGAAAAACAGAGGTGACACAAATCAACAGTGCTCATAGTTTTGAGAATTAATATTATAATTAATTTTACGAGAGAACTTTTTTATGTAATTTTCTTTAATTTTCAATATATACATATATTTTTTGTTTGTAATCAGCATTTTTGAAAAAATTTGGTTATGTTTCATTTTGGAATTATTTTTTTATTGAGTGATGCAATTTCTATGACCATGACTTAATAATTAGATTTTTTGTAGACTAAGAAAACTCTGTACACCAGAAATGACCAAGATGGGGAAATGTATAAGAAGAAAAATGAACAAGGCTCTAGGATTTTACTTCAACCCGCGAAACATTGAATTACTAAAATTTAAAACTAATAAAAGATAGATGTTTAACCAAATACTGATAAAAAAATCTAATATTGTTCATTAATTTGATGCGAAGTTACAGAGAAAATTTTAAAGTTGTGATTGTAAAGATAGATTCCAAAATCTAGTTGGTTTTTTTTTTTCTGTAAAAGCGGGATTGGATCCCTTGAGTCCAAAAAAACCAAGTCACGCGAAAAGGTATAGTGTGTGTGGTCAGTCTTGCAAAAAAACGAATAGTCGTACGAAACTGAAATTTCATACTTTCAGGGTATATTCCTAAATGTTACATCATCTTTTTCAGCAAACATCGACTAACCAGAAGAGCAACTTTATATCATGCATAATATAATGAACACACAATTAAGTATAAACTTAATTTTATGGTGCCTACGTTTCGGCCTAAATTATAGGCATTCTTCAGGGCTATAAAAACCAAAATATAACAACCAGTAGTAGAATACAATATATAAAGATGCAAATATATAAGAATAGTATAATAATGTATAAGAACAGTAGTAGTGAACAAGTAGTTCACTACTGTTTCGCTTTGTTTTTAATTATCAGTATAATTTATTTTACTTATCATCTTTACATATTGTATTCTACTACTGGTGGTTATCTTTTGTTTTTTATAGCCCTGAAGAAGGCTCAAAATTTAGGTCCAGCATTCACATTTTCTGGAGTGAGGGTTTGAATGGGAACACAACTGTTTTCTTTCAGAAGACACATCACATCAAAGTATATTGCAAACAGTGATGCTGGGTTGGTGTTGTCATGCACATCTGAATATGAACCTGAATTTGAAGCTTTATCCACAAATAACATTTAAAATGGCGAATTTTTACTTGTTAAAGTATTTGAAAAAAAAAAATAACCCGAGAATTTTCGACTATATATTCGTAAAGTTTTAGAACCTGACGATAGAGGATACATCGGTTTGTTTTACAAAACAATCAAGGAAAGTTATAGGTTTATCCCAACTCAAGAGGAAGAAAATAAAAATTGATTAAGTTTATTTTATTATATTTTTATTTTTTATTTTTTTTTGAACGGTTACTATTTTATTCGATTTATTATTACTTTTTATTTCTTATACTGAATACATTTTAAAAGTTTAATTCAGTTTTAATTAGAGTTCAGTAGTAGGAAGTAAGAGGCATGAAGGATATTTATTTCAAAGGATTTCGTATTGCAAGTATTGGACACGAAAAGAATTTAATGGTTTGATGGATCCCTTAGCTCAACCCCATACGTTCAAATAGGCCTAAAGCTGGGAATATAAATTAATTGTTTGTATTAGGTGGGAAATATTAATTGTTTGTCAAGTAAATGTTGCAGTAATTGGTATCTACGGGCAGTTTTTCTTTTCAGTCTTGTGTGAGGATTCCAAGTAAGACGTTTGTCAAGACGGAATCCTAGGTATCGAAACTATTTAACTAAGGTGAGTGGAATGATACAAAAAAAATAGAAATACAGCATTCTTCCTCTATGAATCCCCTTCCATCCATCGCTTTTCCGGTCTATTATGGTTACTCATTTGTTTTCATGTATATTCATTTCATGATTCAACTGCTATATAACGAAATTTGCACACTACAGCAATTCTGCATCTGCATTAGGTTAAAAAAACTACCGGCAGTGATATAACTGAAATGTTCTATACTCTTAAAAAGCAAGGCCAAACCACACGTTTCTATACAGACCCTTGCAACAGCCTTATTCTATTATTACAAGAAATAGCTATCAACGTCGTTAAAAAAATTAATTCTACAAAATTAAAAAAAAATAGGTCGATGAATTTTGTTGTTTTATTATATATATATATATATATATATATATATATATATATATATATATATATATATATATATATATATATATATATTCTGTGTGGGTGTGTTGTATTTTAAATTTTATGACGGAAATAGACCGTTTTAGGGTCCCGCAAAAAGATCTCGGCTTGTAAGGTAAATCTAGCTGGAAAACAACCAGTTTTACGAAAGTTTCATATTTAAGACAAATATATGCCTGGGATGTTACAGCAACTTTTTCACAAAAATGGCACTTTTTGCCGTACATTTTTCTCAGTTTTCTCTAAAACGGTTTCAACGATTTGAAACTTATCTTGTCGATGAAAAAGTAAATAAGCTTTAATATCTTTTAGGTTTTATTCTGATTGAATTAGCGTGACGGTTTAAATGCAAACTAAAGGAGAAAATGTCTGAGGTTAAATTGTTTTTTAACACCTATCTTGTAATCCTCACACACGACTAAAACGACAAAAAACTGCTCGCCGTTTTAGGCTACTTCATCACTTACTAGACAAACAGTCAAACCTTCCTCTTAACTACAAAAGGTTCATCTACATGCCTATTATAATACCAATCTGGACTTACGATGTAGAGCTATGGGCCTCTACTAAACCATCAAATTCTTCCCGCATCCAATCCTTACAATCGAAAATCCTTCGAAAAATTCTCAACTCTCCTTACTTTGTCACGAATTATCTCATCCATATAGACCATAATGTTCCCTATGTTACTGATTTGGACCGGACCCGGTATCAGTCCTTTCATGACAAACTCCATTCCCACTCTAATCCACTAGTTTCAATCCTTGCTTCCTCTACAATTCCTGATAACCCACCGAGACGTCTGAACGGAAGATGGCCTCGAGACCTTCTTGTTTAGATTGATTACTAGAGTGCTGCCAATGGGCAGTTTCTCTTCACGTTTTTCATGTACATATCATTTATCAGCATATTTACTTGATGTATTATAGTATACAGTTGTAAATGTCAATAAAATATTTTAAAAAATGCTTCAAGTGGCATTTTTTTTTCCGGCTTATCCTATGCACTGCAACCTCTTATTAGGCTTATTGTGTGCCATCCAATCTCCTGCATATGATACAAGCCTATTCTATTGGTGAATCTGACGAAACTGTAAGGGTTAATCTGTTCACACAACTTAGGATCAACAATACAGTAAATATTTAAAACCATCTTCTCCTTTCTTTTAGCATCAGCTTTGTTTCATCTCCCATACTTTATTCTGAGAAATAATTTAAGTCTAATCCAGTTCTGTATCTTTGTAGGCCGAGATTCAAATGCAGAAATAATTTAAAAAAGAAAAACTCATTCCCAAGGGAGAACATTACTGTTTTCTCAGGATTCATAAAGTTGTAATCCACTAATTTCGATCCTCTCTTCCTCTTTAATTCCTGATAATCCTTCGAGGCGTCTGAAAAGGAGATTGCCCCGGGACTTTCTAATTTAGAATATTATTAGAGTGCTTCCAATGGGAAGGTTCTCTACATGTATTTCATTTCATCGTATCATACTATGATATTTACTTGATGAATTTTTTTTAATACAGTTGTAAATATCAATTATAATGTTTAAAAAAAAAATTGTTTTTTCCACAAATAAACATATAATATAGTATAGTTGTATTAATATACCGTTGGATTTATCAATATTATAGCCAATAGGAAAAAAAAAAATTGTATTTATAGTTAGATAAAATGTTAAGAATATTCCTGCAGGAAAGAATCGGTATGCTGTGTTATAGCAACCCAATTAAGTTGGGCAGCCTCATTTTGTTTGTTTATTTATGAATAAAGTGTATCTCTCTTCAACTATGAAGTTAAATCATTTCATGAAGGGAAATAGGTGAAAGTCGTGTGAAGAGAACACCCGATTTTATCAGGAAAGTGGACAAAATAAAATGAGTGAACAAAATAGAAATGTACTTAGTAAACTAGCACCCTTCGATAAGAAGAGTAATTTCAATAGATTAGCTTTTGTAGAATTAATTTTTTTAACGACGTTGATAGCTATTTCTTGTAATAACAGAATAAGGCTGTTGCAAGGGTCTGTATAGAAACGTGAGGTTTGGCCTTGATTTTTAAGAGTATAGAACATTTCAGTTATATCACTGCCGGTAGTTTTTTTAAGCTAATGCAGATGCAGAATTGCTGTAGTGTGCAAATTTCGTTATATAGCTGTTGAATCATGAAATGAATAAACATGGAAACAAATGAGTACCCATAATCGACCGGAAAAGCGATGGATGGGAGGAGATTCAGAGAGGAAGATTGCTGTGACAAAATGAAGATTGTTGTAGAAGAGAGTTGTTCTAATTTGGATATAATAATATTTAAATAATAAATTTATACATTTGCATATTTTATGCATAAGTGGGGATGTTACAACAACAAATATATATATATATATATATATATATATATATATATATATATATATATATAATTTTTTTTTTTTTTTTTTGTGGTAAACAGCTCCAAGCCAAAAAACAAATTGGTATCATGAAAGAGAGGAAGACTTGAGGGAGTTGGGGATCAACAAGCAAATGATAGGATACAGAAAGGAAATTGGGAACACAAAATTTATCCACTGAACCTTACTAAAGACGAATTCAGTGTGGAAACGTATTTAATTCCATGAGGATTAAAAGTTTATAAATAAACATTATCTTTGTGATTCATTTTTAGTTGAAAAAATAAAAGGTAAATTTTATTTTTAAACTCTTTTCGGACAACCCAATATATATTAAAATATATTTATATTAATATATTTTGTAATATATATAAAAATATAAATTTTAGCAAACACTTATATTCAGAGAAATGTTCATAAAAAATATTTTTTTAAATTGTTTATTGATATTTAAAGCTGTAGATAAAAATACATCAGTAGCACTGCAATGTTCAGTTTATTTGCAGGTCTCGAAGCCACCAGGTGCCTCTGAGGATCATCGGGAAGAGATGGAGATGAGAGGATACGGAGAAGCGGGTTTGAGGGCTCTGGTAGTTTGGAATTAAAGGATGTATGTCTATTTCAGGCTAAGTCTGCAACTAGTTGGGCATTCAGGTATTCATGGATCATTTTTTTTTTTGGTGACGAAGTAAAAGGCATGAAGGATATTTCAAAGGATTTCGTACTGCAAGTATTGGATGCGGAAAGAATTTAATGATTTGGTGGATCCATAAATTTATCCAGTTTGCTATAGCATGCTATTTGTGTTATTTTGCTAAACCCGTATAGTGTCTACAGTTATTTCCTGAATAAAATTGATAGGTTTAGCACAATAGCACAAATAGCATGCTATAGCAAACGTAGTGAGTACCCCTAATGTTTATGTTGAAAAGATAAAACGAAACGATGTTACTACTTTGGATGTGGCTACTTGGTACTGGTATGTTATTGTAACAGACTAAATAAAGTTTATATCTGACATGAAATAATAATCTTTTATTTATCATAAACAGAGTAGCTCATTGCTATTCCTCTGTATTTATTTTATATAACCTCAACATAGTCACTATCAACATCTTTCGTAATGTGTAGCAATTTTAATTTTAATTATTTTATTTATCAAATTGAATTCGACAAACCGCAAACAAAGATAATGAAGTGTAGTTTTTGTTCTATTTTTTTAATGTGTCTCGATTTTAGAAACAAGATATTTATAGTTATATTAGATTAATTATAGTGTAGCAGTGGTATCACATGACGCCAAAGAGGTTAAGTAGAGTTGGTTTGCCAATGTAATGCAGCAATGATTTTTATATAAATTTAATTTCTCCAAATTTTCAATTAGTGTTTTCAGTTTAATTATTCACTTTTTTTCTTACTATTATTTTTCTAATTATAAATTTATTTTAAGCGCATTGGCATACCAACTATTACCTTCCTCAGAACGATATATTTTTTTAATTGTTATCAATTGATAAAAACATATGGTTGATTTTTATTTATTAAAAAAATCTATAAAAAGGTTATCCACATTTCATAAATAAATCTTTGTTTTGTGTGAAACTGTGTACATTGTTAAATTATTAGCAACACGCTAAAATAGTAATATATTAAGTTTTTTTAAATCACTTTCCTCATCAACCATAATTCTAACTTTAGTCTAATAAGTAGCCATTTCATTACTTTCACTTACCTATATATGAAATATATAGTAAGGGAAAGTATTTCGATAGTGAAAATTTTCGAATTCCAGTTTTCGACGGAAATAAACGTCTCCTGGGACTCCTGAATCCAAATGACCAAGTCCCCCAAAAAGGTCTGTGTGTGTTTGTGTGTCTGTGCGTATGTGTGTGTGTGTGGTATTGTGTGTGTGTGTGTGTGTGTGTGTGTGTGTGTGTGTGTGTGTGTGTGTGTATGGTAACTCCCGGGCGAAAACGGAAATTTCTATGAAACTGAAATTTCATATTTAAGACAACTATACGTCCGGGATGTTACAGAATCTTTTAAATCAAAATCAGTTGACCGCAAGATCTACGTTATACCATGCATTTTGCACCTTTTTACGATCTCAAAAACGGCTCTAACGATTTTGATTAAATCATATACTTATGTAAAATTTGATTGGCTTTAATATCATGTAGGTTTCATTCTAATTGAAATAGGCTTACTGGGCTTTTTCTTCTGATAAAGTACCTTTAATTTTATAGATTAAAAAAAAAATGGAACATCATCTTATTAGCATTGATAAATAACGGATTAAATATGCAAGTTGGGCGAATTTGATAAACAACTAAAGGAGAAAAGTGCAGACATTTTTTTTAATGCAATTTTTGTGTTTTTGAACACAAGAATAGTAATATAGATGTATAATATACCGTTGGATAGCTAAAAGTTTTAGAAAAAATATTATCTAATATATTGAATCTTAAAGGTTAATGGAGATTGATAAAAAGCCGATAAAATTAACTGAGTGTTGTTGTTCAAAATTTAATAAATTATTTAATAAAACACATGTTTCTATTGAAATTGAAAATAATTAATTCGTTAAAAATTTATCTGTGTCTTTAAATATATTTGAACATTCTTAAATTGATTTTAACAACGTAGGTAAGTAAGTGAAAGTCGTTTGTTGTGCGCACCAGAGTTTTTTGTCAAATATACAATAGCGATCCAGTACAAGTAGTCATACCCAAAATAACTCGATATATTTTAGCTGTAACGTAATCGTGGTATATAGTCACGTTTGATATTGTGTTTGATATATAGTCACATTTATGTTGATATTATATCAAATGTGATTGATATACATTGATCCAACGAATGGGAATATTTTCACAAGAAAACAACTTTGATAGATGTAATTGTTAAAAATATTATATTTATATTTCTTGGAAATGTATACGTCTTATAATAATGGAGTAGTTGTTGACCGTTTTGACTATATGCTGGAAAAGTTGGTTGAGGGTGCAGCGACCAAGAAAACACACCAGTAAGAAAAAAATAACAACTGCTCTATCATATGCGTTTTATAGTTACTACTATTAAACGCATTTATGCAAATTTACATAGTGACAAAATAAAATATTCGCCAGCTAAGCCGCGGGTTACAGCTAGTATATTATACGGTATTATAAAATATTATATTATTAATATATATATTATATATATATATATATATATATATATTAATCCAGACTATAAGGATTTCTTTTTTTTCATAGTGTCAATATTCCTTGATCCTAGAATTTTTTTTTTTTTTTCATTTCATAAAAAATCCATCTCCAAAAACGCAAAACTGATGCTGCTGAATGTTTGAGTTTTCAAAGGAAAGGTGGCTCACGAAAACTTGAAATAGAAGAAAGAAAATACCTAGAAACCAGGAAAGGAAACTTTATCTGCACCTTTAGTAATGAGAAAATATATAAACACGTGGAAAAGATCACGGATACAATGAGAATATGAAGAATGGCCTTTTACGCCCATTTAAAAAGAATGAATCCGAACAGACAGGCCCACAAAATCAATGGTATGAAAATAAAGTATGGATGTTTTGTTGAAGCCAAGAGAGTTTTGGAAAAATTACAGATGACAACTCATGATATGGAAAACAGAACGGAATTAAGGGCTAAATTGAGAGTTGGTGTATTCTCAGAGAAGGGGAGGAAGGAAACGTGGTCAAAGGAGAGACGGATGCCTATGAGTCAGCTGATGAAGAAGAGATGGACAAAGAATCAAAGGCATTCAACTATATTAGATGGTACCCACAAAGCGTAGTTATAACTAATCTTAATAGAAAATTCGCTCAAAACCTATAACTCACATTTGATTTATTTGATAGACAATAGTAACACATGTTACTTATTATTATTTTTCTTTTCTTTTGTTTTAAAGTGATCCGGAACATATTTTGAAAATCAACACACGACTTTCACTTACCTCGACTGTTAAAAACCATTAAATATACTTAAATTTAAAAAATATTTCAAGTTGATTTTAATAAAACTTATCATGTATACATATGCGTTGGAAAAATATGATTTAGATTAAACAATATAACTATATTAAATTGTTAATCAGTAATATCTCTATTCCCTATTCGTCACATTATATTACTTTTTACAAATTATTGATTACTTGTAGATAATATTTTTTCTAAAACCTTTCTCTTTCTAACGGTACATTAGGGGTACTCACTAAGTTTGCTATAGCATGCTATTTGTGCTATTGTGCTAAACCCATCAATTTTATACAGGAAATAAATGTAGAAACTCGACGGGTTTAGCAAAATAACACAAATAGCATGCTATAGCAAACGTAGTGAGTACCCCTATTATACGTCTATATTACTGTTTTTATTATCAGAAAAACAAAAATAACATTAAAAAATAGTTTTGCTTTTTAATCCTTTCGTTGGTCATCGAATTTGTCCGACTTGGATATTTGGTGTTCCTTCATAAATGCCATTAAGATGATATGGTCAATCTTTTGGAATGTAGAAAATTAAAGGTAATTTAGAGAAAGAAAATTTAAAATATCGGCATTTAAGCCCTGTCGGACTATTTAAATCAAAATGAAATCTACATGATATTCTTCTTCTTCTTAATCTTCCTCCTCTGTGCCTTTACTAGCGTGGAGGGGCCTCGATCCTCCGAGGCCATGTATGTTACTTTGAATCAGTTTTACTCCTTTACGGGTGATTGGCCCAGTAAAGAAGGATCCGTTACCTCGGCCAACTGGGGTCATTTTATACCCGATGACCGATGGGTCTTCCCAGGGAAGGATGCTCTGAGGTGTATACTGTATATGTCCTTATGTTAGTGTTAATGTAAGGTGTACTGTTCTGGGAGTATTAGTGCAGTATACTGAACTCGGGAAACCGGGGGAGCGTTAATCCCCAATAGCTGTACACTTCAGCTACCTCTGCGGTATACATGATATTAAAGTCCATTAAATTTTACACCAATATAGGGAATTTAATCAAAATCGTTTAAAGCAGTTTTTGAGAAAATCGTAAAAAGGTGCAAAAAGCATGGTATGAATTGGCTCTTCTGGTTAGCCGATTTTGAAACATTCCACAATCATTCTCTTCCTAAAACCAGGTAAACCTTCCAGCAACACTTCATCCTACAGACCAATTAGTTTACTCCCCATCCTCTCAAAAATCTTTGAAAAACTCCTTCTAAAACGAATCCTGCCTGTATTAGAATCTCAAAATCTTCCTTCCCATCAGTTTGGTTTCCGTGCTCATCATTCCACTGTTCAACAAGGACTCCGAGTTGTAGACCATATTTCCTCAGCCCTTGAATGCAAAGAGTATTGTTCTGGTGCGTTTCTGGACATAGCGCAAGCTTTTGACCGGGTATGGCACGCCGGATTACTCTTCA
Organism: Piezodorus guildinii; assembly: GCA_023052935.1. Taxonomy (NCBI): domain Eukaryota; kingdom Metazoa; phylum Arthropoda; class Insecta; order Hemiptera; family Pentatomidae; genus Piezodorus; species Piezodorus guildinii. The sequence goes on from CM041295.1 coordinate 61,789,580, forward strand.
AGCTTAAAACGCATTTACCCCAGTCTCTATACCTCATTCTCCGATCCTATCTCTCAAACCGCTCCTTCCGAGTTTGCTGTGGTGTAGAATTTTCTAACTTTTATCCCATTGAGGCCGGTGTTCCTCAAGGCAGCGTCTTGGGACCCGTCCTCTACATCCTTTACACTGCTGATATTCCTAATCATCCTGACATCTTTCTGGCAACATTTGCAGATGACACCGCCATCCTATCATCCAATTCCGATCCTGAAACAGCATCCTTAATCCTGCAAAGACACCTTTGTCTTATCGAGGACTGGTGTAATGCTTGGCGTATAAAGGTAAACGAAGCCAAATGCAAACAAGTAAACTTCACTCTTCGACGAAAATCCTGTCCACCAGTTTACTGTGTAGTTTAATTCCATTCCGATTCCTCTTTCAGATACAGTCCGGTATCTTGGCTTACTACTAGACAAAAGATTGACGTGGAACCCACATACAAGACTTAAACGAAAAGAACTCAAAGAATTCGGACAGTTATACAGAATACTAAACAGAAAATCTAAGCTTACAGCTGACAACAAATTATTACTTTAGACAATACTGAAGCCAATCTGGACCTACGGACTTGATTTGTGGGGGACAGCTAAACGTTCTAACATCAAACGCATTCAATCCTTTCAATACAAAGTCCTCCGAACAATAGTAAATGCTCCTTATCATGTCTCCAACTATACCTTACACCACGACCTTAATGTTCCATTTATTTCAGACCTGATTCCATCCAAATTCCACCAGAACCTCATTCATCGTCCTAATCCTCTAGCACAATCCCTATCCAGCTCCACTCATCCATACAACCCTCCTAGAAGGTTGAAACGGCAGTGGCCCCGAGACATATTGTAAACATCTATTCTGGAGTTCTGACACTGGTCAGATTCTCCTCTCATGTGCGGTGTGATTGTGGCTGTGGCGCCCTCACTTAGCTTCCGCTGGCTCTCACCAATGATGCGGCTGAGAGGGAGGCGCTGGGATCCTTTGGACTCTGCTTGTCCTTCCACAAGTGGGGGGACATGCACCGTCCGGTGTTCCTGAGCTGATTGTAAATATTGTACATAGGTATGAATGTGACATGTTTTGTTTATTTATTTGTTTACTTCATTAACTTGTATTTATTTTGTCAACAAATTTTGTTATTGTATACGTTTATTTATTTTGATTTTATTTTATGTAATTCGACTTTCCTTTTGTTTATATTTTAAATATTGTATGAATGAGATCCTGTAGCACTATTATGAAGGTCTATTATGACAAATTGTAATATATACGAATAAAAAAAAAAAAAAAAAAAAAATGTCCATCTCTATCAGTTTCTCTTTGGTAGCTTGAACTTGTGTCGAGGAATGTAGGTATCTTATTACAACCTTTACTGCTCTCTCCTGGCGCAGCTGATAAGTATGAAAATCCAAATTGGTGACATTTTACTACTATTTTGTAGGTTTCGGAAGTGGTCGTGGATATTTTAATGTCATTGGTTCTACTCATACAAGAGTAGGTGGTAAGGTCGATCATTTTGTTTGATTGCGCATACAGCAGCTGAATATTTTTTAAACATATGGAAGAAGGTCGTTGTTCTCTGGACACAGGAACAGGTTCTATGGTTTCTTTTTCGTTGTGGAGGACCTAAAAAGGATTTGGGGTGAAATCGCAGATTCGTCAATCATCTCCAGTGATGATGTGCCAAGCTGTGGTTCAGGTTCCAGAAAGATGCCCGAACGTGTCGCTTGTGGATTCAATTTTTTATTAAAATCACGGCGGGGTCTCTATTTTATGGGAGACGGGTTCAAGGGGCAGGGGAGATGTTTTAGAATGATGAATTATGAGATTATTACGCCCAGTCGGGTTTAAACCTGCACATCTAGATTTTTACATGATGCTTTGGAATAACTTGATGAAAATATTGTATTTCATATAAATAAATATATTGAAATAAAAACCAGAAGGGGGAAATAAATCAATAGCTATGAAAGTGGTGTGGGAAATAAATAAGAACGCTGACTGCTTGCTACCGGCAATCAGCTGATATGAAGAAGTGAACTTGTTACTTTTCCCGTTACTGAGCACAGAAAATTATAATAATAATTACCGAGGGTTCACTCTAATATTTACTGATGCTGTTTTTTTTTTTTTGTTTTTTTAAGTATGGTGTATTTATAGAAGGTTTGATTACCAACCGAAGGAGAAATATTTCCCCTCCCCGCAAATAAGAATAGTAATATAATGTATAATAAATAGTATGATGTATAATATATAAAACGAAAAGAAAAAAAAATCTGAGACCAAGCCCCCTTAGAATGAAGACAATGAAAAAAAAATTCTTAAGGTCTAGTTACTTTTTTTTTAAATAATTAAATAAAAGATCAACTATTCAATATATCTATAAATCTTTGCAAATTTATAAACACTTCTATATACATATATTTACTCTATATATACCTAGAGTGAAGAGAGTCAAACCTCAGGTCATGAAGGCCTTTCACTGGCCCGAACGTGTCGCTTGTGGATTCAATTTTTTATTAAAATCACGGCGGGGTCTCTATTTTATGGGAGACGGGTTCAAGGGGCAGGGGAGATGTTTTAGAATGATGAATTATGAGATTATTACGCCCAGTCGGGTTTAAACCTGCACATCTAGATTTTTACATGATGCTTTGGAATAACTTGATGAAAATATTGTATTTCATATAAATAAATATATTGAAATAAAAACCAGAAGGGGGAAATAAATCAATAGCTATGAAAGTGGTGTGGGAAATAAATAAGAACGCTGACTGCTTGCTACCGGCAATCAGCTGATATGAAGAAGTGAACTTGTTACTTTTCCCGTTACTGAGCACAGAAAATTATAATAATAATTACCGAGGGTTCACTCTAATATTTACTGATGCTGTTTTTTTTTTTTTTGTTTTTTTAAGTATGGTGATGGTTTTAATACTGAACTCAAGTGAATTCGTTATGAAAAAGCAACAATTCTGAGATGACGTGAATTGCGACTATGTCACTCAAGCGCATGCCATTTTTCCAGGTTAAGTTTATTTTACCGTACATAAGAAAAGTAAAATAGATGTACATTATAATGTTGAAAAGCTAAAGATTTTAGAAATTGTTTCAGCTAACATTCATAGAAGGTTTGATTACCAACCGAAGGAGAAATATTTCCCCTCCCCGCAAATAAGAATAGTAATATAATGTATAATAAATAGTATGATGTATAATATATAAAACGAAAAGAAAAAAAAATCTGAGACCAAGCCCCCTTAGAATGAAGACAATGAAAAAAAAATTCTTAAGGTCTAGTTACTTTTTTTTTAAATAATTAAATAAAAGATCAACTATTCAATATATCTATAAATCTTTGCAAATTTATAAACACTTCTATATACATATATTTACTCTATATATACCTAGAGTGAAGAGAGTCAAACCTCAGGTCATGAAGGCCAGTGAAAGGTCCTCTTTTCACCGCTGAACACCGTTTAAAAAGATTAAGATTTGCAAGGGAACACCAATCTTGGACTGTGGAGGAATGGAAAAAAGTTGTATTCGATGATGAGACGAGATTGGCCCTTAACGGCCCAGGTCGCCGTGAAATAGTTTGGAGAAGGCCTGAAGAACGGTATAGTCAGTGCTGCACGTTAGAAACTGAGCCATTTAGAGAGGTTTTTATCATGCTCTGGGGTGGCATATCTTGGGAGGCGCGCACCGAGTTAGTGCCAATCCAAGGAGGGGCTTTGAATGCTTTGAGATACGTAGAAAAAATTCTTTAAGATCATGTAGTGCCTTTTATGCCATTCATTGGTTCTGAATCATTGCTCATGCATGATGATGCTCGTCCTCACAAGGCAAGATGTGTTTCTGAATACCTGAACACCACAAATATTCACACTATTGATTGGCCAGCAAGAAGTTCTGACCTTAACCCAATCGAGCACGTTTGGGATTATCTCTGGTACGGTCACGAGATTCACCTCCTACTACCCTTGAAATACTAAAGACAGTTGTATCGGAGGAGTGGGACAATATATACACTGAGTTATATTGTTATATTCAAAATCTTTTTACAAAAATGCCAAAACGGATGGATGCAGTCATTCTTGACAGAGGGGGCAATACGTCTTATTAAATGCAAATTAAAAATTGAAATTGTAATTTAAAAGTTAAAAATGTAAAAAAAGAAAATTTTTTTATTTATTTTTTATTTTTTTATTTATGCCTTCCCATTCCGACTTCCGCTAAGGGATCTGGAAGCCCAGTACCAATCCGATCTGGATGGGGTTTCACCTCTTATTTTTTGTAATCGGGGGCATACATCTAGATGCGCTGCATCCATTTCACTATTTTCATGACAAAGGCAGCAAAGTGGAGACCCTACCACTCCGATCCGATGCAAGTGTTTTGCGAGGTAGTCATGGCCAGTAATCATTCGGAACTGTGCAACAGCATCTTTTCTCTTCAAATCTAATGGTATTCTTTCTTCTTCTATAAGGAGTTTGGCCCAGTGCTTGAAACTGGGCCTTTGGGAGTCCGTTAGTAGAGCATGATATGCCCTTTTAACTTCATCCCTAGCTCTACGGTAGGAAATTCGATTGTCCAACTTTACCGAAGCTGCACCTTCTTTTGCAAGCTTGTCGGCTACTTCATTCCCATGGATACAACAGTGGCCGGGTACCCATTGGAAAACCACCTGCCTACCTTGTTGAAGCAGCTGTTCAATTTTTAATTGGCAGTTCACAACGTCATTTTCTTGAGATGCATTTGGCTGCTTAGCTGCTATGATGGCCGCCTGTGAATCCACAAACAACACAATTCTCTTTGCATCTATATTATATATATTTATGAGAGCTTACAAAGCTAGTAATCTAGCTCGAATTTCGCTATCGAAATTTGTAGACCATTTTTCTACCGGCTTCGAGATTTGATATAGACGGGAGTACACGCCTGCTCCTCCATTGTAATTTGCATGTTCCGCTGAACCATCGGTGTAGACATGGAACCAAGGAGGGCTGGGATAACGCTCAGTTATGGTTTCGAGTGCCAAGGATCTTAATTCCTCACGTATAGCTCCTTCTTTTTTAATTTGTCTCATGAGACCAAGGTGATGAGATGCTGTCTTTAGGGGAATCCTGGGCGGCAGTAGAGAAAGTTTTTCTCTTGGAGCAGGCATTAAGTCTGTTTTATCTCTAAGGCTTTCTACTTTTTCAAAAAAATGTGACCTGTGTCTTGAGTCTTGTGGGGGGTTTCACTCTACTTGACCAGTAGTCAACCGAACTTACCTAGGCGTTCATAAAGGCTTATTGAGCTCACTTCCCTACGCATCTCCAATGGCTCGACGTTTGCTTGGAGCTGCATAGCTACAATATTTTTTTTTTTTTTTTTTTTTTTTTTTTTTTTTTTTTTTTTTTTTTTTTTTTTAGGAGTGGACTTTGGAGCACCTGTTATTATACGGAGCGCTGAGTTTTGGACCCGCTCGATTTTGTCTGGCACATTTTGGTGCTGTTATTAAAAGCTCTCCAGCATATTCCATGGACGGGCGTACGTATTTTTTGTATGCCAAAGACAGTACATCTTGCTTTGTTCCTGTGATTCTTTGAAGCAGGTTTAATCCTTTTTGGCTTTTCTTGGTCAAGTTCCCAGCATGTAGATTCCAGCTTAATCTGTTATCTAGCTTGAACCCTTGGTAGGTGGCTGATTCTGTCCTTGGTAGTATTTCTGAGCCATATTTCATTGTTACAGGAGGCAGCTTCTTAGATAGCGAAAACAATTGAAATTCAGTTTTTGATGTATTTAATATCATTTCATTTGCTTCACACCAAAATTTTAGTGCTCCATCACTTCACCTAGGAGCTGCTCCAGAGCGCTTATATTGCTGTTGGTCGCCCAAAGGACTAGATCATCTGCAAACAATAGCATTTTTAGTCCAGGAAACTTGTTTTGTAGAAAATTCGTCAGATCTTTTATCATTAGGCAGAAAAGAAGGGGACTTAACACTGATCCTTGAGGAAGACCTTGCTTTGTTTGTTTAAATTGCGAATATCCACCTTTGTACTTTACCCTAATGAATCTTTGAGACAAATAAGACGAAAGGAACATGTACAGACCTCCATGTATCCCAATACCAATGAGCTTATGTAGTAATTTTACTTATAAAGTGATTTTACTATTTTTTTTGTTTTTTGGAAGAAATATTTTAATTTTAATTATTAATTTATTTTATTTTTAATTTAATTATTTGTATTAATTACCTCAGCCACCTCATCCAAGAACTGACCGTCAGCATCAGAGGCAATGGAATCAACCAGCTCAAGCCCAGTACCAACAGCACCAGAGACAGCCGCAACAACCATCTCAAGCCCCGCACCAACAGCTACCAGCTCAAGCGCCACACCAACGACACAGATATACATGTATGAGTGGGGGCACTACCCTACCGGTCCCGCAGGTAGATAACTCCTCTGGCCAGTTATACAATGTTATCAATAATTTAAAACAATCTCATTCAGCCCCTCTTCGGTCTTCTTCAACTACCCTTGCCCTTAGACAAATATATGCCCATTAATCAGATGACTGTAGGCTCCATGTCTATCATACTATGGAACGCAAACGGACTTAATCAACATAAGACAGAACTAGACATATATTTACACGAGAAACGAATTGACATAGCACTAATCACTGAAACACATTTTACACAAAAATCCAAATTTTACATTCATAATTGCAAAATCTATAGAACTGACCATCCAGACAATACTTCACACGGAGGCACTGCTATTCTCATCAGATCAACACTAAAACACCATCCTTTGCAATTACCCATATCACCTGACATACAAGCTACAGCCATTTCACTATTCTCTGAACACCACAACATTACTCTAGCTGCTGTTTATTGCCCTCCGAGATATGTCCTGACTTTCACGATGTTTATTAACTTCTTCAAACGTCTCGGCAGATGCTTTGTCGCAGGTGGCGATTATAATGCTAAAGACCCGACTTGGGGATCTATATTATCAACCCCAAGAGGAAGAAATCTCAGGTATGTCCTTCACGAACTTTCATTAGACACGATATTACCACACTCACCTACTTACTGGCCAACATCTAGACGTAAGACACCAGATTTACTTGATTTTTTCATAACTAAAGGACTCCGCACTACACCTCACACAATAAGTACGAGCACAGATCTTTGCTCTGATCATTCTCTTTTGCATTTAGAACTATTTGAAGAACCTCTTGTAGCTAAGAAACACATATCTCTCACAAATGGCATAATGGATTGGGATGCGTTCAGGAACTATCTAAATACTGCTCTCTCCATTCCTTTGGCTATTAAAAATTAAGAAGAGCTTGAGAATGCTGTAGAATGCTTCACACAGAAGCTACAAGACGCTGCATGGTCCTCATCAATTTCTAGACGAAGAAAACATGAAAAGCTACCAATTTATCCACAGTATATAAGGGATTTGATCAGAGCAAAAATAAGAGCCCGGAAAATATGGCAGACAGACCGACTTCCATCAGACAAACAAAGTTACAACCGACTCAACAACGAACTGAAACGACAAATTGCAAAATTTAAAAGAACAACTTATGATAACTACATTAGTAACCTTTCGACTGACGATGGCAGCTTGTGGAGGCATACTAAAAACCTTAATAAGCATCGGGAAGTGCCTGCACCCCTCCGAATGGTTCCTGGGCCATGGCTGACGGAGAAAATCCGAACTGTTCGCCGAATATCTATCTTCTATCTTTACAACACACACAGAATTCAACAACATCGAACATGATAAAATTGTACTTAAAACTCTGGATGAACCTTTACAACTGACATTACCTCCTCCTTCCTTCACACCTGCTCAAGACGCTGAACAAATCAGAAAGTTGCCTAAAAAGAAAGCCCTTGGACACGACTTAATTAACGCTGAGGTACTCCAGCAAATGCCCAGGAAAGCTCTAGTGTTTCTGACTTCAATCTATAACGCGATACTGAGGACAACCAAATTCCCGCTTCAATGGAAATACTCACATATTACAATGATTCACAAGACCAACAAGGACAAAAATACTCCCTCATCATACCGACCAATAAGCTTACTTCCGCTATGCTCCAAAATTTTCGAACATCTACTACATAAAAGACTTCTTGATGTACTAACTAACAACGACATCGTACCAGATCATCAATTTGGATTTAGAAGACATCACTCGACATTGCACCAACTACACAGAGTGACGGACTACATATCCACCGCACTAGAGCAGAAGTTATACACTACTGGCATATTTCTCGACGTTGCTCAAGCCTTCGACAGAGTTTGGCACCAGGGGCTTCTCTTCAAACTCAAGACTATCCTTCCACCTACTTACTACCTCATTATTTATTCTTTCCTTTCTCACAGATTTTTCTCCGTTCGACAGGGATCAGAGCTATCTGCCATGAGATCTATCGCAGCAGGAGTACCCCAAGGTGCAGTGCTCGCTCCGTTACTCTACATTACTTACACTCATGACATACCTTACAGCCCCAATATTCTAACAGCGACTTATGCCGACGACACAGCGATCTTAGCAAAACATAAAATTGCAACCCACGCCCCAGAGATCCTACAACAACATCTAATAAAATTAAATGACTGGTTCAAACTCTGGAAAATCCGATTGAATAATGACAAATCACACCATATCACCTTTACTCTTCGACATGACACGAGTCATCCCGTTTTCTTAGACAACACACAAATTCCACAGACGGACACTGTACATTATCTTGGTTTGACGTTTGACAGAAGAATGACTTGGGGCCCGCATATTAACAAAAAAAAGAAAACCCTTAACCAAAGACTGAGACTTCTTTACTCACTCTTTTCAAAACACTCGAAACTAAAACTTCGACAGAAATTAAACACCTATACTTACCTACTGAAACCTATTTGGACTTACGCATCACAGATATATGGGACAGCTAAAAAGACTCACATTAACAAACTTCAAATCTTTCAGGCTAAACAATTACAAAAGCACCGTGGTACGTTAGCAACATAACTTTACATACTGACCTTAAGATGCCAACTGTCAATGAGCACATACGGGCAAAGCACTACAAACGTTTCCACGACAAACTACAAGGTCACCCTAACACACTAATCAATGACATGGCCACAACAATCATGCCAGGAAATGCCTACAGAAGGCTGAAGAAAAGTTGGATGAGAGACCTTCTCCTTTAGTAATTCACACTAATTTCATGCCAGGAGTAGGTACCGCTGGGTGCTGCTCTCCCTTATGTCTATCACGCCATGTTTCTTAAAATTGACCGCACATTCACTGATTGTTCATTGTATTATTTACAGGTGTGAATAAAGATTTAAAGTTAAAAAAAAAAAAATTTAATTATTTTAATAAAACTTGTTTATTTCCAGTTTATTAACTTTAAAATGTTAATTATTAACTTCAGAACCTTTCCTTATTAAAAAAAAAGAAAAGAAAGTTTTTGTAAAATTCAAATATTTTTAAGTGTTTGCAATACTATTGATGGGGAGTTTATATCATTCTGTACTTTGTGGGATGCCTCTATGAGATGGGAAGAGTGGAAAGAAAAGTATATTTGTAGATCATTGGCGTAAAGATGGTATTGGGAATGATGGATGGAATCTGGTAAATCATTTATATAAATTGAAAAAAAATAGTTGGTGAAAAGGAATAACCTTGAGGAACACCAAGTAAGAGGGAGACCTCTCTTATCTCCTCAGATGAAAGGAAATAGTCTGGGATGGCTCTCCGCGAATGATGAGATAAGAAGGAATGAAACCATTTCATGGTACTATTGGATAAGGACAAGTTATGTAATTTGGATAGTAGAATCTCATAATTGACGCATTCGAAAGCTTTGGAAAAATCGAATAGAATTAGGATTCTAATTTTTTGTTGATCAGTGGAGGACTGTAAGTCCTGTGTGATTCTTATTAAAACGGTTTGGGTGGAATAGCCAGAACGAAAACCTGATTGAAAAGGGATTAGGAGAAAGTTTTTTTCTATGTATGTGGAAAGCTGGTTTTAGACTAATCTTTTCAATGGTTTAGATATGTTTGAAAGAATAGAAATAGGTCTGAAATCTGAAACATTGGATAGAGAAGAAACTTTTTTTAGAGGACGTACACCTACCATATTCCAAGCTGAGAAAAAAGTGGAGTTTTGGAGGGAAAAATTGTAAAAGGATTGGGAGAATGTCACGGAGGCAAAGTTTAATCAGATTTACCAGCATGAGATCTGAGTTATGGTCATTAGTTCTAGATTTAAAGATAGAAGAGAGTAGATCATATGCAAAAATTAAAAATTTTAAGCAGGAATTTAGTTCATCGGCGGAAAAAGAATAGTAATTAGAGAGTTTAGGATTTATAACCTAGAAGTTTATAAGAATCTTTCACAACGACCTAACATCAGGAACTTGGGTAAGAGAGTTATGAAAGAACTGGGCCTTGGCGCTGCGTACAGGTGAGGTTTCGTATAAATTTAAAGGTAATTTAAGAAGTCGAAACCTGCTACGGGCTGCTTCTCTTCTTTCTATCATGTCTCTTATCTCTTAGGACCTGTTTATACTGCACGCTTTTTAAGCGGTTTAAGCGATAGCGGGTTCCTAGAAACCCTAAATTCAAGGTCATTCTAGGGACCCGCTACCACTTAAGCTGCCCAAAACGCTTGCAGTATAAACAGGCCCTTATCTCCGGGGTAATCCAGTCTGTCCAGAATGTAGCAGTTTTAGGAGGTGCACCATGATTTAGAAAGGTTCTAAGGAATGGTGAAGTGGCTCGATGAAAGCATCAATATTTTTATTAATAAATCAAGACTACGCCATTTCATTTTCTTAGCTACAATTGTTGGAGTAGATATATCGTAGGAGACCTGAATTAGATCATGTAAGGAGAAGAAAGATACTGGATACTGGTAGGATGATAATAAATTTTGCACGGAATCAAGTAAGATGAGACTTAACCATGTATCTGAAAGCTGGGTATGATGGGTGGGTTGATCTTCTTCCTCTTCCAGTGGCGCGACAGGCCGTGTGGGCCCTGGGCCTCGCGGTGTAAACTTCTGCGAGTTTACACTCACGTTTCACGATGCAATTTTTAGTGTAGGGTCATCACTCCCTACAACTAATTTTGTGAGTGGTCACTCTTTGGCTGACGGGTCTCATATACCCGGGGGAGAGGTTGTGAGTGAATCCACATTTTTTTACATCCTTATAAAAGCCCCGCCGGGTCTGGGGTTCGAACTCAGAACCCGTAGCATGGAGACTAGCGCGCTAGCCACTCAGCCACGGGTTCACTCCGTTCCGATGGGTGGGTTGATAGGGTACTATAAATAAATCGAGGGAGGAGAAAATGCCAATAAGACAGGATTTATCAGAAGAATCGGTCAGTAAATTTATATTTAAATCTCTGGAAGAATTATATTATTAATTAAAGGGATATAGATGAAAAAAGAAGATTCAAATCGAACATGTGGAGGTCGGTACACTGTCATAAACAGGAGGGAAAAAGAACCAAAGGAAATCTCAGTGAATAGGTATTCGAAATGTGGAGTGTGATTTGTGAAGAATTTTAGCTTTCAAGCAGTCGTGGACTAACAAGCATGCGCCTCGACCAGTCCGATTAGCTCGATCATGATGAAACAGAGATAGATTAGGGATAGATATAAAAGTATAGGGAATATGAGGTTTGAGGCAGGTTCCAGAAACAGCACTGATATGATAAAAACTATGTAGAAAATGGTCTAGGAGTTCTTCAAAGGGAGTAGTTACAGATTGAGCGTTAATATGACAACTCAAAAGGGCATTAGTCATATAATGGGATGGAAAGTGGTATCAGGAAAAGGCATTCTACTGTATATGGATTTTTAAAGTGGTTGGGAATAAATATTATATAGTTTAAAATGCTTAATAATTGTACAATTCTTCTTGCAAATACTAAAACTGATGCTAATAATCGAATCTAAGAAATTCAGAACTTTATTCGAAAAATAAATGCTTGCATATGAATTGGGACAATCAAAAATATACCAAATAAAAATTAAATAAAGAAATAAATTCAAAAAATAAAAAAGACAATAGTGGGCTTAAGGCTTTAAAATGTAATTTTAAAGAAAGAAGTAATTGAGATATAGTAATCCGCCGTGTAAAAAGATAATTAGTAAACGTTATTGCAGAAAATAAAAAAAGAAAAATAAATAAACCAAGATCACTGTAATAACTTATTTGGTAACGGGTACTGAAGTTTCAAATAAAGACGTCTAGGTCATCTTTATTGATAATATATCATAAGCTAAAGATTTTAGAAAACAAATTTACGTAACATACATGTCGTAGTAGGCGATGTAAAGTGATGAAAAGTAGATAAAATTAAGTGATTGTAGTAAATTATACATATTATTATATTATTTAATCTTAAATTAATATCTCCATGGAAACTCAATGTAATTCTTAAAACATGTTTTCAACTCTACTGCCATTTAAAAGTTCTTTAATCGATTATAACAACAGTGGTATAAGAACATCGACCCTATCTCGAAATTACAAAAGGATTTCATTGGTATTAATGCTTGGACAAACAGAAATAAACCCATGTTAAGTGCCATAAAACGAAAGCCATCTTGATAGCATCCCCCCTCCACTTCTTAAATACATCCCCAGTCCTCCAAACCTTCTCTTAAACAACACTATTATTTCTTTCCACTCATCCGTTAAAAACCTTGGGGTTAATCTGGAACCAAGCCTCTCCTGGAAACCGCACATTACCCAAATTTCTCTCCAACCCCAGTTGGAGTCACTCTGAAGCTATGCCATCGTCTCCGTCATCTCTTACCATTCAGAATACGTAAACATCTTGTTTTTTCCCACTTTAACTACAGTTGTATGGAGTACAGAAGACTTGAACTCAAAAATATTTTATTCGGGATCGCCAGAGACATGCGTATAACCCAGTATTATAACGCCGAATCAAGGTGGCTCTAACCTCATTAGCGATGTCAGTATTTCCTAGCTTCCTTCCTGTACCAAGTAATCAGAACTCAGAACCCCAGTTATATCACACAAACCCTTCAATTTAAATCCTCCATTCAGTCCCGTTTTAGAGGATCCCGTCTTTCTGACCTCTGCCTTCACCTTACCATACTGCTACATTTGGCAACTCCTTGCTGGCCAAGCCTATCTTTAGGATTCTATCCCTCACGAGATCCGTCTTGCTCCAACTCCTTCCTCTTTAAAATCACTCATTTTCTCTCTCAATCAAGTAGTTAGTAATATCTTAGTGCAAGAAATAACGACTTGGATATGTCTTCCATATTAGTTTAATTTCATATAAATTTTAATATACTTTTGTTTATTTTTCTTTGCCTAAGATATCTATTTATATATAGTTTAAAATTATAATTTACATTATTATGTTAGTTTATCATGTTTATATTTAAATTTTAGAACCACGCTGTTCTGATTATTACAGCGAACAAAAATCGGGCAAATGTTTTTATCAATATCTACAATATTAAAAAAAGCAGTTTTTTTGTTTTATAAGATGACTTTAGTGTTAGTTTCATGGTAAAAATTTAATAAGATATCAATCTATTCATTTCTTTAGTGAAAATATGAAAATTAATTAATGTTTTATTTAATAATTAAAGTGATAATAAACTAAACGCAAACGAAAATATGACATAAATTTGACAAAAGAGTTTAAAGCTATTATTTCAGGGAATAAAATAACTGTCAAAAACCTATTTTTGATTGTGTATATCAACTTTTTCTACATTATCTCTGTACACCTACCTCTATGTAGTCTACTAATCTATACTTCCTTGGCATTACTTCTTCTGTTTTAATCAAAATGTTCTGTTAGTGTAGTCGTTTGTTTATTTATTTGTTAGGTTGTAATGTAGATGTTGTCAGCTTATTGTCTCTTGGAGACATTTATTCTTTCTTCATCAATGATGCAAAATTGAAAGTTTTCTGTTTAAACTAGTCTCTCTTTTATATTTTTCGTAAATATGACTGATAAGATTAAGCAATCACCGGTCATAGGCGCTAAGCCTGTGCCTATGAAGTTATTTGCTACTTGGGAAGTTGATAGGACTCCTCCGAACTGTATTCCTAGGCAAGTACTTAATAAAATCAAATTTAAGTTTATTATATTGCAGATAGTGGTGATATAGCTCTTAATTTTCTTATCAGTTGATATGTCTTTGAAACGATTATTTATGTTAAATATTGAAATTCTTTTTACATTTTTAGTTTCTAAACATTCCATTAATATGCAAGTCAAAGCTGCTTAAAAAATCTCAGGGGGATAACCTCAATTATAGTACTTTAGCAACTACTACATTATTTTTTATTGTCTTACAGTTTAATAACAATTTAAAAACAGTGATTACAAGAAGTTAATAAAGGTGGCAAGTAATGATTCAATCTTCCCCCCTTTACTCTGTATCTTTGTAAAAGTCCAACAGGTTTCCTTTTTGTCTTAGTTCAGCCAGGGTCCTTGGTATGGAATTTTATGTTCAACTCTGGAGGGCAATTTTAAGAGTTATTTTTATTATTATTTTGATTCCGGTCTTTGGAATTTTGAAATCTAATTTGTATTATGCTGATATCAGTTAATCCAGGTGTATCCATTATTACATCTCATACATTCGAAAAAGGTTATACATTTAGTACTTTGATATTTTATTTATTACTTAAACATTTTATAGCTTTGTCATTTGAATTTTACTTAACATTTCAATCATGTTCTTTGTTCATCTATGTTGTTTTCTGTTTCACTTATCATTAGAGAGCCTTTTAAACTAGGCGATAGTTTTGACTCATGGCATAGCCGTCCACTCCCTATTATCCATGGAATTTGATGGCATAGTTACTCAAATTTGTTTATAGTCCGAGCTATAACCAGTAAACCATTTTATCTGTAATACATAACAAGTCTACAAAGTAATTTCTGAAAATAATATGTATTCAACTGTTGTAAAGTTCCTGATTCTTTATTCACTATTTCATTGTCTCTTATTTTGTTGGTAATTGGTCTGTAATATACTCAAATCTAAGAGCATCATTATTTTATTTCTGTCAATTATGTTCATATTTCAAAACAATTCAATTGTTCTTTATATCTAGAAGAAAATTATGTATGGTTGATTGTCAGGCAGATATAATTTAAAAAATGCTGTCCAAAATGGTAAAATCATTCCAAAATGCAAATCCGAATCATTCAAAAATATACATGAAGTAGTTCATACAAAATTCAGCAGAATTTTTGGTTTCTAATAAAAAAAATTATAAAAAAATAAAATAAAAAAATTGTGCCATTATTTTACTTCTACTGACCTATATATGAAATGTATAGTAAGGTGAAAAAATCGATCAGGAACATTTGTTAATTCGAGCTTTCAAGCGAAATATATGTTTTAGCATCCCATGTGTCGAAATGACCAAGTCCTGCAAAAAGGTCTGTGTATGTAGTACATCTAGCTCAAAAATGAGAAGTCGCACAAAACTGAAATTTTATATTTAAGATAAATATATGCCTGGTATGTTACAGTAACTTTTCCATCAAAGTGGACTTACCAGAAGTGCCACTTTACCAAATATGCATTTTGCATCTTATTACAAATTTTTCAAAAATGGCTCTAATTATTAATTATTACTTATAAAATTCGTGATATATATTGATAAAAAATTAAATGGGCTTTAATTTCATGAAGATTTGATTATGATTGAAATACTGTAGCGGGACTTAAATGCCCAATTTTCGAAATTTCTTCCTCTAAAGTCCCTTTGGTTTTGTTAATTAGAAATAATTGACCACTGTTAGCATTGGTAAAAGATAGGTGGATATAAAATATGAAAGAATATTATAACTAACTAAATGAGTAAACTGCAGAAATATTTTTCCCTAAATAAGATTAGTAATTTAATGTATTATGTACTGTTGAGAAGTTTTATATTTGAGAAAAAATTTTATCCACTTTTTTTTTTTTTTTTAACTTTATTTGAAGAAGGGGGGTAAGTGAAAGTCTTGTGCTGCTTGCACTAGTTTTTTATTATCAACCTAAGAAGGGCATTGTGAGAAAAATAAATATTTCTTCTCAAATAATGTTTATGTGGACATCCACACTTCGGTGACAGGTTTCTGAACCCATAAGTTACCCATTCTTAAAGACTTTGTTAGTCCGAGGATAGGTTCTTGAGTCCTAATCCAATCCAGGGTTAATAATATAAATACAAAAATTAATTTTCAGGCTCAGCTAGGCTTAGACTTCAATCCGATTGTACGATTCATAGGTTCTGTGCTTTGCCTTTTGGAATTTGAAACCTTTTTGCTTGACAGCTTCTTTTATATTTATTTCTAATTATTAATATTTCCTTTTTCAAATTTAATTCCTGTTTTTATTTTGAGACAGGCCCAAATAAAATATTTAATTTTTTCAGATTATGCTCGTTAACTTTGTCGAGACTGATTGTTTTAAAACCACTAGGATCTGAAGTATCATCTTTATCCATTGCCGTAAAAATGCAGGTATATTAAAGTTTAAAATTCTTTAATCTTCTTGATTAATGAATGTATTTTACATTGTTCTTTCAGAGTTATGCATTTTATTTTATTTTACATTATGATGGCTATAGGCCCCAAAAAATTGAAGAATTACTATTGGTGACATCTAAAAATGAAATTAGGCTGTCACAAAATTAATCGTTATTCAGTACTACATGCACTGTATATAAGAAACTGGACACAAATTATTTATATTTATATATTATAGATGAATACTGATGGAAAAACATCTGTTAAATACAAATACGTGTGTTAGGAATTAATAAGTTTTAAAACTTAAAATTTTCTTTTAGTGGAGAAATATAACCATGTATGTTGATTATAATAAATATGTGTAGAAACATGTACCTCCTAGAGGCCTTTAGGTGTATGTTTGGAAAGCAGAGGCCAAAATGGAGCCTAGCAATCGCTAACATTTTGCCTTTTAATAGATTACCTGAAGGCCTAAAGGTTTGCCACTATAAATGAAGGGACCTGAGCTTTATATTTCTTGGAAGTAGATGAGGGAAACCTCTTCTGGAAACTGACAGGAGATGGATATGGTTTCACGATGAAATATAATTAAAACTTGTTTTAAAAGAAAAATTAAATATAAAATTAGTTTTAAACAAGAGGAAATCCCAAATTTGAGAGGCTGCTCAACTTTGCTGAGCTGCTATGACCATACAGCACACTGTATTAATCCAGACAAGACAATCATAAGAAAAAGAAAAAATAATCCCCATTGAAGAGGTGATCTGAATATACTGTAAACAACAGATACCCATACCTTGAGAGGAATAGCCCAGCCACCCTTGTTCTTGGCTTATAAGTATTGAGCGATCCCAAAGATCCCACTACACTGTGAGAGTTTCGATTCTGAAAGTTGTGGTAGAGAAGATATTCTCATGGTGTAGTGTGGCTGAAAGTGAATATTATTGTATATATTGAATATTGTAATAATTAGACTGCAGTTTAATACTTTAAGTAAGGTGAATTACACAATAACAGTCCATACTTACATATCTCTTTATTTAGATATTTTAGAAACTTTCGACGTCATAGCGCAATATTCATCTGTGATGTTTATGTTAATAAATGTTTTTTAATTGGTAAAAAGGGAAAACGACAATTTTATAATTTGTGTGTGAGGGATTTACATTTTACATTGTTATTAAAGAAAAATCAGCTTTTGTTGCTAACATCAATGTTTGGTAAATTACGAACCAGAAGCATGTATTCTAAATTATTACCTTGGGTTTTACGAATAATAGAAGGATTCAGTCACTTAATTGATAATTTTATTAAATGATAACTAGTATTTTATTTGATTTAACTACTAATTGTATAAATATAAAATTTTATATAATTTTTTTTGTTTACTAAAAGTAGATACACCTAACCTTCAAACCTTGTTGCCAATCAAGTATATGAAATGTAAAAAAACAAAACAGAATAATTATCTAGTTTGCTTAATGCAATTAATATTATTACAGGGCTCCAAAAGAACTCTACGGTCTAATGAAATGACTCTACCCGTTAATGCCTTGCTTGATACTGAACTACAGTTACATTTTTCTCTTCAGGTATGTTTTATAATTTTATCTAAAAATTTGAATTAATGTTATGTTTTTTATCATTCTTACTTTTGTATATATTGGTGTATTTTATTTGTTATTTGTGCAGTATGATTAATTACAGTCAATGTTTTTCTGTGAATTCACCGATGACTGCAGGTAGATTAAATCTTCAACCTTTTCAATCATTTCTAACCTACCTTGTCATAGCCCGCCAAAGGTTTCATTTGATGTAATTTTCGTGATTTTTTTAAACCATTTTCTTGGCTACTTAGGTAATGTGTTGTTAGGACCAAAGTTATATAAAATACTCTCATTATTATTCTAGTTTTTGTTAGGTTCTTAAATATGCAAAATTACCGAAGTTATTATTTTTTAAATAAAACGTTATTTTACAGTTAAGAGAATTTTATAACTCTGGAACCAGCTTAATCTCAAAAACCAAATTTATATCACTTAAACACAATGTATAGATGGGTAATTTGTATTAGTTTCATAATTTTTCACTCAGTCTCTTTTGAGATATTTCCGTGTAAACATCGCGAATAATCAATTTTTGCCAAATTTTATAATTCATATAGAATAAAGTACTATGTTCTCAAGATCGAAATTTTTACAGCAAGTAGGACTTTGACTAAGCTATAGGATGAAAAATAATTAAAATTAAGTCTCTTTTCCTTTATTTACTTTTATCTAGTTAAAAATTTCGTTTTTTATTCATTTTTGAGAATTTTTTAAGAACTTTCTTCATTATTTAGGCAATAAGTTGTGAAGACAAAAAATACTAAGCGTGTCCTTATCTTATTGTTAATTTTTGTTTTGATTCGATATCCAAAAAATTAAAGGAATTAGAAAGGTTTTCCCATCACATGTTTTTGCCCGCAAAGCTGACTTAAAATGGCTGCAACACTAAAAGTATTGGCCCGAATTTTTTTTTTATTTATGGTTTAATATTCACAAAAGGATAAAGAATAACTGGTCATAAAATAAAGAAAATCAAAAATGTCGAGCAGCAAGGTCTAGACGATTTCAAATGGATTGACCCATATATATATATATATATATATATATATATATATATATATATATATATATATGATGTAGTTTTACTATCTTAAATGTTTTTTTGGTGTGGTTTGGATTACATTGGCCCAAGGTGGGCGGTTTTACCAACTCAAAATCATCGAATAACTAACTAGGCCTAAAGAAAGACTTGGGTTCATGAGAAAATCTATTCATTTCATATAACGTCACGTTTATATTATTGTGGCAATTGGAAATAAACATATATATTTGTTTAACCCCTATAATTTTTTTTTTTTTTTAATGTGTTTGAAACCTTGTTAGTGTCTCAAAAATTGCTGACAGATAACACTCCACTTTTCATTGCTGTTTTGGAGGTTAAATAATTTAACTAATAGCAGATCATTTGAAGAATCAAAAGTTGTTTATTGTCAACCACTTATAAAACTTGCTGGTGTGTTACATACACTCAACAAGTGCTCCTTCCTCTGTCATATCAACAGCTATCCCATTATTTGGAAACACATTTCTTTCTACAACAGAATTCCCTTCTTGGATGTTCGTCTTGAGGTTTCTTCTAGGAAATTACTGGCATTGTAAGAAGTAGATGATAGCTTCTTTAGGAACTCAACAGCTTCTAGTTCCTCTTCGTCACCTGTTGAAAAAACTGTGTGTATAATCTTGGAGGTTAGGACTCATGTCGTTTTTGTGAACTTTTTAAATGAAAACCTTAGCAGAAATGAGAAGAACAGTTACATAACTGCATAAAGTATTAAATAATTTTTATAAATAGGTATTTAACAAATTCTTGGCAGATTAAGAACTGTTTCCACAAGTAAAATTTTAAGAGGTTTAGAAGACACCTATCAGCACAAAGAAGACAAAATCACTACTTTGTGGAGAGCTATCAAATCTGCTTGGTATATTTCACTGTATGCTTGGCGCTCCATCTTAGTGGATAATGTTTAAATTAATTTTTTAAATTGCTTCCTGGATGTTAGCAGAAAACATGGTATTGTTTTCCATTTTGGGCCAAAGATGGACTTCATAACGGAAGTAGCCTGTATTCACAGTATTAGATAAAATGGGTTGTTTTCTTTCTTTTAAGTTATTTATTATATTTTATTCTTACATTTATTGAATTAATTTAAAATAAATGTATAGAGTCTAGCAGAATAAGCATGTGAAATCTGTCCCCATGTATATCAGAACAAAATTTATTATGCCATTCATTCACAATTACGAGAAACCACCTTTTCTAAATTTTTAACCCCTTAATCATTAGGAGAGGGAAAGAAATAACAAAAAAAAAATATGTTAGGGGTATATCCTAATGATAATTTTTAAAAAAAATAAATAATAATATATATATATATATATATATAATATACATAGAGAGAGAGAGAGAGAGATAGGGAGATTATAGTGTTATGTTGTTGTTATTCAACTC
The DNA here is from genome assembly GCA_023052935.1 of Piezodorus guildinii. Lineage (NCBI taxonomy): Eukaryota > Metazoa > Arthropoda > Insecta > Hemiptera > Pentatomidae > Piezodorus > Piezodorus guildinii. Next base: position 61,810,246 of record CM041295.1, read on the forward strand.
AAGATATAATAATAGGTACAATGCATAGAATTTATTTATATAGAGTGTAAGTCATATCTAATGACCTTATGTTTGCACTGCTCTATCCCAACTCCTAACGTAACCAGTGGCCACTCACAGCATGTCTAGTGATAGAGCTGACGAAAGGCTGTTTTTCTTATTTTTCACCATGGAGTACATTGTGATGAACTTAGAAAAATACATATTGTGCAAGACTCTCCAATGAAAAAAAGGTTTAAAAATTGTAGGTGTCCTAATGGAACACAACCAAAAATATTTTTATTGAAAAATTTAAGAACCCATTTTGACTTAAATTTTGGTGGAAAAATATTTTTCCAAGGAAAACTCTAATGTGTTTTTTTTTTCTCCTGAAAATCGGTTGAGCTGTTCAGGAGAAATTTATTTTGTTCCCCCTCCATAACTTCTCTCCCATTAATGATTAAGGGGCTATAATTTTGCAAAATGTGGTTTGTCGTACTTGTGAATCAATGGTATAAATTTTGTTCTGGTATGTGTGAATGTTGATTTCACATGCTCAATCTGCTAGGCCCCTTATATTCAAACCATCAAAATCAATTTTTAAAAATCTTTATGACTCATCAAACTTTCATTTTAGTATCCCCACTTTTTAAAACGTGATGGTAATAAGCTTCATGTTATGCTTCAAAGGCGCAAACGATATAAAAACCGTACCATTCTTGGATATAAAACATTAGCTGATGGAGTGGTTAATATGTCACAAGTAAGTGGTACTATGTTATTTTTATATATTTAAGTAGATAGATTTTTTTTTTTTTTTTTTTTTTTTTTTTTTTTTTTTTTTTTTTTTGTAAATGGTTTTTGTTCTCCCCATCTCTGTTTTTATTTTTTTTAAGTTTTATAGATGATAAATTTTCAATAATTTCAACTGGCCCATTCATTATTTTCAAATTAAAAAACAATGTACTGATTTTTACAAATTCTAAATGTATATTGGGCCTGGCATTGTCATGAAGAAGGATGATTTTTCGAATAGATTGTTCTCATTTTTCATCATGATGTGGATTCCATTACTAGTTCAACAGTTTGCTGTAGTAAATAGCATCGATCATATTTTGCTCATATAAAATGACTTTCATTTCATTGGGGCTGCCTCCCCTTTTTTTTGCCACTACTTACAGTCTTGTTGGGACTCATTAGTATACTGTTGGACCAAGGATGTATACTAAATAACGCTCCATCTAAAAATGCATTTTCTTACTCCCTCCTCCTTTTGTAATCCTTTGAAATACCTCCAAACATTTACGCTTTTGATATTCAGCCAATAGGAAAGGAACCCATCTTCACCCAATTTATGGAACAGTCAGTGATCAATGAAACCTTCCTCGAAAGGAATTTGTGATACCCTAACAGTTTATTATTTTTAGTATTTTAATACGGGAGACTGTGGTTTTTGTGGTTGGCACGCTTGTCTAACATCCCTGTCCTGGAGGGACATGATCAAGTGTATTGTTAAAAGGGAATTCATTCCCAGCCTCTCCCCCGGGTATGTTAGGTCTTTTAGCCTAACTGGTGGCCACTCACAAAAATAAGCATTGGGAGTGATGACCCTTCTGTTGTTTTATATAACATTGAGTGTTGTGTTGTGGAATTCTACATCATGCAGCCAAGGTTCCAAATGTTTGTTGAAAAATAAAGTACTATAATAGTATGCATGTATTAAAGTATAGTATGCAGTGTTAGTATGGCTTCATAGATACTTTCTCAAATACATTTGGAAACTCTCACAGTAGTTGCTACTCATTTATTGTATGTTACAATATTTTTGATTGGTTCATACAACTATGTGCCCAACTAATTATTAAATTTATACTGTTAAACTTAACAACTAAATAATAATTTTTCTTTTCTATTGGTTCATTAAAAGTGTATTAAAGCTATTTAACTAGAATGTATTTAAAAAAGTAAGTGTTATTAGCCCATTGATATAGACCTAAAATTCACAATTTGTAGGTATTAATTTAGTTTTTGGCTCAAAAACGGTGCTTCCTACAGATAATATCTTTCTTTCCAAAATGAAAGAACCTTAAATTTCCTTTATAGGATGTAACTTCAAGTAAAAAGACTCCATTAATTCCAAAATTTGGTTTCTACCATACTTCTAAAAGGTTTCTTGATTTTTTCTCCTATAAACATCGCACTGCTTGAGGGAAGTGCTTATTTTAAATGCCCGTCTCATAAAAATGAATATTCAAGTGAGGCCTTAATGTATTTTTTTTTTTTTTTTTTTTTTTATATATTTCATTCAAAGTTTCTTCATCATTCTCTATTTTATCTGTTATATGCTTTGTATAATGCACGAAATAGTTCAAAAATTTAAATACAAAAAAAATGAGTAATGTCAGGTTACATCCTCCCGAGGTGCTCAACACGCAAGTGTACTAAGAGCTGTGCAGCCGAATGTTAAATTTAATATGTAATATATACTATCAGGTTATTCAACTCATTCTGCAATAATTGAGACGTTGATTTCCAAAAGGTACTAAAGGACATTTTTTTAGAAATTGATATTTTGATGTATTTGTATTCTAATGGTTTAGTTCAGATTTTATTTAAAAAACATAAAAATCCTTTAAAACTGTATTTAAAAATTGCATTTCATTCCAAAAGGTACTTAAAATATTTCCTTCCAAAAGATACTAAAAACATTTCCGTCCAAAAGGTACTATATCCTCTGCAAACAGATATAACTTTTCCTTTCATTTCATTCCAAAAGGTACTATATTTCCTAATATACAGTAAAAGCACCTAGTCCCATAACATAGTACCATTAATTTATTTTTTTCTTCATTTTGTGTATTTTTATGGTTCATTTAGTACGTCTTGATCACCGCTATTATTTTTATCAATGGTTTTAACCTAATAATCAGTTTTTAGGCTATTTTAAACAACTCAGTTGTGTCACTTTGATTATATTAACTTTTTTTATAGTATTTCTTCTTGCAGCAACATAAATTTAGTTAAACAAATTTTAGAAACTCACATTTTAATAGAATAAATTTTGAATAGAATTTGATCCAGAAAATAGTTGGAATTAGCATTCCACGAACTTAGTAAATATGAGAGAAAAAACTGTGCCTGATATAACTTAATAGTAGATTTTTTTATGTAAAATGAAAACTCAAAATTTATTTATTTATCAGTCTCTATAGTTAAATATTGTTTACATGTAGTTAATAATATAGATAAATTTGCTAAATTCACACAAATAGTAATACAAGTTCAAACAAACTTCAAAATTACATACTTTCTTATTATAGTGCCATAAATAGATAAATTGTCCTTTGAATGTTTTCTTTCTTTATGAAGAATAGATAATCAATGCAATTAATAAACAAATAAAGATATTTCTCAGATGGAGAATAAGGAAATTTACATAACTTAGTAACTAACAATATATAGACGTTAGTTATCGGTAATGTATTAGGAAGGTTATAGTGACTGTTACCAACTTACTGGCATTATATTCTTCCAAAAAGTTCTATATCCCTTTTAATTCTTTCCAAAAAGTACTATATCCCTTTTAATTCTTTTCAAAAAGTACTATATCCCTTTTAATTCTTTCCAAAAAGTACTATATCCCATTTAATTCTTTCCAAAAATTACTATATCGCTTTTAATTCTTTCCAAAAAGTACTGTGTCCATGTTTCATTCCAAAAAGTTCTATATCCACGCTTCATTCCTAAAAGTACTATATCCATATTATATTGTTTAAAAGTCATCGGAAAAGTGCAATAATTTAGATTTTAATAGAAAAAGAATTGTGTAAATTGATCCAAAAAATAAATAAATGACAGATTTTTGTGTTTCCTGTAAAATTGCCTAAAATGGATATAGTACCTTAAGGAAATCAACATCTCATTTGATGTCATAGTTTTACTGTATTAGAAGTGCTTTGGTGAATAAAAAGTTTTGTCTGATACTCTCTTTCCAGGTTGAGATGATATTTCTGTCTCGAAAAGGGTGTTTTTGCACTTGCACAGGGGTTGGTACACTTACATGATATTATGTCAAGCACCTTAGTTGGGGCTGTTTCCCTGTTAGTAGGTGTAGGGATCAGACCTTGTGGATTGAGATTAATCAGAGTTCTGAGCGAATGCTGCTCAATCATTAGGGGGTAATGATACCTGGGTAAATCCAAGTTTGATAAGATTTTATTGTAGTAGCTGGAAGTGGAGCTTAATCAATGTTTCTCCTGTCATTGGATCCAGTATTATATAATACTGACATCCAGAACAAGTAGTGATAACATCATGTTAAGAACCATGCTCATCAGAGGATACTGAAGTAGAAGGTTCTTAACGGAGATTCTTCTGCATGATATGAACGAAGTTCAGTTTCCCTTGCCTGTCCACAACTGCTAAACACAAGTAAATATGTAAGATGCTGCTTTACAGTGTCATTATATTTTAAGTGTTTTGGGGAATAAAATGTTTGTCTGGTATTCTCTTTCCAGGTTTCACTATCAAATCCTTTGATGAAGGAGCACATCCTGTCAATATCACTATAATATATTGTTTTTCCCAGTAAAACTATTTCATCAGTTAGAATATGTTAAATGGGATGTAACCTGATTGTACATATACTAAATTTAATATTTTCTGGATTTAAATTGTGAGTAGCCACCAATTATAATATAGTGCAAATAGGTCTTCTTCTTTTTTTAAACCTACAGTTACTAATTATAAACTGTACTTATAAACAGAAATATTAAACTATATATTATATAAAAATTATTACAGAAAAAATAAATAATACTAGAGATTATGTTAAATTTGGCATAACAAAACGAGTACTTTAAGTCCTCACTTGAATATTCTTAGAAGCACTGTGAAGTGTGTAGAGGAAAGTCAGGAGGTCTACTTTTCCAAAAAAGGAGCCTTTTGTAATTTAGGAAGCATTTTCAACTTCACATTTGATGCACTAAAAATTGTATTATGTTTGTTTTTTTTAAATTTGGATAGTTGTTTGTGATCAATATTTTTCACTCAACAATGTTTTTTATTTATTTTTTTTCTCTCCGTTTCAGCCTTTTGCCATTTTCAAGGATCCTTTAATTTGTCCTGTTTATTGCATACACACAAATATATATACATTGTCAACTTATAAAAAATATACTTTAGGCTGAAACCAGCCTTGCCAGCTTCTTATTATCTGCTTTCAGTAGATTTACTTTTACTTATATGCAGTAGATAATAACAAGCTGACAAGGCTGGTTTCAGCCTAAAGTATATTTTTTTATAATGCGGCAATGTGTATATATATTTATGTTTGCAATAGACAGGACAGATTAAAATCCTTGAAAATTGCAAAAGGCTAAAACGTTGGAGAGGAAAAAGAAATAAAAAGATTGTTGATTGAAAAATATGGATCTCTTGTGTTTTATTAAAAAAATAATTTAAAATTCATTTTTTCTATATTTATACTTTTATGGTGAGTTGAATGGTTGATTGGCCTGCTTGTTTAATAAATTTAAACACATTAATAGCAATGATCATATAATGCTTTGCCTTTAGTCTTTTTCACTTTTCTTTGTTTAATTTTGATTGTAGGTGCTTCAAAGACAATTAGATCTTGAATTAGATCTTCTTACTGATGGAAAAGAATCTAAAATAAATAACATTGCAGCAAGGGTTACAGTACACGCCTTGAACAGTCAACCCGTTGATTATGAGGGACCTACAAAAACTACACTTCATCATGGTAAATATAACTACTATGATAGTTGCTGTAGAATATAAAATATGATTTAAATAATTTGTCTTAAACTGAATGTATGATCCAAGATATGTTTCCTCATTTTTTCCCTCTATTAGAAATGGTTGGTCTAAATTTTCCTTGTTCTGTCTATTATGGTTTTATTTACTAAATAATCTACTTTACCAATTTATTTACTTTTGATTGATTGTATATCTGACGTTAAACATGTCATGTTAAAAGTGATGGTTGTTGATCCTTATTGATCTTTAACCTATAGAAGTTTTATTGATTCCCAGTGGCTAAACCTTCTTCTCTTGTTGGTATCCAGCTTGATTTTTATTATATTTAGATTTTTATTAAAGCTATCCTGTTGGATAGTCTAGAAGAAGAGGAAGACCAAAGCTGAGATTGTCAGACGGTGTAGGAAGAGACCCTTGCAGTATGCTTGGAGTTTAGAATTGGATGGTGTTGGCACAAGACCGTGTTGATTGAAAGAAACGGTTGAAGGAGGCTGTAAATCTGTAACCGGGTTGAAGCGCCGTGAAATAATAATAATAATAATCTTTTGGATCCTATGTTAAAAAAAAAAATAAAAAATACCTTATACCCTCAGCTAAAAGATATTTCCAGTGAAAATTAGTGTAGTTTATCCAATCTAGTTAATCAATGCTTATAAGAGACTTCATTCTGCTTGTTCTACATGCCGTTATTATATTCTGAGGGAATGGAAAAGTTGCCAACACGTGGCAGAAATGTATTGATAGTAGTGGTGACTATTTTGATTAAATAAAACAGTTGTAATCTACGTTGTTTTTTTTTTTCTATTTAAACCGAAATCCTGCATTATTCTTCAGACAACCCAATAGAAAAAATACCTAACATATAAAGTTGTGGAAAGTGAGGAAGAGTGACAAAAATCACTGTAACTTTTTCTATTAGGTTTCCTGGTGAAAGTTGTGTGTTTCACGTGCCAGGTTTAAAACTTTTTTTTAAATCAATTAATTGAAATTTTTCAGGTTGATTCAGCTTTGAGATGGAACTGGGTCACCTAGTTTTTTTTTTTTTTTTCGTTAAGTTTTTTGGTATCTGTCTTAGTTTATATTCAGGTTGCTTATGTCCATGATTGGAAGTAGGTCTCCTGATCTCTAAACTTGGTCCCCACTATGTATGTAGATCTTTAATCTCTACAAATGTTTACATATTCTCTTATACTGTTCAGCAGATTATTTGAGTAATTAACTGAATATTTTATTTTACTGCATCAAAATCAATTATTGTTTGTACCATAGGCTTTTCTGGTATATAAAAGTTTTCAAGAGTATCTGTTCATTTCTATTTAATATTATTTGATAAGATGGAACATTAAATGTTATTTGGTGATATACTATTATAATAAGGCCTTGTAAATGTGAGTTTTGCAGGTTGTAATATTATATCGTACTTGTTACTGCACTCTGAACCAAATTTTTATAATCATTTTACAAATATATTACATAGGGATATCCGTTAATAGAATATAATGTGCTTAGCTTTTTTTTTTTTCATTAATAATATTTCATTTGGATTTTATGAATATATACTGTATCTTTTTTCTAGCTCGAATTGGAGGAGATTTTTCAGATGAAGATGAAGAATTTAGTAGTAATGATGATGGATCAGATTCCGAACCTATGCTGGAAGACCATAGAGAAAGGAAAGCCAGTCTTACACCAAATTCAACTGTAAATGATAATAATTTATTTGAACTTTTATGTGAGATAGACTAATTCCTGCCTTTAACAATATATATATATATATATATATATATATATATATATATATATATATATATATATATATTTGTATTAATATCTCTATTATTTTAAAATAGAAACTTATTAACATTATATCGGTAAAAAACTGTTAGTGATTAATCTCTTTACATTAAGTTTTGGTAAAGGCAGACATCTTCCAAAAAAAATCTATAAATACTTTCACATATAAGTATCCTTGCCAGGAAATAAAATTATAGTTTCGAACAGTTTAAATCCATAGTTCCCTCTACATGAACATTTTTGATTTATTTAATTAAGTGTCATCATATTTTAAAGTAAATCAGATTCTCATAAATTAAATGATTAGGTTCATGGCATAACACAGATTCAGCAAGAAGTTCTACTGTTTTGATGAAAAATATTCCTTTTACTTAAATTTCTGAATCTTAAATAGGCGTTTTGAAAGCTAAATCAAAGGAGGCAAGCTAATTCATCTCTCTGCCTCACCCTTTTCCATGGGTAAATCACTCAGATCTTCCTCCCCAGCTCTACATCATGTATATCACATCTCATTGTGAGTCTTGTGTTACTCACTGTAGAGCTTTCCTTTTTCCCTTATGATATGTGATCTGAACTTATATCACAACCTGATAACATGGCTTCTTGTGATACTGGAATCACTTAAAATTTTATCAATCTGGCCTGGACCTTGAGACCATCAAAAGAAACATTTACAATAAACCTGTAATTATTGCTTTTATTTTTACTTTTCCTATCATTTTGTTTGTGAAGAGTTTTTGCAAGAAAAGGGAAGAGTCACTCAAAACACATTACAGGAAAATAAAGTTTTGGAGTTAAGAGCTCTTACTTTATTCAGTCTATGAAAATTCTTCAAATGTTTCTAACCAACTGACTATCTGAGTTTCTGACTATTTCTCATTACTATCATATTTTACTGAATGATATGAACATATTGGTATGTGTAGCTTCATTTAAAAATAATAAAATATGCTCCCTTTTTTTTCATGGACTCTATGTATTGTCATTATTTATATCATTTTTTAGTTATAGCCAAGAAATTTAAGCCAAAAATTTATTTCCTACTGAACATATATCATGATATCTAAACCTTTACCTTCTTGATCCCAATTGTAACAAATAAACATGAAATACAGTAGTCTCTCATTGAAACAAACACATTGTAGGACTGAATCCTGTAGTTCTTACAAAAATTTCATTTCAGATTGACTAAAAGTTTCTTATTTAATTTTCTTGTTACTATAATTTCTTTTCTAGAAATTTTAAATTTCTAGTTTGGTTTTAATATAAAAAGATCTGCGGGTAACTTTTTTTCATATAGTATAGTAAGAAAAGTATTGCGATCATGGATATTTTTTAATTCAAGTTTTCAGTGGCAATACATGTTTTAGGATCCTTGATTCCAAATGACTAAGTCCTGCAAAAAGGTCTGTGTGTGTTACCTTCATCAATATCAGAAGTAGTAATATTATTTAAAAAATTATGAAGGACTGTTAACTATTACTTATGGACTTAAAAAATTATAAATTCCACCAATATTTTTTTTTCAAATAAAAATAAAGATCTTTTTGAGGGAAAACTTTTATGTCAGGGTCATCTATTATCTAAGTTATTATTCGATACATGAACTCCCGCCGCCCACCTCCATTTCAATATATGCGATTCCTTTACTAAGCTTTTGAGGATAACTTGTTTTTTTATTTTTTTTGTTGCTGATATGATTTATCGTTTTAATATTTAGTATACTTCTGGAAAACTGAAGCTCTGTCCTTAATAGTTTCTCGTTGTCTTTGCTGGTCGTAGACCAGGTCTGTGATCCATATAAAACAATGGGGTATACACGAGTTTCCAGGACTCTAGCCTTCAATGGTAGAGGTAGCTGACTTTTAAAGACTTTTTTTCAACTCCAGTATTTTTTCTATCCCATATTTATTCTTCTAATTATTTCTTCTTTCTTGCTTTTTAATGAGATATATTGACCTAAGTAGATGTACTGATCAACAAATCCAATGAGTTGATTTTTAATTTTTACTTCTCTTTGCACTGAGTTTGTCATGATCTCTGTTTTTTCTGTATTGATAACCAATCCCATGGTCTCGCACTGTATCAAAATTTCCTCAACCATATCATTAATTTCTGTTATTGAATTGGCAAAGATAACTTATATCATCTGCGAATCTCTGGTTTGATAAATACACTAGCGATCAAAAAAACCGGCGCACCTAGTTTTTTGCAAATATCTTTTTGTTAAACAAAATTAACCTCCCAATTTTTTTCTTAGCATAGTATATATTCTATATATATTCTAAAAGACAAAAGGAAAATTAAGAAAAAACAGCCTAATAAAAAAGAAAAAAAATTAATAGTAAAAAAACGAAATAATGCGACTTTAATGTTGCACGTTTTCCTTCACAAAGTACTTTTCGTTTTAATTTTCTTTTGTTTTGTTCTTAAGTGTGGTTGTTGTTTAATCTTTTTCTTTTACTAAAATGGTTTTACAAGCGATGACAGTTGCCAGAATAACTGCGTTGGTAGACGGAGGTAGAAGTCAACATTTAGTGATCAGGACCTTAGGCCTACCAGAAACAACAGTTCGAAGGGCCGTTCAGAGGTACCAGGAGATGGTCCTTTACATGAGGAGCCTAGGATCAGGGGGCCTCAGAATAACTGAGCCAGCAGATGACCGTTTCATCATGATGCAAACGTTAAGGAACCGTACACAGAGCTGTAGAAACTGTTTAACAGCTAAGAATTGCTCGCCAGTTGAACGTGAGTTTATGCACTATAAGGAGAAGGCTCGCCGAAGTGAATTTGCCCTCCAGGGTACCAGCAACAGGTCCTCAGTTTATGGCAGCTAACCTTCAATTTTGCCGAGAACACGCTAATTGGACTAAGCCTGATTTGGTCTGCATTATGCTTAGCAAAGGTTTATCCTGTGTACTCAGGATGCTCGAGTAAGAGTATGGAGAAGAAAGGAAGAGAGGTACAGACTGTGCAACATCGCTGAAACGGTGTTACGCAGGTGGATCTGTTATGGTGTGGGGAGGTATCACATCACAAGCGAGGACGGACCTCCATGTGTTCAACAGACCGTCCCTCAATGCAATTTCGTACATTATGGACGTTCTAGAGGAATATGTGATGACTTTTAATCCATTCATTGGCAATAATTTTTGCCTAATTCATGATAATACCCGGCCATTCGTACTCAGTGGTGGCCAGTTAGGGAGGTGTGTCTGACATCGTTCAAATCCTCCAGCTACTCTACAGGACCTCAGGATAGTGCTAGTGGAATAGTGGGAGGCCATACCCCTGGAACGGATAGCTATCCTCATTCAAAGTATGCCTGGGAGGATTGAAGCAGTCATCAGAGCCTGAGGAGGGAATACCCGGTATTGAGAACGCATATTTTTTTTTTTTTTTAATTAAAGTTTAAGAACGCATATTTTTATTTTTGTGATATTTCATTTTTTTCTTTTTTATTGTCATTTTTTCTTAATTTTCCTTGTGTCTTTTAGCAGCATATGGTATATACTATACTAAGAAAAAAATTGGGAGGTTAATTTTGGTTTAACAAAAAGATATTTGCAAAAATCTAGGTGCTCGGTTTTTTTTTATCGCTAGTGTAGTTCCCATTCATATGTGAGCTTTTTCTTTCCCATTCCAACTTCCCGAAGATATAATTGAGTAGACAATTAAACAAAATTGGAGATAGTGGGTATTCCTGTTTACCTCCTCTTGAAATTTTAATTGTTTTATTGTTTCCTCCTGTAGCTATGAAGGACTCACTCCTGCAAATCATGTGATATGAATTTTGCTGGTAAATACTTTATTTTATTTTAAATAAATTTGTTTAAATTTTTTTTTTAAAGTTATAAATGAACAATATTATATTGTTTATTGTTTGTTTATTTTATTTAACATCACTTTATGCTACTATGGCTAATCGGACGATGCTTTAGTGGGAGTCCTAAATTTTGCCTATCCAGGTTTTATAAGGATAGGGATCTTAAACGAGTACCTGACATTGTACAGGCTCGGGACCACCTTTTAACTTTTAACGTCCCCTCCGAAGGACGGCATAACTAAGGATTTTTTACTCCCATTAAAAAATCCTAGGACCACCTGCGGTTTAAACCCGTGACCTTTGGCATAGGAGGCTGTTATGCTAACCACCCAGCTACAAGTGATCCCTTCATATTATAATTTTAGCTATTGAAATAATCAATAAGCATTATTTTGGAAGTGAATGAGTGCAAAAGTTATATGCCAATATATATAGTCAAAATACGGCTAGCACAGAGGGGGCTATAGAAGCTATCGCTTGGCAGAAGATTAAATTGGGATTATAATTGTTTATAAACATTATATATTTTTTTTTTAATTATGCCTTCCCATTTTGACTTCCGCCATAAGGGATCTGGCAGCCCATTACCACTCCGATCTGGATGTTGTTTCACCTCTTATTTTTTGTAATGGGGGCATACTTCTAGATGCGCTGCATCCATTTCACTATTTGCATGACAAAGGCAGCAAAGTGGAGACTCTACCACCCCGATCCGATGGGAAGTGTTTCGCGAGGTAGTCATGGCCAGTAATCTTTGGGAACTGTGCAACAGCATCTTTTCTCTTTTAATGTAATGGTACCCGTTATTCTTCTTTGAGGAGTTTGGTCCAGTGCTTGTTGATCAAACTGAGCCTTAGGGAATCCGTTATTAGAACATTATATGCCCTCTTAACTTCATCTCTAGCTCCACAATAGGAAATTCAATCGTCCAGCTGTTCTGAAGCTGCACCTTCTTTTGCAAGCTTGTCGGCTACTTCATTCCCATGGATACCACAGTGGCCGGGTACCCATTGAAAAACCACCTGCTTACCTTGTTGAAGCAGCTGTTCAAATTTTAATTGGCAGTACACTACGTCATTTTCTTGAGATGCATTTGTCTGCGTAGCTGCTATGATGGCTGCCTGTGAATATAATATAATTACACATAAACTAGAAATATAATTACTGGTAACTAGAATAGTGTGTTGCCTTAACATTTTATTCTGTCATCACCTAAAATTATTCAAGATATTTATTAACTTAATATATCTACAAAATATTCTATAAATACATTGATTTTGAAGGGACTAAAAAATTATCTTTCAATGTTACACGTTTACTGAGTTAGTGGTAATGAGAGATCACTGTACATGAAAAAAAAATTCACACTTTTTTAGTTACCATAAACCTGTATGAAGTATTATAAAAGATTGTTATTTATCTTATTTTTTTAATATAGCCAAGAAATCTGAAGCAGAAGTTTCTCTTGCTAATGAAGAGATTCGGTGTTACTGAATGTCTGCATGGTCTTGATCCTGGTCGTGAAAAACATAGATGATACTTGTATAAGTTTCCCAGTTTTGTCTGTCAGTACTCTGGAAATTAAAAACGAAGAATATTATTTAGTTAAATACACGAAAAACAATGTTTTGAAAAAAAAAATTATATTAATATGCTAATAAAAATTTAAGGCTTCCTTTGTTTCTTATTTTTTATTATAGGTTTTTTTGTTTGTTTTTTTAAATCGTCATTTTTCATTATTTTTTTTTAATATAGCAAAGAAACCTGAAGCAGAAGTTTATTTCACTACTGAAGAGATTTCGTGTTAATGAGGACCTCCATGGTCTTGATCCTGATCGTGAAAAAGCTGGTATTTTAAAAATATTTATATCTAATTTATTAACCAACTTGCTAATGAAAATCTAACACTCAAAACTTAGAACTGGTTATATGTTCCATAAATATAACTACTTATATGTAGATTTTTATAAACCTTTATTAGATTTGTGGAATTTGTTTGCATTAACTGATATGCTTTTTTCCTTTGAAGCTATTTAACTCATTTAAGCTTTTATCTTTCTTTAATCTATCATATTTTAAGAGAAACTCGTTAAACCAATGCTTATAATTATAAATATTTAGTTGTTATATTTGGCTTTAAACTTGTCTGGAATGAGCTTTGCAAACCAATTAATTCCTTTCTTGTCACATATTATGTCTTAATTCTTTTTGAGCTTTGTTGTAATGCAACTGATGGTTTGTAGTGTGGTGTTAGCATGGAGTGATGAATGCATAATTATTATATCTACTTGGATACTAAATGGACTAAGGACAGTATTAGAAATCCTGACTATACAAGTTTATGTCATGACTAATTAACTGTATGACAATCAATCACTAATTTTAATTAAACTAACTGATGTTCTGACCCAAACATCTGTGTCAACTTGAGGGCAGAGAATTTTTAGGAACCTGTTCGTGAGCTGAAAATGCATGCATTTTGGGTCTGAATTTAAAGTGTTATTTTTATTGTTTTAAATAACTGATTGATATCCTAATGTTTATTATCCATAATGTAATCATTAATAATAGGCTTACCGAACCCAAGGATTCGATGCAAATACCACCCTATTCCGTCTACACAGACTCGTCCAATGTTCTCCGTTCAAGCCCAAGCCCCCAAGACAGCCTTAACGCAATCCTCCCCTCGACGCTTCGGCCTACCTTTTGGACGCCTACCAGTTGGATCAGCAAATACCAACTTTCTCGAAATCCATTCCTCACCGAGCCCAACAATTTTACTCGCCCATTTGAGTCTCCACGATGCTATCAACTCAATTATATTCACAGGGTACAAGCTCCGCAATTCCGCATTGTGCAACCTACTAAACTCCCCACTGGTCTCATCTCTCTTCGGACCAAATATTTTACGCAGTACCTTATTTTTGAAAACCTTAAGCTGTCGTTCATCCTTCAAAGTAAGCGGCCACGTTTCACATCCGTAAAGAACCGTTGAAAGAATAATAGTTTTATAGATTCTAACCTTTGAGTTTTTAGATAGAAGCCGCGACCTAAGTAACTTAGCAACTGAATAATAACACGCATTTCCCACCTTTAACCGGGACTTTATTTCTTCCTGGATTTCATTTTTTCTTGTTATCATTGAACCTAAATACTTGAATTTCTCTGCATGTTCAAAATTATGCCCTGATATATCAAGATCGCCATTGTTTCTGCTACTAATCATATATTTCGTCTTATCGGTTTTTAATTCGTGTCCTATTTCTTTACCGGTTTTTATTAACGCACTTGTATTTAGTTGTATGGTTTCCGTGTCTTCACCTAGCAGTACCAAATCATCGGCATACCCCAAAACCGGAATCTCGTCACCCATATTTAAGCCTTTCTCTTTTGGTACACATCACCTTTTCTATGACATATTCTAAAGCTATATTAAATAACCCAGGTGAAAGGGCGTCACCCTGTTCAATCATGATGTTATATAGCTTCTGACAGTCTATGGAATCATAAGCCTTTTTAAAATCGATATAAAGTTGATGGACTACACCGTTGTATTCCAATTTTTCCTCTAATATTTGACGTAAGGAAAATATTTGATCAATAGTCGAGTGATTCCGCCTAAAACCACATTGGTAATCTCCGATAATTTCCGTGATTCAGCTAGTTAGTATTGACGAGAATATTTTATAGCATACTGGGAGAAGAGAGATCCCACGATAGTTGTTACAATCCGTCCTCAGTCCTTTTTTGTGAATCGGAAAAGTATTGATTCTTTCCATTCTTCGGTCATTTTTTCATTTTCCCAGATCTTTTTAACCAAACCGTGTAATTTGGAAACACCCACTTCTCCACACGCCTTGATTCATTCACTCGTGATATTATCATTTCCTGCAGCTTTATAACGTTTTAATTTTCCTATTGCCATTTCGACTTCCTCTTTACTCGGTGCGTCTATCCATGGTTTAGCGCTCTGTTATTCAGAGTGAGGAGATTGGATTATTATTTTTTGTATTTAGAATGCCGTCAAAGTGTATTTTTAATTTATTTAATATCTCAGTCGGATCCGCAATTATATTGTTATTTGCATCTTTAGCAACATTCAATAGGGATTCAAATCTTTTACGCGATATGTTTATACCTTTGTACATCTCTATTACGTTATTTTCGCTTCTGTGTTTTTCTATTTATATTATTTTGCCTTTAAGATACTCTCTTTTCTTATTTTTTAAGAATTTTGGAGTCTCATTTTTTACTACCCGAAAGTAAGCCACGTTATTATAGCTTGGATTATTTAAGGAATTCAGTTTAGCGGTTTTTCTTTTTTCACACACATTTTGACAATCCCCGTCAAACCAAGGTTTGTTCTTTTTATTTTCGATTTTCCCAAGACACAAATTACCAACCTCTTTTAATATTATCCCTAATCCCTTCCCATAATTTGTTTACATCTTCGTGTTCCTCGTCTAAATATTCCAAAGCTTTGAACCTATTTTTTACTGCTAACACGACTTGTTTTCTAATACCGGGGTTGTTCAATTTAACTTAATCAAAATTCTTGAGATGAATATAGTTCTGTATTGTCTATTTTTGTGTTTGATTTTTGTCGAAGTTTCGCGATTACTAATTCATGATCAGAACCGCATTCTGCACCACGATACGATCTCACGTTAATTATGCTACTTTGCCATCTGTTTTGTACTAAAACATGATCGATTTGATTCCAAGTTTGTCCATCCGGCGATGTCCACATATACTTATGAATATCCTTACGTATAAGCGTAGTACTTTTTATTACTATGTTTTTTGAAATGACAAAGTTTATAAGTCGGGTCCCGTTATCATTACTATATTCGTGTAAACTTTCTTTACCGATGTAGGACGATATACTTCTTCCCTTCCAACCTTTGCGTTCACGTCGCCTAGTATTATCTTAATGTAATTTTGCGGTAAGTTATCATAAACCAACTCTAGTTTATCATAAAATTCACATTTTACTTCATCATCACTGTCTTCGGTTGGAGAATGAATGTTTATAAACGCGATTTTAAACCAACGACCTTGAAATATAGCAACCAATATTCTTTCACTAAAGAACTGTACGTCCCATAATGCGGAAAGAATTTATTCCTAATCAGAAACCAGGTACCTAAACAATAATTAACGCTCCCCCCATATCAAATAGTATACTTTCCTTCCTTTAACGAACCCTCCCCTGGCCAGCGAACCTCTTGTAATGCAACGATATCTAAATGGTACCCTTTAACTTCATTCGCGACCGACTTTAACCCTCTTGCCGTATTTAAACTTCTAACGTTCCACGTCCCTATGGTCCCTATAGATCTCTAATTTTCATCTTGCACCATGATTCCCTTGAAGCAGTCCCCACCCAGAGACCTGAAGGGGGGTCTAGTTTACCTCCGGATAATGAGCGTTTTACCTCAGAGGAATCCATGACTGTTGGTGTTATTTTGTGAACTAAAATATGTGAGTAGGGCGTTCGAACCTACGTCACACCCTCCAGCAAGCCTGGAGGGCCGCCATCATTGTTGGTCAGCGAGTCCATCGGACTTAGCCGGGAGAAGCTTCCGAGGAAATTCCACTGACCATCTCCACATCCACCACCCTTGGGACGCTCTCCATAGGCGGTAATGAGATCCGCACAAGGAATGTCATCATTAAAACATATTAAAAGCTTAGATTAATTTAATCTTTTTTCAAAATAAATTGAATAATATTATTTATAATAATAAAATATGTCAAGTTGAAAGAAGTAAGCATACCAGAAAACTTTTCATTAAATCTCTGTAGGGGACCAAAAATCTAAGTCTAAAATTCCTTGGTAGTTCACTTCATTTTGGAGAAAATTAAAAAAATAAATAAATAAAATAAGCTTTTATTTTTTTAACTTTTTTTATTTACATTATCATCTATTTATTGCAGATATTGTTTATAATGTAGCCCCCTTGAAGCTTTGTATGTAGCTCTGCCTTTATTCATTGTGGATAGACATTGTTTTGGTGATTTTTAGTACACTACATCTATGATTCGGTTTCTTAATTGGCATCAAATAACTTCCGGCTTCTAGATTCTCCTTAGGAAGAAGTCCATGGGTGTTATATCTGGTATTTGGGGTGGCCAAGGTACTATTTCTCTACATACAATCCATCATTTTGGATTATTAATGTTCAGCAAAGATCATGCAGCTTTACTATAATGAGCTGGACATCCATTGAGTTGGAACCCCATTTCCAATATGCTCATTCCTATATTATCATCTTAATTTTATTAATTTTGTTTCCATATTGCATTACTGTCATCATATTATCGTATCTAACTTATTATTATTAACTTATTAATTACTAACCAACTTCCAACATCATATTATTATTAAATTGTCATTGCTTCTTCTTCTTCTTCTTTTGCATCACCCTGTAGTGCCTTTCAGCGTAGGGGAGCGTTTAGCCAGGATTGCCAATGTTCCCTGTTGTATGCTAGATTTCTGGCTTGGCGAATATTTTTATTTCGTTTCTTGCACAAACAGTCTACGTACTCCAGGTACGACATTCTTGGTCGGCCACGGGGTCTTTTACCAATGGGAATATAGTCCATGGTTTTCAATGGATCTCTGTGTCCCTCCATCCGGACAACATGTCCAAACCACTTAAGCTGCCGAGTTTCCAGGACATCCTTCATTGAGGGCACTCCTAACTCCTCTCTTATCCTATCATTGCAGATGCAGTCCCGTCTTGTTCTCCCTGCGATTCTTCGGAGAAATCTCATCTCCGCAGCAATGACTTTGCTCTCCAGTCTGCTAGTCATCACCCAGCTTTCTGCACCATAAAGGAGTATAGGAAGGTACACCGCCTTAAAGATGTGCAGTTTCACATTTCTGCTGACTTCTCTCTTCCCGATCACTGTATTGCAGATCTGGTAGTATACAGCGTTGGCCTTGCTTATCCTGTTCACTATTTCTGAGTATACTTTCCCAGATCTATGCATAACAGTGCCGAGGTAGGTGAAATCTGACACCTCTTCCATCGCCTCTCCATTGCAGTATACCAAAACATCTTCCTGTACCCTTCCAACCTGTAAGATCTTACTCTTGCTGGTACTGATGGTCATGCCCTTCCTGTGGAGCTCTTCATTCCATTCGTCAACTGCTTGCTGCAATTTCTCGACAGAATCTGCAATCAGGACAATATCGTCCGCATACAGGAGAAGCTGTATCACGACTGGAAGCAGATTCCTTCGCCCTAGGAAAGTCCTTTCTGTTCGCCTTTTGCAGATTGCAGCTATTTCATCCATATATAATGTGAATAGCAATGGGCTTAAGCTATCCCCTTGTTTAACCCCTCTAGCTATGCTAAAATAATCCGATTACTGCCCATTCAGTCTCACTATACCCTTTGGATCTTGGTATATGGATTTTATAGCTTCCACCAGGCTTCTTGGCTCTTAGTGTTTCCCATATTTCCTTTCTTGGGACCGGGTCAAATGCACCTTGGAGGTCTAGGAAGGCAAGGTACAAATTTTTATCATGATCCCATGATTTTTGCATAATATTCCTAAGGGTGAATATATGGTCCTGCGTCTGACGTCCTGGCCTGAATCCAGCTTGCTCCTCTCCTATAAACGGCTGAACTAGAGGTTTCAGTCTTGTCATTGCTAATTGTTTAAAAATTCCGCTAGGAGTTTTAGGTATTATCCATAACTTGGCCATTATTCGTTCAATATTTATGGGCAATGTGTCGTGTTATTTCTTTATCTATAAGCTTTAAAACATGTTATATAACATTTTTGCATACAATTTATACTTTCGCGGCAATTTCATAAAACATACAAAATTTTGTAATTAAAATTCATATTCTATGTGATTTTCTTGACATAGAATTTTTATTTGGAGTTATATGCGACAAATAGAAGTTGTAGTGCAGTTCCTACCCTTTTATATTACGTCCCTAACTTTATATTTTTGGGATCGAGAACCTACAGACAACCAAGTATTAGTGTGCGCTCGACACCAAGCTAGCCCTAAAGTGTGTTCAGATGTTGCGGAATTGCTCGCTGTATCTAGTTAATTTGTGCTTGTTTCAGTTCCTTTCCTTCAGAACTGATAAAATATTATTGATAATGGAGCTCTAATTGTTATTATTTTATTATTAATGTTTTACAAACAAATTATAAAGTATATTTTAAAAATTTTATTTCAAGTCACATTTTACTTCTGACCTTTATATTGAAGACTATTTTATTATCCACTAACTACACTACCACCGTGTCCTGAGTGGGGTTTTTAAGATCAACAATTCTAGAAATGATTAGGTTTTGTTTGGTGGGAGGTTTTCTTTAAACAATTTAAATTTTTTTCTTTTCTTAAAATAAATATATACAATTGTCAATAGAATTCTAGAGTATTTTTACTTTTCAGATGATCAAGTTTACTAGTAATGAATACCAATAGTTGATGGTTAAAAATTCAGAATGAACAAATCGTCCGGTTTTGTTTGATCGTTGGGATTAAGACACAAAATGCAACTTGCACAAGTCTTTACACAATGATCAGAAAATAACCAATAACAGTATTGTTTAAATCTTTTTTGTTCTTCATGAAAAAAAATAGTGTCATTTGATAACATTATGACCACCGATATGCAACTGGCCCACAAGTCACAGTGTATTAAGATCAATTCAGTTACTTATTAATTGATGTTTTTTTTTTTTTTTTTAATTCATTTATTGAAATTTACAACTGTATGTTCATACATCAAGTAAATAGGCTAAAATGATAATACACATGAAAAAAAACATGAAGAGAAACTGCCCATTGGCAGCACTCTAGTAGTAAATCTACACAAGAAGGTCTCGAGGCCATCTTCTTTTCAGACGCCTCGGCGGATTGTCAGGAATTGAAGTGGAAGCAAGGATTGAAACTAGTGGATTAGAGTGGGAGTGGAGTTTTTCATGGAAGGAGTGATAGCTGGTACAGGCCAAATCAGCAACATATGGAACATTAAGGTCTTTGTGGATGATTTTGTTGGTGACAAAGTAAGGAGCGTTAAGGATTTTGCGAAGGATTTTGGATTGTAAGGATTGGATACGGGAAGAGTTTGATGGTTTACTAGAGCCCCAAAGCTCAACTCCGTAAGTCCAGATAGGCCTTATGATTGTCATGTAAATTAGTCTTTTGTAGTAAAGAGAAAGGTTAGAGCGTCTGTCAAGTAAATGTTGAAGTAACCGAAATCGGCGAGCAGTCTCTTGTCTTTTCAGTCTTGTATGCGGATTCCATGTAAGACGTTTGTCAAGCAGGAGGCCTAAATAACGGATCTGTTCAACAGGGACAAGCGGAATATCATTAAAGGACACTGTAGGGCAGGATGTCATAGGTTTACGACGAAGGGTAAAGGTAATCTGGTGGGATTTATTGGAGTTGATTTTAATTCTCCAATTCTGACACCATACCTCAAGGTCTCTGATGTGGGATTGGAGGTTTTGAGAGGCAATACTAGGATCGTTATTAACTGATAGCACGCAAGTGTCATCGGCATAGGTAGAAAGGAATGTGTTAGGATGGGTTGGGATATCAGCTGTATAGACTGTGTAGAGAATGGGTCCTAGGATACTGCCTTGAGGAACACCAGCAGACTGAGTAAAAGTGGATGAATAGGAACTATTGTGGTTGATTTTAAAGGTTCTATCAGAGAGGTAGGACTGAAGGATGAGGAAGTATGTTGGATGGAGGAATTTACGGAGTTTGTACAGCAGTCCCGGGTGCCAGACTCGGTCAAAGGCCTGTTCCACGTCGAGAAAGACTCCCGTGCAGTACAATCCGCGCTCCAATGCAGAAGAGACTACATCCACCACGCGATGACACAATTGATGTTTAAACTACAAAATTATATTAAAAGCATTTGGCTAAGCTTAAAATGTTTGATAAGATCGAATGAGGCCATGCTGTTTTTTGTTATGATGATGGCTGCAGCGGTAGCAAGTCCAATTTTACACGACAAAAAGTCAGCTTCACAGGCATTGCGAAAATTCCTTCAGGATAGTCCAACATTCTAATTATTACTAATAAATCATTGCATTATTTATCTTTTTTATGAAAAGTAAACGGTCAATAAAGTACAAAGAAATTGTCTTAACTATTTATTGCCAGCGATTCTAAGTCCATATTATAGGTTTGATATTTCTCACTTTGTACCTTGAGGTAATCTGATGAAGGCTTAAAACAAAATGTGCAAAAAAATCTATGAAGTCTTGATAGAAGCCAAGCTGGGAAAGAAAGAAGTTTTATAAAAGAAAGTAATAATGATCATAAAAATGTATATCGATAACTCTTTGAAAATAAGAGAAGATACATCATGCAATTTAGCTTCGAGATCATGATTTAAGGTCTATCGATAAAGGAAAGGCATATAAAATGCCACAGAGTAATATTGATGAGTTTGATGCTCAGGCAATTCTTCATTGGGAAAATAGTAAATTCGTACTGTGAATATGTTTTATAGAACTGAGTGCAATTATGTCTTTCAAGAATATCTTGAACACCGAACCGCAAACAATTTAGGTTCCCACAGATAAATTCATTCTTGTAATATATATTTTGAAAAAATATAGTGCGTCACCTCATGAGGAAAACCATATACTAAGAAAACTTGTTACGAGTAGGTGCTTTAGATAATAATAAAATGAAAAGATAAACCCTACATGCTGAACAGTGCTAGAAATAAGATATAAAAAATTCTGCATTAAAAACTGCTGAAGGAGAGCAGGTAAGAATAAGAATAAGAAATAAGAAGGTAGTAACTTAGTAGTTATTCTGGCACTAAAGAAATAATAATAACAGGCTTATGGAACCCGAAGGTTCGATGCCGATACCACCAAACTTCACCTGCACAGACTCGTCCAATGTTCGCTGGTCAAGCCCAAGCCCCCGAGATCAGCCTTAACGCAATCCTCCCATCGACGCTTCGGACGTCTACCAGTCGGTTCAGCGAATACCAACTTTCTCGGAATCCGTTCCTCACCGAGCCCAACAACTTTACACGCCCATTTGAGTCTCCGTGATGCTATCAACTCAATTATATTCATATGGTACAAGCTCCGCAATGCCGTGTTGTGCAACCTTCTAATAAATATTTTACACAGTACCTTATTTTCGAAAACCCTAAGCTGTTGTTCATCCTTTAAAGTAAGCGGCCACGTTTCACATCCGTAAAGAACTGTCGGAAGAATTATAATTTTATAAATTCGAACCTTTAAGTTTTTAGACAGAAGCCGCGAACTACAGTGGGTCAAAAAAGTATTGGCACACCCGGTTTTTTCTATTTAATTCTTAATAAGTATTTAACTTATTAGTGAGTAATAAATTTTATTTTTGAATAGACATCAATAACCATTGATATAGCCAAAAGAAAATTGAAATAATGAAGGTAGAAATGAATGAGGAAAATAAATTGTAAAAATGTAAGTCAAAAAAGTATTGGCACACCCATTTAATAATAATAATATAAATATCTTATTTAAGTAAATAAAATTCATTAATAATTTGTTATCATTCCTTTGGCATCAATTCTTTGCATCGTAGAAACAAGATTTTCCCTGACCTCAGGTCCAATTTTTTCCCTTTCCTCTAACAACACATTTTTTGAAGGAATTTTGTGTTTTTCTTACCTTCAAATCCAAAACATACCATAAATGTTCAATGGGATTTATATATCCGGAGACTGAGGGGGTGATTTAAATTGTCTCCATACATTGTACAATAACCATTCCTTCATTTTACTGGCTGTGTGTTTAGGATCGTTTTCTTTCTGAAATAGAAACGTATCCTCCAGTCCTTATTTTTAAGCACTGGAAAGCAGATTATGTCGCAACATGTCTACATACCTTTCAGCATTCATTATACTTTCAACAAAGCATAACTTTCCAACACCATTGGATGCCATGCAGCCCCAAACCTATACATTGCCGGCTGTAAAAGGCTTGAATTTGCAAAACTATATGCTGATAAACCAATGGACTTTTGGAAAAAACGTTTTATTTTCTGATGAGGGCAAATACAACATATTTGGTTCAAATGGATAGTAGTTTGTGTGAAGAAAACCGAATACAGAGTTTCAAACAAGAAACGTTAGACCTACGGTAAAACACGGCGGTGGCAATGTAATGATTTGGGGCTGCATAGCATCGAATGGTGTTGGAAAGTTATGCTTCGTTGAAAGTATAATGAATGCTGAAAGGTGTGTAGACATGTTGCGACATAATCTGCTTTCCAGTGCTTAAAAAGACAAAATTCCTTCAAAACAAAAACACAAAATTCCTTCAAAAAATGTGTTAAAAGATGTGTTGTTAGAGGAAAGGGAAAAAATTGGGCCTGAGGTCACGGAAAATCTTGTTTCTACGATGCAAAGAAGATTGCAAGCTATAACTGATGCCAAAGGAATTATAACAAATTATTAATGAATTTTATTTAGTTGAATAAGATATTTTTATTATTAATAAATGGGTGTGCCAATACTTTTTTTACTTACATTTTTACAATTTATTTTCCTCATTCATTTCTACCTTCATTATTTCAATTTTCTTTTGGCTATATCAATGGTTATTGATGTCTATTCAAAAGGAGGAGGCCAAGGTTCACATCGGACTTTAGCCCCACTGTATTATTATTATTATTATTCAAAAACAAAATTTATTACTCACTAATAAGTTACATACTTTAAGAATTAAATGGAAAAAACAGCGTGTGCCAATACTTTTTTGACCCACTGTAAGTAATTTAGCAACTGAATAATAACACGCATTTCCCACCTTTAACCGGGCTCACTAAAGAAAAAGGAATTTATTTTTATGAAGAATGAGATAATTCGGGTGGCGGTCATAAAAGACAAACTTGCCACAAATGAAGTATGTCAATACCTAATATTAAAAGTAAGTTACAAAAATAAGTTACTAATAAGCAAAGTGAATAGAAATCAGTCGGTATAAAATAGTGGAGGAGAGAGTTCTTGAAACCTATTTTCAATGAATAATTTATTTTATAAACAACTTTCTGCTCTAAATCTGTTTGTGGATGTAAAATTACAAGTTTTCTTTGAACAACTATATCTGACTATTGAAGTGAAATCGAATTCGCTCTCACCATTATCATAAATGATAGGTATAATCGATGACAATATAAAAAATAATAATAATAATTTAAACATTAATCGTGAATAATTTTTTCATTTAAAATTTCTGGAAAAAATCTATGCCCACGATCCTTTATACAGTATTAGTAAGACGATAATTACTTCTAGAATTATTGATCTAAAACACCCCAACTACCCACCAGGACCAGGTGATTTTATAGTTTGTGGATATAGTCTTCAATATGAAGGTCAGAAGCAAAAGCTGACTTGAAACAAAATTTATAAAATACATTTTATAATTTTTTCGTATAACATTAATATACTAAGAACAATTAGAGCTCCATCATTTTTTCGGATATAACTTCAAATAAAAATTCTATTTCAAAAAACCACATAAAATATGATTTGATTAGAAAATTTGGCATATTTTAGGAAATGGCGGCGAAAGCATAAATTGTATGTAAAAATGTAATATAACATGTTTTAAAGCTTATAGATAAATAAAACGACACATAACGCATTAATATCAAAAGAATAATAGCCAAGTTATGGAGAATACCTAAAACTCCTGCAACGGATGTTCAAGGGGGGCTAGCGGGGAGAGCACAAGGGTGAGGAGTGGGGACTTTTGAGAAAATACTCCTCTAATAAAGTTCTAACAACTGACAAAAATTAGCTTGTCTCTAATTTCCTCCGACACGAGTAGGAAACTTATTAATCCATACATATGTGTCACTAATTAGATGACGAGTTATTTGGCGAGTGTAGGAGAGAGGGAATCACTAATAAAAGTGTACAACATCGAGCAAGTGACTACTGGTATTGAAATTTTGGGATATCTAAAAAATGAGGAAATTGGAAAAGGACTTTTTTATTTAGTTTTTGGGTTCCCTACATGCTCCTGAAGTTTTTCCATTTAAATTCAGAGCACTATGTAAATTCAATTGTATAGTTAAAATAGAAAGGAAGAAATGGAGATAAGTAAAGTATTCCAAAATGAAATAGCATTTTTGACTAAAGAATCAGTTCTAATAAATAGCGATTTAAGAATTGGTAGGTTGGTAGTTAAAGAATCTAATATAAATGGAAAGTAAATGAAAACATGTGAAGGTATTTCGGTCCTTGAATATAAAAATAAGGAAGTGCTAACAGGAATTGTCTTAAGAAGTTATTTTAAAATCTCCTCGGCTCTAATAAATTTAATCAATCACATTATATAATATTATTTCTCTGACACACCTAAGAATAATAATCAAATAATTATTCATCTTCTGAAGTGTTATTTTGTCTTTTTTGAAAGACATGAAGAACTGGAAGAAACTAGAAAAGTTAATTATGTAAGTATCAGTGATAAAATACATGTCTCATGTGCCTTATTTTGACATTGTTTATGATATTAGTGTATTTACTATGATGAAGTAAAAGTGTTTAATTAAATTAATTGGTTTCAGTCTAAGAAGTTGTTAAGGAACTGTTGGTTATTGGTGATTTTTGTTAGAAGTGCAGTCAGGAATGAAAAAATATTCAAAAATTAACTTATTTTAATGTGTGCTATCAATATGGTATAAGTTGCTGTCTTTTATTAGGTTTAAGGAAAACTAGAACTACTTTGAAGTATAAACAAACATAAATAGGTAGATATGGAAGAAATAAAATTATACAAATTATTGCTTGTATGAAAAGTGGATAGATAAATTAAGAAATTAATTAAAGATTTTATAAAAAAGATAAATGTTTAGGATAACCAGTATTCAAGTAAAATTATTGTTGTTATATAACCTGAAAGAACATAATTTAAAGAAATGACTGATACTAGTTGGGATTTTAAGTCAAAATGATAATTTCAACAAATGATTGATACTAGTTGGGTTTTTAAGTCAAAATATGATGACCAGTGAAAACAGAGTTTGTAATAAACTGCTGTGAAATGTGAACTAGTTAAAAATATTTTGTTGAAAATTAAAACAATCCTGTCCAAAAGCACATTTTTATTCAAATGTTCACAATGAATCCCTCATTAGATTGAAAAACTACATTGAAGATTCAATATGGTTTTCTTAATTTTCAACTCTTGGTATTCGTCTGAAATTTCATAATAAAATCTCATCAGAACGGTTTTTCAATACCACTCTCGTGCAGTTCGCCTTTGAATCTTGAATTAGATAGAACGGTTATTTTTTTATATGCCCTATTTCATTAAAATTTTTTTATTAATTTGTTTTAGAATGAATTTGCTAATATGCTCATAGAGCTTAATTGTAATTTCAATTAATATATATTAAAAGAAATTAGCTTGTAACACCAGAATGATTTTTTTTCTAATTTAAGGTAATGTAACTATTTGTCTGTCATTCTAAAATTTAACTGTCTTTTTGACAGTTCACTTTTAGCTATGACTAAAAGAAATGGTTACATTTGCTAAAATTTATGCTGGATAAAACTTTAAAAAGATTGGTGAGGGATAAACAGTCATTTTTTTTTTTTCCATGATAATTTAATTATGGTATGTAAATTAAGTTCATCCAGATTTTTTTTATTTATTATCATCCAGTCAAGCAAGGAGATTTTATTATGTCCATTATGTAAACACTAGCTAATTTCTCAGAACTGAGTTATCCTCTTCCTGACTAGGTGCTCTGATACAGTAAAGAATTACTTCTGAAATAAAGGTATCTACCATTTTAAATTTGAAAATGATAAATTGCCTGGATGATTCAGTAATGTGAGATTTTACAGTTATTCCTTCTACTTAAAATATATTATATATATATATAATTTATATATATTATATATATATGTATATATATGTGTGTGTGTGTGTGTGTATATGTATATATTTAGTTTAATTTTCAAGATTTTGTCTATTAATGATAATATACCTTTTCTATGAATTACTGTAGCACAACCTTTTTGCATGTTGAAGCATGGAACTTTCTTCTCAGTGAAAGCATGGGTGCTCTAAACTTCCTCCAAATATTGAACTTAAAGATCTTTCGAAGTTCTGATTAAATATTTTTCATATTGATGTACATTTGTATAATTTTCGTTTATAATACAACTTTTTTTTTTGGTGAAATGTTGTCTTGTTAATTATTATTTTATTTAGGTGGTGATATGGATCCTGCAGACATAGCAGATTTATTTGATGAGTTTGATTTAAGTGATTCAGGCCCTGAAGTGGATACATTAAGCATTACTTCTACACCAAAACCATCATTAAGACCTTTTTTCTCCTCATCTAGTCGGTCTCTCTTGCATGACTCTGTCAGTACGCCAGGTAATGTAACTTGACGTCTTATTATATGCCAGATTGTAATATCCCAGGGTATAGTCTTAGGATGGTATTATTCAGGACTCAAGTTCTAACCTTCATCAGGAAAGGGAAGATTACTTCAGACAGTTTTTGTTCATGGATTAGTCAGTGCTTCTTTGGCCTCATTAATTAGTAAAATAATTTATATTATGCTGTGAACCATGAGAATGTTTACTAATATAAAAATTTAATAACTTTTTTTTTAAATATAATATTTTGAAAAAGAAAGAACTCATCTCAATGTTATATTTTTATGAGCATTAAGTATTATGCTCAAAACATGATGATGAGAAAAAAGTACAAAATCATATGGAAATCTTTAATCCAACTTTGAAGTTCTTAACACCAAGCATTGACGAATGTTAATATTTTGTTGAATTATAAGCTCTAGCAAAGGACTATTAAAAAAAAATATGGAGTGGCGTGGTCTAGTGGATAGAGCGCTAGTCTACTATTCTATGAGTCCTGGGTTCGAATCCCCACTATGAGAGAATATTATTTATTCTGTTGATTCGGCCGGTGGGCGACCCTCCTGAGGCAGACCCAGCCTCTTTATAGTGGTTACCCAAATTGGGGAAAAAACCTGGAAGCTGAGCGTGATCAAAGCCTAATCACATTGTACGGCTGTTGGCCTAAAAACCATGCTAATCTCTGTATGTTCTGAGTCCAAGACCCCTCGTGGATTGTAGAGGTACAGTTTTTTGTTTTGTTTTTTTAATTAGTTTTCTAATTGTTTATTAGGAAGGGTAGTGGTATCTCTCATTTATTGTCCCTGTATACCTTCTGTAAGGGAAGGGACAATCTCAAAAAATCAATATCAATTTTTCTTCTCTAAATAGATGCTGATTTATTCAATATTTAGTGATTAACCTTCATTTTATTTATATATATATATATATTTATTTTTTTTTTTTTTTTTTTTTTTTTTTTTTTTGGTTAATGTAAATAATATATGAATAACAATGGATTTATTGTTACTCACTTTAATTTTTATAACATTAAAATTGTAAACCCTACCTCAGTTAATTATGGATAAAAAAAAAATACATATGATCTAACTTGAATGGATTTTATATCTTAACTATAGTTTTAAATTAATAAATATAAATAATTTTTAACATGAACAAGAGAACAAAATACAATTAATAAAATCAAATCACTAGACATAAAAATTATGTCCAAAATGGTTCTTCAGATGTCGTGACACTAAACCTGGTTGATGACTTTTTGCCTGGCAGGGTTGGTCTGAATGCCCAAATATTTAACAGACAGAAAAACTGCACAAGGTCTTGCTGGGGTGGTAAAGACTGAACATGGAGATCATGCTATAAACCATATGTTTTAAAAACTAATGAACTATTTCCATTGCTTTGGTACAAATAATATTAGAAATTAAATGTTTTTGTCTCATTTTTAAAAACAAACTTAAATTATAGATTAACATTAGGTAAAATACAAAAAATACATACATACATATATATATATATATATATATATATATATATATATACACATACACATAACATAAAAAGGGGTGGATAGGAACACTCTATGGTATTTTGAGCAATATAACTAATTTATTTTTTATCTCCATTAATTGAACAATATATAAAATCTTAGGGCCACATCTCCTCTATTACATATTTACTGGGTGTGTGTTTTTGAATTATAGTTTTTTTAGAGAAAAAATATATATATCACTGTTTCCATTTACAACATGTGGGATGAATGAGAACAGTTTAAAATGCTTAGTAAATTCCTTTTTCTTTTTTAAATCTTTTAAAAATAGAAATGAGGTATCTTATATTCTAAAAAAATTCTAAAGCATCACGCTTTCTAGGAAGAGGAAGAAATGTCAGTAAATGGTGTATGCACTTAGGTCATTGATAAGTGAAACAGACCCCAAAAATCTGGCAGATTTAGAAGATCCGATTCGATCTTCCAACTTCAGTATAACTTCACTAGGGCTAAAATAAGCGTCTGCTTTAGTTGGGACAAACCTATAAGTTTGCTTCATTCTTTTTTAAACAAACGATTTTTTTTTAATGAACCGATGTATCCTCCATCATCAGGTTCTAAAACCTTATAAGCATTAAGTCGAAAATTCTCAGGTGTTTTACCAAATACTTTAATAATTAGAAATTAGCCAACTGAAATGTCATAAATTTTGGATGATTATCCAAATCCAGGTTCATAGTATGGGAACAGAAAACAGTTGTGTTCCCATTTACCCTATACTCCAGAAAATTTGGATGCCATAACTTAAAAAAAATGTTGCTAAGAAACTGTTGCAAATAATATATTGAGCAAGGAATTTTATTCAAGAAGACAACTTGAAGAACAGTAAACAGATTCTAAATAAGCTATGTAGATAACAGTTTCATACTTACAGATAAAGTTCGTGGAAAAGAAAAATTTCGTTGAAACTGGTACAACTTTTCAGAGATTGAATTAATAAGTCAAAATTACTACCAACTGAACGAAACTATATAATCGAATTATTTACTGAGTGGCCAACCAATAACACCAAAATTAATTTCTTTACGGTAAAGTAAGTGGCTTTCAAACAACTTATGAATAATATTGAAGTTTTTTTCCTATTCACCCCATTTTACGGTGAATATATATATAGTATAACTAAATGAATTTGAATTATATTTGGCTCGAGTACCTTCTTTAGCAAGAACATTCATAGAATGGTGTAACTGATGTATTAGTTGGAATTTTCACACTGTTTTTATCAATTCTTGCAATGTTTCAACTTTCTTATGGAAACAATTAAGTGTTTGTTTGGTGTCTTTCTATCTAATGAACAGATGTCTCCTAAGGCAAGTTAGGTGCATTGAATGGCATCTCAGGAATTATGCCTACTGTCTGAGATGGCGCCTAAACAGCTTTTGAATATAGGTCTCTTGATTTCATTATCATGAACGATTTTTAGTTGCAGAAAATTTAACTAATGGCATGTACATTCCCAGTCAATAGTAACCTTTTCCCATTCACATTTATCCTTTTCCGAGTCTTTTGTAACCTCTCAAGTCAAATTGTAACCTTTTCCATTTCAAATAAACCATCCCTGAATCAAATAAAAACAAAGTAACAGTCATGTGAGATAAGCATGAGAAATGAAAATAAATCTACATGCTTGAGAAAAAGTTGACAGTAAATTCAAAATTAATAATGTCAAAAACCTAAAAGAAGGATCACAAGACTATTTAAATTCTCATCTCTGTGCTTAAAAAAATAAAAAAAATTTATTTTTTCAAAAATAACTGGTTAAAATCAGCATTTGACATCAATTATCTAATAAACAAAAAAAAATGTCAATAAGATTTGGTAAAATTATTTTGAAATAAATAAAATAGAATATTTATGTTAACAAATGGAAACGGTGTTTCATTTAAAATCAAAATGGTTAGATTTGAATCAAAAAAAGGTTACAATTGACTTGAATATTTTATATACAGTTTCAACTGCTTATATCTCACTATTTGACATTTTTACATGTATTCTGCTGACTGATGCATTAGAAGCACTAAAGTATTGATGAGAAACATTCATTGTCTAGTGAAAAAAAAAAATGGTGAGGCTTGGTTGAGAGAAAAGAACTGCATATGACCTGCGCAATTACTCGAACTCAGTTTATTTTCATATTAGAACACTGCTTGCCTTCCATTTGGCTAGAATGAGATGCTGCAACATTCTTGATAAATTGTGAATCAAGAAGTAATGATTTTGGAGAGCCCATGGCTCTATGGCTAGTGGGCTAGTCTATCAAGCTACAAGTTTGAATTCCTGTTCCTCCTGGATTTTTCCTAGCATATGATTATAAGGGGATTAACTCACAGCCACAATGGTATGTGATACGCATCAGCCAACAGGTGGCAACTTACAAAAATAGGTTTAAGGAGTGATGATCCTACCCTATAATTTATCATACAGAATCCTGATGTGATCTCCAACTACATCACAGGGTCTGTCCTAGCAATGGAACAAGAAATAAAGTATATTAGAGTGATATATTTTTAAATCATAACTTTAAATTCTTTACATTTCAATAGTTGTATGGAGTATAACATGAAATGGAAAATATATAATATTTTACTTCTTTTTCTTAAGCTGTTTGACATTGATTATTCAACAAATAAATTAAAATTTTCAATTATCATAGGAATAAAAGGTGATACTAAAAACTACATCACACCACTGGTGACGCATTTGGTATTATTCCTGGAATCTTCTAGCTCATGTGTTGTGTATTTTAATTTTATTGGATGGTGGCATTGAATCTAATCTCATCAACCAAATTATAAAAATTGATGATTATATTTATGATATTTCAATTTCCATTGATAGATCAGTTGTAGGAGAACAAGCTTTCGAATAAGAGTTTTAATAATAAAGCGATAATAAGAGTTTTAAAGAAATTCAGGATAAAGTATTACCTTTGAATAGAATATTTTTTGAAGAATTCTAAAAGACATTTTCAGACGTATATTTAGTACTGAATATTTATTCACAAGTGGAACATGTCCTGGATCATTTGAAATAGTAGCTAATCCATAATTAATTTCTCATGATGCTCTATATTTTATAATTAACCTTTAAACTCAGATTTCATTGCTTTTTGTTATAAAGGGAAAACACCTTTGTCAGTCCTTGGCAAATCATTTGTGAATGAGGTGCTTCTGTTTAGCTGGTGAATGGTTGCCTTTTGTTGTGTATGATCTTGATCTTTTGAAAAGCTCCACCTAGGTGTTGAATCCATACATTTGTTTATATAAATTAAATAATTATATACTTTTGTTTTATATATTTAATTGTGTCTATTTAAAATAATATTATTTTAAGCTGAATGTAGCTGCCTTAAAAGTTTGGATAACTGCAACAGTTACTATGTTACTTTTAAATGTCAATGTTATCCACAAAGTCTGTTGGATTCCTATATATTTTGGATATTATTGCAGTGGTTAGAGAATAGAGCAAAGATAAGATAAAGTATGTATAAGCTCAACTCTGTATCAAAGAGTCCTGAAGTTTGGAGGTAACATAAATATTACAATTATTAAAACTTATTGAAATAGTCGAGTAAGATAACTGTTAACTCAACCACTTTATTTAAATAGCACAACATTTCACCTGTATGCCATCTTCACTTGCCAAAAATTTTTTCAATGAGTACAAAAAATTAAAAATTTTTAATGAATAATTCTTAATTTTCTTTTTCTGTAAACAATTTTAAATTACAATAAAATGGGTTCAAATCGAGACCAGTTAAATTTATAAATATGTCAATGTTAAAAAAATTGTCATGTATAAATTATAATTTATAATTAGATTAATGCTATTTATATCCTGATAAAAAATATATATACAAAGTCAATAGGTCAAGTATTAGCACCATTTCGATAAAGTTCCATACATGTATTAAAAAAAAAAAATATATATATATATATATAATAATATAACCTTTGTGGTGTGTAGATCAATTGTCATAAATCAGTTTATTAATAGGTTGTTTTTTTTTCTGAATTTAAGATAGACTAAATTGTGCTTCTTGAAGTTTTTACTTTAGTGTCTATTAAATTGTAAATATTTGTTTGTAAATAATACCTAGGCATGTTAGGTGTATTGATTGGTCTCATTAAAATTCTCTGTTTTTTTTTTTCAAATTTCTATTGTTCTTAATGGGATCACTTGTAGCTGGGTGGCTAGCATAACAGCCTCCTATGTTAAAGGTCATGGGTTCAAACCCAACCCGCTAGTGGTCCTAGGATTTTTTAATGGGAGTAAAAAATCCTTAGTTGTGCCGTCCTTCAGAGGGGACATTAAAAAGTGGCCCCCAGCCTGTGCGATGTCAGGTATTCGTTAAAGATCCTTATCCTAATAAAACCTGGATAGGCAAAATTTAGGACTCTCACTGTAGTATCGTCCGATTAGCCAAAGTAGCATAAAGTGACTTTAAATAAATAAACAAACAAACAAAACAAAACTATTGTTCTTAATGTTATTCATATGCTTAAAATAATGCATGATGTGTCTTTCATTATAATGAATAGGTTTGATGTTCTAATGTAACCCATTTTACTGTAAATTAAGAAATTGTCAATATAAAAAAAATTTAATAATTGTTTATTTAAAGATTATATTTTTGTGTGCTTTTAAACATTTTTTTGGAGCTCAAAAGATGGCATATTTACCAACATTTTGTGCTATTTAAATAAAGCATGGAGTTAACAAACTGACTTTTTACCCAAATATTACATTTGAAGTTTTCCTAAATATATCAGCACTGGTTGAAATTTTTAAATTAATCTCAGCTTTGTTCTGAACTGCAAAGAGTGTCTTTAATCCTCCAATTACTTACAGCTGATGCTCTTGTATAAAACAGATTTCTCTTCATTTTTTTTTATATACAGGCTAACCAGCAAAGTAATTATATAGATTCTCCAATTATTTTGAAATCATACAGCTTACTGGCCTATTCTTGGAAGATTATTTGGGGGTCGATACAAAAATTGTCAAGTTAAGTTCACAGTATTGTAATATTTTATATACATCCTCAGTATTCCTTTTATGAAAATCTTCCTGGCATGTGTCACCAGCATTCCACGCTTATATGTTCAAGTAGGACATGAAAAATCAGCTAACTTTATATAACTTGCTAATCACAAATCACCATGTAAGTAATAATCACAGCCCTGTTAATAATATGTTTTATTTTATTTTTATTTTCTACATATTCTATATAAACAATTGTATTTTAATAAATATGTTGCATGTATTTGTATAATGTTAAATATAAGCCCTAATTCATTTCTGTCAAAAATATAGTAGGATAGCTGTGAAAGGGTATAGATTTTCCATATGGAGCCTATTAAGAAAATATCTTTTATTTCTAATTTGTTGGTATTATATGGGAAACTTTGAAGTAATTACTGTTATCATTCATCTTATTTTATAAACTAATGGGGGTACCTTTGGGATAATTATCTTCTTTTTTTTAAATATAATAAAAAATAAGTAATAATTTTTGTATGGAAAGAAAACATGATCGCAGTACTTTCCCTCTATATATATATTACATATGTTAGTTGAAGTAAACAAATATATACAGTATATGTAATAAGATTTTATTATGCAACACAACGTTATGTTTAAATAGTACTTTTAGTGGTCTTTTTAGTTAAGCTAGTGGGACCATGTCAGAGCTGTGTGTGCCGATTAGAAGTTACTTATTTTTGTCAAAAAATGAATTACTCTATATCCCATGTAAATTACTGGCATTCAACTAGTTGGAATCACATCTTTTTATCCTGGTTAATATTCAAAATGGGAGAGGCGTGGCCTAGTGGATAGAGCATTAGGTTACTGTTCTCTGAGTCCCAGGTTCGAATCCTGGCTGAGGCAGAATTATTTATTCTATTATTTCTGCCGTGGATGGATCCTGGGGTATGGAGACCCTCATGGGGTATACCCAGCCTCTATAAAGCGGGTCCCTAAAATTAGTGAATTTAGGCCTAATCACCTCCTTGCATGGTCATTGGCCATGAAACAGTACGAATCTCCATACGTACTGGACTCAAAATCCTTCATGGGTTGTTGAAGTGCAGGTTTTCTAAAAATAATAATGATGTAATAAAAAAATAAATAAAAAAAAAAAAAATAATTACATTTAGTTTCGGTTTAAAATTTTATTTCATATGTATATATATATATTATATATATATATATATATATATATATATATATATATATATACATACATACATGTGTGTGTGTATAGGTATATTCAAATTATCATAATTAACAAGTAATTTATTATATTTTTGCAGGGGATGAACACATGTGAGTTTTGTTTGATTAAAGGCATGCTTATTCAAGACATTTTAAGAAAAGGTAAAAATTATATGTTGTCTATTTCATATATCTGGTGTTATAATATGCTTTGTGTGTGTGTGTGTGTTTGTACAATCATAATTCAAATAGTATAAGAGCTATGTTGTGAAAAAAACAAAAACATTTTAGTATGATTGATCTTTTGTGTTATGATTTCTATAGTTATTGAAGAATGGTAAGGATGTGGTACACAACCTTAGCATTTCGTTCTGTGCCACCCCTTCCTATGCCCCAAAATGTTACATTTTCAAATCCTTTAATCATTATTCTGAACATTACAAAAAAAAAAAAAAGTTTAAACTTGTTATAAGTTGTTCCTTATCCTTCCCATAATAACTTGTTAAACCTCCTGATTAGTGTTTATAGAGGAGAGGAGAGAATCTGTTTTAAGAAAAAAAAACATAGAAAATCTTTTTTTTAAAAAGATTTCTTGCGAAGTTCTTCAAACCAATTATTTTTATTTCACACATTCAAATATAGAAAGCTGAAGTACTCACCAATATCTGTAATAATGATCTGGTACATATTTTCACTTAAATAAATGGTTGTGGGGACAAAAAATAAAATGTTTGGATTATATATATTCAGTTAAAATTGCTGTAAACATCATGAAATTGCATATTGCATCTACATTAACAATTTATTAGTAACTTTTCTTTTTTTTTATTACTACATCCCAAAATGAACCATTGTCATTCTAGACCAATTCGTTAAGACATTGAAAATGAAAAATGAAGAAAACCAATTACAATGGATGAATTTCACATTTTGCAATTGTTTTTTTTTTTTTTCTTTTTTTACTTTTCAATTTCAATAAATCTC
This sequence comes from Piezodorus guildinii, assembly GCA_023052935.1. Taxonomy (NCBI): domain Eukaryota; kingdom Metazoa; phylum Arthropoda; class Insecta; order Hemiptera; family Pentatomidae; genus Piezodorus; species Piezodorus guildinii. The sequence continues at coordinate 61,846,793 of CM041295.1, forward strand.
AGTTTTTTGTGCGATCAGTGATTCTTCTTCTTTAAATTTTTTTTTTTTTTTTCTTGTGAAATTGATTCATTTATAAAAATGAACCATTCATCAAATGAGAGAAATTCAATTAAAACATCTTTCTTGGACCCTGTGGTTGTAATGATATGTTATATAGGATATTCAGTTTTCATTTTAGAAGCTATTCAAATAATCTTTATGAAATAACAACTTATTTTTTAATCGAATGAACCATTTCACATTCATACCATTCAAAGTGTTTTGGTAATAGATTAATTTCAAACCTTAGAGCATGAACTTGGTTTACATACATAAATTATAAGTGCATAAGTGGTCTGTCATACTGTTGGTTAAGAAAACTTTGAATGTTTCTAAAATTTCTTTCTTCTTTTTTATCTTAACTTTCGAAGTAATGAATTTATGCAAATAATTTGCATTCATTGTCAGAAAACATAAATTATTAAACTTACAAGTATAAATATAAATTGTTCTTTATAAAATACTTTAGGGGCTCTCAGCTTGGTGATCAATGGCCCAATCTAAGACTGCCCAGTATTGTACGAAACTGAGGAATAAAAAGAAAGGTTTTTTTGCATTTCCAGGAATTCATAAATACCACAATGTTCTTACTTCAGGAAGTTGGATTAAGATTGGATTGCTTTTCCACCAACTCTGAAGCTCTTCTTCCTCTTTATCATCCTCCTTAGTGCTTCTTAACTTGAAGATAGTCCTCATCCCCAATCTAAGACTGCCAAGCTTCACAATCCCAAGATAGCACTTTCTTAGAATTCATGGTCTTTCCATTAAGGTGTAAAAAAGACCTTATACTCTTTAAGGGATATTAGTCCTAAAGCTCTACAGATTATGTATTTATATATAATTTTATATTTATAAGCTCTACAGATTTATAACATATATTATATATATATATATATATATATATATATATATATATATATATATATATATATATATATATAAACAGAATAATTTCTGTTAGTATTCTGTAATTATATCATCAATTTATGAGTATACCTATGTGTATATGTTATAATGTTGCAGACTGGACTGAAGAAATCATACTAGTCTTCAATGATAATTTGTGTGTATGTGGACTAAAATGTAAATTTATTGGTGCATTATTATTTTACCAAAGAAAACTATTGTTTTATCATTCTTTATTTTAATATTTAGATATTTTGTCATAATTGAAAATATATAATTTATGAAAATTATCTTGTCTTCCTTAATTAGTAAATGTTTGACTTTGCTTTACTGATCTCTGCTATAAGAAATATATGTTTTTTTATTTATTTTAAATATATGTAATGATTTTAAATTATAAATCCTTATATTTATGTTTGGTTAATTATATATTTATTGTTATTTCTTTTTTTACTCGCCATTAGTAAATTATCTTCTAGTTTATTTGAAAATTAAGTAATGTGATAAGAACAAATTATTATTAATAATTTATTTGCATTGATATTGCTTGAATTAATATGGTTATTATTATATTGTATTTTATTACTTGATATAATAAAATAACTTGCTTTTTGTTCAACTGTTTTAATTGTTTTTTCTTTATTGATTTTAAAATTTACTTAAATTTTAATTGTTGTTTATACTCATCTTATTTCATTAATTTATTTAGCATTTTATCTTAAATATTAAAAAAAAAATAAAATAAATAAAAAATAAAAGCTGTACCTCTACAACCCATGAAGGGTCTTGGACTCAGTACATATGGAGATTAGTACTGTTTCTTGGCCAATGGCCGTGCAATGAGGTGATTCGGCCGAGATCACGCTCAGCCACCAGGTTTTTTCCCCATTTTGGTTACCCACTTTATAGAGGCTGGGTGTGCCCCAGGAGGGTCTCCATACCCTAGGGTCGCTCCCCGACTGAATTAACAGAATAAATAATGTAATATAAATAATAATATTCACAGCCAGAATTCGAACCCAGGACCCAGAGCGCATTAGACTAGCGCTCTATCCACTAGACCACGCTGCTCCCCCTTAATATTAATCTTATGTAATTTATTTATTTTATGTTACCTACAACCCATTATTACAAGATAAGTACTTCCTTATTGTGATTATTCTGTTAGTTTAAGATTTCTTTTCATATGAATAGAATTATTTTTATAGGCAGAGGAAGTAAGGGTTCTGCTAAATTAGAATGTTTATTCTTTAGAATTTTCTAAGTCGGTAATCAACTATATTTGTTTCTAGTGGTCATTGTTTCCTGTGATTTGAAAATAGTGCTTAACTAATCCTGTTATTGGTCCAGTATTTTTTATTTTTTTATGCATTTTATTGAAATTTACAACTGTATACTACAATACATCAAGTAAATATGCGGATAAAGATATGTACATGAAAAACGTGAAGAGAAACTGCCCATTGGCAGCACTCTAGTAATCAATCTAAACAAGAAGGTCTCGAGGCCATCTTCTCTTCAGACCCCTCGGTGGGTTATCAGGGATTGTAGAGGAAGCAAGGATTGAAACTAGTGGATTAGAGTGGGAATGGAGTTTGTCATGGAAGGAATGATACCTGGTTGGAGGTCTGTATGAATGATTTTGTTCGTGACAAAGTAAAGAGCGTTGAGGATTTTACGAAGGATTTTGGATTGTAAGGATTGGATACGGGAAGAATTGGATGGTTTAGTAGAGCCCTATAGCTCAACTCCGTAGGTCCAGATAGGCCTTATGATTGTCATGTAAATGAGTCTTAGGTCCAGTATGAGTGTGATTTTGGGAAAATTGCTCAAACTACATAAAAACATTGATAATTTATCATGATGAAGTACACTTCAATATCATTTGCAGATATAATTCCTAGCATTTTGTTCCCAGTTTATTAGTTAATCAACTTTTGGTTTCTTATATATACATTTAACTGATGCCAGTTGAGAAAATTTGCTTTGTTCATGTCAGTTTAAAGAAGTGTATGGCAGAATGGTTTCTTGAAATCCGGATCCGTTCAATGTTGCAATATAGAATTTATGTGTGAAATTTGAGGGTTTACTGTACCATTCTTTTAAAACTGTAACCAGATACATACATGCTGCTGCATCTTTTAGGAAAGACTAGACTGAAGATTTATCTTTATTGAAAAGGTGTTTGCATAGTTGAGATATGAAAGTTTTGCCAGAACTTTCATTAACAAAAGTTTAGAATCTGCTTTAACTTTGTATATTCCCACTCACCTGGTTTGATATATTTCAGAGTTTTAAATGATGGTGATAGTAGTAGTAGCTAGCAGGATTTATTTTAATGGATGTCTGCTGAAACTCCAGGCACGGTTGTGGGTGTCCAAAGGTTAAATTTTATCCATATCTACAGGCAATGATTTAACAGCAGGGTATTCATTGCCCAGGGTACCAGTTTTTGAAAGGTTGAAGTATTTTAGTTACGTATAAAACATATTATGAAATCGATAAAAAAAAGACAACTCCGTAATTCCGAAGCTATACTTATTCACATCTCTTATAGCAATGCAATTGTGGGTATCTGTCTTACAATAGAAGCCATAGTGCGTATCTATATTAAGTCTATAGATACTAGTAGGACATATTCTATTCATAAAAATGGCAACATTAGAAGAAAAAGTTAATATTTTACTTTAAAAAATAACCAGCTTGGAAATTTTATATTTGGCATTAAATTATAACTGAATTGGAGCTCTAGAAGTTGGAGAATAGGATTTGACCCCAAATGAGCTCTTCAAATATTAAGGGAGGTGGCTTTCATAAAACAGTAGCTGCAAAAAATACATTAATGAGAAGGTCATCTCAGGGAGAAAAGTAATAGGAACTCTCATTTTGTTCTATGGGATAAGGATGTCCAGCTCCAAACAAAAAAGAGGCTCTTTCCTTAATTTGTAGAAAGCACCAGCATTTTATGCCTCAGAAATGTGGACCATTTCAACTGAATCAGCAAAAAAAATGGTCATAATGGAAATGGATTGTGGGATATCTAGATCACAAAACGTAAATCAGAAAAGAAGTTAAAGAACCCCTGAATATCCTTCACTCCATCCAGACAAAAACCTGAGTGGGTATGGTCAAGTTATGAAGGTTGTCAGAGGAACGATGGCCAGAAAGAGTATGGGTGGAAGGTGAAGCTAAGGGACTTTAGGAGGAAGATTACCAAGACAAAGAGAAATGAAGGCATGAATTATTAGGACAGGATATATGACCTTGTAAATATATATATATATATATATATATATATATATATATATATATATATATATATATATATATATATATATATATATATATATATACATACACACACACCATATATAAGTTTTTATATTCACATGTTTGTGGTGGTAGAATATGAGCAGTAACATAGTGGAAGTGACATGCAAAGTAAAGCTTTTTATAAAGGAAGGTGTTCTCAGAGAAGGAGTATAGAGGTAAGTGGGCTGGGATTCCGTGATAAATGAATGGACAGAGGAAGAAAGAATGATTAGGTCTAGTATGTAAGGTGTTTCTTTTCTTCAAAAGTACGTAATAGGTATACTTCTGGGAAATATGTAATTGAGAAACGATTGAGCCTCCTTCAGCTCTGCATACCTGTTAAAGACGCTGGGGACTCCTAAGTCTTTCAAATCTTATCTCAAGCCCAACAGGCAATCCACCGAATACAAGGCAGCCATAGTCCAAGTGGGGAAAGAAACCGGGAGCCTTCGAACTTTAAAAGGCAATGAATCATGTAATTTTGAAAACATTTTAAGAGTAACTATGGAATTGCAGATGATATGGGATATGTGGTTATTCGATGAAAGATTTTCAAATTCCAAGACTTCTAACAGTAACATGAAAATGGATAGGAACTCCATTAAGATACAGTACGGGGTAATAAGTTAGGTATTTACATTGAATTTTAAAGTATTGTTAAGTGAAGATAAGATGGAGGAGCTCACTCATGCTCTCGAAGACATTAAGTGGGGGTAGGGTGTTATTGGTCTGCCAGAAGTGAAAAGGAAAAATTTTTTAATCAAGGGGTGTTGTTATGAAAATAGCTTCTTAAAATGGAATTGCTTTTCTTGTTTCATTAAAATTTAAAAATATCGTAATAGAGTTTGAAGAAGTAAATTATAGAATGGCTAACATTATTATACACTAATATTAAGAATTAAATCTTTTAAAAATTTAACTATCTGCAGGTGCATGTACCTACTATGAAGAATACTGAAGAAGCAAAATATATGTTTTATCTTGAATTAAAAGTTTTAAACTTCATTCTTAAAAGGAAAAAAAAATATATAGTATTTATGGTCAATTTTAATGGAAGGATTGGCATTAAATCAGATGGTGGAGAAAAAAGTATGGACACAGAATGACAAAGAAGAAACAAAGGTGGCAACTGACTAACTGTTTTTTTCTTTAGCCAGCGTCTACAGACAGGAAATTCTTTTTCCAAAAAGCTATTGACAAATGGACTCGGTGTTCGCCAAAATGTGACAAGTTTGAATATTTTCTCACGAACCAATTTAACTTAGTTAAAAATGCTGAAGTCATAAAGAAGCTGAATTTCAAAACGGACCATATGATGCTTAGAGCGGTTTTATATATATATATATATATATATATATATATATATATATATATATATATATATAATAGAAAAGGAAGATCTTACAGAAGATGAATAGAAAGAACTCCCAATTCAAGTAGACTCCTAAGAAAAAGAATGAAAATAAAAAATCAGCAATATTATTGTTGGCATATTATCAAGCAACAGATCTACCAGGAAAATACAAACTGAACTCTAAAGAAAGACGATGGACGATCGCTCTTGAAAACCAGCTCAGGACAAATACAACATATAGAGAACACATGATTTGAGTGGATACAGAATATATTAGGCCGCTCTACAACTGTGATCGAGGCACCACAGATTTAGAGAAGGAAAACAAAACTGTTCCTCTACAACCCGTGAAGGGTCTTGGGCTCAGTGCATATAGAGATTCGTATTGTTTCTTGGCTTACGGCAGTTCAATGAGGTGATCACGTTTTTCCCCATATTTTGAGTACCCACTTTGAATGGGTCTGCCCCAGGAGGGGCTCCATACCCTAGGGTCGCCCCCGGCTGAAAAAAAAAAACAAAATAAATAATATTCTGCCACAGACGGGATTCGTACCTAGAACCCGGAAAACAGTAGACTAGGCGACGCAGCTCCCTTAGAAAAGGAAAGAAAGGGAAAAAGAAATTTACAGCAAGTTCCACTGGTAATGTAAGATGAACTTGCATCTATAACCAAAAGTCATGGGCACGATGTTATACAAAATGAAATATAAAAAGTAGGAGGAGTAGCAATGATTAGTGAATCGACAAAATTATTCAATTCTTTCCTCATAGAGGGAGCAATGAAATATACACAAATAATCTTAATCTATAAAAAAAGGTAATCAGCAAGTTATGGAAAACTATCGACCCATCTCTTTATGTTCGATGGAGGCTAAACTTTCTTCTTGTGTAATCAAAGAACGTTTAAAATAAAAGAAATGTGGAATATATAGGAATAGGACAAGCAGGATTTAGAAAAAAAAAAAATATTTCAGCTATAAACTATACCATTACTTTGAATCAAGTGATAAAAGAAGCTAAGGAATACAACTTTCTTCTGTATCTTTGTTTTCTGCTTTTCAAAATGGCTTCCTATATTTTCCGCCATATAAGTATATTCAAAGTCCTCAGAAAAATTTCTATTCATGAAGTATAGATAAAAATAGTCTCAGAGCTTTACGAAGATATGACAGCATATGTAAAGACAGAAAAGAAAGGAGACAGGTTCAGAGTGTTGTATGCCAAGTAGACCCGCTACCCCCACTGTTGTTTGTTCTTGTATATAAATAGGTTTGTGGTGGAACCGTTATGAAGGAAAGCAACAATGGACAGAAATAATTAGAAAAGAAGTGGCCAGAAGTCATTGCTTCCCAGTAGGGTTAGTCAACCTTGGAAGAACTATCACTCCTTTTAAACCGAAGGTCTGTGACTTAAAGAATTAACAATTTTTAGATGTTGTAAATATCGTAAGCTTAGTGTACTAAAAAAAAAAAATTATATATATATACAAACACACACTTATATTTCATCCAATTCCATTATAAAATAGAAAAAAACAAAACAGAGACTGCTCCGAAATTTCAATTGTATTTATACAGATCAGTAAAATTAGGAATTTTGTGGGAAATAATTCGGATATAGCTAAGAATTCAGAACAAAGCAACTGAAAAAACTTATACGAATTCTTCGCCCTTTTTTTTTTTGTTTTTCAACTCAAAAAAGGTGCCCCTTACGGAAAATATCTTTTTTGCCGAAATGAAAGAACGTTAAATGTCTATTCCAAAAGCCACCTTAGTCATTGGATACGGTTCTGTGGTACTGCTACAATAGTTCGTCGAAAATAGACAAATTTTATCATCTGTAGATAAACCCAATTTGGTCATAGCTATAACTTTGAAACGACTATCCAAATCGAAAAAAAACTCATAGAATACAAGTTGTAGAACATTAAATTCGAAAAGGCTTTCTAAATTCCAATTTTGGCTGCTACTATTCTTCGAAAAATATTTGTTTCTATTTTTCTCTACACCCTTCCTTTCGCTTACGGGAAATAATTGATATGTTCCATTTAACACCTTCTGCAGTGTTTGAAGCCGAAACTAAGCATAACCATATTTCCATCTTAAATCATAACTAGCCAAGTAAAAACTTGTCTTGGGCGGGTTAGTTTAGCCACTTTTAAAAGCCGGTCTCATGATTCAATTGAATATTTAAGTCAAGCCTTAAAGTACTTCACGAGGAAGTTTCATTCAACTTAGTCTCTAATATTCTTTATTTTTATATATATATATATATTATGATATTCTTTATACGCACGGAATATTTTTTAAAAATGGAGGAGGTATAGGTTGTAAAAATAAATAAATTCTTTATTATCCTGGGACTTGTCCCTTTAGAATAACATATACATAATGTGCTTTGGAGTGCATAAATCTTAAGGCCTGAGGCGTGTATAACGGGAATGAACGGCAGGATTGGATAACTTGGTATAGGAAGGATGCAAGGAAATTCTTGGGATGATTGGAAGGGTAAAGTCACTTCAAATCGCCATGAAATCGGGAACGGAGGTGTATCTAGGGACCCCGAAGATGTATCGAACATAGCAATTAATTAAGCGTTTTATTTTTATCTCGAGGTCCCCAGGTACACCACCGTGTGCCGCACAGCAATATTCGAAAAGATGAAATATTAAAGAGGTAATTAGGAGTTTTCGGGTTTCTTACGGAAAAATAGGTGACGAAGGGTGGAAATTCAATCGCTTTAAGGTCGAAAAGGTACGGCGGGAGATTTCGGAAATATGGGTTTTGAAGGATAGTGTTTGATCGAAGGTTACTCCCAGATTCTTGACGGTCTGGAAGAACTGAATAGTGACAAATTTTTGTGAAGATTTTTACAAATTTTAAAAAATGACAAGAATCTATTGAAACAAAATTCATTCAAATAAAAAATATGTCAAGGAATAAAATATTATACATTTTTTTATATTTATAAATTGTACTTGTGTTAAAAAAAAAAAAAAAAACATATATATATATATATATATATATATATATATATATATATATATATATATATATATTAAGATATTATTATTATTCTGTATGAAAATTTTTGTTGATACCCACCCTCCTCAGAGTTGTCCCGCTTTGCCCATCTAAAAATTTGGTTACCTTATGTTTGCATCATGTTATATTTAAATTTAGGGGGACTACGATTCTCTGTATGTACTGAACCCGAGACCCTTCATGGGTTGTAGAGGTACAGGTTTTTTTAAAATATTTAAATTTAGTATACACACACACACACACACACACATATATAATATATATATATATATATATATATATATATATATATATTTATATTTATTTATTTGAAAAGCCATTTAGTATATATTCATCGAGTGAACCACTTTTCTTTTTTTGGGGGAGAGGAAGGGAAATGTCGGGTTGAAGGGAAGAAGGGGAATTTTCCTGGAATGGTACGGATTCTTCAGGAGAGAGAAATGCTTTATTTTATCAAAATTACAATAAAACAAAACCGTGCTGCCCAACTGCATTGGGTTGCTATCATACACAGCGTACTTATCAATCTTGATGACATGTGATATTGACCTAAAAAATTATAAATTTACAATACAATTACTTTCTTTATCAACAGATTTCTATGTTATATCTTATAATAAATAAGTATCTTTATATAAATAAGTATCTTTATAAATACTATAAAGTATCTTCTAGTATAGCGGCAAGCGGTGGCATCTCATCCATCTCCCTCTTTACCTCAACCTTGTTCATATCTTCATCAGCAAGTTGGGATGTTATTTTTGTCTTGAAGGTGTTCATGCAAGATTTTCTATTGCAGCTGAAGAATATCGTCGAATCTGTAAGTTCGTGTTCGAGACAGTTGCACCTACATGTTCCCCTTGCTACACTTACATTACATAATATTAAGTACCACATGTGTGGCTGAGTAAAACTTTTAGTAACACTGTAAAACAGCTAATCCCATTGAGACACCATGTCTTGATTTTACAGGCAAGAGAAACTCTAGTTTGTTCATAAAAAGCAGAAGAATTATCATTTAGAATCTTATGCATTCAGTATTCTCTGGTGAGCGTACTGAAAAAGAAAATGCCATCCCAACTAGTAAACAGTCCCTAATGTCAGTGTATTTTTATAAAGCAGGAAAAACAAGCTCCACTTCTAGCTATTCCAAACCACCCCCTCAGAATCTGGATTAGATGTGGCATCATTGCCCCCTATTAATGCAACACTTGAGCATCACTCTCTCTCTTTCTTTAAGAGTTCTTCACCAAGTTCCTTCGATTTATTAAAATTTGTTCACATATAAAATTTTAGTCGAACAACGAATAATAATAATGCCAAACATTGAATTCGACAAATAACTTAAAAAGTAATGAAAGAAGAGAAGAAAATGATTAAAAAATAATAATGGTAATTATTATAAGGCATTTTTTTCTTTATAGAAAGTGTCAGCCTACATACATATGAAAGTAATGGGTTGTCACTAGACTCCCAAAATAATGGTTAATAGAAATGGACTTATGCAGGCAATAATTCGGCTTTCGAAAATAAAGAAGCGTTCTTCATCTACTACCCCAGAGAATGTACACAATCATACAAATATAGCGGAATACAGAATGTTGTTATATTGAGGATGTATAGTCGACTGTAGAAACTATTATAGGTGGAATAATCAGGAATCAGTCATTTTTTGAAAACATTTTAATTTTGCCAACGTTTCGACTCAAGCTTGTGAGCCATCATCAGGGCTACAAACATCAGAACAAAAGAGATGCATATTAAGATGATAATGAAAATTTTCTTTCTGAGGTATGTAAAAGATCCATGAAGTATATAATAAAAAATAAAATAAATAAATAACCGAGTAATCGAGTACCCGTCGATCTTTTTCCATATGGATATGTATAGCTTTGGAGAGGAGTCGCTTTTTGTAGTGAGGTACGGTGGCTAGGATTTCAGGATTATCAAAATCAAAATGATGGTCAAGGGATTAGCGTGTTCGGATAATTTTGAGGAAAATGGGTTACGGGTAGATATTGTGTATTGGTGCTGATAAATTCTTTTTTTGAGATAGTTTTTGGTCTCGCCTATGTAACATAAATTGCAATTTGGGGAAGAGCAGGGAATACGATAAACTAAATTTGATTTTTGCAGGAAAGGGATGGGATTTTTTAGTTTTGAATATAGATTCTTTAATTTGTTAACATGTTTTAAAACTAAGCGGAGGTGGGGAAAGCTAGAGGATAAGATTTTTTTAATTTTTTGAGATAGAGATGGGATGTATGGAATGGATCTGTACTGGGGAACTATGACGGGTTGTGGAGAATGTGGGGGGGGGTGGAGTGATGGTTTGAAGAAGTTTTAATAAGGGTTTTAATTAATTGGTCAGGAAAATTATTAGATTTTAGGATTTTTTAGTCGGGTTAAATTATCTTGGTGAAATTTTGTATAGGAAAGTGTTAAGGAACGGTGTATGAGGTTTTTGGCTACACTGATTTTCTGGTGGTGTGCGTGTAAGGAAAAATAATTAAGGAGACGGCCAGAATAAGTAGGTTTGGTGTACCAGTTGGTGGATAGTGAATTATCGGAATTTTTTATGATAAGGACGTCGAGGAACGGAAGTGAGTTATTGTTTTCTGTTTCAATGGTAAATTGGAGTCGAGGATGGTAAGAGTTGAAAGAAGTCAAGATATTAGGGATGGCTTTGGGGTTGAGGATCAGGAAAAGGTCATCAACATATTTTTTAATGAAAAATATATCTGAGGAAAAGTTAGGTAGAACGGTGTCAAGAAGGTGATTGAGGACGATGTTGGAGAGATCAGGAGCAAGACAGTTTCCCATGGCTAAACCCGAAATTTGTTTATAAAATTTCTCTTGGAAACATAGGTAGCCAGGGTTAAAACATAGAGAGAGGGATTAAAGGTATGAGGATTGGTTGAGGGAGGTATGCGGTTCAAAGGTCAGCAAATTTTCATCGATTATTTTGAGAGCACGGTCAGTAGGGATGTTGGTAAAAAGGTTTACAGCATCTAGGGAGGCTAAAATGAAATTTTGAGGAATATGTAGGGATTTCAGTTCTTCAAGGAGTTGCTGTGAATTTTGGATGTCATATGGGTTGTTTTGGCTAAGTTTTTGTAAGGGAGAGAGAAGGAATGAACTGAGTTTAGAGGATGGTGAGTTAATATTTGAAATGATGGGACGTAATGGGTTTCCTGGTTTATGGATTTTAGGTAAGCCGTAACATCGGGGAGCAACTGAATTATAGGAGATGAGGTTTTTGTAGGGAGAGAGAGAGTGATCTGACTATTATATGGTTATTGGTCTTGAGAATGGATCGGGTAGAGGATAGGTCCTTAGTAAATCGAGGTGAAAATGGAGAAGGGTTGGACGGAGGGTTTTGTAGATAATTGGTAATAATACTAGAGGTCCGGGTACGGGAAATCATTCGTTTTTCTTCGTCAGGAATCAAAAGAGTGTCCTGATGGATGAATTCAAGGTCGGTTATAAAATATGGTATTAGTTTTTTGGAATTGGTAAATGGGATATTGAAATTTGGACCTAAACTGAGAATATTGTTGACATGTTGGGGGAGTTTAACGGAGGAGAAGTTATGAACCCAATCAGGATCCCGGGAAGAATATATCTTATTCGCGTTAAAGTTTTCTTGAAGCTGTTTAAATTTCTTTCCTAATATAACGTTGGCAAAATTAAAAAAAAATCAAAAAATGACTGATCCCTGATTATTCCACCTATAAAAGAATGTTGTTACTGTACATACATAGATAATTTATTTATTTATGTATTTAGATCAAACAAGTAGTTTTTATTATTTAAAAGAAAATGTAATATTAAAAAAAATGATGGAATATTTCTTATGCATACTTAAGTTCTAAAGAAAGTTTTGTTTAAATTTAGTTCCTTAAAGTTATTTTAATATCTTTGACATCGATTAACTCATTAGTGATTGACGGTTTACTGCTTCGTAAGCTCGTTAATTGTCTTTTCGCTATTATCATTTTGAATTAAGCAAGTCATTGTACTTCAAAGTTTCTTTTTGGTTTTTTTTTTTTTTTTTGGTTTTCACATCTCTTCAGTTTGAGTTCTGGTTATACATAGCACTATGGCTCTCCCAAAAATTAAGGTTTATGTTGTTGGAGTTGGAATGACTAAGGTAAACTAATTTGTTTACTTTATAAAATTTATTTCCTAAAAATTAGCGAAGTTTTGATATGACTAATTAAAGAGGCTCATATTATTTTAAATTTAATAATAATATTGCTTTGTTATTCACTTGTTGCTTGTTGGTCGAAAATGTGATATTGACCATTACATTAATATCTTATATTCTTAATTACTGACATTTAAATAGTTGTGAAAATTATGGTGTGCCAAATTTTTTCAACATCTGAATGATTCAGTTAATTTACAAATGAACTTTATTTTTGTCTAACATTGCATTTATTTTTTCAAACTTTTTATTTTATTAGAAATATACACTTATAATAATGTAGTCCTATGGCAACTAATGAATAGGTAATTGCATTTAAGTAATTTCTTTATGTGCTGAGGGGGGTACAAACTAAAAAGGTTGTGATAACAACCTTAAAAGTCAGTCATTGATTTTGAAGTACTAAGTGCAGTTGTCTAGCAGTTGCTGCTTGTTTTTATTGTATCTTAAGATACTTCGCTATACCCCTGCAAAATGAATATTAACTATCCCTAGTGTGAATCAGATGCAGCCTGATCTCAATAGGGTGCTAGGTAGTACCCTTTTTCAAAGATTTGAAGATTCTGTTCTTCAGAAGAGTTCTGGACTTCAGAAGAGCAGTCCTGAGACACATTTTGGCATAGGATGGTTGATTAAGTTTTGTTTTTGCTCTCAATCACTTATTGATTAGAAAATACACTTTATCTTAGGTGTTATTTAAGTAAACATTTATGACCTTCAAATATGTATGATGGCAAGATTTTTCTAGCCTCTCAATACCATTCAATTTAATTTTCGAAGTCCTTGTTGTTTGGCACTATTATAAGTATATATAGTTCAGTATTGCTATTAAATCAATAAATATTTATTAATTATATTTTTTTATATAAATCATGTTTAACTATTTTGTTACTATTGCAGTTTTACAAACCTGGGAATGACGAAATTGATTATCCCCAGCTTGCTACAGAAGCCGTAACTAAAGCTTTGAATGATGCATGTGTTACAGTAAATGATATCAAGAGCTCATGTGTTGGATATGTTTATGGTTAGTCAATGATCTATAATATTTCTGTTTATTATATTTTTTTTCTATTAGAATATCTTTATATAACTGATATGAGATTAGAATATGAATTTTCATATATTTATTTCATTTTTCAGAAAACTTGTAAAGATCTTTAAATAAATGTAGACAAGACTATATATATGTTTATTAGTAGAAATAGTGATGATTGTGGTGATATTGATTTATCAGGATATACATTTCAACATGTGTAGATATTAAAATATTTAGGTTTTATAATAACCAGAGAAAGCAAAGTGCAGGAGGAAACTTGCATCCGCTGCGATGAAGTCAGTCCACCATATATTTGGCCTACCCACTCTTCGCTTGCCATGAAGCTCCTTGACCAATGTCTTCTTGGGAATCTCGTCTTCTTTCATTTTCACCACATGACCCGCCCATTGGAGTCTTCCCAATCTTAATCCACTTGATGATATCAGGATCGCTATACAACCTTGAGAGTTCCTGATTCGTCCTTCTTTTCCAGGTATCTCCCTCTCGAACTGGGCCAAAAATAGTCCAATCTTCATTCATTTTGAATTTTTTTATTTACATGATTTTATTACCAGTTATTCTCTGTCTTTTCATGAATATAAAACCATGGATAAAATTTTTGTCTGGCGAATACTTAAAGCGTTCCAGCCATATTAAGTCAGCTTCGCGGATTCAATTTTTTTTTGAAAATCACTCTAATTCTGGTAGTTATGCATATATCGAATCAAAACATAAACTAGCAATATTATAAGGGTCTGCTTTACACTTTTTGTCATTATAAACATTACCTAAATGGTGAAGAAAGAGGTGAAAAAAATTCTCCAAAAATAATACAAAACGAAGTTTTTAGTTAATTAAAGGATAAGAGTCAGTTTATAAAGATTATTTTTTCATACATGACTTAGTCACAATCCTATTTGCTTTAAAAATTTTGATCTTGAGAACATAGTACTTACTTTGTATCAATTTTCAAAAATGGCAAAACTATTTTGCAAAGTTTACATGGAAATATCTCCAAAGGGACTGAGTGATAATTTTTCACTGATACAGATTACACATTTATACAATGTGAATGAGTGACATGAGTTTGGTGATTAGGACTGAGCTGGTTCCTGAGTTATAAAATCCTTCTTCTTTTTTTTTGACCCATTTGCCTTTCAGTGTGGGTGTGCTCCTAGCCATTGGTACCACCCACCCGTCTCTGTTCTTGGCAAGGTTTCTTATCTCACCCAGAGTTTTTCCTCTAGGCATCCCGATTCGCTCCATTGTTTTTATTGGTTTCTGGTGGGGGTCCATTCTGCCGACATGCCCATACTGCCCATTGCCTCTTTCTTTCGCCACAATCGGCAATAGTAAAAGGGACCTAACAAAAAATGATGAAACTTACAGAGATTATACCACTATATAATAAGTATTGTATTGTAGGATAAAATTTTGTGGTTGAGACTCAGTTCTTTTTTTAAATATAATACATTACACATTACTTCCTTGGAAGTGTTGCCTTCATCTTATCTACTTACTTGAAGCCAAACCAAATTAATAATACTAACCAGTTGAGTCTCCGCCACTAAATTCTATCCTACAATACTGATTATATAGAGGTACCACTTTCTTTATCATTTAGGTAATGTGTTATAATGAAGAAAAAAGTACAAAGCAGATCCTTATTATATTGCTAGTTAATGTTTTGATTTGATCTCTGCAAAAAGACCAGAATTTAGAGAGATTTTTCTAACACATTTTTTCAGCCGCAAAGCTGATTTAAAACAGCTGCAATGCGAGAGTATTTGCCAGAAAAAAACTATCCATGGTTTTATATTTATAAAAGGATAGAGAATAACTGGTAAAAAGATCATGAAAATCAAAATTGTCGAGCAGCAAGGTCTGGAAGATTCTGAATGGATTGACCCATTCCTAAAAAATAAATATGTACAGAACCATCTGGTAAGTGTCAGAGTGCTTGACCGAGGTGAAGGTGGTATGTATGGTGTGGTTGCTTGGGCTTGGAGGGTGATTATTGGATGTAATTATGCAGGTAAAGATTGGTGATATCAGCTCATTGAGTTCGCTAGGCATATTATTATTTTATTTAAAAACTTTATGTATTATTGCTTTCACAAATATTTTAAGGTGTACATATGGTGAAAAATATGGTTCCTCTGAGTTACTTTTGAATTCTTAAAATACTTTCTTGGAAATGAAGTACAGAAATTTGAATGATGTAAAATTGTGCCAAAACACTGTCTATTGGTTGGATCCATAAGTTTTTTTCGGTTTTTGTTTGTAGTACAAATTGTTTTCAAATATCTCCAGTTCTTTTTGCCTCATCTGGCAATAATGATAGTTAATAGAAAGGTCAAAGTCCACTATCTCAAAGTTAAAACTGTACATCGTCGTAGTAAATATTTCAAATGATAATGAGCATTTTCGGCATGTTTTGCCTTTTTATTTCTTAATAGGCCAGCAATCTTTAAAAGCCCACTGAAAGATGTGTAATGTAATAGGGGGATGATACCTCAACACTAGGTGTTTACCCTGAGCTATCCGTGGAAGAGCAGTACTTCCAAGTGATAGTTCAAATTCAGGGTGGTTCATTGACATGAATTTAGTGAACTGCATATAATCTAGAATTAATTTAAAAATAACAAAAACAATAATAATAAGTTAACCAAGAATCACAATACATTTATTTTAAACAAATAGAATAGAATAAAGTTTATTATTGACCTGTTACATTTAGGACCCACTAGTCCTCTCTTACAATGAACAGGAATTGTATATACATTTATATTTAACCTTGAGTCAGGTCTTTTAAGTCAGTACTTACTATACATATATTCCTGATATTAATACTATTTAATGGTTACAACATCATCAAAACAAATAAGAATATCCAATTTGAGATTAAAATAAAAATGAATTAACATAAAAGGAAATTTAACTCGCCATTATTCTTTTCACATAAACGTTTTTAATACTCGAATCTAAGCTATATACATTACAGAGTTTAATAACACAAAATTTAAAATATATTTTTTACAAATATTAGTTAAATCCTTTTAACATAATAATATATTGTTGTTAAACTTAAAGTTATTTCTCATTTATTATTTCTCTTATATTTTTTTTAATTGTTTCAAGTGATTGATTTAAATTAATTTTTTTATTGAACATATTAAATGTTCTACATGCACTTACAATGAATGATTTATTGAAAATTGATGTTTTATGTTTCGGAATCAGTAATTTATATTTAGATGCTTTATTATTTTTATTATGAATGTCGTGTAAGAAGATCATGTTTGCGTAAAGATAGCTCGGGGTTTTGCAGTTTAATATTTTGCATCTAATTGTTAATAAATTAAATACTCTTCTTGACCTAACTTCATCCAGTTTAACTGCTTGTAGTAAGGTGTGATATGTCGATCTATTGGGGTTTGTGTTATGTAATGTACAGCTACATTCTGGGCTCTTTGAAGTCTATTTAATAGTTTCTCTGTGATGTCCATTTAGGTCATACTTGCATAATTCAGGTACGGTATAACCTTATTACTTATTAGGACTTTTCTAATTGGCATAGAAGGCTGAAAATTTAGTTTTTTGAGTCGGAAGAGAGCTTAATAAATTTTGCTGCATATATGCTGAGTTATACATTCTAAGTCAGATTATTACTTATGAAAATGCCTAAATTTTTTATTTCTGTTTCATACATCAACTCTGTGTTAATTATTGATACTTTTTTTATTTCATTTATATTAATTTTTTGTTGTTGTCTTCGGAATCCTATTATTATTGCCTTCAATTTTTGTGGGTTTATACTTTATCCGTGATCACCACACCATCTTTCCAGTCTCTTGTAATCTTCATTCATCTTATCAATCTTATCATTTATGTGGTTCACATTGGCCTCAATATATATCTGCAAGTCATCCACATATAGCATATATTTACAATGTCTGAAGTTTTTACCTATTGTGTTAAAAAATAATGTAAATAATTAGATGTATAAATTCGAGCCTTGAGGTGTACCACAAACTTGTATTGCTCTGTATGTTGCATTATTTTGTACTGATTTAATAATCAAATTCTATTGTTCAGGTATGATTTTATCAGATTTAACATATTATCTTTGATACCATAATACTTAAATATGGCTAATAATAATTTATGATCTATGGAATCAAATGCTCTGCTAAAATCAATCAGACCATAACTTTTTTTAATAAAAAATAAAGACAATTTTTAAACTAATTAAAAAAAAAACCTGTACCTCTACAACCCATGAAGGGTCTTGGGCTCAGTACATATAGAGATTCGTACTGTTTCTAGGCCAACGGCCGTGCAATGAGGTGATTCGGCTCAGATAACGTTCAGCTGCCAGGTTTTTCCCCATTTTTGGGTACCCACTTTATAGAGGCTGGGTCTGCCCCAGGAGGGTCTCCATACCCCAGAATCACTCCCCGGCTGAAATAACAGAATAAATAATATTCTGTCATAACCGGATTCGAACCCAGGACCCGGAGCATAGTAGACTAGCGCTCTATCCACTAGACCACGCTGCTCCCTTTAACAAAAAAAAAACATATTACCGCAAACTTTTTAAACAAAAAAATTAACAAAATTTTTTAACAAATTAAGAATCAAAATTAAAACAATCGCTGTTCCAGTGTAGAAAAAAAATAATTAAAAAAATATAACCTTCTTTAGAAATAATATAGATTTAAAAAGTAAATACAAGTGAAATATGAGTCTTATTCATGTATTCATAGTCAAAATCTAAATGAATGATGATGATACCAACTGCATGGTGGCACTTCCAAGTAACAAGGGAAACGACAAGAAGATAAAGTTCAATAAAAAACGCTGCATAAAATATATATACGTTTGCAAACATTTATTCTTTATTGAGCTATGATTTCTTGAGTTGAACAAGACTGAGCTTGTTCCTCTTCTAGTTGGTCCTCCATCAGACTTCTTAATTTTTTCTCCTGGATGGTTGTGTATATTTTGTATACAACTTGAGATGGACATATGGGCCTATAGTTTTGGCATCCACTCCCTTTCCTATATACGGGAATGATGATGTTATGTTCCCATTCTTTGGGTATTCATTTATCTGAATAGACTTTTTGGAAAAGACTCTGAAGTGTTCCAATCAGACTTTGCCCTCCATATTTTATGAATTTGGGCGGAATGTTGTCTGTTCCAGGTGCTTTTCCTGTATAGAAATAGTTTTGAATTTAATTTCAAATAAACTTTACTGCTGTGGTAATATGTTTTTTAATGTAAAGTAATTCTGTTTGTATTCCAGGAGATTCTACCTGTGGCCAGAGAGCTCTATATGAAGTTGGCATGACTGGAATACCTATCTACAATGTTAATAATAATTGTTCTACTGGATCAACTGCTTTGATGATGGCAAAGCAAATTGTTGAAACTGGTCAAGCTGATTGTGTTCTTGCATTGGGATTTGAAAAGATGGAGAGAGGCTCATTAACATCAAAGGTTTTCATTTATTGATAAATATCATTTTCACTTAATATATATAAGCATTTTTATATTACCAAAAGACCTAGATTATTTATATTTAAAAAAATAGACAAATCTAAATCTATATAATAAATTACTATGCCCCCATAACACTGAGTTTTTCAGACCACAGAATATGGTCCTTTTGTTCTTATAGTGTCATTTTGTTTTTTAATTTGTTCATGAAAGCTTTTATTGAATAATCATCTATGAAATTATGGTTGTCTCTGTTGAAATAATCGGATTTTTTATTTTATACTTACTAAGTGGTTAAACCACACAAGATTTTTTATATATTTATTGAAATTTTTAAGTTGAACTACTTTTGCTGTACCTGTGCAATATATTGGTACAATATTTGTTAATATCCCTTGGCATTGAAAACATGAATAAATAGTATCATGGCACATTTGTAGGGTCAGCTATACTTATTACTTAAATTATTAAAGAATTTTTGTTTTTATAATATATTTTATTGTTTTTTACAACTGTATATACAAATACAATAAGTAAAATGGCTGAATTACTATAACAGGCATGAATAGACATGTAAAGAATCTACCAGTGGTAGTACTTCAAAGTTTATTTCATGAGCAGGTCTCGAGACCATCGTCTTTTTAGGCGCCTCGGAGGATTACGGGGAATAGATGTAGATGAGAGGTTACGGACAAGGGGGTTTGAGTGGGCAGGTAGTTTGAAATTAAAGGAGGTGTATCTATTGCGGACCAAGTCTGCAACCAGTTGGATATTTAGGTCTCTATAGATGAGTTTATTAGTTACAAAGTAAGGAGCATTGAGGATTTTTCGTAGGATTTTGGATTGCAAGGATTGGATGTGGGAGGAGTTTGATAGTTTAGTGGACCCCCATAGCTCAATGCCATAGGTCCAAATAGGTTGTATAATCGTGATGTAAATGAGTCTTTTGTAGTAAATAGAGAGTTTTGATCATTTGTCTAGTAAGTGTTGTAGTAAGCGGTATCTGCAGGCAGTTTGAGATGGAGTCCAAGGTAGCGGATCTGTTCAACGGGGATTAATGGAATGTTGCCAAAGGATACAGTAGGACAGGTATTCATAGGCTTGCGGCGAAGGGTAAAGGTAATTTGATGGGATTTATTGGGATTGATTTTAATTCTCCAGTTATGACACCATTCTTCAATGGATTGGATGTGAGACTGTAGGAATTGTGATGCAACCGTTGGGTCTCTACTTACGGATAACACACGTGTCATCAGCGTAAGTAGTGAGTGCAGTGTTAGGATGAATAGGAATGTCAGCTGTATAAACGGAATAAAGGATTGGGCCTAAGATGCTACCCTGAGGTACACCTGCGGACTGAGAAAATATGGATGAGTATGAAAGGTTATGGTTGACTTTGAAGTTATTAAAGTTAAATTTATTTTTTTATTGTATTAACAACATTATTTTTTGGATAACATTAAAAATAGTGAACATTTAATATACCTACCAATTTATTAGATTTTTGGCATACTGCTTTATCATGCCAATTGAATTAAACATAATAAAAACTAAAATTGAACCAGTATTTTTAAAGTAACATTGCAGACTAAAAGAATGTAATGATATTTTATGAGTAATTGATTACTATTATTATTTTAGTTTCATGATAGAACCAATCCAATGGACAAACATGTGGGTGCAATGGCTGAACTTGTGGAAATTGATGGAAGTCCAATCACAGCACAGCTGTTTGGTAATGCTGGTAAGGAGCATATGATGAAGTATGGAACAACAGCTGAACATTTAGCTAAAATAGCATTAAAAAATCATAAGCATTCTAAAAATAATCCGTAAGTATTCCTTAATCTTTCTTTAGTGTTTATATTTTTTTAATAATGAATGAAGGTACTTTTAAAATTGTGAAATCATATTAAGCATTAAGGTGTGTCACCTTTGCCGCTTCTAGTCAAATGACACTGGCTTGAATCTATCTTGGCAGGTTGAAATTTATTTTTTGGGGTCCAGCTCAAAGGATCTCCCCTCCCTGCTCTCTAGTGAAAGCAGGTTGTTAATTCATCCTGATTGCCTTAAATGAAGGAGGAATGTTAATTTAAAAAAAAAAAAGTTTTAAGTGCTAATTGAACTAATTTCTCAATTTAATACTATTTCTTACTCATAGTTCCATTTGTTTCAGTTGCAAGTTCATTCTTTTATCATTGTTAATATTTATGTTTGTTAAATAATTTTTATTTTTTCTGAAATTCAAATCTTTAAATAATTTACATGAAGTAAAACGGATTATTTATTTGGAAAAAAAAAAAAATACTTGGGGAGTACATACTCATTGGGATCTCATTAATTTTTGTGAATGGGAAAGGATGAGGGTTTGGGTTCTGTTTATTAGATCATTATGGAATTATTAAATTGTTACATAAGGAGATTTAAGGATTTTTGGTTTTAGAGATTCAGTTGTAATTGAGCTTTAAATATTAGAAATTGGGTGATTAGAGCATTTGTAAAGTAAGTATTTCAATAGTTCAGATGGATGAGCAGGTTGTTTTCTTTCCTCTCCTTCATAATAGTAAAGTGTGAATTGCTTTTAAAAATGAAATCATTTGTTTACTCTTCATTTAATCTTTGATCATATTTTTAGAGTGCTGCCGATAGGTAGCTTTTTTACAAGTCTTGTTTATGTCTATTTTCTATTAGCCTATTTACTAGTTGTGTTGTACAATACAGTTGTAAATAGCAATAAATTTTTTTTTTTTTAAATGTTTGAAAGGGATGGATTAGGTAGTTTATTACTTTTGTTATTTATTATTATTTGTAGAGTTTTGGTGGTTTACTTGAATTTGTTGAGATTTATCATGATTTTCCTATTTTGGCACTGTTCCTCATGGTGTTTGATTGGTTGAAATAGTTGCAGTAAATGGATTAAGAGTATGAAATTGAAATAGTGTTAAAATAAGAAAAAATATCACTTGTGTATATAATATAAAGAATGGGATTTAGACTACTTTAATTTTAATTATATTTGAAGAACCCTAATCACCAAAGAAATATTGGGTTGTAGCACATAAAATGTCCAATTTTTTAACCTAAATTTTTATAGTGGATTTAGGCATTGTCTATTGATTCCTAACAAAATATTT
Organism: Piezodorus guildinii; assembly: GCA_023052935.1. Classification (NCBI taxonomy): domain Eukaryota; kingdom Metazoa; phylum Arthropoda; class Insecta; order Hemiptera; family Pentatomidae; genus Piezodorus; species Piezodorus guildinii. The sequence continues at coordinate 61,869,336 of CM041295.1, forward strand.
ACTATCTTTAATAAACCCTTGTTAATCCTCTCTTAACAGGTTGTTTGTTTTTTCCCAAATAGGCATACATATTTTAGTATCATTTTAATCATGCTCATGGTTTTTTTGCTGCCCTCTGCCCACGCATCATGCATTTGTTGAAGGAAATTTTAATTAAAGAACCAAACCTTGTTGGTTTACAAAATTTTCTGTGGACAGTACCAAACATCAATGGAGGATAAAGGTCTTAAGAAAGATGTGGAAGAAGACCCTTTTAAAACAGTGAGAAAACGTGCGTCAGAGCTAGGCACAAGTCATATGACAGTTTCCAGGCTATTGAAATATCATAAGACAGGTTTGTTTCTTTGCTTGTTCTTCAAAGAAATGAACTATTTCTTAGGCTCATAATAACTTAGGATGAATAGGCTCATAATACTTTGGGATGAAAAAATTGGATCTTGTATGAAAATTGATACCGACCAGGTTAATGGTTAAAAGCCAATCAGCCACCTGGGCACATGCATAAACTGGGCTATTCAAAAAATTTATTGGATACTGTATGGTGGTCTCTGGCGTGGTTCATTCATTTTTCTTTTCTATTAAAGGGAAAACAAATTATACAACATCATACTGCTAAGATATTGACCAAATGCATCAAAATTTGATCAAGCAACAGCTGGCACTGGAAAACAGGAAAGGCCTATTCTCCTTCATGATGAGACTCGACCTCATGTTTCATTATGGACAGTTAATAAATTAAAGAATTTTCGGGTATGAAGTCCTATCATACCCCCCTGATGTCCCTGATCTATCCCCTACAGACTACCACTTTTTTTCAGAGTTTTAACAACTTGAACAACAAACCAAGGAAAATTGTTTACCAATGATTTAAACATTAAAAATGTGTTTTCTATATTTTTTATAACATGTGACTCAAAGTTTTTCTAATCTGTGATTAAAAAAATGGTGGCAATGACTGAGTAAAAAATGTGTTAGATTTGATTTCAATTTTTCTTCCTGATTTAAAAAAAAAAAAAAAAAAACGATCATTTCATGTGTTACAATCCAATAATAATGAATTGGTAAGGTGATGAATGAATTTCTGATTGAGTACTATCCGGGAATTTTATGTTTGAAACCGGTCTGCACTTTTCTTATTATTCTAGACTTTTTGAAAGAAACGTAACCCACTTTACATAATAAAGGGTCCTCATAAATAAATTATAAGTCTTCATGTAGCTAAAATTTTAATTTTCTCCCACCTGTGGCTTAACAGACCGATCCCTTGCCTTCTCAAACAACCTTTGCCATTCTGCACGCTGTTGGTCTACAGATCCTCTGTCATGCCATCCATCCATCTAAGACTCTTCTTCTTCTTCCTCTCTCTATGCCTGATCTTTGTCAGTATTTTTCTGGGAATCTCATGCTCTGCTATTTGGGCTACATGGCCAGCCCATCTCAATCTTCCCAGCTTTATATGCTTCATTATGCCAGGTTCCCTAAGGTGGTTATATATTTCTTGATTACCTCTTTTGAGGTATTTCCGGCCGACTTTCCTAGGTCCATAGATTTCACTCATCTGACCATGAAATTAACCATTTTTCCGAGCCGTATGACAACACCGGTCTGATTAATGTCTTGTACAGAATTTTTTTTTGTAGTTTATGACACATATTTCCTTCTTATGTGTCTTCCTAGCCCTAAGTATCTTCAGCAACCAATGCGTTTTCTTCTGTGGCTAAAATTTTATCAGAAAAAATTTGCTGATTGTTATAATTCCTTTTTTTTTATGTTTTCCATTCCTTTTTGTTTATTGGAATAATTTTCAAAGAATTTGACTTACTATTATTTTTTACTTTTAGGTACTCTCAGTTTCAAGAAGAATATACTTTAGAAGAGATATTAAAATCTCCAAAAGTTTTTGGGCCTTTAACAAAACTTCAATGTTGCCCCACTTCAGGTTTGCATTATTACTATGATAAAAATGAAAAGATTTTTAGTTCATGTTGCTGTTATGTTATTTCAAGTTCATTCAATACTCTGAACATATTTATCTATTTATCTTTGAAGGATTGTTGAAGATCAGGTTAATATTTATACATTGTTTACTGCAGATGGAGCAGCTGCAGCTGTGTTGGTTAATGAAGAATTTGTTATCCGGCATGGACTTCAAGACAAGGCAGTGGAAATTGTTGGAATGGAAATGGTTACAGATCTTCCGTCCACTTTTGAGGGGAAAAGCTGCATAAAGATTGTGAGCATAATATGTTTTATTCTCTTTTTTTTTTGGTTGATTTTTTCAAACCTTATTTTACAATTAATTTATAATTGAGTATTATATTATTTAATTGCCATTTCCCAATTCATTCAGCTATTTAACATTTGGTTAATTTATTCATATTTCTTTAGATTTATAAAATTCTAGTTCATATGTTTTATTTTATATTTATTTGGATGAGGTTCGTAAAGGATTTCTATTATTATTACAGAAGTTTTTTATATGACAATTTACTGCATGACTAAATAAAATTAAGAATCCTCTTAGTTTAAATTTTTTTTTTATTCTTCTCCAATGTTTACACTACATAGATTGCTTTAAACTTGGTTGTTTAATTTAATTTAATGATAGCTTGTTATTAATTTAGGTGGGATATGACATGACAAAAACAGCTGCTGACAAACTTTTTAAGAAAACTGGTTACAGTCCTAGTGATATTGATGTAGTGGAGCTTCATGATTGTTTTTCTGCTAATGAACTGATTACTTACGAAGCTCTTGGGCTTTGTCCACCAGGAAAAGCTAGTGAATTCATTGATTCAGGAAATAATACTTATGGAGGTCGTCATGTTGTAAATCCTAGTGGTGGCTTAATATCAAAAGGACATCCTTTAGGAGCTACTGGTTAGTTCATTTTAATCTGTCAATGCATATAGTTATAATAATCTATTAATATATTGGTTATTGCATTTTTCTTGGTGGTTCAATTCTTATTTATGCGCTATTTAAAGTTGATTTTACTTTTCAAGTTTTAAACATAACATTTAATAGTTATTGTATAAGAAAATTTCAATTGACTTATTAATCTAGGAGTGCAGTTTTATATAGAAGAAGGTTTTTGTTCAAAACTTTTTAATTTACAATTTTGTAACATGAATCATTTTAAATGTTAAAATAAATTTAACATTTCATGTAAATATGTGAAATTAATATAATTTTGGCTGCTTATGGCAATTTCGTTATTTAAAAGTAGCAAAATTGCAGTAAGAAACCTATATAATTGTGGTTTTATCTATTAGTCTGTAACAGAATTCATTATATAATTTTCAAAAAAGTGGACATTTTGCTCAGTCTAAGTTTTTAGTTTGATTTTATTTAATTTTCATTAAAGTGCAATCTAGAAGTTTAGCATGAACCTTAAAAGTTTTCTCTCTCTTTTTTTAAAAATAATAATACTATTTTTTTCTTCTTTTTTATAGGCATTGCCCAATGTGCTGAGTTGTGTTGGCAATTGAGGGGAGAGGCAGGAGCTAGACAAGTAAAAGATGCAAAATTAGCTCTTCAACATAACATAGGTTTAGGAGGTGCTGTTGTTGTGGCACTGTACAAACTAGGTTTTCCGTCTGATAGAAGGTAAGTTTACTCATACTATGGAAGCAGTATAAGTACCTTCTTAAGAAGATAAATTTATCTCAAATGCCTTCAACATTAGTTCAGCAGAACTAACATAAGTGCAGCAGTCCATTATTGTGGCTTTTATTGCATTATAGAATAGAATAGAAAAAAGAAATATTATTCTGGAACAGGGTCCCTTAAGAACAATTGATATGTACAATTAAGATTTACAATGTGTCTGGCCACAGACCAAAGGAATATAATTGATTCTTATTCACAGTGATATAAAAAGAAAAGAATGGATTAAAGTATACAATAAAGCAAAAGAGTACCTTTTGTTCTTCGGGAGATTGGGCAATATGGGGTTTCCAGGAAAGGCTTTGGTGAATGGTAATACCATGGTGTTTGACAGAGGAAGTGAAAATGATTAGGTGATCATTTAGGATTAGATTTGGAAATGTAGTAGGGGATCTGAGGGGGGAATTGGAACCTATAACAATTGTCTGAGCGATTGTTTAAGAATTAATTTTATGAATATATTGAAGACTACTTAATCTCTTTGAAGTTTACAAGCTATAAATGAACTGAACTAAAAAAGAAAAAAAACTTCCTTTTGGCCCTTTGAAATAGCGCAGACGTATGAACTTTCTTGTATTTCTTCATTGACCTCAATACCAATGGTTTCGGTTACAAATGTTCTATTCTTCCTCCTTAGGAATGCTGACTTAAAATATTTAAATTTAGTTATATTCACTTTAAGAAAAAATATACTGAGTTATGGATTATTTACTATGCATAATAAAGATATGGAGAAAACCACAAAGTGATCAATATTTTTTCAAGTTTTTGCTATGTGTAATTAATACTGAGCACTTTTTCTGATGAACTTGGATAATTAAATAATTAAAAGTAATTTATCACTGTTCATTTTCAATTAAGATTATTAGTTCATAAAAAACAAAAATAATTACTATTAAATAATTAAAAAAATAATAAATCAATAACTTGTTAGAGAAATAATTCATTACAAAAAATATGAAATTAATTTTTCAAATTTTAATGTGTTCAATAGTGCCTGAAATTAGTTTTTGTACATATGTCCTCACATGTCAAATCATTATTTATATATTTTTGTAAAATATTTCCAAAGTAGTTGGATTTATTTTCAAGACTTTATTTTGCCACTTGCCCAGAATGTTTCAGTGATTAGGAAGGAGGGAGGGATTAAATAAAGGAATAAATAACTATTTCACTTTTTTTATTCATATCTTTAAAACATCTGAATTATTATAGTATAACTTGGTGCTATCTGTCCAGAACATTCAGTTATGCATTAATAAGACAAACATGTTCTATTTGATTTAACAAATTGTTTAATTTGGACTCAAAATATAAATATCTGTTATATACAATCCCTGGGTTTAATGATAAAGATGATTGCTCCTAAGGAAATTTCAATACTATTATTTTAACACTGCAATCTTTACTGTTTGATAAAACCATATTTATTAATGTAAATCAACCATTTTTACAAATATTAATTTTCATCAGAGTTCTCAACACAAATAATTACTTTTGAACGTATTATCTTTATTAATTTATTCTAATATTTACAGATAAAAACTAATTACTTGTGAGATCATCTGATAATTATTTTACTTTTTATAGAAGTAATTTTTTTTTTTAGGTATTACGACGTTGTTTTAAGTAGAGTCAGTTTTGTTGATGACCCTTCGATTTTCAAGGTGACACCATTATTTAAAGTATTAGAAGGTGCCATGCAAGAAGACAAAGAGAATTTAATTGAAAAAGTGAGAGGTATATATTGTTTTAGAGTAAAAAATTCCCAGGGAAAAGAAGGCATGTGGATTATAAATGCTAAAGTTGGAAAAGGAAGTGTGACCTACAATGGGAAAGGTAAGAAAATGTCATATTAAAATTATTGCCTATAATGATTTTAATCTTTATAAATAGCCTAATGAGATTTTTTAAATCATGAATTTAAATCCATCGTCTTATAGTATTTAATTTTTTTGAAAAAAAGTGATGTTTTCCCAAGTATAATTAATACTTTAATTTATTTTTTTAGATAAGCCTGATGTTACTTTTATAATGAATGATGAAGATGTTTTTGAATTAATTTCTGGTAAAATTAATCCTCAAAAAGCTTTTTTCCAAGGAAAGATTAAAATTCAAGGAAATATGGGTTTGGCTCTTAAACTTACCGAATTACAAAAACGTGCTGGAAAGAAAATAGAAGAGCTGAAAGCAAAGCTTTAATTATTTTGTATTATTGAACTCACGGAAAAGAAAACAAATTAGTGCATTCAGTAAAAATTAATTTTTGGAATGGGTTATAGTTTCAATTTATTAGTTATTATCTTGTTAGATTTATAAAATTACTTCATTTATAGGAAATAAAAATATCATGACAATTTTGTATGTGAAAGGTTTGGGATCTAATTGGTTTGGTACATATGATTAATATGCTGGTAATTTTATCTTCAAGACTGATTTTCTTTTTATTTAAGATTTTAAAAACTAGCATTGTTGTTTTCGTCCTTATCGAATTGAATTGGAGTATAATTTTTATAAAAGTTTTGTGATAGTAGTGCATAGATAACATGCCATTAAAAAAAAAAAAAAAGAAACATGTGAGAATCAATTTAAAAATGATAAACAAGCCTTTAAAATGGCTTGTCATTTGTTTGTGGCATGCTGTCTTGTTCAGAATTTTCTCTGTGATTAAATACTATTTGCAAGCCAATTTTTACTAACATACCATTAAGTGAAGGTAAAATATGTTGTGAAATATTTTTTCATTTCATGGTTTATTGAATTATTGTATTTATATATTATTTTTGTTATTGTAAAGTTTATTTTATAAATAAATTTGTATCACATTCCTATGTTTATATTTCTACTGGTATTATTTCATATTGTTATCTTCTAAAGTTTTATTGTATATTTTTTGTTGGTACAGTTAGTTATTGAATTAAATAAAATATTCTTAAAGTTTTTCTTATTTTTTTTTCTTTCAAAAGATGACTTCTTATATCCTTAATTAAATAAAGAAATATACAACTGTATAATTTCCAAAGTAACATCTGTGATAATAATGAAAGTTAAAATTTCTATTCTGTATTAAATATCTGTTCTTGATATTTATCGATATTCATAAATTTAGTTTTGATTTAATATGAGTAAATCTATCGATTCACATGCATACTCATACTATTATAAAAAAAAGAAAAGAAAGTTTTGTGGTAACTTTATTTTATTCTTTTTCCAATTTTAAAATGTTTTGCATAATTATTATTTATCAATGATGAAGAAAAAAATTAACTAATAAATATTTACCCCATGGTCCTTAGCAGATGGCAGTTAGCCAAAGACCTCATGGATCTCACACCCAACAACAGATCTGCAATAGCTAAATAACAAAACAAATAGAGGTGCTCCAGAATGGTTGATGCTGTTCAAGAAATTTCAGAAGACCCACTAACACAATTTAAATTAAAGTGATTGCCTTTAACTCTCACAAAAAACATATATCTGACAAATTAGGAGGAACCACAATCATCAATAGAGAAAATATTTGTAGGAATGTGACAGATAGTAATAGTATATATGAAATGTGACAGCTTGATGGTTTCTGTCAAGGTAGTTGTCATCAATTGTTTTGTTAATTTTCATTGTATAGCTCTTGGAAATTCTTGCTACTGAATGAGTATTACTAGACTTTCCCTTGTACTCCTGGTTACTAGTCAATCAGGCATGACCTGAATTCAGCCATGAGTTAAATACAACATGTATATCTGCTTTTTCAGTGCAATATCACATGTTCTCTATTTATCAACTTATTAATCATATTGATTATTTTTTAATTAGGTTTTTAAAAAGTATACCTGCCGCTTACTGAGTGTGCAATAATTTAACATTAACTAAATTTTGGAGAGGAAATTAAAAATATTTAATTTTGTTTTTACTTAACATTTTGTTATAAACATTCAAAATTTATTATTTGTTAGTACTTAAGTAAGTAGATTTCAGTGTATGTATTTATTTATAAAGTTTATTTATTAACATTTAGTTTAGATTATGTAGTGGTGTGGTACTCAGATCATATGTTTTTTTTTGTTTTAATGTTATAATCCAGAAGCAAGATTCAGGTTGACTACCTCATCGCATACATCTAGAAATATTTTTAAAAAAAATTGCACTATACTTATTACAAAAATGCATTTCCTTGGTCCTAAAACTCTAACAAGCAATTAATTTGATGATATGATGAATTACATCCGATATCCTAGCCCAATGGTCAGCAAACTTATTGGCCGAAGAGCCAAATATGAACATTAAAACAATTTTAAAAAAAAATTTGAAGCCAAATCTGCTTGTTCAGTTAACTTTTATTACTCTAAATAAGTAGTACACTAAAAAAAAGAAAATTTCATACCTAATAAATATTTATTATTGCGAACTATGTGCTTGCATCTCCTTGAAAAGTTAGAGTAAGTCAGGTTTGTATGTTGTTGTTTTTAATTTTAGGCATGATTCCAAGTTCTCATCAATATGACAACTTCTCAGTTTACTCTTGATAATATTCATGCTCGAAAAATATTGTTCGTCTATATATGTAGAACTGAAAAAGGAAAGAAAAGCAAATGTGAGCTTTTTCAGCTGACCATAAGAGTCAGGAATACTTTTCCAAGCGGTTGAAAATGATCATGTCCTTCTCCAGGTCAGCAGACCACTTGTGTTGTGAACTAAGATAACATTTTTTCTTCTCCAATAATATAAAATTCAACTCAAAGACGTTCGAATTTAGAGGACCATATCTCCTTTTTTAAATCCAGCAATTGTATTTCAAAGCTACCAATGTCAATTTCAAAAGGAGAAAATTTCAACTCGTTTATCGTTAGCATTAAGAGGATTTTTTACAAATGCTAAAGTTGCTCTGCTTTTTTTAAGTTCCTGGAACTTGCTGAGAAATAGCCTCATAATGAAAATTATCGTTTTACAACGGTATATCACCCTGGAGTACGCCGAAAACAATTTCAGCCGGTTGCTTGTACATGGTTTGTGTTTACGTTTACGAAAACTAATAAAATTAAAATCGAAGTTCGTTAAGTATTTTTACAACAATATAAAAGTTTAATTACCTATCTATTTTTTAAATTAAACAAACAATTATACATGTTCTCGATTTATAGAAGAATTTTAATTTATCAAATTAAGATGTAATTCTTTTCTTACCGTTTTTTTTTTTTTTTTAAATGAAAATATTGCGCCTTCCGTGGATATTTGTGGCAGAGGCGAACTTGAGGAGCCTATGTGCCACATGCGGCTCTGGAGCCTTAGCCGTACACTGTCCTAGCCCATCGAACATACGGTTAGTTTTTGTTTTACCTAATCTGTTATGTCTCATAAATTACGATAGTACATTTCTTGTGGATTAGAAACCCTCATGGCTCTTGGTGTGACTATTTCATTGCAAATTGCAATTTTATTGCTAGATTATACAATTTTGTTAGTTCACATCACTTTTTAATTTAGTTTTTATTGTAAAATATCTAGGATTTTGTTATTTCTTGCATACAATTTCAGTATGAAAAATACTAAGGGCAATAATGAAAGATAAATTGTCAAAATAAAACAGTACAAACGAAAACAAAAAAGTGGTCAAAACCGTATGATAAGGCTGATTGAGGACTCCAAAGTCTTGAAATTAAGAAAATGCGAAAATTTTGATTAAGGTTACAGTTTTAATTTTTGAAATAAAATAAATTTAATAGATATATGCCTACTTCATGTATTATTAGCTTTTTAGAAAAAAATAGGCCATGATTTTGTCCAGACATTGATGATTTTTTTCAACATAATATTTTACGGAAACAATAAAAATAATTGTATTAATTACAGATTGCCTGTTTAAATAAATATTTTTTTCTGATGCTATTTAGGCACAAAAGAAACAGTTAGTTTAAATAACATAGGTTAAAGGTAATCTTGGTACCAGAAATTTTAAAAATATATATTAATTTATTTTTTTTAAACTTACCTTTTATTATTGAGACCTTTCCCTGCCCCATTTTATTTTTTATGAAAATCGCCGTTAAAAATATCCTTTGTGATGAAAATTCCTTGAGTTTTGTTTAACACCACATTATCGAGATACATTTCAACAATTGTTTTTTCTGTATTTCACTTAACAACTATCTGGATTCGCTTACAATCTTTTCCGTTTTCAGTAAAGAAATGAAAATGGGGAACAGAAATTTAATCTATATGACTTGTACAGCATAAAAATATTTATATATACGTATATTACTTCAATTTAAAAAAGAAAAAAGTAGAAACTTAAAATATTGTTTGTTTTCTTCATCCTTTCTTTTGACTGCAGTCTCCTTGATGAATGATGTAGTAATCTGTAACAAAAAAAGTATATTAATTTTAAACCTAATATCTTGGTTTTATTTATTTATTCTTTTGAAGTTTATAGTACTTTGTAATGTTAACATTTTTCTTATACATATAAAAATTTAGGGTCGAATAAACTGTTCCAAGGGTCTATTATTTAATTTGGTTTCATATTTGCTTAATGCATTTATTTAATGACTGGATTAATTTTCTTGACGCCAAATAACTTTTAAAATATAAATCAATTTCGTTATTGATCCTCACTAAAGTGAGAGAGTTTATTTATGACTGAATTGGATTTACAAAATTTATATTAGTGGGTTTGAATTCACGTTTTTAGTTTAATTTTCTTTTATTTCACCTAGCATCCTGTAATTCAGAACTATAGATCTTTTTCAAGTATTCCCGGTTCATTCAAAGTACAATTTAACTGATTGACCTGCCAATTACGTCCAAAAATAATAACTGGATAAATATTAACAAAAATATGACAACATATTTAGTATTGAACTCAAGTACAAAATTAATTAAAGGAAGCTCCTTTTTCGAGTATAAATATTTTTTATTTATAATTACTTGTAAATAATTAGCCATTGTGTGATGAATTACACCGTTCCATCCTCTTTATAATGTATTTAAGGCTATTTATTAATAAACATTGTGTAATTAATTTCAGTGCTTTATTATTCTGAAGGGACTTGTCTGAGCGGCTAGCGCGTTAGTCTCGCACTCCTTAAGGTTTTGAGTTCGAATCCCAGTCCCGGTGGGACTTTTATAAGCATATAATAAATCGGGATTCCCCCACAGCCTCTCTTCCAGGTGTGTGAGACCCGTCAGCCAACTGGTGGCCCCTCACAAAAATAAGAGTAGGGATTGATGACCTTACCCTATAAAATTTCACCGAGATAGGTGCCGAGAATATTCTCCCAGAAGATTATACCACGCGGCCAAGGACCTACACGGCCTGTCACGCCAGAGAAAAAAAAATTATTATTATTAAAACAATACTTACTTTTGGAGTGGGTACAGTTAAAACATTGCATATGGCACATATTGAGGAAAGTGTCAGTATCTCCTGTTTTTGGATCTTTGGCGCATACAGATACAGGTGGCTTTGATTTGCAGTCGCAGTCACACTTGATTGAGCGACCTAAACAGTGTGACACCAAAATCCCTGAAAATCAAAAAAGAAAAATATAACCAAAATTAATTTAATATTATTTATCATTGCTATAGTCTCCAAATGAAACAATCAATGTTTGAGATATTGCTCTATGATAATTCCTTTTTCGTTAAGGAGCAAGTTGTTTTTTTTTTTGTTTTTTTAACATATTTATTGATATTTACAACTGTATTAAATAAAAATACATCTAATAAATGTGATGATAATATACAAAACTGTCATGAAAAACATGTAGAGACACTACCCAGTGGCAGCACTCTAAAAATATTTTAAACTAGAAGGTCCCGGGGCCATTTCCTTTTCAGGCGCCTCGGAGGATTATCCGGAATTGAAGAGGAAGAAAGGATTGAAACTAGTGGGTTAGAGTGAGAATGGAGTTTGTCATGAAAGGATTGATACCTGGTCTGGGCCAAATCAGTAACATAGGGAACATTAAGGTCTTTATGGATAAGTTTATTCGTGACAAAGTAAGGAGCGTTGAGGATTTTACGAAGGATTTTGGATTGTAAGGATTGGATGCGGGAAGAATTTGATTGTTTAGTAGAGCCCCAAAGCTCTACTCCGTAAGTCCAGATTGGTCTTATAATAGTCATGTAGATGAGCCTTTTGTAGTTAAGAGGAAGTATTGATCGTTTGTCTAGTAAGTGTTGAAGTAGCCTAAAGCGGCGAGCAGTTTCTTGTCGTTTTAGTCGCGTATGTGGATTCCAAGTTAAGCGTTTGTCAAGAAGAAGTCCTAGGTATCGGATCTGTTCAATAGGAACTAGTTGAGTGTTATTAAAGGATACTTTAGGGCAGGAAGTCAAAGGTTTACGGCGAAGGGTAAAGGTTATTTGATGGGACTTGTTGGAATTTATTTTTATTCTCCAGTTCTGACACCATACTTCTAGGTCTTTGATGTGGGCTTGAAGGGTATTTGAAGCAACAAATGGATCTTTATGAACTGATAACACGCAGGTGTCATCAGCATAGGGCAAGTTGGTTTAAATTCGTTAGGCTGGGGGTTGTAAGTGGCTTGAAAATAAATATATTTTTTATATAGATATTTTTTCTAAACATTATCTTTCTACATCTCCTCATTTGTTTTTTTTTAATTCGCTGTCTATTTCTAACCGTAATTCCATCTCTCTCTCTCTTTTTTTAGACATCACCTACTCGAAGCTCAATCTTCCGTTCCATTGTAATGGATGAAGCTACCCCTAAAATTACAAGGACAAATAAAATATAAAAAAGTACAATAAGGAATGACGGAAAGTGGATGCGAATAAATATAACTTTATTTTTGTATACTCCCTAGCACGAAATTAAAGGACGTTTAAGAGAAAAAAAAATATTTAAAAACATTTATTTTAATCATATTTAAAAAAAATAAATGTTATCATTGTTTATTTGGGCTTGATACAGGCGTGTAATGAAACTAACCAATGGTAGCACCTCTGTGTTTATTTAAATCAGTAGTTCTTCAGGTCATCGTCTTTTCAGCCACCTCGGAGGATTATCACCAATAGAAGATGATAGCTTGCGGGCCAGTGGGTTTGAGTGGACTGGTCTGGAATTAAAGGAGGTATATCTACTTAGGGCAAGTCGGCAACTAATGGGATATTCTGGTCTTTATGGTTTATTTCATTGGTGACAAAGTAGGATCTTTCGGAGAATTTTGGATTGCAAAGGTTGGATGGTGTGGTGGATCTTCACAGCTCAATCCTATAAGAGTGGTCCCATATGATGTTACACCCCATAAGCAGTGTAAGATCAGTATCAAACAGGCGTGTGAAGAAGGTGTTTATTTAAATTAGTAGGTCTCGAAGCCATCGTCTTTTCAGCCGTCTCGGATGAATGTCAGAAAAATATGGATATGAGAGGTTGTGAACAAGTAGGTTTGAGTGGACTGGTAGTTTGAAATTAAAGGAGGTATATTTCTTTTAGGCAAAGTGGGCAACTAATGGTATATTCAGGTCTTTATGAATTATTTCATTGGCGTCAACGATAGGGCTTTTAGGATCATTCAGAGGATTTCGGACTGCAAGGATTAGATTAGTGGAGGAATTAGATGGTCTGTTGGATTCCCATAGTTCAATTCCTAATGATGGTTATATAAATTAGTTTTTTGTAGTAAGTGGGAAGTTTTGAGCGTTTATCAAGAAAATGTTGTAATAAGCGGTATCTGAGAGCTGTTTCTGGTCGTTTCAGTCTGTTGTGAGGATTCAAAGTAAGACGTTTGTCTTTATGGAGTCCTAGGTACCTGATCTGTTCAACTGAGGTGAGTGGAATATTGCCAAAAGGATATAGTGGGACAGGCAGGCATAGGTTTGCGGCGAAGGGTAAAGGTAATTAGATGGGATTTAGTAGCATTAATTTTGATTCTCTATTTTGACACAATTCTTTAATGGAAGCAATGTGGGACTGAAGGGTTAGGTAAGCTACACTTAATTCATTATTAAAAATAAATTAATAAAATAAGGTATTAGGATAAAAGTTATGTTAGAGTGTCATTACTTCCAAGCACCTCGTCCGATTAGCATAGTAGCATTAAGTGACGTTAAATGATAAACAACAAACTTCCAAGCACCTACTTCATTTTCGTGTTATTGGGTATAAAACAGTATTTGAAAAAAATAACCTGAGTTTTCCACCTACTTGCCCCACCTAACAATTTTCAGCCTACCTTGGCCGTAAATATGTATGAAAAATGAGGTATACACTTTTTTTATATTAAACTGAGCACTAGAACAAATTAAAAAAAAATAAATATTTATGTTTTGAAGTCTTCGTAATTGTATCATTACATATCTGAAAGATATCCGAACCTCACTACCGAGATTAAATATATTAATCTGAACTAAGCCAATATCTCAACGATAAACATAAAGCAGCAGTGTAATGAAGAAAATATTACAATATAACAAATAATGCTGTGAATAAGTGAAAGAAGATGTAAAATGACAAATTACTAAAAAAGCCTTATATTTCTTATTTTTTGATGAGATAATACTTTAATATCAGATAGTCAATCTTTGCGTAACCCACATCCATAAAGTTCTTTTGTATTTTAATTTCGAATTTTGTACACAAACAACACTTAAAACTCTACATTGTTACTGGAGATATGATAAATCCTAAAACGGAAAAAAACAAGCAAACAGGTTGTTCTTTTTTTGAGGATAACCAATGTCACAGAAAGTAGCGAAGTGCATATCCGTTACTTTTCACCAGTTTTTTCTTACTTAGAACTATGAAGTTGCCGGTTTGATGAAACGTTGGTGGAAAAATTGAAAGCCCTATATTGTTTGTTTGTTTATTTATTTAACGTCACTTTATGCTACTATGGCTAATCGGACGATGCTACAGTGGGAGTCCTAAATTTTGCCTATCCAGGTTTTATTAGTAAAGGGATCTTTACAGGCTCGGGACCACCTTTTAACGTCCCCTCCGAAGGACGGCATAACTAAGGATTTTTTACTCCCGTTAAAAAATCCTAGGACCATCTGCGGGTTTGAGCCCGTGACCTTTGGCATAGGAGGCTGTTATGCTAGCCACCCAGCTTCAAGTGATCCCACCCTATATTGTTATTTTAGTGAAAGTAGTGGGGGATCGTTGGGCTACAGTGGCCAGAAATAGACAAATGTGGAATAATGTGACAAAAACTCTAACATTAAATAGATGGATGTAAATATATTCGCATAATTTTTTTAAGTACAACGGTGGTTCATAGAATTCCGAAAGGGAGACTTCAGCCTTGGAGACAAAGAAAGTCGTGGAAGGACTTTCTCTTTTGATGACGATTTTCTGCGGGTAATGCTGTTAGAAATCTCCAGAACAACTTTATCAGGGAAACGACCGTTGACGACCACCCCAAGGTGACTGGAAAGGTAAAAAGATTGAAGTTTGTGTTCCACAAACATTAAACGACCGCCAAAAAAAGTAACAGCTTTCTGAAGTTTGTGGTAAACTTCTTTGCCGTAATAAAAACGACCCTTTTCTACACAGAATTGTTACTTGTGATGAAAAGTGGATATTTTATGATAACAGTAGGCGTTCCGGACAATGGCTCGACAAAGGAGAAGCAGCAGAATGCTATCCAAAGCCCCCAACTCATCAAAAAGTAAGTGATGCTTACTATTTGTGGGGGCTTCATTTAATTTAATGCACTACACCTTCTTAAATGCTATAGAAACCATCAATGCCGAGTATCGGAAACTGGCAATAATGAAACCATATTTAGGCCCGTTATTGTTGCATGACAGCACTCACTCACATGTCTGTTACAAATACTGTTATTAGATTTAAGATTGGATATGAAACACTGCCACATCCGCCCTACTCTCCGAACCTCTCGCAAACTAACTTTTCAGGCTAAAAGAATAAATAAATCAACCGGTATTCATAAATCTCCCTAAAAATCTGCTGCGTGCAACACACATCTTTTACTCACCTTCCTTTTTAAAATCAAGTTTTAAATAAACTTAAAAAAATAAAACCTGTACCACTACAACCCATGAAGGGTCTTGGGCTCAGTACATATTGATATTCGTACGGTTTCTAGACCAACGGCAGTGCGATGAGGTTATTAAGCCTTGATCACGCTCAGCCAACCAGGTTTCCCCAATTTTTTTGGGTACCAACTTTATAGAGGCTGTTTCTGCCCCAGG
Organism: Piezodorus guildinii; assembly: GCA_023052935.1. Taxonomy (NCBI): domain Eukaryota; kingdom Metazoa; phylum Arthropoda; class Insecta; order Hemiptera; family Pentatomidae; genus Piezodorus; species Piezodorus guildinii. The sequence continues at coordinate 61,885,179 of CM041295.1, forward strand.
AGGGTTACCATACCCTAGGCTCGCCCTCCGACTGAATTACCAGAATAAGTACAATAATATTAATTTTTATTACAATTGAAACTTGTTTGAATGAATAAATGTATTGTGTATTGTAATTATCAGGTGATAACAAGCCTGAAAGGGCTGGTCAGCCTGTAATATTTTTTTAAAATGTGACAAAATGTATTTTTTATATATGTGCAATATGAAAAAATATTAAATATCCTTTGAAAATGGCAAAGGCCGAAACGTAGAGAGAAGGAAAAAAGAAATAAAAATGGACTAATTTAATTGAAAAAGAACTTAAAAATACAATAATATCCTGTCACAGCCGGGAATCAAACCCAGGACCCGGATAACAGTAGACTAGTGCTCTATCCACTAGACCACGCCGCTCCAAATAAAAACTTATCGTCGGAAAAAAAGGATTATATTATTGAGATGGGAAATTTTTACTTAGATTTTTTTTTTTTTTTTTTTTTTTTTTTTTTTTATTGAGATATATTACAATTTGTTACAAAATGAACAATAATAATATTGATAAGAGACCACATTCATACTATATATACATAAAATAATAATAATGGTCAAATTTCATAAAATATAACATAAATTCAAATATATACAATAAAATAATAATAATAAATAAAAAACAAAACAAATCGAAACATAAACCTATTATTGAGATAAATAAAAAGTTGGCAAATAAATAAACATCTTACACACAATCATAACTATATACAATATATACAATTGCTAAAGGGACCCCAGCAAGCGCTTTTCCCTCCACTTGTGGAGGAAAAAGCGGAATCCAAGAGATCCCAGCACCTCTATCTCAGCCGCATCACTGGTCTGAGCCAGTGGAGGCTGAGTTAGGGCGCTGTAGCCACAAACATACCGTACATGAGTGGAGGATCTGACCATTGTCAGAACTCCAGTTTAAATCTTTACAATAGGTCTCGTGGCCACTGCCGTTTCAATCTTCGAGGAGGATTGTAGGGATGGGTGGTGCTGGATAGGGATTGTGCTAGAGGGTTAGGATGATGACTAAGGTTCTGATGAAATTTGGAAAATTTGGATGGTACCAGGTCTAAAACAAACGGAATATTAAGGTCATGGTGTAGGGTACAGTTGGTAACGTAATAAGGAGCATTAACTATTGTTCGGAGGACTTTGGATTGGAAGGATTGGATGCGTTTAATGTTAGAATGTTTAGCTGTCCCCCACAGTTCAAGTCCGTAGGTCCATATAGGTTTTCAGTACTGTCTTGTATATTAGTAATTTGTTGTCAACTGTAAGATGAGATTTTCTGTTTAGTAGTCTGTATAACTGGCCGAATCTGCGGTTCTTTTCTTTTTAGTCTTGTATGTGGGTTCCACGTCAGTCTTTTGTCTAGTAAAAAGCCGAGATACCGGACTGTGTCTGAGGAAGGAAGCGGTATAGAATTGAAATTAACCGTTGGACAGGATTTGCGTCGAAGGGTGAATGTGACGTGAGTGCATTTGCTTTCGTTCACCTTAATGCGCCAAGCATTGCACCAGTCTTCGACAAGGGAAAGGTGCTTTTGGAGATTTAGCGATGCTGCTTCAGGATCGGAATTGGATGATAAAATGGCTGTGTCATCAGCAAATGTTGCCAGAAAGGTATTGGGGTCGGTAGGGATATCGGCGGTGAAGAGGATGTAGAGGACGGGTCCTAAGACGCTGCCTTGAGGAACACCGGCCTCAACAGTATATTGTTCGGAAAATTCGGAACCACAGCGAACTCGGAAGGAGCGGTTGGATAAATAGGATCTGAGGATTAGGTATAAGGATTGAGGTAAATGGGTTTTGAGCTTAAAGAGCAGTCCCGGGTGCCACACCCGGTCAAAAGCTTGAGCTACGTCCAGAAAGGCACCCGAACAATACTCCTTGCACTCAAGGGCGGAGGAAATATGGTCTACAACTCGGAGTCCTTGCTGAACCGTGGAATGTTGAGGACGAAATCCGAACTGATGTGAAGGAAAATTTTGAAATTTGGCTAGGATTCGTTTTAGTAGGAGCTTTTCGAAAATTTTTGAGAGGATCGGAAGTAGGCTGATAGGTCTGTAAGATGACGTGTTGTTAGAAGGTTTGCCTGGTTTTAGGAAAAGGATCATAGTTGAATGTTTCCATAAGAGAGGAAAATAGGTAGTGCGTAGGATACAGTTATAGAGATATGTAAGGAATGTAATGGCTTTAGGTGGAAGTTGTCTTAAGATTTGGGGAGTAAGGAGATCGTATCCAGGAGATTTGCGGAGAGGAAGCTTTTTAAGAAGATATCTGACCTCAGAGGGATTAACTGCTTTAGGTGGTAAGGATAGTGGTATTGGTGACGTGAGGAACTCTTCAACTGCTGCAGTATGGGTTGGATTAGGCTCTGGATGAGGAGTAAAAACTTTGGAAAGGTGCTGTGCGAATTCCTCGGCCTTATGCTTGTCAGAAGCAGCCCAGGAACCATCACAGCGCCGGAGAGGATGGGAAATGGTGTGGGATTTTAGGATTCTCTTCGTGACATTCCACAGGGAATTGTCACGAGTCGAGAGAGAGGAGAGGTAGGTATTGTAGGATTGGGAACGGAAGATCGCCAACTCCCGCTTTAATTTTCTACAAAAAAAATTATAGGAGCGGCGATCTTCTGGGTGGCGGGTGCGTTGCCATAATGTTCTAGCTCGACGTTTGCTGTTGATGAGGTCTGTCAGGTGTTGTGGTAAATGGCTTTTGTAAGGAATTATTTGGGATTGTTTGGGAGAGGAGGCAGTCCAGGCGGCTTGTTGAATAGCGGTTGTAAAGGAATATACGGCGTCGTCAAGGTCATTTGGGGTTTTGAGAATCACTCTGAGGTCAATATCATTAGTGAGAATTTCGCGGAAGAGGTTCCAGTTGACAGGGCCCCTAATGAATGACGGTGGGATAGGTTTAGGAATAGGTGTTATGGATACATTTAGAATCAATGGACTATGATCAGAGGATAGTTCATCAAGGCGAGCTATGGAAAAATTCAGAGAGCCTAATCCGCTGTGGATGAAGAAGTCGAGGATGTCAGGATTACGGTTAGGATCTGTTGGCCAGTAGGTAGGAGAATCGGGAGGTAGGAGATGAAAGCGTCGGGAGTTGAGTGCAGACTGCAATGTCCGTCCACGAGAATTGGTGGTTCTAGAACCCCACTGTTGGTTCTTAGCGTTTAAGTCTGCACCCAAAATGAAGTGATTACCCAAGGAGTTGAGGAAGGATCCAAATTGGGCAGAGGAAATGGGATGTTTAGGAGGGCAGTATGCTGATGCGATGATAAGCGGAAAGGAAAAGGCTTTGATAACGATGGAAGTTGCTTGTAGGTAATCGTGGGCGGAAATTGGGTGTAAGTGATGGGTGAGGGATCGGCGGACTATGACAGCAGTACCGGCATGGGCTTTGCCGTCTGGATGGTCTGTCCGGTATGTCGTGTATCCTGGTATTTTAAAGTACTGTTTAGTGGTTAGTCTAGTTTCAGTAATGAGTGCAACATCAATGTTTTTGTCCTGCAGTACGGCTGTAAGTTCGTCAGTGTGAGTTCTAACACCATTCGCATTCCAAAGGAGAATGGATAAGGAATTAGGTGAGGTCATTTATGGTTTTTTTAAGGCAGGAATGAGATTTGTTACGAGATTCGTAAGGAGTGATATTAGGGGCATAACAAGGGATTTAATTTCGGAAATAAAGGATGTCATCAAACTGGTAAGGTCTGTGGCGTTTGAAGGAGGAGGAATATGAGAGATTTGTGGTGGATTAGGATTCTTAGGATTGGTTACATTTTGAGAAAGAGGTATATGTGGAATGGATTGAGGTACATTTTGTAGTTCCGGCAGGGCCACGGCTTCAGTACTTTGATTCCCACCTCCAAGTAAGTGGGCAAATGATAAATTGGCATCAATAAGTTTTGAGGGTTCTCTTCTGTTTCTTACTTGTCTTGCTGTTTCATCCAGTACTTGAGGTTTTTGAAACCTGGTCCTCAGCTCCTTATAGATTTGGCATCCTTTATAGTTGGCCGGGTGGTCCTTCAGGCAATGAGCACATACAGCTGGTGTTGATTTTGGTTTTGTACACTCCACAGACTTGTGCTGTTCACCGCATTTCACGCATCGAGGTATGTGATGACAATAACTTTTAGTATGACCATATGCTTGACAATTATGGCACTGAATTATCTCTCTCTTTGTGTAAGGTTTTTCAACTCTTACACTGGAATAGTACAATCTATTGAGGTCATAGATTTTTTCAACTCCTTCAGCTGGTTCCAAATCCACAAAAAAGAGAGGTAGAGGAATTTTATCCTTTAGGACGTTAGTGACTTGCCGCACTTTATAGCCCATCTCCGTTAGTTCTTCTTTAATAGCTTCAACTGGTGTCGAGGGGTGTAAGTTTCTGATTACAACCCTTAAAGCTCTCTCTTGGCGTAGCTGATAGGTATGGAAATCTGCTTTGGTTTCAGTTAGGTATTTCACTATTTTTCTATATGTCTCGGCAGTAGTAGGAGATATTTTGGTATCATTGATTCTACTCATACAGTAGTAGCTGGTAGATTCGGTAATTTTGTTCAATTGCGCACACAACAACTGGAAATTTCTAATATTTTTGACAAATATTGGAGGAGGCCGTGGTTCACTAGGTATAGGAGTAGATTCCATGTTTTCTTTTTCATTATGTAAAATCTGAAAAGGATTTGGGGTGAAAAACGGCGATTCGTCAGTCATCCCTTGTGACGATGTGCCAGGTTGTGGTTCAGATTTTTACTTAGATTAAATAATAAAACAATAAAAAAATTTATCTAAAAAAATCATTCATGTTTATGCCATTTTTGTCATTCTAATGAACTTTGGAGTACTAGATCACTTTTTTTTCTTCTAAAATCTGTAGCTTTCCAACGGTATTTTATACATCTATAAGAATAGTGATTCATATTTGGAGAAACATATATGTATGGATATTTCTGCAGTTTTCTCGGTAGGCTATCAAATTCTTTCATATTTTATATTTACCTATGTTTTCTTAATCCTAACAAGCATAAATGGTCATTTTTTTTCTAATTAGCGAAAAGTATTTTAGTGGGAGGAAGCATAAACTGGAATTTTGCCTCTTTTTGTAAAAACCTGCTGTAACAACCCAGGCATATCATTGTCTTAAATATGAAATTTCAGTTTACTATGGCCTGTCGTTTTTGAGCTTGACGGCAAGTCTTGAAGTTAGCGGTGATTAAACAAACAGACTTGGTTATTTGAGCCCTAAAACATTCATTTCCGTTAAAAACCGGAATCAGACAATTTTAATGATCGCAATATTTCCTCTTATTATATATTTACTATATAGGTAAGTGAAGGAAAAATATGAAGAAAACTTTATAAACCTATAAAGAAAAAAGATCAACTGCAGATGAGTGTAAGGTAGTTTCTTGAGTGGTTTTAAACCGGTCTGTCATGAGGAAGTTCGCGTTCTAAACCGTGAAGAATAATAGTACACTTAAATAGTAATCGCATAAATACAATGAACATATAGTTTAAAAAATTGTAATAAATTATAGATAACGGTAGATTATTATAGAACGGTAAATAACAAAAAATGATTATTAATTAAGAAAATGAAGAAGATATTTTAAAAATGTATGTGATAGAGTTATAGTTTTAAATAACATGTTTGTCTAGAAGTTCCTCATTAGGTATATGTATGATATGAATACATCCATATAATTATGCAAGACAATTAACTTATAATGAAAAATACGTAACGTGTTTTAAGACTTTAGAGCTTATTTTTAAAAACCTGATGATAAGGAAGTGACCTCGAAATGTCATGAATCGTTCTAGGAATGAACGATAAATAAATACTGGAGGATGTGTTGGTGATTTAATTATTAATTTAAAATATTTACACAAATTATAATAAAAAAAATATAATTTATGTAATAAATAAATAATATAAATATGTTATAGAAATATGGAGCTGCGTAGTCTTGTGGATAAAATACTATTCTTCTGTTCTCGGGGTCCTGGGTTCAAACCTCGGCTGTGGTAGATTTATTTTGTTATTTCAGCAGTGGAGCGACCCTGTGTTATGGAGACCCTCCTGGGGTACACCAAATCTCTTAAAATTGGGTACCCAAACTTTAAGGAAAATGTGACAGCTGAGCATAGTTTTGTCCTAGCCACCTTCTTGTACGGCCATTGGTCTAGAAACAGTACGAATCACTGAACCCAAGACCCTCCATGGGTTGTGTAGGTACAGGTTTTTTATTTTATTTTAATATCGAACCATGGAATAATGTAAAAGTCATAGAAGAGTGGCGGAAAAGCTTTACACTTTAGCCATTGTTGTATATAATAATTCTATTGCTATATTATTTAATTATATTTTTACTTACTATAAGGTAATAAGAATTATTTTACCTGTCATATATAGTGTATAATATAAGCTAAAAATAAATTTATATAATAAAACACTTCAAGTTATAGGAAGTTTTCATCCCCTACTCTTTGAAGAGAATATATGATATGTAATCAAACCAATCCATCTAGTTAATGAATTCAGAAATTATGTTTTACAACGCTTGTTGTTTTGTCTGACCTTGAGACGTCAAATTGATCTATTCTTACCATTTTCTCAATTACACTGTTTTATTTTTTGGAATTACAACGATTAAAGATAATTTTTTTTTTTTTTTACGATTCACCTCCCAAACGTGGTTAAACTTCAGTTCCGAATGATCGGTGATTATATTTAGTTGAAAAAAAAATATTAAAGTTTTATAAAATGGTTATCTAATTACATGATTGCAATAATCCGACTGAAATCGCAACTGGGAGTGCTACCTAATTTAGTTATGTAAGAAAGATTGCACCTGTTGGAAAAGATACAGCTAGAAAATAAATTATAATTATGTCTACGATTCTAAGAACAGGATGTAATTAATCATTGATAACATTACCAAAAATATGGTGTGCCCAACAAACAAATTTCACGTTCCCTGCACTTTATGTTTTTAAAATAAACTAAAAGTTGTAAAAAAGAAATATATATCGCATTATAAAAAAAAAAAAAGTACCTCTACCACCCATAAAGTGTAGGTGCAGTACATATCGAGATTCGTGCTGTTCAAGGCCAACGGCAATGCAGGGAAGAAATTAGGCCGTGATAACGCTCCGTTTACCCCCCATTATCGGGTACCTACTTTATAGAGATTGGATGTGCCCAGCCAGTTGACTATTGCTCTATCCACTAAACCTCGCAGCTCCCGAAAAAATAATGATAATATGTAATATATAATATGTTCAAAGTGAGGCATTAAGGTCTCTTTCGTTTAAAGACAAAAACTTAAAAACGTTTAACTGTATGAGTGTGGAGAAGATACATTTGATCGTAAAAGGGAGGAATGTGCACATAAACCAGTTATTACAAGTATACCGTTGAAATTTCGGGTTTCATAATATTTGCTAAGTCGATAATAAATCATAATAAATTGTGACATTTATGTGAAAAAGCTAATGAGAATTCTGCTTTAGAATAACAAGAATAAATTAATTACACATATTTACGATCTTTACAAAAGAATGCAATTTATTACTTGGGCGACAAAACATACATAAATTAAAAATACGTAGGCGATGTGAGTCAAGGTGACGGAAAAAAATATACACCTTATTTCTTCATAGTCCTGCTGTTGTATTTAATAGTGTGAGAGTAATAAAGATTGTAATTAATTAACAAATTGATGATTAATTAATACATTACAGTTTTATCTCGTTCAATAGTCGTTATTATATTAAAATATCAATTATTAATTGATTAGCTTCTGTTGCTTAAACTTTATTTATTTTTTATTTTATTTATTTATTTATTTTTTACTTTTACTATTAGCCTTTAGGTAAAAAAATACCAAAGAAAAACATTTTTCTTCTACGATTTGTTTTTCTTTTTAGACGTTTTAGGGATATAATGTGAGGTTGCAGCTGGGTGGTTAGCATAACAGCCTTCCTAGGTCAAACCCGCAGGTGGTCCTAGGATTTTTTAATGTTAGTAAAAAATCCTTAGTTATGCCGTTCTTCGGAGGGGACGTTAAAAGGTGGTCCCGAGCCTGTACAATGTCAGGTACTCGTTGCAGATCCCTATACTAATAAAACCTGGATAGGCAAAATTTAGGACTCCCACTGTAGCATCGTCCGATTAGCCATAGTATCATAAAGTGACGTTAAATAAATAAACAAACAAACAAGGGATATTATGTCCACCTATTCAGAAAGAATTTTATAAACAAATGAAAAAAGCAAACTTTTTTTTTTCTGATCATAATTAGTATAATATAACGAATAGTTGTATAATATACCATAGGTGTGTGTGTGTGTGTGGTAAGACTAGCTCAAAAACGGAGAGCAATATAAAACTTTTATTTTTATTTATTTTTGTATGTATATTTTATTGAATTTTACAACTGTATATTACATAAATACAATAAGTAAAAGTGATGAATTATAATAAAAGGCGTATAAGGCTTGTGAAGAAACTACCCAGCGGTAGTACTTCGATGTTTATTTAAGTAAGTAGATCCCGAGGCCATCTTCTTTTCAATCGCCTCGGAGGGTTGTCAGGATAATGCGAGGTTGATAGGTTGCGGACAAATATGAGTTGGGAGTTTGGAATTAAAAGTGGTATATCTGGTACGAGAAAGGTCTGCCACAAATGGGATATTAAGTTCGTTATGGATGATTTTATTTGTGACGAAATAAGGAGCATTTAGGATTTTGGATTGTAAGGATTGGATGCGGGAGGAATTAGATGGCTTATTAGAGCCCCAAAGCTCGATTCCATATGTCCAGATTGGTCTGATGACAGTGATATAAATGAGCTTTTTGTAGTGAATTGGAAGTTTTGAACGTTTGTCTAGTAAGTGTTGTAGTAATCGGTATCTACGGGCAGTTTCCTTTCGTTTTAGTCTCGTGTGAGGGTTCCATGTAAGACGTTTGTCAAAATGGAGTCCTAGGTATCGGATTTGTTCAACAGGTATGAGTGGCGTATTATTAAAGGATACGGTAGGGCAGGAGGTCATCGGTTTTCGACGAAGGGTAAAGGTAATTTGGTGGGATTTTTTAGGATTTATTTTAATCCTCCAGTTCTGACACCATGCAATATAAAACTGAAATTTCATACATCAGAAGAGTATGATTACAGATTATTTTGACCTGGGATGTTACAGCTACTTTTTCATCAAAATTGGTAAAACAGAAGAGCCACTTTATATCATTATTACGAAAACGGAACAAAAGATATTGATTAAACTCGCTCTATCGATGTAAAATTTAATTGGCTTAATATGATGTAGGTTTCATTCTGATGGAAATAGTCTGACAGGGCTTAAATTCCGATATTCGAAATTGTGTCCTTTTAAAATACCTTCAATTTTATACATTGTAACTATCAACCACATAACATTGATACAAAACGGGAAAATATACTGCTTGAACGAATTGGATAACCAACTAAAGGAGAAAAGAGCAAAAATATTTCTTTAGGTAATTTTTGTGTTTTAAAAATAAGAACATACATAACTGATGTATAATACACCGCTGGAAAGCTAAAGATTTTAGAAAAAACATCACCTTATGCACATAGTTGTAAACGGCGATGGAGAGGGATGAAAAGGGGATAACACTTGGTTAATTTGAAACTCAATATAACCCTTAAAACTATTTTCGACTCTAAATTTATTTAAAAGTTTTTTAAATGATTTTAAAATTGGAGATAATAAATAGTTGCGCTCAATGGTTGTTAATCGTTATTCTTATTTAAAAAACAAACAAAAAAACACATTGTTTTGATGTTACTGCACCTCTTATAATGCTTTTATTAAGGTTTTATCATATTTTTAGTTTTTGCTTCTTTTAGATATCTGAAAAATTACCAGTCATAAGAATTATATCAAAACATACTTTCGTAGCAACCAACTTAAAATGGCTCTAAGACAGGAAGTATTAGCTTAAAAGATGTTTTCTTCACTATTTTAAATCCAGATTATGGTAAAAAAATGAAAATAAAATATGGGAGCGAAGTTAAGAAAGAAGGAAAAGTTATGTTTAATTATCAAGTATCGGAGTAGAGCTATGGGGCTCTACCAAACCATTTAATTCTCGTATCCAATCCTTACAATCCAAATTCCTTCGTAAAATCCTTGACGCTCCTTACTTTGTTGCAAATAAGCTCATCCATTAAGACCTTAAAATCCCATATGTTACAGAATTAGGCCGAACCAGATATCAATCATTCCATGAAAAACTCTATTTCCACTATAATCCACTAGTTTCTATTCTACCATCCTCTTCGATTCCTGATAATTCTCCGAGGCGTCTGAAAAGAAGATGGCCCCGAGACCTTCTAGTTAAAAATATTTTTAGAGTGATGCCGATGGGTGGCGTCTCTTCATGTATTTCATGTCAGATTACTATATCCATCACATTTACTTGTTGTATGTCATAATACCGTTGTAAATATCAATAAATATGTTTAAATTGAAAAAAAAAATGATCAAGTATAGATGTTACTACATTTATAAAATGCATTAATTAAGAGTACATTGATAACAAAATATAAAATCTAGATAGTTTTAAAATTTAATGTCTTTTAAGTAGCAATTTAATATTATTTTTAACCAGATTTACATGCAAGAGACAGTGACGTTAGCATATTTAATTCTTATTATCACCTGGATCAATATTTTGTGCATCTAATAATTGCAGCTGTTTAAATATTCTGAGTTTATTTTAAATATAGTTTGTTTTCAATTTGCATCGCTGTGTTTTTACGCTACAGTATACCTTTTCTCCTTTTTTTATAATTTTATAAATGTGTACTTGCACAGAAATATCTCTTAATAGATATACATTATTATATAATATAGAAAAATAAAAGTCATATTCCAATCCCCTTTTACAGCTACTTCGCTAGTCTACTGTTCTCCGGGTCCTGAATTCGAATCCCGGCTATGAGAGAATATTATTTACTCTGTTAATTTCGCCGGGGGTTAACCCTAGGGTATGGAGATACTCCTGTGGCAGCCTCTTTAATTTGGGTACCCGAATTGGGGAAAAACCTGGCGGCTGAGCGTGATCGCGGCCTAATCGCCTTATTGCACGGCCGTTGGCCTAAAAACAGTACAAATCCCTATCTGTAGTGAGCCCAAGACCCTTCATGGGTAGGTAGGTAGGTTTTTTTTTTTTTTTTTCAGCTACTACAGCACCTACTGGAAAAATGTCCATTCTTTACATAACAACTCTTCTCCACTCTTCCACGGCTCATTTACATGACTATCATAAAGCCGATCGGGACTTACGGAGGTGAGCTTTGGGAGTCTACTAAACCATCGAATTCTACTCGTATCCAATCCTTACAATCCAAAATCATCAATGCTCCTTACTTCGTCATGAATAAACTCATCCACAATAATCTGTATATTCCATGTGTTGCTAATTTGGGCCTAACTAACTAACTAGATACCACCCTTTTCATGAAAAACTCCATTCCCTCTTCAACCCACTAATTTCTATTTTTGCTTCCCCTTCGATTCCACACACACACACACACACACACACACACACACACACACACACACACACACACACACACACACACTCACACTCACACACACACACACAGATATATATATATATATATATATATATATATATATAAATAAATAATTTTATTCTGGGACTGGGTCCCTTTAGAATAACAAGTTTGTACAGTTTAAATATACAATATGTCTGGCCAATAGACAAGATGAACATGATTAACTACTATTTACAATAATTGATGAATTTGTATATAACATAAAATAAAAATAATCTTCAGAAGCTAATTTATGTTAGAAAAAAATGAGAAATATATGATTTGATAACAGAATCCAAATTAAAAAAACAAAAAATTAAATAAAACAAAAATAATTAGTAACATGTACTAATACTTAGTATTCTTAAAATAACATTAACTCTGAAATAATAATGGATCTATATTAGACCAAGAATTAATGAAAGATAATACAATTAAAACATAAATAAAAATAAAAAATACAAATATAAGAAATGAAATCTTCCAGTAACAATATAAAATATAAAAATAAAAATAAGATATAAAAAACTAAACAAATACTGTAAAGATTGAACCAAAGGAAAAAAAATTATATAAAAATATATTTCATATTTAAAATATATGTCAGGCAGCGTCATTTTGGGATGTTAGAAGGTGCTGGAAAAGAAGGAATTTAAATGTAGAAAGGGAAGGAGCATGGCGGATGTTTGATGGAAGGGAATTCCAGAAACTAGTAGAACGGGCCAGAAAGGAGCATTTGTATTTTTTTGTTCTGTGGGAAGTGATATAAAGGTTGGAAAAACGGGATCTAGTCTCTAGTGGGTGAATTGAAGGTTTGAACTGTAGGAGATTGTAGATATATGGAGGGTGTTGTGAATTAATGGTTTGGTATAGGAAAGATCCTAGGAAATATTGCCTACGGGTAAGAGGAAAGAGCCATTTTGATTCGGTATAAAGATGGGATACATGAGACCGCCTCGATGAGCCAAAGACAAATCTTAAAAAACAGTACATAATTAACTTTAATCGTTTCTCTAGCATCATCGAGAGGCCATCATATACCATTCATCCATAATCAAACTGAGGGAAAATTAGAGAGGATACAAGGAGCTTGCGAGTGGAATAAGGGAGAACATGGCGGGAACGATGGAATAGTTTAAGAGTACTGATTGACCTTCGGGAGATTTGGGCCACATGTGGTTTCCAGGATAAGGTTTGGTCAATATGGATGCCTAAATTTTTTACCGAGGAACTGAATGTGATGGGATGGGCGTTCAGAAATAAGGTAGGAAGAGAGGGAATAGATGTAAGGAGGGAATTGGATCCAATGATGATTGCCTGAGTTTTCCGGCGTTTAACCTTAGTTCGTTCTGATTCGCCCAATAGCAGATCCTGTCCAGGTCTTCTTGAATACTCGTAAACGCGGCTAATAACTCAAAGGGAGGAAAGGATAGGTAAATCTGAACGTCATCGGCATATAGGTGGTAGGAGCAATGGAGGATTGAATTAGGAAGATCATTTATAAAGGTATTAAAAAGGATAGGAGAAACACTTGAACCCTGGGCAACTCCTGAAGAAACGGTAAGAAAAGGAAGATAAAGGTTTGTTGGGAATTTGAACTGCTTGGGTACGGTCAGAAAGGAAAGACTGGAACCAGAGAATAGAGCTGTAGGAAAAGGAGAGAGATTTTAGTTTGGAATTAAGGATAGAATGGTTCAAAGAATCAAACGCTTTAGAGAAGTCAAGGAGAATTAGAACTGTCAGCTGTTTGTTGTCCATTGCAGTGTATATGTCTTGAGTGATTTTAGTAAGAGCAGATTGAGTGGAGAAACCAGATCGGAAACCGGATTAGGAAGGATTGATTGATTTGGATTCTTCGAGGAATTTTGACATTCGGGATTGGACTAGTCTTTCTAAAGGTTTAGAGAGATTAGATAAGATGGAGATTGGGCGGAAGTCTTTAGGAGTTGTAGGATTTGGAATTTCGTTAATGGGATGGATTATGGCTTTTTTCCAAGAGGTAGGAAATACTGTATTTTCCAGGGAAATATTGTAGATGAAAAGAAGCACTGGCAAAATTTCTGGGAGACAAAGTTTTATTAATTTAACAGGGATTCCGTCAAAGCCAATAGAGTTTGTGTGAGATTTCATAATTGAGGTGATTAAGTCAGTTGGTGAGATGTCAGAGAAAAAGGAGTTTTCTGAGCTAAAGGATGGAACTGAGAGATGGTGATGATGAATTGTAAGAGGACAAAGATAGAAAGTGGGAGTTCAATTCTTCAGGTGAGACTGGAATGTCTGAAGAGGTAGTGGATTTACAGAGGGAGAGTTTTCGAAGGAGTTGCCATTTAGACTTAGGATCGGGGATAGAGGAAAGGGCTTCGTGGAAATAATTGGATTTCGCTTGTCTGACTCTTGATTGTGTCAAGTTACGCAGTACCCTGAACGCTTGGTAGTCATCCTAATATATATATAAAAGGAAAATAAAAAAATATTATGAGCAATAATAGAAAAAATATTCAGCACATGTGCAATAAGGTGATTTCAATGGGTAGTTTCAAATGCCACGTAACTCATACAGTAGTATCTTTACTGATAAAACTGAACGCCTGTAAGCCGAACCGTTTAACTGCGTTAAGGGATAGAACTATAAATAAAAAGTGTATAGTGGGACAATACATTCGAAATCGACAAGACCTTGCCGTTTGACATTTTTGATTTTCATGATTTTTTTACCAGTTATTCTCTATCCTTTCCTAAACATAAAACTCTAAATAAAATATTTTTCTGGCCAATACTTTTAGCGTTGCCGCAGTTTTAAGCGAGCTTCGTGGCTGAAAACATGTATTGGGAAAATCTTTCTAATTCTTGTAATTTTGTAGATATCAAATCAAAACAAACACTAACAATAAGATAAGGACATGCTTTGTATTTTCGTTCCCAAAACTCAAATAGTGAAGAAAGTGGTTTAAAAATTCTCGAAATGAATAAAAAACAAGATTTTTAGCGAGATAAAAGTATATAAAGGAAAGGATACTTACCTTTGATTATTTTTCCTAAATAGCTTAGTAATTGTCCTACTTGTAAAAATTTCGATCTTGAGAACATATTCCTTTTTTGTATATGTTTGCACGGAAATATCTCAAAAGGGACAGGGTTAAAAAAGTGTGAAATTAATACAGATTACATATCTATAACGATGAGTTTAAGTGATGTAAATTTGGTTATTGAGACTGAGCTGGTTCCAGAGTTATAAAATTCTCTTCACAATTAAAATAACCTTTTATATTAAAAATATTAAATAATAAATATATAAATATAAATATATATACATATAAATATAAATATGAGAGTACTTCATATAATTTTGTTCCTTACAACACGTTACTACTTAAGTAGCCAAGACAATGGTTTAAAAATTCAAGAAAATTTACATAAACTGAACCTTTTTAAGCCCTATAAAAAGGAACGTAAGAAATAAGTCTCAGGCTTATTTTTGTTCTTGTATAGTCTTATCATTGCACTACTTGCTGTAGCTTTTTTGATCGTATAATCATTGTCCTTTTTTTAATATAATTAATATTGCCAAGCGCAGCAAAATTAAAAGATTGTCGTGTAAGGGACTGAATTAAAACTTATGAAACTTGCACAGATTATACCCCTTAATGATAAGTACTGTATGATAAAATTTAGTAGCTGATGCTCAACTGGTTCTATATTAATTTGGTTTGCTTTTAGTCGAGAACTAAGATAAGATGAGGGCAACTCTGGCAAGGCAGTAGTATTTGATGTTTTATATTTCGAAAACAAACTGAGTCTCATCTACTAGATTTGTTTGTTTATTTAACGTCCCTTTATGATGCTCTGGCTAATAGGACGATGCTACAGTGGGAGTCTTAAATTTTGCCTACACAGGTTTTATTAGGATAGGGATCTTTAAGTACCTGACATCGCTCAGGCTCGGGATCACCTTTTAACGTCCCCTCCGAAGGACGGTCTAATTAAGGATTTTTTACTCCTATTAAAAAATCCTAGGGCAACCTGCGGGTTTGAACCCGGGGCCTTGGGCATAGAAGGCTGTTATGCTAACCACCATGCTATGGGTGACCCCATCTACTAGATTTAATTCTATAGTAATTATCATATCGAGATATAATCAGTGCAAGTTTTAATTCGGCCCCTTTTACGATATACAGCTTAAAATTTTGCGGTACTAGGCAATAACCAGTCTTTGAAAATTATATAAAAAAAAAGACAATATTTATGCGAACAAAATTTCTACAGGTATTGCAATGATAAGACTATACAAGAAAAACAAATGAGGCGTGAGAATCCTTTCTAACCTTCCTTGTTATAGCTCACAAAACGTTTCAGTTGATGTAAATTTTCTTGGCTACTTAAGTAACGTGGGGAGCCCGTGGCTGAGTGGCTAGCGCGCTAGTCTCTCATGCTACAGGTTCTGAGATCGAATCGCAGTCCCGGCGGAGCTTTTATAAGGATATAAAATAATGTGGATTCACTCACAACCTCTCCCCCGGGTATGTGATATCCGTCAGCCAAAGGGTGGCCACTCACAAAATTAGTCGTAGGGAGTGATGACCCTACACTAACACGCGCTCGATGATAACAGTCATACGTTACATCGTCTCTCAGATTTTTGCTTTTTTCAGTAGGAATTCGCTTGAATTCAGTCTGGAGAACATCACTAGACCTCAGGAATACTACGGCAGTGAATATTGGAGAAATTTCGGTAAGCAAAGTTATAATTTACTTTGTACAATCACGAAAAAGTGAAAGGAGGGTCACTGATCAGCTGATTGCCGCTAGCTCGGCAAGCTCGGGCTTGCTTTTCGTTAACTTATCTTTCTTTTATCTTTAATTCTTATCTCATTATTTATTTATTATTATTATTTTCTTAATCAATGAGATATTTCCATCAAGTCATGTCCTCAAAGTCTGCAAGTAAAAGATCTAGATCTGCAGGTTCTAACTCGTCTCCTACAAAACAGAGACCCCGCCGTGAACAAAATAAAAAAATAATTTCACCAGCGACCGCGTCAGCTACCTCATTAGGATCTGAACCACAGCCCAGCACATCATCACAAGGAATAACTGATGAATCCCCGTTTTTTACACCGAATCCATTTGAGATCCTCCAAAATGAAAAAGAAACCATGGAATCTTCTCCTATACCCAGGGAACCACTACCTCCACCAATATTTGTTAAAAATATTAAAAATTTTAAACTGATGTGTGCGCATTTAAACAAAGTAACTGATCCTAATAGTTATTATTGTATAAGTAGAACCAATGATACTAAAATATCTCCGACTACTGCTGAAACCTACAGAAAGATTGTAAAATATCTGACTGAGACCAAAGCTGACTTTCATACTTATCAGCTGCGCCAGGAGAGAGCATTAAGGGTCGTAATCAGAAACCTACATTCCTCAACACCCGTTGAAGCTATCAAAGAAGAACTGACAGAATTAGGATTCCAAGTGAGGCAAGTCACCAACGTTCTAAAAGATAAAAGTCCACTGCCTCTATTCTTCGTGGACTTGGAACCATCAGCAGGAGTCGAAAAAATCTATGACCTCAGTAGACTGTACTATACCCGTGTAAAAGTTGAAAAACCTTACACAAAGAGGGAAATAGTTCAGTGTCATAACTGTCAGGCATATGGTCATACCAAAAGTTATTGCCATCACATACCACGCTGTGTGAAATGCGGTGAACAGCATAAAACAGAAGAATGTACAAGATCAAGATCTACACCCGCTGTATGTGCTCTGTGCCTCAAGGACCACCCGGCTAACTACAAGGGATGTGAAATCTACAAGAAACTCCGAACCAGATACCAAAAACCTCAGGATCCGAATGAAACAGCTGTACCAACCAGAAGCAGAAGAGAACCATCTAAACTTGTAAATTCTAACGTATCATTTGCCCACTTGCTTGGAGGTGGAAACCAGAATCATGAAGTCGAGGCACTGCCGGAACAACTTTTTCCTCAACTTTCTCAATCTATTGTACAACAATCTATCCCACAAAGTTTACCTAATCTTCAAAAAACTCCTCAACATCAAATTTCTCATATCCCTCCACCATCAAACGTCACAGATCTTACCAGTCTAATGACATCGTTCATCTCCGAAATCAAATCTCTTGTTATGCCGCTTATATCACTCCTTACAAATCTAGTATCAAATCTAATCCCTGCCTTGAAAAATCCTTAAATGAATTCACCTAACTCCTTATCCATTCTCCTTTGGAATGCGAATTGTGTTAGAAATCATACTGACGAACTGACAGCGTTGTTGCAAGACAAAACAATCGATGTTGCACTTATAACTGAAACAAGACTAACGACTAAACAGTACTTCAAAATACCGCAATACATGACATACCGTACTGACCACCCAGACGGTAAAGCCCATGCCGGTTCTGCTATCATTGTCCACCAATCCCTCTCTCATCATTTACTCCCACTTCCCACCTATGATTTCCTACAAGCCACAGCCATAGTAATCAAGACTTTTTCCTTTCCGGTAACCCTCACATCTGCATACTGCCCTCCTAAACATTCCATTTCCAATTCCGAATTTGTATCCTTCCTGGATTCCATAGGAAATCGTTTCATTCTGGGTGCAGACTTAAACGCCAAGCATCAGCAGTGGGGTTCCAGAACCACGAATTCTCGGGGACGAAATTTGCTGTCTGCACTCAACTCCCGAAATTTTAATATCCTGCCTCCTGACTCCCCTACCTACTGGCCAACCGATCCTAACCGCAATCCTGACATCCTCGACTTCTTTATCCACAGCGGATTAGGCTCCCTCAACTTTTCTGTAACTCGCCTTGATGAACTATCCTCAGACCATAGTCCACTGATCCTAAAAGTATCTCTCACTCCAATTCCAAAACCCATTCCACCATAATTCATCCGAGGTCCTGTCAACTGGAACCTTTTCCGCCAAATCTTGACCGATAATATTGACCTCAGAGTAACCCTCAAAACCCCAGATGACCTAGATAATTCCGTCTATTCCTTTACCACCGCCATCCAACAAGCTGTCTGGACTGCCTCCTCTCCTAAACACCCCAATATAAATCCTCACCAAAATCATTTTCCACAACATATTATAGACCTCATCCATACCAAACGCCGAGCAAGATCATTATGGCAGCGCACCCGACACCCAACAGATCGCCGCTCCTATAACTTCTATTGTAGACAATTGAAGAGGGAGTTGGCGACCTTCCGTTCCCAGTCCTTTAATTCCTACCTCTCCTCTCTATCAGCTCGTGATAATTCCCTGTGGAATGTCACGAAAAAGATCCTAAAATACCATCAAGTTTCCCATCCTCTCCGACGTGGTGATGACTCCTGGGCTGCGTCTGATGAAGATAAAGCCGAGGAATTCGCCACACACCTCTCCAAAGTTTTCACTCCTCACCCGGAATCCCACGCCAATCACACCGCAACAGTGCAAGACTTTCTTATGTCACCAATTCCACTTTCCCTACCTCCTAAAGCTATTAATCCCTCTGAGGTCAAATATCTTCTCCAAAAACTTACCCTCCGTAAATCTCCTGGACACGATCTCCTTACTCCCCAGATCCTCCGACAACTTCCGCAGAAAGCCATTATATTCCTTACTTATATTTACAACTGCATCCTACGCACCACCTATTTTCCTCTGTTATGGAAACATTCCACTATCATTCTTTTTCTAAAACCAGGCAAACCTTCCAACAACACTTCATCCTACAGGCCTATTAGTCTACTCCCCATCCTCTCAAAAATCTTCGAAAGGCTTCTTCTTAAACGTATCCTACCCATATTAGAATCTCAAAATCTTCCTTCCCATCAGTTTGGATTCCGTCCTCAGCATTCCACAGTTCAACAGGGTCTCCGAGTTGTAGACCATATTTCCTCAGCTCTTGAATGCAAAGAGTATTGCTCTGGTGCGTTTCTGGACATTGCGCAAGCTTTTGACCGGGTATGGCACACTGGATTACTCTGAAGAAAGCTTGAAAGCTGAAAACCCATTTACCCCAGTCTCTATACCTCATTCTCCGATCCTATCTCTCAAACCGTTCCTTCCGCGTTCGCTGTGGTGTAGAATTTTCTAACCTTTATCCCGTTGAGGCCGGTGTTCCTCAAGGCAGCGTCTTGGGACCCGTCCTCTACATCCTTTACACTGCTGATATTCCTACACATCCTGATACCTTTCTGGCAACTTTTGCAGACGACACCGCCATCCTATCATCCAGTTCCAATCCTGAAACAGCATCCTTAAACCTGCAAAGACACCTTTCTCATATCGAAGACTGGTGTAATGCTTGGCGCATTAAGGTGAACGAAGCCAAATGCAAACACGTAACCTTCACTCTTCGACGAAACTCCTGTCCGCCAGTTTACTTCAATTCCATTCCAATTCCTCCTTCAGATACAGTCCGGTATCTTGGCTTACTATTAGACAAAAGATTGACTTGGAACCCACATACAAGACTTAAAAGACAAGAACTCAACCGACGATTCGGACAGTTATACCGACTACTCAACAGAAAATCTGAACTTACAGTTGACAACAAATTATTAATCTACAGGACAATACTGAAGCCCATCTGGACCTACGGACTTGAACTGTGGGGGACAGCTAAACGTACTAACATCAAACGCATTCAATCCTTTCAATCCAAAGTCCTCCGTACAATAGTAAATGCTCCATATTATGTTTCCAACTATACCTTGCACCACGACCTTAATGTTCCTTTTATTTCAGACCTGATTCCATCCAAATTTTCCAAATTCCACCAGAATCTCATTCATCATCCTAATCCTCTAGCTCAATCCCTATCCAGCCCCACCCATCCATACAACCCACCTAGAAGGTTGAAACGGCAGTGGCCTCGTGACCTCTTATAACATGTATATTGGAGTTCTAGCATTGGCTAGATTCTCCACTCACGTGCTGTATGCTTGTGAATTGTATATAGGTATGAGTGACTATTGTATATATTTTTGTTGATTTTATTTTGTATATATGTATATTTTATTATTATTATATAAATTTATAGTATTGTATATATCGTGTGAATGTAGTATGAATGTTGTACTTTATCACTATTAAAAATGTCCTGAATTGGACAGATTGTAATATTGCTCAATGAATAAAAAAAAAAAAAAAAAAAAAAAAACCTTTGATTATTTTTCCTAAATAGCTTAGTAATTGTCCTACTTGTAAAAATTTCGATCTTGAGAACATATTCCTTTTTTGTATATGTTTGCACGGAAATATCTCAAAAGGGACAGGGTTAAAAAAGTGTGAAATTAATACAGATTACATATCTATAACGATGAGTTTAAGTGATGTAAATTTGGTTATTGAGACTGAGCTGGTTCCAGAGTTATAAAATTCTCTTCACAATTAAAATAACCTTTTATATTAAAAATATTAAATAATAAATATATAAATATAAATATATATACATATAAATATAAATATGAGAGTACTTCATATAATTTTGTTCCTTACAACACGTTACTACTTAAGTAGCCAAGACAATGGTTTAAAAATTCAAGAAAATTTACATAAACTGAACCTTTTTAAGCCCTATAAAAAGGAACGTAAGAAATAAGTCTCAGGCTTATTTTTGTTCTTGTATAGTCTTATCATTGCACTACTTGCTGTAGCTTTTTTGATCGTATAATCATTGTCCTTTTTTTAATATAATTAATATTGCCAAGCGCAGCAAAATTAAAAGATTGTCGTGTAAGGGACTGAATTAAAACTTATGAAACTTGCACAGATTATACCCCTTAATGATAAGTACTGTATGATAAAATTTAGTAGCTGATGCTCAACTGGTTCTATATTAATTTGGTTTGCTTTTAGTCGAGAACTAAGATAAGATGAGGGCAACTCTGGCAAGGCAGTAGTATTTGATGTTTTATATTTCGAAAACAAACTGAGTCTCATCTACTAGATTTGTTTGTTTATTTAACGTCCCTTTATGATGCTCTGGCTAATAGGACGATGCTACAGTGGGAGTCTTAAATTTTGCCTACACAGGTTTTATTAGGATAGGGATCTTTAAGTACCTGACATCGCTCAGGCTCGGGATCACCTTTTAACGTCCCCTCCGAAGGACGGTCTAATTAAGGATTTTTTACTCCTATTAAAAAATCCTAGGGCAACCTGCGGGTTTGAACCCGGGGCCTTGGGCATAGAAGGCTGTTATGCTAACCACCATGCTATGGGTGACCCCATCTACTAGATTTAATTCTATAGTAATTATCATATCGAGATATAATCAGTGCAAGTTTTAATTCGGCCCCTTTTACGATATACAGCTTAAAATTTTGCGGTACTAGGCAATAACCAGTCTTTGAAAATTATATAAAAAAAAAGACAATATTTATGCGAACAAAATTTCTACAGGTATTGCAATGATAAGACTATACAAGAAAAACAAATGAGGCGTGAGAATCCTTTCTAACCTTCCTTGTTATAGCTCACAAAACGTTTCAGTTGATGTAAATTTTCTTGGCTACTTAAGTAACGTGGGGAGCCCGTGGCTGAGTGGCTAGCGCGCTAGTCTCTCATGCTACAGGTTCTGAGATCGAATCGCAGTCCCGGCGGAGCTTTTATAAGGATATAAAATAATGTGGATTCACTCACAACCTCTCCCCCGGGTATGTGATATCCGTCAGCCAAAGGGTGGCCACTCACAAAATTAGTCGTAGGGAGTGATGACCCTACACTAAAAATTTCATCGTGAAACGTGAGTGTAAACTCGTAGGAATTTACACCGCGAGGCCCTGGGCCTACACAGCCTGTCGCGCCTCTGGAAGACTTAGATAACGTGTTGTAAAGACCAAAATACTCTTATCATCATTATAGTTTTTGTTTTGTTAACAAATATGCAACATTACTGGAGTTTATAATTTTTAAAGAAAACGTTATTTTAACAGTGAAGAGAATTTTAAAAACCCAGAACCAGCTTAGTCTCATAGACCAAATTTATATCAGTGTATAAGTTTTATAATTTTTCACTGAGTCCCTTTTGAGACATTTTCGTGTAAACATAGCTAAAAACGAATTTTTGCCAATTATGAAAATTCATTCACAAAAAAGGACTATGTTCTCAAGATCGAAATTTTTTACAGCAAGTAGGACTATGACTAAGCTATATAAGAAAAATAGTTAAAAGTGAGTTTCTTTTATATTGTATATTTTTATCTCGTTATAAGTCTCATTTTTTTTCCATTTTTGAGAATCTTTTTAACAGTTTTCTTCACTATTTAGGTTATGAGTTACGGGGACAACAAATATACAAAGCCTGCCCTTATCTTATTGTTAGTTTTTTGTTTTGATTTGATATATACAAAATTACAAGAAATAGTAAGATTTTCCCAACACACGTTTTCGCCGCGAAGCTCGCTTAAAACAGCTGCAATGCTAAGAGTATTGGCCAGAAAAATATTTTATTTAGGATAGAGAGTAACTGTCCAAAAAATCATGAAAATCAAGAATGTAGTGCGGCAAAATTAATGTAAATTAGACAATTTTAAATTGATTGACCCTTATTCTTTCTTAATAAGGACACACAAAGAATGAATAAATTGTTTTTAACATAAAAATTAAAAAGATTCTTTTAAAAAATTTAAGCCGTTGCTTTATTTCTATACATCTGAAAAAAAAAATGTTTTAATATGGCTATGGTAAATTTATCCTGTGACTTTGATATATCGATATATTTATTCTGAAAATTGTAAATTAAAAAAAAACTGATGAAAAACGTAATTTTTTTAAAGAACGATTTATGTGTGTTTTCTGAACGTGATCGGTAAATAGTTGTCTCAGTTTGTAATTTGTGACTCTGAATATCTTGTTATTGTCGAGTCTATGTGCTTATTCTATAGGCTCGATTTTTTAAATATGAATAGTGTTGGCAACTTTAATAATTATTTTTATCGAACATATATTATGAAGTAAATGAGCATATTTTCAAAATTCTCATTGCAATTTTATCGTTTCGTAATCATCAACAGATTAGGAATGAATCTGATGCAAACCATGGATAACAAAAACTCAAAATGTCCTCCCTAGCCGTTGAAAATCGGACTGTAGGTTTTATGAGCTTTTTTGGTCCACCTAAGGTCTAATATCGGCTTTCACAATATGACGATATACTCGTCATATATAAATATATATATATTGGTTCGATAAATATTAGGCCGTTTTACAAAAGAAATCTTGGATATATGTTTTTAAACAATTTATTTAATTTCTAGTCATCGCAACGTTTCAGCCTCTAGGGCCACTCTCAAGCTTCTGTAATCAATTAAAGTTTCATTGCATTTACAGAAGCTTGAGAATGGCCCTAGAGGCTGAAACGTTGCGATGAATAGAAATTAAATAAATTGTTTAAAAACATATATCCAAGATTTCTTTTGTAAAACGGCCTAATATTTATCGAACAAATATTCAAACAAAAGAACATTTACGACAATGATGAGAAAAAAAATATATATATTGAGTTGTGTCTCATGAAATGTCCGTTTTCAAGGTAAAGAATTTTTATTAAGAATACGATATGAAAAAAAGATAATTTTATTCGAAGTATTTTATTCCCAACGTGACATCAACTTTTTTATCCCCGAACTGAAAAACTATGAGCTTAGAAGTGAAACAAAATCTGAAAACACACTTTTCACTTGATCATCATTTTCAAAAAGTTTACCTTTGACGAAGTTGTTTAAATTCCTGAACAGGTGGTAATCTGCTGGAGACAACTCGGGAGAATATGGTGGGTGCGGAAGAACTTCGTAGCCCAGTTCTTTCAATTTTTGCACGGTATGTTTTGAAACACGATATCTAGCGTTGTCGTGTAAGAGTATAGGACCCTTCCGATTTACCAATCCAGGTTATTTTTTTAATACTTTTGTGTGCATTTGGTCAAATTCATTACCTCTAGGTAAAAAAGAATAATGAATTATCCAAGGCATGGACCACCATACTGTAACCATCGGTATCCCAAGCTGAAAACTTAGCAAACCAAAGGCGAATGGTCCGTTCATTAACACTCCCCCCCAAATATTTCTAGTGGCCTCAACTGCTGAATGGCCGAGTTTAAACCAGTACAAAAATATTACTCGAAAATCGCGGGTTTCCATGTTCATATTTGGAGGTATACTAAAAAGTGGGTAATTGATTGGGAAGCTAATGTTTATAATACAAAGGTAGAGGATTAGTAACTGTTTACTTTAAATATGTAAACATTCGGAAGAAAACAACAGAGACGAAATCCTTTATATATTTCAGAAACTATAAAAACGGACATTTCATGTGAAACAACCCAATATATATATATATATATATATATATATATATATATATATATATATATATATATATATATATATATAGAGAGAGAGAGAGAGAGAGAGAGAGAGAGAGAGAGGGAGAGAGAGAGAGAGAGAGAGAGAGAGAGAGAGAGAGAGAGAGAGAGAGAGAGAGAGAGAGAGAGAGAGAGAGAGAGGAGAGAGAGAGAGATACAGGGGGTCTCATGTCTCGTCATATTGTGAGGACAGTATATATATAGTTTTAAACCACCTATGGTTTACATCAATAAATCATGAATAATCTCTATGAATACCTAACTAAGTTATAGGTATCTTATTATTATTTGTATTTATAAAGAAATTTGCTAATTAAGGGTAAGAAAGTTGTGCTAATACCGTAAATAACAAGATATAATTTGATTAAATATAATCTATACTAATATTATAAAGCTGAGGAGTTTGTTTGTTTGAACGCGCTAATCTCAGAAACTACTGGTTCGAATTGAAAAATCATTTTTGTGTTGGATAGACCTTTTATCGAGGAAGGCTTTAGTCTATATAACATCACGCAGCGACCAATAGGGATATCCAGGAAGAATCTCGGAAAAACGGAAAACTAACTTCACATCCCAATGATTTACCTTTTAATTTTAAAATAATTCAATTTCCAATTAATTTATCTTTTGCCGTAACAATTAATAAATCACAGGGGCAAACATGTAAACACGTAGGAATCGATTTACGTCAAGACTGCTTTTCGCAAAGCCAACTATTATTATATATATTATACTATTATATATGTCGCATTTTCAAGATCAGATTGCGGAGAAAATCAGTATATTCTTCTGCCACAAGAAAATAAAACTAAAAATATCATTTAGGCCGAAGTACTTTAAAATATAATCTTTTGAAAACTTCTTAGAAGCGATCAGTTCAGAAGTCGCGGGCAACAGCTAGTTATTACTGAAAATTCTAACGTATTAAAAATAAATAAGAATAAAAAAATGTGATTTTTGGGTCTGGAACTTTATTTACTTTATTCTTAGTTCGTTTTATCCATTTATCGACAGCCAAAGTTGTAAGTAGTTCACTGCTCAGGTAATTTTTTGTTTTTTTTTCATTAAACAACGGTTAAAAGTAATGAATTTTCAGTTGTATTTCGTAGTGCGACCAACATAGTATACTAAGAGGAAAAATCCGAACGCCAAAATGCCGCAAACAAAATTTAAACAGATTAATTTATGTAAGCCATAGGTGGTCTCAAGCTTTTGACTGGCACTGTATATGTATATATATATGTATATATATATATATATATATATATATATATATATATATATATATATATATATATATATATAATATATGTGTGTATATATTATTGCTCAATGCTTATGAAAATGATTTTATATTTAAGATAGGTATATGCCTGGATTTTTTATTTACATTATTTATTAAAATTTACTGAATTTTTATCGTTTCCTAATCTGTTGATACATGGGTATATGTATGTGAGATCTGAGTACAATGCGAACAAATTTTATTTTTCAAATTATGTTCTTGCGGTGACATTTAGGCTGCTGTGTAATTAATTAATTTAAATTGACTGTTTAATATTCACCTGTCTCATTAGACTATTCATAAGGTCACCTATAGATATCTATACACGTATAAGCTTATAGAACGACATGAACAAACAAGATAATTCTCTGAATAGACAATATTCCCATCTTTAAATATACTTGTAATCGAGCACTGTAAGATAGTGCATATGTTATCAAAAGAAACATTATTATTTTTTTATACTATTTGATAATTGGTAATTATCAATAGCTATGTTGTTCCACAGGGAGGGGTAATGGGAGTTTTCCCCCCCAAAACTATCACTGGGGAAAAAAATATACATTTTTAATTGTATGAAGTTTTTAAATTGGTATCAAGCTGGTGATATAAAATATTTTATTATATATTCTTACTGAATTTTGAATCTCACTTATCTACATCTGAAATAAGTAAGGGAAAGCATTGCGACTGAAAATTTTCGAATTTCAGTTTTCAACGGAAATACACGTTTTAGGGTACCCTGAGTCCAAATTACCAAGTCCCTCAAAAAGGAATGTGTGCCCGTCTGTGTGTAGTAATTAAAATCGGCTAACCAGAAAAGCCAGTTTGTACCATGCATTCTAAATTGAATTTGATTAAACTCACTATGTCGATGTAAAATTTAATGGGCTTTAAACGTATGTAGGTTTCGTTATGGTTTAAATAGTCTGACAGGGCTTCAATGCCGATATTTTAAATTTTCTTCCTCTAAAGTACCTTTAATTTTGTAGATTTAAAAAATATATAGGACCATCATCTTGTTAGTATTGATAAATAACAGCTAAATATGAAAGATGAAGCGAATTTGATAAAAAACTAAGCAAAAAATGCAAACATATTTTTTTAATGAAATTTTTATGTTTTTGAACACAAGTACGATATAGTAATATATACTCGTATTATATAAAATAAATATAATATAATATACTAGTATAGTAATATAGATGTATAATATACCATTGGAAAGCTAAGATTTTAGAAAAAAATATATATACACGGAATCGCTAAAAAATAATGGATAGAGGTGAAAAGCTGATGAAACTAACCGATTGTTGTAGATAAAAATATAATGTATTATTTAATCAAACTTTTATGTTTGATCAGATTTTCCTACTTTTTTAATAATAAATTAAGCTATAAGTACCAATAGAATAAAACTCTTAATCCGACATAATATCCTCAGTAATCTAATCAGAGCATCCCGTGATTTGACATTGGGGGAAATTTCTCCATAGAAAAAACAAAACAAAAAACTCAATAGTTCAACGTAGTAAACGCAACAGCCACCAGCTGTCAGAGGCATCCTCATCACCAACAAAAAAATATCAAAAAACAAATCATACTTAAATGATTTTTTAGCAACATTATTTTCGTACTATATATTAGAATAACATCTACTTGTACAACTACTCGTGAATTATTTTAAAATAATTGGACTATTTGGATTAATTATTCTTAGACGTTAAAACTTCCCAAATTTCCCCCTTTAAAATAAATGTGATCCAAATGACATATAACTCTTTATCCGGCATTGTACAAGTCCACTTAAGCTATTGTAAGTCTGGTATTCTGCATATCTCCACTCATTATTCTAACTATTTTAGCTATTGGATAGATTATTTTATTTTTTGGGTTTAATTTAATTTGATTAAAAAAGTATTTGACCACAAAGAAATAGTTTTTTGATGTTCAAAATTTTCCTCTAATAAGCTCTAATAGTACATTGTGGTCTACCGTCATTAGCTATCTGCTAGCCAATGCTCGATCCATCGCTGATACAATTCTTTGAGATGTCTGTCAAAGAACTATTAAACAGCCATATCAATTTCCGCAAAATTATCACATTTTTTCTCTTGAAGAAAACGGGACATTGATCGAACAAGTTGTTATCCGATGGTGCGAGTGTCTGTTTATTGTGGTCTGTATGTTGTTGTTCTTTGAAACAAATAACTAAACTGAGGCTTTTTTTTTTAATAGTCAAATGGGATTAAACAAGCTTTAAATGAATTATTAAGTATTAAATAGGATTACAATATTTACAGTCCTTTGAAATCTTGGAATTTTTTTTTTTTACATTCACCCTATAATATATTTTTTGTATACCTAGTCCTGCCATAAATATTGTTACAAGGAAATACATATATACATATTTCAAAAAAAAAATTAGCTTTTTCAAAATCTACATTAGAGCTGTGTGTGTACACACTATCATTTTGGTGATTACAATTTTCTTGAATTGTAAAAATATTCTCATCGCTAAACAAAATCTTTCGATGAGGACCATTGGTGTAAAGGCCGAGGAGCACTTCGCATCAATCTACTCTAATTTGTTTTAGGGAAGTGATTAACCTTTGTTCTATCATTCTTCGAAATTCACCCATCCTAAAGAAATTTTTTATTTTACGAGACAGTGATCTGAAAGAGATTCCCATTTCCTGAGAAATTATTTATTGTTTTCGAATGGAATTTTTTCCGATTTAAGCAGAAGGAATTTCCATGCTCATAGTCCGGAGATGGCCCGGTGAAGTCTGTCACATACAGATAGGGTCTCATTATATCCATTTAGAGTGCGGTACACAAACATACGGCTGATACCCAAGGTTTCAGAGTTTTGAAAATGTCTAACCTACATTTTTAAGTTTGTATAACACGACCACAGCTATTGGGTTTTCTTTATCACCCCACTCCAGGTTAACTGAGAGAAAGAAAAATACAAACTAATTTTGAATATTACGCTGACATGTAAAGATAATAATCTGATAGAAATGAGGATTATCTAAATAATACCCAAGGATGTAAACCAAGTTCAACTTTTATAACAGTATTTATGGCACAATTAGGTAAGTAAGCAAGAATAAAAAGCATACACGATGTCAAGTATTGCAAGTGCGAACTTTATTACAGTCCTCGTTCCCTAAACTGTTCTATCTACGTCTGATGTGCAATAATATTTAATGATTGTAATCGTAATTAATTATCATTAAAAACTGTGGAGTACATCCTTACATCTCTTCTCTCAGAATCAAAACATATGCTCGTTTCCTTGTTGCTCGTTCCTCCAGATTTTGGAATTCTATAATAATAATAATTATTATAGCCTTACCGTACCCGAAGATTCGATCCCGATACCTCCAAAATCTGTCTACATAGATTCGTCCAATGATCACAGTTCAAGCAATCTACAATACTCAACACCCAATCCTCCCATCGGTGCATTGGCCTACCTCTCAGACGGCTACTAGTCGGTTCAGCGCATACCACCTTTTTCGGAATACGGTTTTCACTGAGCCAAATATTTTTATTCGCCCATTTGAACCGCCGCTACTCAATGATACTCACAGAGTAAAAGCTCTGCAATTCCGCGTTGTGTAGCCTTCTGAATTCCAAAATAGCCTCATCTCTCTTCAGACCAAATATTTTACGCAGTACCTTATTCTTGAAAACTTTAAGGGGTTGTTCATCCATCAAACTAATCGACTACATTTCAAATCCGTACAGGACAGTCGGGAGAATAATAGTTTTATAATTTTAACTTTTATTAGGTGACAACCACCAGGACCTTTACACCCTTCAACACAGGTTAGATGATTACAGAAGTAAAGGGAGAGTATAGGTTAGATTTGGGCATAAAGAGTGTGTGACTTAAGGAAGCGAATAATATTAGGTACATGAGGAGAGGTACCGAAGAGGTGGAGAGACCGATTGAATAGAGTACGTAAAGCAGTGTATTGTTGGCATTATGTGAGAATTGAGAGAGGAACCTGACAGGATCGACAGAGAGGCGGAGGTGCACGGGTCATGAGATAACCGTGGGTCAACCGAGAATGTCCTACACGTAGTCGCGCGAGCACAACCTCCTCACGTGGAGACGCTCGGCATTTGGACCCCCAAGGACCAACAAGGGCCACCCACTCCTGCCGCTAGCAACCTGAGATGTTTGAGTAAATCGAAGCGACGAGGTCGGGCAAGCTCACACACACCTTGAAATTCAAGACCCTCGGAACCGCATTATGAGCCTCCAAATCAGCCCGATCGTTCTCCACGGTCCCACAATCTCCCGGGACCGAGAAGAATACAATATTGACCCGGGTGGAAAGGATGCAAGAGTGGTATGAATTCTTCAGATGAGGTAGGCAGTTGGGGGATATATGTTGCAGAGTGAGGAGAAAGTGGAGAGGGAATCGGTGCATATGATGACTTGAGAGGTAGATTGCAGGGGGAGAAGGAGGGGCTGGAGGATAGCAGGCTGTATCTACTAAAGATAAAAAGGAGGGCGAAGATGATATGTTAGGCCTCACTAACAACTGCAGCCTCTACGCCAAATTCTTCCCGAGAGCCTCTGTGTAAAGAACGTTAGCGTTGTGGTAGCTTTCGATAAGCTCTAAAAATTCTTCCTGACACACTTTAGTTAGAGTCCTTTGTTGGTCAGTTGAAAATGGAAAGAAGAAACAGACCAGGGCTAAGAATTTGACTAGAAACGCTCCGATAGCTGTCCTCAGTCTTAAAAGACACTATCACTCTAAGCGCATTCAGACGAGCTGGATCGGCAGATCCTTATGCAAATTCTAACCTTTAAGTTTTTTTTATTCAAGCCGCGAGTAAAGTAATTTTGCTGCTAAATACTCCTTTGACCGCAACTTTATTTCTTCCTGGAGTTTGTTTATTCTAGTCCTCATAGAACCTAAATACTTAAATTTCTCTGCTTGTTCAAACGTATGTCCTCTTATATTAATACCACCAAGATGGTCACCGTTTCTACTGCTAATCATATATTTTTTCTTTTCTGTATTTATTTCAAGCTCTATCTCTTCACCAGTTTTTATGTTCCGACGTTTCGACCTAAATTTTAAGCCATCATCAGGCTGATTGAAAGAGAGAGATCACAGCAATGAGTCAACTTTCACATTCCACTTAACGTTCTACGTTTCTCGTTCCACACAGAGTTCTTATCATCGTATTTAGTTGTATAGTTTCCCTGTGTTCGCTCAGCAGTACCAAATCATGGGCGTATATATGATTAGTAGTAGAAGTCAGTGACGATCTAAGTGATATTGATGTTATGTCATCATTTGTAAAAGGAAAATAGTAACAGGATAAAGATTTTTTTTCCTCTTTCTTTCCTCCTTCTTCTATTTTTATATATAACTAAATTTATAAAGATGAAAAGTCCATGAAAAATGTTATTTCTTTCTGTTACAATATTTTTTTGTTTGTTTGTTTATCTTTTGTTGAATAATCGTATATTAAAATTACGATTAAAAACATTTAATCTATTGACTATGTTTTCTTTCTATAAATCAACTTTATGAGATAAATACTAATCTCAGGATTATAAATTAATCAGTGGATCAGTCAATGAAATTTTAAAACAAACCAATGAGTAAAAAAAAAAATTATTATTGGAATTTTGTATGGTAATTGCAATGAACAAAACAGTTGAAGAAAGAAATGACTGTAGTTAGGCGAACGGGGAGAGCCCATAACAGGTTACACAAAAAAATGTATGTGTATTTTTGTATTTTATTTGTATTATACACAAATATATTTTTGTTTCTCTGAAGAAAAGGCCTGAAAAATGTCCCAACTCCAGTTTTTGAGTGCTTACAATTTCGGCTGTTTAATAATTTGCAAACCACTACACATTTTTATTAACCTTACCTTCTACAGAATTCATCTATGACAGGGTATTTTGCCAACTAGATATAGTTAAAATAAAACTGAATCAACTTTGAACCGAGACTAATTCAAATAGTTTTATTATGGTCGTAAACTACTTACTTTACGACTTATATAAAAATATAATTATTTTAAAATAACTCTGAATAGTTAAGAGCTAACCAACAGCTGTTATGATAAGGAACTTATTTAGTTAAATTATAAATAATTCAGTTTTATCTTTTTTATTTATTATTATTATGAAATCGAAACATTAATAAAAAGAACATTTCCTTATCGTATTGCTGTAGGATTTAGATGAGTGTTTCAGATTAGGTTGAGTTGTCATTATTTAGAAATACTCTTCAACTCTCATTTACATGTAATAAACCGTTTAGTTAATTAAGATTATAAAATCGTATATGTAATAAAAATAATGAAACATTATTATTTTTAGTACGTCGTTTTTATTATGTAAGGCTTTTTTTTACGCAAAACTTTTCGGATTATGCACTTTCTGTTTACAAATTAATGAAAAAAAAACTTTATTCTGGAACAAGGTTCCTAATGAATAACATAAATTTACAATAAAAATTATAACTGGCCAAAAAAAAAAGAACATCTAAGGTTAAAATAAATATATAAAATTATCTTTAAATGTTATTAAAAGAGTTATTTTTACAGAATCTACAAAATTAAAGGTACTTTAGAATAAAAAAAAATAAAATATCTGTATTTAAGTCCTGTTAGACTCATTCAGTCAGAATGAAACCTTTATCAAAATAAAACCCATTTAATTTTACATCGATATATGGAGTTTAATGAAAATCGTTAGAGCCGTTTTTGAGAAAATCGTAAAAAGGTGCTAAACGCATAGTATAAAGTGGCTCTTCTGGTTAACAGATTTTGATACAAAAAAAACGTGCTGTAACATCTCGGGTGTAGTTGTCTTAAATCTGAAATTTCATTTTCGTACGACTTTTAGTTTTTGCACTATACTCAGCGCACACACACACACACACTATCTTTCCTTGTTGGTTAAGTAGATTTTATTGTATATTTTTCATAAAGAAAGCGAATATTCAAAGGACCTTTTATTTATTTTTGGCAATATAATAAGAAAGTAGGTAATTATGAAATTTGTTTTGAATTTTTACATATTCTTGCTTTGAATTTAACAAATATATTTATATTATTAACTACGTATTAACAATATTTAACTGTAAAGACTGATAAATAACTATAAAAATATTTATTTATT
Source organism: Piezodorus guildinii (assembly GCA_023052935.1). Taxonomy (NCBI): domain Eukaryota; kingdom Metazoa; phylum Arthropoda; class Insecta; order Hemiptera; family Pentatomidae; genus Piezodorus; species Piezodorus guildinii. Next base: position 61,918,672 of record CM041295.1, read on the forward strand.
TTTAAAAATACCTATATGAAAATAAAGTCCGTTTACTATTTCATCGATATAGTTTAATAAAAATTGTTAGAGCCTTTTTCGAGGAAATCATAAAAATGTAGATTAGGGGCCAAAGAATATGTCAGTTTAGATGGATGTTTTTCCTTAGTGGTAATTTAAAAAAAAAAAAAAAAAACAATTTTAACAACATAAATTATTGCCAAAATTTTAATTAAAATGGATATTTTAATTTTTAGACGAGTTTCAGTGAGTCCTGGTGATGGGGAAGGCCCCCGAAACGTTAACTCGTTTTAAAGTTTATTGTAATAATCTGTTTTTAGAAGATTTAGAAACCAACTAATTATTTGTTATAATATTGCAATCTTCCGATTAACCTATTTTTATTATTGGTAGTGCCGTTTTTGAGGAAATCGTAAAAATGTGCAAAATTCATGTTATAAATAGGCAATTTTAGTTCCTCGATTTTGGTAAAAAAACCTGTAACATTCCAGGTACATAATTGTATTAAATAGGAAATTTCAGTTAATATACACAGAATTTGGTTAATATACTTTGTAATAAAGTTAATATACTTGTTAATTTAGACTTATGATAGACTTGGATAATGAAACGTGTATTTCCGTTGAAAACTCGGAATCGAAACTTTTCAAGATCATATTGTGGGAGTAGATACTAGTCTTTGAGTGGAACAAAAACGTTCATATGACCGATACGACATAGTCCGATTCTCAACGGTTAGGGAGTAAAATCAAATTGTGTGTTTGTTTTTTCTTTTATCCATGGTTTTCATCAGAAAAACTCAAATATATATATATATATATATATATATATATATATATATATATATATATATATATATATATATATCCACTTCATGTGTAATGACTGAAAAATAAGTGGTACCAAATGAAAGAAGAGAAAATGTTCCAGAACGTTAAGACGTCGAACCCTCAAAATAAAAAAATAAGGGCCATAATAGCATTAAATTTTAATTATTATTATTTTTGTATTAATTCTTGCCTCCTCACGCCCTTGATAGGCCAATGAAGAAGGTATTGTTTCACACAAATTTCAAGCTAATTAAATGAATAAATTTACTTGAGATCCGGGAAATTTACAATCCAACTATAGAAGAGTAATAATAGCTTTAAATGTCCGAATATTTTTGAAAATATATATTTTTTTTTTGTTTTGTTTTGTTAAAGAAATTTACAACTGTATTAAATAAACACAACAAGTAAATAGGCTTTATACATGATTAGTACACATGGTAGTCCTGAGAAGAAACTACCCATTGTTAGCACTCCAATGTCTTATGTTAGGAGGTCTCTAGGCCATCTTATTTTAAGGCGCCTCGGTGGGTTGTCGGGAATAGATATGGAGGAGAGGTCACGGATAAGCGAGTTTGAGTGGGCAGGGAGTTTGGAATGAAAAGACTTATATCTGTAACGGGCCAAGTCTTCAACTAATGGGATATTTAGGTCTTTATGGATGATTTTATTAGTAACAAGGTAAGGAGCATTGAGGATTTTACGAAGGATTTTGGACTGCAAGGATTGGATGCGAGAGGAATTCGATGGTTTAGTAGACCCCCATAGCTCAATGCCATAGGACCAAATAGGCCTGATAATTGTGATATAAATGAGTTTTTTGTAGTAAGTAGGAAGTTTTGAGCGTTTGTCAAGTAAGTGTTGTAGTAATCTGTATCTACGAGCAGTTTCCTGTCGTTTCAGTCTTGTATGAGGATTCCATGTTAGGCGTTTGTCTGTTCAACAGGAGTAAGTAGGATATTGTTAAAGGATACGGTGGGGCAGGAAGTCATAGGCTTACGACGTAGAGTGAAAGTGATTTGATGGGATTTATTAGGATTTATTTTGATTCTCTAGTTTTGACACCATTCTTCAATGGCTGATATTGAAAATATTAAAATTTTATTTTATGCATGACGTTATACGACAGTTACTTCCCTGTTTGGAGGGTTAAACTTTTTAACCTTCCGTGAAATTATCTCTGATTTCATTTATTAACACTTATTTTTCTGTGTATGTACATTAAGTAGATATATAGAGTGGTTCTGATGAAAACCATTGATAACATCAAAAATTTTGGTTTTGCTCCCTAACCGTTGAGAATTGGACTATGGGTCATATGAACTTTTTTGTTCCACTTTAGGTCTAGTATCTGCTCTCACAATATGACGATATATATATATAACTATAGCTAAAAGAAGTATGGATCGCGTTGTGCCTGTGTGTATATTAGAGCTCTAAAACGGAAAGTCTTATGAAAATGAGATTTCATATTTAAGATTTTTATGCCTGGATTTTTTTTATATAATGATAACACGTTGTATATCTACTTAATGTATATGCACAGAAAAATAAGTGTTAACAATTGAAATAAGAGAAAACTTCACAGAAAGTTAAGAATTTTAACACTCCTAACAGGAAAGTAGCTGTCGCATAACGTTATGCAGAAAATTAAATATTAATATTTTAAAAAATATTCGGATATTTCAAACAGCTATTGCTCGTCTATCGTTAGGTTGTAAATTTCCCGGATCTCAAATAAATTTCTTCATTAAATTAGTTTCAAATTGATGCAAAACTAGCCAACATTCATTGGTCTATGATGGGGGCAAGAAGGCAAGAATTAAAAAAAAATAATTAAAATTTAATTTTCTACATGACGTTATGTGACTCTTAATTTCTTACTTTGAGGGTTCGACGTCTTAACTTTCTGGAACATTTTTCCTTCTTCCATTTGGTATCACTTATTTTTCAGTCAGTGCACATGAAGTAGATACATACATACATACATATATATATTATATATATATATATATATATATATATATATATATATATATATATATATGTATATAATTGTGTTTTTCTGATGATAACCATGGATAACAGCAAAAAAACACAAAATTTGATTTTCTTCCCTAACCGTTGAGAATAGGACTATGGGTCATATGGACGTTTTTGTTCCACTTAAAGACTAGTATCTGCTTCCACAATATGACTAGACATTTATGAGACACCTTGTTTTTAGTGAAGAAATGAATGGCGATCGTGAAAAGTTTCGATTCCGAGTTTTCCTTAAATCCAAATTGACAAGTATATTAACTTTATTACAAAGTATATTAACCAAAGTCTGTTTATATTAACTGAAATTTCATATTTAATACAATTATATACCTGGAATGTTACAGGTTTTTCACAAAAACCGAGGAACTAGAATAGCCTATTCATAACGTGCTTTTTGCACATTTTTACGATTTCCTCGAAAAAGGCTCAAACAATTTTAATTAAACTATATCGATGAAATTATAAATAGGCTTTAATTTCATATGGATTTTATTCCTATTGAAATAGTCAGATAGGGCTTAAATGCCGATATTTTATATTTTCTTCCTCTAAATAACCTCTATTTTGGGTTATTAGAAAAAATATATCATCTAATTAGCATTGATAAAAAACGGCTAAATATACAAGTTGAACGAATTTGATAACTAACTAACAGAGAAAAGATCAAAAATATTTTATTAGGTATGTGTGTGAGTGTGTATACTTATATATATATTTTTTTGTTAATCTTCTCTACCTAGGTAAATATTTTTCATTTATTTATTTTTTTCAGTTGTAAATTAGTTGTTTTTAGGTTATCATTCTATTGTACTTATTATCACTATTATTATGATCATTACTTTGTGATTTGTGTATGAGTGTGTGTGTGTGAGTGTATGTATATATTTTTCATTTTATTTATTTATTTTTTTGGTTAATCTACTATACCTATGTAAATAATTAAGTTTGTAAATAATTCAATCTATTTTATGTATTCTGGCCAGAAGAGCTATATTTATTTGTAACATCAATGTTATTCTTAAGGGACTATGTCCCAGAATAAAGTTCATTTTTATATTCTATTCTATTCTATTCTAATATAGATGTACAACATACCGTTGGGAAGCTAAAGATTTCAGAAAAAAATGTCATATTATGTACAAAATTGTGGAAGTTAATGTAAAGTGACGAATAGGTAGGGCATAAACATAAACATCTGTTGAATGATATACTGAAAGAGAGAAATGTGATTATTAGACATTTTTGTATTATTTAAATCTACAACAATCATTTTTATCACAGGTATATCATCAGAAAGAAGATTTATTGCTTATTTATAACATGCATTTTGCAGATTTTTGCGATTTCCTCGAAAACGGCTCTAACAATTTTAATTAAACAATATCGATAAATCGTAAACGGGCTTTAATTTCATATAACAAGACAGTACTGAAACCTATATGGACCTGCGGACTTGAACTGTGGGGGACAGCTAAATATTTTTACATCAAACCCATCCAATCCTTCCAATCCAAAGTCCTCCGAACAATAGTTAATGCTCCTTATTATGTTACCAACTGTACCTTACACCCCGACCTTAATATTCCATTTATTTTAGACCTGGTACCATCCAAATTTTCCAAATTCCATAAGAACCTTCTTCATCATTCTAATCCTCTAGCTCAATCCCTCTCCAGCTCCACCCACCCTAACAATCCTCCTCGAAGATTAAAACGGCATTGGCTCCGCGACATTCTGTAAACACTTATACTGGAGTTCTGACACTGGTCAGATCCTCCATTCATGTACTGTATGATTATAGCTATTGCGCCCTAACTCAGCCTCCACTGGATCACACCAGTGATGCGGTTGAGAAAGAGGCGCTGGGTTCCGCTCTTTCCTCTACAAGAGGAGGGAAAAGCCCAGTCTGGGGTCCCTTTAGCAGTTGTATATATTTATATAGTTATGATTGTTTGTATGATGATTATTTATTAGCCAACTTTGTATTTATCTAAATTGTAGGTTGTTTTGCTTTCTTTGGTTTGTTTTTTTATTTACTATTATTTTATCGTGTATATATGAATTTACTTATTTTCTAATTTATGTAATTTGACTTTTATCATTATTTTCTGTATATATTGTATGAATGTGGTCTCATAACACTATAAATATTGTACATTTTGTAACAAATTGTAATATATCTCAATAAAAAAAAAAAATAATAAATAAAATAAAATTTCATATAGGTTTTATTCTGATTGAAATTTTTGCATTTTTCTCGAAAACGGCACTAACAATTTTAATTAAATAATATCGATGAAACAGTAAACGGGCTTTAATTTCATATAGGTTTTATTCTGATTGAAATAGTCTGACAGGGCTTAAATGCCGATAGTTTATATTTTCTTCCTCTAAAGTGTATATATGTATATATATTATATATATATATATATATATATATATGGGTCATATGAACTTTTTTGTTCCTCTTGAGATCTAGTACCTGTTCCCAGAATATGACTAGACATTTATAAGACACTGTATATACCATCTATAGGTGAGTTAAAATAAAAATGATATCGAGTAGTTTTGGGATGTTATGCACTTTTCAAATAACAAAAAATACGCCTGCTACTAGTTGACCATGCGAACAATTATATCACTACAAGATAAAGGCACAATTGCTACAGATTCCAAAGCTTGGTAGTGGCGATCGTCATATGTTCCCATGTACAATTTGGTCAGATACCTGACCACATCCCTCAAAAACACAAACCCTTATCGCAAGCCAACCGAACTGGAGTACCAAGCAAGATTTCAGAACAAGAGGCAAATTTATTTCTACTGACTGATATATTGTAGAGGAAAAATGTGATTATTGGACAATTTTGTATTATTTGTAAATCTACGAACCATTTCATACCATGCATTTTTCACCTTTTCTAACGTTTTCTCAAAAACGGCTCTAACGATTTTGATTAAACTCGCTGAATCCATGTCAAATTTAATGGACGTTAATATCACGTTGGTTTCATTCTGATTGAAATAGTCTAACAGGGCTTACATGCTGATATTTTACACTTTCTTTTTCTAAAGCATCTTCATTTCTGTAGATTCGAAAAAATAAACATATCATCTTTCTAGCATTCATAAATAAACGGCTAAATCTACGATTTTAACGAATTTGATTAAGAAAAAAAACTAAAGGAAAAAACAGCAAACAAGCACGTTTATATAAAAAGTTGTGAAAGGTAACGATATGGGATGAATAAGGCATGAACTTCTCCTGACTGATATATGGGAAAGTAGAAATATGTTATTAGACATACACTCCTCAAAAAAGTTTCCAAACAGCATGCTTTTATTTTTAATAGCTATTTATTTTCAACTTAACAATTTCCTAATGCACATATTGTTAATTATAATATTAGATAAAAAAATATAATTATTTATTTTCATTTCATCATTAATGTAAAACGAGGCAGAATGTTATTTGTTAATGGTAGGTCAAAAAATGTCCATACACTTTCAATGTTAATCCTATTTGTTGTACTATGACCGTCTTTCCAGTGTTATATGATAACTCGATAATCTAATCTTATTTCAGTATTAACTTTACTTGGGCCTGAGAAACTGATATCTTTTCAATATGCGCGTTTCTCGTGATTTCAGAGAGAGAGAAACATGAGTTCGTAGGGCTTATTTATAAGAAAAATTGCAAATCTGTTGAATAAGTCACATACTACTGTACAGTATGGACTACAAAGATATAGAGAGTTAAAATCTCCAAAGGATAGAATATATACTGGAAGATAGGAGACTGGAGAATCACAACATGTGAGTCACCCTTTGCTGAAGTCTATGTAAATCCTCACAGTCTGAAACCTCAATGGCCATTAGAATAAATAGGTACTATGGGATTCAAGTCCACCCAGAAACAGTAAAAAATATTCTAAGAAGGGAAGGATACAGTGGTCGAGTCGCAAGAAGAAAGTCCTTCTTCAGTAAGTTAAACCAGAAGAAAGGACTGTAATTTGCTAGGGAGTTTGTAAATAAACCCAACAATTTCAGGGAACGGTCATATTCTCTTAGGAATCCAAATTTAATATTTTTGGGCCAGATGGAATGTCAAAAGTGTGGAGGAAATCAACCTCAGCTTTCAAAACTAAGAATTTATTTATGGGTGTATGGAAAATTTTTTGAGTAAGTGTATATGTATTATTTGAATCTGCAACATTCATTTTTATTACAGGTGTAGCATCTGAAATAAAATTTATCGTTTAATTAAATATTACAAATTAATATTATCAGGAACTCCATTCCCGCTCTAGCCCACTAGTTTCTATCCTATCATCTACTTCGATTTCTGATAATCCTCCAAGGCCTCAGAAAAGAAGATGGCCCCGAGACCTTTTAGTTTAGAATATGTTTAGAGTGCTGCCAATGGGTAGCGTCTCTACATGTATTTCATGTCAGTTTACTATGTCCATCACATTTACTTGATGTATATTTTTATTATTGTTTGATAAAAAAAAATTATTTAATATTTTCAAAAACTTCTTTTTTTAATAATAAAATAAGTTATTGGCAGAATGCAATTTGATAATAAATAATTAGACGTTTCCTTAATTTTCCAATGAAAGTTTATTAAACATTTCGGGGGCCTCCCTATCATCAGGACTCACTTTACTCTCTATCACACTAAATTTTAATATTCCTGATAATTTTTCAATAAAATTTCTTCTAATATTTTTCATATGGTTGTAACCATTCTCCATATATAAATTCATAATAAAATAAGTTAATCGGAAGAATGCAATTTGATAATAAATGATTAGATGGTTCCTTAATCTTCCAATAAATGTTTATTAAACATAACTTTTTTTTAAATTGTTTAAAACCATTCTAAAAAAAAAAAAAAAAAAAGGTTTTGTTAGTGATTTACTAATTTTACTCATTATATGGTTGTTTTTATATTAGTCCTAGAAATCAAGATCTTAAAATAACGACACATGATATTAATACAAAGCAATTAAACAATCTTCAAGTATGCTATTTTCGAATAAAATTTGTGGTGTTAAATTTAATTAAAAAGGTATACCGATATATGGTTCATCCGAAAAATTTTGCATTGGAAAAATTTAAAATATTAAGATCTATTTATGTTATAATTAAGAATATTAAAATGTTTTTATTAAAAACGGTCATTTGATCCAAATTTTTTTTATTGTTATTATTATTATTAATTTTTTTTTTTTTTACTTCATTCATTTGTACTTATGAGGAACATTGAAACATATTCATTTTTTATAGGAAATAGACTTTTAGCAGCTTGCAGACATATATGTAACTTCCTATTTTTTCGAATCTTTTCCAACAATAAGCCACTAAATTATGATTTATTTATAAACTAGATTAAGTTTTTATACTCTAAATAGACTATATCTTATGATGCTGGTTATATTACCGTATTATAAATTAAAATAATTAGGCTAATAAAAGCATAAATTGCGTTATATTTGCATAGTTGGTTTATTAATGAAATCTAAATATCTGATGTGGGATCAGTAATTATGTTAAGTAACCATTTTATAATATTAAATTTCTCTATAAAAGCTTTATTATTAGTAGTATAAAAGCTTTATACGCTCACTTACATTAATGTGGAATAAATAGTAAGGGAATGTATTATGATCGTAAAAATTTTAGAATTCGAGAGTTTTGTCAGAAACTATAAGCCTTAAATTTTAGTGTCACTTAAGAGAAAAATGCTTCATTAAATAATCATTATGCTTCCCAAATACATTGAGTTGCTTAAGTGCACACAGCATACTTTATCTATTGAAATCAGACAATTGTTAAAACATTTTTTTTATATATATATATATATTATTAATTATTTGTATTATTAACAATTATTTCAAACGTTAATCTCACATATCTAATAATGCCTAATCAACCTTCTTTGAGGTTATTTAATATCCATTTCACACACCACATCTATCTCTAGGGGAAAAAAATCTATAAACAATTACTGGGACACTGCTAGCCGATTCCTAGGGAGTACGGGACCGCATTTTCAGCCAAAATCGTGACATCCCAAGTGCTTATGCTTAAGTCATCTAGGAAGTTTCTAGGTAGGTCTAGGTCTAGGACTAATGCCGTTTTCTCATAAAAAAACAAGTATCGCGAAATGGACTCTGTGTGATTGTATGATTAAGTGTAGCGCGAAGAAAAAGTTTAAAATAGAATTAAATATTTAAAATATATATGTTACATTTTAATCTTGTAAGCTTCGTTTTTTCAATATAAATTTTAAAAGAAGGTTTATTTGAGAGCTGAGACTCTATACTGATTCTAGTGTCAATAATTTGGTTTGTCTTATAGTCGGTTGATGAGATGAGGGCCACTCTAATAACACAAGTAATATTTAATGTATTATATTTCCAAAACAAAGTGGGTCTTAGCTATTAAATTTTAATCTATCCTACTTATTATATAGAGGTATAATCTGTATGAGTTTTATCATTTTTCACTAAATCCTTTTTGAGATATTTTACTATAAATATTACTTAACTAGAAAATAATTCTTCTTTGAAAATTTATATTGAAAAATGAAGCTTACACGATAAAAATTTCTAAAATAAGCACTGCAATGATAAGACTATATAAAGAAAAATAATTAAGCGTGAAAATCATTTCAAACCTCCCTTGTCATAGCGCCAAAGGTTTCAGTTGATGTAATTTCTCGTGATTTTTTTAAACCATTTTCTTGGCTACTTAGTTAATGTGTTGTAAGAACCACAATTTTGTAAAATACTCTCATCATCATTCTAATTTTTTGTTTGGTTCTTAAATATGCAAAATTACCGGAGTTATTATTTTTTAAAGAAAACGTTATTTTAACAGTTGAAAGTATCTTATAACTCCGGAACCAGCTTAGTCTCATAGACCAAATTTATATCACTTAAACTAATCGTATAGATGGGTAATCTGTATTAGTTTCATAATTTTTCCCCTCAGTCTCTTATGAGATCCCCGTGTAAACATCGCGAAAAATGAATTTTTGCCAATTTTGAAAATTCGTATACAAAAAAGGACAATGTTCTCAAGATCGAAATTTTTCCGGCAAGTAGGAATATGACTAAGCTATAAAGGAAAAAATAATCAAAGGTGAGTCTCTTTTCCTTTATATACTTTTATTTCGCTAAAAGTCTCGTTTTTTATTCATTTTCGAGATTTTTTTAGATAACTTTCTTCACTATTTAGGTAATGAGTCATGGGGGACAAAAAATGCAAAGCATATCCTTATCTTATTGTTAGTTTTTGTTTTGATTTGATCTCTAAAAAATTACAGGAATTAGGAAGATTTTTCCATCACATGTTTTTGTCCGTGAAGCTGACTTAAAACGGCTCCAATACTCAAATTATTGGCCAGAAATTTGTTTTATTTATGGTTTTATATTCAAGAAAGGATAGTTAATAACTGGTCAAAAAATCACGAAAATCAAAAATGTCGAGCGGAAAAATTGAGACGTTGATTTCCAAAAGGTACTAAAGGACATTTTTTACGAAATTGATTTTTTGACATATTTGTATTCTCCTCATTTAGTTTTATCTAAATCTTAAATTTGATTGTATCTAATGAACACTCATGTACTTTAATAACGTGATTTAGAAATGCTATTAATTTCTTAAGATACTTATTACACATTTAGTTTCATTCTAAATCATAACAGAACATTACATTTCATAACTTTAATATGGTTTTATTAATATAGTAAAGAAATAATTCTAGATTTTAATGCGAAAAGAATCAAATTAGCTGGTTTAATAATATAGTAATGAGAGATTTTCGCACTTCCTGTAAAATTCCCCAGAATGGATATAGTACCTTTTGGAAATCAACGCCTCAATTAATGAAAGTTAGAGAATTTCAAATAGATTGACCCATACGCAATATGTCAATGAGGGATTGATAAGTATGCTGTGTATGTTTGTTATTTTAGCAAACCGATGTATTTGGTCAGCAATAGCAAAAAAAAAAGCATTTCTCTCTAGTTTAAGCTGGCTGGCAAGTAAGTTAAGTTGTTCATACTAGACTTAAATATACAAAAAGAGGAATGAGTTAATAATATTAATTTTTATTACTTGTAAAATCCTCTCTTAATTCATTGATTAAATTTGTTTATTGTTGATTAATAAAAATGTAAATTCACAACTGGCTGTTTATAATGAATATTCCACATGATTTTACTTGAATAATATTAGTTTTTGATTACTTGCCCAGAATAAACAATGTTACGATGTGTAGTTTCATCTTGAAGCTGGCGGAGTTCTGAGCAGTACCGATGTTGTTAAACAACTGATAGTCCTTTTAATAACACCGAAGATCTCAAGGCTAGATTTCGTAATAGTGCACGCCGACGTCAAATGTTTAATATGGAAAAGAAGTAGATAATGTGGCTAATATTTAATTCAGTGGTGTTAGACTTATTATAGCATTATTCTTAATTTAATATTGCATTGTATCGTTTAATTTATTTTTATTACGAGTATATATAAAGTCCTGTATGGAAAAATTACGAAAAATCTTAACAAAACTTAAAACAATACGGTTCAATAAAAAAAAAAAATAACCTTCACCAGCGATTGAATTAAAATTTCTTTAATATTGTGAAAGATGATAATTAGTTTAAAAATAAAAAAGTCATGTTAGAATTTAAAAAAGTATACATTGAATAAAAACTGTATTATTATTTTTTTGTATATCTTTCTTGTTTTCATATCATACACCACGTACCTTTGGGGGTATATAATTTTTATTTGAACTAATTTTTTTTTTTAAGTCGTTCAACAAGAAGATTTAATGTGATTCTAGAATGTTTAGGCACCCATATTCCAAATTATTTAATATTTTCAAAAAATTTTTAATAATAAAATAAGTTAATTGGCAGAATGCAATGTGATAATAAATAATTAGATGGTTAATTAATTTTCCAATGAAAGTTAACATCAGAACGAGTCAACGTTTCGGGGGCCTCCTTTTCATCAGACCTCACTTTACTCTCTATCACACTATATTTTAATATTCTTGATAATTTGTCAATAAAATTTCTTCTAATATTTTTCATATGGTTGTAACCATCCTCCATATATAAATTCATAATAAAATAAGTTAATCGGAAAAAGGCAATTTGATAATAAATAATTAGGTGGTTCCTTAATCTTCCTAGAAAGGTTTATTAAACATAAACTTTTTTTTTTTAATTGTTTAAAACCTTTCTCTCTAAAAAAAAAGGTTTTGTTTGTGATATAATACCTTTACTCATTATATGGTTGTTTTTGTATTAGTCCTAGAAATCAAGATCTTAAAAAACGACACATGATATTAATACAAAGCAATAAAATAATTTTGTACGCATCTTCAAGTATGCTGTTTTCGATTAAAATTTGAGGTGTTAAATTTAATGAAAAAGGTATACCGATATATGGTTCATCCAAAAAATTATACATGACAAAACATATATAATAATAACGTCCATTTTTGTTATTATTAAGAATATTAAAGACGTTTTTATTAAAAAGGGAGAACTTTAATTCAATTCATTAGTACTTACGGAGAAAATTCAAACATATTCATATTTGTAGGAAATATACTTTTAGCAGCTTGCAGACATATATATGTAACTTCCTATTTTTACGAATTTTTTCCAACTATAAACAATTAATTTATAAACTAGATTATGTTTTTATAATCTATATATACTATATCTTATGATGAAAAAAAACAAAAAAACTATATTACAGTATTGTAAATTAAAATAAATAGGCTAATAACAGCATTTTTACAAAAGAAATGACCAAGAATGCACAATATTAATTCTTTGTCAGATGATGTTAATTCGTTTCGTTTTAAAGTCTTTCAGCGAAAGAAAAAAATCGCTTGAATCTGTTAACTTTCAATTTTGGTCACTTTAACAATTTGTTGCAATATAATTGGCATTTTACATTATATATAGTATTTTCTAAAGAAACAGTTACTTTTTTTTTTTCATTGTGTTACATCAAACTTTAAATTATATTAAGCTTGTAACTGTTGCCCGATCAATTTGTGGATCCCTGACAACACTGTATTAGATCTTGTTTTACCGCCTTAGTGTTTTGGAACCTAACTGACTATCATGTTGTTGTTATACCCTAATGTACTTGTGTAGGTTAAGTAAACTTCTGTATGAGAAGTCTATGACCTATTTTATTTATTCTATACCCTAATCTGTGAATATGGAATCACAGATTCAACAGTAACTGTTGTTTTCCATATGAAGAAATAGAAATAAAAAACCATCTATGAGCCATATATGTTTATTAATCCTTACTTACAGAATGGGTAATTTGCAGTCAATTACTTTTTTTTCAAAATTTAAAAACACGTATTGTAATATTTGAACAGTTTTAACGTAATATTCAAGCGTATTGACAATATTTTTAATAGATTATACTGCCATTCTTATATTATTATTAAGAATGATTTCATTACATATATATTAGCTTTCTGTAGATTTGTAGTTTGTAAAGGGCAAGGTGTATAAATACAGGACCATGTATATTAACACCTAGAAGAACACACAACATAACCTTTACATTATGTGAAGAAACTGTTATTATCGTGATACTGTGAAAACGATACGACTAGTGGCAAACGAGAGAACTAATAGCGTTTCCGTTGCATTGAGGTTATTCTAAGGAATTCAGTTACCTTATAGTCGTGGCTAAAGAAATTTTACTTTAAAAAATATCTCTTGTGGAGATCCACTTCCATTTACAGCAAATATTAAATTAATAAAACAAAATACATTTTATATAAGTATTGGGTTGTGTCACATGAAATGTCCGTTTTCAAGGTAAAGGAATTTTATTAAAAATAAGATATGAAAACAAGATAATTTTATTCGAAGTATTTGCCTTCTTTTTCTACACATTTTTCTCAACGTGAAACCAACTTTTTTATCCCCGAACTGAAAACTCTGAGCTTTGAAGTGAAACAAAATCTAAAAACGCACTTTTCACTTGATCATTATTTTCAAAAAGTTTTCCTTTGACAAATTTGTCTAAATTCCTGAACAGGTGATAATCTGTTGGAGACAAGTCGGGAGAATATGGTGGGTGCGGAAGAACTTCGTAGCCCAGTTCTTTCAATTTTCGCACGTCTTGCTGCCGCTCAGTGAGATCATGAGGTACCCATGTATCGAGCTTTTTACATTCACTTACTACATATAGTAAGGGGAAGTATTGCGATCGTGAAAATTTTCGAATTCCAGTTTTCAACGGAAATACACGTTTTAGGGTCCCCTGAGTCCAAATAACCAAGTCCCGCAAAAAGGTCTGTGTGTGTGTGTTTGTGTGTGTGTGTGTGTGTGTGGTAACTCCCGGGCGGAAACGGTAAGTCCTATTGTTACGGGCTACGGGGTGTGAGAAATGAACTACTCCAGTTTACAAATTACAGATGTTTATTAAATACAGAAAACACAAATACAAAGGGATTACTAACCACTGTATTAACAATAATAATGGAATTACTAGCTTAACTACTAAACCGTATACATATAAAATGAGGTATTCCTAACAAATAAACTACTTACGTAAATTCATACAATCTGTTAGACTTATTCTAGAACTTACAACTATAAAACATATTTATAAACTACAGTCTTCTAATTTCCCACCGACCGGTTATCACAATATTGACACACAGTTTCACTATACTGTCACACTGTCACGAACTGTTCACTGTCACTGTTCACTGACACATCACTGATACTTGTTGAGCCGGATTAAGACTGACTCACCCAGGCTCAGGGGGCCTCTATTTGTACCACCGCCGAATCTTCTAGCCCCACGTTGGGCGCAGGTAAGAAGGGTGGGCCGTTCCAGGCACTTCGAGGACTGTCCAGGTCCAGAAGTCTCTAGCCTCATCTAGGCCCCTCCAGGCGTGGTCCACCCGTCATTGTCTTGACCGTAGCACTACCCCCTCCTTAGACGTGCTCTGCCCCAGAGCACAGATTGCAGAAGCTGAGCGATGCTGATATTCCTCCGATGTAGGTGTTTTGTCTTTCCAGGGGTTGAACGTGCATACCATTATGATGACTCCAGAGTTGGCGAACGTCTCTTCTACCATGTTCCTGACAATCCTCCACTCCAGGCCATCGTATCCACAACCCAACTTCGGGATGGCGAGCTTGGTGACACGCAGTTCCAGAAGCTTTCTCCGCAGGTCGTCAAGACTCCGGCGCAGTGTGTCGTATGTCGGCTTCTGCTCTGATGAACTCTTGGTAACCAAGTAAAACAGGTGCCGGCCTTCATGCTCTTGATGGAGAGTCTTCCCAACTCTTGGTCCCTGGCGTTCCAGCTCTTCAATTCCAGCGAACTTCTTCCTGAAGACCGTCGCAATCCCCCGGGAATTCCTCAGATGTTCGGCGACACAGTGTGCTAGAGCATAGTCTACCGGTAACGAGAATATGTCTCTGTAAACTGTCTGCGTTACCCTACGGGAGTCTGGCGCCTTAGGATGGGGAGTTAGGTCCTTGTCGGTGAGGTTCCTCACTTGCTGTTCCTCTGTAGGGCCATGGTTTCCCTTGTATGGAGCCAATCGGTTGAAATGGACTACCTTGGGTTTTCCTTTGGGCTGCTTCCTGATCCTATAGATGACATCATTGATCCTCTTGATGACCTCATACGGTCCGTCCCAGGAGTTTTGAAGTTTCGGTGAGTAGCCTTGCCTTCTTCGAGGATCGTGTAGCCAGACCAAGTCTCCAGGTTGGAAGCCACCTTTCTCTGCCTTGATGTCATAACGCTCCTTCATTCTGTCACTTGCTCCCTGGATGTTTGTGCGAACCTTCTCGTGAATAGTGTTCATTCGCTTCCGTAGGTTCGTGACGTAGTCTTCTCCGGCGACCTCCTCATCAGGCTTGAAACCGAATTTCAGATCGCAAGGCAAGCGTAGTTCTCTGCCGAACACGACATTGGCGGGGGTCTGCCCTGTCGTTTCATTAACTGAACTACGATAGGCTAGCAGGAACAGATGAAGATATTGGTCCCAGTCTCGCTGATGGTCAGAAACTACCTTGGCCAAATATCGACCCATTGTCCTGTTCATGCGCTCTACCATGCCATCGGACTGAGGGTGAAGAGGCGTCGTCCTGGTCTTTCGTATTCCTAGAGCCTCGCACATCCTGGTGAAGACTGCCGACTCAAAGTTTCTTCCTTGGTCAGCGTGAAGTTCCATGGGCACCCCAAACCGACTGACGAGCTGCTTCACGAGAACATCTGCAACCGTGGCGGCCTCCTGATTCGGAAGGGCGTAAGCTTCCACCCACTTTGAAAAATAATCCATGGCCACGAGAATATATCGGTTGCCATTATCTGTCACAGGAAAAGGGCCAGCGATGTCTACCGCTATTCTCTCGAATGGTGCTCCTACGTTGTATTTCTTCATAGGTGCCTTCTTTTTCCTTATCGGTCCATTAGAGGCGGCACAAGTTGCACACCGCCGGCACCAATCTAACACATCGTCCTTGAGGTTTGCCCAGTAAAAGCGTTCACGAACCTTTTCTAATGTCCGGTGAACTCCAAGGTGGCCACCAGATGCTCCATCATGTAATTCCCTCAGTACTTCGGGCACTTTAATCTTTGGTACGATGAGCTGTAGTCTCCGCTGATCTCCATCTGTGTTCTCCAATGCTCGTTTCAGCAGACCTTTGTCCAGTAGAATGGAGTCCCATTGAGCCCAATAGGTTTTTATATTTTTCGACATTGGAGCAACATCCTGACAGCTTGGTCTCCTTTGGCCTGATAGCTTCCATTCCCTTATTTGCTTCAAGTCCGGGTCCTCGTCCTGTTCCTTTGCCAGTTGTGTGTCCTGCCAACCGTCGGTAACGACCGTAGTCCGCAACACTGTTGCTTGCTTTTCTTCTTGTCGAGAACAATGCTTGCATTCTCCATCACAGGGTCTCCTGGAGAGCGCATCCGCATTCCGGTGACTCGTTCCAGAACGATGAGCAGATTCGAAGTCATATTCCTGAAGGCGCTCGATCCACCGTGCAACTTGTCCCTCCTGTGACTTGAATCGCAGCAGCCACATTAGAGCTGCGTGGTCCGTTCTCAGTAGAAATCTTCTTCCATACAGGTATTTATGAAAGTGCTCTATGGACTTAACCACTGCCAGAAGCTCTTTCCTTGTGACACAGTAGTTGCGTTCTGGAGCTGACAGTACTTTGCTGAAGTACCCAATAACCTTTTCTTCCCCGTCTTGGAGTTGGGAAAGGACGCTTCCAATAGCAGTGTTGCTGGCATCTGTGTCGAGAATGAACTTGCCCTCGGGGCGTGGATAGCTTAGAATAGGCGCACTACTCAATTTCTTCTTTAACTCCTCAAATGAGGTCTGACACTCGCGATCCCAAAGGAAAGTCCGTTTTTCCTCAGTGAGCCTGGTAAGAGGTTTTGCGATGTTGGCGAATCCTTTCACGTACCTCCTGTAGTAGGTGCAGAGCCCGAGGAAACTTCTCACTTGGTGCTTATCTCGAGGTGCTGGCCAATTGGTGATCGCTGTAATCTTCTCTGGGTCAACAGCAACTCCGTTGTCTGATACAATATGCCCCAGGTAGTTGACTTGCCTTCGGAAGAGATTGCACTTCTTCGGGTTCAGTTTTAGATTGGCTGCACGCAGCCGTTCGAAGACCCGCTCCAGATTCTCCAGATGGTGAGTAAAGGATTTTCCCAGTACAATGATGTCGTCCAAGTAAACCAGGCATATCTCCCAAGAAAGGCCTCTTAAGACGCTTTCCATCAGCCTCTCGAACGTTGCAGGAGCATTGCAAAGCCCGAATGGCATTACCGTAAATTGCCAGAGGCCAGTGCCGATTGAAAATGCCGTCTTCTCCTTATCTTCCGGTGCCAATCCAACCTGCCAATATCCACTGCGGAGATCCAAGGTAGAAAATAGTTTGCAACCCTCTAGTGTGTCCAGCGTGTCGTCAATCCTTGGGAGTGGGTAGCTGTCCTTCTTCGTGGCGTTGTTCAAAAGACGGTAATCTACGCAGAATCTTGTCGTCCCATCTTTCTTTTTCACCAGTACGACAGGAGACATCCATGGGCTACTCGAGGGCTCGATGACACCATCATTCGCCATATCCTTAATAATCTCCTCGGCATCCTTTCGTTTAGCTAGCGGCATCCTCCTCGGGATCTGTCGGATGGGCTTTGTATCCCCGGTGTCAATTTTGTGCTGGACGATGTTCGTTCTACCCCGTGGTCCTGAGCTGATCTCGAAAATGTCCTGCCATCGGGTAATCAATCTCTTCACGATTTCGCTCTGTTCAGGCGAAAGTTCTCTGCATGATTCCTCCACGAATCCTTTTAATTCTTCGGGTAGTCCTCGTTGCTCGGTGGGGTTGCGTTGTAGCTGTCGGACTACTGAGGTAGCGGCCGTACATTCTCCAACTGGTGTTCCTCTCTTTAGTGTCACCGGGAAGCTGTTCAGATTCATCAGTCGGATTGGGGTGGTATGTCCGACCTTGATGAGAGATCTTGCAACCAGAACACCGCGTCCGACTTCCTGCTCCTCGTGCTTCCCAGGTTCAAGTAGAAGACATTGACCCTCCGGTAGTCGTCCATTGATCGTCCCATGCGTCAGAATTTGACTCCGTGCAGGTAAAGTGGTGTCTTCTAGTAGGAGTACTCGTGCATAGAGGTCCTTTCCCTGCCGAAGGATGACCTCTTCGTCTCCCAGCGTCATCACACCTCTCGACATGTCCAGCTTGATTCCCGTATTTGATCATCAAGTCCATGCCGAAGATGACTTCCTCGTCTATTTTCGCCACGAGAACGCGGTGCTCTAGACGTTGGCCCCCGATGAAGAAAGTGGCAACTGTCTCTCCGTAGACCTCGGCTGGCTGTCCTGTAGCTGTCCGTAACGCCCAAGTGGTAGGTGATATCTTCTCAGCGTTAACTGCCTTCGGGTTCAGTATTGTCATTGTTGCGCCGGTATCCAGCAGAAAACTCCGCAGCTGCCCGTTCACCATTCCATCCACATAAAAACTATTTGTCTTGCTCCCTATTGTCGCGATTCTCACGGCGACCCTGGGGCCTTTGATGCTACGGGTTGACAGTTGCCCCTTCCCATCAACCCTCCTTAGTTTTTCCTGTGGCTTTTCCGGCTTCCTGGTAGGACACTTGCTTCTGGGGTGTCCAAGTTGACCGCAGCTCCAACAGCGTATCTCCTTTTTGCGGGTCCTGAGGGCTTCCAAAACCTTTGCTACTATGTCCTCGATGGTGGGGGCCGCGTTAGGCTCCGCTTCTGCCGCTCGAACTCGTGCATGTCCACGGACTGACTGCCTGACAGCCTCGAATTCCATGGCCTGCGACAATGCATCGCCCAAAGTTTTAGGGCGTGCGAGTTTCACTGCCTGTTGGGTTTCCGGGTCTCGAAGTCCATCCAGGAATTTGTCGATAGCCAAGCTCTCGTAGACGTCGTCGGTGACCGTTGGGTAGGCATTCCTCACTAGCCGGGCGACATCTGCTTCAAATTCCTGCAGCGTCTCGTTGGTCTTCTGGACCCTGTTCTTTAACTGGGAACGGTATAGTTGGTCCATGTGGCGATGGCCGAAACGCATCTCCAGTCTTCTCATCAGCTCACCGTAGTTGCACCGCTCCGACATGGGCATCCCCTGTAGCACTCCTAATGCGTCTCCACGCAAGGCTAGGCACAACGCTGATGCTTGCGTCTCCTTTGACCACCCGTGGATCGAAGCTGCTGTCTCGAAGAGAGTCATGTAGTCCTCCCACGGCGTCTTCCCGTCGAACAATGGGATGGTGTTGTGCGTTGGTGGCATCCCAGCATTGGCGGAGGGAATGGTGTTGTGAGGGCTTCTCTCAGAGGGTTGGTCGGTGTCGATTGTCGGTGGGTTGCTCATACGTTCTTCTAGAGCTTCTATTCTTACCCTAAGTTCATTTTCTACTGAATCGACTTTTTCTCCTAATCTAGATTCTACATCAGCTAACTTATTGTCTACACTTTCCATTAACTTAGTTTCTAAATTGCCTAACTTAGCCTCCAATGTATTTTTAACAGTACTTAACTCATTACCTAACTTCTTTTCTACATTACCTAACTCATTTCCTAACTTCTTTTCTACATTACCTAACTCATTTTTAACAGTACCTAATTCAGTTTTAAAAGTTGCAGACAACTTACTGAAATCATTTTCAAATGTAATCTCGTCTGGATTTTCCCCGGAATCAACAAAAAATTGGCGCAAGCGTTGTTGCAGTACTGATTTCGTTCCGGAAGTATCCAGATCTCGTTCTTCTAACTCCCGTCTTAAGTCTGCAACTTTTAAATCATTCAGTCTAACACTCTGAGAAGTCATTTTCCACACAGTAGCCCAATAATTACAAAAACAAGAAAACCAAAATTATAACCATTTACAATGATCCCACTTCTGACACCAAATTGTTACGGGCTACGGGGTGTGAGAAATGAACTACTCCAGTTTACAAATTACAGATGTTTATTAAATACAGAAAACACAAATACAAAGGGATTACTAACCACTGTATTAACAATAATAATGGAATTACTAGCTTAACTACTAAACCGTATACATATAAAATGAGGTATTCCTAACAAATAAACTACTTACGTAAATTCATACAATCTGTTAGACTTATTCTAGAACTTACAACTATAAAACATATTTATAAACTACAGTCTTCTAATTTCCCACCGACCGGTTATCACAATATTGACACACAGTTTCACTATACTGTCACACTGTCACGAACTGTTCACTGTCACTGTTCACTGACACATCACTGATACTTGTTGAGCCGGATTAAGACTGACTCACCCAGGCTCAGGGGGCCTCTATTTGTACCACCGCCGAATCTTCTAGCCCCACGTTGGGCGCAGGTAAGAAGGGTGGGCCGTTCCAGGCACTTCGAGGACTGTCCAGGTCCAGAAGTCTCTAGCCTCATCTAGGCCCCTCCAGGCGTGGTCCACCCGTCATTGTCTTGACCGTAGCACTATGAAACTGAAATTTCATATTTAAGACAACTATACGCCCGAGACGTGACAAAACGTTTTTCATCAAAATGAGCCTACCAGAAGAGGCACTTTATACCATGCATTTTTCACCTTTTTTCGATTTTCTCAAAAACGGTTCCGACGATTTTGATTAAACTCGCTATATCGATGTAAAATTTAATGGGCTTTAATATCATGTAGGTTTTATTAAGATAAAAATGGTCTGACAGGGCTTAAATGCCGATATTTTAAATTTTCTTCCCCTAAAGTACCTTTAATTTTGTAGATTCAATAATAATAACTAGATTATCTTGTTAACGCTGATGAAAAACAGGTAAATATATAAATTGAATAAATTCGATACCCAACTAAAGGAGAAAACAGAAAAAATATTTTTTTAATGCAATTTTTCATTTTTGAACATAAGAGCAGTAATATACATGTATGATATACCATTGGAAAGCTAAAGATTTTAGAAAAATTATCATCTCATACACAAGCTTTTAAAAGTTAATAGAGAGTGATGAAATGAACATAAAACTAACTGATTATTTTAGATAATAATATAATAGATTTTTTAATAAAACAGATGTTTCTATAGAAAATTTAATTTAATTTATTACTTTCACTTACTATATATAGTAAGGGGAAGTATTGCGATCGTGAAAATTTTCGAATTCCAGTTTTCAACGGAAATACACGTTTTTAGGGTCCCCTGAGTCCAAATAACCAAGTCCCGCAAAAAAGGTCTGTGTGTGTGTGTGTCTGTGTGTGGTAACTCCCGGGTGGAAACGCCCTATGAAACTGAAATTTCATATTTCAGACAAATATGCGCCCGAGACGTTACAAAACCTTTTTCATCAAAATGAGCTTACCAGAAGAGCCACTTTATACCATGCATTTTTCACCTTTTTTTGATTTTCTCAAAAACGGTTCCGACGATTTTGATTAAACTCGCTATATCGATGTAAAAATTTAATGGGCTTTAATATCATGTAGGTTTTATTAAGATAAAAATGGTCTGACAGGGCTTAAATGCCGATATTTTAAATTTTCTTCCCCTAAAGTACCTTTAATTTTGTAGATTCAATAATAATAACTAGATTATCTTGTTAACGCTGATGAAAAACAGGTAAATATATAAATTGAATAAATTCGATACCCAACTAAAGGAAAAAAACTGAAAAAATATTTTTTAATGCAATTTTTTGTTTTTGAACATAAGAACAGTAATATACATGTATGATATACCGTTGGAAAGCTTGAGATTTTAGAAAAAATATTATCTCATACACAATCAATTGATACAAGTGATTATTTTAGATAATAAGGTAATCAATTTTTTAATAAAACTTATGTTTTTATAGAAATTCCATTTAATTAATTGTTTAATGATTTCACTCATTTTTATATCTAACTGTATTTGAAAATTCTTTAATTTATTCTAAAAATGGAGGTAAGTGAAAGTCGTGTGTTGCTCGCACCAGATTTTTTACTTTCCCAATACACTTTGAATGTCTGGAAACGGTAGAGCACTTGCATTTAGTTGCGCTGAGAGTCCTTTAACTGTTTGCTAGTGGTTTCCTTCTACTGTATGTTTGAGGACATCGTTGTCTATTACGGACGGAGGTCTTGCTCGGGGCAAGTTTTCCAAGTCGGTATTCCCAGCTGAAAACTTAGCAAACCAACAGCGAATGGTCCGTTCATTAACACTCCCTTCCCCAAACGCCTTGCAAATATTTCTAGCAGCCTCAGCTGCTGAATAGCCGAGTTTTAAACTCGTACAAAAATAATACTCGAAAATCGCGGGTTTCCATGTTCATATTTGGAGGTAAACTAAAAAGTGGGTAATTGATTGGGAAGCTAACGTTTGTAAAACAAAGGTAGAGGATTAGTAACTGTTTACTTTAAATATGTAAACATTTGGAAGAAAACAACAGAGACCTGCAAAATCCTTCATGTATTTCAGAAACTATAAAAACGGACATTTCATGTGAAACAACCCAATATTTATTTTCAATTAAATAATATAACAATTGAAATTAGTAAGTATCTTCAACAACCACAAAAGTTTATAATAACAGAGTTATTGTTGACCTTCCCACATCAAAGGCCTAGAAGTATGGTGTCAGAACTGGAGAATAAAAATAAATTCCAACAAATCCCATCAAATAACTTTTACCCTTCGCCGTAAACCTTTGACTTCCTGCCCTAAAGTATCCTTTAATAACACTCAACTAGTTCCTGTTGAACAGATCCGATACCTAGGACTTCTTCTTGACAAACGCCTAACTTGGAATCCACAAACACGACTAAAACGACAAGAAACTGCTCGCCGCTTTAGGCTACTTCAACACTTACTAGACAAACGATCAAACCTTCCTCTTAACTACAAAAGGCTCATCTACATGACTATTATAAGACCAATCTGGACTTACGGAGTAGAGCTTTGGGGCTCTACTAAACCATCAAATTCTTCCCGCATCCAATCCTTACAATCCAAAATCCTTCGTAAAATTCCAATGCTCCTTACTATGTCACGAATAAACTTATCCATAAAGACCTTAATGTTCCCTATGTTACTGATTTGGCCCGGACCAGGTATCAATCCTTTCATGACAAACTCCATTCTCACTCTAACCCACTAGTTTCAATCCTTTCTTCCTCTTCAATTCCGGATAATCCTCCGAGGCGCCTGAAAAGGAAATGGCCCCGGGACCTTCTAGTTTAAAATATTTTTAGAGTGCTGCCACTGGGTAGTGTCTCTACATGTTTTTCATGACAGTTTTGTATATTACCATCACATTTACTAGATGTATTTTTATTTAATACAGTTGTAAATATCAATAAATATGTTTAAAAAAAAAAAAAAAAATTGTTGACCTTTGAGAATAAAGGATGGAAAATTAGGTTGAGGGTTCCATCATCAATAAAAACACACTTATAAGATAAACATATTTTATTGTGTTTCGACGTTTCAGCCTGCATTGTGGGTCTTCATCAGGTGGTAGATTATCCCCAAAACTGAGTATTTTTTCTTAATGACCTCACCCTCAACCAACTTCTTCATCACATAAGTTTATACTTTTTGTCACTTTTTTTATTATATTCTAATAAATTAATTACTAAAATAAACTTTGTATTTATAAAATATTACATAGAAATATAACAAATTAAATTTAATATTCCTAGAAGTACTAGCATAAATCTTATTATAAAATTAGTAAGGATGTGAGAATGGTTAATTGTGTGTAGATATTGGGTAGAAGTTAATGGCGGATGCAGTCATCAAAACACTAAATTAAGCAGAAACTTAATTAATTTGTGCAAACGTTTTGGCCTAAAACAAATTAAGTTTCTGCAAAATTGATTGTTTTGATGACTGCCCCCGGAATTAACTTCTCCTCAATAAAATTAATAAATTTGTACTTAATTTTTAATAATTTATTTTTCTTTCTACCGTTTCAGAAGTTACTTTCAGATACATTTTTTTTTTCCATCGTTTTTAGTAACATTTTCTTTAAAAATTTATAAACGCTATACCTTCAATTAAAATTACTATTTCATATAATTATTTATTTACCTTAAATAATAGCATTATTTTGTCAAAATATTTTCTTGTAATTTCTTGATATCTTTGACTTACAATGACCTCACGGTACTTTTGTATGCCCTTGTATCTCATCTCAGTCAAAACTAAGATATATTTTAAATCGATATTTGCCCTTTGAAATTGGTTATTCAGCTGATCCTTCCACTTCAAATTAATTAGATAAAAAAAAAAGAAAAATAAATGAAATGAAAAATTTAGATAAATAAGCAATTGCAAAGTGCTTAAAAGAAAAAGTAATGTTTGTTCGGAATCATTTTATCAGCCAGTTTCTTTCCAGTAAATTTTTTTTTTTGTTTTTTATTCAGTAAAAGAAAAGTCAAGTGTTAGACAGGAAGTAAAGATAGAAAGGGACAGAAGCGGAAAGGGGGAAATTTTTAACTCAGTGTTAAGCGTGGTTGTAATTGTGTCCTGGCTTGTACTGGTTACTCAAAGTATGGGGTGGTTAGGGATGGTTAGACAAACTACAAATTTTTTTCAGTATTTTCCTATTCTAAGAGACTAATATTGGACAGTTCAAATATCAAAATTTTTAGACATGTCATACAATCAGTTCTGCAAGTTGAGAAATACTTCTGTGGAGATTTATAGCTGTTCTCATTTGATTTCATGGGATCCATACCCTGTGGCAGATTGTTTCCTGCTAGAGTGATTTTACTTATCATTAAGCGATTTCATTCACATACCAGATTTAAATAATTAATAATGATGTATTGCTTAGTATAGTGAGACAATCCTACATCTATAAATCAGTTTATATAAACAATTCATCTTTGCAGAACTCTAAAACTTAGGTTTTAAGATTTTTGTGGGGTTATATTTCAGTGCCTGATTGTAGATGGAAAAGTTGGTTTCACAATAAAGATTATATTCCAATTTAATATATACTCATTTAAATACTGCCAGCAGAAGTATCTCATCCTTAATTGCATACCTATAGGATCAACTACTTAATATTCAGTATAGAAATCGTTCTGTCATGAATCTATCACTCTCCTTAAAAAACAAAAACAAATATAAGGACTTAACTGTCCTGAGCTCAATTTTATGTTAAACACTCAATGGATAATCAAATCAGATATGATTATGAAGATAGTTTTGATCAATTTAATTTTTAGTCCCAATCTTCAGTTTTGAACTCCTGTTTCAAATGCTGGAAAGTACAAGAAAAACTAAAAAAACAAAACAAAACAACAACATTTGATTGATACTTTCTATAATAATAATAGGTGTTTTCTTTATCAGTTGTGCTAAGTACACCAAAAGGATTAGAAGTTTGACCACACCAGTGCAGCTTGAAAACTAAGGCAACCAAAAAGCAGGAGAGACAAAAAAAAACTAATCACAGGATAAGTAGTATTTATTTAATAAAGATTAACATGTGGTTAATTAATTATGTTTGGAACATTGAAAAACAATACACATAGATTCATATACATTTGTACACAAATATTTAAGAGTCAAAATAAAACTATACATTCAACTAAAAAATCTTAAAATTTAAAATTTACTTTTTTGTGTATATAAAATTAAACATTTACATTGAATTTTATTGAGCAGATATTTGAATAGATATAATAGAAACCGAATTAATAAAACAACAACAGAAGATGCATTTATGTTTATATTGCAGGGATAAGAGAATTTTCATAATTCAAAAAGTATTACACACAAAGATTTTGCGTCCTTCTTGAGGCTTTCATGCAGTGAAAACATCTTATAATAGGATCTATAGAATTTAACATTTTCATGCCATTTTTGGCAATGTTATTAAAAATGTATAAATAAACAAGACAAATATTATAATCAGGTAACATTTAAGCTCGTTTTTTTCATGATTATAAGTAAAGCTATTCCAAACAAGACTAGAAAAATAACATCTCAAGGAACACGGACACCATTGTGTCTGTAAAGTTTTGCATGATCATCATAACTTAAATAAAAAGAGTAATAAATATATCCTTACACACATGTTTGTTACATCAACCTTTACATGAAATTTTAAGATAATTAAATTTAATCCACACTTTCATAAATAATTATTTTTAAAACTTAATAAAAAAAAAAGACTAAACACAAAAAAACAATTAAACTATAAATTATCTTCAAGAAATAAATAATTCTTACAACTAACATTCTAGACCATCTTGTGATGGTAAAAACTAGGATCTGGAAACCAAAATATAATAAAACATAAAATGTATTGTAAGTTTTAACCAATACAAGTCCAAAGATACAAGTCAATACAAGCCTTAATGAGTAAAATAATTTAACTAAATATTGAGATATTTGTTGACTTTCTGCTCATGGTAATTATTAAAAATGAAGTGTCGATTTATTACTTTTATTCAAGATTTAATACTACACTGGAATAAGAAATCATTCAAGACAGGATAAAATGTATGCCACACAAAAGACTTCCATGCCCTTAAATTTATAATTTTGGTAAATAACGACCAATTTGGGAAATATGTTCTTTGAATATATACATTGATACAAAGAAATAATATTTGATGTGGTCCTCTTTTTTTTTCTCTAATAAAAATTCAAAGAATTCTTGAAAATTTCAGAATAATTATAAATATTTTAAAACTGAAGGTCCCTGGTATTTTATAAAACAATTCTAAAACAATAAAATAACAAAGAAAATACAAAAACTGCAGCTTAAAAGAGTGCAATCTTTCTAGAAGGAAAAATAACATTTAAATGCCTAAAAAGATACATAGGGCTAAATGAAAACCTTTTACAGAGTAGTTCTTGAGTTATGGCTATCATGAGAGTCATTCAGAATGTAACATCTACAGAGATAAAAACGTTTTTCAATCTAATGAGTGAGTTTTGAGCCTAATAATCAGTTCAAGTTATAACTTAGTTTCTTTAGAAATTATATTCAAGTAAAAATGACATTCTATAAAAGAGGTGCTTGAAATAGCCAGTTGATTTTAAAAAGAATATTAAACAATTATGACAACTTCCAATAATTATGACAATAAATTTTTATAGGTTTTAGTACTAGAGGAGGATCTGTTTAATAAAACATAAAAAATAATGAAAAGTTTGATATAAAACAAAAATGATAATGCATTTTATAATAAAGAAACTATTTTGAAAAATTTAACTTCTCCTTTCATTAACAAGCATGTATAAACATATGTAAAGGAAATCTTAAACTTAATAAGAAAAAAAAAATGTTAAAATTGTATTACTAACAAGCAATAAAAACTTTTTTAAAATTACAAACAACTAAAAACATATAACAATCAATAAACCAACAAAATAAGATAAAGAAAAAGAGAAAACTATACTTCAAATACAAAAATGAAAAACTATTACTAACTACAGCAATTAAAATTATATTTCAAAACATCAAACATTTCAAAATTTATCAGTAAGTAAAATAATAAAACTGATAAAACAAAATTGATGTTTGATTTTCAGTATATACGTTAAAACAATAAAAATATAAATAATAAGTAAGTATAGGTAACAAAAGCTACGAACATTATTTGTACTAGTATTTGGAACTAAAAACCTTTAGAGGAATGGAGAACTAGATGTATTATGTATAAACCATTGCAAACATTATAGCATTTAAAAACAAAAAAATGTTGAGGTTTTTCTAAGTTATTTAATAAATCAAAAGGAACTTTTCTAAAACAACTAATAATACATCTTAGAACTTCTTATTAAATTATTACAAACAACTGATAAAAACATAAACTATGAAAGAATACTGATCAAAATTAAAATAGATCTATGTTATTCATAAAAAAAAAAATATTGTGAGTTAACTAAATAAAGCCAAAAGAAGTATTCTCACCAGTCATAAATTTATCACATAATCACAGCCTGCAAAAGAAAATGAATACCATTTTAAAAATAAATACATAATTAAAAAGAAAATAAACACATATCTATAACAAACAAAAGAGAAATATATCATTATAAAATATTTAAATACAATAAATTAAACAAAAAAATCGAAGAGTTCTAAATATCCTAATGGTGATTTGCCTCCTCAAAGTTTCCAGGACTTCTCACTACTTAGATGGTCGGTAGACTTCATTGCGCCATTGGGCACATTATAAACAAATATTTATATAACATGTGTTATAATGAATATAACACAAATATCATAAATGAATAGTGCTATTTATAAAGAATTTTATCATTTATTTAATCCCTATTCAATCCATCAGCTACGGTTGAAAATTAAATTTTCAGGCAAAATAGCAGCCACATTCTTAATATATTAATCAATTAACAAATTGATTGATTAATAAAGTTTCTCCATGAACATCCTAGATATGGTTGGTATAGTTTCGCTAGCTCAGAACTAAACCTCTCATGTTCAAGTTTTACTTAAATATTTGTGGAAATTTTACTGAGAAAAGGTTTCACTAAACATATATTCCCTTCTTTTCCCATTTGATCAAGGTAATTTATATTGTAGGATACTGAATCATGGCTAACTCACTTTCTTTAAGAAAGCTTTCATTTCAGCAAGATCCATCAGTCTATACTGATATTGAAGAGAAAAAAGCCTCCCTCTATACAGCTCCATCAACACTTTCTTCTATGGTAACAGTCTGTTAGGAGGAATGGAATTTTAGTTCCTAAGACATTTCAGACATAAAACAGAGGGACGTAACTAGGATATTACAATTTCATACTACCATAGGGATTTTTTAAAAGTTAATAATAAAATTATTTAAAAAATATGTATAATAACAATACGATCCTTTTTGACAAAACAATGAATCAACAAGTTTTATCCAATGATAATTTGAAGGAAAAAAAAATACACTAACAAAAAAGAAAAAAAACATTATTTACCTCTATGAGATATTGGCAGTCCAGCATTAAGGTTTACTTATTATTCAATCTGCCTCTGAAAATAAAATAAACATAACACAGCTCTAAAATTATGATATTTTTAATCAATAAATTATAAAAAATGTATAAATATAACATCATTAATGCAGTGAAACGTCACTAAAACTGAGTAAGGGTTCTGTTGAATTTGTTTGAAGAGAAGTGTCTGACAAGCAGCGGTAAAAAAGAGCTTGTTAAAAAATAAATACTTATACATAAAAAAAAATTAACTAATTCAAAACAAATACTTTGATTTCAACTAAAGGAAAAACATAACAAAATATTTTTCTAGGTTATTTTTTTTTTCTAAATAAAAGTAGGAATATTAATGGATGACATACCATTGGGGAGCTAACAATTTAAGAAAAATTATTATATATCACAATGTTGTAAAAGAAGAAGTGGGAAGAAAAACTTCACTGATTGCTGAAGATAATATTATTTATTAATAGTAAATGTTTTCACCTACATGAACCTAAATTTAGTTTCTCTTCCGGACTATTCCTTTATCCGTCACGACCGCATCTGCCGTACTGGTGGAGGCGTCGGGCTTTATGTCCACAATAGCCTTAGATTTCGAATCCTTGAATTTTCATCTCGAACTGAGCACCCGCATGTCGAATTCCTATCTATTGAAGTTCTCCTCAAAGAAAATCCTCTCCTATATGTTGTAGCCTACCGCCCTCCTTTGGTACCATTCGAAGAATCCCTTGAATCAACTCTGTACAAATACGTTCCTCTTTACACTAACATAATAATTTCCGGTGACCTTAATACCAACTTCCTTTCACATTCCAACGACAGACTTTACTTAGAAAATCTCTTCTTCTCCCTCAATCTGTTCATTGTTCCCTTTTCTGCCACCCATCATACCCGACGGACTGACACCTGGTTGGACGTTTACATTATAGATACAGCAGAGAACCTTCTTTCCTCCTCCCAGTTGCCGGTTCCATTCTTGTCATCCCACGATTTAATCCAAATATCTTACAATATTCAAACTCTAGCAATCCTTCCTAAAACCATAACATTCCGTAACCTTGACACCCTCTCTCGTGAAACCATTCTACCAGATGTTGAGTCCTTGAAATGGGAAGAAATTTACTCCTCCTCTTCCATTGACTCTATGGTAGATATCCTCACCTCAAATCTACTCAGGATACTAGATACCCATGCTCCTCTCAAAACCTGCACCTTTCGCCTCCGTCCTGCTCCATGGTTGTGCAAGAAATAAAAGATCTTCAAAAGAGTCGTGAGGCTGCCCGAAGACGCTACAGATGCACAAGACTAGAGGATGACTACCAAGCGTACAGGGTACTCCGTAACTTGACACAATCAAGAGTCAGACAAGCGAAATCCAATTATTTTCACGAAACCCTTTCCTCAGTTCCTGATCCTAAGTCTCAATGGCAACTCCTTCGAAAACTCTCCCTCTGTAAATCCACTACCACTTCAGATATTCAAGTATCACCTGAAGAATTAAATTCCTACTTTCTATCTGCGACCTCTTGCAATTTGGCATCACCATCTTCCCAGCATCCTTCAGCTCCATCTTTTAACTCCGAAAACTTCTATTTCTCTGACATCTCACCAACTGACATAATAACTTCAGTTATGAAATCCCACACAAACTCCATAGGCTTTGACGGAATCCCAGTTAAACTACTAAAACTATGTCTCCCAGAAATTTTACCAGTGCTCCTTTTCATTTATAATTTTTCCCTCCAAAATTCTGTATTCCCCATCTCTTGGAAAAAAGCCATAGTCCATCCCATTAAGAAAAATCCCAATCCTACAACTCCTAAAGACTTCCGCCCGATCTCCATCTTATCCAATCTTTCTAAACCTCTAGAAAGATTAGTACAATCTCAAATTTCAAAATTCCTCGAAGAATCAAAATCAATCAATCCTCTCCAATCCGGTTTCCGACCTGGTTTCTCCACTCAATCTGCTCTTGCTAAAATCACCAATGACATACACACTGCAATGGACAACAAACAGCTAACAGTACTAATACTCCTTGACTTTTCTAAAGCGTTTGATTCTCTGAACCATTCCATCCTTTACTCCAAACTAAAATCTCTTTCCTTCTCTTACAGCTCTATTCTTTGGCTCCACTCATTTCTTTCTGACCGAACCCAAGCAGTCCACATTCCTAACCAACCTTTATCTTCTTTTCTTACCCTTTCCTCAGGGGTGGCCCAGGCTTCAAGTATTTCTCCTACCCTATTCAATGCCTTTATAAACGATCTTCCCAATTCAATTCATCACTGCTCCTACCACCTATATGCTGATGACTTTCAGATTTATCTAACCTTTTCTCCTACTGAGTTATCAGCAGCGTTTACTAGTATTCAAGAAGACCTGGGCAGGATCTGTCATTGGGCAAATCAGAATGATTTAACTTTAAACGCTGTGAAAACTCAGGCTATCATTATTGGATCCGATTCCCTCCTCACATCTATTCCTTCTCTTCCTACCCTATTACTAAATGACCATCCTATCACTTTCAGCTCCTCTGTAAAAAATTTAGGCATCCATTTTGACCAAACCTTATCCTGGAAACCACATGTGGCCCAAATTTCCCGAAGGTCAATAAGCTCCCTGAAATTATTCCATCGTTCCCGTCATGTTCTCCCACAGTCCACCCGTAAGCTCCTTGTATCCTCTTTAATTTTCCCTCAATTTGATTATGGATGTGCGGTATATGGTGGCCTCTCGATGATGCTAGAGAAGAGATTGAAGCAGATCATGAACAGTTCTTTAAGATTCGTTTATGGCACGTCGAGGCAGTCTCATGTATCCCATCTTTATACCGAATCAAATTGGCTTTTTCCCCACACCCGTAGGCAATACTTCCTTGGATCTTTTCTATACCAAACTATCAACTCCCAACATCCTTCCTATATCTATAATCTCCTGCAGTTCAAACCCTCAATTCATCCACTAGAGACTAGATCCCGTATGTTCAACCTTTACATCCCTTCCCACAGAACAAAAAAATATGAATGCTCCTTTCTGGTCCGTTCTACTAGTCTCTGGAATTCCCTCCCATCAAACATCCGCCATGCTCGATCCCTCTCCACATTCAAACACCTTCTCTTCCAGTACCTTCTAGCATCCCAAAATGACGCTGCTTGACAATGTTAAATTTTTTAGCAGGATTGTATTCAATATTTTTATTTTTTTCCACAAGTATCGATCTATTTTTTCAACTATTTTATCTGGAAGATTTATTTTTTTTTTACATTTTTTTTTCTTTTCTTTTTAAATTGTTTATATTGTGATTATTATGCCTGTTATGTGATTAGAAGACTTCGTTTTGTATCATTGTAGTATATTATTTTTATTTATGTTTAATTGGTTTATTTTTCACTAATTCTTGTCCAGTTTAAGTTACTTTATTATTTCAAAGCTTATGTCATTCTTAAAAGACCAAGTAACAAAATAATGTAAACTTTTCTTTTTTTTTCTTTTTATTATCCATTCAAACTCATTTATTTTTCATTTTGTCCAAACAACTATTTTCTGAGGATATTCTTTTATTTTAATTTTTATTCATTTTATTTTTATATTTTACGTATATATTCACCCATAATTGTAAACATTAGTTAATTATGTTCATTTTGTCTGTTGGCCAGACATACTGTATATTGTAAACTGTGCAAATATGTTATTCTCAAGGGACACAGTCCTAGAATAAAAATCAATTTCTATTCTATTCTAAATGAAAAAAATAAATAAATAATTGAGAGAGCTAAGTGAAAGTTTAGTGATGTATGGACCAGATTTTTATTTCCTTCGTAAACAACATTTAATAAATAACAGTGAACTTGACTGCACAGAGCTGTGTGTGACGACTAGCTTAAGTTGCTAGTGGAGACTAGGTTAGTCAACAGGTCATAGTGCCCAGTTAATAATAATATTTATTTGTAATATTCAATTTGTTTATATTTACATCGTACTCAATTAAGGATAAGTAATTATTATATTTTGAACCCCTTTACCTCTTGATTGCTCGCTTGTCAAATATGGCAAATGTACTGTCAACCCATAACTTATCAGCAC
The DNA here is from genome assembly GCA_023052935.1 of Piezodorus guildinii. Taxonomy (NCBI): domain Eukaryota; kingdom Metazoa; phylum Arthropoda; class Insecta; order Hemiptera; family Pentatomidae; genus Piezodorus; species Piezodorus guildinii. The sequence goes on from CM041295.1 coordinate 61,952,159, forward strand.
GTCTTTTGCTGGTTCCTCTATACCAATCAGGAGCATAATCCTTTGTCACCTCCTGGATACTATCATCATTTGTCCAGGCAAGACAATATTTCAGCGGCAGTGTTAGATTCTCCTGAAACAAAACATTCAATTAGCTTATATTTATAATATATATTGAGTTGAGATAAATAAATGAAATTTTATAGGAGGATTCATAATGCCACATATCAATTAAAAAATAATGATCTACATTCAACATACATAACAGATGGTTCAATAAATGCTAAAGTTACAAATTTTAAGGCTACCAACGCAAAGAAATGCTAATTTATTAAGCCACTATTATTTGAATTTTTATAAAGTTTATTGCAACAGTTGGTCTGAGAATTGATTGGTATTTAAATAAAAAATATTTTTGAATCTCTGTATACATTTGCACTTACAGAATGCTTTTGTGGGAGATAGGCAGAGCTGTAAATAGATATATTCACAATTGAATAAGCAAGTATGTTAGGGTTGAGGCTCGCAAATTGCTTGATAGTAGTATATAAAAACAGAGAATCTGTTGAGGTCCGTAAATGAATATGACAGACAATGTATAGTTATTTTGAAATAAAAAAACATCTTATAAGTAATCATTAGTCTTAACATATCAAGAATAACATTCATAAAACACCCCTACATCCATTTCTTCCATTAACTTTGGAAAAATTGATACAGATTCGGTAAAGGAATAACTTACCATTTTACCTAAAAAGATAAAATAAAAATAAATTTAAATAAAATACAGTATTGAATTGGCAGAGGTTTTATTTTTAATTTATTTGGTATAAATTAGAATTTTGTAAAGGATCTTTTCATTGACTGTTTAATTTAACATTTAACCGATAACTGGTAATGTTACCAATAATTGGAATCCCCAACCCATACTAGAAAGAAAGGTTTTGCACTGTTCGGAAAAATGAAGGAAACTAACAGAGGAAGGGCTGAAACAAGTCAAATGGGGCTATGCAGATCACGTAGCAAGAATGAATGAGGATGAAATTTCCTGTAGATTCAAGTAAGTGAACTGGACCAATGGAGAGAAACAGGCATTCCAGGCTTATAATGAAAACAGAGTTGGATGTAAGAGTATTAAAAATATATAAAACAAATGAAAATATTAATATTTATAGGTGTGAATATGAAGAAAGTAGAATTCACTCCGGATAATACATGAGGATCTCATTCTCTTCTGTGCTTGTGAAGGAACAGATTTCTGATACATAAATAAGAACATATCTGATTAGGGTCTCGTAGAGAAGACAATTCATGTAATAGGAAGTGGCATACTACAATTTAGACATCAAAATGACACACCACTTGAGAGTTAAGAAAACTAATAGAATAAATTGCAAATAAAATAAACCATTAAAATATTGTTAGGAGATTGATATAGTGCCTAATAATCATCTAAATTTAAAAATTATATAGGAAAACCCGCTTAACACTTATGCTTAGAATCCATGAATAATACAAGTAATGGATTGAACGAAGGTATAAATAAATCATCTTAAAATTATTTACTTTTAAACACTGTTCACTAAATGAAGAATGAAAATTAATTGATCATGGACAATAGTTCTTTACTTATTACCAAAATTCTAATATCCCTTCTATTAAATAAACGATAATTACACATTTATATATCATCTATGCATACTTAATACTGATAAAGGAAAATAAAAAAGAATTGTAAAACACTAAATAACATAAATGCAGCAACAAGGAATAAATAAAAAGTACTAAGTACCTTCCCATGTATTAATAGAAAAAAAAAAAAAAAATTAATTTAAGACTATGTTCTCCTCTAACACTGTCTTAATCTATAGAAATTAAATATCATTAACATATTTAAAAAAAAAAAAAAAAAAAAAAATTGTATAACAGTTATAATAGAATACTTATTATTTTTTAATAATTTATTTATTTTTTATCACAAAATGTTTTTTATAAAATTAAATATTTCATACAAAGAAAAGCGAAAGTAAAATATATATATACACATCAAAAATAAATATACACTCCGGTGAACTCATAATGAAAGCTAAATGCTGACTATAATTCTGCCCTAGGAAGGTTGATTTTCATTTTTAGGAAGACCCAAAGAATAAATTTTAACCATTCTATTCAACCTAAAATTGGTAGGTAACATTTAAGATAACCATCCTTCCGGTATGATCTGAAATTTATAAAGGTATTTACCATAGTAAAAATATTTATCTCATCAAGAAGCTGCATAAAATATGGAAAATAAAGTTCTTTCAATTGAAAGAATTATTTTAGTGTCCTCGCCAATGAAAACCAAGCAAGACGCATTTAACATGAGAAATCAGATTCCTTGATAAAATAGCTAGCTGATAATCTTAATTCATGAATCAATATAAGCTAGTATTATACACTTATTACACGAAACTATACAGATATAAAGTGATTGAAATATCTTCACATATGCTTGCCCATCTATGATATGTAACTCTGCTATAGCCCAGTAGAGAATGGAGGGAGGAGTCCTTCGGTATCCCAAATTGATGTACTCCAAAGAAAGCACAATCTGAGGTCAGTGGCGACAGTTTTCCTTCCACAATATGTAGTAGAGGAGAGATGGCCTCTAAACTCCAAGAAGACAACCCCTTCACCAGGCTCTGAGTATAACAGGCTCTTTTCCTGTCAAATTGAGATTCAAACATGTAAAATGTATACTAAGAAGTAGACCCAAACAGATATTATGTTGCAAGATCCAGCATGGAAAAAGAATTGTTGCATTAGGTAGTAGGAATATTATAGCATGAAAGGTGTAAAAATAAACAAAATGAGAGCAAAAGGTAGGGGGAGAACTGAACATTTTAGGACACCTCAAAACAAGCAATAGACATATAACTGAATCATTCACAAAAAACCAAATGCAGTGTAATCGGCAAAATTAGTAAGTACATTATATAGAAATATTAGTTGATCCTCGAGATAAGATTTTTACGAAATGAATTAACCCTTAAAGACCTGGGTACTCGGAAAAAAAGAAACAGTAGACAATTGCAAATGAATGAGTAAAGACATGGAAGATAAACTGTCTTAAAACTTACCTCTTACTGTATATAAAGTTAATACAATCAATATCTTAATTCTCTTGAATCTAAAATATTGATATTTGTAAATATTATTAAAACATTATTTTGCATGAAAACATTTACACATACGAAGCAAAATCATGATGATCTTACTGTCAATATTTAAATCGTAGTAAAGCGAAATCAAAAAGAATATCTTAATCATTTAAGCATAGAAATATGACATTTGAAAATTAAATTCATTTTAATAATATAGATTTAAATTAAGAACAATGTATATTTCATCAATAATTAAAGCATGTTTTTTGTTTACTTGGGAGAGAAACTGAGGTTATCTCTGTGAAACAACCATAAAGTTCCTAAGTGAAACAATCATAAAGTTCCGAAACAACCATAAAGTTTCCTAAATGTCTGTATTTCCTTGATACAAATGGCAGGTCCATAAAAAAAAAAAGTGCTATGTGTACCACCAACTCATACAGTCTGCAGTCACATTCAGATTACAATGACATACTTCAAGATGATAAATCTCTACAGAGCGATGATGTTTACAATTAAAAGAAACAATAATAAAAAAAAAAAACACGCATTCTCAACATTCTACTTTAACAAATGTACTCTTCTTTCCAACAAAATTCCAGCACAAATCGAGATTTTAAAAAAAGTTTTCACTTCTATTGGAAATCCTTATGTCTGCCTGAATTGTAATTTTGTTTTCTTTATAATTTTTTTCTTATCATAGATTAAGCAAATTTTTTTATATGTAACTAACAACTAAAGTTATTTTATAAAGTTATTAAGTTGCATAATTTGATGGAACATAGCTCTCTCAAGAAACCTAAAGAATTTAAAAATAACAACAGATAGAGGACATTAAACTTTTGACAAGAAAATAGCCCAATAATGGTAGACTTTAACCTCTAAAACAAATTCATAGAATAATATGGGCAAAAATACCAAAAGTTAAAATCCTGCAACAGATACCTCCTTATATTAAAGAGAAAAAAAATATGTCAGAGTAGCATAGAATTGGATTTGGAGCAGATCATCTCTAGTTAAAAATGGATGGGTTTGAACAGAAAAAAAAAAAAAAAAACCAAACACTTACAATTTTAATTAAACTAAAAGAAAGGTAAAGTCGGCTGTAATAATTTTTTTTTTTTAAATTTATTATAGAGATATTACAACTGTATTAACACAAAAAATACATCAAGTAAATGTGAACATTGAGATATGGACATGATAGGCATGAGAAGAATCTACCCAGTGGTAGCACTTCAAAGATTTTTCAGACAAGGAGGTCTCGAGGCCATTGTCTTTTCAGCCGCCTCAGAGGATGATCAGGAATAGAAGGAGATGAGAGATTGCGGACAAGTGGGTTTGGGTGCAGTGGTAATTTGAAGTGAAAGGAAGTATATCTAATTCGAGCTAAGTCTGCAACTAATGGGATATTCAGGTCTTTATGGATTATTTCATTGGTGACAAAGTAAGGGGCATTTAGGATCTTTCGGAGGATTTTGGATTGCAAGGATTGGATGCGAGAGGAATTTGATGGCTTGGTGGATCCCCATAGTTCAATTCCATATGTCCGAATAAGCCTAAGTATGGTAATAGAAATTAGTTTTTATGTAGTAGGTGGGAATTTTTGAACGTTTGTCAAGTAAATGTTGTAATAAACTGTTTCTTGTCGTTTCAGTCTAATGTGAGAATTCCAAGTAAGTCGTCTGTCAAGATGCAGTCCAAGGTATCGGATCTATTCAACTGAGGTGAGTGGAATATTGCCAAAGGATATAGTGGGACAGGCAGAGATAGGTTTGCGGCCCAGGGCAAAGGTAATTTGGTGGGATTTAGTAGGATTTATTTTGATCCTCCACTTTTGACACCATTCTTCAATGGAAGCAATGTGAGACTGAAGGATTTGGGAAGCAATAGTTGGGTAATTATTTACTGATAACACACATGTGTCATCGGCGTATGTAGTGAGGACAGTTGTAATAAATTCAAAATTAGTTAATATTCAATTTTGAGGTTATACTTGATGATTAATTATTTAAATATAAGACGTGACCCACCCTTGGTTCGCACAGGTGCAATTTAAATGTGGTCTCATTTATGTTTAAAAAAAGTTCAGTTCGACGTATTAAGACTTAATCCGTATCAAAACGAAAAGTGCACTTAGCAAGAAATAGTATCTTTATTTTACATTTATTCTTTATTATACTTTATCATCAGGAGGAAATGGAAACATAAATTGGTCAATAGATCAAAATTAGTAGTTTATTATGTAAAACAGTTCCTATTTAAGTCGTTTTATTACTATTTAATAATTCAAATGAACTGTTCAACATAAATTTTAAAAGTTTAATTTAGCTTTCATGGGTGTCCCATTTAGTTTACAATGGGACATCTGTTTTCAAGAAATAATCTAAAAGTAGAAAGAATAACAATGTTAGTTTATGGATTTATTACAACTTTCTATTTATTTTAATAACTTTAGATATGATTTTGTATGTAGTATTTTTTCTAAAATCTTGAGTACTGAATGTAAGAATATAACCAGTACGATACTATACGGTGGCAACTCTGAATTATCATAACTTCTCTCCTCACAATATTAAACATACCTCACGTTCAAAAGAAGTTAATGGGCTTATAATAACTTTCTATTGACTTGTATGACTTATTTTATTACATATTAACTTTTCAAAAATCTTGCACTTTCCAACAGTATATTATACGTCTATATAACTACTCATATTTCAAGAATAATTTTTTTATCATTCAATACAGAAAATTTAATTTTCTCTTCCAAAGAAAAACTTATTCGAAATTGATTTTATAATAAGTATTATTTATAAATCTATAAAAACATTGATAGTTTAATCCTAAAGTCATCCTTTTAAATAGCAGCCTGGCATTGATAAAAGTGTCAAGAGTCTTTTATCTTGTAAAAAACTCAATTCTCGGAGATGAATCATATTGCCCAAGTTTTTAGCATATAGATGGATAATTTGGGTGGAGAAGGTTTTGCAGTTAAGTGGGAAGCGAGTAACTGGAGGTTCAATACTGATATCAGCTATCACTAACCACACAATTCTATCCAATGATCCTCCTCATCATAGCCCGAATTCCATAGATTAGCTTCGATGAAATCCTTCATCCTAGGTCAAGTTCTATCCTTTAGACATCTACTAGTCTGCTCAGGGCTAATTAACCTCTTAGGTATTCATTCATTATTATATATAAAAACTTAACATAATCATTTCAACTGCAGCAATGTCATCAATTTAATTATACTGATGGGGTGCTATCTCTACAATTCCAAATTGTGCAACCTTCTCAATCTTAAGCAGATTAATTCCTGTTTGGAGCAAAAGTTAAACAGAATACCTTATTCTCAAAGACCTTCAGATAATATTCTTTCAGTTTGTGACCAGGTTTCACATCCATACAAAACTTTAGGAAGGAAAATAGTTTTAGATAGCTGATAAATAAATGCTTTTTAAAAAAACACTAATTTAGAACAGGTAACCTCAGGGCTGCATGAAAACATTAGCAGCTGATAAAAATAACAGCTTGGTCAAATAACTGATTGAAAAAATAAATCATGAAAAAAACAGTAACAGAAATAATATAAAAACAAAAGGCAGTGAGATCTAGGCAAATATAACAAAAAAAAGGGAGAAATAATAAGAGCAGAAAATAATAACTTGTAAACATCTAAACTAAACAATTTAAAAACAAAAAGAATTAAGGGCCCTAAAAAAATTCGAACAAAAAACACAAACATAGAACCATGTAACCACAAACATGTATTAATCATAAAGTACAGCCTCTTAAATGAAAATAAAGTAAATAAGTGGATTAAATCATTAGAGATGTTTGATGATAGCAGAGAAAACCTACTAAGAGATATAGGCAACCACATTGATGAAATATAAGATAAATAAATATTTGAAATAAGACAAGCTTCAGCAACAACAAATCCAAGGATTTTTAATTAGCTCAGCAAATAAGACAGGGTAGTAGTTTTCACCCTCTTTTAAAAGGAAGTAGACGATTTCCTGAAAAGGATGTGGAATGTCTAAATGAACAACTTGCTTATGTAGTGAGATAAAAACAATAACAAGTATAGATGATTTATAACAAGATATGATATTTATAGATATCATCTATCATATCATTTCTTAACTTAAAAATTATGGTTAATTAAAGCAGAACTAAAACATAATTTACCTATAACTCCTGAGAATGCTAATGTCCAAATAACATTTTAAAGCAGTACACCACACGGCATTTCTATAGGTAAATAGACACCAATCTTTTCTACAATCATCAAAAACAATTTGATAAATGTAGAAATCCACTGAACTTGAACATAACACTATCAACATAAACTGACCATGAAGATATTAACTAAGATATATTTATTTGGAAGAATATATATAATAATAATATATATATATATATATATATAACCCAATTCCTTCTTGAGATATTAAAAAAAAAAAATATTATTGGGTCTCATGTTACCTAATGAGGATACTGAGGGCAGTGAATTCATTATTGGATAATTTTAGTATTAATCAAGTAAATATAAATAAGCCTTTGTCGGAAAATGTAGATAGCCTGTTTACCTGCCCTCTTGGATTCCCCGTCGGTCTGCCCCCCCCTTCCCCCACGGTACCGGGAACTTCCTAACTCCCAGCTAGCAGCCAACAAGAGTATTAAGGGTGGTCAAGATATAGGCATATCACAAGGGTTTACTATGCCGCCTTTAAGATATTAGGAATATCCTTAGCCATTTATTAAAATTAGTATTTACAAAGGCTGGACCACCCACTTTAGGAACTTCCCATATCAGCTCCACCTCCCTCCCCCTTTGTCATAACTAGCCAATGGAGATTGGTAGTTTCCAAAAAATAGTATTTTTGAAAAGAAGAGGGTGTAGAGGTGATGAGGGGGAGAATTGAGAATCATAAGAGGTCAGTTGGATTCCAGAAACAGTCAAGTCATTGTCCATCAATCAGAGGGAAAAAAAAGTATTGGAATTTTCAAACATTTCTATAATTTACTCATTTCATTAATTTATCTGTTTTTAAAGAGTTAATACCTACTTTTTAAAGTTAAAAGGACAGCATACAATTGCTAAAACCAAAAATCACAATGAAAATAGTTTAATTTTTAATTTTGTGAATATAAATATATATGAATTTTAGAAAAAAACCTTAAATAGAAATGTCAAAAGTATTAAGAAATACATGATTTCTTAAACATCAAGGCAACATATAAATAAATGGTTGGTAAAATTGTTTGTATAGTTACACATCTAAGCCTATTATGCTTTAACCACGGTTGTTATTAACAGAATTTTACTTCAATTCATTAATTTTGAATAAAAGATACTACAATCACTAAATATTTACAACTAGTATGAACAGGAAATATAAATATTTGAAACCAGTAAACAAAAGGATATTATGATTTCCCAATACCAATGACAACAAATGATCTTGTACTTTTATTTAATTAATTGGATGTTTCATATAAAAAATATACTTTTTGGTAAACTGGTTAGTGATTTTGCTATATAGGAATCACTTTTGATGATTTATAAGCTCAAAAAATTATATATTGTAATGGTAGTGAAAAATACTAATTGAATAACAAAGCAAAACAAATTCCGAATACTCACTGTATATCGTAATTTCTATGCCATAGCACACATGTTTAAAATAACTTTTATATAGGAGTAAAATTTTAATAAAGATAGCTAAAACATCATTAGATCTATTAAGGTTGATTTTGGGCTGAATAATTCTTCCATTAATACTCGAGAGTTGAGGACAAAGATCTGAGCAATACTCTTGCTCAGATCTGATGTGTTTAGATATTGACTTCGTTTTTACTTTTTTACCTGGCTCAATGTATGACTAGTGAATATGTTGGGATAACAGAATATATAACGAGATTTCTGAAGATGGGAGAATATCCTGAAACGTCATGAAATAAAAGAATGAGTATTAATGGAAGAATTATTCAGCCCAAAATCAACCTTAATAATTAAATGAGCTCTTCCTTGTTTAGAATATATTGATATAAATCATTAGATCAAACTTTTAGACATTAAAAATACCAAACATTGGCGGGCATAAATAGAAAAAATATATATATAACCATAACTTAAGGATATATCACTACTGTAAAATCCTGCATTATTAATAGATAGATCTTACTGTCAGAATCCTAACAATTTCTTGGGTCATTAATGCTAATTGTGTTAATATTCCTATAAACAAGAGGTTATCCCTTGTCCCATGTTTAAAATTAATAATTTATCCATTGATAATTTTAATTATGGGAAAGCTCATGAATTTTTTAAAAAATAACGTACCGGACAAAGTAAACAGCAGTATTTCAGAGATGTGTTCAGTCAGATGCCTGGTATTACAACAGCAAGTGGCTACCTATAGACACTAATGACAATACATTGTGTGGAAATAGGATAACCCTTCAGTTTATTTCAAGGAAAAATAAATAAAGGAAAGTTTGGTGAAAAATAAGAAAAAAATCTTTACACAGCCATTGAAAACCAATAAAATAAAATCTGATTCAAGTAACAATAAATTTGAAGAAACCCTCAAGAGATTGAAAGTTGGTACATACAAAGAAAATCTACACCAGGGATTAGCATACACATGATCTACTGTTTTAAAATGAATTATTATTAATGTTTACTTCATTTAGCCGAACTTGCAAAGATAATGATAGATTCTTTATATTTTGTAAGTATTTATCACAAAATTAAATGTTTTGATGATGAGATTCCATGTTAAATTATATTTCCATAATTAAAATATTTCACAGAATACAATAAATACAACTGACATAATTTCTTATCAGTGAATGACAGAAGAAAATATATTAGTCTGAAAAATTATTACTTTTAGGTTTCTCTATAGAACGAACAAATTACCAGTTCTACTACTAACCATGTATTTATGTTCATTTTTGCTTAATTCAATAGATTATCCATTATAATTTAACTAATTGTTAATCTGTAATATCATTGCAACTTAATAAAATTATTTTCCAAGTAACAATTAACAGCTAATTACTAGAGAATATACTTTACCACTTACATATATTGAGTCAATTTCATCAACAGTTTGATGAATAATGTTAACTAACATCCATCGTCTTTCACAAGAACTTCAACCCAATGATCCAACTTAACATTTCTACGTTTAACGGCTTCAACCAGGACTGTTTTATACTTCTTCATAACGAGTTTTTCTTTTTCAAGACGAGAAATAGGCACAGGATTGTTCAGATGTTCTATAGCTTCAGGCAACAATAAATCTTTTCCTTTTTTGGAGCGCACAAATCCTTTTCCTTTTTTTAACGTTACCAAACGTTCACAAGTATCATCGAAATCATCCTCATTTGATGAACTACTATCTTTTTCAAAATCATCCACATTGATAGGGTATGGTTGCAATGACATCACAAATCTGGCTTTAAAACCTAATGCTCTCAACATAGATACAAATAACATGACATAATCTCTAAGACAAATAACTCTTCTGGACTGAAAAACAGTTTCGAAGTTCCTATAGTCTAATATTCCTTCCAATTTAACATCAGAAATAACAAATACACACCGATACCACTCCAATAAATCTAAGAAGTAATCAGAATCGATACGACCAGTTGGTATCAAAGGATATGGTACCAAAGATAACATAGCAGCTTTGATAAAATCATCATTAATAATTGTATTAATCCTGTTCCCATAAGCAAGAAGGCACAATATGTTAACCTTATGCATCCAGATTCGATTTTCTCTGGAAAACATTAGCATGTCCTTATACATGACTTCCTTGCTATCTTTTTTCTTGTCATTCTTTGAAGAAGGATATCTATCATTAACCCTTGGAGACCACTTCCTTTTATTACGTTTAGGCGCAACACTTGAACTTGTGGGATCATGTTCAGGTTCAGGTCTAGAGGAGGGTCCTGGCTGAGAATATTGAGCTGTTGTTGAACATTCTGGAAAATCTTTACTACAATGTCCTTCTTTAACATAATAGTAGCCCGAAGTACTGGGCATATCAATCCCTCTAGCACCCCTTATGACACTCATATTAAAAAGAAAAAAAACAACAGTCACTGATTACCGCTCCCGCTTCTGTCAAACAAACAAACCCTCAACAAGTTTAAGTCAAAACTTGACCGCTACTAGATACACTCCTACTATGTTCGATTCATGTTGTAATATCGACTTTTAAAAGAAACTTCAACTTCCCTAATAAAATATGAATGTATCATTATAAATTATTAATAACGAATTTAAGAGTTATTTTTCTTCTATATACATAATTTATTATGTTAATATTATTCTTAACAACGAAGATCTTTTGGATGGAAATCGGGAATCTAGTAGCGAGAAAGACCACTTGATCTCGAGCCCTTTTCAGAGAATGATATAAAGAATACAGTTAATAAATTTTAAAATAACAAAGCTACTTGAAATGGTGATTAAACGTTATGTTAATAGAAATGTTAAATATCTTAAATGTGGTAATTACTGAGAAATATCTCTACTCTCATATGGTTAGAAAGTACTCTGAAATATTTTATTACAATGTCCTTTTTCAGTATAAAAAAAAAGAACACGAGTCTTAAAGGAAACGAGTTAAAATTCTTACTAAGCCCATAGCATTCACTATGAACGGAATGACATGTAAGGCTAAAAATAGTTCATTTGGAAGAATTTACAGTCGGAAGAAGTCTTCGCATTCACAGCTATAATCTTTTCAACTTATCCCTAGAACTTACAGTTACAAAAGCAAGAATATAGGTAAGTGAAACAATATTATGTATACGTATTCAGCTCCTATCTCATACATAGAAGATATTTATATCGCCATACATTCAGTGAGGGATATTCCACTAGAATTTACGGCATTGACTAGTTCTGCTGATATACTTGCACATCGAATCGTAGACTACATGGTTACGAAAGATGGAGATGTTTGGCTAAAAATCCGAATAATTTTGAGATAAGTGGTGGAGTTCCCTTATTGTTGGTTATTATTGAGAGTAATATAGTTGCTGAAACTAAAAAGCGTAAAATAGTTGGGTTTAGTTACAGAAAAATTTCTAAAATAATAATAAAGTCTCTTTGATTAGATGAACTAGAGGAAGTTTTTCGAATTTTTGCTCATTTAATTAAGCATTCGTTTTTTCCATCATATCTTTATGCATATATACAACTCGTCACTATTCTTATATGTATCGGGGTTTTGTCCCCATTTTCAAGACTTTTATGTTCATTATCTATTACTTTACATTTGTTTGTAGCTTATTGCTACATGTCCTTTTTAATTGTCATCTACTGGCTAGTGAGCTAATATGTAAGCCAGCTTAATCAAATATGTAAAAATAATAAAGTCGATTAGAAAGCATGAACGAGAAAAGTGGGTGGAATGATTGAGTTAAAAGTAATCTTCAACTAGCCATAAAGTTTCTTGGGTTCAGTTTCTAGGGTGATAGTCCGTGAGTCAGCAACGAAAAATGCAACCCATTTTACTAAAATTTTTAGTATGTTTTATGCAAAGCATCTATCATATCAAAGCAAAAAATACACGTCTGCCAACTCAAAACGGGTGGATTACAAAATGGCGGCTATTCAAAAAGGGAATATCACTCGTTTCTAACATAATTATGGTTACTATCATGGAAACGACTAATCCTATGAGAATAATCGTTATAAAGGAAATTATCAAGTATTTAATAAGCTTCCATTTGAGTGGTAAAAGACATTTTTATGTAAAATATTCAACGATATAGAGGTATTAAAATAAAATAATTTTGCGAAAACGAGATATCACTCTTTTCTATCATTATTTTGGCTACTATCATGGAAACATCTCATTCTATGATTATAATTGCTATAACAATTAATATAGAAAATTAAATCACCTTTAATTTGAGTTGGGAAACACGTCTGTATGACTAATAGTTATAGAGATATGCTACTTAAAAAAAAAAAAAAAGGAAACCGAGAAACATCTTATTTTTTTCATTAATTTGGTTAACATAATGGAAACGGCTGTTACTAACAATATAGTGGTAACAAACTACTTTACGAGGCATAAAATTAGCTTTAATTTGAGCAGTAATAGAAATCCGTAGGTCTAATACTCATCGATATAATGTTAATGCTATGGTTACATGAGTCAGCATTTGTCCCTATAAATCCAAATTTGAAACACGTCTGCTACGGATTCCCACCCACTTTTGTGTGGCAGACTTGCGTCGTTTGATTCGCATCATTGCCTAGTATTATGAGGTCAAATGAATCAAAATTATAATAATTATAGGTGGAATAGTCAGGAATCAGTCATTTTTTGAAAAGTTTTTAATTTTGCCAACGCTTCGGCCCAAGCTTGTGAGCCATCATCAGGGCTACAAACATCAGAACAAAAGAGATACACATCAATATGATAATGAAAATTTTCTGTCAAAAAGTCTGCCACACAAAAGTGGGTGGGAATCCGCAGCAGACGTGTTTCAAATTTGGATTTTTAGGGACAAATTCCGACTCATGTAACCATAGCATTAACATTATATCGATGAGTATTAGACCTACGGATTTCTATTACTACTCAAATTAAAGCTAATTTTATGCCTCGTAAAGTAGTTTGTTACCACTATATTGTTAGTAACAGCCGTTTCCATTATATTAACCAAATTAATGAAAAAAATAAGATGTTTCTCGGTTTCCGTTTTTTTTTTTTAAGTAGCATATCTCTATAACTATTAGTCATACAGACGTGTTTCCCAACTCAAATTAAAGGTGATTTAATTTTCTATATTAATTGTTGTAGCAATTATAATCATAGAATGAGATGTTTCCATGATAGTAGCCATAATAATGATAGAAAAGAGTGATATCTCGTTTTCGCAAAATTATTTTATTTTAATACCTCTATATCGTTGAATATTATACATAAAAATGTCTTTTACCATTCAAATGGAAGCTTATTAAATACTTGATAATTTCCTTTATAACGATTATTCTCATAGGATTAGTCGTTTCCATGATAGTAACCATAATTATGTTAGAAACGAATGATATTTCGTGATATTCCCTTTTTGAATAGCCGCCATTTTGTAATCCACCCGTTTTGAGTTGGCAGACGTGTATTTTTGCTTTACTATGATAGATATTTTGCATAAAACGTACTCAAAATTTTGGTAAATGGGTTGCATTTTTCGTTGCTGGCTCACAGACTGCAAGGAGGGGATTAGGCCGATTCATGCACTTCACAGCCGCCAAGTTATGTCCCCAATTTTTATGTAAGCAAATTGCAGAAGCTGGGCGAGCTACCGGAGTGTCGCCCCATGGTTGCTAACAATAACTAAATAAAAATAACAGAATAAATAATTATCTTGCCATCCATCAATCCAATGTTAAATAGAAAAAAATATAACTATTTTTTTAAACATTATGCTGCCCTCCCAAAGGAGTATAGGCACATCTAATCAGGTAACACATTGATTAACACTAGGAAGGGTTTTGAATTAATAAAAAATGGTCAGTATGTCCCTGTATGGTAAAAATGGAAGCTATTCCAAGAGGACAAATATTTATATAATATGTAAATATTATTTTGAATAGATCTAAGGAAGTGCACCAACAGTTATCAAAGTACTAATTTCCAATTTTCTTGTAGACCAAATGAATCATAAAAAATATTTGTATATTCTGAATAAATGTTGTGTGTAAAATAGTTTAATTCACTGGAACATCATCATTTCTAATTACATTTTATAAGTTTTATTTATTTTTCATCCTACTCGCACTGTTAGGCAATAAGACTGTTACAGCAGGGCTATGTTACACATGCCTGCTAAAAAACCCACTGCTGCATGCAAAATTTTATTGCCTGTGTGCAGAAGCTGAAATTTTAATTTTCAATTTACCTTCACTTTATCTCTCTCCTCTATCATGTTGCCTCCCTGGGACAGTACCCACAAGACCAAGAATTTGATTTACATAGTCAAACCCACTAAAAATATAATCAGTATAAAGAATAATAAGATCGTTAAGTAAAAAATATAAATGAAACGAGTACTATTAAAAAACACATAACTAGAAAAATAATAATACGAAGAAGGGTAGTTAATTGTAAAATTTAAATCTTAATCTTTAATTCATATATTTTCATTATAAGAAAAATATTACATCTAAAAGAAGGAATACATAAGACTGGGGAGTAAAGACTACACAGTATATTTAGAAAACCACAAAAAACTACTACACAGGGCTGATAACTTTTTAATATTTCAATTGAATGTGAGAGCTAATTACACAGCCCCTCTTATGTACTCTATAAAATACGCTAATATTAAAATAATTCATTACATTTTCAATCATATATTTTCATATGATTTATTGTTTAAATATCTTTAAAAGCAAATATAAA
This sequence comes from Piezodorus guildinii, assembly GCA_023052935.1. Classification (NCBI taxonomy): domain Eukaryota; kingdom Metazoa; phylum Arthropoda; class Insecta; order Hemiptera; family Pentatomidae; genus Piezodorus; species Piezodorus guildinii. Next base: position 61,967,742 of record CM041295.1, read on the forward strand.
TAAAAATTGCGTTTCTCTCTTCCAATATTGATTAAGTAATATCTATAAACATCAATCAGAATCAAGACTTCATGACTGGAACAGAACTAATAGGTAATCAAAATAGAGAGGTAAGGTACAAAAAACTAAGGGAAAAGATTATATGGAAAAAGGAGGTAATTGAATATTCAACTTCTTTTTTTTTAATACAAAATAACATTTATTAAAATTAATAAAAATCAAAAAGCTTTTTAAAGCTAACAATATAAACAGAAACATTATCAGCTGTAAATATCATTAAGTAACTTTTAAGTTTTTTTTTGCTTAAATCAACATATAAAATAAGATAAATTTTATACTAATTAATTTAAAGAGTAAAACTAAAACAACAAACCAGAAATCAATATAAAAAGCTATGCGATAAAAAATAAAATAAGAAAAATACTTTGATCAGTAAACATTTCTGTTTGAATGTTTTTTGAAAATCAAAGACTAAAAAATCACAACCATTGTTTTTTCTTTATTTCATAATTTCATGTTATATCTTTATAGGTCAGTAATACAATGTGAAGACTAAACAAGTGAGTAACATAAAGTGATATGACTTCAAGAAGTAAATATATTTTTTTTTATGTTTAATTTTTTGAAAATTATAAAAACATGCCATTTCTTTCCATATACAAGAATTCCTGTTCATTTAATCAATTTCAACAAATATTTCTCTCTCTTTTTCTCTTTTTTTTTTTGTTAAAAAAATATATATGTTGTTTAGATCACATTTAACTACTTGGCAAGAGAACGAGTGAACATGAACTTCTATTTGATATACTACACACCATGACATGGTTTTAATATATCAAGATTCAGATAACATTTCTTCAATAGTTTTGTCATCATGTAAAGGAAATCCAGAAAGAGCTGTGTCACTTTCTAAGAATTCTCTCAATTCAGATTCAAAATCAACTCCAACTCCAACACATGGCTCTTCTTCTCCACTACTCTCACCTCCTTCTAACGATACTACACCCTGTTTAAAAAAAAAAAAAAAAAAAAAAAAAAATATATATATATATATATATATATATAAATAATAGTAAATAACTATTATACGATATATATAATACATATATGTTAATTGTTGGAAATACCTCTAATGCATTTGGCCAGAAGTAAAGAGACATTATAATTAGATTATGTACAACAAAATTATAAAATAATTACTGAAATGAAATAACTGATGAATATTATGAAGATGCCAGAGTGGAATTTTATTTCTAAAGGATGAAGATAATTGAATCCCATATCTTATGAAACAAAAATTTTAATTAAAAAAAAAAACTACACACACATATGCATATATAAAGATTATCTGCTGAAGATAGAGCTAAACCTTCTAAAATTTTAATCAGTCAGTCAATGACTTCTCGGCGAGAAGGACTCCAAGTGGCTAAAATTAATAAGAGGCCTTTCAATAAGCTTTTAGGCATCCAAATAGCTATTCATATTTCAGGCATAATTAACCCAGCTAAAGTGTTAAAATAACCCTTGACCTCTAGACAGTGAGTTAATGATCATTTCTCATGCCACGTGAGCAAAACTTGTTTCTAGACAAGGGCTGCAATGGGTAATGAAATGCCCATGCTTATGGGTCTTGGAGCTTACATTAAGATGTATAGTTTCCTATGCCAGCCATCAAAGAATGAACCAGAGATTAGGATAATATTAAAATGGCTTGCAGCTATTTTCATGTTTATGGGTATCATTGGCAGAAAATACTGGATGGGCGCAGAGCAACCTTTTTTGTTGGGTGATCATCAGGAACAGGAATAAAGAATATGGTGAGTTAATGGACAGAACCCCTGGTGAAGAAGAATTCAATTTTGACCAATGGTAACACTATCCACTTCATAAATAATGTTCTTGATGAATAAAATATTTATTTTGTATCTAGGTCTCTCATATAATCATGTACTATTTATTTTAAAAACACACCTAATGAGAAAGTATAAAACAAGGCAAAAATCAGTAAAAAAATAAATATAAATTATTATAACTTACATCAACAGAATTATTTATAGGTAAAACTGTGTTAGTGGCAGTAGATACAAGGGTTGTTTCAGGAACTATTCCCATTGCCTTCCTAATGGCAGGAACAGGAATTATGGCTCCTGGAGGTACTTGTTTTGCCAACTCTGTCAAACTTTCTGTGATTTTCTCAGCTACAATGAGAAAACAACAATCACATATTATTAACATGAAAAAAAACAACAACAAACAAATAAATAGTGCAGTAGACAGTTTCAAAGTGAATTATATAATTAGTGATTCACTTAGTTAAATTTTTATGAGATAACAAAATATTAATTTATACATACATATTTCTTTCATTTATTATGTATAAGATATTAAACACTATGAAATTTCAACTAGATATAAGATTTTTTTTTTTTAAATTGACGTTTCATAATTTTAAAATATTTCATAAAAACTATTTTCCAAATTTATTCAAATCCTATGGAAGAATTTCTTTGATGGTAACTTTGGCAATTATATAGAATTTGAGGCTGTAATTATACTTCACCACTATTTTATTAAAATTCACAATGTTTCAGCTTTTACAGCTGCTACATGAGCAACAATTTTTTTATCTATTTAAATTGAGTAAGTAATTCTACCCTGAAGCCTCATGTCTTAATGTTCTTGAACAATAAAAAAGTGTTTTAGTAATCTAAAATTTGCAAGATTGATTAAAAAACCGAGTGAGCCTTACAGTAGCCGCATATGATGTGTAACATTAACACTAGAATTAATAAATTTTTTTATTATTTATTATAATTATTTATCTTCAATGCAGGGAAGAGTGGAGACAATAGACTTACAATAACTAAGATATGAGACATATACTTGTGATTTCAAAGTAGTTAAAAATCATTGAAACACTATGTCAATAAGCGTACCACTATTAGTTGTTGAAACATTTAGATCTTTATTCATTTGGAGCTTGAGTTCATCATTTAAAAAAGCTATGAGTGACTCAGCTATTTAAGAACTGAAGTTTACATTAAAAATCACAACTCAAAATTGAGGGAAAAGTGCGATTGTTTTTTTATTTTTAAAAGAGCGAAACCACCTTCGGTATATAGTAGGCAGCCATCATTGAAGCTACGCAGCCTAATATATTTCAAGATAATGACATAGTGAACTGTCAATTAAAAATAAAAAACAACAACAAATGTTTCAACAGGGTAGGCAGGTAGTTTTCCAATGGATACAAGGCCACTGTGGTATCCATGGAAATAAAGCAGCGGACAAGCTTGCAAAAGAAGGTGCAGCTTCAGAGCAGTCGGACAACCAAATTTCTTATCGTAGAGATGAAGTTAAGAGGGCATATCATGCTCTACAAATGGATTCCCAAATGCTCAGTTCGATCAACAAGGGCTGGGCCAAACTCCTTGAGGAAGAAAGGATACCGATAGATTTGCAAAGAAAAGAAGCTGTTGCACGGTTCAGAATGATTACCTCGCGAAGCACTTATATAGGATCGGAATGGTATCGTCTCCACTTGGCTGTTTGTGTGATACGAAGCAGGAAATGGATGCAGCACATCTAGAAGCATTCCCTCGCTTACAAAAAATAACATCTGAAACTCCATCCAGATCAGAGTGGTACTAGGCTGCCAGATCCCTTATGGCAGAAGCCGAAATAGGGAGGCATAGTTAAAAAAAACCAAAAAAAAAAAACCCTTCGGTATATAGTGAAAGTTCAAAACATATATTATTTTTTTAATTAATTGTGATTCTAAAAAATGTAGACTACTACTGAAATCATTGTTTTTCCATTCTCAAATGCGCATTCTGCCTCACAAATGGCCCCAATATGTTGACTAACAATACCTAGTCCACCTGTTTGACGATAAATGATGTGTATATGAGGAGTCACTACATGTGCGTTGTTTTATATGCGATAGATTGCTATACCAGCAGCTCATTTGTCCGGTCATTTAAATTTTATGCAGCAGTCAAAGTTCGGTAGCAAAATATATCCATCATTATCTAACCAAGTCTCTGCCTACATGAGTAACATACAATTTCTTTGAACGATGTCACATCTTTTTGGTGAGCTCTGATACTTTGAAAATTAAACTAAGGACAGCAAATTTATCCTGAATGAAGTCTAATAAGACTTCTATAGTATACACAATAATGTATAGTTTATACATGAATGTGTGGCCAACAGATTGCCCAATATATGAGTGCTGCTGGTTGAACAGCTCTCTGCCAGGCAGCACCGCTCAAGAAATACTAGTATGCAATTAATATTTTGTTTTGGAGGTTAATACATTGTAAATATCTTTTTTTACATTGTTAATTGTATAAAAGATTTTATAGATAAAGAAAAAAATGGTAAACCAAATAAGAAAACCTCTGAGCCCATAATAAATAGTTTAACAAGTACTGCTTGGTGTGGAGAAATGCAATGACCTGTAACCTTTAGGAGGTCCACCCTTAGGCAACTCGCAACATACTCCGTAAGTCTACCCTATAACAAATTCTCTTAGCAGGATAAAAGGTGTTTTTTCCCTCCTCCCAAGTTGGGTACAATTTTTAGAAGTTGTATTAAGGTTGTAACTTGTAATGTTGATCTTTTGATCGGGGTAGCACTATCTGCTGTCATATTTCTCCTCAAGTGAGTCAAGGCATTCTGTGAATCTTATGTTACAAGCTTTCGATGAACGTCTATTTAAAAAGGAAGATTATCAGTATGCATGTACATTAGGTATGGTTGGATACATAATAAGGAGCATTAACTATTAATTGGAATAAAGAATAAGGAGGAAGACTTTTGATTGGAAGGATTGAATGCGTTTGATGTTAGAAAATTTGGCTGTCCCCCACAGTTCAAGTCCGTAGGTCCAGATAGGTTTCAGTACTGTCTTGTATATTAGCAGTTTGTTCTCGATAGATAATTTAGAATTTCTGTTCAGTAGTCTGTATAATTGTCTAAATCGTCGATTAAGTTCTTGTCGTTTAAGTCTAGTATGCGGGTTCCAAGTTAGTCTTTTGTCCAGAAGGAAGCCAAGATACCGGACTGTGTCGGAGAAAGGAAGCGGAACGGAGTTAAAGAGAACTGGAGGGCAGGATTGTCTTCGAAGGGTAAAGGTGACATGTTTGCATTTGGATTGATTAATTTTGATTCTCCAGTTGTTACACCAGTCTTCAATTTGAGAAAGGTGCGTTTGGAGGCCAATAGATGCAATTTCGGGATCTAAGTGAGAGGATAGGATAGCTGTGTCATCAGCGTACGTTGCTAGGAAGGTATTAGGGCAAACAGGAATATCAGCCGTGTATATATTGTAGAGGAAAGGAACAAGGACACTGCCCTGAGGAACACCGGATTCGACTGGATAATAATTGGAATATTCTGCACCACAGCGAACTCGGAAGGAGCGGTTTGATAGATAGGATCGGAGGACTAGGTATAAGGATTGGGGTAAGTGGTTTTTGAGCTTAAAGAGTAATCCCTCGGTCAAATGCTTGCGTTATGTCCAGAAATGCACCCGAGCAGTACTCCCTGTTCTCAAGGGCAGAGGAAACACGGTCTACGACTCGGAGCCCCCGCCGAACGGCTGAATGCCGGGAACGGAATCCAAACCGATGGGAAGGAATAGTGTGGGATTCTAATAAAGGTAATATTCGTTTGAGGAGGATCCTTTCAAAGATCTTTGAAAGGATTGGGAGTAGGCTGATAGGTCTGGTAACCCAATAGATGAAAATTTACAAAAACACGAAATAAACATACATAAGACCAACTGACTGAAAAAACATTAACACATTCACTAACAAAACCCCCCAAAACACAAATACAGAAATTAGCATAGGAAAGAAACACAAAGTTATAATAAACCCATATTTGAGCGAGCGCGATAAAAATTAATAGTGTGATCGGTAACGAACCTTTGGGAATGCAGCTACTGAGCCTAGTATCCAATAAATACGAAAACGTTATAATAATCCCATAGCGAGCACGATTAAAATTAATAATGTAATCGGTAACGAACCTTTGGGAATGCAGCTACTGTGCCAAGTATCTAATAAATACGAAAAAGTTATAATAAACCCATATTTGAGCGAGCGCGATTAAAATTAATATTATAATCGGTACCGAACCATTGGGAACGCAGCTACTGAGCCTTGTATCTAATAAATAGGAACAAGTTATAATAAAACCCATATTTGAGCGAGCGCGATTAAAATTAATAGTGTAATCGTTAACGAACCTTTGGGAACGCAGCTACTGTGCCTAGTATCCAATAAATACGATAAAGTTATAATAAACCTCTATTGATACTATTTTCGCCCGCGATTATAAAACTAAACTAAAACGAACCCCCGCTAATCCAACTACCAGACCTTGTATCGAAAACGTCTAAAAATCTAAGTATCGGTTATACTTATTATTATAATCGTGACTAATTATATGTAAAAAGGCCCCTGGGAACATTTAATAAGCCACAAGGGTTAAAAGCATAATGTGTAATTAAAATAACCATAAAAACATAAATCATGTTAATTTGATTTTTATTATTTTATTGAAATCTAAAAAGGTTGAATTTGAAATGGAAAAGGTTGAATTTGACTTGAAAAAGGTTGAATTAGACTTGGAAAAGGTTGAATTTGACTTGGAAATGCTATATATAAATATAAATATAAATAAATAATATATATATATATATATATATATATATATATATATATATATATATATATATATATAAACATACAAGAAATTAATTCATCGACCCTTTTTTATATTATAATTTTGTTTGAAATAATTCGGGTTTTAGGTCATTAAACAATGACTCCTTCTTAATTTTCTTTATTTGGACGTTTCGATCCTTCGTCTATGTATATACATAGGATCCTTTTCAACACTGCAATTAAACATAATTGGTTACATTTTGTAGTATGTTGGTTACATTTTCCATAAAACATCTATCTATAGCCAGGTACAATATATTATAAAAACATCTTACCAAAGAATTTCATTGAGCACCGGCACACCACTCAGGCTAATTACAGGGCACTGGTGTCTCCAAGCCTTCCCCCCTCCAGCCTTGGCGGCCGAAGCTCAACTTGTTAATAAATAAATTTTTTTTTTTTTTTTTTTAATTCATTTATTGAAATTTACAACTGTATGTTCATACATCAAGTAAATAGGCTACAATGATAATACACATGAAAAAAAAAAACATGAAGAGAAACTGCCCATTGGCAGCACTCTAGTTGTGAATCTACACAAGAAGGTCTTGAGGCCATATTCTTTTCAGACGCCTTGGCGGATTGTCAGGAATTGAAGTGGAAGCAAGGATTGAAACTAGTGGATTAGAGTGGGAAATAAATTTAATAAAATTATTCTAGTAAAAATAAAAGGTCAACAACGCTTAAAAAATATATCACAAAAACAACAATAAAACAAACCAAACTATTATATAAACCAATAACTATGAAACAATCTAAAATATTTTATATAAATAATGATGATAAAAACTAATAACAATAAACAACTTATATATTAACCATAATAAAACTTTTTTAATTTTGTCTACTTATTCTTCCTTATTTATTTAAAATATTATTGTATACGTTGCTAAATAATGATGATAAAAACTAATAACAATAAACAACTTATATATTAACCATAATACAACTTTTTTTAATTTTGTCTACTTATTCTTCCTAATTTATTTAAAATATTATTGTATACGTTGCTAAGATTTGTGCAATCATTCTGCGCATTTACAGTATGTTCTGTCCTAATGATGTGCATCATCTCGAGAATCACTCTCTTATCTTTATTTTTTTCCACATCCAGAACCCTTACATTTTTAAAATCAAAATTGTGGTTGTTTTTGATAGCGTGACTCGCTAAGGCCGTTTCTTCTTTTTTGTACACAATATTTACGTTTTCATTTTTGAATATCCTCTTTATTATGGGGCCAGTGGTCTGATATCCTCAATGGAAAAATAAGAATCTACAGGGTCACGGTTTTTTTTTTGTGAGAAAATGTTTCATAAGCCCCCCCCGTAGACACTTCTCTATGACACCTTTAGGGTAACCATTCTTTTTTAAAATTTCTCTTACTCAGCAAATATTTTTGTCTCTATAAGAGATACTGCTCAGAGCTATTGCTCTGTAGCATATATTTCTCCCAATGTTGATCTTAATTTTTAGGTCGTGGCAAGAATTAAAAGTTAAAATACGGCCACCATTGTATTTTCTCTCGTGCCATGATACTTTTGTGTACCCTACCCCGCGAATTATTTTTGTATCTAAAAATGTGATCATATTGTCTTTTTCTTCTTCAATAGTAAATTTTATATTTTGATCTTTATTGAAATGTCCCAAAATATCATTTAAGCTCTCTGTCGGAACACTTAAAATGGTGTCATCAACATATTTTTTCAAAAATTGCACCTTTATGGGAATTTTGGCTAAAATGTCTTCCACCAAATCATCCATAACGAGTTCTACGAGAATGGGAGAAAGTGACAATCCCATTGGTAGACCACTTATTTGTTTATAGTAATGGTTATTTATAGAGAAATAAGATGTTTCTATACATAGCTCTACAGTGCTAAAAAATAAGGTTTGAGGAATTTTTGTAAATTTCTCAATTTGTTTCCATCTTTTTATGACAGCCTTTATAGCTACTTCTTTTTTGACATTAGTAAACATAGAAACTACATCTAAAGATATTAGTTTATTATTATTTGGGATCACTTGCTTTTCAATGAATTCTTTAAACTCGTAAGAATATTTTATATTCCACTCATTTTCGACTTTAAAATTTTGTAAAATATTTGATAAAAATTTTGCTAAATTAAATGTAGGAGAGTTTACAAAAGAAATAATCGGTCGTAAAGGTGTTATAGAGAAGTGTCTACAGGGGGCTTATGAAACATTTTCTCACAAAAAGAAAAACCGTGACCCTGTAGATTCTTATTTTTCCATTGAGTATATCAGACCACTGGCCCCCATAATAAAGAGGATATTCAAAAATGAAAACGTAAATATTGTGTACAAATATAATAATAATTTTTAAAAAATGCTCTACTCTAGACTTAAAGATAAAACCAGTAAAGAAAAATTATCTAACATTATATATAAAATAGATTGCCAAACTTCACAATATTTAAATAAAAGAATTCACGCGCATAAATACAGTGTGGAATCCAAAAAAGAAGAAACGGCCTTAGCGAGTCACGCTATCAAAAACAACCACAATTTTGATTTTAAAAATGTAAGGGTTCTGGATGTGGAAAAAAATAAAGATAAGAGAGTGATTCTCGAGATGATGCACATCATTAGGACAGAACATACTGTAAATGTGCGGAATGATTGCATAAATCTTAGCAACGTATACAATAATATTTTAAATAAATTAGGAAGAATAAGTAGACAAAATTAAAAAAAGTTTTATTATGGTTAATATATAAGTTGTTTATTGTTATTAGTTTTTATCATCATTATTTAGCAACATATACAATAATATTTTAAATAAATAAGGAAGAATAAGTAGACAAAATTAAAAAAGTTTTATTATGGTTAATATATAAGTTGTTTATTGTTATTAGTTTTTATCATCATTATTTATATAAAATATTTTAGATTGTTTCATAGTTATTGGTTTTTATAGTTGGTTGTTTTTTTTAATTTTGTGTTTATATATAGTTTGGACCTTTTATTATTTTACTAGAATAATTTTATTAAATTTATTTATTAACAAGTTGAGCTTCGGCCGCCAAGGCTGGAGGGGGGAGGGCTTGGAGACCCCAGTGCCCTGTAGTTAGCTTGAGTGGTGTGCCGGTGCTCAATGAAATTCTTTGGTAAGATGTTTTTATACCCCCACTATAAAAACATATAGTAAGATGTGGACCCCACTATCAGATATGAAACAAATGACCAGGAACAAGGCAAGAGGATTCAAGAGGAGAAAGAGAACATTTATGCAAAATGTATTCCATACCTGAGGGAAAAATTTCGTGAGGAGTTCGGTGAAAGGGAATTTAAAGTCGTGGGACTTTGGTTCGGAAGCAGAGGGACCATCCCAGTAGCCACTGGTTTATTTTTGGAGAACTATGGACTCGGAAAAAATGAGATGCAAAACATAGCCGAGACCATAATCTTGGACCCACTGGGAATCCTGTATCACCATATATATTGAGGCTGGTCTGGATTTTCAGATGTCCATGATTGATTTCAAAATTAGTAAAATATATGTATTTCCTATTTGGCAGAATCTCTCTCTATCTTTTTTCTTCTTTAAGATTGTCTTCGGGATTGATGCGGTATGCTGTGTGCTGTAGCAACTCAGCGAAGTTGAGCAGCAGATCCAAATTGGAATTTCCTCCTCCTTGTACCTGGCTATAGATAGATGTTTTATGGACAATGTAACCAACATACTACAAAATGTAACCAATTATGTTTAATTGCAGTGTTGAAAAGGATCCTATGTATATACATAGAGGGAGGATCGAAACGTCCAAATAAAGAAAATTAAGAAGGAGTCATTGTTATATATATATATGTATTAGAAGGTTTATATATAAAAGTTCAATGTATGTATTAAAATTCTTTTGTTTTCAATCATTCAAAAAATCAATGAAAATATTTATTTTCTGATAAGAACAAAAACATCTGACTGCCATACAATGGACAGCGTAGTGATCGGCAAAGGGTTAAGGAATGTTTGCTCCAAAATAAATGACATCAAAGAGGAAATAGTTAAATTTTAATAATATAAAATTAGTATGCTTACCAAGGTGAAGTTCTGTTTCAGACGGAGGCAGAATTTGACTTAAGTGTGGAGGTGGAGCTGCTGATAGCCGGTCATTTTGAACTTGCTGAAGTTTTTCAAGAAGTGCAGTGGTATGTTCTAATTTTTCTTGAACAATAGTATTATCTTTAACTCCTTCTGCTTTAAAACATTGGAAGTAAGGAAATTAATTAAAAAGTTTTTATAATATATAAGTTACTACTAAAATATTTATGTCATACTTAAACAGAATTCAGGAGAAATAATTGGGATTCAGCTAATGAATTTTTATGACATAAAAGCTGAGCAACTGAATATGAGAGCCATCATGTAGGCTGACACAAAAGGAAACTCATAGAATAAATTTGAACTCAGTGTGTCATCTATTATACATTTAAGATTTAATTTCATTGCTCATTCTTTATCTGCTCTCCACATGCCATCTGATTCTGTTATTTTTTAACAAATTATATATTTTTATACTATTGTTTTAAGATATCCATATGTGTTGGCTTCATTCTACTGTGTCTCTTAGTCTCATTTTGATAGTGCTTGCATTCTATCATCATTGATATCACCATCTTTGATCTATCTTTAATTTAATTCTATAAGCGATCTTTTATCCTACTGTATTTAATTCTCTATATTTACAGTACAAATATCTCATCTCTCTTGTGTTTCTAATTTTGTTTCAGCCTTGATGATGTCTCACACATTTGCACCAAAAAGTTGGTTTTCATCATTAAAAAGTTTATTGACTGAATCCCTGATTATTTCCTCCTAGGAAAAACACTATTCGACTAATTACTAGAGTATTTTAAAAACCATTGGGAATTATAAGTACTTCCTATAAGGTTCAAGAATTCCTACAGGCCTATTAATAATATTATGTGCATAACATTAGTATTGTAAGTAAATTGAAAAAATAAATTACCAAAGTCATTAAGAAAAGATGTGTCGATACCAAACTCGGACAAAGTTTTCAATTGATCAAACTCAATTTTTAAGTTTGATAAATCTGCCTTTGATGAGGGAGTCTGCACTTGAGAATGAGACTTTATGTCCATTAATTCCCTTACTCTTTCTTCCTCTTCACGAAATCTCCTATGTTCATCAATAATATTTTTGGCTTTCCTATGTTCTCCTCCAGTTAATAGATCTAAAAGATTATCAACCATTGCTAACGTATAATCACAGTCTCTTGCAAAGTTCAGGACACTAAAACACATAAAATAAGCCAAACATTGAAAATTTTAAGAAATGAAAGGTAGCCACACCAAGTGGAAAACTACATATTTTCACTAAGCCAAGGGTTTCGAGAAAGAACTCCCAAGATACATCAATAAGTAAATTACATAACATCAGCAAATATTATTTTATGTACACAAAAATCATAAAAAATTAAAATAAAATAAAAAAACAAAAACAAAACATGTGTATTAATAGCACCTCAAGTACGTAAGAGGTACCTTGTACTGCTCGACCACCAGGAGAAAAAAAATTCCTTCCATGGCACAGTACTGTTCAGCAATGGCTGTTTCTGGCATTAAGGAAACGCTTAGGCACCAAAAAAAGTCACAAACACTTAGTCTAAGCTTTTTTAAATGTTAATTAACACACAAAGAAGAAACAAATACAATTTTAATGTAGCTTTCAGTAGAAATATTATATTTTATTTGAAAATTTATTGTCAGAAAAAATTAATAGTAATGGCCCTGCCATATAATACACTCCCTGTCAAAAGTATTGCAACACCAATAATTCTCGAGATTTTCTTTGGTTTTGACCTTAATCCAGACTTTGTTTATATTTATAGTAATATTATTTATTGAATAAGAGATAAGATAAACCGGACAGTTATTGACACCCTAAAGACTACATCTCTGCGGTAAAAAACAAAACAAAACTTTTTATGAAGGGATCAAATTGATACTTCCTATAACTACTCTTTATCTATCCTTATAAAGACTTAAGAGATTTTTTTTGGGTTAAAAGTTCAATAATTTTACCATATGGCAATATTTTTAGTAAAAAGTGCAAAAACTAGTTATTGACACCCTGTGAAAGGGTTATTGACACTCCCTATCTCCTAAACCTTTATTTTTCAAAAGTTATAATGAGTCATTATAAAGACATAACATCACATACCATGCTAAACTTTAATGTAATATAAAAAGCAATTAAAATATTCAACCCCTTTATTTAAATAATGAAACTATTTTAAATAACACAAAAAAAAAAAAAAAAAATTAAATTTAATTAAAAATTCCGGTAGGTAGATGTAACATTAATCAAAAAATTAATTTACATTCCATCATCGTGATTTGTACTTTCATCTTCATTTATATCTGGATCAGACTCCACAATGTAACAAGCAGAACAAACAAATTCATCAGACTCATCACTTTTAGGGATATGTTCATATCCTTTTAAACATTTTTTATGGTAGACCTTATAGCATAATGACCAATCAAAATAAATCCCCTTTAGAATATTGCCACATTTGTAACATAGGGTTGATTTTTTTTTGGCCCTTTTTTGGTCTGTTCGGTTTTCTTTTTTCTCCAGTTCCAACATCCTTCTTTATCTATAATATTTCTTTTTGCTTCTATATTGGCTTCCATCATTAGTTTCTATTGTTTAATTTTGACAAAAAGTGGGAGCTTTTGAGTGTTTCTTCTATATTTTCTTTATGGAGATTCTGGCTATTCAGAACAAGGGTGACTCTTCGTTGCTAGATGGACCAAACAGATTTTGTTTTTGATATCCAGTTTCATCAGCATTGAAAATCAGGTTGAAGTAATACTTGTAGGCATTGCTCTTTTCTAATATGTTTTGGACGTTCTTGAACCACTTTTTAACACTGGCTTCAGAAACACAACACCTAGTAATGGCTTAAAAAGTTCTCTCTGCTATAGAAGGGTGCCTTTATAAGAAAGCCTTATACCAGCCATCACTAGGACAATTATCTCTAAAGAGAGTGGTCATATTTTTTAATTCTGTAAATTCTTTTCCTGATTGTAAGATGTCATTTTCCTCCTCGGGGATCCCTTTTTCGCACATTTTTCTATCCAAACAGCTAGAGTAAGTTTGTCTATATCTGAAAGAATCTAAGATGACTGAGAGTACCCTTCAAACATTAGTTTCATGTATATCTTGATATAAAATTCAGACTTGTTTACTTATATCTTTAAGTTAAAGTTTGGAGTGTCAATAACTGTCTGGTTTACCTTATTAGGGATTAGACATACCATTTTTATTCACTGTTTACCAACAAATGATGGAATTTTGTTTCATTCATTTCATATTTCCTTTCAGTCCATGTTTATCTTTTCTTTGCCTCAAGTATGATCTCTCTTTTGTCTTAAGTCAAGTTAAAACAATTAATTTAATTCACAATTAATCGTTTAAGCCACGATGATTCAGTCAGAATCATCACTCTCAAAAATCATTGCGTTACATAGCAAATCCCCTTGGGATTCACTACCTAACGTTTCAAGGACCATAAAAAGGTATAGAGAGACTGACTGGTAGTCATTCGAGACGACTAACGTCAGGGCATCCCAGGGTTACTAACCCCATAGATGACCACTTCATTAAAGTACAAGCACTTCGAAAGCATAATTCTACTGGGTCTTCCATTAAAAACTTGATCATTGGAGTTAGAGGGTTATCAATCTCAGTTTCAACGGTCATTAGAAGACTGAGAGAGTCAAACCTCAGGTCAAGAAGGCCAGTGAAAGGTCCTCTTTTAACAGCAGAACACTGTGTAAAAAGATTAAGATTTGCAAGGGAATGCCAATCTTGGACTGTGGAGGAATGGAAAAAATTGTATTCACCGATGAGATGAGAGTGACCCTAAACAGCCCAGATAGCTGTGAAAGAGTTAGGAGAAGGCCTGAAGAACAGTATAGTCAGTGCTGCAAGTTAGAAACTGAGGGGTTTCTATCATGTTCTGGGGTGGCATATCTTGGGAGGCGTGCACCGAGTTAGCCAATCCAAGGAGGGGTTTTGAATGCTTTGAGGTATCTAGAAATGATTCTTCAAGATCAGTAGTGGCTTTTATATGTCTTATTAAATGTAAATTGAAATTGTGATTTAAAATTTAAAAGGGTAAAAAAAGAAAACTTTTAAAAAGTAGTTTTTCTAAATTTTTTGTTTATTGGAAGAAATAATCTAATTTATTTTAATTAAACTTGTTTATTTCCAGTTTAAAAATGTTTCATTGTTGTATTGACTTCAGAACCTTTCTTTATTATAAAAAAAAAAAAAAAGAAAAAAAAAGAACGTTTTTGTAAAATGTAAATATTTCCAAGTGTTTTGACAAGGAGTTTATATTATTGCAGAATGGTCTCCAAAGAACCTATAAATTATTTTTTTTATTTCATTTTAATTCTAATAATTATTCTAAATAAGAATGATCATTTGTAATTTTCATTGAAATATTATCATGATTCTCACACAATAATGGAGTTCTTCTGGGCAGGTAGGACAACAGGTATCGATAATTTTTTTCTAATTCCATTTTTTTTTTCTTTGATTTTTTCATATTTTTCCCATAATTTTTTTGCTTACTCTTCTTCAGCATTGCCTGACTTTTCCATTTTCATATTCTAATTGTTCTAGGAAATGCATTGGTTGCTGATGGGACAGTGATTCAACATGTATATCACTTAAAAGACAAAAATATTCCATATATCTTCTTTGAACAAAGTGATTGCATTTATTTTTTTATTTTTTATTTTTTTTATTTTTTTTTTTTATCACAAACTTATACAATACGTGAATGGCATATGAATACCATCATAATTTTTTCATACCACTGCAAACTTTTGTTTTTAAAGGCTGCTATTCTAGCCCCTTTGAACAATTCAGAAAATACAAAACAAAACATTCTAATAGTGTGTACAAATAAATCAAACATCAATGCAATGTTTAGAAAAATTATTGAAAAACATAACTTCAAATACACTTTAAACCAAAATAATATTACAAACAAATTATTGGGTGGACCCATAATGTTATTCGGTTTTTTTAAGGGTGAAATAAATATACAAAGAATAAATTGTATACAATAATGTATTAGCTGCTTTTAATTTATCCATTTAAGAAGTGAGCCCGTTTCATGGCGGTTCAAAAGAGAGTTGCAGATTGATAGGCCAGTTTTGCCTCAGTCAGTTTGTGTGGCACCCAAACATCAAGCCATTATAAATGCCTTTGAATGGTTCCTAAACCTATTTCCAGTGCCACCACAATTTATTGTACCTGTAGTGTACCTGTATATGTATTGTACCATACTTTTTTTACTTTCACTTACTATATATAGTAAGGGGAAGTATTGCGATCGTGAAAATTTTCGAATTCCAGTTTTCAACGGAAATACACGTTTTAGGGTCCCCTGAGTCCAAATAACCAAGTCCCGCAAAAAGGTCTGTGTGTGTGTGTGTGTGTCTGTGGTAACTCCCGGGCGGAAACGGTAAGTCCTATGAAACTGAAATTTCATATTTAAGACAACTATACGCCCGAGACGTGACAAAACTTTTTTCATCAAAATGAGCCTACCAGAAGAGGCACTTTATACCATGCATTTTGCACCTTTTTTCGATTTTCTCAAAAACGGTTCCGACGATTTTGATTAAACTCGCTATATCGATGTAAAATTTAATGGGCTTTAATATCATGTAGGTTTTATTTAGATAAAAATGGTCTGACAGGGCTTAAATGCCGATATTTTAAATTTTCTTCCCCTAAAGTACCTTTAATTTTGTAGATTCAATAATAATAACTAGATTATCTTGTTAACGCTGATGAAAAACTGGTAAATATATAAATTGAATAAATTCGATACCCAACTAAAGGAGAAAACAGAAAAAATATTTTTTTAATGCAATTTTTTGTTTTTAAACATAAGAGCAGTAATATACATGTATGATATACCGTTGGAAAGCTAAAGATTTTAGAAAAATTATCATCTCATACACAAGCTTTTAAAAGTTAATAGAGAGTGATGAAATGAACATAAAACTAACTGATTATTTTAGATAATAATATAATAGATTTTTGAATCAAACACATGTTTCTATAGAAATTTAATTTAATTAATTCCTTAATAATTTCGCGTATTTTTTAACTGTATTTGAAAATTCTTTCATTGATTTTAAAAATTTAGGTAAGTGAAAGTCGTGTGTTGCCCGCACCAGATTTTTTTATTAGAGCCTTGATATCACTGTATCAATTTAAGTATAAAAACCGCTGCAGGGTGCATCTTCGAGACTCATATCTCTGGAACAAAATTTGGCAAACCATTTTTGAGCAGTATGTTCTGTTGAGGCATTGTCCCTGTATACCAATGATATATTTTGGTGAGCCTCCAAAGCTTGCTTACCTTTATTGAAATAAAAAAGCAAAATATGCTGAAAATACAATTTATCATTTGAATGATTTATTACCCTGCAGCACAAACAAAACTAATGCAAATGAAACCAAACACGCAAAGAGCAGGCTTTGATTTTGCCAATAATTACCTTTATCATCAGAAAAAAAAATTCTGAAAAAAATTCACACTACTAACAAAAACTGAACAAACTTATGGATCCACCCATTACATAGATGAAAACCAAAATTCTAATTAAAAAATACCTTTCAGCATAGATAGTGGCATTTTCATCTCCATAAGTTTCATAAATTAAATCTGTTTCTTCTTTAGACAGATTAGCAAAAGTAGAATCATATGATGGCGCATAGGAACCAAAAGCACCATAATTAAGTGGCTTTACTAAAAAAAATAAGATAACAATGTAAACATTTTTGATGGATATAAAACAAGAATAACATGTAAAATATTCAGAATGTTATAGATAGACCAATTTTATAATTTAAAAAGTAAAGGTGCATGCATAGGGGAGGAACACCACAAGGGAGGAGAAGAGCAACAGAAACAAACATACATTTCAATGGGAGCCCACATAGTGATGCGTAGCATGACATTTGGATTGACAAGCCAAGAGCTTGGAATATTTTAATTTGACACAGGGCCATTTATAAATGAAATTTGAGGTGTTAATCATGGTATTACAAGAAAATATTGTTTTAGAAATTTTGACCGAGTAAGCTATATCCTTTTTTCAATACAAATATTCAAAGCAGGATTTTTTCCAGCTAAGTAATATTTGCAGTAAAATATCTAAAAAAGGACTGAGTGAAAACTTATATAACTCATACATATTTTACCTCTATATATTAAGTACGATAGAATAAAATTTAGTGGCTGAGACTCAACTGCTTTGAAAATTTATATTGATAAAAAGGTATAGCTTACTCGATCAAAATTTCTAAAACAAGTAGTGCAATGATAAGGCTATATAAGGAAAAATAATTAAGTGTAAAAATAATTTCTAATCTCCCTTGTTAAAGAGCACCAAAGGTTTCAGTTGATGTAATTGTTCGTGATTTTTTTAAACCATTTTCTTGACTACGAAGGTAATGTGTTCTAAGGACCAAAATTTTATAAAATACCCTATCATTCTAGTTTTTGTTTGGTTCTTAAATATGCAAAATTACCAGAGTTAATATGTTTTAAATAAAAGTTATTTTAACATTTAAGAGAGTTTTATAACTCTGGAACCAGCTTAGTGTCAAAGACCAAATTTGTATCACTTAAACAGATCGTATAGATAGGTAATTTGTAGGAGTTTCATAATTTTTCACTCAGTCCCTTTTGAGATGTTTCCGTGTAAACATCGCGAAAATTCCATTTTTGCCAATTTTGAAAATTCATATAGAAAAAAGTACTATGTTCTCAAGAACGAAATTTTTACAGCAAGTAGGACTAAGCCTAAGCTTTATAATAACAAATAATTAAAAGTAAGTCTTTTTTCCTTCATGAACTTTTATCTTGTTAAAAATCTTGATTTTTATTCATTTTCGACAATTTTTAAACAACTTTCTTCTTTATTTAGGCAACAAGTAGTGAGGACAAAAAATACAAAGCATGTCCTTATCTCATTGTTAATTTTTGTTTTGATTCGATATCTAACACATTAAAGGTTTTCCCATCACATGTTTTCGCCCGCGAAGCTGACTTAAAATGGCTGCAACTCTAAAAGTATTGGCCCAAAAATTTTTTTATTTATGGTTTTATATTCACGAAAGGATAGAAAATAACTGGTAAAAAAATCACGAAAATCAGAAAAGTTGAGCAGCAAGGTTTGGATGATTTCGAATGGATTGATCCATATATATTAGTATGTCTATGTATTTTTGTTACTGAAAATTTGGTTCGATCAATTATGATATAAAATTTAACTCAAAAATGCAATAAAAAAAATGGATTGACCCATATATATTAGTATATCTATGTATTTTTATTACTGAAAATTTGGTTTGATCAATTATGATATAAAATTTAACTCAAAAATGCAATAAAAAAATGGATTGACCATATATATTAGTATATCTATGTATTTTTATCACGAAAATTTGGTTCTGATCAATTATGATATAAAATTAAATCAAAAATGCAATAAAAAAATGGATTGACCTATATATATTAGTATATCTATGTATTTTTATACTGAAAATTTGGTTCAATCAATTATGATATAAAATTTAAATCAAAAATGCAATAAAAAAAAAAGTGCAATATAGCCCAAACAGGACAAAACATGCAACATAAAACAGTAATGTATTATTCCCTAATACATGAACAGGATAGCTGGGTTTGAAGCTGAAACACACAAGCAAATAAAACGTGCAAAATCATGGAAATCCGGTCTCAAGTAATAAATAATGCATAATTAGATATTAAGTATTATGAACACTAATAATAATATTAATTTATTTATAAAACCCAAAAAGATATAATACAACTTATACATAAAATACTATTCTTCTTGTAAGAAGAAAATAACGTAAGAAAACTATCAAAACAAATTAAAAAAAACGTATAATATATATATATATATATATAATATATAGATACATACACACACACACACACACACACATATATATAAATACATAATTAACTACAATACAGGATGGAACATAGCTTCCATTTTTCCATACGCAAGGCTCAAAGTCATGAGGGATATCTTTTTCTGGTGGAAATCATTAAGAGTCACCATTCCTCAGCAGAAAATTTTCCTAAAAAAAAACATACTAAAAACCAAGGAGCGAAGCACCAGAGATGACCTTTGCTGCTCAGCAAATACTACAAAACAAAGATGAGAAGCAACAAGGCTCCTTCCCTAGAGGACATCCTTTTCAGTATCACTTTTTTGGCTATATGGAAAATTTTACGTTTTTTAAATTTTAAATTTTAGTATACCGTTTCAAATACAACTATGCTAGAAAATCTCAACTAATTGTTGTGAATAATGTGAACCACTCTGGGTGCCTCATAGTACGTTTTCATCATTACAGAATTTAATTTTCAAGATAAAAAATTCTAAATTATGTTTGTTAAACTTTTAAATGAAAGAATTTTTCTAAATTATTACTAGAATGAATTTTAATTAATACCAGTTTTAGCTATGTTTCGTCTATCTTCTCGGAAGCCCTGAAGTTGGCCAGTCCCATGGTTCAGTTTACCAATGAGCTGTCCCAGAGAAACAGGTCTTTCTTGAGGCTGCTCTGAGTCCAAACCATTACCAGGAATGAAAATGGCAAGAGAAGTACTCCCATCTTGTTTTTGTCTCAAAAACCCCATCTAGTAATAAAAAGAAAAAAAGAAATGAAGGTAATAAATTAATGTCGAGTGAATAAAAGAAAACCAATATGAGCGTTAAATTTTAAAACTGTTCAATTATTGGGTTTTAACACATGCCATGTCTGATTTTTTAATTCTATATATATTTATAATGGACTAAAGTGTTATATGGTGCTTTTATAGTGGTAATAAACACTTAAATGCTCTATTTGCAAAATTTTTTTCCCAAGTAAGCACACATATTTTAATATACTTTTAATCATGCCTAAGGAAATATGCAATATCTGAATTTTTTTTTTTTTTATTAGTACAAAAATGGTCATTTACTGCTCAGGCAGTAAGGAATATTAATCATGTATTTGTTGAATGAAGTTCTAAGGAAAGAAGCAAGAGTCGTTGGTTTACAAAACTTTCTTTAGGAAATACATTAAAAAATTAGTCCCATGGACAGCATCAAACATCAATGACGTGTCCTCTATTGATCTTAAAAAACAGTGGAAGAATATGCTTATAAAACAGTCAGAGAACTTGTGTCAGAGTTTCCAGGCATTTAAAATTGTTTGGAAAGGCAAAAAAGCTTGATTCGAACGTCAGAAGTTGAAACCTCAAGAGCATGTTTCTTTGCTTCCTGGTCAATGAAACAACCCATTTCTTGAATGTGTAATACCTTCTGATGACAAGTGGATCATGTATAACAATCCACAATGGTTAGATGCTTATTAGCCTCCGCGGTACACTTATAAAAAACTTGGTAAGCCACGAACAGAAATGTATCAAAAATGATGATAAATACTGAATAAAAAACATGTTAGATTTGATCTCAATTTTATATGTTCTTCATAATTTTAAAAATGGTCATTTCATGTGTTATAACCCAATATAAGCTTATCAATCTCTTACATTAGTTTTTGGCCTTTTCAAAGATAGTTTTTCAGCTGAAGCTCTTGCAGATTTCTGAGCGATTTCTAAAATCTCCTCTGCAGAAAGATCATCAGGAATAGCTTCAAATTTATTTCTGTAAAAAAAGTAATAGACAATATACATGAAAAAATTATTACTTATATACTTATGAGAAATTTATAACAAATATAAGCTGTATTAAGACTTTCATCATAAAACTAAAACCAAAAACTATGGAGTAACTTAATAGACCTAAATTTTCTATGAATAAAACTAAATAAAGTTGACTTTGAAGATGGGTTAAACCCTCATTTTACAGGAGAAAATTACATTAATCTCCCAAATGACACACATTGGAGGGAAAAAAGTATTAACTGATAGGGGGGAGAGGGAAGGGTAATACAAGAGATCGTGCTCTGAAAGAAGAATATGGGAAAATTCTTTAATAAGTAGAAAAAAAAAATAATAAAAAAATAAAAAATAAAAATAAAAACACCAAAACTCTAGACATACATATACATATTCTTACTACAGAAAAAAGTTTTTCTTTTGGTTCTCTTAATGATTGTACTACAATAGTTAACCCATTATAATAATATAATGTAAATTATTAAAAGAGGAGATATAAGCCCATGATAACTTAATTTATACATTAATAAAACTGAATATTAATTAAAACATACTCCATAACAAAGTTACAATGTCGTCTTTTAGGTGAAGGTGAATCAGAGTTTTCTTTCTTGTCATTTTCCTCTAGGATGTCATTACTATTAGTTTCCTGATCATCTACTGTATTTCCTGATCCTGTTACAAATCCAAGCTGTTCAGGAGGAACTTGATTTATAATTGGAAATGTAAAGGCTAACTGACGTAACTTCTCACAGCTTAAAAATTTCAGGCCAGCATGCAATAACCTTTTTGCAGCTTTATAATACATTGTATCTGGTCTGTTGTAAATCATAGCATTATTGCACATTAAGCGTAGATCACTCTATAAAAAAAATTAATATTTTATAATTAATCATATTTTTAAAACTAAAATTCATGAAATCATAAAATAAAATTGTCCACATGAAATACTTCAAAACCCAGAAAAAGAAGTAAATCCCAGAATGGAGTTTTTGGAAAAGACTCAGTTCTACATTATTTGAAAAACCAATGAACTGCCTATGAACCTATCGGCTAGAGGCGTTCCAAAAGAAATAAATTGTATTGACCTCATTTTAAAAGAAAGTGTGATAAAAAAAATATATAGTAACAAAATTAAATACTGTACTAAAAATGCTTAAGAATCAAGTTGACTAAATGAATAATTATCACACCATTTTTAAAGTGACCAAGTCCTTTTGAATAATAATTTAGGTTAAAAAAAAAAAATCATTGCATCAGAGGAAATTAATATAAAATTCATTTTGCAGGTACCAATTATTTCTTTTTAACTGGACTAAAAACAGCTATTGTTCCTAATAAACGCTTATCTTTTTTTTCTTTCTTCCCTCAGGATTAGCCCAAGACTCAAGCTTTTCCCTTTTTCTTTTCAATTTCTCAATCAATGAAATTTTAACAATTTATTAATATTATATATAATATTAACAACAAAAACAATCTTACAAGGTTAGATCGGTGCTTAGGCAAACCTGAATAAATTATGGTTAAATGCTAAGAATGATTTTCTTCAAATCACAATTTTTTTGGTGCTCAATTTGAAACCTAAAATTATTTCATGATTCCCATAACTTTTTTGTTTGTTTTTGACACCTTCAGATATATGTGTTACTACATGTTACAGTAAACAAAAGTTGCTATATCTGACTATTTCCCTCCATTTTTAGACAAATATTATAAATTACATAATATTAGATAGATAATTTTTCAGAAAACAAAATTAAAAACAGAATATACTTACAATATAAGCATTCAAATTACAGTATGCATTGTCATCAATTTTTTGACGCATAGTAGAGAAATCCATAGGTTGAGTAATAGTTTGTGAATAACCTGGAGCAATTTGATCAGTAACAGGCCAAGCAAAAACTTGTTTAACATCCTTTTTTTCAAGCTGTTGTTGCAAATAATCAAGAAGTCGTTGCAAAGGAGTTCTATTTTGTTTTTGCCGAAGTAACTGTACACAAAGACGAGCCTCCCTGTTAACTGAATATTAAAATAATAAATAAATAAAATAAATTATTAAAATAAAAATCAATTAAAACAGTTTTCAAATAATAAATATAAATATATGGTTTATAAATAAAAACGTAAATATAAAATTATTTTAAATAAATTAAAAAAAAAAAAAAAAAACGAGATTCGTACTGCCGTCAAGGCCAACAGCCGTGCAATGAGGTGATTCGGCTGAGATCACGCTCAGCCGCCAGGTTTTTCCCCCATTTTTGGGTACCCACTTTATAGAGGCTAGGTCTGACCCAGGAGGGTCTCCAGACCCCAGGATCTCCCCTCCCCCCGGCTGAAATAACAGAATAAATAATATTCCATCACTACCGAGATTCGAACCCAGGACCCGGAGCTCAGTAGACTAGTGCTCTATCCACTAGACCACGCCGCTCCCAATATAATTAAATGTAAAATTATTACTTTCACTTAACAAATTTTTTTTTAAATCTCAAATTTCATTTTTTAGAAGCTTAAATGCCTAAGGTGTAACAGCAACATTTTAAAAAAATTAGCGAACCAGGAAAGCTTCTTTATACCATGCATTTTGTCCATTTTAACCATTTTCCGGAAATGGTTCGAATTTTGATCAAGCTCGCAAAATCGATTAAAAAAACTGCTAAATTCTTCCTCAGTAAACAATATTGAGTGAACTTTACAGCATAATAAATTATAATCCAAATTATTAGAACCCTTTCCTGATAAACCGTAAAAATGTGCAAAACGCATGGTATGAAGTGGCTCTTCTGGTTTGCTGATTTTTGAAAATGTTGCTGTTACATCTCAGTCATAAAAGCTTCTAAAATATGAAATTTCAGTTTTATAAAAAATATCATTTTCGGGTTAGACTTACGACATATACACACATACAAAGACCATTTTGCAGGACTTTTTTTTTTTTTATTATGAGTCATTTAAACATATGGGACCCTAAAAAGTGTATTTCTGGTAAAAACATGTATAAAAGTTTGTACAATTTCACCATCGCAATACGTTCCCGTGCTGTATATTTCATATATAGGTAAGTGAAAGTAATAATTTTACATTTAATTATACTAAATATAATTTTATATTTATGTTTATTTATTTATAAATTATATATTTAATTTGGACCAACCAAATTAAAAACTTTTAAAGGAAAGGTTAACAAATTTAATTATTAACTGTGGATCTGTACATATCATAATTTCTGAAATACAAAATGACTGGACCCTACAAGAAGCCAAATGCTGCCTCTGCTTGCTGTTCTGTGAGCTTAAGTGCATTGGATTCAAGATTTTTTTCTGTGATTGCACTTAATCACAATTTTTTGAAAAATTGAATAATAAAGATTTTAGATTTTAAATTTTCAAGAAGGATGTTTACAAATTTGAAATCTCAGTAACTTTTAGCATAGCAGATTATATTGTTTTTAAAGAAATTAAAACAATATTGGTAATTTGTATTTTTAACATATGCTAGTAAATAAGCGAGTAAGATAAATGATATACATGCCGTCATTAGGTGGTCATTATCAGTTTTTAAAAAAAATTATGAGACAATGATTAAATTTTAAAAAAAGTAAAAAAATTATGAAGTTAAATGATAGAATGCAATTATGAAGGATTGGAATCTTGATATATAATTTCAGTATAAATTCATTTTCTGTTACAATGCAGGAATTGATTAGTTTGAATATAAGGGGAAAAAATAAAGAAATATACCAACCAGCTGAATCAGGAGATGGTGCATCTTCTATGTGCTTCACAACTGTATCATTCAATTGTGCTGGAGTTTCTGTTGAAGATTCCTCAATTAGGCTAATATTATCTTGACTGGATTCATCATAATTATGCTTTCGTTTTTCCTAAGATAATTTACAGATGCTTATAATAATTGCAAACTTTGGATGTTAACATAAATATACATAAGCACAAAATATAACTACACAGTAAACTGTATACAATTGTATTCAAAATTCAAGTAGATTATTTCAAAATATCAGAATATTATTTCCAAGGGGAAGGAGGGGGAGAATTAATGGAAAAAAGGTTTTAAAATTAATAATGAGTTTCGAGAATTAATGGAAAAAAGGTTTTAAAATTAATAATGAGTTTCAAGTGTCATGGCTGCGAGTACAGTTCACTATAAGTATAGCTCTATGTTTCTTACCTTCTCATCACTGTGTTACCGCATGAATATCCTTCAAACTTTGTGAATCGTGAGATATTGCACTGTTGAATATTTTACCGAACACAAAAGAGAGGTGAGTGGTGTTTTGTTCTAAAGACAATTACAGACCAGTGACCGCATGGGCTGGAGATAAGGGCCAGTTATGCCGGCTAATCCTTCCCTAGTGTTGACAAGGTATCGGCCAGGTCTGTTGTTCAAAGACGTAACCAAACAATATTTATAAACATTAGTTCTTCATCCATGAGTTTTTTAATTTTGTTCTCTAAGACATTTATTTTTTTTTTTTTTCATTAACTTAGAAATGTTTGTTTGTTTTTTTATTGTATATGTATATAATTGTAAATAGTTTAGTTTTAAGATCTTTAAGGTTAATTTTCTTTTAATTGGTAATTTCTTTAAGTATATTTTTTCTTTTTTAATAATATATTTATAATAATATTATTAATATATATATATATATATATATATATATTATATATAATATATATATCTATTCTCTATTTAATTTTTTATAGGTCTCTTAATTTATTAGTTCATATAATGTTATTTTTAATTTTTTTTTCTTTCTTATTAAATTAAGTCATGGATCTAGATAAGACCCAATCTTGTGACGACTCGGAAGAGGAGACTCCCTTTTCTGAAATAAGCCAGTCAGACTCACAGTATTTGAAGCCACAATCACTACAGAAACACCAGAGAAAGAAATCTGGTTCCGCTGGTAACTCGCCAAATAAAAAAAAAAATAAATCGGCTAAGGCCAAACAGCAGCCAAAAGCAATGCTATCACCACCTAAAACTCGCAGTACCACTGCAGCCAACATAAATGAGTTAACGGCGCCATCTATTTCAAAATCTACCGCTTCTTCTTCTACCTTTCGCACTTCAGCTAACGCCAACACTAAAAACCAGCTCCCGGAACCACAAGGATTTTCTGACCCCGAACCACCTCCAATATATGTATCAAATATTAATAATTTCCTGTCATTTGGTAAAAAATCGCTGATCTAATAGGCCAGCCAAACTTCCAATGTTTCGCACGAATAAACAACATAAAAATTAATACCACCAATAAGGAGAGCTATAAGAAACTAATCACCTATTTGAGTACGAAAAATTATAATTTTCACTGCTATCAACTAAAAGAAGATAAATCATACAGGGTAGTTTTGAGAGGACTCCACTCATCCACCCCTACTGAAGCCATCAAAAGCGGCCTTGAAGAAATTGGCCATAACGTTAGGAACATATCCTCTGTAACACACCCTACAGAAAAATATGCGTTGCCCCAGTTTTTCGTGGATTTGGAGCCAGCCAGGAATAACACGGAGATATTTCAGGTAAGACGGCTGGTATATTCGACAGTAAGGTTTGAAGAGCCCAGACAAAAAACAATAATAGTCCAATGCACCAGATGCCAAACTTTAGGACACACAAAGTCCTACTACTATCACCCTACTAGGCGTGTTAAGTGTGCTGGGCCACACACCTCTGATACATGCCTCTAACCCCCTAATGAGCCTGCAAAGTGTGCACTTTGTGGTGAAGGCCATCCGGCTAGCTATAGGGGCTGTGTCGTATATAAAACCCTTCTTCGGCAGAGGACGCAGTACCTAGCGGAACCACGAGTGGAACAGCAGATTCGTCTGCAGGTACCTGTTTTGGATTTGACTAACTTCCCGGAAATTCAGAAACATACAGGTATCATCGTTCACCAGCCACCTACTACAACTGCCGTCAGGGAACCGACAGAACACACCAAAACACCTTCCTCTGAGATCATCTCCAACAAGCATCAACAACCACGACATCAGACGCCTCCTAAATCCCAAACCAAGCCTCCTGCCTCCCATCCTAACCCACAACCTGCAAATCGATCCCTTCCTCCTCATCCCTTACCCTTATGGGTAAAATTGCCTCCTGAACATCCTCCCCAAATATCATCTCCTTCTGTTCAGCTAAATCAACCGAATCCCTCACCTCAAGTACCTCAGTGGACTGAACATCATCGTACCCCACGGGTGTTCAGCCCCCAGTCAACAATCCCAACCAAACAAATTATCCTTCACAACTCTCTTATCCACATCAGTTTCCCAACCAAGATCCTTTCAACATAAGCTCCATACTACAATCCTTTCTCTCAGATCTTAAAGAAACTATCCTACCACTAATCACCCTTCTCACAAGAATCCTTACCCAAGTCCCATTCAATCTTCCACGATGAGTGTTAAGCCCCTAGCAATCCTTTTGTGGAACACTAACGGCCTACTCAACCACCGGGACGAACTGGACATATTTCTCCATGACAACCATATTGACATAGCACTCTTGACTGAAACTCACTTTACACGACGAACACGATTTCACATACGTGACTACATCACATACAGATCGGACCACCCAGACAACACTTCCCATGCCGGGTCATGCATCCTTATCCATAAATCCTTACCCCATTCCCTTATTCCTTCTACTCCAACTGACGCCATACAATCAACCTCAGTGACCATTTCAACTCGTCCTTTCCATCTCACCCTCTCAGCTGTATACTGTCCTGGTGTTTCCCTTCTCTATAACCAATTTGAAACCCTTTTTCGATCCCTTAGACCGCCCTTTATCGCTGGAGGAGACTATAATGCTAAGCACCAATGGTTGGTTGCCGAACATCCAACTCCCGAGGTAATCTCCTTTCCAGTGTCTCGACTTCCCATAGCTATACTGTCCTCTCACCCCTGAATCCCACGTATTGGCCTACATCCCTAAAAAAGAAACCTGATATCCTATATATATTTATCACCTCTCAAATTTCTTCCTCCCAAACCATAATCAGATCTCTGAATGACCTTTCCTCAGACCATAGCCCGGTTTTGCTTTCCTTGCATTCCAGTTTTGTTCCTGAACCCCTTCCTTCTACATTGATCAAAGGACGAGTAAACTGGGACGTATTTCGACAGGACTTGGAAAGCAAAATAGACTTGAACACTCCACTCAAGACAAACGATGATATTGATACAGCTGTTAAAAAACTGACTGACTCCATAACTTGCAGTATAATTTACAACACAAGGACCACCAACATTAATGACACTCAACATACTGACTTGCCACAGCACATTCGATTCTTAATAAAGGAAAAACGCAGAGCGAGATCGAAGTGGCATAAGACTCGATACCCAGCTGACAAAACTTATTATACCAAACTAACTAACAAACTCAAGTCAGAAATAAAAACATACAAAATTCAAAATTTACTGAGCTTTACTGAAAATCTTACTACAACAGACAAATCATTATGGACAACCACAAAAAAAATTCTTAAGTTCAGAGACTGTAACCACCCACTCCTGACTGAAAACCAAACTTGGACAAGAACTGAAGAGAAAGCGCAGTTATTCGGACAAAAACTTTACAATACTTATACTCCACATCCAGATATCCTTAATCCCAATCACCTCGAAAGGATAGAAGAAGACCTAACTATTCCCCTCCAAATGACCCTTCTACCTAAAGCTTTCCATCCTTCAGAAATATCCAATATCATTCATAGATTACCTGCTCGAAAAGCTGCTGGCCATGACCAAATCACTTCCCATATCTTAAAACATCTCCTTCAAAAAGTCATCCTATTCCTCACCTACATCTACAATGCCGTTCTCCGTACTACTTATTTTCCTGCCTCCTGGAAATTACCCATAGTAAAAATTATTCCTAAACCCAAAAAGCCACCTGAAAATCCATCTTCCTACCGTCCCATATCTCTTTTATGTATTATGGGTAAAATTATGGAAAAACTCCTTCTGAAATGTATATACCCAATCCTTGATTCCCATCATATTATTCCAGATCACCAATTCGGATTCCGTACATCTCACTCCACTATCCAGCTATACCATCGTGTGGTGGACGTTGTCTCCTCTGCATTGGAGCGCGGATTGTACTGCATGGGAGCCTTCCTCAACGTAGAACAGGCCTTTGACCGAGTCTGGCACCCGGGATTACTTTACAAGCTCCGTCTATTCCTCCCTCCTACCTAATTTCTAATTATTCAATCCTACCTCGCTGATAGATCTTTTAAAATAAATCACAATAGTTCCTATTCCTCCCTGTTTTCTCAATCTGCTGGTGTTCCTCAACGCAGCATCCTAGGACCCGTTCTTTATAGTCTAAACAGCTGATATCCCAACCCATCCAAACACTTTCCTTTCTACCTATGCTGATGACACGTGTGTGCTATCAGTAGATAATGATCCTGTTACAACCTCCCACACTCTTCAATCCCACATCTCGAGACCTTGAAGTATGGTGCCAGAATTGGAGGATTAAAATTAATTCTAACAAATCCCACCAGATCACATTTACCCTTCGTCGTAAACCCATGACTTCCTACCCTACAGTATCCTTTAATGACACTCCACTAGCCCCTGTTGAACAGATTCGATATCTACCCTTGACAAACGTCTAACTTGGAATCCCCATACAAGACTGAAACGACAAGAAACTGCCTGACGTTTTCGACTACTTCAACACTTACTGGACAAACGTTCCAACCTACCACTTAATTACAAAAGACTTATTTATATGACCATCATAAGACCGATATGGACTTATGGAATAGAGCTATGGGGCTCTATTAAACCATCGAATTCTTCTCGTATCCAATCCTTACAATCCAAAATCCTTTGTAAAATCCTTAAGGCTCCTTACTTTGTCACGAATAAGCTCATCCATAAAGACCTTAATGTCCCATATGTTTCTGAATTAGCACGAACCAGGTATCAATCATTCCATGAACAACTCCACTTTCCACTCTAATCCACTAGTTTCTATCCTGTCATCCTCTTCCATTCCTGAAAATCCCCTGAGGCGTCTGAAAAGAAGATGGCCTCGAGACCTTCTAGTTTAAAATACTTTTAGAGTGCTGCCAATGGGTAGCATCTCTACATGTATCTCATGTCAGTTTAATATGTCCATCACATTTACTTGTATTATATAATAATACAGTTGTAAATATCAATAAATATGTTAAAAAAAAAAAAAAAATTAATAATGAAACACCATCAAGATACAAGGGAGGGAGTATTCAGGTATTTAAACAAAAACTAAATATAAGAGAATAAAGTATCCCTACTCAACTATATCAGTTCAAAATACCAGGTTGCCTGAAAAATAATGCAGGATTTAGGATTTTCTATAAAATATCCCTATATATAACAAATTGTTAATCTCTTCTAAATGATACTATTTGTTTACTTCTGTAGTATTTTGCTACTTAGAAATAATTCAGTCTTTACTATAATGCCAATGCAGTTCATTTGTATAATTTTGTTTTACAAGTTTTAACAATGAGTTACGAGTTTGAAGGTCGTGGAAGGACTTTATCTCTTGAGGAAGATATTTTGCAGGCTTCGATGGAAGAAAACCATAGATCAACTGTTTAAGAACATGCAGAGAACCTTACACCCAGCAAATTGACTGTCAATGACAACTTCAAGGCAATTGAAAAGGTAAGAAAGATTGAAAGGATAAATACTAACACATTAAAAAACCACAAAAAAAAAAACTGCGTAATACAGTTTGTACTACACTTCTTTGACATAACAAAAAATGACCCTTTTCTGTCCAGAATTTTAACTTATGATTAAAAGTGGATACTTTATGATAACAGCATACATTCTTGACAGTGGCTTGACATAAGAGAAGTAGCACAACACTTTCCAAAGCCCCCAACCTATCAAAAAAAGGTGATGATTATTGCTTGGTTAAGCTTCATTTGGTTTAATACACTGCAGCTTCTTAATTACTGGAGAAACATTTATACCGTATTGTCTAATGCAATGAATCAGAAATTGGCAATAATGAAACCATTTTCGGTGAATCAGAGGTGGCTCATTTTGTTGCACAACGCCTGGCCACAGGTCTTACGTATGACATAACAAAAATTGTTAAAGCTTGGATATAAAACTCAGCCACAACCACTGGACCTTTCGCCTACAGATTATCATTTTTTAGACAAGTGGAACACTGGTTAAGTAAAAAAAAATTAATGGACAAAGGGAATAAGAAAGCACATTTTAGGAGTTTATCAATTTTAATGGTAGGAAATTCTATTTTGACGTAATGAAAAAGTTACCAACATGTTGTTAGAAATGTATTGATAGTAGTGGAGGCTATTTTGATGTAACAAAACAGTAATAAATCTTTCTTTTTTCTGTTTAAACCAAAATCCTCCATTATTTTCAGGATAATCCAATACATCGACACATAAATTAGCCAAACTGAAGGGTAGAGAGCTAAGTACAAAGCGAAGCTGTTGGTTATTTAGAGTAAAAGTATTAAAAAATAATTTTAGAAATATTTTTACTTACACAGAAATACATAACAGATATTGATCAAAAGTAGCATAGAGGTTTTGAAACAGAATTATAGAAGTAATAAGAAACAATGACAAACAAGGGTATTAAAATGAGATTTACAACTCACGGTACACAAACTTTATGCAGTCATTTCTACTCTATTGCTTGTACTTCATAAATACAACTTGCAGATTGATATCATGAGAAATTTTAATAAAAGAGAAGAGGAAGGAGCCTCTTTTACTGTTCAGAAAGCGGCACTAATTATTCCATTTCTACATGGCTAACTAGCACATTTAAACACTCTTTCTGGAGAAAGATATCTTGGCAACTTAGCCCGAAATAAAATACGTTGAGTATTGAATACTTGACATATATACATTGATGAAGAATGAGTTTTTTTTTATTGGCAGTCAATAATATTTTTCTCTACAAACCTTTTAACTTTTATTTTGTTACTTCTTAGTCCAAATGAAGACTCAAAATGTGGTTTACACCACAGTAAATCATATACACTGTTTTTGGTAATAATTATAAATCACCTCAGGAACCATCTAATCCTTCATTAGTTAAATATAGTTATAATCAATACAATAAAACTGAATTAATAAATGTACAAACATGAATACCTTATGATGGTGCCTTTTTTTCCTTTCATGTCGGTCATGGTCCCTGTCTTTTTTCTTTTTCTTCTTTTTAGACTTTTTATGGAATGAGGATGAAGATTGAAGTGATTCATCATCTGGTGTAACAGTGTAACTGGAAGCCTGAATATGAGGTCCTGGTGAATCACTGTGCTCAGGAGTAGATGAGTTTCCTACTTTTAAAATAAGTTTCAATGCAGGAGGCTTTTCACCAATCAAGCCTTTATCTGTAAAAAAAAAAAAAAAAAAAAAAATGTTCATTTTAGGTTGTAAACAAAGTATTTTCCATTGACAGACATACAGAGTCTTGTAGTTATTGAGATGAACTTCTGTCAGGGTTATGTTTTTTGTTTTGTTTTTCATCATAATCGGCAGTGAATATAAAAAGCAAAGGATTTTATTTAGATATCCTTTTCTATTCAGGGTGCGCAATTTTAAAATCAGGGGATGATTTGGCACATCAAGTGCAACAAAAAAGTACTATGGACCATGGTCTGATACTAAATAGAATAGCAGAAAATTTGTTTTCTAAAGTAACTCCTGTGGAATAGGAAATGATCATCCAAAAAATATTTAAGGTAATTAAGTTCCAATTGAACCAATTTAAATTCCCTTCGGGGAATCTATTATTGTTAACCTAAATCTGTTGCAAGGAGCCCTTTGGGTATAACATTAGAACGCTTATCTTTTACTTTTTAAATCATAACCCACTCCTGAATGCTCTTTTCAGGCCCTCAGTGGGACAACTACTACATAATTATTAAAAAAATCTACATTTATTAAACTTTAGTTTCATTTAAACAAACTAGTTTTACTATTTTCTTCATTTCTAGTTTCACAATTTTTTTTATTTTTTATATATAACTGATTAATTACCTAATAATATAATAATAATCCGCAAGAGGCAACTGATGTAGTTGCTGGGGTTTTACAATCCCCGTATCCTAAGTAAATTACCCACAATTACAAACAGATAACAGGATACTTATTCATTTACATTGACATTAAGGTCATATTCAGTACATACCTAAGGGTTACCTTCCCTAGGATGACCTGGCAGTAGGTATAAAATACATTTACCCAACAAAATGGTGCCAACTAGAAGACAGATAGCCTCGGACGGATCCGGAATGAGGGGTGCTCCGGGGGAATGGATCCTCAGCCTTCGACATCGGCAGGCAATGCGAGCGGTGCCCCAATGCCCTTTGGAACCGTGGGACTGGCTACCACAGGACTTGGAACCTCAAACTCTCAACCGGGCTTGGATACTATTAAGTCTCCCGCACGAAGAAGAGGAACCACCAACTAAAGAAATAGGCAACGAAGGATGAAGTGGGACCACAATATGAACATTGCTGCAATCCGTGCTTATTCATTAGCAACAAAATCACAAAAAGAGAAAACAGGATATTACAATAGAATTTGCCGCTACTGGAACGAACAATACTCTGAAATAACAATAATTAGATCATTTTATATCATCTCTTTATCAACGGCCTCTTTCTTTCTGATTTATATTCACAATTTTGTTTTACAGCAAGTGTCTTTCCTTCAAACAACTTTATTTCCTTTCCTGTATGTCTAACGTCCTTACCGCCTGCCATGTTAACTCACAATCCTTACCCGCTCATTATGACGAGTTCCTTAATTACTTCGCCAAAAATTTTTACCACCTCATTGCAGTCACTGAAACCTGGCAAAATCCCATATTCCTTCTTCTCTGTTTCTATTTCTGACTATTCCTTCATCCGGCACGATCGTATCGGCAGGAACGGTGGAGGTATAGGTCTTTTTGTTCATAACAGCCTCAAATCCCGAAACCTTGATGTCTCATTCCCACATGATCACCCTTATCTCTCCATTGTTCCTTATGCCCCAACTCACTATACCTGTAGGTCTGACACCTGGTTGGACCTACATGTTATCGACTCAAGGCATAACCTTTTATCCACTTCTCAGCATCCAGTACCATTCCTTTCATCTCATGACCTTATCCAAATATCTTATAATATTCAAACCCCAGCTTTCCTACCCAAAATGTTCACTTTTCGTAACCTGAACGCTCTTACCCGAGAAATCCTTTTACCTGACCTAGAAAAGATTAACTGGAGCAAAATCTATTCCTGCACCTCAATTGATTCCATGGTTGATATCCTCACTGCTAATCTTCTTCATATCCTTGATATCCACGCACCATCCAAAACCATCACCTTTTGTCGCCGACCTGCTCCCTGGATGAGTCAAGAAATTAAAGACCTAAAAAAAAGACGTGAGGCTGCCCGCAGGTGCTTTAGACGTTCTACTTCTCTGGCATTTCTCCAAACGACCTTATTTCCTCCATTATGAAATAGACCACCAATTCCCTTGGTGTTGATGGAATTCCTGTTAAATTGTTAAAATTATGCCTTCCCGAAATCCTTCCCACTCTCCTTTTTATATATAATTTCCCCTTCAAAATTCAATATTCCCCCTAGCTCTTGGAAAAAAGCTTTAGTCCATCCCATTAACAAAATCGCAAACCCCGTCCTGCCTAAAGATTATAGGCCTATTTCCATTCTCTCAAACCTTTCGAAACCTCTCGAAAGAATAATCCAGACCCAGATATCCGAATTCCTTGAAAAGTCCAAGCTACTCGATCCCCTCCAATCTGGTTTCCCTTCAATGATCTCCATAATTCAACAGTCCATTGCTCCCACCACCTCTATGCTGATGATTCCCAAATTTATTTCTCCTTTCCTCCTTCCGAATTATCATCTGCGTTTGCTGCTATTCAGGCAGACCTAGATAGAATCTGTGCCTGGGCAAACCTGAATAAGCTAAGCTTAAACGCTATGAAAACACAGGCTATTATGATTGGTTCCAACCCCCTCTTGAGATCCAACTCCACCTTTCCAACCTTATTCCTAAATGATCATCCCATTGCTTTCAGTCCCTCTGTCAAAAACCTAGGAATTATTATTGACCAATCCCTATCCTGGAAACCCCATACTGCCCAAATTTCTCGTAAAGCCATAAGCACCCTAAAGTTTTTCCATGGCTCCAGTCACCTTCTTCCCGAATCCACGCGTAAAATCCTTGTTTCCTCACTTATCTTCCCCCCCCCACTTCGACTACGGCTGTGCGGTATACAGGGGCCTCTGTATGGTACTTGAGAACAGATTGAAGCGTATCATGAACTGCTGTTTAAGATTTGTTTTTGGTACCTCGAGACGGTCTCACGTGACTCACCTCTACGCCAAGTTGAAGTGGCTCTTCCCCTCCATACGCAGACAGTACTTCCTTGGGTAATTTCTCTACCAAACAATAAAATCCCAGCATCCTTCCTATATTTATAGTCTCCTTCAATTTAAATCCTCTGTCCTCTTGCTTGGTACAAGATCGCGCCACTCCGACCTTTATATCCCATCCCACATAACTAAAGTCTATGATCGATCCTTTCTGGCCCGTTCCACTGCATTCTGGAATTCCATTCCTTCCTATATACGTCGTGCTTCTTCCTGACTCTCTTAGTCCTCTAAGGTTCTGCCTTGCACATAACCCTCTTAGCTGGTTGCTAGAAGATACAGCCAAGGTTTACCGACTCAACTTTGGAACGAAGCTATCGCATTTATGTTATATGGACAACCTTAAAGTTTATGGTAGAAGTGAAGAAGAAATGAGGATTATTCTAAATGCAGTAAAGGGATTCAGCGATAACATAAACATGCAACAAGAGACAGAAAAATGTGGAGTACTTACTGTGAAGAAAGGAAAAATTACAGCAGGTGACAACATGGAGTTATCTAATGAAATAATTATTAATCAACTCAGATACACTGACTCATACAAATATCTAGGTATGCACCAACTGCTAAAGTTCAAAGCTGACTCAAAGGAACTCTTCGAAGATGAATTTAGATCCCGGATCAAGTTGATACTGAAATCTCATCTGAATGGAAGGAATTTAATAAAGGCAATGAACACGTAGGTGATACCAGCTTTAGCCTATTTGTTTGGAGTACTGAAGT
This sequence comes from Piezodorus guildinii, assembly GCA_023052935.1. Classification (NCBI taxonomy): domain Eukaryota; kingdom Metazoa; phylum Arthropoda; class Insecta; order Hemiptera; family Pentatomidae; genus Piezodorus; species Piezodorus guildinii. The sequence goes on from CM041295.1 coordinate 62,004,488, forward strand.
GGTCAAAGACAGACTTAGAAGGGTTAGATCGCATGGTAAGAGTGCAGATGGTACTGAATAGGAAGAGATACCCAAAATCCTTAGTTGCAAGGTTGTACCTTCCCAGGAAATCTGGTGGGCGTGATTTGACCAGTCTCCTCAAGTTATGCTGAGAAGATGAAAATAATTTGCGAAGCTATATGGTTAACAGTGACTCTGTGATTCTTTCGACTGTAGCAGCACTGTATTCAAACTACACAGCTTTGAATCTACTAAGCACAGCAACCCCGAATAGTAAAATTTACTATACTTCTCTAACAGAAACATGGAAAAATAAGCCATTACATGGGCGATTCCATGATTCATTAAACAAACCAGGAATAGACGTGCAGACATCATTAACATGGTTAAAAAATGGATATATTTTTCCTGAACTGAAGGATTTTTGTTTGCTATCCAAGAACAAGCAATAGCCACAAAAGCAAACAGAAAACATATCTGAGGAGAGGACATAAGTGACCTATGCCGTTTATGCAAAAAGGCTGCTGAGACCATACAGTGACTTTGGGTTGTCTCATTCTGGCTGGTAGGGAGTATCTCCAAAGACACAACAATACAGCAAAAATTATTCATCAAGCCATTGCATCAAGGATGAATCTATTAAGCACCCATTCTCCATATTAATAATAATAATAAGCTTACCGAACCCGAAGGTTCGATGTCGATACCACCAAATTCCGCCTACAGACTTGTCCAATGTTCACCGTTCAAGCTCAAGACCCCGAGATCAGCCTTAACGCAATCCTCCGATCGATGCTTTGGCCTACCTTTTGGATGCCTACCAATTGGATCAGCGAATACCAACTTTCTCAGAATCCATTCCTCACTAAGCCCAACAACTTTACTCGCCCATTTGAGTTTCCGCGATGCTATCAACTAAATATGTTCACAGGATACAAGTTCCACAATTCCTCGTTGTGCAACATTCTAAACTCCCCAGTGGCCTCATCTCTCTTCGGACTCTCCCTATCTCTCATCTCTCGGACTCAGATTCTCCCTATTACAGTTATAATCTATCACCAATTACTACCGGTCACAAAACTAAAATTTATTGGGATCATCATATCATTATGGACCACACAGTTTTAAATAATCGGCCTGACAGTTTAGTTATCGATAAAAATCGAAAACTGGCAGATTATTGAGAGAGGTGTCTCTTCGTATGATAATCTTTAAAACTCGGTTTCTGAAAAGAAAAGGAAATACCAGGAGCTTAAGCAACTCTACCGATTGGAGAGCTGCAGGAAATACCCAATTATATTCTCCAGTAATGGCCTGATTCCAGAAAGTACGCTATAATCAATCCAACAATTAGAGCTACCTATACTATAAAGATTTTAGCAGGAGTTCAGCGAGCAGTCGTTCTAGGGACAGCAGCCACTGTTCGAAAATTTTTAAATATAACATAACAAGAGCCAAACCCTTGACTCATTAAGTCCGGGTAGGTGAAAATTCCCAGCAAAAGCTGAGGAAGTGCAAAATTCTAAAATAATAATAATAATGATGTAATAACCTTATTCTGGGACTATGTCCCTTAAGAATAACAATTTCCTACAGTAAATATACACTTCAATTTCAAATATACACTTCAAGCAAGTACAGTTGCTGCTAAATTGGATTAAAGCAGAACACCTAAATATAGGGAAGTTAAATAGGTTGTAAAAACACTTATAGGAATTAATTAATAAAGTATGACAGTACTTTTTACTTTGTTAATATTATTATAAGTCATAAACAATATGACAAAAAATAATATTAATATACATAAAAAAAAAAAAAAATATTACAAGAAAAATGTTAAGTACAATTTAAAGATCGATACCTATTTTAACTTCAGTAGAAGAAAGACAAATTTGGTGACATTTCAATATATTTATCTAACATCCTTTAAATTATTTAGGAAAGCATTTCATGCAACTTTAATATAACATAAAGGCATTAAACAAAGTTACATACATAAGAAAACAAATTATAATGGTTATGATAGAAAATCAGTATCTAATGTAAATACCTAATAAACTTTCAACAATCACAGAAACATATATTTCATAATTAAGTCACAAGGTGTTTATCTATCAAATAGAGACATTCATACTAATGATTAATCACATTTACTATGAAATATAAATATTCATACCAATAATAAACATACTTCAAATCTAAACGACTGACTTTTAAAGATGATAGTGTCAAAAGTTCTAATACTAAGCATAAATAACTAGTTACTAACCTTCATATTTGTCTTTTTTATGTTTTTTGTGTTTCTTACTAGATCCCATAATGATTACATTTAGACATGAATGAGTTCAATATAAAATTATAATCTTCTTGATCATTCAAAAACAATAGAACCGCTTTGATAATTAATTTTTGTTAGTACTTCATAGACTACAAAATATTTTTAATCTTTTCTTTTTTTATATTTACATAATTCCTTTTCTCAACTAACAAACACAGAACATTAATTGTCACAGAAAACACTAAATGACATTGATGTTTAACATATTACACAGTTCGAATCAAAAGTACTTAAAATTACTACAATCATTTAAAATAATTAATAGCAGAAACTAAACTTAACAAATTCCTTTTCCTAATGGTAAAATACATTGTTAACACCATAAACAAAATACAAAACTACCGGCAGTATGTAATATAACTCAAAACACCTCCCTTAGGTTAAAACACATTACAAAGAGGAACCATTTGACGACAATGTTTCACTTTCTGATAAGAAAACATCTTTACAACTAAAAATCAAACCTACCAACCAAGGAAAATCTGGGATCGGATTTTGTGATTAAGAGAACTTTTTGGATTCAAACAAGTAATATTTTTAACGTTCAGAATTCTTCTTAGGCATCAAAATAATAAAAACAGTTTACGGAAACATTATGCTAAAACAAACTAAACTTATAATAATCCCGAAAAATTGACTTATTATTAAAAAAAAGTGAGAGTAACTATGAAAATGAATGAGTGATATCTGTTTTATAATATATCTGCTTTTTTTATAGTGCTTAATGTGAGATTTTGGATAACCATACTTTAAATATAGTGATCATATGTAATGGGCACTTGACTGATGAAATTAGCTATAATTTTACGTATTCCATCAGGCCCAAACAACCGAAATGAATAAGTTGTGTGTATTGATTTAATATTACAGCAGACATTATCCACTCATTCAGGTAACATAGACAACCCAGCATAGTCGTCCAAGCTTTATTAGTTTTATAGTATTGGCCTGCCCATAAAGCTGATATAGTTCTTTTTTTTCTTCTGGTACATTTTTTCTTCTTCGCCAGTTGTCACCATCCCTAACAGATCCAAATAGTCTTCGGAGGATCTTTCTTTCGAAGATGAGGATTTCACCCTCTCTGGCTTTTTTAAGGGTAAAGGAATGCTATCACAACCTCCTTCGTAGGGGTCCACGTTTCAGAACCGCATATGAGTACTGGGCGGATTAGCCTTTTGTAAAGCAGTGTCTTAATTGTCCTCATGATAAATTGGCTTCTAAGGAGTTTCCGAAGTCCAAAATAGCTTCTTTTGGCATTAACTATTCTTTTATTGATCTCTGGTGCGATATTATTGACCCTAGATACGTAAACTGGTCTACCTATTGAAATTAGAAGGAACCAAACTTAAAGAATCCTTCAACTGGATGCGCTTCTTTAGTGCCATGAATAAGCATACATTTTGTTTTCTCCTCATTAATGTTAAGATTCATCTCTTGATTAGCCTGCGTAAGGTTGAGGAAAGCTTTCTCGAATACACTGCGAGACCTACCTAGTAAATATTATCTATATCGTCCACATATGCTAACAGATGCATTAGTTTGGTAAATACGTTGAACTGGTTTAGATGTCAGAAGCTCTTAAAATCTTTTCTAGGATTAAGTTAAATAATAGGCAAGCCAATGCGTCTCCTTGTCTCAACCCTTTGTTAGAGAAGCATTCAATTGAAAGCACTGTTTGAGTTCTGACGGAGCATCTAATGCCATTCATGGTCATCTTAACCAACCATATAAGCTCGAATGGGATCCCTAGTTCTTGCATGGCAGCATATAGTTTAGGTCTGTTTATACCGTCATAGGCGGACCAAAAGCTTTTTCTAAAATTATCCCAAGGTTGACGATCTGTTCAGTAGTTGATTAATAATATTTAAAAAATATTTATCACTCAAGCCTGAATTAAAATCCGCGCTAGCAACATTATGAAACATGTCTATAAAAGATATTTCATCCACAGTTTAAACAAGCCTGATTTTTGCTGAGAGTTGTGAAATAAAAGTTTTTTTTCTAATTAATTTATACTACTATATTTCATATTTCGCTTTCGTTACTTTCACTTGTATTATATATATTGTAAAATCTGAACCTCATATGAGTTTTTTATCCTCGCAATATGGGCAAGTGTGTACAAGGAGCTGTTTTATTTTACTTGAAACTATAAAGAAATATCACGGTTAAGAGCAAAACTACTAACATATTTTTCTTATTCTTATTCTACTAGAGTTTTTCTTATTTATTTCAAACAAATTATTTTACGTTGTTTAGCGAAAGATGTGCCCATTTTAAATAATAAAATAACGCAGAATCTTTTCGTTTTATTAATTATTTCAATAATATTTGAACAATAGCTCACTGTTTGAATACCACAAGCCACGATCCTTTGAAATGTGTCGAAAAACTGGCAACTTGGCCTTGCAGGCCACGATCCATTAACCATTGCCAATTGTCCGCCATCATGCTCAATCTTTCCTACGATAATCTCACCAATTTCTTTAAACATATATGACCATTTTTTTAGTGGTTTTCAATGTAATTAGTGGCTTTTAAATTAAACTAATTTATTTGAAATAAATCACATTTTTCCAAAATTTGGCTTTAAACCATTATGATTTCTTTAAAATTTTAAATCCCCAATGGCCGTGTCCAATCTAATCTATTTTTGATAAACTCGTGGCGGATGCTACACACGCTCACAGATAGCGCTAGCGGCGTCCACATACCTTACTGGCCAAATATAAGAAGACGCTATATCCTATAAAATTATATATTGTTACTAACTAGTGTCATTGTAAATATTTATATTCGTGTAACTGTTTTATGAGAATAAATAAAGCACTCAAAGTAATTTGACCTAGGGCCAAGACCCTAGACTGCTAGCAAAGCTCTCACTGTCAATTATCGACATGGATGACTAACATCCCCAAGAGCTCAGCTCTTCAGAAAAAGGACCAAAAATTGTAAAAATGTACATAGTTATAAGAGTATAAATATGTTGTAAATAGTTGAAAATTAACTTTTGGAGGGTTAGAAAAAACCCCCAAAAAAACAGCTCTTCAGATCACCCAAGTGGGTATCTCCCTAGGTCAGATTTACTCTGCCTTTGTATCATAATGTGGTCTATCTTTATTTCACTTCCGTCTTGTACTTTCTCTCCTTCTAACCTTCGCTACTGTCGTGCTACTACCACGCAGGGCGAATTCCCTCCTAATCCTCACTACTGCCGTGCTACTACCACGCAGGGTGATTCTTCTAACCCACACTACTGGCGTGCTACTATCACGCAGGGTGATTCTTCTAACCCACACTACTGGCGTGCTACTACCACGCAGGGTGATTCTTCTCCTAACCCACACTACTGGCGTGCTTCTACCAAGTCACGCCACCATGAGGCCATAGTGCACCTGCAGATCACACCATATTCCTTGAATCTTATTCAGCAGTCCTATTAACCTTTATATACCCTGTCCCTTCTCCCAGGGATCACTCACTCACTCTCTTCAAGTCCTCGCAGTAATTACGGTACGTAATCTATGTCAGATCTAGTATAGCCATATTGTTATTATCAAGATTGTCATTATTGTCTTTTAAAGTGTTATTATCGATATTTTGTAACTTTTGAATAAATAAAATATTTTTTTTTTACAATAACGAGCACGAACACCAAAATTGGCGCCCGAACAGGGACTGCATATTTTTATCGCAGTTTTAAGAACCGAGTTTCCGCAGATCCGAACTTTTTCCGCAAATCCAGAATTAGGACTACCGCCTAGGATTCCTCACCTGTGAAGACTCAAGATTTTGGCTTACCTACCGAGGACTACCAACTTCGAGATCTTCAGATTCTGGACGAGTTCACTCACCCCGAGCATCTCGCAACGCAGGCAAAGTCTCTTATCTGCACTCAACCTTGGCCGGACTTCACTGTCGTCAGGTATCCAGCTCAAGGACAGATCTTCACACCCCGTCGAAGATTATTTTGACAGCGTACTCAATTTTTGTAAGTTAATTTCCTTTACTATTGTAATTTTATGTCTGATGATTATTTAAATTCTTTAATCCTGCGAGTAAATAATTTAATATTAACTACAAATATGGCAAGCTTTCAAATTAAATCGGCAGACTACGATCATATCCCTAATTTTAATGGAAATCCACACAATCTGTTAAAATTCGTGACAGTTTGTAGACAAGTTTACCAAATCGTGTGTAAACCGGACAACTCGTTTAAGGAACTAAACGAACAAAGATTATTAAGTAAACTTTTAGCAAAACTTACGGATGAAGCTGATTATATAAATACAACGTGCGAATTTAGTCGTGTTGAAGAATTACTAAATTATCTCGAAAGAACCTTCAGAGACAGCCGCTCAATTGAACAATTATCGCATGAATTATTTAATAACAAAATACATCATAAGGAACACCCTCTTGATTTCCTTCAAAGAATTGATAAGATCCGCACTTTAATAATTTCTAAACATCGGATAGAAAACACACCAAATAGAGAAACAATTATTAGCGCATTAGAGAAAAGTATTCTTTATTTTTTTTACACTAACATGCCCCTTCACATAAGAACATATCTTATGACTAAAGCAGAAAAGTTAAGAACATTAGATGATTTGAGAAATTTAATTCAGAATGAGAACCATCTACTCTTCGATGACCTCATAAATTCGGGAAATATGAGAAGACCCGGAGAACATGATTACAAAAGAGGCTTCGACCATAAGAAAAAGTTCGATAAAAAACATCACAAACGATTTAATAATTGGCAAAATCCCAATAACCCGTATAACCCACATAATCAAAGACAAGAGCATCAATATCGACAACAAGAACCTCCACAAGACTACCGGCAGAATAATAATAATAATAATTATTACCAACAATGGCCCCGTCAAGAACAACAAAGGTATTTCAACGGTTCAGGTCGATACCGGAATCAAAATTATAATAATAATAAGAAAGATGAAAATCCAACTGTATCCATGAGAACAGTTAGCGCATTCGGGAATAAACCGAAACAGCCTAATTTCCAAATTCAGCAAGAAGACCCGAAAGACCAAGAAATCAGAGAATTAAGAGAGAAATTAGAAAAATTAGATCCAAATAATTCTTTTTAGAGAAAGGCCCGCCAGACAATCAAAACACATAAAAGAAGAGAATAAAAGCCAACTGCCTTATGTTAAAGACCACGCGAATCGTAAATGGCTTATTGATACCGGATCTTGGAAGAATTATATAAGACCAGACATTGTACCACCAGATGTTGAAAGAGAAAAAGAAAATTTTACAATAAAAACAGCAACCGGAGAAGAACTTGGCACGGAATCTATTTCAGTTTATTGCAGAAATAATTTTCTTAAAAACCCCGAAAAAAATAAAATTTTATCTATTTAATTTCAGTCCCAATTACGAAATACTACTAGGAAATGAGACAATGAGGGAAATGAAATTTAATATCGATTTCGAAACCAACAAAATAAAAACTCGCTATACAGAGTTTGATTTTATTATGGAAGACGAAGTTTTAAAATTAGTTTTGAAAGAAGGCGAAAATCAGATAAAAGTAGAACAAAATAAAAATCTATATTTTATTGACTATGAAGATGATAAGATTAAAATTAAACCTGGCATCTATGATCAAAATATAATAATCGACAGTAAAGTTAACGAAACCATATATTTACCTTTATACTATTTGCAAAAAGAAGAAGTAGAATTAACAGATTCTAATAAAAAAGGAAACCATGAAATAATAAAACAAATCCCCCAACTAATCAGAACCGACCATATACCTCCTCAAGAAAAATCAAATTTAATTAAATTATTATCGAAATATCCATCAGTATTTAAGACTGAAAATGATCCCCTTTCAGCCACTGATTTATTGGAGCATAAGATTAAAACAAAAACCGAAGACCCGATATATTCGAAAAATTACAGATATCCCCACCAATTCAAAGAAAATATTAAGGAAGAAATTAAAAAGATGTTAGAATTCAAAATAATAAGACCCAGCAATTCCCCTTACAATTCTCCCGTTTGGATTGTCCCGAAAAAGCTAGACGCATCAGGAAAAAGAAAAATACGAATGGTGATTGATTACAGGAAATTAAATCGAGAAACAACCCCGGATAAATTCCCCATTCCTAATATTGAAGACCTTTTAGGCAAATTAGGAAAAGCGACGATATTTACAGCAATGGACCTTTGCTCAGGCTTCCATCAAATAAAAGTCGAAGAAAGTTCTATCCCAAAAACAGCATTTTCTACAGATCAAGGCCACTTTGAATTCCTTCGCATGCCATTTGGACTCAGTAATGCCCCAGCAACGTTTCAAAGAGCCATGAATATCATTTTTTCAGATTCTATTAACGTTTTAGTCTATATGGACGATATTATAATTTTTTCTGAAAATTACAAAGATCATTGGAAACATTTAGAAGAAACTCTTAAAAAGTTAGAAAAACATAACTTAAAGATTCAGCTCGATAAGACAGAATTTTGCAAGAAAGAATTGTTATTCCTCGGACATATTATCAGCGAACGCGGCATAGAACCTAATCCAGAAAAGATAAAAGCAGTAAAAGATTTTAAACTCCCTAAAAATGAAAAAGAAATTAAAAGCTTTTTAGGATTAACTGGTTTCTATAGGAAAATGATACCAAATTACGCAAAGATAGCTTCCCCATTAACGAGATGTCTTCGAAAAGATCAAAAAGAAATCAAACCAGAGTTATATGAAAACGCTTTTGAGAAATTGAAACAACTTGTATGTAGTAGCCCCATTTTGCAAATTCCAGATTTCAATCAGGACTTTTTCTTAACAACTGACGCAAGTAATTTCGCCATTGGTGCAGTATTAGCACAGAAGAAAGATGGAAAAGAACTCCCTGTATGTTTTGCATCCAGAACACTTAATAAAGCAGAACAAAATTACTCAACAACGGAAAAGGAATGTTTAGCCATTATTTGGGCTTGCAATCATTTTCGACCCTACTTATACGGTAGAAAATTTTTCATATATTCAGATCACAAACCTTTAGAATATTTAAGAACGTGTAAAACACAGAACGCCAGATTAATTAGATGGAAATTATTGTTAGAAGATTTCGAATATGACATAAAATACATTGAAGGAAAGGCTAATAAAGTCGCCGATCATTTATCCCGTTACCCTATTGAAGAAAGGAAATTAAAAGAACCAGAATTTGATATTTTTCATACAGAAAATTCTCCTAATAACTATTCACAAGAAATCGTAGATTTATTACAAGAAATGGGAATAGAAGAAACCCAAGAAGAAGCTAACAATGAAAACTTAGAAGGAATTAATAATGATGAAAACATAGAAGAAAATAATAATGGTGAACACCAAGAAATAATTCAAGATGATATATCTTCTTTAGCAACGCAGCACTCCACAGAATCCTCCGATAACAGAATCTTAATAGTTGATGATAAATCTAGACCAGTAAATGTTGAGAAAAATCAAATAATAATAAAAAAGGGACACGCGAAAATTCAACGCGAAACAATATTCAATAATAAGCAAAGAACAACAATTGAATTTACTTGGCCTTACCATGAAAAAGATTTTGAAATAGAAGAAAAACTTTTAGAAATCTTAAGACCAAATATAACTTACGGCATATACTGCTCACCCATATCAGATTCTATAGAAAGTGAAAATAATTGGTATAATGCATTATTTAATAAAGTTGCATCACTCATTAGAGAAAAATTTCCCACAAATAGAATTAAAAGATATTATAAACTATTGCCAGATGTAAAGAACACGGAAGACCAGAAATTACTTATCCTTGATTATCATATCGCCAAGACATGCCACAGAGGTATAAATGAAACATATTTAGTTTTGAAAACCAAATTTTATTGGCCCAATATGAAAGATCATATCACAGAAATTATAAACAAATGTGACACATGTGGAAAAGGCAAATACGATAGAAGACCTATAAAACAAAAATTTAAAATTACTCCCACACCTGAGAAACCCTTTACAGATTTAATGATTGATACCTTACACATGAGTAATTATTACATTTATTTAATAGTAGATACTTTTTCCAAAAGAATATTTTCTTATTACGCAACGAGTTATAATGCCATAGAAAGCATGAAAGTATTGAAAAAATATTTAGCATATTTTCCAAAACCCCAAAAAATATCATGTGACAACGGAAGAGAATTCGACAATAACTTGTTTAAAGATTTTCTAAACTACTTAAATATTGAATTACATTATACTACCCCCAATCACCCTAACTCTCTTGGATTGCTTAATCGAGCAAGCTCTTCGTTATTAGAAATTTTAAGACTTATAAACATAGAAAACAAAGATGATAAAGAGGAAGATAAGTTAGAGCAAGCAACGACAGCATATAATAATTCCCTTAATCAAGATCTTAAAATGACCCCTAACGAAATAACTTTCGGTATCACTAATGAAACTTATAATGAATCCCCGGAAATAAAAGAATATCTTGTTCATGAGTACCATCGGAAAATGAAGCAGCTTTTCGAAATAACTAAGAAAGGTATAGAACAAAATAAAGAGAGAAAAATAGGCAAGTTAAATGAAAATAGAGAAGACATAGAAATCCCGGAAGATGTGTATATAAAGAGACAACAGAAAAAGAAAATAGATCCTAAATACGAAAAAGGAAAGTATGTTGATAAAAGATTTCAAAATAGAAATAAAGGTAGAAAGAAAAAACTCCACCCTGATCAAGTCAAACGACCGAAAAAGGTCACTAAGAAAAAGAAATCAAATAATAATAATAATAAACCTAGTACAAGTCAAAAAAACCCAGAAATAACTGATGAAGATATTGAGAATGTCATAAAAGAAATAGAAACGTCTAATGTTACAGGAGTCAGCCAAGATGACTTTGAGTTCGACGACGAATTGTTTCAAGTATCTTCTGATCGCAGCGCTTACGGTTCAGATACAGACCCTGCTAATACAAGATTTATCTGACGGACCAGGAGCATCCATCGTACAAATTAATCCATCTTTTATAATTGAAGATTGGTACACATTTTTACATTATAAGAATCTTACAAATTTAACAAGAGAAATTCAAACCCTTAAGATTAGCATTGACGTATTAACAATTAGTAATGAATATAAAACTTTGCATAATATTATTGAACAAAAATATAACAAGATATTAGAAAAAATTAATCATATTGTAAATATAAATCGGAATAACCGATCAAAAAGAGGTTTAATTAACGGACTAGGCAATGCTATTAGTTGGCTCACCGGCAATATGGACGCCGATGACAAAGAAAAGTATGATAATATTTTAAATAAAATCGAGAGAAATATGTATCACATAGAGCATAATGAAAATGTTAGATTAGGATTAAATAAAGAATTAACATCTAAACTTAATAAAGAAATAATTGTTTTAAATAAATATAAGGATAGTATAGAAAAAATAAATAATTTTACAGATTTAGCTCTTACTAAGTTAATGTATCATGATTTATTAGCCGTATTAGATTTAGTAGAAAATCAATTAAATGATATAGAATTTTCCTTAGAACAATGTAAATTAGGAATTACCCATCCAAGCATATTAACGACTAGAGAACTAGAACAATTAAACATACCGTTCGGAGAACCAATCACAGAAAATGTAGAATTAAACTGGTTACTTAGCTCCACATTTTGTTCCCTATCAGATACAGGATTAATTTATTATTTTATTAAAATCCCTTTGAAATCATTGCCAAAAACAACTTATTATGCTATGTCATATCCAGTTACAAGGAATAATAAAGTCATTACTCTAAAGATTAAAGAACAACTAATCATTAGATTTAAAAATTCGTTTTACAATGGAAATTGTATTAAATTCAATAATCATCATTACTGTAAAGACATGATAGAGATTAAGGACAAATGTATTTTAGAATTATGTAAGAATATAGAATTAAATGATTGTAAAGCTGTAGAAATAAGAACAAACCCTATAATCAAACTTATACCCACATTACACCAATATTTAACCTTTAATATTAGCAATGTAACAACTAGTGTAACAAACACACAAATGTATCATCTACCATCTACTAGCCTCCTTAATCTTAATGAAAAAGAGAAATTTGTAAATATAAATGTACCACTTTCTTATGTTGACAATGTAAATATTCCTTTTATTTCCTATCATTCTGTTAATAATAAAACTATTGTATCAACAAATTTTACTTTTGAGGAATTACAACAAATAGACTTAAGTAATATAGAAATAGAAGAATTAGAACCTTATGATATAACTGTATCCCAATTTATTTCTTATATATTTTATGTAATATGTTTATATCTTTTATGCTATAATCTTTATCGTCAGTATTGTAAACTGGAATTACTGTGTTCTAATCCTTCAAATGATAATCCAAGTACCCATCCTCAACCACCTGAATGTTTTGATGGCAGAGCCAGAGCTTGGTTTCAATATTTACAGAATAGACAAACCGTCCCAAATCCTTAAATTTAGAGTTCAGTGGGCTTCACTCTCATAAGGACGGAGGAGTCACGCCACCATGAGGCCATAGTGCACCTGCAGATCACACCATATTCCTTGAATCTTATTCAGCAGTCCTATTAACCTTTATATACCCTGTCCCTTCTCCCAGGGATCACTCACTCACTCTCTTCAAGTCCTCGCAGTAATTACGGTACGTAATCTATGTCAGATCTAGTATAGCCATATTGTTATTATCAAGATTGTCATTATTGTCTTTTAAAGTGTTATTATCGATATTTTGTAACTTTTGAATAAATAAAATATTTTTTTTTTACAATAACGAGCACGAACACCAAAATTCCATACAGAGTTTAATCCGTCCTAATCAGTCCTCTCTGCTAATTCATTACATGTCTTCTCCATTAATCTCTCTTCCTTGCATGAATACGCAATTGTCGAGGCCTTCTGATACTCTTTCTTGTCTATTATAACAACCATACCTCGACAAACTTGTTTATAAGGATTAATATTCAATCAAATTAACTATGTTTTAAATATTATTATGAATATTGTCTATTCATTTCAAATCACTTTATACTTCAGTGGCTAATCGGCTAATGCAATAGTGGGAGTCCTAAATTTTGCCTATCGGCATCGCAGAGGCTCGGGACTACCATCTTACGTTTCCTTTGAAGGACGGTATAACCAACTATTTTTTGGTGCATTTAAAAAGATCCGGGTTAAAAAGATAACGAGCGACTTTTGGGCATATAAGATTGTTATGCCACTACACCAATGGAGAGGCCTATGTAGCAGAAATATTTTGAAAAATAACTAATATTTTTATTAGAAGTATTTTACGGCGATTCAATGAATCATCTCTAATAAAATACAATTTAAACTATAGCTAAGAATGTGACACGCTTAAGAACATTTTTTAAAAATTCCTTTAAAGAATCCTACGGCCGTCTGCCAGGTTTAAAACCCGCGACTTAGTGCTTAGAATAAGGTGAGCAGATTTGTAGATGGTCAAAGCGGGACATCTCTGAAGGAGGGGGGGGCTATCAACAATTATTTTCATGCAGATTAAAAGTAATATCGTAATATTTTTAACATAAGTACAATTTATAAATATAAAAAAATGTATAGTATTTTATTCCTTGATATATTTTTCATTTGGGTGAATTTGTTTCAGTAGGTTGTTGTCATGTTTTAAAATATTTCTAAAATCTTCACAAGAATTTGTCAAATTATATTTGACTCATAAAATGGCTTTCAAAGTTTCAACATTTCATTTTGATTTTTCTGATGTCCACACTTGATTTACTGTAGAAAAAACGTATAATTGTATGTTTTGATTCGTAAAGATAAATTCAAATTTTAAATTCATTAGTGATTATCTAACTGTTCTTCAATAAACTACAATATTATATGTCTATGAGAATTTAAAAAAAATACTAAAATGTTACAAATACAAATAGTTCAAATATTCGTTTCACATCGGCAAAATTTCGCCGAATTAATTTGCCCTTAGCATAATTTACATGAATATATTTTATTGTTGTTTATAACGAAATTAGTTTTATTGACTTAAAATATTTGCAAATTTTTTATTTCTATGTTTTTTTCTAAAATTTCTTTTAAGATTATGGTCGGTGATATACTTTTTGTCATCAATATAAAATATAAGGACTACAAGTATTTTAAGCTATGTTCACGAAAATGTACGTATTTATGAAATATATAAATAAATTACTTACCTTAATTTTTATATGGTAAATAGCAGATTTGTAATATTTATTTGTTTAATTAGCTTGCTAGTACGCAGTACGAACACGAAGTGTACCATCTGAGAGACAAATACAATGTAACTGGGTAGCAAAAGCAATGTGCTAGTCGTCGTAGCTTGTAGGATTCTTAGAACACAAAACAATAATTTTCATAAATATAAAATTTAACTTAATTTTATAAGTCGGGACTTTCGAAAAACGTCGCGGGATGCAGGACGAATTATGAAAGATCGTGACTGTCCCGCCAAAAGCGGGACGTCTGGTCTCCTTAGCTTAGAAGAATGTTATGCTAGCCACTACATCATATGCTTGCCTTAATAAACTATTTGTTTGGTCTGACATTAGAAAAATGAATAAACTATGACCAACTAATGACTAATTGTGGAATGTATATATATATATATATATATATATATATATATATATATATATATATATATATATATGAATAAAATTGGAGGCTGATGTCTACTTCACCACTATTTTATTGAAAAAATTCGCACTACGTTTAGGCTACAATGCCATCTTCAGGTGCAGTGGAACAACTTAGATTTAGTGTGAGTAGCTGCTTAACAGTCAAAGCCACATGTCTGACGTAGTGCGAATTTTTTCAATAAAATAGTGGTGATGTAGACATCAGCCTCCAATTTTATTAATAAAAATTTGACCTTCACCTAAAAGAATCTATACCTTATATATATATATATATATATATATATATATATATATATATATATATATATATATATATATTATATATATATATATATTATATGTTTATATCGCCGGATGGGCAAACGCGGAATCAAATCGTTCATGTTATAGTACAAAACAGATGGCAAAGTAGCATAATTAACGTGAGATCGTATCGCGGTGCAGAATGCGGTTCTGATCATGAATTAGTAATAGCGAAACTCCGACAAAAACTAAATATAAGAAAGAGAAAACAGAACTATATTCAGCCCGAGAATGTTGATTTACTTAAAATGAACAATCCCTTAATTAAAAATCAATCCGCGATAGAAGTAAAAAACAGGTTCGAAGCTTTGGAATCTCTAAGCGAAGAACACGGAGATGTAAACGAATTATGGGAAGAGAACAGGGATAATATTAAAGTGGTCGGTAATTTATGTCTTGGGAAAATCCAAAATAAAAATAACAAACCCTGGCTCGACGGGGATTGTCAAAATATGTGTGAAAAAAGAAAAACCGCTAAACTAAATTCCATAAATAATCTAAGCGATAATAACGTGGCTTACTTTCGGGTAGTAAATGAGACTTCAAAATTCTTAAAAAATAAGAAAAGAGAGTACCTTAAAAGCAAAATATTATAGAAAAACACAGAAGCGAAAATAACGTAAGAGAGATGTACAAAGGTATAAACAAATCACGTAAAAGATTTGAACCCCTATCGAAAGGGATTAAAGATACAAATAACAATATAATCGCGGATCCGACAGAAATATTAAATAAATTCAAACAACACTTTCACAGCATTCTAAATACGGGAAATAATAATCAATCTCCTCACTCAGAATATCAGAGCGCTGAACCGTGGATAGACGCGCCGAGTAAAGAGGAAGTCGAAGTGGCGATAGCTAAATTAAAACGTTATAAAGCTGCAGGAAATGATAATATCACGAGTGAATTAATCAAGGCATGTGGGGAAGCGGGCGTTTCCAAATTACATGTTTTAGTTAAAAAGATCGGGGAAAATGAAAAAATGCCCGAAGAATGAATGGAAATAATCAATACTTATTCCGATTCACAAAAAAGGACCGAGGACGGATTGTAACAACTATCATGGGATCTCTCTTTTCCCAGTATGTTATAAAATAATCTCGTCAATACTAACTAGCCGAATCACGGAATACGCCGAGGAAATTATCGGAGAATACCAATGTGGTTTTAGGTGGATTCGCTCGACTATTGATCAAATATTTTCCTTACGTCAAATATTAGAGAAAAAGTTGGAATACAACGGTGTAGTCCATCAACTTTATATCGATTTTAAAAAGGCTTATGATGCCATAGACCGTCAGAAGCTTTATAACATCATGATTGAACAGGAAATACCTTAAAAGTTAGTAAATCAAGTAGAAATGTGTTTGTCAGAAACATTCCATAAGTTAGAATCGGTCATAACTACTCCGAGAGATTTGAGGTGCGATCGGGTTTAAAACAGGGCGACTCCTTTTCACCTGTTTTATTTAATATATCTTTAGAACATGTTATAGAGAAAAGGTGACGCGCACCGAGAAAGTTTTAAATCTGGGTGATAAAATTCCGGTTCTAGGATACGCTGATGATTTGGTACTGCTAGGTGAAAACACGGAAACTATACGACTTGTAAGATTTAAGATAATCTACATTATGTTTTAGGATAACCCAACACAACAACAACCTTTATTTTTCAACAAAAACATATGTTACATTTTAATGATAAGAATGATAACTTATATCCTACACTTCTCCCCCCCAAGGGTTAGGATCTTGAGAAGCGTGTGGAGTCTCTCCCTGAGGAAGTTCTTCAGCTACCGCTCCTTCTCGAAGCCGCAGATGGTCGCTATGCTTCCTCTTTGTCTCGCCTCCAGTCCGTACCTTGTAGGAGTGTTCTCCTGTTCTTTCTTCAATAATGCCGGGTCTCCATCCTCTATAATTTTCATTTTGGACCCATACCTCTTGACCATTTAGAAACTCCCTAGGCCTTGCTTTGAGGTCGTGGTACTGCTTTTGCCGCCAAATTCGATTTTCTACTTCTTCTCGAAAGTCTGGTCGCAGTCTGTCAATTGCTGTTGGCAACCTTCTCCCCATAAACAGAAGGGACGGGGCAGAACCAGTGGTTTTCTGAGGCGTGTTTCTATAAGCTAACAACACCTGGTGGAGAGCTAATGTTGTGTTCAAACCCTCCTTTTTGCATGAGCTATATCTTCTTTTGAATGTCTTCACTAGCCTCTCCACTAATCCGTTTGTTTTGGGGTGGTATGGAGCTCCAGTTACATGCCGGATGTTGTTTTCGTTACAGAAGTCTGTAAACTCTTTTGAACGAAATTGGGGACCATTGTCAGATACTATCTGTTTAGGTATCCCGTATCGAGCGAACCATCCCCTAAGTCGATTTATCATTGCTGATGTGGTAGTTCTGTCCATTAATTCTACCTCAGCCCACTTGGAGAAGGCATCTATTCCTAGTAGCCAATGTTTCCCCTCCACCGATTGAGCAAAATCTAAATGCAATCGCTCCCAAGGACCACTTGGAACGTTCCAGGGATAAAGAGGCACCTCTTGTTCATCATCTCTATTACTCTGACAATGTTCACAACGTCTTACAAATGCTTCAATGTCTTTGTCAAAATCCGGCCACCAAACATAGAACCTGCTTAGTGATCTCATAGCTGCAATCCCAGGATGGCCTGCGTGAAGCTGTTTCAGAACGCTATATCGAATTTTTCTTGGTATCACCAACCGCCCTAAGCGGGTTATGATTCCTCCTTCTAAGCACAATTCTTCTCTTTTCCTCCAAAATGATTTCATATCATTACTTAAAACATTCGGGTCTTGCGGCCATCCATGTTCAATATAGCTAATTATTTCTCTCAATTCAGGATCCCATCCTCGTCGCCAATGTAAGATTTAAGATAATCTACATTATGTTTTAGGATAACCCAACACAACAACAACCTTTATTTTTCAACAAAAACATATGTTACATTTTAATGATAAGAATGATAACTTATATCCTACACGACTAAATACAAGTTCGTTAATAAAAATACGTAAAGAAATAGGACCCGAAATAAATAACGATAAGACGAAATATATGATTAGTAGCAAAAACGGTGGCGATCTTTGTGATATTGATATATCAGGGCATACTTTTGAACAAGTAGAGAAATTTAAGTATTTAGGTTCAATGATAACGAGAAAAAATGAAATCCGGGAGGAAATAAAGTTTCGGTTAAAGGCGAGAAATGCGTGTTATTATTCAGTTGCTCAATTACTTAGTTCGCGGCTTCTATCTAAAAACTTAAACATTAGAATTTATAAAAATTTTATTCTTCTGACGGTACTTTAAGGATGTGAAACGTGGCCACTTACTTTGAATGATGAACAAGGTTTTCGAAAATAAGGTACTGCGTAAAATATTTGGTTTGAACCGACTACTAGGCGTCCGAAAGGTAGGCCGAAGCGTCGATGGGAGGATTGCGTTAAGGCTGATCTCGGGAGCTTTTGGGCTTGGACGGTGATCATTAGACGAATCTGTGTAGACAGTATCGGTATCGGCGTCGAACCTTCGGGTTCGTTAGGTCTGTTATTATTATTATATATATATATATATATATATATATATATTTATATTTGATGCTAAAATGAAAAGAATAGGTGAGGAATACTACTAAATGAAACATTGGTTATTTTTTCTGGAAAATAAGGGCTAGGTTAAATAGAAATTAAATTTAGATTTACCTGTGTTTTCTCGTGTATATATTGATCGTGTTTTAGAATATATTGATATAAACTCGTGTATATATTGATCGTGTTTTAGAATATATTGATATAAACTCGTGTATATATTGATCGTGTTTTAGAATATATTGATATAAACTCGTGTATATATTGATCGTGTTTTAGAATATATTGATATAAACTCGTGTATATATTGATCGTGTTTTAGAATATATTGATATAAACTCGTGTATATATTGATCGTGTTTTAGAATATATTGATATAAACTCGTGTATATATTGATCGTGTTTTAGAATATATTGATATAAACTCGTGTATATATTGATCGTGTTTTAGAATATATTGATATAAACTCGTGTATATATTGATCGTGTTTTAGAATATATTGATATAAACTCGTGTATATATTGATCGTGTTTTAGAATATATTGATATAAACTCGTGTATATATTGATCGTGTTTTAGAATATATTGATATAAACTCGTGTATATATTGATCGTGTTTTAGAATATATTGATATAAACTCGTGTATATATTGATCGTGTTTTAGAATATATTGATATAAACTCGTGTATATATTCTCTCTGGATTCGTTTCTCCTTCCTCTTTATCCTTTATTTCGCCTCGCCGTTGAGCTTAGGCATTTTTCTCCTTACCTATATACCTTATCCTCCTTACCTATATCCTACATCGTATTAGTTGATGATTACAGAAGAAAATAAAATGTTTGAGTGCACATGCTTGTATAATGGTGAATAATCGGAAGTTTTGGGAAATTCAAAGCAACAGGCATCATGCAGTTTAATGTTTCCCAAAACACCCTCTTATCTTCTGGGGTTACATAACAAAATACCCTTTTATTGGACTTAGAGCAGTGTTAATAATTGTATATAAAAATAATTACAATTTAAAAATAATTATATAATAAAGAATAGTGGTTAGAAAGTTAGAAACTGGTTGATTTAAAGAAGAATATAAGCAAAACTCGTTTTATTAACAAATAAATTAATATTCAATTAATTAAAATATTTGAAAAAAACACCCACATTTAAATAAAAAACTGGTGCAGGCAACACACGTCTTTAACTTACCTCGCTTGATAAAATCAATTTAAGAATTATAAAATAAACTTAGATTTAAAGATAGTTCAAAGAATTATATTCAATAGCCTTGGAAACATAGTTTTTAGAATAATTTTTTTTTTCTCTTAATTATTATTCAATATTATATTTAATAGCCTTGTACTCCATTCCCACCCCAATCCTCTAGTTTCAATCCTTTCTTCCTCTTCTAGTCATTTTTCTAATATCATATTTACTTGATGTATTTTTTTGAGTACAGTTGTAAATTTCAATAAATGATGTTTAAAAAAAAAAAAAAAAAAAAAAAATAGCCTTGGAAAGATATTTTTTAGAACAAATAATATTACAATATGAAATTATTTACAATAATCACTTAGGTTTATGCCCTTTAAATCTTTCTGAATTTTGTTTTACAGCTTTTTATATACGATAATATTTGTTCTCAAATCTTAGCTTTCCAACGGTATTTTACACAACTACATTACTATTCTTAAGTTAGAAAAAAAAAAGTTTACCTAAAAACATATTTTTGCTCTTTTCTCCTTAAGTTGGTTATCAAAAGCGTTCAACTTTTATATTTACCTTTTTTTTATCCATTCTAATAAAATAATATGGTTGGTTTTTTGGAATTACTGATATAGCGTGTTTAATCAAAATCGTTATTGTCATTTTTGAGAAAATTGTAAAAAGGTGCAAAATGCATGGCATAATGTGGCACATCTTTTTCGCATATGTGTTCGCCGATTTTGATGAAAAAGATGCTATAACATCTCAGGCATACACGCTTCTTCAATATGAAATTTCAGTTTTATACAGCTTATAGTTTTTGAACTAGACCTAACTCACAGAGACCTTTTTGCAGGACTTGTTCATTTGGACTCAGGATACCCTATGACGTGTTTTCTGTTGAAAAGTGTAATTCGAAAATTGTCAAGATCGCGATACTTTCTCTTACTATATGTTTCATTTATAGGTAAGTGGAAGTGAAAACTTAATTTTTTTGTAATCGAGACGTTGATTTCCAAAAGGTACTAAAGGACATTTTTTTTCAAAGTTGATATTTTCACATATTTGTATTCTAATGGTTTAGTTTTATCTAAATCCGTCATCAAATTATATCTAAAAAACATAAAATTACTTTAAATAAGTATTTAAAAATTGCATTTCATTCCAAAAGGTACTAAATCCACATTTTATTTCATTCCAAAAAGTACTATATCCATGTTTCGTTCCAAAACGTACTATATCCTATGTAAACAGATATAACCTTTTCTTCATTTCCTTCCAAAAGATACTATATTTCCTACTATTTACTACTACAGAAGCACCTAATCCCGTAATAAATCACCATTAATTTATTGCTTTCATCATTTTATGCATTTTTATTGGTTCATTTAGCACGTCTTGAATCACCGCTATTATTTTGATCACTGGTTTTAACCTAATAATCAGTTTTTAGGCTATTTGAAACAACTTAGTTTCGTCGCTTTGGTTCTTTTAGGTTGTCAATTAAATTAAGTTTTTCCTAGTATTTCTTCTTGCAGTTACATAAATTTGGTTTAAATTTTTTCAGAAACTCACATTTTAATAGAATAATGGTATTTGATGCAGCAAATAGTTGGAATTAGCATTCCAAGAACTTGCTAAATATGTGATGAAAATCCGTGCATGATCTGACTTAGTCGATTTTTTTATGTAAAATAAAAGCTCAAAAGTTATTATTTATCAGTATCTATGGTTAAATATTGTTTACAAGTCGTTAATAATATAGTTCAATTTGCTAAGTTCAAACAAATAGTAAATACAAGTTCCAAACAAACTTCATAATTACATACTTTCTTACTATAGAACCATAAATAGATAAATTGTCCTTTGAATATTCACTTTCTTTATGAATAATAGATAATCAATGTAATTAACCAACAAAGAAAGATATTTCTCAGAGCGAGAATAAGGAAATATACATAACTTAGTAATTAATGATATAAAGACGTTAGTTATCGGTAATGTATCAGGAAGGTTATAGTGACTGTTACTAACTTATCTCGCGTTATATTCTTAAAAAAGTACTATATCCCTTTTAATTCTTTCCAAAAAGTACTATATCCATGTTTCGTTCCAAAAAGTACTATATCCATATTATATTGTTTAAAATCATCGGAAAAGTGCATTAATTTGGAAAAATGAGTTGGCAACACACTTAAAAATCAACTTTTGATTTTAATAAAAAAAGAATCACGTAAATTGGTCCAATAATAAATAAATGACAGATTTTTGCGTCTCCTGTAAAATTGTCTAAAGTGGATATAGTACCTTTTGGAAATCAACGCCTCAATTAATAATAATGAAATTTACTGTTAAATAATTAAAATTTGTATTAATTACTTTCACTTACTTATATATGAAATATAAAGTTAGAGAAAGTATTGCGATCGTGAACATTTTCGAACTCCAGTTTTTAACGGAAAATACACTTTTTAGGGTACCCTGAGTCCAATTAACCAAGTTCCGAAACGTGTATTTCCAAATAATTTTATTCTTTTCGTAAATTAATGTTACAAACATTAAAAATATTATTAGTTTTGTTGTGTTTTTCGATTTTACCTGTTATGTATCGCCCTTCTAGTATTAAGAAGTAAATAACAACTCGAGTAAAATATAGAAAAATCGGTAAATTCCAAATACTTACGACAATCACTGTAGCTTCAGCAAGAAACTTTCAGATTTACAAAGCACTGAATAAAATTAATTATATTATTGCTTTTATTGTTCTATTGGTATTTATTTTTTGAAAGATTTTGGATAAAATCAGATTTTTAAGTACCTTCAGCTGGAAATTATTAATACAATTAAAATACTACACGATTTATCTTTGAATTATCCCTCATGAACAAAATTCAGTCCATTTATTAATAAAAGCGTTGAATAATGTTTTCAGTATTATTTTTTATTATTCTTTTTACAACAGTACAATACTTTTTGCTAAAAAGTTTTACCTGTATTTTTTCTCACTACAGATTCCATATCCAATAGATTAAATTTATAAAGTAAAGTAGAAGAAAATATAATTAACTATGTTTCATGCAATTGTATATGACAAATCTTATGCATGATGATAATTAGAAATATCTAAACTCAATGACATTGATTTATTTAGCTAAATAAGAAATTAATTTTTAAAATTAATGACACAAGAATTATAATGTGTTTTGAGTAAATATTACTTAGATACAGTTTTTCAGGTTATTCTACTACCGTATGCACCTAAGCTATTCTACCTAATAAATACAATTTCTACAAGAATTTCAAATATATTCATTTATTTTTATGCATATATTCGACAGAAAGTATTATATTATTATTGAGAGTTGTCTATTCACATTGAAGGGTTTGTATTAAAATTTATTTCCTTTATAATTGATTTAAATGTATTCAATACATATATATGTGATTGTTAACAATAATGTAGAAATAAATCATTTTATACTAATTTTTATTATTATCATTTTTATTTTCTTATAATCTCTTTCAACTTTTGAACTACACCTTTGTAATTGTTTTCATTTTCTTGTGATGTTGGAAAGATGAAATCCATGTGGTTGAAGTTCTCATCTTCTATGTAATGTTTTGTATCTACCTTAATTTCTTTGAGGAGAGTGTCAACATCCTGAAATATATTTTATGCGTTATAATACATATGTATAAATTTTAATTCTCACAGTGTACTGATTAATACTCATAGGCTTTGCTAACGGAATTATCTGTGTGAGACAAAGGTGGTTTAATTTGTAATGTCTATTTAAATGTTGAGGGATTCATCTTAATTATCAAGAGATTTTGTATTTATAGAAAATTTACTATGAAATAAAGCAGATGTATTATCAGGGGATCAACAAAGAAAGAAAGAAAGAATGGAGGATACATTATCTACAAATACCTTGAAACCTAGAAATATGAAAATTACTTAGCACAGTTTTGTAACCAATTTACTATATTACGGACTTGTACTCAGTAAGTTGTTTGTCAGTAAGTCTTGGGATTTAAAACGTTCTCCTGAAAATCAGTCGATTAAGTCTCTTCTTTTCATAAGATTGAGCAATACATCACTTAAAAACTAATACCTGCACAATTGCCAGGTATAAAGGATATTGAGTTCAGTATTTAGTTTCAAACAGAACTGTTTTATATTCAAGGAGATGGTTTTATCGAAAACATACTCAATTACCATAATTTTCTCTAAATAATGGTACCCACTATTCAAAGGCTGGTTGGGACCCAGGGCCAATCCACGGCTGATACAACGAAATAGATAATTATACTGCACTGATCCTTCGAGAATCTTAATAGTCCGTTAGCCAGCAACGAAAAATGCCACACATTTTACCAACATTTTTAGTATGTTTTATGCAAAGCGTCTTTACGTCATCATGGTAAAGCAAAAAAATACACGTCTGCCAATTTGATACGGATGTATTACAAAATGGTGGCCATTCAAAAAGGGAGTATCACTCTTTTCTAACATATTCATGGTTACTATCATGGAAACGGCTCATCCTATGAAGATAATCGTTATAAAGTAAATCATCAAGTATTTAATACGCTTTCATTTGAGTGGTAAGAGACATTTGTATGTTTAATGTTAATTGATATATAGGTATTACAATTTTTTTTGAAAAACGAGGTATCAATATTTATTTGTTATAATTCTGACTCATTTGACCACGATTTTCCTTTTGACCTCATAATACTAGGCAATAATACGAATCAAAAGACGCTAGCCTGCCAAACAAAAGTGGATGAGAAGCCGCGGCAGACGTGTTTCAAAATTGGATTTCTTGGGACAAATTCTGACCCATGTAACCATTGCACTGACATTATATCGATGAGTATTAGACCTACGGATTCTATTACTACTCAAATTAAAGCTAATTTTATGCCTCATAAAGTAGTTTGTTACCACTATATTTTTAGTAACAGCCGTTTCCATTATATTAACCAAAGTAATGAAAAAAATAAGATGTTTCTCGGTTTCCGTTTTTTTAAAAGTATCATATCTCTATAACTATTTTTCATACAGACGTGTTTCCCAACTCAAATTAAAGGTGATTTAATTTTATATATTAATCGTTATAGCAATTATCATCATAGGATGAGTGGTTTCCATGATAATAGCCATAATAATGTTAGAAAAGAGTAATGTCTCGTTTTCCGCAAAATTATTTTATTTTAATACCACTATATCGTTGAATATTATACATAAAAATGTCTTTTACCACACAAATGGAAGCTTATTAAATACTTGATGATTTAATATACAACGATTATCCTCTTAGAATGAGCCGTTTCCATGATAGTAACCATAATTATGTTAGAAAAGAGTGATATTTCCTTTTTGAATGACCGTCATAGTGTAATACACCCGTTTTGAGTTGGCAGACGTGTATTTTTTGCTTTGCCATGATAGTTGCTTTGCATAAAACATATTAAATGTCTTGGTAAAATGGGTTGCGTTTTTCCTTGCTGGCTCACGGACTATAAGATAAGTAGCTCAATGCATCCTGTAGGATTTAAGTTTATGAATTAACATCTTGTTGTAATTACAATGTAACACATGTTTTCTAAAAATAATTAAAAAGATTGTTGTGTTGATTTATACTACAATGATGTAGTATATAGTCTATATATCTTACGGCTTACACATCCCAATTCCTCATGACTTCAATCATTTCTAACAAAAAAAAAACAACTATAGACATGATTCAAGGCTCAGTTGCACTTCTGCCAACAGCTCTTTCTGATTAATTAGTACGAATGATTTATCTAGAGATTTCAGGATTAAGTTGCCTGACTTCAAGATGGAATTAAGTATCTCAAACAAAGAAAAAAAGTCCTATGAAGGGGTATCCGGAAATGCGCTGTTCAGGAGCTCGAGTGGAAAAGACCATGTTAGAGTCGAAAAGGTTTTTAGGCATTATCTGCTTCTAGCTTCACTGGAATCGATTTTTTGGCTAAATTTCAGGAATAAAAGTTATAAAGTTCATTTATAAAGAATTTGAAAACTTATTAATTAATCAATCATAGCCTAAACAACTCACTCCAATGAATATCCTAAGACGTGAATATCTCCTGAGGAATGCGTCAGTATTCGTTCCGTCATAGGATTTTGTTACTTTTGTAAAAGGTCTTAATAACACATTTTAAGGAGACTAGGCTACGGCGTATGCTCGCGGCGGAGAGTGTAGTATCACTTAACGTCTTAACATTCAAAGAAATCTTATAAATTAATTGCCCATGATTACATTTAAATTGTACTGTTTGTTCATAGAAAAACCCTGATATTTAGGACCTCAAATCAGTTATCTCCGGGTTTAAGGACGCTTGATTCAATTGCTTGGAATTAATTCTTGTAGATTTTAATTACCTAAAACTTCTATTCCAGAGATTTTGCCAAAAAATCGATTCCTAGGAAGCTAGAAGCCTGAAAAACATTTTCGACTCTAGGTCAACTGCGCGTTTCCGGACACATGTCCATAGGACTTTTTTTTCTTGATCTGGTATCCTTTATTCATTCCTGAAGTCTGGCCACTTGACCCTGAAATACCCTGTATATTACCAGAAATTGACTGAAATAATCTGAGTTATTAATAATTTCCTGAGTTAATTTAATAATTTTGGTATTATATAGGCGTTTCAGTGTTTAGTAATCGTTCTCCTTCATTACCTGACTTGACGCTAAATGATCACTCTCGCAATAAAAAATGTTTAAATTATTTTTAACAGCCTTTAAATCAATCTCTGGGGCCGCTGCTTGTCCATAGGCCTTAGTGTTCATTTCTTCTCCGTGGTCAAAAAATGATGCTTTGCCTGAAAAACAATACGAAAAAATATTAAAATTATTACTACTTAAAATAAATTGGAGATTATATCAATATATTCTAAACAAGGAAGAGCTCATTTAATTATTAAGGTTGATTTTGGGCTGAATAATTCTTCCATTAATACTCATTCTTTTATTTCATGACGTTTCGGGATATTCTCTCATCTTCAGAAGTCTCGTTAATTATTCATTAATCCCAACATTTTCACTAATCACACATTGAGCCAGGTAAAAAAGTAAAAACGAAGTCAATCTAATGTGTTTAGATATTGACTTCGTTTTTACTTTTTTACCTGGCTCAATGTGTGATTAGTGAAAATGTTGGGATTAATGAATAATAAACGAGACTTCTGAAGATGGGAGAATATCCCGAAATGTCATGAAATAAAAGAATGAGTATTAATGGAAGAATTATTCAGCCCAAAATCAACCTTAATAATTAAATTCGAGATGTATATCAGATGAATTGAGCATTGCTAGGCTTCCGATACTTTATGCCGTCCTATTAAGTCCCAACTGCCCACGTTGAGACTGTTAACACACATTTACCAGAACCACCAAAAAATTAATATAAACAGCTGTGGAAGGGAATCAATCCTCAAATATCAATAATTATTTTGATTACGACAAATAATGAGTATTTTTAATTGTTTCCGTGACTTTATGTATGAGACATTTTTGACATCCTCTATGTTGACATTCTCATGTCTCAGTTTATTAAAAATTAAAAACAAATTGCTTATGAGAATTGAAATAACAATATTTGAAAATTAAAAGCAAATTGGATTGAGAATAATTAATTTTTTAGAAACCTTCATTTTTTAAGAAATGTACAAAATAAGAAGATAATAAGTTTTATTAGAGATCGAAACTCTTTTTTCAGTCATACCCTATGGGATCGATTTACTCCAATTTAAAGTGTATACATGTATTCATGTCATGTCATTTGTATTTGAAAGTAATATTTCGAAGAATAATAGTTTTTAACTAGGCCTTATGCTTTATAGTAAAGTGAATTAAGTAGCGATATCCTTCGGGTTTTTTATTTATTTTATTTTTTTTATTATTATTATTATTTTTTTTTGTATATAAAAAGATTTTACCCTTTATAACACACTGCTGGAGATGATCAAGATTTTTCTTAGATGTGCCAGCTGGCATAAAGTCACCAACTTTTTGCTTTGTCATCTGAAAAGATTATCATACATTAGAACCTGGCAAACAATAATTCATTTTTTTTTGTTTACATTTACTTATCTGTATATGAAATATTGCAATCGTGAAAATTTTCAAATTACAGTTTTCAATGGAAATACACGTTTTATAGCCCCTTAAGTCCAAAAGAACAAAAAAAAAAAAAAACGGCCTTAACTTTTTCACTATAATCGACTAACCGGAAGTTCTATTTTACACCACGCATCATGCACCTGTTAACGATTTTCACAAAAACGTCTCAAATGATTTTGGGTTATCTCGCAGTCTATCTATCTACCGACGCTATGGTTCTTGCAGGACCTTGGCCTCCTGAGTTATCCTCCTCCACTCTGACCAGTCTTCGGCTGTCCTGTATTTGCCGACACCCAACGACCGAAGGTCCTCTTCTACATCCTGCAGCCAACCAAGTCTAGGTCTCCCTTTACGCCTTCCTGGACTAGGGTGACCTTCCATCATCATTTTTGTTAGTCTGCCATTTCCCATCCTTTGTACGTGCCCCAGCCATGTTATCCTGGAAATTATAATTGAGGCAACAATATCTGGTGATTCATACAGCTTTCGAAGTTCCTCGTTTGTCTTCATCCGTCAGCGTTCTTCTTCTTTCGTAGGGCCAAAGATCATTCTGGATATTTTTCTTTCCCACATATTTAACAGTCTTTCGTCGTAGTGTGTCAGCGCTTCAATAGATGACCATTGTCGAAGGACAGTACGATACACTCTTATTCTGAGTGCTGTGAATATATTTCGGTTTCGAAATATTTTCATTAGAGACTAATAAAATCGATTACCAGCTGTTATCCTTGCCTTAATATCTTTTCTAGTTTTATTATCCGCGGTAAATATCAGTGCTGAAATACTTAAACTGTGGTACTCTCTCGAAACGATATCCAGCCCCCTCAATATACCTGTATCGTTCTTCTTCTCTGCTGGTCCTCATATATTTAGTTTTCTGCGCATTAATATCCAGTCCTACCCTACTAGTGACTACCTCGCAATTCTCAAATGCTCCTAGTAATGCTGACTGTTTTTCCAGTTATCACATCATCCGCAAACGCCAAATGCTGCGGCAGTTCGGTAGATACATTTTCTAGGCCTTATCCGGATCTACCTCATAAACACTTCCAAAACCATACTCAATAAAACCGGGGGAAAACGATCTCTTTGTTTTACACCTTTTTGAATATCAAAATCTTTTGACTTGATTAAACTCGCTATGTCGATGTAAAATTTAATACTCTTTAATATGAATTAGGTCTCATTCTGATTGAAATAGTCTGGTCGAGCTTAAATGCCGATTTTTTTTATTTTCTTACTCTAAAGTACCTTTAGATTCCAAAAAACTAACCATATCATTTTATTAGCATGGACAAACACAAGTAAATATACAAGTTGAACGCATTTGATAACCAACTAAAAAAGAAAAGATTTTATCAACCGAGGTAATTTAAATTTAAAAAAAAATCTGCCTCTGGATTTGCCAATGATATCATCTCGTTCATATTCTCCATCAATATGTAGTGAATATGGTGAGGCAAATTAGTATAACAGGAATTTGAAATTTTTCGGTTCGAAGTACGAAGTATACGATATACGAGGACAGAACATACATAGCTGAGAATGTCAAGCAGATGATGAGATTACAAAAGTTGATTAAATGCCTTAAGCTGGAGTAAAAGGAAGCAGAAAATGTGACATCCCATCAGGCAGAAAGATGGATAGATTAACTGCCAAACGGACGAGTTGAAACAGATACAACGCATATTCTAAGTCAATGATTCTCTAAAAGGCAATCCATATCTAGTCTCCAGTTTCCAACTCATAAAGAAGTACCAGGTCTGTAAAAGAGGTAATCTGATTGGTCTCATTTGGTAGCTGGAGAATTTCAGTAATCGGGTTTGAAAATAAAAAATAAATGTACATAATAATAATAATGAGTCATAACATATTTTTTATTATTATTTTTTTATTTATTTATAGTAATTTACAACAGTACTAAAGAATACAATAAGTAAATGTGTAGTATGAAAATAAAAAGTCATGAAAATGTCTTGAGAAAGAACTACCCAGTGGTAGCACTTTAATAACTATTTTTGGATTGTAAGGACTGGATGCGGGAGGAAATAGATGGTTTCGTAGAGCCCCAAAGCTCGATTCCATGTGTTCAAATAGGTCTGATAATTGTGATGTAGATGAGTCTTTTGCAATATCCTGGAAGTTTTGAACGTTTGTCTAGTAAGTGTTGTAGTAATCGATATCTTCGAGCAGTTTCTTGTCGTTTCAGTCTTGTGTGAGGATTCCAAGTAAGGTGCTTGTCAATATGGAGACCCAGGTATCGGATTTGTTCTACAGAAGTAAGGGTAATGTTATTAAAGGATCCTGGGGACAGGAAGTCATCGGTTTGCGACGAAGGGTAAAGGTGATTTGGTGGGATTTATTTTAATCCTCCAATTTTGACACCATTCTTCAATGGCTGTGATGTGGGACTGAAGGGTTTGGGATGCAGTAGTTGGATCATTATGGACGGATAAGACACACGTGTCATCAGCATAAGTATTGAGGACAGTGCGAGGATGAAGTGGAATGTCAGCTGTATAAAGGGAGTAGAGGATAGGTCCTAAGATACTACCTTGAGGCACTCCAGCAGATAGGGAAAATGTGGATGAGTAGGAAAAGTTATGGTTTACCTTAAAGGTTCTGCCAGTAAGGTTGGAACGCATTAATAGGAAATATGTAGGGGTGAGGAATTGACGGAGTTTGTAAAGCAGTCCCTAGTGCCAGACTAGTCATAACATTAAAATTAAAATAACTAATATATAATTTATTGAACTTATTATAACTTACATCCATTCCCATGTTACAGTAAGTTACCGCCATGCTTGGTAAATCTTCGCAAGCTATTTGATGCTCCGTCTTACCAATGTCAGAACGAGGGAAAGCCTCCCATTTCTTCTTTTCGTCAAAGCCTTTCTGAAATTTAAATAAAAAAAATTAACAAAGATGTTTTCAAAGCTAAATGAAAATCAATATTATTTTATAATCATTTATAACATTGATTTGCCATTTTAATGTAAGTATTATCAGTTTAATACTGATACCTTTAATATGTTATGTTGATTATTTAAAAAAAAAAAAAAAAAAGATGAGTTACTATTTATCATTAATTATAAACCTTTCTGTTTGTCTAGAATATGTTCTAGATACTGTTAGAAAAATCAATTGATTTGTTTTGTTTTTATTATAGCTAAGATATATTACGGATATCACTGAAAAAAAATAAATAAAAATAAGCTGCGCCTATTAAAAACCACTTTTACAATCGATTATGGTTCTGTACAAACTGTTTCCTTTATCCTATATCTTATATTATTATTATTTCTTGCTTTGATTCGATATCTGTTCATTAGAATTAGTGAGATTAATTCCATTAGAGAACTAGAGAACTTTTTCCAAGCCATGTTTTCAGCCGCGAAGTTGACTTAAAACGGCTGCAACACTAAAAGTATTGGCTAGAAAAAGAATTTATCCACGATATTTTATTCATGAAAGGATAGAGAATAACTAGTAAAAAAATCATTAAAATCAGAAGCGTTCAGCGGCAAAATTAATGAAAATTGGAGGATTTGAAATGGATTGACCCTATAGAGTTATTGGCATATATCATCTCTAATCTGGTACATATTGAAAAAAATGGCTTGTAATGTTAAATTCCGAGGACCATCAGTGGTGACTGATGGTGAATTGTTTTTGTATAATATGTTTGGACACTACTTATCTTAAAAAACATATAACTTTTTTCTTGGCCAATTCCAAACTTTCATTATTGGCAGCAAAAAATCAACAGACAAGTAACAGTTGCATAGTGTAAGAAAGAAAATTACTTAAATTTTATTGAAGAAAGCGTTCTTGTATGAGAACGCTAAGACAATAGAAAATTTTACCAGCTTACCATCGTATCAACAGCCATTGTGTACATGGAAGAGCCCTCTTTAAGCATGAATTGGTATTTGGTGAAGTAATATACTGGAGCCAGAAGTGTGACGCTCTTGAATTTACTTGCAGTTTCTGGTGCCTTGTTGGCCATAAGGAAGAAGATCGTCGTTCCTATTGAATGGCCAATGTAGTGGATCTGTTTCGCTTTCGTATTCTCGATGACATAATCAATTTGGTTGGGCACGTCGTATAATCCAACTTCTTGCCAACTAATAAGTAGAAAAAAAAATAGAACAATAGAATATCTAAAGGATACGATAGCGATGGTGCCGGTTGAAAAATGGATCTCAGTGTAGTTAAACAATTCATTATAGTCCGAGCGTTCGAACCATATAACTAGTCTCCAGAGCTAAATGTACAAGGTACAAATATGACACACTGTATATAGGCTTTCAGACAGTTGAAGAATGGAAATAGTAATTAACTTGTAAATTTTTTTTTTATTATTCTACAATAGTAAAGTAAACAAATTGTTGCGCGCAACACATAACTTTCACTTACCTCCGTCGTTGAAATCAATTTTAGAATTTTTGAGTACAATTAGAGATGGAAATACATTGTTAAAGAAATAATTACATAGAGTTTTAATAGAAACATGTGTTTTATTAAATAATCTATTATATTAGTATCAACAACAATCAGTTATTTTTATCGGAAGTTCATGAATCTCCGCTAACTTTTACAATTTCGTGTAAAGGATAATATTTTTTCTAAAATCTTTAGCTTTCCAACGGTATATTATACATCTATATTACTATTTTGTTCAAAAATATATAGAAAATACTTTTTCACTCTTTTCTGCTTTGATTGGATATCGAATAAGTTCAAATTATATATTTATCCGCTTTTTATCAAGAATAAACGATAACGATAATGTGGTTATTTTTATAGAATCTACAAAATTAAAGGTACTTTTAAAAAAAGATAATTTAAAATATCGACATTTAAGTCCTGCAGAAAATTGAAGCGCCTTTTCTCTACCGACTCTCTTATTCAAAATATTCTATTATCATTGCAGTCCACAATAGTTTCCAATAATTCAGTTTTTTTCGTCTGGGTACTGAGCCACTGCGGTATAGTTGGCAATGAACTCGCAGATCGTGCAGCCAAAGAAGCAATAACAGATGGCATTCCCTTTACTGGGGTGCCTGTTGGCGACTATGTTTCTATCATCAAGCAGTGGATTCGGTCTAAGTGGGGACAGATTTGGCATGACACTACTGACAACAAATTGAGGGTAATAAGAAGGGACATCTCCCATTGGCATTCGTCCCTACGACAAAAGCGAAGGGAAGAGGTTATCCCGGCGCGCCTGCGTATTGGACACACCCGACTAACTCACAGACATCTCATGGCACGGGAACCTCATACGGACTGCCCAACATGCGGTTGCCCAATCTCTGTTAAACACATTTTGACAGAGTGTAGGGCTTATGATAATCACAGAGCACAAATTGCAATTGACACTGACTTACCAACCGTTTTACAAGACAACTGCAAAACTTTTTGACTTCCTACGACAGACCGACTTGTACAATAGACTATAATATTTAATCCTTTTGTCAAAGTGGTTTAAGGCGAAAATGACCCAAGTGTTTTACGCCTACGAAAAAAAAAAAAAAAAAAAAAAAAAATGAAAATTCAGTTTTTATGTGAAATTTTGTTTTTGCGTTAGACATACCACACACAGACCTTTTTGCGGGTCTTGGTCATTTGGACTTAGGGACCCCTAAACTTGTATTTCCGGTGAAAACTCGAATTAAAAAAATTTCAGGATCGCAATAACGATCTCCTAATGTATATTTTATATATTGATAAGTGAAAGTAAAACAGATAACCAAGAGTTAGAAGAAAATAATAACTATCTTGTTATCAGTGACATTGTTTTATTAATATAATTTTCCAATTTACTATATGTTTATTCTCTTAACGTAACATTTCGCTACTGTGGCTAATCGGGCGATGTTACAGGGGGAGCACTAAATTTGTTACTTGAGGCAATTATTGGTTGGAGTTTCATACAGAATCTTGGTGGAAATTTCAGCGCAAGTGAAATCAACCATAGTTTGAAAATGGTATAAATTTAAATTGATTTCATTTTTCCATAATTCAGATTCTCTATATTTTAAATTTTGTTCCAAAAGGAAACTGAACTTAAAATACGAATCAGAGATCAGATTTGTTATATTTTATTCTAGGAGAAAAAACGTTTTTTTTTTGTTTTCCTTTTCTACTTTCACTTACCTATATATATATATTGTGATCGTAAAATATACAAGTTGAACGAATTTGATAATCGAATAAAGGAGAAAAGAGCGAAAATATTTTTATATGCAATTTTTGTGTTTTGAACATGAAAACAGTAATATAGATAGATGTATTATATACCGTTGGAGTTATACACAAAGTTGTAAAACGTAATAAAGTGAGACATAAACTTATTACTGATTAACAATTTACTATAGTTATATTATTTAATCTAAATTATATGTTTCCAACAAAACTGAATACATAATTTATTAAAATTAACTTGTTTGTTTATTTAATTTACGCTCCTTTAAACTACTGTGGCTAATCGGACGATGCTATAGCGGAAGTCCTAAATTTTGCCTATCCAGGTTTAATTAGGAAGGGATCCTGACATTGAACAGACTCGGGTATTAAAATTAACTTAAAACACTTTTCAACTCTGAGTATATTAAATAGTTTTTTAATTCATTTTAACAGTTGTGGTAAGTGAAATTCGTGTGTTGCGTGCACCAGATTTTTGAAATATTGTTTTGGAAGCGAACAAATATATTTTTTCTTATTGCGCCTAAAAAGAAAAAAAAATCTGAATCGACCTTTTTGAGATCCACTTTTTGACCCCCAAATGGTCCTATGTAATTCATAATGTTTTATTTATTTATTTATTTCGCAATAAATAGTTTATTATTGTTACAACTGATTCATTGTTATATTTTTTGTTTTATCAAAACTTTACCATTATCCGCAGGATCATATTAATATAGTATAATACAAACCTAAAATCCCAAAATTTTTGGTCAGTGTCTGGATTAAGACTTGTATGATTTCTACCGTGGACTGAACCTCTTGTTCCCGCCAGCCACACGTCATGTCCTTCATCTGCTAGCTGATAACCTATTTAAAATTAAATTTTAACTATATTAAAAGAAATTAAATTTAATAAAATCCTCTTATATATATATATATATATATATATATATATATATATATATATATATATAAAATAAAAAAAATTAGCCAAATCTATGCTGTTGTGAAGTCTGAACTGAACTACCTATAGTCAGCATCGGTGTGATGTTTAGTCTTGATCGCGAAAGACGTACTGGTTAAACAAACTAAAATTATTCTAAAGTTATTGACTTATCAGTGAGAAATATTTAAAATTGTGGTTTTAAGGCATAGATGTATTAATAAATAGATTCAGAAGAATCAGGTACAAAAGAAAACATAAAAGGCTTACATCAGAAAACCAATGATTGTGCTGTATCAAGAAACCAGACATTAGCCTTAATACGCACTTACTGTTAATATGAATATAATGAAATATTTAATTGTATTACAATAATCGAGCGCCTTGAGGTTTTCGAGAATAAGGCAATACGTAAAATAGGTAGGCCGAAGCACATTGGTTATAATATGGAAAAAACCTAAAAATGTGAACCTTTTTTTGTTTTTAAAACATAGCTCGACTCGTTATTAACAGACAACATCCCAAACTATAATTCTACCAAAGCTTTAATCAAAAATATTTCTAATGATGGAGTTTTGTTGACCGTTGAAAAATTAGATGAGGAAGATGGTTAGGAGTGCGGTCATTAAACAGAAACACATGTTTTTCTGTTTAATGACCGTACCCCCAACCATCTTCCTCATCTAAAAATATTTCTAGAAACTGGCAATACTGATATACCAAGGTAAGTGATTTCTATGCTCCTAATAAATCCAGTATTTTATCTATAATTATTATCACTCGAGTGCCTACTTAGAGAATAGTTTCCGATGTAAATTTTATATTTTCTCTTCCACAAACCTTTGTAGTATTACACAACTGTAGAAGACCTTCAAAATTTATAAATAAGGTTGTAGATCTTTAGGCCTAGATTCAATGATAATTTCCAACGTGGTTGTAGCTATGGATGGAAATATAATGCTTAGCTAAGCGATGGTACTTAAAGCTTTCTTTAGTAGGTATCTTATTGTAACTACCATGAAAAATCATTTGCCCATACCTGATTATCGTAGAGTAAAAGCTGTTTAGGCAAAGAAGTTGATAATTTAATTATAATTGTTCTAAGTTATTTATTGTTTTTTGCCGTCTATAATTTACGTATATGACAGATAAAGAGCGGAATTGGCTATATCCATGTAACCCTGGTACTACTAACCGACAACTCTGCACTGAATCATCTTTCGTGGAAAACAAACAATTAAGTTTGCTACTTCACCCATTGGTACTCTTACCGAATAGGCCCTAGAAAGCCGGAATAAAGAATACAAGAATTACAGGACCTACCAAAGTAGGAAAACATGTCGGCTAGCTATAAACCTTGTATACAAAGCTTGTAAGGTAAAATTGGCCTGTAGCGGTATATCGTATCATTTGAAAATTCTGTGTATAAACTGAAATTTATGCACAATAGTAGTATTAATACATATGTTGGATACATTGTGTACCTATACTGTTGTTGAATATTGCGTATATCTCTGGACTGAGGAGGAGACCGTGAGTGATAAATACTGTGGAACCACTGGCTTCTTTGGCTGGTGGCAGCCTGTACAGATCCAGTTTATATCCATCCTTAGTCGCCACGTGATGTTCTTCACATTTATAGCCATAAAGGGTTGCAAGGTCACACTGGAATAAAAAAAAAAGTAAAAAAAAAAAAAAAAACAGTTTATGGATTATTACCTACACATACTCATATACAAAGAGAGTCAACAGTATTCAGAATCCACTGAATTTTTTTAAAATTTAAAATTCTTAATTATCCTGGGACAAGTCCCTTTAGAATACAATTAACAAATTATAAAAATGGGCTTCAGAGACTTGGAGTAATATAAACAAGTTAACTAAAACTAATAGTAAATAGACATACACAATTAAGTAGAAAATGAAATACAGAATTATTTACAAATCTGTTACGACTGGTTGGTTAGGAGATGAATAAATAAGCGGGATTTGAAGGTATGGAGAGAGTTGGAGTGACGGATAGAAAGAGGAATAGAATTCATTAAGGTTGAGGATCGGATAAGGAACGATCAGTCGTATTGTGCAGAACGATGGGCCGTTGTTTATAAATCTGAAGGCCTAGTGCGTGTATAACGGGAATGAACAGATGATTCGAATTGCAGGAGGTCGAAAATATACGATAGACGGTGGGATTGGATGACTTGGTGAAGGAATGATGCCAGGAAATACTTGCGACGATTGGAAAGGTAAAGCCAAAAAAGGTAAAGGTAAAACTAAATTCCCTACCGTACTTTACCTCAATAGCATACCTATCCACTTACACACCTCAGTAAGAAACCCTGGAGTCATTATAGATTAGATAGATTCAACTCGACATAAAATTTGGAGATGGGGGTGTAGCTAGGGAACCCGAAGATAAATCGAACCAAGCAATTGATTAAGCGTTATCTTTTCACCTTGAGATCCCCAGATACACCACCGTATACCGTACAGTATTAGTTGAAGTAGGTGAATATCAAAGAGGCAACGAGGAGTTTCCGGGTTTCAAACGGGAATAGATGACTAAGGGAATTCAAGGTGGAAAAGGTACGGCGGAAATATGGTTTTTGAAAATGGGGTTTGATCAAAGGTTATTCCCAGATTTCTGACGGTCGAGTAGAATTTTATAGGATTGCCATTTAGGAACAGGGTCGGGATATGTGGAACAGTTTTCAGGAGGTGATGGGATCCTATTAATTACAATTTCATAATTGACTCACTTTTAACTTTTTTTTTATGCTTTAAGGAGTTGTTAACCACTTAATAATGTTAGAAGGAAGGTATACAATAGCTAAAACTAAAAGTTACGACAACTAGTTTATTTTTAACGTTTTGAACGTTCATTTACGAAAAAATTAAAAATAGTATCAATGTTATCAAAAGTATTCGGATTTACGTGGTTTCCTAATTATATTAATGTCGTGATCATAAATAAACATCCAGTTGGTAAAACCTTTTGTATAATTAAACATTTTATCCTAGTAGGAATTGATCTTATTTAATTAATTGATTGTTTGGTGTGAAATATTATCCCACTCAAGCACTTATTGTTTCTTGAGGCCATGTTCATTTTGAATTTAGTATTTCCTGATTTTCGTTTTTAGAAGGACCTCCATATAGTTAATTAAATTTGAAAGAAATAATGGGAGAGGGTTTTCGAGAACTTTTTGAAAATTTTAACGACAACGACGTATATGGTATGAAGTTTAAGATAGGTGAATTTCAAATCTAGTTTGCGGGACGTGGTCCAGTCCAAACCCCACCTTATATCTGGATCTTTTCTCTGTCAAGAATAAATTATAGAAGAATAAATTAAAAAAGAAAAATTAAAAAAGAATAAATTATTAAAGAATAAATGTGTCTGCAGGAGAATGAAATGCATCTGCAATTGGTTGCTTAGAACCTCTAAGTCAATGTCATCCGTATATGATATCGTTATAAACGGATCTTATAAGTGATGTTATCTATTTATGACAGTAATTTCGGGATATATATTTGCGTTTTTTAAAACCAAATTGAAAAGCAAACAAGAAAGAGCAACACCCTCACGGACTTCTTCCACATTGGAAACTTTTACCAAGATATCTCCTCAACCCAACACCAATGCATGGGCTACGACCAATGATTTGAAGCTGAATGCTGGAAAAACTAAATTCCCTACCGTACTTTACCTCAATAGCACACCAATCAACTTCCACACCTCAGTAAGAAACCTTGGAGTCATTATAGATCAGAACCTATCTTAGAGTAATCATATTTCTCAAATAACCCTAAAATAATTTCTACGATTTTGTGATTCCATCCCACCTAAAACCCGTATGATACTCGTCTCTTCGCTCATTTCCCCCCAGTTTGACAACGGTTGCCTGGTATGTGGCAGGGCTCTCAGAGTTATTTGATATAAGACCCAAAAGATTTATGAATTATTTCATTAGATTCACGCGTGGATTCCACAGACGCTCCCATATTTCTAGTAGGTATACCGACTTGAATTGGCTCTATCCCTCTTTCCGTCGGCAATACTTCCTAGGTGCCTGTATCTTTCGATTAAAAAAAAAAAAAAAAAAGTCCTCCTTATAGTCTTGATAGGCATACCATTTGTTCCTCGGTCCATTCAGTAAACTCTAGATCCCAACCCATAAACTTCTATATACCTTCTCACAGATCCGTCTCCTTCAAAAAATCCTTTGTCATTCCTGCTACTCTATTTTAGAATTCCTTGCATATATCCATTCGTAAAGCCTTATCATTATTCACTTTTAAATATCAACTGTTTCTTCATCTCCTATAGTATCAATCTTCCCAACATATGTAGTATTTAAAGCTATAAATAATAACTATTCATTGTCACAAAATCTATCTTTTATTTTTAAACTGAAGTCTTAAACGACCAGTCAATTATCATTTATATTGTACTTTTCTTGTTATTCTTAGGGGACTACTCGTCCCAGAATAAAATTACTTTTCATTTTCATTTCATTTCATTTGGAACCTGGACAACACATTGAAGTCCCTTCATACACACCCTGTTCATTACGTTTGTGATCACAGACTTTCGATTATACGATACTAAACTTTCTCAAAGCTCTGTAGAGACTCCCGATCAATACAGGTAGAGAATATAGAAGATTACAAATAAATCACGTGTTTTGCGATATTTAGAGTCCCTTTGGCAATATTGTGCTCAAACAAAATATATACTCCATTGTTGGTTTTTCCACTTCGGATTCTCCATTAGTGTTATTTGGTTTAGTTGTATTCTGTAT
Source organism: Piezodorus guildinii (assembly GCA_023052935.1). Taxonomy (NCBI): domain Eukaryota; kingdom Metazoa; phylum Arthropoda; class Insecta; order Hemiptera; family Pentatomidae; genus Piezodorus; species Piezodorus guildinii. The sequence goes on from CM041295.1 coordinate 62,044,773, forward strand.
ACTCTAAGAAAAATTGATATACTGGGGAAATTTCTGCAGTCAAAGCACAATTTCCAGCTCTGCAGTTCATTTTCGAATGTTAGAATTCAAACTAAAATATTAAAGATATACTGTAATATTTTACTATAATTTAAATTTATCAATATTGACAACAATGTGAAAGTCCCAATTGAAGAATAGACAACTTACAAATCTATTAAATTTATATGACCCATGTTTTGTAAATATTTGTGTAGTAAGACCTAAAACTTAGGATTTTTTTTTAAAAGTTATAATTCTAAAATAAAGTATATTAACAATAAAAACCGAATATATTAAAGCTAGATGAACCGCCGAGTTTTCTTTCTTGATAGGGTGGTGGTATAAGAGCTTGATATTAGATTTGTAACAAAAGAGAGTTCCTTTCCTTTTTTAAAAAATCGATAATGTAATTTATCTTCAATTCGATTCCCGGTCCGTTCTGTAGTTTAGCCTTCAATAGTTCGTATTTCTTCACACGCTTTTAAAAAAACCAAATAGTTCATTGCCAAAAAAAAAAATTAATAATTAAATAAAATATGTATTTTATTGATGAACATGACTAAATAACTAAATAATAAGCTGATATATTAATTAAGAATTCAGGGAGTTTTAAGTTAAAATCGCCCATATAAATGAGAGTATTTACATCCCTTCCGATTTATAACATCAAGAAAAGAAAGATAACTACTTGAAAATACCAAAATTTTCTTGGCTACTTAAGTAATATGTTGTAACGACTAAAACTGTATTAAGTACTCTCATCACCACTCTAGTTTTTGTTGCGTTCTGAAATTGGAAAATTACAGGAATTAATAATGTTTAAAGAAAACTTTATTTTAACAGCAAAGATAATATTATAACTTTGAAACCAGCTCAACCTGAGTGACTAAATTTATGTCACCTATATACATCGTATAGATGTGTAACCTATGTTAGTTTCATAACTTTTCACTCAGTCCCTTTTGAGATATTTTCGTGTAGACTTCGTGAAAAACGAGATTATGCTATTTTTGAAAATTCATATACAAAAAAAGGATTATATTCTCAAGATTGAAATTTTTACAGCAAGTATGGCTGTGACTAAACTATGTATGAAAAAATAATCAAAGGTGAGTGAGTCTCTTTTCTTTTTTAGACTTTTAACGCCCTAAAAGTCTCATTTTTATTAATTTTCCATAATTTGTTTAATCAATTTCTTCTCTTTTAAGGTAATGAGTTGTAAAGACCTAATATATATATACCTATCCTTATATTATTGTTTGTTTTTGTTTTGACTCGATAGTTGCGAAATTACCAGAATTATAGTGATTTTTTCAACGGCTGCAACACCAAAAGTATTCGTCAGAAAAAAAAATTTATCCACTTCCTTTGATTTTTATTCCTAAAAGGATAAATAATAACTGTCAAAATAATTATTAAAATCAGAAATGTTGAGCTGCAAAATTAATGAAAATTGGACGATTTCAAATGGATTGACCCATATATATATATATATATATATATATATATATATATATATATATATATATATATTTTTTTTTTTTTTTTTTTTTATTACTTACAAAAATATAAGCTACATGATGACAGAAAAACATGATTTGATTACCTGTATTTCTTGAATTTCAAATAAGACATCAGACAAACTGTGCATGTAAATTAAGGCTGCGCTTCACGGTGAGAGAGATGTAGATGAAAGTACGTGAAAGCAAGTGCTTGTAAGAATTCACGAAAGTATCGTGAGAAGGGGAAGGTATATTTGTTTTAAATAAAGCCATAATCACAGCTAATATTGCTTTAAATCATATATCATAGAATATTATTTCTAAAAAAAAAGATATCATAACTATACGATAAAATTATATCAAAAAAGACGACTGCAATATAATCATTAGAAAAATATGTTTGTTTTTTTTTTGGTTAAGAAACAATTTTTTAAGAAATTAAACATTAATGTAAAAAAAAATGATAAAATTTATAGAAAATACTGTCTATATTTCTTACAATACGTTGAATGTATGTGAAAGTCCCATATTGCTGACTTCACATCAGGATCCTACACATTTTCATATGTTACTTTACTCTATACTCACCATGTGGCTCGATCCTTCTATCAAGGAACGTTCTTGTTTGAGCTCGGAGCTTGAAATGCAGTTACAATTTACTTATTTTACGAAAATATCAACTAGCCCAATCCATGATGTATAAACGAAAGTATGAACGGTTGCCGAATTTTTAAGCCCAAATTTACAACATAATGTCATTGATCAGATTTCTACTTCTATATGTGTATATAAAATTCAACCATTTATCACCTATTCATTTCAAGTAAAATAAGATAAAAATCTCTGTCATACATAAATTTTCACCACTAATATATTAAAAATATGATTGAAACACATCACTCCTACCTATTTATGTATGATGTATGTACTGAGAGAAAGTAAAGCGATCGTGAAGTTTTTTTTGGATTAGCGTGATATTCGGAAATTCACGTTTTAAGGTTTTTCAACCATAAAGACCTTAATGTTCGCTATGTTACTCATTTGGTCCGGACCAGGTATCAATCCTTTCATGACAAACTCCATTCTCATTCTAACCCACTTGTTTCAATCCTTTCTTCCTATTTAATTTTAGAGTGCTTCCAATGGGAAGCTTCTCCACGTGTATTTCATGTAATTGTCTTATATAACTATCACATTTACTTGATGTATTTTTTTAATACAGTTGTAAATATCCAAACAAAAATTACAATTTTCTATTGATACTTAATGTAAACTATTTTTAATTTTTAAAATTATTTTTAATAAGGAAGATAAAAATTTTGGATACCGCGCCAGATTTTGTTTATTTTATCTGTTTGGAAACAATCATTTTGGAATATTTTCCATTTGAATTAACTCATAAGGAAGATAGTATCTTATATACAATACAATAGGTCACAACCATTAGCTTCACGCAATTGGCTTCCTCTAGTAGCAGGAATATCACTTTTAACAATCAGCCCGTTCATATAAACAATTCATTTAATTATCCATATTCATCATCAGTATTAGTTGTCGAGTGTAAATTGAAGCTTAGTAAAATATCAATTTTACAACAACAAAACAAAAATCTTCTTATATGATTAGTAATGAAATAGCATCTCATACATTCAGTCACTGATAAGTAATAAGAATTAGTATGAACTGTTTTAAATTTATGTTTTATATACAAAATAAATAAAATGACAATAAAAGAATAAGCAATAATATTAATGCAACTGAATTTTTTAATGGCGGTAACCGATTTTGGAAATATTCACATTTAGCAACGAACGACACAATCGTTTCGTCCACTCCTTATGGAGGATAAACCACGACTCCTGCAAATCCCAGCCATTTATTTCGTCCATATCCAACTAATTAGAAGCCAGGGGAGGCTCAACTTTCTTTTTTTTAGGCTACTTAAGAATTTTCTAGACAAATGCACTAATCTTCAGGCTAATAACAAAATGCTTATTTAAATGATTTTAATAAAGTCTATTTGGACTGAGTTAGGCTTTAAGGTTTCAATAAACCTTAAACCTTTTTTTTTTTTCAGAGGTATTACAGTGTGACGTAATATGGACAGCAGTAATAATACTTTGAGACTACGGCAATTAAATATCACCAAACCAATCGAATTCCTCCCGCTTTGATTCGTTTCAATCCGAAATCTTTCGTTCTTGAATTCCTCAATTCTCTTTATTACGTCGCGGATAAAATCTTCCTAAATGACCTTGTTACGTATGTTGCCGGTTAATTTTCCGTCCATGAAAACTCTATGCCCACTCTAACCAACCATTTTCAAATTTTATTTCATTATGATTCCTGATTATACTCTGAGAAGTCTGAAAACTAGATGGTCGCGGGACCTCCTGATTTAAATTTTTTATTTGAGTGCTATCTACATGTGTTTCTTATCAATAAATCATTTCACATTTACTTGTTATTATTTTTCATTATTAAAATAATAAAAAATTGATAATAAAACAAAATTTGACATTTATCATTCTGAACATTATGAAAAACTATTGAGGAAAAAGTCAATGAAAATATTTCCTTTTCCCCAATATTACAGCATTACACCTCAAAATATCATTTATAAACTTCGCAAATGAAGACTGTATAATTTTTTGAATTATTATTTAAATTTCAAAATTAATATAAATGCACAAATTTATCATTAATTAACATGAAAATTTAAAAAAAATATATAAATATGGATATGTTGCTAATAATTTTAAAGTAAATAAAAATATAATTTTTATTCTATTGTCTTTAATCTTGATTGTTTCCTAAATTTTTCTATATTTATTTTGTATATAAGGTATGAATAGAATCTCAGAGCATTAATACTAATCGTTCTCGAATTAAAAAAAAAACTTTTTGATTAAAAATAATTTCCTTAACAGATAAGTGCATGAAATAAACAGCCTAAAAATAATTAATACTGATTTATTATAGATATTAAATAAGCAACCTATTATAAATTTAAGGGCAAAAAACTACTGATGATTATCATTGCCCTTAGTAATAGATATAATAACTACAAAACTTCATTAAAAAAAAAATTATAAGAACAAAAAATAATGAATTTAAAAAATACTAATACTAGGAAATAATAATAGCTGATAACGAATAAAACTCCGAAATAACTAATTATACTACGAAAAACTAAATTAAATCATATATTAATAATGAATAATGAATAAAATATACGTACGAAAACAAAGTAACATTTGATTAGTTGTTCGTTATCGCTCAAAGCATCACAGACCTTACGTTAGTTGGAAGGTGTATACCTCTCGACGGTGCTAGAGAAACGAGGGAAACACACCACGAACTGTTTCTTAAGATTTGTCTTTGACATGTGTTGTGGCGGTCTCATGTGTCCCATCTTTATGGCGATTCAATGTAGCTTTCCCCTCACACCCGTAAACAATATATCCTCGGAACATTCCTATACCTAACCATCAACTCCCTATATTAACGATCTCCTGCAGTTCATACCATTCACAAGAAACTAGATCCCGACTTTCCGACCTTTATATCCCTTCCCACAGAAACAAAACATATGAAAGTTCCTTTCTGGCCCGTTCTACCAGCTTTTGGAATTCTCTCTCTTCAAACATCCACCGTGCACCTTTTCTTTCCACATTCCAATACCTACTTTTCAGAAACTCCTCACATCCCAAAATGGCGCTGTCTGATTATAAATAAGAATTGTACTGTTAGGTCTTAGTCAGGTTGAAGTAAATATTTTTAGTTTTTCACATATAAGTTATCAGTTATTTCAATTTTTCTTTTCTCTTTTAGCTGAGTCATTGGCAGTAAATATTATTTAATATTTTTTTTTTTTTCACTGAAACAATTTATTTTTCATTATGGTTTCATATATATATATATATATATTTAAATGTATGTCAAATATTTTTTTTCTCATTAATTTCGTGTCTTTAATTTAGTTTTAATCATTTAATCATTAAATTTTCATTAATTTAGATTTGTTTCTTTTTTATTTCTGTCTATATATTTTCACTTTTAATAATATCATTAACACGTTCACACCGGCGCCGATTTTCAATGAATGCTCTTTGGGGTGGCGATCGAATTTATGCCACGTTTTATCGATTATTGCCTGTTCAGAACTGTTTACGAATTGTAAGTTTACTAACAGTCTAGTTAGTGCTTATTTTGAAATTTCATCCTGAGTTCAGATTTCTGCGAGTAAGTATAACTCGAAATGCTGTTAAAATGTTTTTTGTTGTTTTTTAAAAATATTATTTCGCCCATATAAATAATAAATCACATAGATATGGGAATACCTGTTGGACGCGCTGCCCCATGGGACAGACTAGTGGGGGCAACCGTTGGTATGCACCGGTGTGAACGTGTTAAGGAAACATCTTTAGAAAGCTTTGAAATATTTGCTTTTCAGTTCGATTAAATTGTTTACCTATAATAATATAATTTATCTACGATAGTAAAATTTTTGCAGAATAATTGGTTACAAACCACTTTTGATTTTTTTAAACTATTCAATAGAGAGATAGAAAACATGATGTATATGCAATGATATGTTGTTGAAAAGAATCTTATGAAGAGATGGCTCTTACCAAAGGCTGTAATGGCGGGCCTTCAGGTGGTGGAGGCTCTGTATCTTCTTCTTCACCCTCTTCTTCTTCCTCCTCCTCCTCTTCCTCCTGGGCCGGTACCCCAACGGACAGGAGAAGAAGTGGGAGCAGCAGGGCAACAAATGTAATCGGTTTCATCGTCGCTGTAGGGTCATCCACCATCCCTCTTATAGTCTCTACACAATAGTTGACACATCCTGCGTCCTTGCGGCACGCCATGGCGATTGCCTTTCTGATAGCTCACTACATTAGCGGCTCTTCAATCGAGTGACATTTTTTTATAACAAAACTAACGTACGATATGGCTCTAAACATTTTTTAGAAACCGAATGATATTGGAAATATAACTTTTGTCATATTAAAACCAATTACTATATATATTAATTAATTAAATAGTAATTTAAATATTATATATAGAATAGAATAGAAAATAAAATAAACTTTATTCTGGGACATAGTCCCTTAAGAATAACATTGATGTTACAAATAAAAATAGCACTTCTAACCAGAATACATTAAATATGTTTAATTATTTACAAACTTAATTTTTTACATAGGTAAAGTATATTAACAAAAAAAAAAAAAAAAGTAAGCATTTGGTCATTATGATAATTAAATTATATCATCAAGTATCAGATTTATGATCAACAAGCGTCTGTGAGGGATAATAGATGCTGGAAAAGGAGATATTTAAATGTGGATTAGGAAGAAGCATGACGTATATGGGAAGAAATGGAATTCCAGAATGCAGTGGATCGGGCAAGAAAGGATCGATCAAAGGCTTTAGTTCTGTGGGATGGGATATAAAGGTCGGAGTGGCGCGATCTTGTTCCAAGCAAGTGGACTGAGGATTTAAGTTGAAGGAGACTGTGGACATAGGAAGGATGCTGGGATTTTATCGTTTGGTAAAGAAATGGTCCAAGGAAGTACTGTCTGCTTGTGGAGGGGAGGAGCCACTTCAACTCGGTGTAGAGGTGAGTCACGTGAGACCGTCTCGAGTTACCAAAAACAAATCTTAAACAACAATTCATGATACGCTTCACTCTGTTCTCAAGTACCATACAGAAGCCACCGTACACCGCACAGCCGTAGTCGAAGTGGGGGAAGATGAGTGAGGAGACAAGGATTTTACGCGTGGATTGGAGAAGGTGACAAACATTAGGGTGCTTATGGCTTTTCGAGAAATATGGGCAATATGGGATTTCCAGGATAGGGATTAGTCAATAATAATTCCTAGGTTTTTGACAGAAGGACGGAAAGCAATAAACTCGCTATATGGATGTAAACTTTATTGGGCTTTTATTTTGATTGAAATAGTCTGGCAGGGCTTAAATGATAATTTTTAATTTTCTTCCTCTAAAGTTCCTTTTTTTCGTAGAATCTATAAAAAAAACTCTATCATCTATTTAGTACTGATAGAAAACGGATAAATATATAATTTGAACGAATACGATACCTAACTAAAAGAGAAAAGACCAACATTTTTTTTTTTTTATACAATTTTGGTAATATATACACTAATATAGACGTATAATATACCGTTGAAGATCAAAAGATTTTAGAAAAATTATTATCTTATACACAAAATTGTAAAAGTTAATGAAGAGTAGTGAGAAGCCGATAAAACTAACTGATTGTCATAGTTAATAATATAGTAGATTATTTAATAAAACACATGTTTCTATTGAAATTCAATGTAATTAATTATTTAAGAATTTATTTTTAAGTGCATTTAAAAATTCTTATAAACTATTAAAATTGATTTTAACAACGGAAGTAAGTGAAATTCGTGTGCTGCGCGCACCAGATTTTTTATTTTATAATATGATTTGTTTTTGGTATCTAGATCTTCAGAACTTAATATAAGGATAATTAACATAAAATTTATAAAGCGAGTCAATTTCAACCTAATTAAATGCTGCATTTCTTCAAAAAAAACTATGAAACTTTTACAGATTTCATCATCATATGTTTTCAGTCACCAAGCTGTCTTAAAATGGCTGCATAACTGAAAGTATTTGCCAGAAAAATGTTTTACATACATACGTTTTTGAATTCAGAAAATGATAGAAAATAACTGGTAAAAAGATGATGGAAATAAAAAATGTTGAAGTGGCCTGGTTTGGACGAATTCGAATGTATTGACCCGAATGTATTTTGCTGGATGGGTGTGTGAAACCTGAGGAAGCAAGGGTGGTGTTTGAAAATTAACTGTCCAGGATCTCAACTACCGGAAATCGGAGTCTGTATGTAAAGTTAGAATGCCAACTCGTAGGCTATCGTTAGAAGTTAGATTACCCTACCCATGGTAGCCCCGTACCCTCACGTGGAAAAGGGAACTTTCCTGGCACAAGGGATATATCCGTATTAAAAAAATATGTAAATGTTTCTATTTAAGAGCAGAATTATATTTTTATTATATTTAATTTCAGCCGATGATTAAATATAGTAATGAATAGACGTTATAAAATAAACATATTTTCTTGCTAATTGTACTTTTCGTTACAATAAACTAAAACTCTCAAAGCGATAAACCTTAAAACGGCTCAACGATTTTCGTGAAGCTTTCTATATTAATGTCACATTTAATGGACTTTTATGACATGTAGGTTTCATTCTTATTACAATGGTCTGAAAGAGCTTAAATGGCGAATTTTTGAATTTTCTTCCGCTAAAGTGTCTTTTTTTTTGTAGATTCGAAAGAATTAACCATATAACCTTATTAGAATTGATAAAAAAAACGGCTAAGTATAGACGTATAACGAATTTAATGACCAGCTGAAGGAGAAAAGAGAAATAAATATTGTTTTCTACGAGGTTTTGTGAAAGTCGTGTGTTGCGTGGACCAGATTTTTTAATATTATTATCTGTTTTTTTTTTATCATTAATTTAATTTTTAAGTCTAAAAGAAATTTTTTGATGTCTTCTTTATGATTATTTTGACGATTCAATGAATAAAATTAATTATGTGTTTTGAGATCATTCCCTTAATTTTATATTGCAAAAATTTTAAGTTATGTTATGTAAGAGGGGGTTGTGAAAGAAGGGGCGGCAAAATTAAGCTTGCCAGCCAGCCCTTGCTAACATCCTTGTTCCGTCCCTGACATGGCACATTTTAATGATGTATTATTTCTTTATTCATAATGGTCCTTTTAAATAGTTGTGAGTTTTTAAATTATTTTGTGATAGGTAAATTATACTTTATATATATATATATATATATATATATAAAATTATAGCTGGATTTTGGTTTCCGCTAACTCCTAAACCACGCTACGGATTTTGATACGGTTTTCACCATCATTAAAAGCATTCTTTCCTGAAGGTCTATTAATAAAATACATTACAATTTACCATTTATTTCCCGCATCCAGTCCTTACAATCCGAAATCCTTCGCAAAATCCTGAATGCTCCTTATTTTGTCACAAATCAACTCCTCCATAATGACCTAAACATCCCATTTGTTGCAGACATAGCCCGTGATAGATACTCCTCTTTCCATTCTAAACTCCCTGCCCATACAAACCCACTTGTCCGTAATTTATCTTCCTCACATATCCCTGATAACCATCCAAGGCAACTGAAAAGAAGGTGGCCTCGGGACCTACTGTATTAAAACAGTGAAGTGCTACCACTGGGTGGTTCTTTCTCAAGACATTTTCATGACTTTTTATATTCATTCTACACATTTACTTATTGTATTCTTTAGTACAGTTGTAAATTACTATAAATAAATAAAAAAAAAATATGAAACCTTTTATTTAAACGGAAAAAATAAGTTTTATGTAACCAAGTCATACAAAAATTATTCCTGAAATATGAGTAGTAATATAGACGTATTATATACCGTTTTTTAGATTTTAGAAAAGTTAATATGCAATAAAATAAATCGTTCAAGTTAATATAAAGTTGTTATAAGCCTGTAAATTTATGAACATATTTTATTGTTAAAGAGAGAGGTTATAGCCGTCGTACAGGGTATTGCAGATTATATTCTTCAATTTAGTATGCAAGGTTATAGAAACAATATTACGTACCGAATCGTGACTAAGTTATTTAGTAAGTTTGTTTGTTTATTTATTTAACGTCCCTTTATGCTGCTGTGGATAATCGGACGATGCTACAGTGGGAGTCCTAAATTTTGCCTATCCTAGTTTAATTAGGATAGAGATCTTCAACGAGTACCTGACATCGCACAGGTTCGGGACAACCTTTTAACGTCTCCTCCGAAGGACGGCATTACTAAGGATTTTTACTCCCATTTAAAAATCCTAGGGCCGCCTGCGGGTTTGGACCCGGGATCTTTACAAATGGTAAGTTGTTATAAATTTACAGACTAACATTGTTAATAATTTTTTTCAAATTTGTTACTATTTTATGAAAACAGATATTTTACTGTGAACTAAATGGGATTCCATGGATCTTAATTTAACTTTTAAAACGTACAGTGAGTGTCAATGTATAATTATACAAAAAGATTTATCAAATAGATGTTTATTTATGATTACTACATTAATATAATTAGGAAAACCACGTAATTCTGAATACTTTTGACACCCTTGACATACAATATTTTTAATTTTTTTCGTAAATGGACGTTCAAAACGCTAAAAATAAATTGTTGAATGATTGATTGATTGAAAAAATGATTGTTGTCGTAATTATTGGTTTTAGCTATTGTATAATTTCCTCCTAACATTATAAAGTGGTTAACAACTCCTTAAAAACATAAAAAATGAGTTATGTAAATTACAGAATGGTAGTGATTTCCGAATACTTTTGACACTCACTGTAATTTAAATAGTTTATTTGAGACATAAAATAGCAATAAACTGAATAAAACAGAAACCGTAGTTTTTTCCTGTAGTTTTTGAATACATATGTACATATATAAATACATTCCAATAAAGCTTCGTTTATATGTGAAAATTAAATTTTCCGTTATCCGTGCTTCACATTAAAATAGCAAATAAATAAACTTAAGTAATTAGATAGATAGATAACTGTTTTTTATTTCTTTAAGCATATTACAACTACAAAAACAAATATTACAAGTATAAAAAACATTTGTAGAACTATGGTCTTTTAGACCGTCAGCACGGAGCCGATCTAAAAAGTTTTACAAAATTATACAATAGTCAAACAGGTTACTTACTTATTCTATTCACCTTCTAACTGTATTAACTTATAAATAAAACAACAGAAAAAAAATAACAATAATCAATCATATCAATAATATTACACATTAGAAAGTTTTTTTTTAATTGTAATTAAATTCCTTAATAAGCCTATATCTATAAGGCCATGCAATTTTACAAAAATTTACTTTATATATATATATATATATATATATATATATATTTTTTTTTTTTTTTTCTGTATACTAAAAAAAATAAACTTAAGTAATTATGATTTATGTTTTTCAATTTTGCCGACGATTGAATATAATATAAATATACGTTAAAAAATAGACAGATTTTTTGCTAATTGCACTTTTCGTTACGTTACACTAAAACTCCTAAAGCGATAAACTCTAAATAGGTCAGAAAGAGTTTTTTTCATCATAAATGACTCCTCATTCAAATTTCACTTGCAAAGCAGGGCCCGGTCCACTAGAATATATATATGTATATATATATATATATATATATATATATATATATATATATAAAACTGTTGATCCCATTATTATCTGAAAGGGATTAAATGCTAATTTTAGACCAACATTAAAAATAATAAACTAAAAGCAAAAGATAAATGTTAAAATAATGATAAATCACCCCTCCAAAGCAATGAAATAAGAAGATTTTCGTTTAATAGTGGACTGATTTAAATAAGATGCTCAGTTGAACATTGATGACTTTAATGAACTTATAATCACTGTATTACATGTTACACTTAATGTGCCCTGTACTCTCCTCGCAAATTATTCGATTTGGAAGTATATCATTTTTATGTTAAATTCAACCTTTTCCGTTTCTAATTCAATTTTTTTTCCGAATCAAATCCAACCTTTTTTCGATTTCAATATTTAAATAAAATTCAGGTTTTTTTTTTTTTTCTCGTAGAAGTAACTACTTGGGTCATTTTCGCCTTAAATCACTATGATAAACAGATTAAATATTATAGTCTATTGTACAAGTCGGTCTGTCGTAGGAAGTCAAAAAGTTTTGCAGTTGTCTTGTAAAACGGTTGGTAAGTCAGTGTCAATTGCAACATGTGCTCTGTGATTATCGTAAGCCCTACACTCTGTCAAAATGTGTTTAACAGAGATTGGGCAACCGCATGTTGGGTAGTCCGTAGGAGGTTCCCGTGCCATGAGATGTCCGTGAGTTAGTCGGGTGTGTCCAATACGCAGGCGCGCCAGGATAACCTCTTCCCTTCGCTTTTGTCGTAGGGACGAATGCCAATTATTAATTAATTGTCAGTTATGTTATTAACCAATCTGGCTTGTTAACTGTTCTCTGAAGCCCTTTTACATGAAATGCTATTAAATAAAATAAAATAAAACTAAATAACTTAAAACTGAGTATCGGTTAATTTTCAGATATTTTTCATATTAGGGACTGTAATTGGGTTTTAGGGAGTTCATTTAATGACCATGTAAAATTATAAAATAAGATAAAAAATCTAATGTAAAATTTTCATTCAAGGAGCGTTTGTAACAGATAATAGGTGTTGGAAAAGGAGATATTAGAATGTGGATAAGGAAGAAGAATGATTTATATTGGAAGGAAAACAATTCCAGAACGGACAATAAAGGCTTTAGCTTTGTGGGATGGGATATAAAGTTCTGAGTGGAGCGATCTTGTTTGCAGCAAGTAGACTGAGAATATAAATTAAAGGAAACTGCGGATATAGATATAGGTAATGAAATTTTATTGTTTGGTTGAGAAATGACCCAAGGAAGTACAGTCTGAATGTGGAGGGAAGGAGCCACTTCAACTCATCTTAGAGGGTTGTCATGGGAGACGAACTTAAGGTATCGAAAACTAATCATAAAAAAAAAAATTCATGAGTCAGTAACAAAAAATATAATTATTTATAGAAAAATGAAGAGTCCACAGAAGAAAGGGTGGTATGTCATTAGGAGTGCTTTCCGAGAAAAACGAATTTTTAGATTTGGATCCTTAATTACTTAGGAAATAAATCACAATAGTTCCTATTCATCACTTTTTACTCAGTCTGGTGGTGTTCCTCAAGTTAGTATCTTAGGATCCATCATTTACACAGTCAATACAGCTGATATCCCAACCCATCCCAACACCTTCCTTTCTACCTATGCTAATGACACTTGTGTGTTATCAGTCAATAACGATCCGACTATTGCCTCTCAAACTTTTCAATCCCACATCCCAGACCTTGAGGTGTGGTGTCAGAATGGGAGAATTAAAATAAATTCCAACAAACTCCACCGAATAACCTTTACCCTTCGTCGTAAACCTATGACATACAGTCCTACAGTATCATTTAACAATAGTCCGCTTGTTCCAGCTGAACAGATCCGCTACCTAGGACTTCTACTTGACAAATGTCTAACATGGAATCCGCACACAAGACTGAAACGACAAGAAACTGCCCGTCGCTTTCGCTTACTACAACACTTACTGGACAGACGCTCTATACCTTATCTACAAGAGGCTCCTCTATATCACCTTGAAAGATTTTTACGGACTTATTGTACCAAGTTTTTTTTCTTCATATTTTTTTAGAACGCGGCGAATAGTTAAAACACCTATTGAGCAGCCAGAAGTTCTGAAAAATTCAGTAATAAGCCAAAGTTTCCTCATTTGATGAATGATTTACTTATTTGATGAATAATAAGTCTTTCATTTTTCACATTTAATATTTTTTGGACAGTCACTTATTTTTCTTTTAAATTTCATTATTATATCATCTACAATAAACTCACTTATCCACATATTCTCACCATTTTTTCTTCAACAACTATTTCTCTTTATAAAATTATTCGAAGCCGCTGTTCGATCGTCAAGTTTTTACCCTTATTTAAAAAAAAAAAAACATTTCTATCCAAGGTTGGGTATTAGTTACAAGAGGATTAGAATTGTTAAGATTCTAAAAATTTTTGAAGATTAGTAAGAGTACGAATATTTAAAACCATTAAGTAACAGGATATTACGATTTCCGAATACTTTTGACAGTGAATGATCTTGTAAATTTACATTATTAATCGGATATTTTAATAAAAAATATACTTTTCGGTTATTTGGTTAATGGTTTTGCCTAATGAGAGTCCCCTTTGAAAATTTATTAGATAAAAAGAATTATATAGATTAACAGTTGTAAAATATACTTATTAAATGAAAAGAAATACGAATTCCGAATACTTTTGACACTCACTGTATTTTTACATTTTATAATTTTTGCTTTCAGATAACTTCCAGATGTCTCCATGGGAACGAGATGGTATTTAGTTTAATAAATTCACTATTACTTTTGTTGACAAATTAAAAGCATGAGCTTTATTTCATGCAGAGGAGTAGGTGGAAGTTCCGTGATGAGCTCACAGAATTTTTAAAAGGTAAATAACTATATTTATTTGCATAAATATTTGTTATAAGATTTATTGCGTATTGTATGATGGCGATGCTACGAGCGATGGCTTTGAGATTTATTGTTATTTTTTACAGTAATATTTCTGCAACAGAGTCCCTTTAGGATCATGAAAATATATCAGCAAATAACTGATCGTATGAGGGACGCTTAACCGTTAATTTAGCATTAGTTAGAGGAAGAAGCGGGGATCATAATGACCTTAGATAAGATGATGAATTCACATGGTGATGTATCGTAATGATGTGAAAACACTAAGTTTTATTTATTTGACATTTTTTTGAAGATATCTATTTTGTACAGAGTGCACGAATTGGTCCAATTTTGTTAGGAGATTAATGAAAAATAGGTATTTATTATAAAAAAGGAATAATCAGTGTTAGGTCTATGAATGAATAAGTATAATCAACATTGATAAAATTTTAAATATTCAATTTCTGTATTATTGTGTTTATGGGACATCCATTCGAAATCGAGCAGACCTTGCCGCTCAACGTTTTTAATTTTCATGATTTTTTTTACAAGTTATTATATCAGTTATTACCATTCTTGATCAGAAAACCGTAGATAATTTTTTTTTTTTTTTTGTTTGAAATGTTTAACGAATTATAATTCTAAAACAAACTAAATCTCAGCCACACAATTTTACACTACAATAGTTATCATATAGTGGCATAATATGAACAAGTTTCGGTATAATGAGATATAATTATAATTTAAAATTAGGTATATATAGTACAGGTATAATTTATAATTAGGTAGGTTTATGTATAATTTGATTTTATTCACTCCATTTCACGATATATAATTTAGCTGAGCTTAACAATAATCCTTATTTGAAATGTATAAAAATAAAAGGACAATTCTAACACCATCAACATTTTTACAACTATTGAGACGTTGATTTCCAAAAGGTACTAAAGGACATTTTTTACGAAATAGATATTTTTTTATATTTGTATTCTCATCGTTTAGTTTTATCTAAATATTCTATTAGATGTTATCTAATGAATTCTCAAGTCCTTAAAAAATGCAATTTAGAAATGCGGTCATTTTCTAAAAGTACTAATTACGGATTTATTTTCGTTCCAAATCATTAAAAAAAAAATCATTTCATAACTTTAATATGATGTTGTTATTATATTAAAAAAATAATTCTAAATTTTAAGGCAAAAATACCCAAATTAGCTAGTTTAATAATATAGTAATGAGAGATTTTCGCGCTTTCTGTAAAATTTCCTAGAATGCATGTAGTACCTTTTGGAAATCAACGTCTCAATTAGTGCAATGATAAGACTATTCATGGGGGAAAAATCAACCGTGGGAATCATTTCTAACCTTCTTTCTTATAGCACGCTAAATGTTACAGTTGATGTAAATATTCGTGAATTATTTAACCATTTTCTTGGCTACTTAGGTAATGTGTTGTAAGGACCAAAAATGTAGATAGTACTCTCATCATTATTCAAGTTTTTATTTAGTTCTAAAATATACAAAATTACAGGAGTTGTAGGTTTTTCAGAAAACCGCCATTTCAACAGTTAAAAAATGTAATAACTCCGTAACCAACTTATTCTAAATAACCAAATTTATATCACTTATACTCATTGTATAAATGTGTATCTCGTATTAGTTTCATTATTTTTACTATTTACTATTTTTACATAAATAAGTCCCTATTGTGATATTTCCGTGTAAACATCCCGAAAAACGAATTTTTGAAAATTCATAAACAAAAACCGACTATGTTCTCAAGACCTAAATTTTTACAGGAAATGGGACTATGACTAAGCTATATAAGAAAAAATAATCAAAGGTGAGTATCATTTACTTTATATACTTTTAACTTGTAAACGTCTCGTTTTTTATTCATATTCTAGATTTTTTCAAAACACTTTCTTAAATTTTTATGTAATAGTTATAAGGACAAAAAATATAAAGCATGCCTTATCTTACTGAAAATTTTTGCTTTGATTTAATAATATTAATAATAGCTTTATTGGCATCATATTGACAAAAGCCTCTCCCATAGGGAGAATTTATAGAAGTTGGCTATAGTTAGAAATAATAAAATATTGAAAAAAAGCAAATAATCCAAAGAAAGAAAAAATACAAATAATTATAAAATACAAAACTCTAAAAAAACAAAACAGAGTCCTTGAAAAATACACCAAAATCAAACACAAATTAAATATTTTTTAAACGTTTATCCACTAGGATTTGTCCCTCGCAACCAGCCACCAGTTTTCGCCAACAGTCTGCGTCAATTCGTCCCTCCACCTGCGATGTGGTCGCCCCCTCTGTCTGCTGTCCTCTCTCGGGATCCACTCTGTGCAAGCTCTGGTCCATCTTTCGTCTTTCAGCCTGGCCAAATGCCCAGCCCAGCTCCATTTTAATCGATGTGCCTCAACCCCTAGACTTTTAATGTTCACTTTCTGAAGAATATTTTTGTTTTTTATTCTCTCCCTTTTCTGAATAAACATTAAACATCTTAGAAGCTGCATTTGCATGGTATTCAGCCTCCGGTCGAGTTTTCTTGTAAGTGCCCAGGTTTGAGCCCTGTAGAGAACCGTGGGATATACACATGTGGTAAGAACTTTGGTTTTAAGTTCTAGTGATAGATTGCTTTTGAAGATCTTTTGGAGAGACCAATATTTGCACCACCCGAGCTTAACTCTTCTTTCTATTTCCTTATTCATATTTTCTCTAAATGATATCGTCTGCCCTAAGTAAATGTACTCCTCTACATATTCTATCTCACTATTGTTAGCATATACTGGTAATTTTATCGAGTTTGTCATGATTTTAGATTTTGCTGTATTTATATTAAGTCCATATTTTTTGCTAATGCCTACTATTTCCTCTATCATCCGCCTTAGCCGTTTATGTCCAGAGATATTAGACATATATCGTCCGCAAATCTTAAGTTGTTGAGCATTTTCCCATTGACGGATATTCCCAGGCTTTCCCAATTTAATTCTCTAAATAGTTTATTTAAAACACAATTAAATAGAATCGGAGATGGAGGGCACCCTTGTTTCACTCCTCGTTCAACCTCAAAGTATTCGCCTTCCCTATCCAACGCCACGAATGCTTTTCCGTTCCTATAAAGCTCCATAATAACTTCAATGTAGAGTTTCTCCACTAAATCCGTTTTGATTTAATATCTACAAAATTACAAGAATTAGAATGATTTCTCCAACACATGTTTTCAGCCACAAAGCTGAGTTAAAATGGCTGCAAAACTAAACGTATTAGCCATAAAAATATTTTATATACAGTTTTTTGATCAGGAAAAGATAGAGATAGATGGTAAAAAATCATAAAAATCAATAATGTTGAGTGGCAAAATTAATCAAAATTGGAAAATTTCAAATGGAATGATCTATATGCATGATTTCCAGTATTGTAACGTTTAGCTCACTGAAAGTTTGGCTAAATATGATGTTGATAATAAAAAAATATATATTTCCTCCATCAATCAAAACGCTGAGTTCTTAAAGATACTATAGGACATTTGTGTATTCTAATAGTTTAGTTGTTTTTGTTGTTTTCAAAATATTCAATCCGATTTCGTCTAAAAAAACATGTCATTTAAAACAGCGTTAGAAAATTTCAGTTCTTTTCTCAAGTTACTCAGTAAACACATAGTTTAATTACAAATCACTTAAAAAAATAATTTTATAAAATAAAATTAAATTGATTGGTCAATCCATTAGAAATCGTCCAGAACATGTCGCTCAACATTTTTGTTTATAATATTTTTACTAGTTGTTGTCTATTTTTTTTTTTTTGAGTTTAAAACCTTTAATAAAAAAAAAAAAATTCTGACTAATACTTTTGGAAGCCATTTCAAGTCAAATTCGCGGATGAAAACCTTTTTAGTTAAAACCTTTCTAACTCTAGTGATTTAAAGATAAAAAAAAAAAAAAAAAAAAAAAAAAAACAATAAAAAATGGTATGCTTTACATTGTTTGTTTTTACCATACCTTGCCTGAATATTGAAAAATTAGTTTGAAATATTATTGGAAATTAATAAAAAAACTAGACTTTTTGCGATTTAAAGAAAAAATACTCAGCTTTTTTCATTTGCAATTATATAGCTTATTCATTAATACACTTGCTGTAAAAAAAAATTGAAAGCGGTGTTTGAAAGTTAGTTATAAAGCAGAAATAATGTTCCAAAAAGGTTTACCAACTTCTCATTAAGATTTAATTTTTTAGAAAATTCCGTTCAAAGCGTTGCAGTTCAAATAAAACGAGGGCTTATTAAAAAAATAAGCATTTGCAACGGTGAAAAAAAAAGGAACTAAACGGAAGCAAGCGCAAGAGAAAGGAATTATCTGGGTGAAAAAAGTGGATCGTATTGAATCGTGAATAGGGGAAATGAAGTTTCAAGCGGATTTTCGGTCGTTTCAAATTCAGTAAAAATTACATAAATAACATTAAAAAATAAAATAAAACAGTAGAAGATAATTATAAAACATGATATTGCGTAAATGATGGTTTAGTGTTTTGTGAATTTTATTTATACGTAAGGTTGAAGAAAGATATACTTTTTACTTTCACTTATTATATATAGTAAGGGGAAGTATTGCGATCGTGAAAATTTTCGAATTCTAGTTTTCAACGGAAATACACGTTTTAGGGTCTCCTGAGTCCAAATAACCAAGTCCCGCAAAAAGGTGTGTTTTTTTTTTTGTGTGTGTGTGTGTGTGTGTGTGGTAACTCCCGGGCGGAAACGGTAAGTCCTATGAAACTGAAATTTCATATTTAAGACAACTATACGCCCGAGACGTGACAAAACTTTTTTCATCAAAATGAGCTTACCAGAAGAGGCACTTTATACCATGCATTTTGCACCTTTTTTCGATTTTCTCGAAAACGGTTCCGACGATTTTGATTAAACTCGCTATATCGATGTAAAATTTAATGGGCTTTAATATCATGTAGGTTTTATTTGGAAAAAAATGGTCTGAAAGGGCTTAAATGCCGATATTTTAAATTTTCTTCCTCTAAAGTACCTTTAATTTTGTAGATTCAATAATAATAACTAGATTATCTTGTTAACGCTGATGAAAAACAGGTAAATATATAAATTGAATAAATTCGATACCCAACTAAAGGAGAAAATAAAAAAAATATTTTTTTAATGCAATTTTTCGTTTTTGAACATATGAGCAGTAATATACATGTATGATATACCGTTGGAAAGCTAAAGAATTTAGAAAAAATATCATCTCATACACAAGCTTTTAGAAGTTAATAGAGAGTGATGAGAAGAAGATAAAATTAACTGATTATTTTAGATAATAATATAATAGATTTTTTAATAAAACACATGTTTTTATTTTTATTTTTATCTCTAACTGTATTTGAAAATTCTTTCATTGATTTTAAAAATCGAGGTAAGTGAAAGTCGTGTGGGCAACAACACACGACTTTCACTTACCTCGATTTTTAAAATCAATGAAAGAATTTTCAAATACAGTTAGAGATAAAAATAAAAATAAAAACATGTGTTTTATTAAAAAATCTATTATATTATTATCTAAAATAATCAGTTAATTTTATCTTCTTCTCATCACTCTCTATTAACTTCTAAAAGCTTGTGTATGAGATGATATTTTTTCTAAATTCTTTAGCTTTCCAACGGTATATCATACATGTATATTACTGCTCATATGTTCAAAAACGAAAAATTGCATTAAAAAAATATTTTTTTTATTTTCTCCTTTAGTTGGGTATCGAATTTATTCAATTTATATATTTACCTGTTTTTCATCAGCGTTAACAAGATAATCTAGTTATTATTATTGAATCTACAAAATTAAAGGTACTTTAGAGGAAGAAAATTTAAAATATCGGCATTTAAGCCCTTTCAGACCATTTTTTTCCAAATAAAACCTACATGATATTAAAGCCCATTAAATTTTACATCGATATAGCGAGTTTAATCAAAATCGTCGGAACCGTTTTCGAGAAAATCGAAAAAAGGTGCAAAATGCATGGTTTAAAGTGCCTCTTCTGGTAAGCTCATTTTGATGAAAAAAGTTTTGTCACGTCTCGGGCGTATAGTTGTCTTAAATATGAAATTTCAGTTTCCCGTACCAGATTTTTTCAAATATTGGTCAAAACCATCTCAAAAACGTCTGCGAATACTTATTTTTAATAAACCTTTTTTCTTTTCCTTCCTCTCCATTTATATCATTGCTAAATATTGAAAAAGGGTATTGGAATTAGTGTTTTATGGGTTCGATGTGATCGATTCAGAACTCTAAAAAGTAACCTCCTTTTAGAAGAATTAAAAGTTTGTCATGTACGGAAAATGTATCAGTCGTATGAAAAAGTATTATAAGTGGCACGACTATATATCAAATGAGAATACTGCAATACGAAAGTAGACCTTTGATAGTATTTAGTTGATAGTTTCTAGTATCTTAAATTATTATTTTTTTTTTAGTTGAAATGATAATATTCTAATGTTTTTTCTGCATTCGAGAATATTTGAAGGTAAATATAGATAAATTATTTTCGAATATTCAAAACACTCAGAAAAATGTTCACACAAGAATTAATAAAAGATTGACTGAAATTATGTGACTCTGAATTAGTATACAAATTGTTAGTTAATTTTCCTTTGCATAGGTCAGTTATATGACAGGTTTTTATTAGTCAAAATCACAAAAAAAAAAAAATTCAAAAATTTAATATTTGAAATATATTGAAACAAAAATGAAAAATTTATAACACAATGTACTTTATTAGGTCCTATTTCATAAATAAAATTTTATGTTCACATACCTATTTATTAACTAAATGACCTGTTTATGAAGTCACTCACCTATTTATTATGTTTTCGATAATGTTAGTTCTCATCCATTTTGAATCGTATCCTAGTTACCAGATATTAAAATCAGGCATATCCTTTAAAAATGATATAATCGTAATTTTCGTGCGTATTACTTTTATTAACAGTCAAGAAAAATTAGGTCTAATTGAAGAATCCATCCCAAAATGGCGATTTTTTTTATTTTAATAGCTAATGATTTAGAAATAGTGACCTATGTATATCTATCAACATTTCAATAATAAAGTATCATGGGTTTTAAAAAAACTGTTGCAGTGAAATTTCGTTAGTGGAAGTAATCTGCTATAATGTTGGTAGTAACAATTCAGCAAAAATGTTCATTTTATAATCAATTCACTTGATTTTATATTCAATTTTATAAAATAGCACGATAAAATAATTATGATTTAAATTAAAGATGGGCAAATACTCACAAAAAAAAACCCAAAAAAAACAACGAAGAGTACTGTACTCAATAGTTAAAAATAATCGATAATATTGATCAAAACATGGCCTAAATAAATTATTATTAAAACTAAAAATGGACAGAGGCAAATTAGCGAAAGGTATAATCTATACCGTAAAATGGGGTGAATAGGACACTATAGTATCTTGAGCAATATAACAAATTTATTTTTTATCTGAATTAATTGAACAATACATCAAATCTTAGGTCCAAATCCCCTCTATTAAATATTTACTGGGTGTGTGTTTTTGAACTGTAGTTTTTGAAAAAAAAATAATACTATTCACATTCGCCTTACAGTAGGGGTGAATAGGAACGACATTGAAAATGTTATTGTGTTCCCATTTACAACATGAACAGTTTAAAATGCTTATTAAATTACTTTTTCTAAATGAAATTTTTTAAAAATAAAAATCAGGTCATTTTATTCACTTATATTCTAGAAATTAGGTCACTATTTTTTTGTAGATATCCTAAAAAAGTTCTGAAGCATCACGATTCTGTAGGAAGAAGAAGAACTGTCAGTAAATGAAGTATGCATCTATATAATTGATACATGAAACAGACCCCAAGAATCTGGCAGATGTAGAAGATCCGATTCGCTCTTTCAACCTTAATGTAATTTCACCAGGGCTAAAATAAGCTTCCTCTTGTGTTGGGACAAACCTGTACCTTTGCTAGATTCTTTTGTAAAACAAACTGATGTATCCTCCATCATCAGGTTTTAAAACCTTACAAACATAAAACCGAAAATTCTCAGGATTAAGTACAGAACTTTTTTTGTAAGTATTTGCCCATCTCTAATTTAAATGATGAATAATGTGGTTATGATTGTAAATAAAATTCCTCTATTGTAAATATAAGTGGTTAAGTTGTCGTTAAGGTAAACAGTTCTTTTGGAAGTTATCAAAAATTATTACTTATGCGGATAAGGAATCTAGTTTTAAATGGTTTTATAACAAATTACGCAATTTCATGGGTACTGGATCTCAGTGGGAGAAGCGCCGGCGGATCTCCGTGAAAGCGTATCTTAGCTGGAACCAACGAGTCACCGTCTATAAGTAGGGGAGGAGCTTCCAGGGGAGCTTAGTCCGCTATGCGATATCTTCTGCTCCTCTTCGCGGTCATATCGGTTCTTGCAGATGGAGATCAACCCGTCGTATATTCATATTCGAGTGCGGCGTCCGATTCGGCTTCATACGAAGCTACAACAACAGAGGCTCCAGCTGATGAAGAGAACACCGAAAGACCTGACAGTAGCGATAAAGAGCTTCTCCAGCCCCGATTCTTCGCATACTCGGACCAGTACGGCAATGCCCACAGTGATCCTACAAGCAGTGAGAGTGAAAAAGAAGAAAACGAACCGCCGGAAGAAAAATTCACCAAAGCCGGTGGTCACGAACACAATGTGGAACACGATATCACTCAAGGACACAAGGGTGATAAAGGTTACAAAGGGTATCACAAATTCGCCAAAGGACAAAAAGGCGTTCATGACAAAGAATCCCACAAAGGGAAATACAGTGACAGCAAAGGGGTGCAAGGGAAGAAGAAGAAGGAAGGTGCTCATTTCGGCGTTCTCCAGCACGCCGAAAAAGGGCGGAAAGCCGCTAAGTATGGGGAATCCGGTGAGCACAATAAGGGACACCACACTAAAGGCGAACATAAGATACATAAAAAAGACGAGTATGTAAAAAAACACGAATTTTACGATGAGCATCATGAAGGGGGAGAGCACGAGAAGAATGGCGGGTTCCACCAGCTAGTGGCGAAGAAAAAAGGAGGCAAGAAACGGCGGGGAAGGAAGAAGACGGGAGAAAATGAAAAAAAGGCTGGAAAAAAGGGACGAAAGAAGAAAGCAAAGCACACAGGGAAGAGAAAAGGACATGATAATGATCACGCGTCACGCACTCTCTATCTCTCTTCGGGAAGGACTTTGCGCAAGAGTTCAAAGCGCAAGAACCGTCAACACTAACTTTCCTTCAATCCGAATCAGGGCTCCGAATGAATTACAGTGTTATTTTCAATTTCAGTGTTTATTTTATAGTGATATTCGCTATCAGTGCTGTTTTAAAAATATGAAATAACTGGTGCATGATCCTTTTTTCTTCATAACTGACTAACATCTATTGAGGACGAATAATATTGTATTATCTTGAAAATGTAAATAACTCTTATCACCGAAACACATTGTAAAAACTGTTAATTGGTACGAAAACGATTACTTTGAAATATAATTAAAGAAGGTTTTATAAAATTAGTGTTTGACCGCCTCCAATTCTAACGAATGTATTATTAAAAAGAAAAAAAATAAGTTAATTAATATTTTAAAATACATCAGATTTTAAAATTCATTATAAAGCATATGGTATTATTTTTCTAGATGGTTTAAAAAATATTATTTGTTCCACCTTTCTAACTAGAAGTCTGTAAACAGCTCATAAATAAATTATGAATTATTATGAAACAGTTCAATAAATAGAATATTGTCAAAAGTTATCATAGATATATAATAATTAAATATCAAATCCTAGAAAGTGGTTTATCCGACGTATATTGATCAAAAGCATATCGGATAATCTTTAAATACTGAACAAATTCAAGATTGCATTCTAAGAAGATGCATGCAAGCTCAGACGATGTTCATAATATCAATTATCTTTTATATATTCAAAATCAAGTGATACTATTTTATAATCACTTTTTATGGCAGAAATACATATTATATTTGTAATAATTTTAAAAGATACACATTACCTTATAAATGAGCTGATATTTAAAAAAAATAAATATAATATATCACAAATATAAATTAATTATACTAAATATATATAAAAAATATTGATATTGTAATAAGCTATAAATGTTTTAGGAATCATAAAAGTTTTAGGTTTCAGTCGAACTTAGACTAAATGTGTTCCAGAAAAAATAATATAACAATATAAAATATTTAATTCTTTTTGAAAATACCAAATCATTGAATAATTAAAAAAAAAATACGAATTAATTCGATCATAAATCTAACATTTGAGAAATTCCGAACATTCTAAAATTAATCAATCAATTAAAAAGATAATCAAACAAGTTACTTAAAAGAAAAAACAAACACTTTCTGTAATTATTCAGATTCTTATATTTTAATTTATAAAAATAAAAAGAAAAATTTTTAACAACGAACCACAGTCATTTATATGCTTGAAGTGCGGTTGCTTAGTTAGAAAATTGAAAATCTAATAAAATTAAATAATATTTATACTTTTTCATACTTCAGAAAAGTCTTTCAGACAGATACTGCCATAGAAAATATATCAAACTAACCTTGTTATAACAAAGTAATATTCTAAAAATGAACAGAAAGTTCTTTAATTTTAACCAATATTTTTTATCATTTGAGGGTATTTTAGATGTAATATAAAAATAAAATGTATTAATTTAGGTGGGAGGTGGATAACAGAAATACAGAATATTATGTAGGTATTTTTTTTAATAAACATTCTAAAATTAAGTTAGTCTCATGTTAGTTCAATTAATTACACTTTTACGTTGTATTGGAGTAGAATTTTTATATTTGATAAAATGTGAAGAAAGGAGTGATTTCTGTAAATGTAGATATATAAGATGTAAATTTTATGGTTAATAAATTATTTAAACATTGTGATTTTTTTTTGTTTCCTTCCAAAAATGAAGTATATGTAATATAAAAAAAATACATACACACACACACACACACACATATATATATATTAATATATATATATACGCTGAGCTATCCTAAGAAGAAAAGTACTTCCAAGTGATAACTCAAATTTTGAGGGTGGTTCGATTAAAAAAATATAAACAAGATAAGAAACAAAATTAACCTAATTATACTTAAACAGCTGTAAGAAAATGTAGTAAACAAAATAAAACAGTTTTAGGAATGATAATTAAGAAATTAAATGTTCCAATAATGGATATAGATAGGTTATATTCACGTAAAGATGTCCAGTTGAGTGTTGAAGAAAACGACCGCAGGGCGGCTTGAACAAGTCCTCTCGAGTGTTGAAGAAAATTACCGCAGAGCGGCTCTTCCAAGTTCCAAGGGGAACGATGATAAGATAGAGAAATACGTTTGCAAACGTTCAGAATTTCTTGAGAGGAGGCTTGGGTCTATATACATCACATCTTCACCGTTCAGACGCTACCTTAAGACTTCACTCGCCACGAGGCAGTAATAAAAACAACTGAAGTACGATCGTCTTCTGTCTTTCTCTTATATTATTCTTCACTTCGGGGCAAAAACTTTTAATGATATTTAAAATGACTATTTTTAAAACAAATAAAAAATAAAGATTAATACGAAAAAATGATGTTATGATAAATATCATAAAAATTATACAGTTTTTTATTTTCAATGAAACAGTCATGAAAAACCTTTGTGTGAACATATACATATACATACATATATATATATATATGCTTCACTGAGACTAGGGAAACACCATAGGTGTGGTTTGACTCGTTCACAGAACATTAAATTAATAAAAATCGATTCAATTACAAAGGATTCATTCTGAAATAAATATGATATTATTTCTCTTTAGCATCGTTTTATCATTAAGCTTCAGAACACAAAAATTAAATTACTTCAAAAATAATATTAAACACCCTAAATTTTAAAAATATAATAATCTGGTACAGGCAACACACGAATTTCACTTACCTTGGTCATTAAAATAAATTTAACAACTAATAAATAGTGTTCAAAAATGTTTAGAGAATGATATTTAGTTTTGTAGGAAGCATATGTCTTAAATTAAATAATTTGATAATATAAAATTGTTATCTACATCAATCAGTTTTTTTTTTTCGCTTCTCATCACTTTCCTTTACATTCGACAAAATTGTGTATAAGATAATATTTTTTCTAACGATAACGATATATAACGATACATATGTATTACTGTTTTTATCATAAAAAAACAAAAAAATATACTAAAAAATACTTTTACTCTTTTCTTTTTTAGTTGATAATCAGATCCATCCTAGTTATATATTTAATCGTCTTTGATCAGTGCTAATATCATGAGATGGTTATATTTTTCTTATCTACACAATGGAAGGTCTGACTATTTCAATCAGAATGAAACGTACATGATATTAAAGGCCATCAAATTCTACATCGATAAAGCGAGTTTAATCAAAATCGTTACAGGCGTTTTTTTAGAAAATCGTAAAAAGGTGCAAAATGCATAATATAAAGTTGTTCTTCAGGCCGGCCGATTTTTACGAAAAATTTGCTGTAGCATTGTAGGCATAGACGATGTTAAAATATGAAATTTCAATTTTATACAACTTATCATTTTCGCACTAGACTTACCTCACACACACATTTTTGTAGGAATTGGTTTGTTTGTTTATTTAACGTCACTTTATGCTACTATGGCTAATCGGACGATGCTATAGTGGGAGTTCTAAATTTTGCCAATCCAGGTTTTATTAAGATAGGGATCTATTACGAGTACCTGACATCGCACAGGCTCGGGACCACCTTTTAATGTCCCCGCCGAAGTACAGCATAACTAAGGATTTTTTACTGCCATTAAAAATCCTAGGACCGCCTGCGGGTTTGAACACGTGACCTTTGGCATAGGAGGCTGCTATGATCCCTGTAGGAATTGGTTATTTGGACCCTAAAACGTGTATTTTCATTGAAAACTGGAATTAAAAATTTTCACGATCGCAATACTTTTCTTACTATATATTTTGTATAGTAGTAAGTAAGTAATAGAAAGTAAAATTGAATACTATAATTAAAACTTATCGAATATGCCAGTTTTATTGTAGATTTTGATCACTAAAGTTGAAAATAAACGCAATGAAAAAATAGAAAATGAAAAAAGCAATTACGTCAAGCAATTTATGGAAGGAATGAAGATTCCTGGAAGTTTTCTTTTCCGCGTAACAATAGTTATGTTGAAAAAGGTGACATCAAAATGAAAATTCTTCAGCAAATCTTCTGTTCAACAGAAAGGCACATAGAACCATATTTATTGTAGTAAGACCTTACTAAATATTAGAACGATAAATAGAACCATTTTGTTAATCAAACAAAATATTTTGCAGATTCTGGTTAATTAAGTTTTCAACACAAAACGTTTTCTAAGTAAGTGATATTTCTTACCAACTGACCCAATTTTAAAATGCTTAATTACGGTCCACAGTGGTTCCAAACGCACTTTTTCGGAGCGAAAGTCTGCACTGGTACGTTATATTTAATATATATCAGCCACAATTTTAAAATTCATTTTGTTCTTGGTTAGCATATTTTTAGCTCATTTTATATCAGAAAATATATAGGTTTGTCGATAATTTCAGAGGAATGTGTCTAACTAATTATTCTTATATACATTTTTATATATCTATATTTCCTGTATTTAACTTCGTTTATAATTGTTATTAGATAAGTTTAAGTGAACATTGGGTTTCATATAACGACATGGTGATTTTTTAAGAATTTAAAAAAAAAAGTCATAAAAATTAAAATCACTTTAAATAACTCAATACATGCAAAATATAATGAATTGCAAATTACTTTAAAACATTTAGTTTTATTTATAGTTTTTACGAACAAAATATCAAAACCGTAAATTGATTCCTACGTTTTTGTTAAAGAAAAACACATTGTCGGCTATAGAAATTTCTTTAATGGAAAGACCACAAAAAAATTGACATATAAAATTATTCTGATGTCTAACCTATTTTTTTCAAACGATAAACCATGATGAAGTACTACACAGAAGCGAGATACGATTATAAATGTGTTTTTGTAGGGTATTTTTGTTATTTTTTTCCTTAAATTTAATATATAAAATTTACCTGTTGTAATGTATACAATTTCAGTGATAAACTAGCATTTCAGATTAGATTGAATCGTTTTAAAAAATAAAAAAAGAGTAATTCTGTTCGAAAACACCATACAATATCGAGAAACGAAACTGGTGTGTAATGCCACGGATACAGAAGTGTCGATCAGTTTTCGTTTTCAAAAATTCTTCCTCAGTAACCAAATATTAGTACCTTGAAATTTGTTTTGAAAAATACCTGTAACTATTTTATAGTCGAAAGTGAATTTAACCCTGTATCGGTTCAAGCTCCATTTTCATAAATATTCATAATTATGGTGACATAAACAGCCATCACAATTATATTCATTAATTAAAATTATATTCTCATATTTCAATCAATTCATTTATTAGGAATTATTTTACGGTTTAATTAATAAATAATGCGTAAACTAATTGCCGGTATTTTTAAAGCTCTTTTAAGGTACCAAAAGTAAATGGTAACTGAGAAAAATGTTTCTGAAGATGGGTTTGACAATGGTACACCCACCACCGCTGCATCCCTGTATTCCATGACAGTTTCACCATGCGACATTGTTTTGCATTTCGGAGCAGAACTTCTGTTATTTTTTATTAATATAGATTCTATCTAATCTGAAATGCTAGTTTATCACTGAAATTGTATACATTACAATAGGTAAATTTTATATATTTAATTTAAGGAAAACAAATAACAAAAATACCCTACAAAAACATTTATAATTGTATCTCGCTTCGGGGCAGTACTTCATTATGGTTTATCATATGAAAAAAATAGGTTAGACATCAAAATAATTTTATATGTCAACTTTTTTCTGGTCTTTCCTTTGAAGAAATTTCTTTAGCCAACAATGTGTTTTTCTTTACCAAAAGCGTAGGAATCAATTCACGGTTTTGATATTTTGTCCGTAAAAAATATAAATAAAACTAAATTTTTTAAAAGTAATTTGCACTTCATTATGTTGTGCACGTATTGAGTTATTTAAAGTGATTTTATTGTAATTTGTATGGCATTTTTTGAAAATTCTTAAAAAATCACCAAGTCGTTATATGAAACCCAAAGTTTACATAAACTTATCTAATGACGATTATAAACAAAGTTAAATGCAGAAAATATAGATATAAAAGATATTTATAAGAATAATTAGTTACAGAGACATTTCTCAGAATCTATCGAGGAAACTCTATATATTTTCATGATATGAAAATGAGCCAAAAATACGCCAATCATACCATTGAAAGTGAATTTAATAAGGAACAAAATGACGTTAAAATGGCTGATATATCTTAAATAGAACGACCAGTGAAAACTTTTGTCCTGAAAAAGTGCGTTGGAACCACTGTGCGGTCGTAGAAGACTATCCTGGCATTCTTCGAATGTATTGACAACTCCATCTCTGTCAAAAAAAAAAAAAATAATAATAAAATAAAATAAATAAGCTATATTCGATTGTTGAACTTAATTATTTAGTTTTTTCGTAAATGAACATATTAGCTGTTAAAAATAAAATGATTTTTGGATTAGTTATTGTTAAATATTTTACAATCAACGAGCGTCTGTTTGGAAAAATAGGTGTTGGAAAAGGAGATATTTGAATGTGGACAAGGATGACGTATTTTGGAAGGAATGGAATTATGTATTGGGTGAAAACTTTGAAGGGACAAGAGACATACAAATTATCCTCACGACAACAGATGCTGTATTTATCATACTTTTTCGTAGGGTAACTTTTAATTTTTTTTTTGTTAGCTACTACAATATGTATGGGTTTCTAATTTTCATATCTTATCCATCACTCAATCTATGTTCAATAAATTAACAAAAATGTTTTTTTCCGAATAACTAAATATATGAATACTGTATTTCTGTCAAAAAAATAAATAAATAAAAAAAAATAAAAAATCAACCAACATAATTGTAAATTTCATTCTCACAAAAGATTATAAACGTGAATATGTACGATGAAAAAGTGGATCAAGAGACAAGAAAGTTTTTAGTTCAATTTTTTTCCTAAGCAGGACAATATTAGCAACTACCAAACCCAATCGAAGGCTATGGAACGCCATTGACGCTTGTACTTACTGTAAAGATGGGACCAATTAGAAGGGAAAGGAAAGTTTTAAAAGGATTTCGAGAAGTGGATCAATTGGATAAGGCTGCTAATGACGAAGTTAAAGGGGAACTAGAATGGTGTTAATCTATCAAACAGTTTTATTGAAATATTGTCCATAATCAGATCAAATAGTTAAGCCCCTCGATCAATCCTAATTTACTTGCTGGGGATCAGCACTTCACACTAGGGAGGGTTCTCCTCTTTGTTGCAATAAAAAGAAATCTGGTGTGAGCATATCACAACTTTCAGATACCTACCTAAATGAAATCAATTTTCAATGTAAAAAAAAAATCTGGTGCGGGCAACAAAGGACTTTCACTTACCTCCGTTTTTAAAATCGATTAAAGAATTTTTAAATACAGTCAGAGTTAATAATGAGTGAAACTATTAAAGAATTAATTAAATTGAATTTCTAAAGAAACATGTGTTTTATTAAAAAATCTATTATATTATTATCTAAAATAATCAGCTAGTTTTATCAACTTTTACAAACTTGTGTCTGTGTTACAAATAATTTTACAAACTCACTCTACGATGACCACAAGTGTCATATTTAATTGATTAAAAATATTTACAAGATTCAGAAGTTTTTATTGAAATCACCAGAAATAAACTATACGAACTTATTTATTTTATATTTTTGTGCTTTTCTTTTCTTTCCAATACCATTATTGCATTTTTGCATGTTATATAATTCTGTTTCTAAAGTTCTTAGCTTACCTACGCTATGTAGTATACATTTTCTTCCGGTACATTACTTTATTACTCCCCGCATCGCTGAAACAAAAAAAAAAAAAAAAACTTAAAAAATAGTTCCTCTTTATATATAAAACTCATTCTTTATTGTGTTTTTTGAATTATAAGAATATCTAGAAACAGTTAATTATAAACCAAGTTAAGGTTAGAAAAGGAAATTTTGAAAATAAATTTTTTTTTTTGATTAGTATTACTTGAGGAAGTTCTTCTTATTTATCCATACTTAAGCAAGCATAATTTTCTTCCATCATCTTTATGATTATAATTCGTCAATATTAGTCGATGTTTCGGGGCTTTGTCCCCATTATCAAGACTAAAATGGTTTAAAACCTTTTTGTTGCAGTCACATTTAATAATTTTTTTATATATCTATATATATACCAATTTTCATAAAGTCACTGATTAAATAAAATTTTCATATTATACAAGTAACTATAAATTACCCTTTTTATTCATTATTTATTGATACATATTATTTTTTGTAGCTAGCAGCTACATGCACTTATAAAAATCGACTAATACCTGATTAATCTTTCTTGTTTTTCTATTGCATATATATATATATCTATAAATAAATAATGAATAAAAAAGGTAATTTATAGTTATTGTATAATATTTTTCTTATTTATTTATTATAGAGATATAGCATTTCCAAGTCAATTGTAACCTTTTCCAAGTCAAATGTAACTTTTTCCAAGTCAAATGTAACCTTTTCCAAGTCAAATGTAACCCTTTCCATTTCAAATGTAACCCTTTCCAAGTCAAATTTAACTTTTTCCATTTCAAATGTCACCTTTTCCATTTCAAATGTTACCTTTTCCAAGTCAAATGTCACCTTTTTCTTCACTTCTAGCCTTAAATATTCCGTTTTATTTATTGAAAAATAATTAGTTTAATTAAAATTATGACATTTTTAATAACTTTGGCATATCATATCACTGTTTTTTTTTAGATATTTGATATCAAGTTCTGTTTTTACGAACTAATATTTTTAAAAAAATATTTAGTTTTAAAATAGTTGTTGATTTTGAATTTTTAGAGGGGAGGGATAGTTTTTGGGAATAATTAATGTGTTTTCGGGTATTATAATGACGTTTTTCGAGATGTATTTTTTATCGCTCGCGTGCATATTTACTCGCATTTACTTTTAATGTTTTTTATTGATATAGGGATTAATTATTTTTCTTTCGGGTGGTTATGATTACGTTTTTCGAGCTGTATTTTTTATCGCTCATGCGTATTTCAACTCGCATTTACTTTTAATGTTTTTTATTGATATAGGGATTAATTAATGTGCTTTAGGGTGGTTATGGTTACGTTTTTCGAGCTCTATTTTTTATCGCTCATGCGTATTTCAACTTGAATTTACTGTTAATGTTTTTTATTGATATAGGGATTAATTATTGTGCTTTCGGGTGGTTATGGTTACATTTTTTGAGCTCTATCCTTTATCGCTCATGCGTATTTCAACTTGCACTTACTTATAATGTTTTTTATTGATATAGGCATTAATTGTTGTGTTTTCGGGTGGTTATGGTTACGTTTTTTGAGCTCTATCTTTTATCGCTCATGCGTATTTCAACTCGCATTTACTTTTAACGTTTTTTATTGATATATAGATGATTAATTGTATTTGCGTTTCTTGTGATTACGTTTTTTGAGCTGTATTTATTGTCGCTTGTTCACATTTCAACTTGCATTTACTTCTTATCTTTTTATTGATATAGGCTGTTGCACAATACTTTTTATTGTTGTTTTGCACGTTCTGATTACGTTTTTGAACTGGATGTTACATCGCGCTTGCGCATTGTTTTAGATCACTTTTTACTTAAGTTAAAATGTGCACTAGCTATAAAAAAATGTCTTAAACTCTATTAGTATTCCCGAAAACACTATAAACGATCACTCTATCAAATATTTATGTAATAGGAACATAACTTGAAATGAGTAAAAGCGATAACAAATAAGGTTCAAATAATGTTACAAGAACACCCGATAATAGAATAAACGATTCCTCAATTAAATTATCAAATAATTGTAAGAAAGTTAGGAAGTGGGTCCATTATAAAATATTTAGTTAAAAAAACTTACTCAGGACGCTAAAAAAAGAACTGTAACTAATCCTTTTATAAAAAAAAATAAAAATAAATAAATAAATAAAAAAAAGCTAAATGATGTAGGTATATTCCAGCAACGTTAAAATGAGAACTAAAAACAAAATAATAAATCAAAAACTTAATCATAACCACCCGAAAGAACAATAATTAATCCCTATATCAATAAAAGACGTTAATATTAAATGCAAGTTGAAATATCCAAGAGCGATAAAAGATAGAGCTCAAAAAACGTAATCATAACCACCCGAAAACACAACAATTAATGCCTATATCAATAAAAAACATTATAAGTAAGTGCAAGTTGAAATACGCATGAGCGATAAAGGATAGAGCTCAAAAAATGTAATCATAACCACCCGAATGCACGATAATTGATTCCTATACCAATAAAAAACATAAAAAGTAAATGCGAGTTGAAATACGCATGAGCGATAAAGGATAGAGCTCAAAAAATGTAATCATAACCACCCGAAAGCACAATAATTAATCCCTATATCAATAAAAAACATAAAAAGTGAATGCGAGTTGAAATACGCATGAGCGATAAAGGATAGAGCTCAAAAAATGTAATCATAACCACCCGAATGCACGATAATTAATCCCTATACCAATAAAAAACATAAAAAGTAAATGCGAGTTGAAATATCCATGAGCAATAAAAAATACAGCTCGAAAAAC
The DNA here is from genome assembly GCA_023052935.1 of Piezodorus guildinii. Classification (NCBI taxonomy): domain Eukaryota; kingdom Metazoa; phylum Arthropoda; class Insecta; order Hemiptera; family Pentatomidae; genus Piezodorus; species Piezodorus guildinii. The sequence continues at coordinate 62,079,367 of CM041295.1, forward strand.
GTAATCATGACCACCCTAAAGCACATTAATTAATCCCTATATCAATAAAAAACATTAAAAGTAAATGCGAGTTGAAATACGCATGAGCGATAAAAAATACAGCTCGAAAAACGTAATCATAACCACCCGAAAGCACAATAATTAATCCCTATATCAATAAAAAACATTAACAGTAAATTCAAGTTGAAATACGCATGAGCGATAAAAAATAGAGCTCGAAAAACGTAATCATAGCCCCCCGAAAGAAAAGTAATTAATCACTATATCAATAAAAAACATTAAAAGTAAATGCGAGTTAATATGCACGCCAGCGATAAAAAATACATCTCGAAAAACGTCATTATAATACCCGAAAACACATTAATTATTCCCAAAAACTATCCCTCCCTCTAAAAATTCAAAATCAACAACTATTTTAAAACTAAATATTTTTTTAAAATATTAGTTCGTAAAAACAGAACTTGATATCAAATATCTAAAAAAAAAAACAGTGATATGATATGCCAAAGTTATTAAAAAAGTCATAATTTTAATTAAACTAATTATTTTTCAATAAATAAATAAATAAAACGGAATATTTAAGGCTAGAAGTGAAGAAAAAGGTGACATTTGACTTGGAAAAGGTAACATTTGAAATGGAAAAGGTGACATTTGAAATGGAAAAAGTTACATTTGACTTGGAAAGGGTTACATTTGAAATGGAAAGGGTTACATTTGACTTGGAAAAGGTTACATTTGACTGGAAAAAGTTACATTTGACTTGGAAAAGGTTACAATTGACTTGGAAATGCTATATTTACAACTGTATTAACAAAAAATACATCAAGTAAATGTGAACAATGAGATAGGCGTGAGAAGAATCTACCCAGTGGTAGCACTTCAAAGATTTTTCAGATAAGGAGGTCTCGAGGCCATCGTCTTTTCAGCCACCTCGGAGGATGATCAGGAATAGAAGGAGATGAGAGATTGCGGGCAAGTGGGTTTGGATGGACTGGTAATTTGAAGTGAAAGGAAGTACATCTAATTCGGGCTAAGTCTGCAACTAATGGGATATTTAGTTCTTTATGGATTATTTTATTGGTGACAAAGTAAGGGGCATTTAGGATCTTTCAGAGGATTTTGGATTGGATGCGAGAGGAATTTTATGGCTTGGTGGATCACTTGTATAATATGAAAATTTTATTTAATTAGTGACTTTATGAAAATTGGTACATATAGATATAGAAAAAAAATAATAAATTTAACTAAAATCAAATTGTTTAAACCATTTTATATTGACGAATTATATAGTAATTATAATAATAAAGATGATGGAATAAAATTATGTTTGTTTTAATATGGACTAAAATATATTAAATTATCAACGAATAATATATTGATATAATTGGTAATAAAAAAATAATAACTGTTTTCGAATATATGTGTAAAATCGATTATATAAAAAGACTTTTTCGGCCAGTCGATTTCCGTGAAAAAGTTGCTGTTACATCTAAGGCATGTAATTTTATTTTTCTTATTATTTTTTGTTTTAATCTAGAATTTTCACACATCCACGGACTTTTCTAGGAGACTTCCTGATTTTGACTCAATGATACTTGAACCATGTATTTCTGTTAAAACAGCATAAAAAATTATTTATTTTTGAAATGATGAATATACCAGGTAAATACTTCGAATAAAATAATATTGTGTTTCATATCGTATTTGTAATAAAAATCCCTTACCTTGAAAACGGACATTTCATGTGACACAACTCTATATAAATATAAATATATATACAGTGAGTGTCAAAAGTATTCGGAATTCACTACTATTCTGTAATTCACTTGTTTTTAACTTATTTTTTATGTTTGTAAAGAGTTATTAACCACATTATAATGTCAGAAGGAAGGTATACAATAGCTAAAACCAAAAGTTATGACAACAATCATTTTATTATTAACGTATTGAACGTTTATTTACGGAAAAATTAGAAATAGTGTATGTTAATGGTGTCAAAAGTATTCGGTATTTCGTGGTTTCCTGGTTATATTAGTGTAGTGATCATAAATAAACATCCTGTTGCTAAAAACTTTTGTATAATTATAGATTTTAGCCTACTAGGAATTGATCTTACTCATTAATTAATTGTTTAGTGTGAAATATTACCCCACTCCAACACTTATTGTATCTTGAGGCCATTTTCATTTTGAATATAGTATTTCCAGATTTTCATTTTTATTAGGACCCAAAAATAGTTAATTAAATTTGAAAGAAATAATGGAAGAGGGATTTCGAGAACTTTTTGAAAATTTTGCAGCAACTAAATATGAATAAATAACGTATATATGTCCAGAGTCATGGTCGTGCGTATGTTAATAATTTGATTTATTCCTGATTTTTCTTCCACTTCTAATTCTGGCTTTTTATACTTAAAATATACACAAACCTATCAATAATTCTGCCCATGAATCCAATATTATCAAACCTTTTTAAAGAAAAACGCACGTAAATATCACTGACCGCTCAAGGTGTGTTACCATGGTATACTAAATTCTTTATTTGGTTTCCTCCAAACCATAATCTTTTTATAAGAACCATGTATTTTAGTATGGGAGTCATCTGTAAACATTTTAATTCACCAACCTTCTCTATAAAAAATGTTACAAACATTCAGCCTATTTTCTTATTTCCTTGCCTGCTGATAGACGTTTTCCGTACTTCTTGTACCATGTTTTTCTTTTCGTAAAATGTTTTTAGAACGCGGCGAACAGTTGAAAAATTTATTGTGTATCCAGAAGCTCTGAAAAATTCATAAATAAGTTAAGATTTACTCATTTGAGGTATTGTTTTCTTATTTGATGAATAATCAATCTTTCAGTTTTAACATTTAATATTTTTTTAGACGCTTACTTTTTTTGCTTTTATATTTTATTATTATATTATCTAAACGGTACATAGTCATCCATATATTCTCATCAATTTTTTTCAACATCTCAACTATTTCTCTATAGTGTTAACGTGTGAACGTGTTAATAATTATTCGAGGGCGTTGTACGATCGTTACATTTTTATTTTAGGGCCTTATTTGAAAAAAAAAAAACTTTTAATGGTTGGATATATATAACATGAGAGAAGAGAATTGTTTAGAACATAAAATTAAGTCGAAGATTGGTGAGAATATTAAAATTTGAAACCATTAAACAACAGGATATTACGATTTCCGAATACTTTTGACACTGAACGATCTGGTAATTTTACAGTATTAATCGGATATTTTTAAAAACAATAAACTTTTCGGTCATCTGGTCAGCGATTTACCTTTATTCGGGTGTCTTTTAAAGATTTGGTAGTAAAAAAGAATAATATAAATTCATAGCTGTGAAATATAATAATTAAACGAAAAGAAATACGAATTCCGAATACTTTTGACACTCACTGTATATAAGAAAAGAAATATAGATGTATAATATTGAAGTTTATTTTAAATACAAACTTTCGGTAGGTAATTGAAAGTGACAAATAGGATATACACAAAGGAGATTGTTGTACATAATAATTTTATATTGTAATATTATTTAATCTGAGACTTAAGTTTCCAACGAAAATGAACAAAATTCTATACACTTCTTTGAACTCTAATTTATTTAAAAGTTCTTAAATTGATTTTAACAGATGAGGTAAGTGAAAGTAGTGCGTTACGCCCACCTGATTTTTCACATTCCTAATATGGACAGCTGAATTACGCTGCGTTATAGATTCGAATATAATGAGCCTAATCTATGTCGTGTTTTTAAAAATTAATTTTAAGTATTATGGGAAAACAAGGTAAACAAATATTGTTTATTGTTCAATAAAGTTTTTCTTGTTATATTTATGGGGTGGTTTATAGGCCAAGAGGAAGTATGAGCTCATCCACGGTTGGTGCCCAGGCAACGACCCTTTAAATTGAAACATTCATCGTTGGTCCTACATTTGCCGGGTCCTACACACTAGGACTATCCAATCATAATGTCCTACTTCTTCAGAACTTCTTCGGTGTGTCAGACACACACAGACAAATTCATAGAGGAACTGTCTGAAGATGTAACTCCTCTCATTGTAAAAACCTCAAAAAATTCCTTCCCGAAAGTCCTGTTTTCAGTGACGGAATGGAAGTACCTAGATACATAAGTAAATATAGCCACTTTTTCTCATTATAGATCCTTAGGGGAAGAACTTAAGAAAAATGATTTTTTAATGTTTTTTGTTAATATCACCAAAACAATTATGTCACAAAAGTTGCAATAGGCAAAGTTGAATTACTTTAAAAGTTCTATATAAATTAAGGGGAGCCCGCGGCTGAGTGGCTAGCGCGCTAGCCTCTCATGCTTCAGGTTCTGAGTTCGAATCCCAGTCCCGGCGGGGCTTTTACAAGGATGAAAAAAAATGGGGATTCACTCACAGCCTCTCCCCCGGGTATGTGAGACCCGTCAGCCAAAGGGTGGTCACTCACAAAATTAGTCGTAGGGAGTGATGACCCTACACTAAAAATTGCATCGTGAAACGTGAGTGTAAACTCGCAGGAGTTTACACCGCGAGGCCCTGGGCCTACACGGCCTGTCGCGCCACTGGAAGAAGATATATATTAATAGATATCAATTTATCCTGTTTTAATACTGTTCTTCTTTTTCTTCAAGTGGCGCGACAGCCCTTGTAGACCTTTGGCCGCGCGGTTTATTCTGCTTGGGGACTACACTTGCGTTTCTAGAGGAGTTTTATAATGTAGGGTTATCACTCCCTACGCCTATTTTTGTAAGTGACCACCACTTGGCTGATAGGTCTCATCGCATACCCGGGGGAGAGGCTCTGAGTGAATCCCCACTAATTTAAATGCTTGAAAAAGTCCTCCGGGACTGGGATTTAAACAAACAACCTTTAAACACTGTTACCTACCGAATGTCAATATTCATGAGTAACTGAAATTTCTACCTGCTAACAGCATATCCGTTTGTACGTAAAGATTTTCTATGTACGATTAGTATTTACTTTTAATTATTATTAATATTTACCCTTTATATAGTTTTTAATTTTTATCGCCCAGTTTATACCTATTGGATGATATGTTTATCTATACCTCTTGTATCAATGTTTATACGATATATTGCAATCGTATAATTTTTATTAAAATAATGAATTAGATCGAGTTATTAATATATATTATATTAATTTACCCCATTTTATATCTACTTAATGATTTATAAAAGGCATTATTTATAACAAATTAATTTTTTTTATTTCACTAATTCTTTCTATGTAAGTTACTTAATCACAAAACAAGTTAATAAATTAAATTAAATAATTTTAAAAATCTATCAGGGGAGTTAATTATTTTACATAGAGAGGAGGTTATTATTTTTTGCATATAAATATATTTTTATAATGATCCAAACATTGAAGAACTAGTATTCTAATAATAATAAATAATTCCCATAGTAAAAGATAACATAAAGTATCTAAAACTAAAATGTATAAATGAATCTAAAAAAATAGACTCTCATGATGATAATATTGAAACATATCGAATGTTTTTAATTATTAGACAATCTTTTTATTTATTGAAATAAAATAATAGTCGAATACCAGATATATATTTTATACCACAAATTAAAAAAAAAAGTTATTATGAATTGACTTATATTTAAATTGTACATTAAATGATATTTACAAAAAGAATAATAGCCTGAAACAATAATTTATATACATCACATAAAACGAAATATAAGTTAAGAAAGATGTATAATAAATGCGAAACATTTAAATATGATAAGTGAGAAATAAAAAATAAGTTTGACTGAGGCAAACCGATATTTCCATTCCGAGAATATTTTACCTGAGAAAGCAGTGAAAATCGTGATAGTATTTTCAGTGGTTAGGTCTGAGAAGCTTACGACTCAACTTAATTTAGTTTAATTGCATAAGCTTATTAATTTTAATTATTCTTATCAAGGTGGCAACGGACTTCTTTCAGCATAAGAATCTCTCTTTCTAACTTTCTCGTGAGAGAAGTGCTTGGTCTTTTGCAATTAAATAGATTAAAAAAAGATAATATAATATTTTGTTTTCCAATAGACATGGATTTTTTTCTATTATTTTAGCATGTGTTATTTTAAATTTGATGCATTAATATTTCTTATTTTAAAATAAATCTGTTGAGTTCAACACACGATCTTCACTTAACCCTCATTGTTAAGACATTCATACAAAATATCGTCACAATCACAAATTATCCATCTAACAATTTTATCATGAAAATTATATAACAATGTTAAAATATATGATAATAAAAAAATTAAAATTATACAGTTAAAATTGTTAATAATCTATGAGATTAACGTTAAATTCCTAAAAATCTATCAAAACAATTAAAAAATTTACAAAGAAACATGAAAAAAAGAAGAACAATGAAAATCATCCCACTATAGAAATAAAATATAAATAGAATCAGTTGATGCACTATGCTCATCATTGCACAAATTTAATTAAAATGATTTTATTCATAGAATTTTACCTTCACCTTAAAGAATCTATACCTTATCAATTTAAGAACTTCCAAATAACGTTAAGAATTAAAGAGTTGGAAAGAGCTTAAAAAAATTAAATTATATTTCCATGGAAACATTTATTTTTGATTAAATAATTTAAAAAAAAAACCTGTACCACAACAACCCATGAAGGGTCTTGGGCTCATTACATATAGAGATTCGTACTGTTTCTAGGCCAACGGCAGTGCAATGAGGTGATTAGGCCTTAATCGCGCTCAGCCGCCAGGTTTTTCCCAAATTATGTTGGATACCCAATTTAAAGAGGCTGGGTCTGCCCCAGGAGGGTCTCCATACCCTAGGGTCGCCCCCCGACTGAATTAACAGAATAAATAATATTCTGCCATAGCCGGGATTCGAACCTAGGACCCGGAGCACAGCAGACTAGCTCTCTTTCCACTAGACCACGCCGCTCCCTAATTTTTTTTTAAACATATTGATATTTACAACTGTATTATATACATCAAGTAAATGTGATGGGCATCGTAAACTGAAATGAAATACATGTAGAGACGATACCCACTGGCAGCACTCTAAAAATATTCTGAACTAGAAGGTCTCGGGGCCATATTCTTTTCAGACGCCTCGGAGGATTATCAGGAATTGAAGAAGATGATTGGATAGATACTAGCGGGAATGGAGTTTTTTTTAACGTAATGATTGATACCTGGTTCGGGCTAATTCAGTAACATATGGAACATTAAGGTTTTTATGGATGAGCTTATTCGTGACAAATTAAGGAATGTTAAGGGTTTTACAAAGGATTTTGGATTGTAATGGTTGGATACCAGAAGAATTCAAAGGTTTAGTAGAGCCACATAGCTCTACTCCGTAAGTCCATATCGATCTTATGATGGTGGTATAAATAAATCTTTAGTAATTAAGTGGAAGGTTGGAGCGTTTGTCCAGTAAGTGTTAAAGCAGTCGAAAACGTCGGACAGTTTCTAGTTGTTTCAGTCTTGTATGGGAATTCCGAGTTAGAAGTTTGTCAAGGTGGAGTCCTAGCTATCAAATCTGTTCAACAAAGGCCAGTGGAGTGTGATACTGTAGGGCAGGAAGACATTGGTTTACGACGCAAGTAAAGGTTATTGGGTGGGATTCGTTAGAATTAATTTTTATCCTCCAATTATGGCACCATACTTCAAGGTCTCGGATGTTTAAATAATCTAACAATAGAAATAATTCTGTATAACAATCACTTAGTTTTATGTGCTTTTTATCACTCTTCATTACCTTACCCTTTTTTTAGAAAATCGTAAAAATGTGTGAAATGCATGGCATAAAGTGGCTCTTCTAGTTCGCGCCGGTTCTGTTGAAAAAGCTGAGTAACTCAGTCATATGCGTTAATATTCAGTCAGTTTTATACAAATTATCGATTTTGAGCTTGACTTACCACATACTGTTTGCGCCACTTGGTCATTTGAACACCAGGGGACTTTAAAACGTGTATTTCCGTTGAAATTGGGAACCAAAATTTTTGACGAAAATACCTTCCCCCACTTCATCTCATATATAGGTAAGTGAAACTAAAAAAGAATCCAATTATCAGTCATGCCGTCTGCTCATATGTTCTCATAATCTTCTCTTACCTCATTGAAGAAACTAATATGATTTATTCATATTTAGGCTTATTCTGTCTTCAAGGCAATATTAGTTTCGTTTTAAACTGGCTATATAAAAATGTAATTGAGTATAATGAGGCATATTATAGATGGAAAAAAAAAAGTATATTTGAATAACTTTGAGACCACTAAAGTCTTCCTGTACTAATCCAAAATACTCCGCAAAAGGTTTCGCTATTTTAAGATCTTATTTCATTAAAATTAAATTTAGGCAAGTAGTCCGAATAACTTCCACCTTATTTTAATTGTATCTTAAATTAATATACCCATTAGCAGTACTTCAAAAAATATTATAAATCATAATGTCTTTTGAGCCTTCTCGGAGGATTATCAGGAACAGACCGAGATGAGAGCTAACGAACGTGTGGGTGTGAGTGGGCTAGTAGTTAGGAATTAAAGGAAACATATCTATTTCGGGATAAATCTGGATATTCAGGTCTTTATGTATGATTTTATTTGATAAAAAGTATGGGGGGGGGGCATTTAGTATTTTTCATAGAATTTTGGTTTCTGAGGATTGGATAGGGTAGGAATTTGATAGTTATTGTCATGATTCCCATCTAGGGGTCCGCAGATGTCTAGGTGTTTCGTGAGATGTTATCGGAAAAATATGTTAAATTATCTAGACGTAAAATATTTGTGATGCCTTGACTTGTAACAAACGACAAAAGTATAAGGAAAAAATCAACATTCTAAGAAATATAATTGCTTGTGATCGCTGACAAATGACTGCTAATTCACTATTACAATTGTTAAATTGGTAATTTTCTAAAATTATGCACAGTCTATGTAAGACACTATTTTGTCCCAAATTGTAAGTAAATTTGTTATAATTTCTCTCATATCTAATTAATTTTATATGTATTTACATCATCTATAAATTATTGTATACAAATTTTAATATTCTGCTTTTTGTTTTTGCAATGTTAGGGCATAAATATGAAAACAATAAATCTTCGAAAAGTAGCCTAAATAAAATTGCTTATTTATTGACTGAACCTTACGAACAGAAGATAAATTAAATTAGCAACATTCAAGAACTAATCCAACAATATATATATATATATATATATATATATATATATATATATATATATATATATATATATATATATATATATATTCACGTTTTTTTTTAGGATTTAGGGGGTCCTTGCTATGAAGTGATTGAATGAAGTGGTCTACGAAAAAGAATTGTTGACAACTACTGGTTTAGTGAATCGCCATAGCTCAATCCCATATGTACATATAGGCGTAATGATTGAAATATAAATTTTTTTTTGAAGTAGATGGTTGTATACGTACTCCCATCATTATTTTTTGGATAGTTAAACTGTTTAAACAGTTGTATTTTCTCCAAACTCTAACACATACTATACATCTATCCATACAAACAAACTATATGTATATATATATATATATATATATATATATATATATATATATATATATATATCCTTATATTTGGGGGACTTCCTGGTAATCTTGAGATTACATGGTAGAGATTAATGGATTGTTTCATTAGATCCATCTTGGCCTGCTCCCTATTCTCCAAAGCGGTCATTCTGCTAAATGACTTTATTCTCTTACTGCTATTCTATTTGCAGTAATTTCCAGAAGATTTAAAAAAAAAAATATTTATCCCTTTATATAAAATACCCCAATCTTCTGATTTTTACTCTGCTTTACATCGAACAATATTATTTAGTCAATTCTTCATTTTCTTCATAGGTATCTTCATATTGATTCCAGTAGTATTTTATTACAAAATCATCTAGAAATAAATCCTTTACTTCTTCATTTATGCAAGATATATTAAACTTATAGTTTTGTGACCAGTAGTAGTCCTCGAAAAAAATTACTTTCTGTACTGTTGCATTTAAGGTTTAGCCAATGTTATTATTCATTGAGGCAAAATAATTTCCAGAGAAATAGTGCATTAAAATGAGTCAATTTAAGGTACCTCATTTACAATATATCGTACATTTATTTTAAATAGTTTAAAATATTTTTTTATTAGGTATATAACAAACCTATGTTCGAACCTTAAACCAAATACTGTTTACCTTTACTACAAACAAATTTTAATACGTATATTTACAAACACTCTGACTTAATTATAATATTAAAACAAACCAACGATAAAATTAAGTTCTTTTTATAAAATAATAATAAAATTTTAAAATTCAGGATTGTTTTTATAAACTCGACAAAATCCTTTCTCCTACATAAATCCTCCATATCCATATTAAATAAATATAAAAATTAAATAAAAATAAAAATAAAAATTGAATATATTATTAATCCTTTCTCCTCCATAAATCCAGTCATATCTCACTAACAGATCCTTCAAAATAAATTACATTTTGTTCTCATATTTTATTTTACTCTTTTTTTTTGATTATTTTATCTCAACAATCTGACTCTCGTTTCTACGAAATTGAGCTTCTCATTGTGACGATGTGCTGCTTACTATGTTACGAGTAAACTCATCCACTCATAATAAACTTTATAATAAAGAGAAAGATTTTTTTAGAACATAAAATTAGTAATATAGATATATATTATACCATAGAAAGCTGAATATTTTAGTTTTTTTTTATCTTATATACAAAGTTGTGGGTGGTAATGTAAAGTGACGAATAGGGCATAAACTTAGGTGATTATTGTACATAACAATTTTATATTGTTTGATCTAAAACATATGTTTCCAACGAGACTGAATTTCGTTTCAACTATAAATTTATTTAATAATTCTTAAATTTTATTTAACAACCAAGGTATGTGAAAGTCATGTGTTCCCCGCACCAGATTTTTTTTTTAAATTTCATGCGAATGTTGAAGGCTCTGTAAGGGGAGCCTGTGTCTGAGTTGATAGTGCGCTAGTCTCGCACGCTAAAAGTTGTGAATTCGAATTCCAGTCCGGTGGGACTTTTATATAACAAATTAAATGGGGATTTACTCACAACTTCTTCCCCGGGTATGTGGGACCCGTCAGCCTACTGATGGCAACTCACAAAAAAGTAGGCGTAGGGTGTGATTATGAAATTCCAAGGGCCTACACGGCCTGTCGCACCATAGAAGAGGAATAAGTTGAAGGCTGTGTGCCGATATAATAAATATTTTTCTAAAACTTTATTTCTCCCCTTCAAACTTTATTTTTAATATTAATTAAAAAAAAAAAAAAAAAAAAAAAAGAATATCGTAAAACTCTCCACTTTATATATTAGAGTGATAAACGCTTTCTATATCATATGAATAAAAATTGATGCAATCACTATCTCGCATAGAAAAAAAAAAAAAAAAAAAAACAGCTAGAAAAATAACGTTACAAAGGTATTTGATTTCTCGTTACCTCAGACGTTACAATGGTATTGACTAGTTGTTGATACATCACCTAAATCTCCAGGGAGGTATCCAATGGGTTAGTTAAAAAGGATTGAGAAGGAGTTGCTATATCCTGTTCCTTGGATGTAAACCAAACCTCGCAAATGCGTCTTTGTCGAAGCATAAATCAATGCTTCAGGTAATTGGGGTTCTATATAAAAGAAAAGGACTCCTTCGGGGCCCTGGTATTTCTCACTTGTCACTGTTATAGGCTACCAGCGTCACCGTTATTTATCACCTGACGATAATGCCTCACGCTGGGGAACGATTTCGCACATCAGCCAACTAATTAAATCTTTGCCCTTAGCAACCTAGCCACATTTTTTCCAATGTCTTTTTTTTTATTGTTTGTTCATTTAACGTCACTTTAAGCTACTGCGGCTAATCGGACGATGTTATAGTGAAAGTCCTAAATTTTGCCTATCCAGGTTTAACTAGGATAGAGATCTTCAACGAGTACCTGGCATCGCACAGGCTCGGGACCATCTTTTTTCATGTTTTTTTTTTTTCAAAGGTTTGTCAATATAATTCCAGTTCACTGGAGTCCTGCATAGGATCTTTTTAAAAAACAATGCTAAAACTCAAAGGTAAATAAACTTTTTGTTAAGATGAAAGAAAAGAAATTGGAAGCGTAGGAGGTTAGAATTTCATTGTTGAAAATTTGATTAGGAACAGACAGTACAACTCAGTTTTCAGGATCCGCCATATCTAAAACGGATAATCTAATTATTTGTTTTCTACTTTTCCGTTCAGCTTTATGTCTCTTTCTTTTAATTCTTTTATTGATATTTACAACTGTACAATTTACATAGTAGAATAAGTAAATGTGCTAAAAACAGACAATTGGCTTGAAAAAGACATGAAAAGAATCTACCCAGCGGTAGCACTTCAATGATTATATGTTCAGCAGGTCTCGAGGCCACCGTCTTTTTCAGACGCCTCGGAGGATTATCGGGAATATATGTCGATGAGAGGATGCGGACAAGCGGGTTTGTATGGGTGGGTAATTTGGAATGAAAGGAGTTGTATCTTTTTTGAGCGATTTCTGTAACTAGTGGGATATTCAGGTCTATATGGATGAGTTTGTTGGTAACAAAGTAAGGAGCGTCTAGGATTTGTCGAAGGATTTTGGATTGCAAGGATTGGATGCGGGAGGAATTCGATGGTTTAGTGGAGCCCCATAGCTCTATGCCATAAGTCCAGATAGGTCTAATAATGGTTGTGTAAATGAGTTTTTTGAAGTAAAGAGGGAGTTTTGATCGTTTGTCAAGTAAGTGTTTTAATAGTCGATATCTACGAGCAGTTTCCTGTCGTTTAAGTCTTTTATGAGGATTAACAATATTTAAAAAAATATATATATATATATATATATATATATATATAATATTATATATTATATATATAGATAGGATAATTACATTAAATAAAGTAAATAGATAAAGTTCTATTAATTTATTTTGTAATATTATTCCAAAGGGACTTGTATTCAATTCCACAATGGAGTTTACAAGGCAAAAATTCAGTGTCGCACGCAACGGATTTTAAAATTAGTATAAAATATAATTTGATAGTACCTCAAAAATGATTTTAGTTTTACTTTCACTGACCTTACCTGATATATACATGTGGTTTAAGTATTGCCATCGTGAAAATTTTTGAAATAGATTTTTCACTGAAAATATACGTTTTAGGTCCCCTAAGTACAAATTACGAAGTCTCGCAAAAAGGTCTCTGTGTGTGAGTGTGAGTCTAGTGCGAAAAGGAAAACTCTTATGAAACTGAATATTCATATTTGTGACAACTATAATCCCGAGATGTTGAGAACTTTTTTATCAAAATCAGCTAACCAAAAGAACCACTTTATACAATGCATTTTGCACCTTTTAACGATTTTCTCAAAATCGGCTTTAGCGATTTTAATTTAACTTGCTATATGACTGTAAAATTAAATGGGCTTTAATTTTATGTAGGTTTTATTCTGATTGTATATATGACAGTATGACAGGGCTTGAATGTTGATATTTTAAAATGGTACCTTTTATATAGTATATTTCAAAATAATAGCATATTATCTTGTTAGCACTGATAAATATCGGCTAAATATGCAAGTTGAGCTAAATTGATAAAAAACTGAGGGAGATAAGTGAAAAAGCATATTTTTTAATGCAATTTTTATGTTTTTGAACATAAAAACATTAATATATATATATATATATGGCCGTATAATATACCGTTAAAAAGCTAAATATTTTAGAAAAAAAATTTTCTTATACACAAAATTTTAAAAATTAATGAGCTTTGGGGTTTGACTAAACCATCAAATCTTCCCCTTACAATCCAAAATCCTTCGTAAAATCCTCAACGCTCCTTACTTTATCAATAAACTCATTCCTAAAGACCTAAATTTTCCATTTGTTGCTGATCTTGCCCGAACCAGATATCACTCCTTCCATGAAAAACTCCACTCCAACTCTAACCCACTAGTTTCAATCCTTGCTTCCTCTTCGATTCCTGACAATCCTCCGAGGCGTCGGCAAAGAAGATGGCCTTGAAACCTTCTAGTTTAGAATAGTTACAGGAGTGCTACAATTGGGTAGTTCTTCTACAAATCTTTTTCATGTAATTTCTCTTTTATCATATTTACTTGTATTATGAAGTACAGTTGTAAATTTCAATAAATTATGAAGTGACAATGGTTGACTGTGTGTATATATGAGAGAAGTTGGTTGAGGGTGCAGTCAATTTAACACACAATTAAGCGTAAACTTAATTTATTGGTGCCGACGTTTCGGCCTAAATTATAGGCCTTCTTCAGGGCTATAAGAAAAACAAAAAACAAAGATAACAACCAGCAGTGGACTACAATATATAAAGATGATGAGAAAAATGAATTGTACTAAAGATTACAAACAAAGTGAAAAAGTAGAAATGACAATTGATAAATGTAATAATTTTTTTAAGTGAATTGTAGTAATGACAATGCCCCTCTTTTGTTTTTGTTGGTAGGAATTATTACATTTGTCAATTGTCATTACTACAATTCACTTTAAAAAATTATTACATTTATCCATTGTCATTTCTACTTTTTCACTTTGTTTGTAATCTTTAATACAATTTATTTTTCTTATCATCTTTATATATTGTATTCCACTGCTGGTAGTTATCTTTGTTTTTTGTTTTCTTATAGCCCTGAAGAAGGCCTATAATTTAGGCCGAAACGTCGGCACCAATAAATTAAGTTAACGCTTAATTGTGTGTTAAATTGAAGGCACCCTCAACCAACTTCTCTCACTTCAATAAATTATATTTAAAAAAAAAAATAATTGAGAGTGGTGAAAAGGCGATAAAACTAACGGATTGTCATAGATAATAATATAATATATTATTTAATAAAACACGTGTTTCTATTGAAATTCAGTGTAATTAATTCTTTAACACCTTATTTCTATTTCTAAGTGTATTTACAAATTCTTAAAACTATTTAAATTGATTTTAACAACGGAGGTAAGTGAAAGTCGTGTGTTGGGCGTACCAGATTTAAAAAAAAAAATTATAAAGAATAAAATTGAGAAAAAAAGTTTCAATTAATGTCCACGACGTTTATGATGCAATATTGCACTTTTAAAATCATTCGTTAGATCCCCTTGTCTCTCAGCCTAGCTGAAGACGTGGAGTGAATGTAGGGATGATGGAGTGACGAAAACAATCTGTTGACTACCGAAGGCTAAATAAGTCTTGGGACGTGCCAACTGCAGAATGGCTTGCGGAAATAAGCAGCCGGGGGAGGAGAATATCCTCTAAACCTCGCCATGTTTATTAAAGTATCACGTATATTGAATAATTCACGAGAAAACATCTTTTGGGCAACATGTCCCCTTTGCCGTAGGATAAGCCTGTCTTAAAATAGAAAATATTGTGAGCACTGTTTTCATTTTTAGTATGCGTTGACAGTCATTTATATTGGGTTGTCACTCATGAAAGGTCCTGCTTTTTAAAAGCTAGTATTTGAAGAGGATTTTCTATTGACCCTCAGCATCTGTTCCAATACCTCCTGTATTCCCAAACAGACGCTTAACAGCAATGACATTTTATACTAAATACCAGATTTTGAATATAAAAAAGAAATATTATTTATTGTCCATACCTAACTTAATTTATTAATTAATTTTAAATTTAGTTTTTTTCAGAAAATTTATGTATCTGAATAAGTTTATGTATTTTATTCTTTTGTTTTATTGTATAGATATATTTCTTTTATTTTTATTTTCTTACTTCTTACACCATTGTAAATAAGAATTAATCATGATCATTTGGTCTTTAGGCCAGATGCATTGTATACCTTAATTGTACATATTTTTTGTTCTTAAGGGGCTATGTTCCAGGATAAATATTATTTTCTATTCTATTGTAATAATTATTCATACACTTAAAATGATTAATTTAACCTCAGGTGCCGACGTTTGACGTTTTTGTAGGAAAAGCACTAGATAAAGGTCGAAGCAAAATGGGCTTTGATATCGTTGAAGCACGGTATAGGGAAACCATTAATTAAATAAGTTATATTAAAATCATTCAATATAATTGAAGCCAATACATCAATAAGGTCTTTGAAATGTAAAAGGTTATGAAAGATTCGGGAGAGAGGGAAATCGTGATTGGTATTTTATAAATCGTTTCTTTTATTTTACAGCATGAAGAATTAAATATATTTTTTATAATTTTTTAAATTATTTGATAAACAGGGGGCTTAGTAAATTAAAAGAGGTATAGAAAAAACATTTAATTTGATGGGTATATTTTATTATATGGAAAATACAGTGGGTGTCAAAAGTATTCGAAATTTATATTTATTTTCATTTAATAAATATGTTTCAAAACTATTAATTTATATAATTCTTCTTAACCAACCGATCTTTAAAGGAGATCCCGATAAAGAAAAATCACTATCCAGATAACCGAGTAGTATATTGTTTTTTTTTTTCAAATATCCGATTGATAATGTAGAATTACAAGATTTCAAATGTTCATATTCTCACTAATGTTCATCATGGTTTTATGTTCTAAGCAATTGAGACGTTGATTTCCAAAAGGTACTATATCCACTTTTGACAATGTTACAGGAAACGCTAAAATCTGTCATTTATTGGACCAATTTACCTGATTCTTTTTTTTTTTTTAAATATAAAGTTGATTTTTAAGCGTGTTACCAACTTATTTTTCCCAATTATTGCACTTTCCCGATGACTTTCAAACAATATAATATGGATATAGTACTTTTTGGAATGAAACGTGGATATAGTACTTTTAGGAAAGAATTAAAAGGGATATAGTACTTTTTGGAAGAATATAACCCGCGATAAGTTGGCAACAGTCATCACTATAACCTTCATGATACATTGCCGATAACTAACGTCTTTTTATTGCTAATTACTTGTTATATTATTGATTGTTAAACATAAATTTATGTTTATTCCCTTATTCTCCCTCTGAGAAATTTCTTTCTTTGTTGGTTAATTAAATTCATTATCTATTCTTCATAAATAAAGTAAATATTCAAAGGACAATTTATCTATTCGTGGCACTATAATAAGAAAGTATGTAATTATGAAGTTTGCTTTGAACTTGTATTTACTATATTACTAACTACGTGTAAACAATATTTAGCTATTGAGACTGATAAATAAATATATTTTGAGCTTTTATTTTACATAAAAAAATTAAATAAATCTACTATTAAGTTAGATCAGGCACGGTTTTACCTCTCATATTTAGCAAGTTCGTGAAATGCTAATTCTAACTATTTGCTGGATCAAATACCATTATTCTATTCAAATGTGAGTTTCTGGAATTTTTTAAACTAAATTTATGTCGCTGCAAGAAGAAATACTATAAAAAAAACTTAATTTAAATGACAACACACGAGAACCGAAGCGACGCAATTAAGTTTTTTAAAACCGCCTAAAAAATTATTATTAGGTTAAAACCACTGATTAAAATAATAGCAGTGATTCAAGACGTGCTATATGAACCAATAAAAATGCACAAAATGAAGGAAACAATAAATTATTGGCAATATATTACGGGATTAGGTGCTTCGGCTGTAGAGTAGGAAATATAGTACCTTTTGGAATGAAATGAAAGGAAAGGTTGTCTGATTACCGAGAATATAGTTATCTTTTGGAAGGAAATGTTTTTAGTACCTTTTGGAATGAAATGCAATTTTTAAATACGTTTTTTAAGGATTTTTATGTTTTTTAAAATAAAATCTGATGACGGATCTAGATAAAACTAAACCATTAGAGTACAAATATGTCAAAATATCAATTTAAAAAAAAATGTCCTTTAGTACTTTTTAGAAATCAACGTCTCAATTCTTCTTCTTCATGCAGCTGATACCCAACTTTGGAAAGAAACGTTTTTAAAATAAGGCATTAAAGTAAAAAATTAGGGGTCGAACAACGGTTTCAAATAATTTAATTGTATGAACTAAAATCTTGGGCATTTTAACGCTATATTATAAGTCTATATTTAAGAAAAGATTTTCTGGTGCCTTGATTACAGAACATTTAATGTTCCTATCCAAAGGAAAACTTAATTGTAATGTATTTTACTTATGAACCTTCAGGAAAGCACGTTATAAATAATAGTGAAAACCATATAAAAATCTGTCGCGTGGTTTAGAATGAGTTGACGGAAACCAAGAATCGCATTTTAATATATATATATATATATATATATATATATATATATATATATATATATATAGAGAGAGAGAGAGAGAGAGAGAACCCATTCCGGCTTCAAACGGGTGGAATTTCGATGTATTGTCATTTATGTTTAAGAAAACAATATTTGACCAATTTAAAATTAATCGCTCTGGGATCATCAGTTGGTTAGAGAATAAGAGGTGTTATAAATTTACAAGCTTATAAATATTTCTATTAACGTGTACCAGCCCTTTTGTTGTATTTAACTTTTCTAAAATCATTCCAACGATATATTATACCTCTGTACTACTACTCACATTTTAGAAAAGAGTTTTTGTTGTCTTGATCACAGAAAATGTAGTTTTCACATGCAATGCCTTTGTGCTTATAAAGCTTCAGGAAAAATTCCCTAAACGAGGGAGAAAATTTGATCAAAATGGATACCCTCCTGGGGCAGACCCAGACTCTTTAAAGTGGGTACCAAAACAATTGGGAAAAAGCCTGGTGGCTGAGCGTGATCAAGGCCTAATCACCTCATTGGACGGTCGTTGGCCTAGAAACAATACGACTCTCTATATGTACTGAGCCCAAGACCCTTCAGGGGCTGTAGTGGCAAAGGTTTTTTTTTTTTTTTTTTTTTTTTTTTTTTTTTACATTCCTTTTAACAACATTAGTACAATTTACTAATATTTTATCTCATACATATACATAATCTGGCGCGCAACCTTATCTCCCTGTTTAAAATGATTTTTAGAATATTGAAACAAAATGACGTTGGGTGTGGCAATATTTGTTTAGGTTGATAATATGACTGAGGATGTGTTTTATATTTATTTTTTCTTCAATTTATTAATGTATTTGACTTTCCTTTTGTTTATATTGTATGAATGTGATCCTTTAGCAATATTATTATTGTCCATTGTGACAAATTGTAATACATACGAATTAATAAATATACTTTAAAAAAAAAGAAATTAATAATGTGAAATTATATCCTACGTTAATGTTATTATGTGGTTAATTAGGAGACTGGCTTTCTTCTGGTGCGGCATTATACATGTATGGTGTATAATTGTATATATTGCAATAACGATAAAAAAAACTTTGTGTGCGTGTGTGTGTATGTATATATATATATATATATATATATATATATATATATATATATATATATATATATAAGTTAAGATGGGAAGAATGTTAATATTAACTTTAATCACCTTTGATGTAAATGTAAACAACACCTGAATTTATGTAACCTTTTTAATGGATAAGTGATAATAAATCATATGTTATCAAGTAAGCGTGGGTTTTATTTCGCCTCTCTGTTTCCCTTTTTAATATATTTTTCTCGGTAGAAATAAGTGGTGCCGAAACCCGGGAACGTTATTTTGATCGTTTTCGAGTGAGAAGAAACTGTTTTATCGTCTGTTTTACTCTACGTAAGTTTTTTTTTCTCTCATTATAACCTCTCTCTTTGTTTTTTCCATTTAATCTCTTTAAAAATGACAGAAAATATTTCGATACCACCAGTCCTTACGGAAGATAGAACATTACCTCAGTCTTCAACTCAGGAGATACAACCACTACCGGCTCAGTCGCTTTACCTCACCCACCCTAATATAGACAGTTAGACTTAAGTTATTTCGGACAGCTTCTTGCATCGGGAAGAGAGTTTCTATATTAAAAAGTGTCCTTTTTAGTATGGTAATCCTAGTTACCAGTGAATTATTTCGATTCGTATCCTTTTAAAAGGAGAATCGAGTCAAAAATGGAGGATCTCTTCCATTTTGAACCGTATCCTGGTTACAATAAAAGTCAATTGTTAAGAATCCTTTCAACGAGAATGACGACTTTAAGTTAGAATGAAAAAAGCAAAAATTAAAACAGTCCTTAAAATATGAAAATCAGGCATATCCTTTGAAATAGTAAATTAGTCCTTTTCGGGCGTTTTCCTTTTTAATATATTTTTCTCGGTAGAAATAAGTTATATTATATATATATATATATATATATATAAAATATATTTCTATATAATATATATATTCCTTTAGGAGGAACTAATTAAGATTTTCGCAGATATAGGGTTCAATACCGTGGCGAGATAAACTAAACCATGACGTACATCTCTGATCCCTCCAACCCACTCGAGCGTAAACACCAGGCCAATTATGTGCTCTTCCCCGTAAAGTGGGGACCATTATCTTCAGCCGTTTATTCGGTGCTTCCCCTTCCAATATTAAGGGAGCTTAAGATTTTGTTGATATATGATTTATCTTTTCATGGAAAATAGATGTCAACCGTATCAGAGCCATGGATACGCACTGATACAGCTAATCCAGCAGATATGGGCATCTAACAGTCCAGAAATATTAGATTGCTGAGTGGTCAACCAATCATCCAATCTGACATATTGGCAGATTGTTTTATTAATATTTTTAATCTGTAAATAATTGCTTCCTGTATAGAGGCTTTTCCGGTATTACGTACCCAATTGTTCTGAGGAGGTAATCCATATGAGCATATCCTATAAAATACATATCTAAAGAATCCTATTAATATGCATTAAACTGTAATAATATATGAAAAAACATACTGACTCGTGTCACGACAATTCTTTGTTACATTAAATCAGCCGCGGACCTTGCTGTTCTGGGGCTAACCCAGCCTTTATAATGTACCTGCCTTAAACCCGTGCGGTTATTTGTGTTTTTGGCCAAATCATCACCTTGAACAGCCGTTGGCTAAGATAAAGACGTTTCTTACTAAGCTTCATGGTTTATAACGGTGAAAATAAACAAAAAAATATATATTAATAAAAAAATCTAAACTTTTGAAAAGCTTAATATTTTGTGTATAGCATACCCTTCAGAATAACCTCAATGTTCCATTTATTTTAGACCTTATTTCAGCCAAATTCCATCAGAACCTTATACGTTATCCCAGCTTTATTCAGCTTTACTCACCCATATAACCCTCCTCTAGGTTGAAACGGCAGTGACCCCGAGACATTTTGTAAAACATATTTATGCTGGAGTTCTGACACTGACCGGATTATCTTCCCAAGTGTGGTATGTTTGTTGCTGTTGTGCCTTCATTCAGCTTCCACGGGCTCTCACAAGTGACGTGGCTGAGAAAGAGGCGATGGAATCCCTCGAGTTCTGCTTTACCCACTACAAGTGGGGGGAGGGACAAATCCCGTCCAGGGTTCCTCAGAAGATTGTAAATTTTGTTTATATTTATGAGTGAGTTTAAGATGTTTATTTATTAGTAAACTTTGTATTTATTTAATTTATATATTTTGTTATTATATAAATTTATTTATTTAATTCTTTATTTTATATAATTTAACTTAACCTTTGTTTATTCTGTAAAAAATGTATGAATTTAATTTTAAAGCCCTATTATTATTGTACATTTTGAGACATATTGTAATACATCTAAATGAACTTTTCTTCTAAAGTTTACAAAAATAATGCTTTCGTATGTCACTGGTATAATTTATTATATAGAATAAATAAGGGGAATGTACATTATATATGTGTTCCTTATCTATGAATGGTTAATAAATAGATCAACTATTAATTGTTTGGGGGCTCTGCCCTCAAAACGATGGTGAAGCTGCAGATTTCAAGAAATTTTAAAACGTCTTGTGGCTTTAATAATTAATAGCGATTAAATAAAACACACGACTTGTATTTTTCTAGTGACTATGTTATGAGTACCTTTTTGGAAGAAGTTGTATGATTAAATATAAGGTAGAAAGTAGTGAAAATATATATTAATGGTAAAAATCCAAAAGAACACTGAATAGACTAGAAGGCTTGACTTCAGCGACAGTGTGGCAACAATGACAGGAAAAATAATAAAACGAATTCTGGCCTTAAAGGCTTGAAATAAATCAGCCGGAATGGTCCATGCTGAGGTCCAAAGCCATATCAAGGGTAGAGATGGGGAAAAAGTAATTTTCGGGAATGAAAACAAAATTAATCTGGATGTCCCTGATGGGTTTTCTTACTATTTTCACGATCTGAGGAAAGAGCAAAACCTTTTTATACAAAAAGGAAAGTTATTTAATATTTTTCCCTTGTATAGTTAACCCTCACAGATATGAGGTTATAAAAGAGAAATTATTTTTTGACTAATATGTTCTTTTTTTTTTTTTTTTGCTTTCTAAATGTGGTTCTATTCATAGTGCAACGGAAGTTGTTTATAAAAAAAAACACAAGTTGATACCTTGTACGAGAACAAAAAAGCAGAGGGCTTATTTAATGACAGATCAATTATAATCTAAAGTCATTGGAGTGCTCCGGGATTCATGGGAAATACTTTTTACACTACAAAATGGAAATTGTAGCAACAATCACTGATTCATTTATTCAGTATTATCGTTCTCGGCTTTTGATTAGATAGGTTTTCTAAGGGTCTTGAGGTTTAATAAATAAATATAAATATAAGTTCAGCAGACATTTCTAGAATGTGTTGTTCACTCGACTATCACTTAACTCCGTTGTTGAAATCAATTGAAGAATTTTTGAATAAACTTTGGCTTGAAAAAACGATAAAAAATCAAATTATGTTTCGAAGGAAACATGTGTTTCATATTAAATAATCTAACTCGAAATTATTATCAAGAATAATTACTTAAGGTATACAATAATTACTTTTCGTTTTTTTGAATTACGTTTTTTAGCTATAAGAAACACTTTTTTCCTAAAATTCTTAGATTTTCTACGGTACATTATACATCTATGTTTGCTGGTTTCTCCTTAAGTTGGTTATCAAATTCTATATTTAGCCGTTGTTTTTTTTTACGAATGCTAAAAATATTTTATGTTTTATTTCACAAAACTACAAATTAAAAAACAAAGTACTTTAGAAGAAGAAAATAAAAAAATCTACATTTAAGCGCTGTCAGACTATTTCAGTCAGAATGAAACCTACATGGTATTAAAATCCCATTAAATTTTACATTGATTTAGCAAGTTTAATCCAAATCGTTCGAGCCGTTTCTGAGTATATCGTGAAAAGGTGCTAAATGCTCGGTATAAAGTGACGTTTCTGCTTCGCAGATAATGATAAAAATGTTGCTACATCATTTCCTGTGTATAGTTGCCATAAATATATAGTTTCAGTTTAAATATATACAACTTACCATTTATCAGTAAGTAAATTTTATTAGACTTACCACACACCGTTTTGAGGGACATGCTTATATTTGGACTCATTTTCACTATCGCAATACTTTTTCTTATTATATATTTCATACATAGATAAGTAGAAGTAAAAAATCTGGTGCGGGCAACATACGTCTGTCCCCTTGGCTGTAAAAATCAATTTAAGAACTATTAAATAAACTTAAATTTAAAGCTAATTTAAATAAAAAGGTTATTCAGTTTCGCTGGAAAAAAATGATTTAGATGAAATAATATAGCAATATCAAATTGTTACGTACAATTATCAGTAATAATTGTAGCCACCATTTGTCACTTTACATTGCCTTTTACAATTTTGTGCAAAGATATTACATTTTCTAAAATCTTTCTCTTTCCAAAATTATATTATACATATTCACTGCTGTTCATAGGTTGAAAATAACAAAAAATCACATTAAAAAATATTTTTGCTCTTTTCTCCTTTATTTGGTTATCCAAATTGTTCAACTTTCTTTTTCAACAGCCACTTTTTATCAATCCTTCTTATTCTTCAGTGGCGCGACAGGCCGTGCTGGCCCTGGGCCTCGCGGTAAATCTCCTGGGAGATTACACTCGCATTTCTCGATGCAATTTATAGTGTAGGGGCATCAATCCCTACGCCTAATTTTGTGAGTGGCCACCATTTGGCTGACGGGTCTCACATACCCAGGGGAGAAGCTGTGAGTGAATTCCCATTTAATTACATCATTATTAAAGCCCCGCCGGGAATGGGATTCGAACTCAACCTGTAGCATGAGAGACTAGCGCGCTAGCCACTCAGCCACGGGCTACCCTTTTTATCAATCCTAATAAGATTATAGTGGTATTTTTTCTGAAAAGTAAAATTGAAGGTACTTTAGAGGAAGAAAATTTAGAATATCGCCATTTAGACCCTGTCAGACTTTTTTAATCAGTATAAAACCAACATGATATTAAAACCCATTTTACATCGATATATGGATTTTAATCAAAATTGTTAGAGCCGTTTTTGATAAAATCGTAAAAAAGTGCAAAATGCACGCAAAAGGCGTGTTTGGTTTGTTGATATTGACAAAAATGTTGCTACATCATCTCGAGCGTATAGTTTTCTTAAATATATAGTTTTAGTTTTATACAACTTACTGTTTACAACTTTTAAGACGACAAACTTATACAACTTACTGTTAATAAATACCGGCAAACAAATAGGTCTCGAATTAAATACCGATAAGACGAAATATATGATTAGTTGCAGAAATAGTGGCGATCTTGATGATTTAATAATTCAGGTCATACTTTTGAACACGTAGAGAAATTCAATGATAACTAGAAAAAATAAAATCCAGGAAGAAATAAAGTCCGGTTAAAGGAGGGAAATGCGTGTTATTATTCAGTTGCTAAATTACTTAGCTTGCGGCTTCTGTCTAAAAACTTAAAGGTTAGAATTTATAAAACTATTATTCTTCCGACGGTTCTTTACGGATGTGCAACGTGGCCGCTTACTTTGAAGGATGAACAACGGCTTAAGGTTTTCGAAAATAAGGTACTGCGTAAAATATTTGGTCCGAAGAGAGATGAGGCCACTGGGGAGTTTAGAAGGTTGCACAACGCGGAATTGCGGAGTTTGTACCTTGTAAATATAATTGAGTTAATAGCATCGCGGAGACTCAAATGAGCGCGTAAAGTTGTTGGGCTAGGTGAGGAACGGATTCCGAGAAAGTTGGTATTTGCTGAACCGACTGGTAGGCGTCCGAAAGGTAGGCCGAAGCGTCGATGGGAGGATTGCATTAAGGCTGACCTCAGGAGCTTGGGCTTGACCGGTGAACATTGGACGAGTCTGTGCAGGCGAGGTTTGGTGGTATCGGCATCGAACCTTCGGATTCGGTAAGCCTATTACTATTATTATTATTATTATTACTGTTTATTGTTTTGCTAGATTTACCGCACACCGTTTTTTAGAATATCGGTATTTAGGCCCTGTCAGACTATTTCATTCATAATAAAACCTACATGTTATTAAAGCTCATTAAATTTTACATCGATATGGCGAGTTCTATCAAAATCGTTAGAGTCGTTTCTGAGTAAATCGTGAAAAGGTGCCAAATGCACGGTATAAAGTAGCACTTCTGGTTCGCCGATGTTGATAAAAATTTTGCTACATCATGTCGGGCCTATAGTCGTCTTAAATTTCAGTTTTACACAACTTACCGTTTATCGGTGAGCTCGACTTACCGGAAACCGTTTTGAGGGACTTGGTGATTTGGACTCAGAGGACCTTAAATGTGTATTTTCGTTGGAAACTGCAATTCGAAAATTTTCACCATCGCAATACTCAATTATGTATTTCATATGTAGGTAAGTGAAAGTAAAAATTACTCACAATAATTAATATATATAAATATTAAATATACTAAGGTATGCAGTGTATTCTCTTAATAAATCCAATATTATTAACACCATTCTGTAAAGGGCCCTCAGAGTTATGTAATCGCTAAATAAAGCCGGCTGTGCGTTATTGCTTTTGCGGAAAATTAAATCTGACAAGTATCAAAAAGGAAACGGAAATAAAGAGGTAATTGGTGAGGCGAAGGAGGGAAAGATCGCTTATTGTTGTGATATTTTTCATCAAGGTCTAACAACTCGGGTTTCCACCGACAAACACGAATAATCAATGGACATTATATCCAACGGTTTCAATTCACCGTTTTTCTGAGTAAGGAATTTAAAACATTTGTATAATAGAGGACATGAAAAACGGGGTTAAAAGACTTCTGACTTCATAACCAATTTGAAACTTACTAAAGCAACTTTTAGAATCATTTGTAGATTAATTAAATTAAATCTTTCCCTTAAACCTCTTTATTTTTAGACCATTTGATGCATTTTACACACGGATTTTTTTTTTATAAAGGAATTTTAAAAGTTTTAATATAAGGATTAACACTCTAAGACCTATGTCGCATGCAGGATTTACGTTAGGGTAGGGGCAAGTTTGTCCAATGGGACTCGAATGCCGTCTTTACACATATTAGTTTGATAAATCAATTGCGTGCATAGAAGCTCAAACAATCTCTAACCACACTTTTATTTTATTTAATTTTTCCTTATCCTTTATTTCATTTTTCATCATTAGATTTTATTTTTCCCACTATTTTTTTTTATTACCAATTTATTGATAAGAGAGAGAAAAATGCTTTATTAAATAAATATGCTGCTGATAAATACAGTGGGTTGCTTAATTGTACACATCATACTTATCCATCTAAATCAGACAACCGTTAAAAAACATTTTTTTCTTGCATTATTAATTTTTATTATTTACTTAATTTAAATTTTACAATTATCATTTGTATTATTTCAATTGTTAATCCAACTTATCTATTTATTTATAATCAACCCTCTTTGTGGTTGTTTAATATCCATCCTATATTCTATAAATCTCTCTAGAAAAAACAAAACAAAAAAAATCTACATACAAATATACGGATTGAGACACTGCTTACCATAAATGTAGTGATGGATAGTTCCTAGAGAGTCTAGGATCACATATTCGGTCCAAAATCGCGAAATCACTATTGCTTACACCTAGGTCTTCTAGAAATCTCCTTGTTGCTTTTGAGATCCTTCCATGAGACCCAAACCATATTCCTTTTACGGAAAACTCTCTCTCGCCAAAGGAACTTTTCTTTTAGATAAGGGATGCATTTTTCTTATATTTCTTTTTTTTCCCTTTCCACTAATTTAATAATCTAATAATATCAATGGCAACGAGTATTAGTGCTGAATGATAAAACCCACTTAATATGTCCAATATAAATGCAGAAAAAAAAATCTGGTGCGGGCAACACACGACTTTCACTTAGCTCCGTTTTATAAATCGATTAAACAATTTTCAAATACAGTCAGAGATAAAAATTATTAAAACTATTAAGGAATTAATTAAATGGAATTTCTATAGAAACGTGTGTTTTATTAAAAAATCTATTATTATTATTATCTAAAATAATCAGTTAGTTTTATCGGCTTTTCATCACTCTTTATTAACTTTTACAAGTTCTTGTATATTAGATAATAGTTTTTTCTAAAATCTTTAGCTTTCCAACGGTATATCATACATGCATATTACTGCTCTTATGTTCAAAAACAAAACATTTTTTTTTCAGTTTTATCCTTTAATTGTTTTTTAAATTCGCACAACTTACATACTTAGCTGTTAGACTCCCTTTTTAAGTCCCCTCCGTAGGACAGCATAACTAAGGATTTTTTACTCCTATTACAGTATCCTAGGGCCACCTGCGGGTTTGAACCCGTGACATTAGGCATGTTGTGTTAGCCACTATGCTACAGGTCACCTCTGTACACTTCTTCACCGAAACAAAAACGATCGTTTTCTGTCCAGAATTGTTACTTGTGATGAAAACTGGATACTTTACGTTAACAGTAAACCTTCTGAGCAGTTGCTCAACAACAATATTTTCCAAATCCCCCAGCTAATAAAAAAAAAAGGTGATCGTTACTATTTGGTGGGTTTCATTTGGTTTGTTTTATCTTGGAGAAAGCATCAATGCCGAATCGTATTGCAACCATATTAATGCAATGCATCAGAAATTAGAAATAATGAAACCATCTTTGGTCAATCGGAAATCAATCAAACTGGATATGAAAGTCTGCCGCACCCGCCCTACTCTACGATTATTTGTTTAGACTTCTGGACCACAGCTTGCGTGACCAAAAATGTTAATGGATAGAGGTAGTTAGAAAACCTGTTTTTAAAGTTTATCGATTCTAAAGATTACAAATTCTATTCCTAAGGCATAGAAAAGTTGCCGACACGTTTGCAGAAATCTATTGATAGTAGTGGCGACTGTTTTGATTAAATAAAACAGTTATATATATATATATATAATATATATATATATATATATATATTTTTTTTTTTTAACAACATCCTTAATCTTCTGGACAACACAATATTTATTCTAAAATAAATGACTTTATTGAAATTTAATAAAATACTATGTTATTGAACATTCAACAAAATTATTTAATACTGATTTCAGGAAGGTAGGTAGTTGAAAATTGTGGGCTACGTGGTCCGTAAAAAAATATATATATGAAAATAGTTAAACGTTCTAAAGCTTTAATATAATTTTATTTATATCTTGTTCTGGGTATAGGGTCGTTGAAAGGTTGGGAATGTACTCCGTTCAAAGATTACAAAGGGTTGAGGATTCCGTACCCGAGGATTAAAACGTATTTCAATAATCCTGAAAAAAAAAAAGAAAAAAAAAACGTGATGAAATTAAAGGTTGAATTCATTTTCGGTTGTATTTTGTTAGACTTTTTTTCATACTTGGGTAGCGAAAGAATTGTTCACATTTCGCGTAGGGTATAACTGAGTATTACTAAAAAAAGGATTTCAGAAAAGTTATATAATTTGTTGTTTGGGAAATTCCCGGGCCTCATGGATTAGTGAGTTTTAAAATTTTTTATTTCCCAGAATTATTTCTCGAACCTTTGTAAATAAAATCAATAAATGAGGAGAGAAAAAGAAGAAAAATCTGATGCTCGCAACACACGATTTTCCCTTACCACCGTAGCTAGAATCGATATAAGTTGACAAAAGTAAAATATACTCTGCTTTTTGATGGAAAAATATGTTTTAATTAGATTAAATCTAACAATAGAAAGAAAGAAGAAAGAAAAATAAATTTTATTCTGGGACTTCTGTCCCCTAAGAATAACAAAAAAAAGTACAAGAGTGAGTATTAAGTCTGGCTTAAAAATAAAAACATTACAAAAACAAACTTAAGGTTATACTTATATTATATATAAACATAGTAAATACTGTTGCTTAAACGACATATGACTACTACTTGCATTATTTATAGTGTAGTAAATACAACGACAATAGAACATTCATGTATGACTATATAATACTGAAAACATGTGCATACAGAGATACTATGATTGAACCTCACAGTAATATCGTAAAATCGTAGAAAAAAAAGTTTTTGTTAACTTGAAATATGACTATTATTCTTAATTTTTTATACAATTATTCGGAAGACTGATTACTGAGGAGATGATGGAATAATTTGTTTTTAAATGAGGTTAAGGAAGAAGCTTTGCGTATAGAGGTAGGTATGGAATTCCAAAGAGAGGTGGCACGCAAACTAAAAGATTTTTTAAAGAATGATGTTCGATGAGAGGGCAAATAGAGGTTAGTTGGTTGGGATCTTGTGTTAAACGAATGTACTGAAGAACAAGGGATGAATAGGTCAAGAACGTAGGATGGACTTGGGGTTTTAAAAGTGCGGAATAGGAATACTCCCAGGAAATACTGTCGGCGAGAAACGGAATTGAGCCTTTTTCAACTTTTGAAAAATTTGAATTCAACTCGGCATACCTGTCAGCGACGCTGGAGCGTCTGGGGACTCCGAAGATGAATCTAATAAAACATTTCATTAGCCTTTCCAATCTCATCTCAAGTCCACCAGACAATCCACCAAAAACTAGGCAGCCATAGTCAAAGTGGGAGAAGACGAGAGAAGAAACAAGGAGCCGACGAACTTTAAACGGTAGTGCATCACGCAATCTTGAGAACAGTTTAAGAGAAGCGATTGAATTGCGAATGATATAGGAAACATGGTTAGTCCATGAAAGGTTTTGGTCGAAGACGACACCAAAATTTCTAACGGTATTATGGAAATGGATAGGTAGTCCGTTAAGGTACAGTAAGGGATAATAAGGGAGAGAATTAACGAGATGTTTAGAACCTATGATTATGCCTTTAGTCTTATCAACGTGTAACCGTAAATCATTCTTTAATGCTTATTTAAATATAAATTATTGTTAGGTTCTTTTATTTAAAGTGATCCATTTTCATTCAACTTATTTTATTTCTTATTTCCTTCTCCCTACGTTTCGGCTTTTTGCCATTTTCAAGAGATGTTTTTATATTCCTTCAGTATGTACTTATATAAATATATATATTTTGTCACATTTAAAAAAAAAAAAAAAACTATTATAGGCTGACCAGCCATGTGATGCTTGTTATCAACCATGACAGGGCTGGTCAGCCTATAATAGTTTTTTTTTTTTTTTAATGTGACAAAATATATATTTACATAAGTGCATAATGAAGGGATATTAAAAGATCCCTTGAAAATGGCAAAAAGCCGAAACGTAGGGAGAAGGAAATAAGAAATGAAATAAGTTGAATGAAAATGGATCACTTTAATTAAAAGAACCTAACAATACATTTATTAATTTAAACAACTTTTAGTTGTAATAAAAATTTATATAAATTATTATATTCAACCATTAATTAGTTTTATACTGTTTCCATCACTCTCCACTACTTCCTTATACTACTACTTTGGATATAAGATAACATTATTCCTAAAATCTATAGCTTTCCAGTGGCATTGTTTGGTAAATAATGTTAATAAATTGGGTATGTGCGTTGGTTATATATTGCATGTGAAATAAATACGCCAGATTATGTATAAAAGGAAATGTTTAATTGAAATTAATAATACAAAATAAAATAATAAAATGAATGCCAAATTCTAATGTGGTAAAGTAATAGCTCTGATTGAAATTAAATATTATAATTGTTTAATTAGTAGTCCTTCAATGTTTTATTAATATTTAAGGTATGCTTATCTGCTGTCCCCCTGTGGGACTTGTCTTCTTCTCGATTATGAGTCTCTGCTGTCCCCCTGTGGGACTAGATGGTCACCCTGTGTGACTGGATGGAAGTCTTGTAGTACGTACGCACTCACTTACGACTCGACTGCGATTCGACTGCGATATTTTAATTCCCGGCACTGTAATTCTCGGTAATGCGCATGCGCGCTCTTCTGGTAACCGCACTATTATATCAAGTTAATCAGCACTATTACTTCGTATTTTTAAAAACAAATAAACCTTAAATAACTAATATAAATTTATATAAACCATAATTATCATAGAATCACCAACAGGCATATTATACCTCTTTATTACTATTCTTATGTTCGGACTTGTATATTCAGTCCTTTTTAAATCAATTCTAACATGGTAAAATTTTTTTAAATCTACAAAACTAAAGGTACTTTAAAGAAATAAATAAAAAGTAAAAACATTTTATCAATTTCAGCTTATTTCAATCAGACCTATATTAATGCCAATTAAATAGTACATCGATATAGCGGGCTTTAATCAAAATCATAAAAGCATCCAAAATTCATGGTATAAAGTGGCTTCTCTAGTTAATTTAGATAAGTGGAAAAGTTTGTGAAAAATCCCAGACCTATATCCAATATGAAATTTGAGTACCGTACGACTTTTCGCTTTTGTGCTAGGCTTAAAAACAATTTTAAGATCGCAATACTTTACCATAATATACATTTCATATATAGGAAAATGAAAGTAAAAATACAACACGAACCATTTTCAAATATCAGGCTTCGAATAAAAGAAAATTTAACATTTATTGTTCACATTTAACTTGGTAACAAATTAATTTTTAGTTTTATCTTTTTCTTTAAGTTTTATCTAATTTAGCCCGTACTAGGTATCACTTCTCGCATAAAAAACTCAACACCCACTCTTATTCATTACTTTCAATCTTTGCTTCCTCTTCAATTCCTAATATCCTCCGAGGCGTCAGAAAAGACAAATAATCCTCGAGACTTTCTTGTTTAGACTCAATACTAAAGAGTGCTGCCAATGGGCAATTTCTCTTCATGTTTATTTCATATGTTTTATCATTTCAGCATATTTACTTGTATTTTATACAGTAAATTTTAATAAAAATATATTTGAAAAAAATCGTTTTCTTATTATACTATTTTTTATAAGAATTAACTATAATCCTTTGGTCAGACACATTTGATATCTTAATTGTATATATCAGTTGTCCCTAAGGAACCATTACGCAGAATATTTTTTTTTTCTATTTTATTTTATCATTTTTACACAGTGGTTTTAGGGTCCCTGCATTGCCGTTGAAACCTGGAATTCAAAAATGTTTACGACCGCTATACTTTCCCTCACTATATATTTCATAAATATGTCAGTGAAAGTAAAAAGAGTTGATGTAAAAAACGTGATTAATTAAAATATATATTTTATATATATCATGATGCAATAAGATATGGGGATACGAAACAATAAAAAAGTGAAATATTACAGCATTATATGATTGTCGCTAATGTAAGGATTTTGCTTCATGGGAATGCACAATAAAGTTTAGGGATGGAAAAGC
The DNA here is from genome assembly GCA_023052935.1 of Piezodorus guildinii. NCBI lineage: Eukaryota > Metazoa > Arthropoda > Insecta > Hemiptera > Pentatomidae > Piezodorus > Piezodorus guildinii. The sequence goes on from CM041295.1 coordinate 62,112,073, forward strand.
TGCGCAAGCTTGAGTGTATGAGCTGCATACGAAATAGGTCGGTGGCAACACACCTTATATTATTTCAGCCGTTGGGCAATCCTTCTGTGGCTAACCCAGCCTCTATGAAGTGGGTACCCAAAAATTGTGGTGAATAGCTACTAGCAGAATGAATCACTTCTTTGCACAGCCGTAAGGTCTAGAAACAGTATGAATCCCTATATATATTTAGCCCTTTCATGGATTGTAGATCACCTCGGTAAAATCCACAGTATGAAATTGGTTCCTCTTTAAGTGAATCAGAGAGAAGTAATTTATTTTTTCAGCGTACCTAAGAAAGATAAGGACCTACAGATCATTAGTTGAGAAAGGCGTTCTTTGAGAATGTTCCACAGATATACTTAAATCTAATAGATCACTTCTATCAAATGAAAGCGTCTTCAATCCTAAATGTATTTATTTTATTTATTTGTATCCGTAGATTTTTTTTTTTTTTGAATTTGTATCCGTGGAAGGCATCATAGCCTGCACACACTGCAAATTTTATTAACCGTCTGTGCAACGAATTTTTCTTTCCGGAAATAAAAAGTCATTAAATGACGTAAATTTTTTTTTTTCTTTTCCATTTTGAGCGAGCAAAATACCAAAAAAAGATAAGCAATCTCAGTCATGACTGATACATATAAACACCTTAACTAATCCTTCTTTAGAACATGTGAACAATATTGACCAATTAAACGTAATTTTATAAAGATGATTAAATTTAAATAATGAAAACGCTATAAACATATTATATAATTCAACATTTACAAACTTAAATTTTTCAGCTATGAAGTATGCTCGATATACTCTGGATTTCCACCAATACCAGTAGGTAGTGTTAACAATGTTGAGATTTAGGGTTAAAATAAGCTTGAAACCCTTTGAAGCAATGATGGAGGTTGTTCTTGATAATTGAAAGGCTACTACGATCCAACAAAGGACAAACTTATATTGGAAATTGAAAGCTCAGTATGATTCCACCTATTTTTTTAAATCAAAAGTTTCTTTCATACATTTATTAATCAGAATTTTTAAAATAAACAATTCAATACAGTGTTACCAACTCCTTCATTTAATTTTGGTTACTAAAACAGAAGTTATGAGTGACTTTTGATTATATTGTTATTGATTTTGTTTTGTATATATGTATATATTATTATTATTATATAAATTTATTGTATTGTATATATCGTGTGAATGTAGTGTTACGGGCTACGGGGTGTGAGAAATGAACTACTCCAGTTTACTAATTACATATATTTATTAAATACAGAATGTATAAATACAAAGGGATTACTAACCACTATAGTTATAATAATAATTGAATTACTAGCTTAACTACTGACAGTATACATATAAAATGAGGTATTCCCAACAAATAAGCTACTTACGTAAACTTATACAATATGCCAGACTTATTCTAGAACTTACAACTATAAAACATATATAAACTACAGTCTTCTAATTTCCCACCGACCGGTTATCACAGTACTGACACACAGTTTCACTATACTGTCACGAACTGTTCACTGTCACTGTTCACTGATGCTTGTTGAGCCGGATTAAGACTGACTGACCCAGGCGTAGTGGACCGGTATTTGTACCACCACCGAATATTCCAGACATATCAGGTAGAGGCCAGGCCGTTCGTTCTAGACACTTCGAAGACCATCCAGGTCCAGAAGTCTCTAGCCCCATCTGGGCCATTCTAGGCGTAGTATACCTGTCATTGTCTTGACCGTAGCAGTAGTATGAATGTTGTACTTTATCACTACTAAAAATGTCCTAAATTGGACAGATTGTAATATTACTCAATAAAGAATTGTTTAAAAAAAAAACAGAAGTTAAACAGAACCGCAATGGTGATCATTAAATACAAACAACATTAAATGCTAAAATATATAAATATTACTTCTTAAAGCAAAGTAGCGTATCTAAATGAATTTTTAGTCATTTATCAAAGACTTGAGCAAAAAAGAAAGCTAGCTATTGAAAAATCTGGGGCGGGCAAAACACGACTTTCACTTACCTCGTTAATTAAAATAAAATAATTTTTTAAAAAAATATATTTTTATTGAAATTTACAACTGTATATTATAATAGGGGTACTCACTACGTTTGCTATAGCATGCTATTTGTGCTATTGTGCTAAACCCACCAATTTTATACAGGAAATAACTGTAGAAACTCAAAGGGTTTAGCAAAATAACACAAATAGCATACTATAGCAAACTTAGTGAGTACCCCTAATACAACAAGTAAATATGCTGCTAAAAGATGTACATGAAAAACATGAAGAGGAACTGCCCATTGGCAGCACTCTAGTGGTCAATCTAAACAAGGTTTCGAGGCCATCTTCTCTACAGACACCTTGGTGGAAAATATTAATTTAAGTTAGAGTTGAAAAAACTTTTAACGGAGTAAGTTAACTCTTTATATTCTTAAGTTCTTTTCAAGTTAGAAAAGAATTATATTCAGTTTCGGTAGAAAAATATGGTTTAGGTTAAATAATATTACAATATCAAATTGTTATGTACAATAATCACTTACGTTCATATCCTATCTGTCGATTTACATTACCTTCCAAAACTTTGTATTTTGTATTAAATCTTATTCTAAAATATTTAGGTTTTCTACGATATATTATATATAGGTGTTACTATTATTATATTCTAATAAAAAAATATTTTTGCTTTTTTCTCCTTTAGCTAGTTATCAAATTCGTTCAAATTATATAATTAGCCATCATTTATCAAATGATATAATACTTTTTTGGATTCTATAAAATTAATTGTACTTTAGAAAAAAAAAATTGAAAAAATCGGCTTTTAATCCCAGTTAGACTATTTTAGTAAGAACGAAACCTACAGGGTATTAAAGCCCATTATATATTACATGGAGATAGGGAGTTTAATAAAAATTGTTGCTGTTGTTTAGAAAATCTTAAAAACATTCAAAATACATGGTTTTAAGTAGCTATTCTGGTTTTTGCCGATTTTGATGAAATAGTTGCTATAAAATATCATTCATATACGCTTCTCTGATAAAAAAATTCTTCTGAAGTATCTTTAATTTTGTATATTCATATAAATTAGCCATATCATCTTGTTGTAATTGATTAAAAACTGGTAAATATATAAGTTGAACGAATTCGACATTCAACTAAAGAAGAAAACTGAAAAAACATTATTTTAATGCATTTTTTGTTTTTGAACATAAGAACAGTAATATAGACGTATTATATACCGTTGGAAAGCTAAAGATTTTAGAAAAAATATTACATTTTACACAACATTATAAAAGTTAATAAAAAGTGATGAAAAGCCGATAAAAACTAACTGATTATTGTAGATAATTATATAACGGACCATTTAATACAACACATTTTTCTATCGAAACTCAATGTAATTAATTTTTTTCCACCTCTAGCTGTATTTAAAAATTCTTAAATTCATTTTATCTACGGAGGTGATTGAAAGTCGTATATTGTACGTTCGATTTTTCTATAATTAGGATTCAATTATTTATGTCTTAGTGCTGTTGAAATTACATAAAGTTTTCAAATTTATGCTTCGTAAACACGAATTATGTACTGTCATTCGAACATGTTAACTATGTTACAAGCCATTATCAAGTTTTCCTCACCTTTTAAAGGTCATTGATCTTGTAAAACAATTGATAGTCTTACAATTTGCTGTGATGGCAAAGGGTAGGCTAAGATGCTTTACCGTCAATATAAACTTGCTTAGTTTATAATAACAACCTACTTCAAACTACTTCCATCGCCTGAAACACCCTTCAAAGGGTAGCCAACCGCTCAACCTTCCACGCAAATTATTTCAGTTAATAATAATATTTGATTACCTGTAATATAAGAATTACGTAATTGAAGAAAATATTTAGTCATTTAATTCGAATTAATGCCAATTAAAGATTAAGTATTTTTACTTTTATTTACCTATACATGAAATATATTTACAGTGAGTGTCAAAAATATTCGGAATTCGTATTTCTTTTCATTTAATAAGTATATTTCTCAACTATGAATCTATATAATTCTTTTTCACTCATAAATCTTTAAAAGAGACTCACATAAAGGAAAATCACTTACCAGATAACCGAAAAGTTTATTTTCTATAAAAATATCGGATTAATAATGTAAAATTACAAGATCATTCAGTATCAAAAGTTATCGGAAATCGTAATATCCTGATGTTTAAATGGATTCAAATGTTCATATTATCACTGATCATCGACATAAATTTATGTTATAAACAATGCTTCTTCCTCACCTAACATATACCCAACCTTAAAAAGATTTTTTTTTTTAAAATAAGACCCTAAAATAAAAACGCAACGATCGAACAAACACCTCGGATAATTTTTAAAATAGGAATAGTTAAAATGTTGAAAAAAATTGATGGAAATGGCTTTGTGTATTGTAGTGTAGATAATATAATAATCAAATATAAAAGCAAAAAAGTGAGCGTCCAAAAATATTGAATGTTAAAACTGAATAACTGATTATTCATCAACTAAGAAAACAAAAACTCAAATGAGTAAACCTTATATGTTTTGGAGGAAACCAAATAAAGAATTTAGTATGGCATAGTAAAACACCTTGAGCTGTCAGTGATAGGTCTGTTTTTTTCTTGAAAAAATTGGATTCATAGTCAAAATTATTGATTGGTTTGTGTATTTTTTATGTATGAAAAGCCAGCATCAAAAGTAGAAAAAAAATGACAAATAAATTAATTTTTTAACATACTCGTGACCATCAAAAAGTCCTCGAAATCCCTCTTCCATTATTTCTGTCAAATTTAATCAACTATTTGTAAGTCTTATATATGTTCTAAACAATTCTTCTCGCTCATGTCACATATACCCAACCTTAGAAAGAACGATCGAACAACCACTTCGAAAATTTTTTAAAAAAGGAATAGTTAAAATGAAAAAAAAAATCGATGGGATATGTGTATGGCTATTATAGTGTAGATAATATAATAATAAGATATAAAAGCAAAAATATAGAACGTTAAAACTGAAAGACTGATAATTCATCAACTAAGAAAACAATACCTCAAATGAGTAAACCTTAGCTTATTTTTTTATTTTTCAGAACTTCTGGGTACACAATAAGTGTTTCAACTGTTCGCCGCGTTCTAAAAAATAACACGAAAAGAAAAAACAGGGTAGAAGAAGTACGGGAAACGTCTTTCAGTAGGCAAGGCAATAAGATAATAACATTTTTTAAAAGAGAAGGTTGGTGAATTAATATGTTTACAGATGATTCCCATGCTAAAATTATGGTTTGGAGGGAACCAAATAAAGAATTTAGTATGTCATAGTAAAAAATCTGGAGCTGTCAGTGATATTATATTAAAAACCTAATAAATTTTACATCGATACAGCGAGTTTAATCTAAGTCGTTAGAGCCGTTTTTGAGAAAATCGTAAAAACGTCCAAAATGCATTATATAAAGTGCGTCTTCTTGTTATCTAATTTTGATGAAAAACTTGCTATAATATCTCGGGTGTATAGTTGACTTAAATATGAAATTTCAGTTTCATAGGGATTTTCGTTTTCGCGCTGGACTTGCCACACGCACGGAGAAGCATACACATTAGGGCTTTTTTGCGGGACTTAGTCATTAGGATTCAGAGGACCCTAAAACATGTATTTGAGTTGAAAACTAGAATTAGAAAATGTTCACGTTCGCATTCTTTCCCTTAGTGTATATTACATATATAGATTAGTGAAAGTAAAATTAATTTATTAACTATGTAATATATATATATATATAATATATATATAATAAGAGTCCGCGAAATTTTTTGTTGGGGCTACTGTCCTAAACAATCTAAAGGACAAAATTGACTATTGATTGCAATTGAAAGGGAAAAAAAGATTATACAATACGTGAAACTTCATTCATGTCGGGATTTCCACCCCCTACCACTTCAGCTAAAGGGTTAAGAATAAAAGGGGAAATTTAATTGGCTATGAGGTGAGAGGTGGGCTGCCAATCATGAGCTTTCGTTGTTTGTCCGCACTAGGGTAGCAATCACCGGGACCAATCCCTTCCGCCTAGTCGTGGAATGTCACTCAATAAACCTCCTCCCATTGGATTCCTTCGCCCACAGCGGCACATCAAAGGAGCCCCCTTTTTCAGGAAACAGTAAAAAATACCCGTTCACAAGAACCCTTTGTCTATTTAAATCCCCTAATTCCTATTCGACTTGTCGGTGTTTTTTGACGTAAACCATGCACAGGAAATGACAAAAATCGAATATATAAATTCTCGTGTCACAATGTTAGTTATCATACTCCTCCGAAACGGCTTGACCGATTCTTATGGAATTTTATATGCATATTCAATAGGGCTGAGAATCGGCTACTATCTATTTTTCATACCCAAAAGTGATAAGGGTTGTCCACCCCTAACATTATTCCTTGATTTTTTGGACAATTTTTTTTTTTATAATGTTGCATTAAAATATACACACGAGCCTAAATTTTCAACCTTCTATCACCTACCCCTATTGTATAATAGTCATTTAATAATTTATTACTTTTTCATCCCTCTCAACAGCTGATCAATTATCACTTGGAAAGTTATCCCGACCAGAGGTCTACCGGTGTCACTTCTCAGCCAGCTAACACCACCTAGTATGGATGGCACCGAAGCCAGTCTCCTCTTTCTCACTGACAATAAGCCTTCTCTCACTCCCTCCACAGTTTACGGCAATTATTATTGTTTATACATCAAGCTTAGTAGTAACCTTTACAATTATCATTTTACTATCTTAGTGTAGCTCATGTTTTCCACAAGGGCAATTATACGTGGCATGCTCTCGAGTGGGTAAACCATCCAGTTTGTTTGTGTTAGCTAAAGATGGGCTAACAAAAAATATTGTTCACGCTATAGCATTAAGAAATTGACATTTTTCTCATCATTGTCGTAATTGTTCTTTTGTTTGAATATTTGTTATGATATTATGACGTTGACAACCTGAACACCTTTTATGCAAGTGCTATCGACAGAGTAAATATATAAATCCTTTGGCATCCCCACCCCAAGTTTAGTCGCGCACGAGAACACCTATAAGACGGCCAAAAACTGTTGTTTAAGTTGGTAAAAATGTTTCTTTTCTTTTTTGAATAAATAGATCCCTTTTTCAATTGATGATGAAAAATAATATGATATTTTTGAATAAAGGTTTTTTTTTTTGAAAAATGATATTTAAAAAAAATTATGACGACGCTGCTGAAAAGCGGTGAAATGAAATGATAATTAAGATGGATATGCATGGTAGGTGACATAATTATTAAAAATAATTTATTATGTGTTGTAATTAAATTGTTGAAAATGTATAAATGCAATGAAACTTTAATTGATTACAGAAGCTTGAGAATGGCCCTAGGCTGAAACGTTGCGATGACTGGATTAAATAAATTGTTTTAAAAAAAATATATCCAAGAATTTCTTTTGTAAAACGGCCTAATATTTATCGAAGAAATTGATATTGTTTGTTAGTGTTTCAATCGTTATTAATAATATAAATGATTTTAAGGAATAAATTATAGTAAATAAAAAAAATTAATGTTTGGTGTTTTGTTACTTTTATATTCCCTCATCCTTCACAGCGCTCCATGCCTCTTGCACTCATATACCACATCCTTACACACTTAAAAGAAGTTATTTTTTTTTTCTACATTATAATTTCCTAGGAATAATTCAAATGGCAAAACAACGTGTGCCGGTTCAGCTGATATATCAGTAAATATATAAAAATATTTTAGTTTAGATCCAGATATTTTATTGTTCTCATATTCATTAATTTATCATTAGATAGATAGCTAAATATTCTATTTACAGATTTCCTAGTTTCTTTCCAATATTTACAAAACATAGAATACTAGGATGGATATACCGTCTACCAAGAAGTTGGTCTCCTTATGTTCGTGAAACAAAACAAAACTTATATTTAATAAAAACAAAACTAAAACTTTTTTTGTTAATTTTTTTAAATTTATTTATTCGGGTATATTACAATGCGTCTCAATAGACAATAATAATATTACTACAAGATCACATTAATACAATATAAACAAAAATATTCTTTTCGTCTTTCTGCATTACTTAATACAGATTTTTATTAAGATAACATTTTTTTCTAAAATCTCCAGCTTTCCAACAGTATTATACATGTAAAATAAAGAATTTTATTATTATTTATTTCATATGAGACTATTTCACTAAGAGAGGTCACATCCTAATTATCTCAGTTAAACTTAGTAAAGGACAGTTAAACAATTCTTTATTTTAGGCAAGTTCATTATATATTATGTTTGTAATTTCATTATAATAGTCCAACTAATTGTAATTAATAAAAACTTTATTTTAGCATCGTTTAACTCCTAATTAATTTAACTAGGAAGAAGAATTGCAAATTGGTTCCAATAACCAATATATTGTATATAAGGCAAATACATATATATATATATATATATATATATATATATATATATATATATATATATATATATATATATATGGTTAATAGTGGTATATATTGTTAATATTAGGTGTTAATTGTTAATTTATTATTGACAAAATGGATATCTTACATAGCTTATATATTGCTGTCAGTGAGTCTGGTGTGAAATAAACTTTTGGGAAACAACTATGAACCATTTATTTATCAGAAATATTATCTTATTTCCTTTTAGTAATAACTTCTTTTATACGAATCTCGTTACATTCGCTTGAAAAATTATCTAATTGTTTCCTTGGTGTCAGTATTCCTTGTAATCCAGAATTAATTATTTTGTTATCAGCATAGTAAACTTACAATAACAAAACAACCATTTGTTTACCCAATAATTTTCGAGTACCAGTCTCAGCGGTTACGCCATAGTTGCAATATACAACATAAATTTCCGAATGCGATCTGTGTTGTTTAGAAGTTATAAATAATTACATCATGATGTCGTTCAATCAAGAATTCTTTAGTTTATTTTTTCCCGTTTTCCAGCGTCACCAGTCTTCCCGAGCCGACGGCATTAGACCGTGTAATGATCGTTGCTTCTCATGGAGTCAGTACCCATTCTTCGCTTCACTAATCCGTTCTTCTTCACCAGTAATTTAAATATTTATTACACGTATCGCTGATCAAGCAAACAAGTTATCGTTCGAATTTTCGCTAACAATTAAAATTTTAAATTAAATTATACGTTAACATAAATAGCACAAAAAAATTATGGAAAAGAGAAACCCCATCGGAAGATGATGAAGCAAGAAGAGACGGGTGGAGAAGTCAGAAAAGATGAAGGAGTTTTTGGAAAATAAGAAAAGAGAGCAGCATGATGTTTTGAGTAATCTAAAAGGCGTTATTAAAAAAGAAAAAAGAGAGAGAGGCAAAAAGAAAGAAACAAAGAGAAAAGAAAAAAAAAATAGGGCAATATAATCTTTTATTGCAGCCTTTAACAAAATGGGTTTTTCCAATAACTGTATATAATATCGTTGTCACTATATCCATCTACCTTTTGAAGTATCAGATGTCATAAAAGTATTTCTATAAAAATATTTTATTATATATCAAATATATTATACCACTTATAAAAAAACTTAAGAGTTGAAAAAAGCTTAAAGTTAATTTAAGTAAAATGTTTATTTAGCTTCTTTGGAAAGAAATGATTTAGATTGTTAAATTGTTACCTTTGATAATTAGTAATACGTTTATACCCTATTCGTCACTTTACATTACTTTGTAGCAGCGGTGTCACGTGGCGCCAAAGAGGTTAGGTGAAGTTGGTTTGCCGATGCCGCATTGATTTTCATATACATTTAATTTCTGCATATTTTCAATTTAATTATTCATTATTTGTTTTATTACTATTTTTCTAATCATAAATTCATTTAAAGCGCACTGGAAAAACAACTATTAGCTCCCTTTAGAACGATATAAATTAATTCATAATTGTTATCGATTGATCAAGACATATGCTGTACGTTTTTTTTTTTTTTTTTACTGCAAACATCTGCAAAACAATTCAACCTTTTAGAACTTTGTATATAAGGTAATATTTTTATAGCGGTCATCGCAAATAGTACGAATGCTCCTTTCTGGCCCGTTCTACTAGTTTCTGGAATTCCCTTCCATTAAACATCCGTCATTCCCTCGCTCCTTCCCTTTCTACATTTAAATTCCTTCTTTTCCAGCACCTTTTAACATCCCAAAATGACGCTGCCTGACATATATTTTAAATATGAAATATATTTTTATATAATTTTTTTCCTTTGGCTCAATCTTTACAGTATTTGTTTAGTTTTTTATATCGTTATTTTTGTTACTAGAAGATTTCATTTACTATATTTGTATTTTTTATTTTTGTTTTAATTGTTATATCTTTCATTAATTCTTGGTCTAATATAGATCCTTTATTATTTCAGAGTTAATGTTATTTTAAGAATACTAAGTACTAGTACAATGTTACTAATTATTTTTGCTTTATTTAATTTTTTTTTTATTTTGGATTCTGTTATCAACTCATATATTTCTCATTTTTTTTCTAACATAAATTAGCATGTGAAGATTGTTTTTTTTTTTATTTATTTTGTGTTGTATACAAATTCATCAATTATTGTAAATAGTAGTTAATCATGTTCATCTTGTCTGTTGGCCAGACATATTGTATATTTAAAATGTACAAACCTGTTATTCTAAAGGGACCCAGTCCCAGAATTTTTTTTTAATAATATTGCTTTATTGGGAAATAATACAATCTGCCACTATCTTGGGAAATAAGTATTAGGGCTAAAAGAAGTCATTCATACCATATGTACACAGTAAAAACAAAACAAAACAGACATAACAATATAAAAAAAAAAAAAAAAATAATAATAAAAAAAATAAAATAAAATAAAAAATAAAAGGTAATAATAATAATAATAATGCATAAATAAATAATTAAAAAAAAAAAAAATATATATATATATATATATATATATATATATATATATAAAATAACATAAGATGAAATAAGATAAGGAAATTTAACTAACAAATGAAAATAAAAATAAAATATAAAGTAAATAAAATCTTGGCCACATTCATACCTATATACATTATTTACATACTGCCCCTGGGAACTCAGAATCGAACCCCTACACCCAGAAGTGGATGCAGTGGCACAACACCATGAGTTCCCAGCGCCTCTCATTCAGCCGCGTCACCAGTCTAGCCAGTGGAGACTGAGTGAGGGCGCTAGAGCCACACACTCTCAGGCATGAGTGGAGAAGTTGGCCATTGCCAGCACTCCAGTTGCATTTTTATAGGAGATCTCTCGGCCACTGCCGCCTCAGCCTACGAGGAGGGTTGTAAGGATGGTTGGTACTAGATAGGGATTGTGCCAGAGGATTAGGAAGAAGAGTAAGTTTCTGGTGGAAGGTTGAGAATTTAGATGGGATGAGATCAAGGACATAAGGGATCTTAAGGTCATGATGTAAGGTCTAGTTTGTAACATAATAGGGAGCATTGACTATTGTTCTAAGGACTTTGGACTGAAAGGATTGGATACGTTTGATGTTCGAAAATTTAGTAGTTCCCCATAGTTCAATTCCGTAGGTCCACATTGGTTTGAGAATTGTCTTGTAAATCAATAGTTTGTTTTCAATGGAAAGTTGTGATGTTCTGTTCAGTAGTCTATATAATTGTCCGTATCTTCTGTTGAGCTCTTGTCTTTTAAGTCGAGTATGTGGGTTCCAGGTCAGTCGTTTGTCTAGTAAGAAACCCAGATACCGGACTGTGTCGGAACAGGGAAGTGGTATGGAGTTAAAATGAACTTGTGGACAGGATTTGCGTCGGAGGGTGAAGGTGACATGCTTACTTTTGGATTGATTGACTTTGATACGCCATTTGTCGCACCAATGTTCAATCAAGGAGAGGTGGCTCTGTAGATGGGAAGATGCCAGTTCTGGGTCTGTATGGGTTGATAGAATGGCAGTATCATCGGCAAAAGATGCTAGGAAGGTATTAGGATCTAAAGGTATATCAGCTGTAAATAAAATATAGAGGATAGGACCTAGGACGCTTCCTTGAGGTACGCCGGCCTCGATTGGGTAACAAGTGGAGAACTCTGAACCACAACGGACTCTGAAGGAACGGTTAGCGAGATAGGATCTTAGGATTACATATAAGGATTGGGGTAATTGGGATTTTAGTTTGAAAAGCAAGCCATCGTGCCAGACCCGGTCGAATGCCTGAGCAATGTCCAGAAAGGCACCAGTGCAGTATTGCTTGTTTTCGAGTGCAGAGGATAAATGGTCTACTACTCTTAGACCTTGCTGTACAGTGGAGTGCCCAGAGCGGAATCCGAACTGGTGGGAAGGAATTTCAATTAAATGTAGGATACGCTTAAGTAGGATTTTTTCAAATAATTTTGAAAGGATAGGGAGGAGGCTGATCGGTCTATAGGATGAGGAGTTGTTGGGAGGTTTACCAGGTTTAAGAAAAAGGATAATAATGGAGTGTTTCCACAACAGAGGAAAGTGGGCTGTGCGGAGGATACAATTATACAGGTAAGTAAGGAAAATAATTGCTTTTTCAGGTAGTTGTCGAATGATCTTGGAACTGAGGAGGTCGTGGCCAGGAGATTTATGAGGTTTTAGTTTATTTATAAGGAATTTGACCTCAGAGGGATTAACAGCTTTAGGGGGTAGAGAGAGAGGTATTGGTGAAGAGAGGAATTGTTGTACCCTAGCTGTATGAGTGGAATTGTGGTTGGGATGGAGGGTGAATATGTTGGAGAGGTATTGGGCAAACTCTTCAGCTCTAGTCTCCTCTGATGAAGCCCAGGAACCATCGGCACGTCGGAGAGGATGGGTGATAGTATGGCGATTAAGAACTTTTTTGGTTATTCTCCAGAGAGAATTATCGGTAATGGATAATGAGGAGAGGTAGGAATTGTAGGAATGGGATCTAAATGAATCTAATTTCTGTTTAACTAATTTGGTAAGATAGTTGTAGGATTTCCGATCGTCTGGGTGCCTGGTTCTTTGCCAGAGGATTCTGGAGCGTCGCTTAGTATGGATGAGATCTAGGAGGTCTTGGGGTATTGGATTCTTCTTGTGGTACAGAGGGGAAGGAGAGGGTGATGATGCATTCCAGGCTGCTTGTTGGATCGGGGTAGTGAAGGAATTAACGGCATCATCTAGTTCTTGAGGAGATTTGAGGGATACTCTGAGGTCTATTGCGTCGGTTATGATTTCACGGAAGAGAGTCCAGTTAACTGGGCCTCTTAGGAATGACGGTGGGGGGAGTTTTAGTATAGGTGATAATGAAAGAGTTAGGATAAGAGGGCTGTGATCTGAGGATAGGTCATCGAGCCGGGAGACAGAATGATTTAGCGGTCCTAGGCCTTTGTGGATGAAGAAATCTAGAAGGTCGGGATTACGGTTAGGATCGGTGGGCCAATAAGTGGGAGAGTCGGGAGGGAGGATGTTACTATGGGTGGAATAGAGTGCAGACTGCAGTGTTCGCCCCCGAGAGTTCGTAGTTCTGGCTCCCCACTGCTGGTGTTTAGCATTTAAGTCTGCACCTATGAGGAAATGATGGTCTAGGGAATTGAGGAAGGAATTGAATTGGACTGCGGAGATCGGTATTTTAGGTGGGGAGTAAGCTGCTACCACTGTTAAAGGAAAGTAACTAGTTTGTATTTTTATAGCAGTGGTTTGAAGAAAATCATGAACTGGTAGGGGAAATGGGTGGTGGGAGAGGGAGCTATGGATAATGACCGCAGTGCCAGCATGAGCTGTCCCATCAGGGTGGTCAGTTCTGTATATTTGGTAGTCAGGGATGTTGAATGATCGTTTGTTAGTCAGTCGTGTTTCAGTTATGAGGGCTAGGTCGATATGTTTGTCATGTAGTAGTGTAGTTAGTTCGTTGACGTGGTTTCGAACACCATTCGCATTCCAAAGGAGAATGGAGAAGGACTTTTTCGGTGTCATTTATGGATTTCTAGGTACTTGGATCAGGTTGGATACTAAGTTTGTTAGCAAAGAGATGAGAGGGGTAATAAGAGATTTGAGCTCAGACAGGAATGTATTCATGGTGGCAGTAATATCAGTAGAGGTGGTAGGAGGAGGAATGTAGGAAATTCTGTGTGGGCTGGACTTTTGGGTATCGGTCCTAGGTTGAGTGGCAGGATTATGTGGATGTTGATATTGAGGGTAGGAATCTTGAGGTTGGGGATGAGGTCGAGGCTGTGGTTGGGCCTGAGCTTTTGGTGTCTCATCTTCTTCCAGCATTTGGGCATATGAGACCCCAGAGTTAACGATTCTGGAGGGTTTTCTTAGCGGTCTAGGAGTGAGGTCTTGACGAGGTACTGCCTGCAGTCTTGACTTTAAGAGCTTGTAGGTCTGGCACCCCTTGTAGTTAGCTGGATGCCCTTGGTGACAGAGTGCGCAAATTGCAGGAGTTTGTCTTGTTTTGGTGCATTCCTCAGTCTTATGCTGTCCACCACATCTGACGCACCGGGATATATGATGGCAGTACCGTTTTGTGTGTCCATATGCCTGGCAGTTATGGCACTGAACTATGTCTTTTTTAATATATGGCTTTTCTACTACAACTCTTCTGTAGTAGAGGCGATTGACGGAGTAGATGTTTTCAACCCCGGGGGATCTTTCAAGATCAACAAAAAAGAGAGGTAATGGTATTTTGTTACTTTGTCCGAGTCCCAGAATAAAAATCATTTTCTATCTATCTATCTAGTACTCCATTCCTCTTTCAGTCATAGGTCCCAGCCCCACATACCCACAATACATTCGTTATTTTTTTATTTAATGACAAAAATATTCACTAAAATAATTTATACGGCAGAACAACGTATGCTAAGTCAACTAGTTATTGCTGTTTGTTCTGAACTATTGATAATTTAAGTTTTCTAAGAATCTTGAGAGTAGCATTTTCAATATATATAGCTAGTTCTATTGAGTTAGATTTACTTATTTCGGTCCTCTGGGATTCCACATTTAATATTAATATGCAAAATGAATACCAACACAACAAAAGCCTTTTTTTGTGATATAATTTCTATTCTTCTTAATTTCTAACATAACATATGAACGCTAATATGAAAAGTAATATTGTTATTAACAGCCGACCAATAAAGTAATGTTATTTTCTAAAAATGAGTGGAATAATGATCTTTATGATTATTGAGGGTGTAAGTTTGTCATATACTTTCTCAAGGCAAAAGAAGAATTTGACTAATGAAATAAATTCGTGAAATAAAAAAATATTTATTTGGTAATAGACAAAGAAGGGATCCAATCATGGTTTGAATTTCACAATGAAGATGTGGATTACCTTCCTGAAATCGTAGGAAAATATAATTTAAGTTGGAATATGGAAGCACTTGTGATCATAATACTCAAGAATTTCCCGGAAAATTACATTACATATATATCACTAATGTCATATTTTCCCCATACTGTTGGTATACGAAAAGATTCTAGGTTAGTTTCAAATATTAGCAAAGAATTCTCGAAATGTCTATGATTTTCGTTTCTCTTATTCATAACAAAATGTTGACATTTCATCTTCATGAGGGATTGAAAAAGCTTTTCTTATTGACTTATTTATTTTTTGTAATGTTTGTAAGTAACGGAGGTCTGTTTGATTGCTCTGAATCGGTCATACTTCAGGGAGTCCCATGTCACTTCAATCTTCTAGAGACGTAGTACAAATTTCTTTCGGATATTTCATTATGAGTCCTAAACCCTATCATTAATGATTCAAGAGGGCTACCTAGAAACTACTGTTCGGAAATGTTCACAAAACCTATGATATCATGATTATTTTTCTCCCCTCTAGTCTGGCTTTGTAATTGTTTAGGACTTTTCGATTGTCGAGCTTTAGCGAGGATAGATTAGTTTTCTTCATATGTTGTTCCGGAACATTGGGGATTTAATTTTTGTATAAACTATTTTTTTTAATACATTAAAGCATGAACTAATCATTTTTTTTTTTTTTACTTTCACTTACCGTTTGGCATCTAGAAATGCGTGAGTCTGGCACCTGGGATTGCTTTACAAACTCCACAATTTTCTTCCCCCTACATACTTCCTTATCATCAAGTCCTACCTCACGGACAGATACTTCAAAGTAAATCATAATAATTCCTATTCTTCCATTTTTAGTCAGTTTGCTGGTGTTTCTCAAGGCAGTATCCTAGGACCTGTTCTTTTCACAGTTTATACAGCTGATATCCCATCACATCCTAACACTTTCCTTTCTACCTATGCTGATGACACTTGTGTGTTATCAGTCAATACTGATCCCACTATTTCTTCTCAAACTCTCCAATCCCACATCAGTGACCTCGAAGTATGGTGTCAGAGCTGGAGAATTGCAATAAATGCAGACAAATCCAACCAAATTACCTTTACCCTTCGTTATGAACCTATGACATCCTGCCCTACTGTCTCATTCAATAATACTCCTCTTGTCCCGGTTGAACAGATCCGATATCTAGGACTGCACCTTGACAAACGTCTCACTTGGAACCCTCATACAAGACTAAAGCGACAAGAAACTGCACGACGTTTTCGAATACTTCAACACTTACTAGACAAACGTTCTAATCTTCCACTTCACTACAAAAGACTCATCCACATGACTATCATAAGGCAGATGTGGACTTACGGAGTAGAGCTTTGGGGCTCTACTAAACCATCGAATTATTCCCGTATCCAATCCCTGCAATCCAAAATCCTTCGTAAAATCCTCAATGCTCCTTACTTTGTCACGAATAAACTAATCCTTAAAGACCTTAATGTTCCGTAAGTTGCTGATTTGGCCCGATCTAGATACCATTCCTTTCATGACAAACTCCATTTCCACCCTAATACTCTAGTTACAATCCTGTATACATCTTCAATTCCTGACAATCCTCCAAAGCGCCTGAAAAGGAGATGGCCCGAGACCTTCTAGTTTAGAATATTTATAGATTGCTTCCACTGGGAAGCTTCTCTACATGTGTTTCATGCCTTTTTATATTTCATTCCAATTTACTTGTTGTATCCCTATATACAGTTGTAAATTCAAATAAAAAATAAAAAAAGGAATGCGTGAACTCCCCCCCCCCCGACGTATTACCTATTAATCCGTTCCTACATTACTGATAGAACCTTCCAGGTAAACCATAATGTTTCCTACTCATCAATACTCAAGTACTCAGTCGGTTTATCTCAATGTAGAACCATAGGCCCAATCCTCTACACGTTATATACAGGTGGTAATCCTGTCCATCCTAAGACAGTCTTTATTACTTACGCTGATGACACATGTGTATTATCTGGAAATAATGACCCAACTGTCGCATCACAAACCCTTCATTCTCCTATCGAATCCATTGAGGAATAGTGTCAAAAATGGAAATTAAAGACAATCCCATCAAATTATCCCTTCGTCGCAAGCCTTTACCTGTATCACTGCATCCCTTAGTCGAGTCTAACTCGGAAAAAATCGGTTTTGTAAAACTGAAATTTCATATTTTATAAGCTTACATGTATATGATGTTATAGCAACCTTTCCATTAAAATCTACGAACTAGAAGAGCCACTTCATGATATGCATTTTGCACCTTTTTAATATTTACTCAAAAGCGGCTCTAACGATTTTGATTAAACTCCCTATATCGATGTAAAATTCAATGGGCTTTGATGTGAAGTAGGTTTCATTCTGATTGAAGTAGACTGACAGGGCTTAAATGCCGATATTTTAAATTTTCTTTCTCTAAAGTACCTTTAAGTTTGAAGATTTTAAAACAATAACTATACCATCTTATTCATATTGAAAAAAATAGCTAAATATACAAGTTGAACGAATTTCATATAGAGCAAAACTATTTTGTTAGTAATTTTCTTCCCCCCCCCCCCTTCGAACATAACAATAGTAATATAGGTTTATAATATATCGTTGAAAAGCTAAAGGTGTTGAGAAAAATGTTATATTATATACAAAGTTGTAGAAGGTAATATAAATTGACGAATAGAGCAAACATTTAAATGATTATTGTATATAACAATTTTATATTGTTTTATTATTTAATCTAAAACATTCTTTAAAGTTTATTTAATTATTCTTAAATAATTTTAACAACTTAGGTTAGCAAAAGTCGTGTGTTGCGAGCAACAGATTTTTTCCTCTTCCAGTAGAATGTTTTTAAACATTGCCAAATATCAATCAATGTTTATACCACATGTATAACAACTTGTTTTCTCCAATATATCACAGTGTTTAACAATTATTTCCTCATTTATTTGGAAACTAATTAATTTACGTTATACTACATCAAATCCACTTATTTATACACGCCCATATAATCTTATCATTTGACCCAAGCTAGCAAATCCAATACAATTTACCTCCTGAATATTTATTAGGGTTTCGTTTGCCTAGGCAGCCTCCTAGGAGAAGGAAGATGTCTCGCCAAACTTCAGTTGACCTTAATATTCGATTTTGTTTTTCTTCTGGTAACTATTACCGATTAATAAAAAAAAAATACTCTTGCGCACATCTCATACCTCTGACTTATCTGTCTTTACCTTTAGTAAATTATAAAATTTACAAAAAAAAAAAAAAAAAAATAATTAAACAATAAAATAGTAGTACCTATTATATATCACATTTTATTAAGTTTATGCGTTTTTTGTCACCCCGTTACACTCACAACAATAACAAAAAAAATATTAATAAAAATCTGGGGCGGGCAATACAAGACTTTCACTTACTTCGACTGTTAAAATCAATTTAAAAACTATAATACGTGTATATATACTTCCATTTGAAAAATATTTTAAGATGATTTTAATAAAACGTGTGTTCATTTTCGTCGGAAACATATGATTTAGGTTAAATAGTATAACTATATTAAATTGTTAATCAGTAATAAGTTTATTCCCTATTCGCCTCTTTATATTACCTTTTACAAATTTGAGTATCAGATAATATTTTTTCTAAAATCTTTCCGTTTCTAACGTTATAATATACGTTTATATTACTGTTATATTCGTCCAACTTGTATATTCAACCGTCCTTAATCAATGTCATTAGGTTGATATGGTTAATCTTTTGAAATGTAAAAATTTAAAGGTATTTCATAAGAATATAATTTAAAATATCGGCATTTAAGCCCTGTCAGACTTTTTCAATCAGAACGAAACCTACATGATATTAAAGCGCACTAAATTTTACATAAATATAACGAGTTTAATAAAATTCGCTGGAACGGTTTTTGAGAGCATCGTAAAAAGGTGTAAAATGCATGTTACAAAGTGGCTCTTCTAGTTATCTGATTCTGATGAAAAATTTGCTGTAACATCCCAGGAATAGACGCTCTTAAAATAGTAATTTTCAGATTTATACAAATTAACGTTTCCTCGCTAGACTTACCACACACACAGACCTTTTTGCGGGACTTGGTTATTTGGACTTAAGGGACCCTAAAAAAGTTTTCCCGTTAAAAACTGGAATGAGAATATTTCCAGATCGCAATACTTTCCCTTACTATATATTTATATATATGTAAGTGAATATATATAGGTAAGTGAATGTAAAAATATATAAATAAGTTGGAAATCCTTTTTATATATAGAAAGGTCCATTATCTGCTCTCACAATGCGACGAGATATTTTATTTATTTTTAATATTTATTGAGATATATTACAATTCCTTTCAAAATTAACAATAGTAATTGACACCACATTCATATAATATATACAGAAAATAATGATAAAGTCAAATGCATAAAAATTCATATGTATATATTGTTATTCATATGTGTTCATATAAAAAATTCACACACACACACACACACACACACACAAAATACATAATATATATATATATATATATATATATATATATATATATATATATATAAATAAATCAACATCATACACACAAACATAACTATATACTAGATTTACAATCTGCTATCAGATGCTATCAGATTGGGCTCTTCCCTCCACTTAGGGAAAAGCGGAATCCAAGAGATCCTAGCGCCTCTCAGGCGCTTCACTAGTGTGAGCTAGTGGAGGCTGAGTTAGGGCGCAATAGCCACAAACATACAGTACATGAGTGGAGGATCTCAACATTGCTAGAACTTCAGTACAAATGCTTAAAATTATTCATATGTTTTTATCATTACCATATATTTAATGATTTTTTAAATTATAAACGAATCATTCAAAGTTAAATATTTACTTTGTAAATAATTTCGGCTTATTTATTCAGATATATTTTATTATAATATTGGTAATGAAGGTTTAATTTAAAAAAAAATACATAATTTGTTTTTTAATAGTAAACATCAATTAGTCAAAATTTAAACCGAAGGTTGGGATGGTTACTTAGTAAATATTATGGGTATATAAGTGTGGGCGAGATTTATATTGATTAGGTTATTTTTCTTGAATGAAGGAATAACAATTCCTTCATTCGACTAAAATTCACCACCAGGCTCGATGTGATCCAGGCGAGTGATTGGCGTTGAAATGCCGAGTCCCATCTCCCACAATCGATAAAAATTGTAATTTGAATAAATAAGTTTCCGAATTACTTGCTTATCTGATTTCTTGACGTTTTCCCGATATATTTCTTGGAGTTCATCCACTGCCTTAGGATTGACTGACAAGCTTTCAACTTGAAGATTTTTATGCGCTTTAAAATTATCCAAGTCCCAGGTCAAAGAGGGTTTTTTAAGAAACTGGTTTTAGATTCTAATTGTGATCTTTTCTTTTATTTAAAATGTACGTTATTTATACAATTCCAGTTATATCATCATATTTTTTATTTGAAATATACTCAGTTACACAGAACGATATCAATTTCATTACATTAAATTGAATACCATATTTTTTAGAGCACTTTAAATTTTATTTGCACAATTCTATTAAAATAATGTTTTCGTTAGAAGTGACGTATATATTGGATTTTAAAATTTGTTCGTTGCGTTTTTTTTTAATATTTCAATTTATTCATTATTACTTGGTCAATAATGTTTACATATTCTTAAAAAAGAAGTATTAGTTAAGGAGCTTTTATGCGTTTGTTACAACCGAGATTCCTGATCCTTACGTTGTATTTTGCTTGCTCAAAATGGAAGAGAAAAAAAATTAATTTTCGCCATTAATTGGTTTTTATTTCCAGGAAGGAAAATCCGCTGCACAGGTGGTTAGCCAAATTTGTAGTCTGTGCGGCGATGACGGCTTAGGAGAAAGCACTGTCCGTAAGTGGTTTGCTCGGTTCAGAACCGGAAAATATGACTTGGAATACGGATTGCGCTCGGGCCGTCCTGAAAAGTTCAGAAAAGACGGAATTGAAAATTACCTGAAAGATGGCAACATGTAATGGATCAAAATGGGTTCTATATAGTAGATTAAAATATTTACAAGAATCTGATGTTTTTATTGAAATCACTAGTAACAAACGGTACGAACTTATTTCACAACTCAATAAATAATTTCTTTGATTAGTTCAACTTGAGGAAGCATTTACATATTTTATGAAGGATTAATTTCTTCCATCATATCTTTATTCATATATCCAACTATACAACTCGTCACTGTTCTTCGACGTTTCGGAGTTTGTCTCCATTTTCAAGATATTTTATGTTGATCGAAAATAAAATAGATTAACTTTTGGACCAACATACCAACGTCGAAGAATAGTGACGAGTTGATGATATGATGGAAGAAATTAATGCATAATCAAATATGTATCAATAAATAATGTTTTCAAATTATATTTTATAATAAGGTCTCCATCTTGACAAGCGCCTTACTTGGAATCCTCACACAAGACTGAAACGACAAGAAACTGCTCGATATCGATTACTACAACACTTACTAGACAAACGTTCAAAACTTCCAGTACATTACAATAGACTCATCTACATCACAATTATCAGACCTATTTGGACATATGGAATCGAGCTTTGGGGCTCTACGAAACCATCTAATTCCTCCCGCATCCAGTCCTTACAATCCAAAATCCTTCGCAAAATCCTGAATGCTCCTTATTTTGTCACAGATCAACTCCTCCATAATGACCTAAACATCCCATTTGTTGCAGACATAGCCCGTGATAGATACTCCTCATTCCATTCTAAACTCCCTGCCCATAAAAACTCACTTGTCCGTAATTTATCTTCCTCAGATATCCCTGATAACCCTCCAAGGCGATTGAAAAGAAGGTGGCCTCGGGACCTACTGTATTAAAATAGTTAGTGAAGTGCTACCACTGGGTGGTTCTTTCTCAAGACATTTTCATGACTGTTTATATTCATTCTACATATTTACTTATTGTATTCTTTAGTACAGTTGTAAATTCCTATAAATAAATAAAAAAAAAATAAAATTTTTTAAAAATAATTTTATGACATGCTGAGGAAATTGTATTGCCATGATTACAGATTCAAATGAGTATGAGCACTGTGGTCACATCGGAATGCTGCCCACAATTATTCATTCGAGGGATAACTTTTGATATCAATGACAATTAGGATCGATTATTTTTATTAATTTAGAAAAAATTTAAATAAATATATACCCAATATAACAAATAAAATGTGTCCCCATTAAAAACACCCATTGTCATAATCATAACACTTTTTTATAGTGTTGAATATTTCCTTAATAATTGTATTTCGCCCTGCCGTGGGTTTTAAAAGTAGACATGCCTCCAATGGGGACAATAAAAAACACAGTTACTTCTAAAGCTCATCAACAGGAATGGAATAAACAAGAAAATTTGAATAGTCATGAATAAATTAAATAAAATGGCGTAATATCTTACAGCTAGCGGTGTGATTTTGTTTTAAACCGTTCCCGCAAATGAATAGCGCGCATTAAAGGAAGAAGATTCGTATATTTATTTTGAAATGAAGTCATATTTTTAAATTACGGGAAGTAAAGGAAAAATAAAAGCCTTTTATAGTTACCGTTTCGTAACTTTGTTCCAAAAGCCCCCCCCCCCCCTCTCGACACCCCCCGCTATTTCTCTTGTTTTAAATGCCACGGCTGTTAGTCTTTTAAAGTTAAAAGTTATACTCAATTTTCAGCTGAGTTATTTCCTAGTACTGATTAATAAAACGAAATAATTCTTTATATAAAAATATATAGAAATATATATATAAAAAGAAAGATATTTTCAGGGTCTGGATTCACTATAATCTTCATATTACGAAACATTTGTATTCTTCTCTATAAATTATACATTTTAATCATTTACTCTAAACATATGTTTAACTTAACTTAAAATTCATCCTGAGGCAGTTAACTGTACACAAACGCACATAAATTCCATCCAAACATACATTTCCATACTCAAACAGAACTATAGATTCCGTGAATCGTCACCTTTAAAAACCCGTCAGCTACTTGTTTCCTCTGTTATCTTCCTCAACTTAGACTAAGGTTGCCTGATGTATGGGGGACTAACCGATGAACTGGAAATAAAATTAAAACGTCTTATGAACTACTTTATAAGATTTATTTTCGTAGCCCGTAGACGTGGCCATATTTCTGGCTATTATACTAATTTAAAATGCCTTTATCCTTCTGTTCGACGACAATATTTCAATGGTTCTTACCTATTCCAAACTTAAAAATAGAAAACCTTCGTTCATAACTGAGCTTCTCAACCTCCGCTCTAATATCCATTCGTTTAATACTAGAACCCAAATCAAGAAATATTTATAACATATTACATAAAACTGCATCCTTTCAAAAATCGTTCCTCGTTCGTTCCCCGTCCTTCTGGAATTCGCCGCCTATCTCTATCCGTAAAGCCACCTCCCTTTCTGCCTTCTAACATCAACTCTTCCAATACCTACTCGTATCTCAATCTTCTGTTCCATTTTAAAATACAGTATAAATATACGTGTGTATAAATTAGCAAAGATTTATAGATATATTGAATAGTTGATATTTTATTTTTTAATTTAACCAAACCTTAAAGATTTCTTTTTGTTCATTGTCGTTATTCTAAGGGGACTTCTTGATCCCATAATATTTTTTATTTATTTTATTAATGTCATTACAGTCGTGGTCATAAAAATAGCATCACTTATACTTTAATTTTTTATGGTAATGAATTTGATCTAATCGAATATTTTTGTTTTTCTCTACTTATTTATAGCTTAATGAAATAAAGACATTTAAAAAATAACTTTTTTTAGTTCGTTATACCCTTATGGCGGAAGCCGAAATAAGGAGGATTACTTAAAAAAAAAAAAGAAGAAAAAAAGTTTGTTATTTAACTACTACTAAAAATACTATTGGCTTGTATTTTTAACTACTACCAAAATAATTACTCAATTATGTCTAATTTTAAGCATCTTGCTATCAGAAACAATTAACATTGTGAGATTACGTCAAGTGGTACAATTTTTTATTTAATTAGGACAACGAAAACAGCGGTGACGCAAATCAAAAGTGGTCATAGTTTTGGAAATCAATATTATAGTTCATTTTACGAGAGAACTTAAACTTCTATATTTTTTCGTTGATTTTATGTGCTTTTCTTTAATTTTAAATATATACTATTATTTTATTGTGTAATCAGCATTTTTAACAACATGCCGTTATGTTTAATATTCGAAACATTTTCTTAATTGAGTGATGCAATTTCTGTGTCCACGACTGTACTTTATATATATATAAATACAGGGAGTCTCCTAAATTTCTCATTATATTGTGAGAGCAGTTACTAGACCTTAATTGGAACAAACAAGCTCATATGACCCAAGGTCTGATTTTTAACGTTTGTGGCGCGGTTATACTGCACACATTTTGGTGGCTGAAGTGGTAGCGGATTCCTAAAATTAAATAGAACCGGCTATCGCTTCAGCCCCTAAACGCGCCCTTAGGGAGGAAAATCAAAATTTGAGGTTCTTGCTGACTACGGACAACCCAATGCAATCCCATGATCAAGTTTTCCTATAATTTCTATTTTTATATTATTTATGAAAGATGCTTCGGATGTGGGTCATAACATAATAGAATATAGTAAAAAACTATATCCAACGTTTGGATCCAAGTGACGGGTCTTCATCGCAAAAAAAAACAAAAAACAATATACAGTGTAGCTGTTTTGTTATACCAGAAAAGAATATTTGAATAAAAAAAATGAGTAAAATTGAAAACAATAGAACAGGAGTAATAAAAAGTAATAATATATCAACATAACTAAATAGAAAAGTGAAAAGAAATATAATTAACAAAACTGTGTAAGATAACATAAAGTGAAGCAAAAACAAAATGCCAAACGGAATAAAAAATATGAAAAAATTATAGTAGTATGGAAAATGAAATGTAAATATAGAATAGAATAGAAAATATTTTTTATCGACTAGAAAATAATTTTTATTCTGGTACAGGGTCCCTTAAGAATAACAGGTTTGGACAAGTGAAATATACATGTCTGGCCAACAGACAAATGGAATATGATAAAAAAATATTCACAATCATGGATCAATATATATACAATACAAACAAAAAATGAATACATAAAATTAATTTTCAGAAAATAATTGTGTTAGAAAAAATGAAAAATAAACAAATTTGCAACAGATTTTAAATATAAAATAAGAAGAAAAAAATAAACAATAACTTTATTTTATACTTAGCCTTCTAAGAGTAAAGTTAGCTTTGACATTAAAAAATCAATATCCGACAAAGAATTTATGAAAAATAGACCAATTCGACATAAATAAAAATAATATACTAAAATGAAATGAGTTCTTCTAGTGACAATATAAAAAAAAAAAATAAATAAAAAAATACTGTAACGATTGGACAAAAAGAAGTTTTCTAGATAGTGAAGTTGAAGTATCATAAATAAATAATTGTAAAAAAAAAGTATTGAATGCGATCTAACTAACACTATTTAATTGTCAGGCAGCGCCATTTTGGAAAGCTAGAAGATACTTGAAAAGAAGGTATTTGAATGTGGAGAGGGGCGGAGCATGACGGATGTTTTATGTTAGGGAATTCCAGTGGAACGAGCCAAAAAGGAACATTCACATTTTTTTGTTCCGTGTGTAGGGATATAAAGGTTGGATAGACGGGATCTCTTCTCTAGTGGATGAATCAAGGGTTTGAACTGCAGCAGATTGTAGATATAGGGAGGGTGTTGGGACTTGATGGTTTGAAAGATCCAAGGAAATATTGCCTACGGGTGTGTTAACACTGTTAATAAATCAGTGGGAGGAAAGGTTAGGTAAATCCGAAAGTCATCGGCATATAGGTGGTAGGGGCAGTGTTGGATTGTACTAGGAAGTTCATTTATCTAGGCAGTATAAAGGAGAATATCAATTTAACAAGAAACATGAACATTAAAAGGTCTAATAGGACAATATGTAATAATGTATTATTATTTTATTTTATTTACTAGCATTTTAGTTTATTTATAATTTTTATAAATATAAAATGTTTCCATTTAAACTCCATATAATTCTTAATTGCTTTCTAAAGCAGGATTAAGTGAGAATCGTGTGTTGTGCGCACCAGATTTTTTTTGTTTTGTTGTAATTTTTGCTTAAATTAAATAAATGAATAAATCCCAAGATTTAATGATGTTATAGAGAAAATAAAACAGAATTCCACAAATTATATAAGTTTATTGGTGGAAAACGACTCAATTCCCGGTGTTTCCCTTTAAAGACGGTGTGAGTGTGTTTGGTTCGGAAATGTTTAGGGCTCGATAGGCCGTGAAGATCGTAGGGCTTCCCTCAAGGTAGACTTAGCCCTCTCTTATACAACATCATCATCCTTACCTATTCTTTGCCCAGCCCCCGAGCCTTTCTCTCCTTACATATTCTACCTCTTCTTCCTTCACCACCCTCTTTTACAATATGTTTTTCAATCATACTTTCTTATTTTAGAATAGTCGTAATAGAGAGAGAATATAGTGCTTGACTCCCTGGGAATTATACACCATCACGTTTACTCATAGCGAGTAAAGCAGAGATCGCTGGAAGGGCATGGGTGTGTGTATTTTTATTTAACTTTTAATCTTTTAACATTTTATTTTGTTAGTATTATTTTATCTTATTTTATTATTTTTATTGTATATGGTACTGATTTTATGTTGAAGCGGAGTTTCATATGGTTGTTGTAGATTTGTAGTTTCATATGGTTCATTTGTCATGTTGTGAAGATTATTATGATTCTTGTTAATATATAATTTTTTTTATTTTTTATATTTAAATATATATTTGAATCAATATGAGTGATATAATCAATATGAGCAAGAAAAGGAAAAAAAAAAAAGAATAAAATGAGAAAAATAATTTAAGGAAAAAAATGTTAAAAGAAAGAAAATAATAAAAAAAAAACTGTTAAATGAATAAAATAATAAAATAATCTTTTTTTTTTTTTGTGTGTGTATCGCATGATATGGTTTTTATATTAAAAATTGTCCATTAAGGAAAATATAGTATGCTGTGTAAATAGCGACCCAACTAAGTTGGGCAACATCGCTTGTTCTTGTTCAATAAAGTGTATCTCTCCCTACTGACTCGCGATTTGAATGTGGTGTAGTTTATTTTTTAAATTGGTGATCTTCTTCGAGGCATAATTGAGACGTTGATGTCCAAAAGGTGCTAAAGGACATTTTTTTCGATAATTTTAACATATTTGTAAACTAATGGTTTAGTTTTATTTAAATCCTTCATCAGATTTTATCTAAAAAACGTATGTGAAAATTGCGTTTCATTCCAATAGGTACTAAATCCACGTTTCATTTCATTCCAAATGGTACTACAAAAATTTTCCTTCCAAAAGGTACTATATCCTCTGTAAAAAGATATAACCTTTCCTTTCATTTCCTTCCAAAAGGTACTATATTTCCTATTGCCCAGCAGAAGTAACTAACCCCGTAAGATATCACCATTAATTTATTGTTTTCTTTATTTTGTGCATTTTATTGGTTCATTTAGTGCGTCTTGAATCACTACTATTATTCTGTTTAATAGTTTTAACCTAATAATCAGTTTTTAGGCTGTTTTAAACAACTTAATTTCCTTAAATTAGGTTTTTTCATAGCATTCCTTGTTGCAGCCAAATCAATTTGATATAAAAATCTTAAGAAACTCACATTTTAATAGAATAATGGTATTTTATCCAGCAAATGGTTGGAATTAGAAATCCCTGACCTTCACTGAACAAAAATTCCCTAACAAAAATAATTCCCTGAACAAACATTTACCTAAAAAAATATTTTTTCTATAATTAAAATATTTGGTACTTTCTCTTATTTTTTTATATTTTTACATGAATAATTTTTATAACTATTCGAGGTATTTTTTGCCTCATCTTCAGATTAACAAATTAAAATTACAAAACAATTCAACAGAATCATATCTACATCAAAAACAAATAATATTTAAAATTTGTAATTCAATAGTTATCATATCATATTCTAAAATTTGTTTCTAAAATATAAAAAAAAAAATATTTGTGTAAAAATATAATAAAAAAAAGAGAAAGTTATAAATATTTTATGAATAATAAATATACTGTTCAATGTAGTGATATTGAAATATTTTTCTCTTTTCTCCTTTAGTTAGATATGAAATTTGTCGAACTTGTATATTTAACCAATTTTTTTAATAACAATTAAGATATGGTTTATTTTTTTTTTACTATTTTTTTTTTTTATTGATTGACTAAAATAAAGCTACATTACCGAAAGAATATTCAATAATTCAGCATTTAATCCCGGCCAGACTATTCATTCAGAATGAAACTTACATGATATCAAAGCCCATTAAATTGTGTATTGATATAGCGAATTTGATCAAGATCGTTATAGCTGTTTTGGGGGAAAATCGTAAAACAATGGCAAAATCCATGAAAAATCTAGTCTAATTTTCTCATTTTTATCTCTCTCAAGTACTTTCATATAATACATTGTCCTAGTAGAATCCCTGATTTATTTTTACTATCGCTTATGAAATTTATCGTAAGATAATGCGTTGTGTGAAATTTTGAATCAAAGTTAGTAAAAATAAATTACGATTTAAGGCCCTTGAGTACAAATAACCTTGACCACAGACTCGCAATATCGAAAAATAAATATTTCATTAGAATCTCGGAATTATTTTTTCTCCTAACTTTTTTTTTAATATATTTTTTTATTGAAATTTACAACTGTACAAAAAATACATCAAGTAAATATGCTGTAATGTTATAACACATGGAATGAACATGAAGAGAAACTGCCCATTGGCAGCACTCTTTGGTAGTGAGTCTAAACAAGAAGGTCTCGAGGCCATCTTCTTTTCAGACGCCTCGGAGGATTATCAGGAATGGAAGAGGAAGCAAGGATTGAAACTAATGGATTAGAGTGGGAGTGGAGTTTTTCATGGAAGGTGTGATACCTGGTACGGGCGAAATCAGCAACATATGGAACATTAAGATCATTGTGGATGATTTTATTCGTGACAAAGTAAGGAGCGTTAAGGATTTTGCGAAGGATTTTGGGTTGTAAGGATTGGATACGGGAAGAGTTTGATGGTTTAGTAGAGCCCCAAAGCTCTACTCCGTAAGTCCAGATAGGCCTTATGATGGTCATGTAAAGGAGTCTTTTGTAGTTAAGTGAAAGGTTAGAGCGTCTGTCTAGTAAGTGTTGGAGTAGCCGAAATCTTCGTCCAGTTTCTTGTCTCTTCAGTCTTGTATGCGGATTCCATGTAAGTCGTTTGTCAAGCAGGAGTCCTAAATATCGGATCTGTTCAAGGAATATCATTAAAGGACATTGTAGGGCAGGATGTCATAGGTTTTCGACGAAGGGTAAAGGTAATTTGTTGGGATTTATTGGAATTGATTTTAATTCTCCAATTCTGACACCATACCTCAAGGTCTCTGATGTGGGATTGGAGAGTTTGAGAGGCTATTGTAGGATCGTTATTAACCGATAACACGCAAGTGTCATCGGCATAGGTAGAAAGGAAAGTGTTAGGATGGGTTGGGATATCAGCTGTATATACTGTGTAAAGAATGGGTCCTAGGATACTGCCTTGAGGAACCCCAGCAGACTGGGTGAAGAGAGATGAATAGGAACTATTGTGGTTTATTTTTAAGGATCTTTCGGAGAGGTAGGATTGGATGATTAGGAAGTATGTAGGTGGAAGGAATTTACGGAGTTTGTACAACAGTCCCGGGTGCCAGACTCGGTCAAAGGCCTGTTCAACGTCGAGAAAGGCTCCAGTGCAGTACAATCCGCGCTCCAATGCAGAAGAGACAACATCCTCCACACGGTGACATTGCTGGATAGTGGAGTCGGAAGTTCGGAATCCGAACTGGTGGTCTGGAATTATGTGATATGATTCTAGGATAGGGTATAGTCGTTTAAGGAGGAGCCGTTCTAGGATTTTACCCATGATGGGTAGACGAGATATAGGACGGTAGGAAGAAGGGAACTCCAGTGCTCTCCTAACTTTTAAAATTGATTTTTATATGTAAATTAAGTGAAAGAATGATGCTGGAAGATATTACATAGAATTAAGCCTTTCCTATATTGATATTTTATGAAAATAAAAACGAATACAGCATTATCACTAATTAATTTATTTATTTACTAATTAATTGGTTATGTTATTATTAGTTAAATTATCGAAATAAGTTAGCGTTTAGATTTTAGCAGGGGGGATCTTTCGTGGAAATGAATAAATTCTATACGTGTACGCGTGAGTATGATTAAATTAAGCAAAATAAAAAACCGGCGTATATTGATTCAATAAGAAAAGATATTTTGAAATATCCCATTTGTTTTGTTTCATTTTATGAAATATTGTTGTTGAAGATCAAATAGTCTAAAACATTTATTCTAGAATATATTTTTACTAGAATTCAATAAATATATAGATTTTTTTTTATTATTATTTTTTTTTTTTTATAAAAGTGGCCATAAATCATTTTTAAATTATAGACATCCGTCGTAAACCTATGACATCCTGCCCTACAGTATCCTTTAATAACATTCCGCTCGTTCCAGTTGAACAGATCCGCTACCTAGGGCTTCTACTTGACAAACGTTTAACATGGAATCCGCACACTAGACTGAAACGACAAGAAACTGCTCGTCGCTTTCGATTACTTCAACACTTACTTGACAAACGCTCAAAACTTCCACTTAACTACAAAAGACTCCTCTACATGACTATCATTAGGCCTATATGGACTTACGGAGTTGAGCTTTGGGGCTCTACTAAACCTTCAAATTCTTCCCGGATCCAATCCTTACAATCCAAAATCCTTCGTAAAATCCTCAATGCTCCTTACTTTGTCACAAATAAGCTCATCCATAAAGACCTAAATATTCCATTTGTTGCTGATCTAGCCCGAACCAGATATCGCTCCTTCCATAACAAACTCTTCTCCCACTCTAACCCCCTAGTTTCAATCCTTGCTTCCTCTTCCATTCCTGACAATCCTCCGAGGCGTCTGAAAAGAAGATGGCCACGAGACCTTCTAGTTTAGAAAAGTTACCGGAGTGCTGCCATTGGGTAGTTCTTCCTCAAGTCTGTATCACGCTGTTTATCTTTTGTCATCTACACATTTACTTGTTGTATTTTAAAATACAGTTGTAAATTTCAATAAATGATGTTATAAAAAAAAAAAAAAAAAAAAAAAAATTATAGACAGATATTTGAGGGCGTGCATTTAAAAGGCTTGAAAAATATTGCTATTTCAACGCATTCCTATAATTATTATATTTTATAATTTACTATTTAAATTCAGTTTTACTTATTGTATTTATGTTAATACAGTTGTAAAATTCAATAAAATATGAATAAAAAACAAAACAAAAAACTCTTTAAATTATTTTAATTGTTTGTTGGCTGTTTATTCATTTATCGTCACTTTAACTGTGACTAATTGGACGATGCCATAGTGGGAGTCCTAATTAAATATCATTATACAAAATAACACATTACATTTTTACCGAAATATTATGTATTTGAAATTAGTGGTTTAAGTCCACTTTTAAATTAATGATATTTTATATTTGAGGTTTGAAAATGTTAACAAATAATAATAACAGGAGTTTACTTCCTTCCATTCCACTCTGTTTTCTATTGAGGATGTATAGTCGACTGTAGAAACTAGTATAGGTGGAATAACCAGGAGTCAGTCTTTTTCCAAATATTTTTAATTTTCCCGACGTTTCGGCTCAAGCTTGTGAGTCATCATCAGGGTTACAAACATCAGAACAAAAGAGATACATATTAATGTGCTAATGAAAATTTTTTGAATGTAGTGAGAATGATAACATTTAAAATAAAACAGAAAATATACCAACATACTTAAATATTATAGATACAAATAATGATAATATAATAAGCATAAAAACAAAACTTTATTCTTATCATCATCATATTGTTTATCATGTTATCATTATTTGTATCTATAATATTTAAGTATGTTGGTATATTTTCTGTTTTATTTTAAATGTTATCATTGTCACTACATTAAAAAAAAAAAAAAATTCATTATCACATTAAGTGTATCTCTTTCGTTCTGATGTTTGTAGCCCTAATTTTTAGCAGAAACGTCGGCAATTTTTAAAATATTTAGAAAAAGACTGACTCCTGAATATTCCACCTATAATAGTTTCTACAATCGACTATACATCCTTAATACAATCAAATAATTATAATGTTGTATTACCTTTGATATTTACATCTTCTAGCTAGAGGTTTAGCCTCTATTTCATTTCAACAAAATCATTTTTACTTTTAATAATATAAAGTTATAAGTATTCAAATAAAAATAAAGCTTACTACTTAAGAAAAAATATTATTAATCCAATACAATCACCCATAAAGACCTAAATACCCCATTTGTTGAAGACTTGGCCCTATATAGATATACCTCTTTTCATTACAAACTTCCTGCCCACTCAAACCTGCTTATCCGTGACCTCTCCTCCATATCTATTATAGACAATCCACCGAGGCGCTTTAAAAGAAGATGGCCATGAGACCTCCCACCATAAATTAGACATTGAAGTGCTAGTAATGGATAGTTTCTTCACAGGACTATCATGTGTTTTAACCATATATTAATCCCAATTACGTGTTGTATTGAATCAATACAGTTGTAAATTTGTTTAAATAAAATTTAAAAAAAAAATGCGAAAATGCCGATTTCGGTTACTTCAAAACTCACTATACAGACGCTCTAATCTTCCACTTAACTACATAAGGCTCACTTACACGACCATCACAAGGCCTGTCTGAGTTGAGCTTTGTGGCTCTACTTTTTTTTTTTTTTTCAGTGGCGCGACAAGCCGTGTAGGCCCTGGGCCTCGCGGTGTAAACTCCTCCGAGTTTACACTCACGTTTCATGATGCTATTTTTAGTGTAGGGTCATCACTCCCTACGACTAATTTTGTGAGTGGCCACCCTTTGGCTGACGGGTCTCACATACCCGGGGGAGAAGTTGTGAGTGAATCCCCATTTTTTTACATCCTTATAAAAGCCCCGCCGGGACTGGGATTCGAACTCAGAACCTGTAGCTTGAGAGACTAGCGCGCTAGCCACTCAGCTACGGGCTCCCCTTTGTGGCTCTACTAAACAATCAAATTCTGCTCGTTGTGTCATATTATTTGTCCATACAATCCAGAATTCTTAATGCACATTACTTTGTCAGGAATAAAGTAATTAATAATGGCATTAATGTCACAGATTTGTCCCGAACCAGTCACCGATCTTTACATGACAAACTGCATTCCCAGTCTAACACACCAGTTTCAGTCCTTGTTTCCTCTTCAACTCCTAATAAACCTCCGAGACATTTTAAAAGTAGATGGCCTGGAAACTCTCTGATTCAGAATATTTCTTGGAGTGCCAGTGGGTAGTTTCTCTCCTTTCCTTTTTCCTCTTTTGTTATATTCTATTCACATTTACTAAATGTATTTATAAATAAAATTTAATAAATATATTATTTTAAAAATTATATCTGATGATTACAAGAGTGGACGTAGATGAAGAAAAAAAATCATCACCTAAAATCAAACATAAAATTAGAACACCAACATAATAAATATTAACTCAAAATAATTTTTTTTTTTTTTACTAAATTTACACTACTGGACAAAAAAGAGTAAAAGCCACACTTTTTTCAATAATTAAATTATATAATATTAATTCGTATCACAACCATGTTTGTTTACTGAAACCAAATACAATTTTTCATCGGTGCACAAAATTTTTAAAACTGTTTATGGTCGGACAAAAAAGAGAGGTAGTAATATTATTTCAAAAACGTGTTGAGGCTATGATAAAAGACGAAGTGCGAAGATGGAGCGAGTGAGGAGAACTAACTATTGCAATACAGATGTTCAGAGAAGTCTGTGAATCGAGACTTCAACCCGTACTATCAGAAGGAAACTTAACGAGATGGGATATAAATACAAAAATATTGTTAAAAATATCCCTTTATCAAAAATACACCAAGCAAAAAGACTGGAAATGGCTCGAAACTGCTTAGCATCACCGCAGGACACATGGACCAAAACCGTGTTTACAGACGAAAAGAGATTTCGCATAAACGGACCTGATAATGAATATTCCTTTGTCGAGGGCGGTGCAACATGTGTAAACAATCGTCCGAAACTACAAAACCGAGGCGGAGGTGTTAGTAACGTTTACATAGAACTAATTAAAGAAAAGTGTACCCATGACTAAATAGAGTTTTTCTAAGTTAGGATTACTATTTTTTTTTGCCCACTGTCACACGTCCCATATTACAAAAGCTCGTTTTCGGGAAATAATTATTAATGTTTTAGACTGGCCTGCGCGTTCACCGGACTTAAATCCAATTGAAAATTACTGGCAACATCTTTCCAAAGACGTTTACCGCCAAGGAGCTTTTCATAGTGACGACGAACTCTGGAATAAAATTTTAATGTTAGCGAAAAAAATAAAAACTCAAAAACCAGAATTAATACGAAATCTTTGTTTATCAATGAACAGATGATTGTTGCTGGTAGTTGAAAATGATGGAAACACCATAAACTATTATGGTAGATAATTTAATTTATTATTATTAAGTTTTTAACTATCATTTAATAAGTGTGCACTTTTATTTCACCACTTAAATTTAAATTAGAAAAAACATGTATAGGTATATAATGGTATCTTCAAATAAAAATTCAATTATATTTTTAAAAACCCAATATTTATTTATTCTTATTGCCTCAGATTCAGAACATATTTAGTCATAAAACCACAGAAATCAGATGTGCACTTTTTTTTGTCCTATTGTGTAAAGTTTAAAAAAATCAATGACTAGCTGAGCGTTTCATAATAGAAAATGCTAATTAGAAATAAAGAATGCTTCCGAAACAAATGAAATTATGTTGACGTATCCAAAGGGACGGTGAGTTGGGATAATATTTCCGTAACATCTGATTTGAGGGAGACGAGATTGAAATAAACGGGATTCTGATAGGAAATCCCACAAAACGGATTAAACGACACCTATTCACCCACACCTGAACAACAATACTGAAAAATAAACCCCTTAATCCAGCATAGAATGAAAAAACAAAAAAAAACTTCTGCTTTCTCCCATTTAACACAGGTGTCTAGATTGACTGACTTGAACATTTTCAATGACGATAAATTTATTTATTTTTTAACATGTTGATGATGAATTATATTCCGTTCTCAATTTAAACGGAGATATTCGACTGTTTTGCATAAGGACCCGAATAATAAAGGAATTTGTTATATTTCTCACTAAAAATTAATGCAGATCACAAATGTAGTAATATACTTTATATTGTGAATAATTAAAAAAAAAAATGGGTTAATATTAACATTCCAATGCTTTCTATAAGAAACCAAAAAAAAAAAAATTAAAGTTCTTAAATGTTATATAAGTTTTCAAATACAATTTAAACTAAATCCCTTGATGACAAACGGCTCATCTACATGACTATTATAAGACCAATCTGGACTTACGGAGTAGAGCTTTGGGGCTCTACTAAACCATCAAATTCTTCCCGCATACAATCCTTACAATCCAAAATCCTTCGTAAAATCCTCAACGCTCCTTACTTTGTCACGAATAAACTTATTCATAAAGACCTTAATGTTCCCTATGTTACTGATTTGGCCCGGACCAGGTATCAATCCTTTCATGACAAACTCCATTCTCACCCTAACCCACTAGTTTCAATCCTTTCTTCCTCTTCAATTCCGGATAATCCTCCGAGGCGCCTGAAAAGGAAATGGCCCCGGGACCTTCTAGTTTAAAATATTTTAAGAGTGCTGCCACTGGGTAGTGTCTCTACATGTTTTTCATGACAGTTTTGTATATTACCATCACATTTACTAGATTTATTTTATTTAATACAGTTGTAAATATCAATAAATATGTTTAAAAAAAAAAAAAAAAAATCCCTTGATGAAGTTTATTTTTAATGATAACCACATTTTTTTTTTTTTTTTAATATTGGTTATTATTTCATATTTCGCAGGAATATAGAGATTTGTGGCCTCTATAACGATGCTGACATTGTTGCGATTATCAAGGCAGGGAGGTTAAGATGGACAGGACACCTCGCACGGATGCTTGATAATTCAATACCGAAGAAGATACTGACGGAGCAGCAGTTTGGCAGGCGAAAGGTTAGGAGACCCAGGTTGCGGTGGTCGGATTGTGTTGCAGCTGATCTAAGGACCATCGAAGTAAGGCAGTGGATGGCAGCAGCACAAGATAAGAACGCTTGGTGATTGCAAGTGGAGGAAGCCAAGACCCGCTTGCGGGTTGTAGAGCTGACCTAATAATAATAATCATTTCATATTCGTAAGCTGAAAATCTTTGTGATATAATTAGTCGAATTTATTTTAATGCTTTCTACGATATATGTATAGAATTATTATTACAATATGATTCAAATGTTTCAAGTATTGTTTACAATATTGTACATTTTGTCGGTCTTTTACAATATTTTATCCTTATGTTAAAAAAAATATCAGGTTCGCGCAAAACACGATTTTCACTAACCTCTGATGTTAAACTACATGTGATGTTAAAATCAATTAAAGAATTTTTTAATTAAAATATAATTGAATTGAATAAATTTAAACGAATTAATTTAATTAAATTTGGATATAAGCGTGTGTGTTATTAAATAGTCTATTATATTATTATCAACGACAATCAGTTCAGCTTTTTCAGCTTTCCAACACCCTCCATTTACTTTTACAATTTGTTTTATAAGATAATCATTTTTCTAAATTTCTTTAGCTTTCCGACATTATATTATATATCTATATCACTGTTGTTATGTTTAAAAACATGAAAATTGCATTAAGAAATATTTGTCTTATTTTTGTTTTTGGTTGGATATTGGATTCGCTCGAATCATATACTTACGCGTGGTTTATCTATGGTTAATGTATTTAATTTACAAAATTAAAGGTACTTTAGATGAAGACCATTTAAAATACCGGCATTTAAGCCCTGTCAGACTATTACAATAACAATAAAACCTTTATGAAATTAAAACCCATTAAATTTTACATCGATATAGCGAGTTCAATTAAAATCGTTAGAGCCATTTTGTAGGAGAAGATCGTAAAAAGGTGCAAAATGCATGATATAACTGTAAATACATACATAATTATATACTGTAACTTCTCGGGCGTATAGTTGTCTCAAATATGAAATTTCTATTTTATACGAATTATCGTTTTCGTGCTAGACTTACCACACAGATACACAGACACACAGTCCTTTTTGCGCCACTTGGTTATTTAGAATTAGGGGACTCTAAAACGTGTATTTCTGTTGAAAACTGGAATTCGAAAATATTTTAAGATCGCAATACTTCCCCTTACTATATGTTTTATAAATATGTAAGTAAAAGTTTTTATATATATATATATATATATATATATATATATATATATATATATATATATATATATATATATAATTTTTATCCTCAAATTTATCGGGTGTTAGGTCTTTAACAATTACTTTTTCTTCTTAATTTATTTTATTGACGTTTTGGTCCTTTGTCACACGATATTTAAGCCCAATAAATTTTACATCGATATAGAGAGTTCATATAAGTCGATATCAAAATTGTTAGTGTTGTTATCGAGATAATCGTTATAAGGTGCAAAAAGCATGGAATGAAGTAGCACTTCTGATCAGCTGGTTTCGGTGAAAACTTTAGTGCAACACCTCGGGCTTAAAGTTCTCTTAAATATGAAATTTTAATTTATTACGACTTTTCGTTTTCGACTTAACCCCCCCCCCTCTCTCTCCCACAAACACACAGACCTTTACGCACCACTTAATTATCTGGTCTCAGGGAATCCTAAATACACGATTTCCGTTAAAAACTGGAATTTAAAAATGTTTATTCAATACTTCCCCTTGCAACATATTTCGTATATAGATAAGTGGAAACAAAAATTTCAAATATCAAGATGAAAGTTGCAACATATTGCGTTATAACGTGGATATAACACAAATTCCATAGAGATCGTTTTAACATTTATATCTGTTGCCTTATTTTTGTTAAAAATTTAGCTGACGCACATAGACATTATATAGATTGCACAATATTAATAAATATAGCATAACTTTACCGTCAATCTTCAAAAGTTCTTTAAGCCGGCCCTTAAAGAAGATCACGTAACAAATATTTTTTTCGTAAAGCTTAGAGAGGAGACTGGGAAATTCCCATTGTTTCTTCTGAGTCACGCTGCCCAAATTCACTAGGTTACGAACCTCACAAAAGGTGTAAAATTATAATTACAATATTATTATTACACCCTCCCCCCCCCCCCAAAAAAAAAAAAAAAAAAAAAAAAAAAAAAAAAAAAAAAAAATATATATATATATATATATATATATATATATATATATATATATATATTAAAATCCTTATCTTCCTATATTTATTTATATAGTGACATCAGACGTTTTCTTTACACTTTTCGGAGCCCTTTTATCTATTTTAAAAAAACAATTAATAATATTGGGATTTTCTCTAATTCATTCAGCATAGTTTTCCATTTGAAAATATCTAATGTTAAAAAAAAATTAAATAAAATGAAAAATCAACAAGATATTTTGAATAGTAGAGAAAGAAAAAGAAGTAAAGAATAGTAGTGTCTTCATACCATGAACGGTTTAAATGATATTTTAGATTTTTTTCATGATAATAATGTACATATTCGAAGCAATAGAGCAAAACGTTGAGTTTTCTAAATTAATAAATAAATACTGCTAGATAAGGAAGTTTAAAAAAGGTCTCTAGTTTTCTTAAAACATGAAGATATGATTCTTTTTTTCAATATATTGCAGTCGCACAATATAATAAAATTTAGATAAATAATACATATGTGTAAGGCGATGAGGTTTAGATACCATTTTATTAAGTAGCTAACCGTTATAAAAGTATTGTTAATATGATATTAATTAATCGAAGTTCGATATGGTGACACTGTCTCCATTTAGATCATAAAGTAACTTAGTGCTAAAGTCTTGTATTTATATATTTCAATGAATTTAAAAAAAAAAAACTTTTTGTTTATAAGCTTATGTCGATGGGCCTGAAAATCAACGTATAGAAGGATATAAATAAAATAACTTTATCTAAGGTGTAGATCTTTAAAAAACTTGTCAGAAGAACTGTAACGCCATCCAGTAAGGAATCACTTTTTTAAAGATATATTTTAAATAAAACTTTGTTTGTTTAATCAAAACCATGTCCTGCATCAGATTATAAATCCTACGCATATCAAGGTGTAGGATATGTAAATCAGATAAAACATTTAGTAAATTTCAAAAATCTGGTGCACTCAGCACACTAATTTCACTTTTCTCTGTTGTTAAATCCAATAAAAGAACCTTAATAAATAAATAAAGACATCTCAACCCTGAAGAATGAGGCATATAAGAAGATGATCCAACGTCACACTCGTCGATCTCAAGAGGATTACAGAAACGGAAGGAGGGAAGAAAAGAAGATTCACCACAAAAAAAGAAAAAAAAAAGAGCAAGGGTGAACAAAAGAAAGGAGGAGGTTGAGACCCACAAAACTTTCCATGAAAGCAGGCTCTTATTCCAAAAGGTGAATGAAGGGAGGGCGGTTTTTAAACCGAGTGTAAACTCCTGCAAGAATGCAGATGGAAAACTTCTGACAGGAAAAGGAGAAATCCTGGAGAGATGGAGGCAGCACTTTGGAAAAGCATTTCACCAAGGCGATACCGAAGATGAAGCCATCAGAATCATTCCAAGAGTGGAAGATCTCTCAAACGATGCCGAACCACCTGACGAGGATGAAGTCGAGGCGACCATTATGAAGCTCAATAACAACAAGGCCCCGGGACTTTACGGCATACAGGCGAAGATCGATTGATACGGCAGGACTTAAGAAGAAACCCAAAAACCTCATTCTTACAATATAAAAGAAGAAAGGATGCCTCAAGTTTAGAGACAAGGTGTCATTTGTCCTCTTCACAAGAAAGGTGACCAAATGGAGTGCAACAACTACAGGGGTATAGTACTCCTTTCGAGTGCCTACAAGGTATTGTCAAACATTCTTTTCGAGAGACTTAACCCCCTTGCTGAAAGGGAGATAGGCAACTACCAGGTTGGTTTCAGAAGAGGTAGATCAACCACGGACCAGATCTTCTCCCTCAAAATGACTCCAGAACAAGCAATGGAATACAGGATGGTCACGCACCACCTTTTTTTCTGGATTTCAAGCCTGCGTATGATAGCGTTACCCGACCCGATCTCTACCAGGTGCTGGAGGAAATGAGTATAGTAAGGATGGTCATGCTGTACTCGAACAGCGTAGGTAGTTTGCGTCGGATCTGACTTCTCCGAAGCTTTTGACACGGATTGTGGCGTGAGATAGGGTGATGCCCTAGAATGCCTTCTCTTTAATTTGGTGGTCGAGAGAGCAGTTCGTCGATCAGGAATCCAAACACAGACCACATTATTCAACTGTATAGTTCAGTTATTGGGATACGCAGATGACTTTGACATATCTGCCAGATCTGAGCGTGTCCTGAAAGATGCATTCCTTGCTCTAGAAAAAGAAGCGAATTGTCTTGGCTTGGTCATTGAAGCCAAGACAAAATACTTAAGAATATGACCAGCAGACGCAGGGACAGGATTTTTCGAAGTCGGGCTGTACAGGTTTGAGAGAGTACAAAGTTTCGTTCATCTTGGCTCGGAAATAACTCTCGAAGCGACCTATCCCAGGAGATCAGCCAAAGAGTTGCTGCAGCCAATCGGACCTATTTCGGGTTAGAAAAATACTGTAAAAGTAAGCACCTCTCAAAAAAGAACAAGATAGGTTTATATAAGACTCTGTTTCGTCCGATTCTTACATACGGATCAGAGGCCTGGGCCTTCACCAGAAACAATGAGAACATGCTTCACTTGTTCGAGAGGAAAATATTAAGAAGAATTTTTGGCCCGGTTCGAGAAGGAGATACCTAGAGGAAGAACCAAGAACTATCAAGGTTGTATAACAGTCTTGATATAATAATGAGGATTAAAATTGGAAGACTCCGATGGGTGGGTCACGTGGCGAGGATGAAGGAGAGTAAGATTCCCAAGAAGACATTGGTCGAGAAGCTTCACGGCAAACGAAGAGTGGGCAGGCCAAATGTGAGGTGGGCTGACTTCGTCGCAGCACGTGTTCTCCTGGGCGTTGGGAGCTGGGAGCTGCAGCAGCTGACATAGCCTACTGGCGGAAGCTTTAATAAGAGGCCTTGACCCGGTAACGGGTGTTGCGCCAAATATGTATGTAATAAATAAATAAAGATAGAGTTGAAAACATGTTAAAGTATTACATTGAGTTTCGATGGTAACAATCATTAGAGGTGATTGTATAGATCGAAATTATAATTTATTTTTTATAAATACGCAGATCAATTTGAATATTAAGTAGATGCTTAGAAGTAAAAACAGTTCTAAACTACGCCTTTTATCCAAAGACTTTATTTTACTATTTTTTCTTTTGTTTTTATAATTTTTTGTAAAATGTGAGTCTTCATTATTTTTTTATTTATAGTACAGTAATATATAGACAATCAATTCCTAACATATTTAACAATAATAATAATAATAATAATAATAATATATATATATATATAATATATATATATATATATATATATATATATATATATATATATATATATACAACAATCTAAATCATCGACTTTTTTATGTTATAATATTTTTTTCTAAAATTTAGGTGTTAGGTCTTTAACAATTACTTTTTCTTCTTAGTTTGGTTTATTGGTGTTTCGATCCTCCGTTACAAACATAGGTTCTTTTTAAAACTGCAAGTATATATAAATATTGGTTACAATTTTTATACTTCTCGTAACTATCTACTATACAACTATCTACAGTCAGATACAATACATACATTTTACCAAAGAATTATTGAGCACCGGCTCACCACTCAGGCCAACTACAGGGCATTGGGAATTTCAAGTCCTCTCTCCAACCCTGGCGGCCGAAGCCCAACTTATTAATAAATAAATTTAACAATAACACAAATGTTTCGAATATAATAGTCTATAATTAAATTTCTGTTGAATACAATAAATTATAATTTGTTTATTAAAAATAAAAATTCAACAAAGCTTAAAAAGTGCATCATAAAAACAAAAACAAAACATTCCAAACTATTATATAATACAATAATAACCAAACAATCCAAAATATTTTATATAATTTTATGAGATTAAAAAAAACTTACCCAACCAAAAAATTTGTTTTTTGTCAACTAATTCTTCCTAACTTGGTTAAAATATTATTAAATACATTGCTGAGATTTGTGCAATCACAACGCGCAGCTACAGTGTGCTCGATCCAAGTGCCCTATAGCCCGAGTGGTGTCCGGTGCTCAATAATCATTTTTTAAGATGTGTGTATTATATCTGGCTGTAGATGGTTGTATTACGATAAGTATAAAAAATGTAACCAATATTTATATATACTTGCAGTTTTGAAAAGGATCCTACGCTTGTGACGGAGGATTGAAACGTCAATAAACCAAATTAAGAATAAAAAATAATTGTTAAAGACCTAATCTAAAGGAAAATGGAATATCATTGTTGCTAATTTTAAAACGCTATTTTTTTCTTTATCCTGCTTTAGACATTCTAAAAACTCTATACGAATTTTTCCCTATCTTTAAAAATAACTGATTTATGGACATATTCATAAGTAAAACTTCAATTTTTTTTCTTTTCTTTTTTCTAATTATTCGCGTTTTTTTAGCTAAAACACTAATAAATGATTTGTCTATGTTCACAAATAACTGAGTTATGGGCTAATTTATGCGTAAAATTTCATTTTTTTTCTCATTTTTCAATTATTCGTTGTTGTTTTTTTGGTAAAAAAAACTGATA
This sequence comes from Piezodorus guildinii, assembly GCA_023052935.1. Taxonomy (NCBI): domain Eukaryota; kingdom Metazoa; phylum Arthropoda; class Insecta; order Hemiptera; family Pentatomidae; genus Piezodorus; species Piezodorus guildinii. The sequence continues at coordinate 62,155,592 of CM041295.1, forward strand.
CATTTTTTCCACTATCTTCGAAAATAATGAAATTTCAATTTTTATTTTTTTATTTATCGCGCTTTACTGATTCTCAAATTCTATACATATTTTTCTGTATCTTCAAAAATAACTGAGTTATGGGCGTATTTCTGTGTAAAATTTTAAATTTTTCTTTTTTTTTTTTTCTCTCTTCGTTATATTTATTTGCGGTTTTTGGTTTAAAAAACACTAATAAATGTTTTCACTATCTTCCATAATAAATGAGCTATTGAATTAAATTACGTTTAACGGCCGCCATTTTAAAAATAACTAGCTTATAACCAACGCCTTGTTGTTAGGATCATCGTCGGATGCTCTAGTATTTTTGTGGCAAATTTAAAAATAATTGGTCTATTAGTTTTGAAAAAATTCCGCGGATGGTGGACGGCGATTTTTTTTATTAGTTATTTGGGTTCTACGTTTCTTGAAACATAATCCCTTCAATTTTTTTTTTATTTTGGTAGATTACAAATGTTCATTATTGAAAATAATAAACCAAAAATAATAAATCCATCCGTGATGGTTCTTCGGGAATATTTGGAATTTTTATTTGGATGTTAGGCCACAGATGGCCCTTAGAAACCTCTCCCTAGTACATTACTACCAAGTTTATATCTTTGTTTATTCATTTAAAGCAACTTTATGATCCTGTGGCTAATAGGATGTTGCATCGTCTATGATAAGATCTATAGTGGAACATAGTGAGGGTCCTAAATTTAACGATTTCCTGCCATCGCACAGGCTCGGGAACACCATTTTACGTCCCCTCGAAAGGACAGCATAACCAAAGATTTCTACTTCCCTTTGAAAAATACGGGTTTGAATCCGCGACTTTAAGCAATGAAGCCTGTTATCCTAGCCATTACCCTACAGGTGACCCAATAGTTTTTAGTTTTAAATGTAAATGCGAGCAATATGTTATTATTTGGAATAATTACGCCACAGATGCGAAATTAAAGCGTTGATATTCAAAAGATATTTTCCGATCGGACATATGTCAAATACTATTCCAACTATGGTTCGTATAACATCTTATGTCCAGAAGTTCTAGAAAAAAAAAAATATATATATATATTGCGGGAACCCACGAATTTCACTTACCACGGTCGTTTTATATTTATTATTTATTTATTGATATTTACAACTGTATTGGCTAATACATCAAGTAAATAACGTATGAGATAAAAGGCATGAAGAGAAACCGCCCTTTGGCAGCACACTAGTGTTCCTCGGCTGTTAAAATTCCTCGGCTGTTTTTACCACATATAAAGTCAGAGTTAAACAAATATATTCAGTCATCAAATTCGTTCAATTTGTAAATTCAACCGTTTTTTATCCATACTAATAAGTTTTATATATGGTCAAATTTCTGGAATTTACAAAATTAAAAGTATTTGAGAGAAATAAAATAAAAAAACTTTGGTCCTACGTTAAGACTATTTCAGTAACAGTGAATGGTATCTCTTCTGGTTCTCCGGTTTTGAACAAAAGTTGCTGTAACATCTCAAGTATGTTTACTCATAAAATATAAAATTTCGGTTTTATAAAACTTATTGTTTTTGAGTTAGACTTACCACACTCACACAGGCCATTTCAAGGGACTCGAAATTTGGAATCAGGCACACTAAAAAATGTATTTCCGCTGAAAAATAGAATTCGAAAATTTTCACGATCCCAATAATTTTTCTTATTATATAGTTTATATATAAGTAATTGAAAGTAAACAGTCATAACAATATAGCAAGAAAAACTAAAACTCTAAAGATGGTAATACTAACAATAATGCATATAAGCAATATGTTACTCTTCAAACTACTTTCATGGACAACAAATAAAGTTTTGCATTTAATGCCATATGTTATTGTATTGTCTAATTTACAATAACTTACCAATATAAGTAGGGATACCCATAATTTCTTAAAACGTTTTAGATTTCAATCACATTCGTAAGTGAAGCTTTCCACCAGAAAAACCGACTTACTAAAGCTTTAGAAATAATTTTGGGGTTAGCCAATTTTATTGTAATAAATAAAAATGCTACAAATGAATAAAAATGCTGACATTTGCAATGTTAAAAGAGTTATAGAGTTTTAGGTTTCAGGATTAAAACGAAACGTTTTTCAGCAACTTGGAATTTTTTAAAAAAACTAATAGGAATTGAACATTTTTTGATAGGAGTCTACACAGGGAACATGGATGCGATGCCGACATTCATAAATACAATATATTTGTGATAAATTTGTACATATTATATTTTTAGTACTGCCAAGATTAAGATGATTTTGCTTTCATGAAGTTAGAAATTCGAATATTAGCTTAAACGAGTACTTATAATTCTTCAGGAAATATAAAATATTTTAAAAATATTTTATAAAATATTCAGGAAATAGATTTCCGGTTATTCGAAAACCAATGTTGTTTTACGTTCTAGAAATATATATTTTTTCGAGCTCTTTAAGAACGATTTTTCCAAACCCAGTCTTATTGCACAGATACAAACAAAATATTAATTTAAAAAAAATATATATATATACTGGTGAACCCGTCCCTACTTCTCAGGGATGCAATTTGAATGAGGTGTCATTTATGTTTAAAAAATCTCTGTTTGGCCGATTTAGGGTTTATCGCTTTGAGATTTTCAGTTTATAGTAACGAAAAGAAAATATGTTTGTTTTATATCGTCTATTCATTATTATACATAATCATCAGCAGAAATGAAAAACATAAATCGAAATTAGTGGTTTATTTTTTTGTCATGTTAAAGTGAAGAACAGATAACGGGAAATTTAATTCCCTATATAAAGAAAACTTTGTTGCAATGTATGTATTCGGTTTTTATTCGGTTTCTTAATGTTTTATATTTTAAATTAACTATTTTAATTACATTTTAAAAGTAAATATAAGTTACCATAGGAATCCTTTTTAGTTTACAGTGAAACATCTGTTTTCATAAAATAGTATTAAATTTGAAATAGTTAATAAAAATGCTATTTTATGGTTTACAACAACTTACCATTTATGTTAACAACTTAGTTACAATTCGGTATTAATAATGTTTCTAAAATCTTGCTTACTAAATAAATTAATACAACTTACACGATCCTGTACAATTACCTATTATAAACCCCCCTCTTTACCAATAACATATGTTTATAAGTTTATGGGCTTACAACTTTATATTAACTTTTTTATTAAATCTTGCGCTTCCCAACGGTATATTACAAGTCTATGTTACTACTTATGTTTCACGAATACTTATTTGATGACTTAGTTACAAAAAATTAAATTTTGCCTTTTAAATTAAAACTTACTTGCAATGTATTTAAGTTACAAACCTTCTGGAAAGGATGCCTTTAATGCTTCTGAAAACCGTATGCAAATCCGTCGCGTGGTTAAAGATTTCGAGGAAGCCAAGAATCGCTATATCTTATTTTATATATATGGATTTTTTTTAATATATAAAGTTTTTTTTTTGTGGTAGATGAAGGCAATGCAGTAGTTAATACACAAAATCACATTTTTTTAGAATTATTAAAAAGAAAAAAAACTAGTTTTAAAAAATAAGGAGAATTCGAAAATCGAAATACCCATTATAGGATGACGTTGGAGAAGGACTGAGCTATCCAGCCAATGAGACTGGCCTGGAGGCGGGAGGGTGGGGGCGGCATTGGCTATATAAGGCCCAGCGAAGTTCCAGCCGCCTCCAGTTCTCCAACTCCATCCGTCAGGTGGGTACCATATCCTTCACCCTCCCCACCCTTTTCGTACTCCTATTCCATCCCCTATCCTTCTTCATATCGCTATAATGCTCTTTTTCTTCTACATCCCCTATTAAAAAGCCTGAAATTTTAGAGAATTTAACATCTGATAGCGAATTATATTGGATGAGTTTTTACTTTGGAACAGCTTCCAAATACATGTATTAACTTTCTTATATGGCTATTGAGACGTAAATGTATTAAATTTTACCTAAGTATGAACAGTAAATAATTTTGACAGATTTTATTTACTGAAATTAATCTATTTTGTGTTTGATCTTCAGGGGTACCGCCAAGATCTGTGGATTCTGTTGAGTCGCAGCTGAATAGTCGCGAATTTACCACAGACTTTGCGATTTTATTCTTCCCTATCGAAAATCTTTTCTTTTTTTTTTAGTGTTTTAATTTTTAACAGATGTTAAATTCTAATAGTATGATTACAATAAGCAATGTATTAGTTTTATATCATTTCAAACTTAAGTTAAAATCTGGACGTCTCGTCAAAACCTCTATTTTCACTTACATTAAAATTAAATACAACACTCTAAATCACCGATATCAAGAAAGAAATTGCAAGTATTTTGTAAGGAATATAGTTTAAAATAGTTGTATTTTTGAAATTAATAAAAGATCAAGAAGAAGAGAGAAGATTATATCAAAGTTGTTTCATTATATCCATTTAAAAATATATATGATAATAATTAGCGTACATATAAAGTTACACAAAACTTTTGCTTACTGTAAATCATACTTTTTTTTTTGTATCCAGTTTTATTTTAAAATGTCTAATACATGGAGTATTGGATGAATTAATTTAAATATTATCTAATTATTATTTTATTTAAGAGACTGTTTCAGGAGAAAATAAAAAACGTCTATGGGTCAATGATTACTGATCTGTAAAAATTTTTTTTAAGCAAACGACGAAAAAAAAAATTTCGTCAAAGAACCGCACAGAGTATGTAAGTAGTTTAAAATTGTATTTCATTTAATTTCCAGGATATATTATGAAATAAAACAAAACAAGAAACTAAGAATTAGCTAGATATATAAAGATCTTATTGTATTTTCTATTGAAAAGGATCAATAGTACGTAAATTTAGCAGTTGCTTGAAATTTAAAATTTCATTTTATTTTATTATCTATTCTCAATTTAGTTAAGGAATATTTAAAAAAAATATTGTTATAGTTACATGAAAAAAAAAACAACATAATTTTTAGAAATGGTCCATTTACAGTTTATTTTAATATAAAAAATTAAATACTGGAAATTATTTTTAAAATTTAATATCATTCTAAATATTTTATTTAAAAGATTTGAATTTTATATAATTTATGTTTTCCAAATAGGAACGTTAGATCGCAAGATGTTTGCGAAACATATATTTAACTGTAAGGAATATAAGTATTTAACTAACTATTTCTAACTATTCGATTTCATACAAATCAAAGTTCTATCCAAAAATTAAATTGGTATAAGACCATTTACGTCAACTATTAAAAAATTCCTGATTCCAGCTGTATTTTACAAAAGAGCTTCTTTTAAAATATCTAATAAAAGGTATATTTCATTCTGAATAAGTTGTGTTAAAATATTTATGTGTTCATATACCATATGGAGTTGTATCCATTAAAGGTTTGACTACATTTAGGATTAAAGTAAAACAATTAGTTTATTTACATATTAAAAAAAAAAGTCTGCTGATTTTACACTTAAAAAAGGAAAAAAAAACAAACTTATTTTACTCATCGGATGGCTACAAAAAACCTCAGATGTGTAGGAGGAATAAAAAAAAAAAAAAAATCAAGAATTTATCCAATAACTGTTATCTGTATATTCCTCTTCTTTATTAAATTTTATTACGTGCGTTTTTTCCAAAATATTTAGTAAATTGCCGGAATGAAATCCAATAATTAATAAAGGTTGAATTTAGCTATAGAACAATATGTTGTATAAAATGCGCTATAGGTGGAATTATATGAATACAACACGGAACCACATCATTCTTCATGTGTGTAAGTGGTTATATATGAATGACTAAATAATAATAATAATAATAACAATAATATATATATATATATATATATATATATATATATATATATATATATATATATGTGTGTATGTATGTATGTGTGTGTGTGTGTGTTTGTGTGTGTGTTTTCTAATGTTCTTAGAATAATTTATCACATATATATGCACACAAACATATGAAATTTAAAAGTTAAACTAATAAAAGATGTAGATAATGTCCTTGCTTAGAATTCGTGGTTTGGCAATACTTTTTAATTGGTGTATTTACTTGTATATTATGGGTAAGAGTATCAATAATTGATATTTTTTTAAATTTATAATTTATATCATATGAACCTTTCAGTCAAGCAATAAAACATAAATTACTTAATAATGAAAAAAGTGATGTTTCATCAAATAACTTGTTTTCTATAGAACATTTTTTTTTTTTAAAGTTGTATCACATATATCAACTATCAAAACTATAAACAATACAATTGACTATCAATCCTACTTTAGTATTGTCTAAACATCATTAGCTATAATCAGTCATGAAAACGTTTCGAAATATACTTGAATATGTAAATCTTACATTAACATTTACATTTTATAGACATTAATAATGTTTTTTAAAAGTCCACTGACGTAATCACCCATAAAACATCATAAAAATAGGTTCAGCGATATCAATAATTTCATACACAATTACAACTATTAATATCAATGACCACTATTCAAGCCTAATCGTCTAAAATTAGGTAGTTTTAATTCTCCTAACTACGCCTTCGAATAGTTCTTGGAGTTTAATGTTTTCTAATCATACAATATATATTTGATAATTATTAAAGTGATACTATCATTAACTTAGTAAGAGTGAAACTATACACTAGCAATTTTCATTGACTATTTAGCGTGTTTTGTTTATTAAATTTAGTTTTGCTGTATATATTAATGAACAAATATAAATTTAAATAATTTTTTTAACAATTTAGCTTGGTTTATTGTACAATAAATTTCATATTTTTTAATCATATACGATAAAAAGGTCATATATATGATTAAAATTTACTAAATTTATAAACATCGAGCAGTTTTGTGCAATCATATATAATAGTAAAACTTTTATTCATAAATAATAATAATATAATTTCTTAAGAATAATCAGAATATTTTTTATTAGTACATAACATACTTTATAACTTTTCAAATATAATAACAGATAAATAATGATTAAACTTATATATATAAATATATATATATATATATATATATATATATATATATATATATATATTTATTTTTATAAACATGAGCAAATTTTTCGTAATTGGCTATAAAAGAATTAACACCTAGTGATGCAGTAAAGTTATTTTTATATTTATATTCCTATAATAATAATTTTAAAATAAGTTTTATTTTAATATCAATAAACCTTAGTACTCAAGAAAACTTGTGTCTCTATTGAATAGTTGAATAATTTGTTTTTTAAATGATAACTATTTAATAATAATTAAAATAATTTAATATAACTTATGTAAATAAAAATATATATTATTATTTCATAATATATTTGTTATAGTCCTTTTCTAGTTTCACCCGTGTATTTTAAGTTACATTTTTTATCAACAGACCAGGATTTTACAAGTTTCTAAGTAAAAATCATTCAACAATTATAAACACATGCAAAAACAGTAAACGATTGTGAAGACAACAATTTTTCCGCGGACGCTTAAAAGAGTAAATAATATTTATCATGAAAGAAAGAAAAAAAAAAGCTGAAATAAAATAATATTATATTATAATTATTAAAGAAAAATATAATTTTTTTAAAACATTTTAAAACTATTCATCAAAATTATGTTTTTAAGTATTTGTATTTTAGTGAAAATTATCATTAAATTATTCGATTTTAAATAGATACTAGCCAAGTAAGTTTTAAATATTATAAGATGATAGGACTTCTTCTAATACTCAGATTACATGTAATAATAGTCGATTTAAAATAGTTTCTATTATTATTAATTTAAATTTAATGTTATAATTAGTATTCTTACTAAATCAGTAAATCTAGAAATTATCCGTTATCGTTTTAGTTGTATACTACATTCATCCCGTAGACGCATCATTATTCGATTTATTATACATATATATTTAATAAATCCGTTCTTTTCAGTAATTCAGTAATTAATTATTTAGTAAAACCTACAGTGAGCAGTAGTTTTTCTCCAATAACTAACTTTTAAGATGATTATAATCATTTCTAATTGATTCTCACTTTTAGATTTCACTATATATATATATATATATATATATATATATATATATATATATATATATATATATATATATATATATATATAGAGAGAGAGAGAGAGAGAGAGAGAGAGAGAGAGAGGGAGGAGAGAGAGCTTCAGGTAATTAAATTTTTAGCAAACAAATATTTACTATGCTATGGATCAACTTTAAAGCTAAACAGTAAGTTACTAGATCTTGTAAATAAGTTCTAGTTGTTAGTGGTTCGTGTCAATTGGGATAATGTTATTTCGGTATCGAGCAGTTCATGATAGATTCATAAGGCCATGAAAAAAACATTTTCATTCCACAGATCATTAGAAATTTTCTTGCAATTTTCTGTCTGACATCTGTCAAATACTCATCCAATCATAGTTCATATATAACATAATATTTTCAGGAGTTACACGAAATATATATAATATAATACCAAAAATATGAATAGTGACTTATTAATATATATATATATTATATATATATATATATATATTAAAAGTTAATAATAGAATACATATTACAAACAATTCTGTAAAGAGATGTTTTATATATATTTGTATAGTATTGGGTTGGAACAGATGAAATGTCAGATTTATTTATTTTGTAGGAATCATTAAAGTAAGAAACCATCTCTTGTTTACACTAGCACAATGGGTATTGAGTTTATCTGTAGATATTTCTCTTTCATTTTTATGTTATATTTTTCGATTCATGATGAAATATCAAGGTGCAGTTGCAATTCTTGTCATAAAATTTCAGTAATCAAGCATTAATTGATACTTTAATTTTCAAAAAGAAAATATAATAAATATAATATCTAAGATAATCTGCAGGAAGAGCGAAAATCTCTAATTTTTTTTTTTTTACTAATTAATTTTAATTATTTTAGCATAAAAATCTAAAATAATTATTTACAGTATTTATAACATTATTTTTTTATGATGGAGGGATATTTTTTTTCTTATTGCTTGGAAGAAAAATAATGTGTGTAATTCGTTCTTTTCAATCATTTGACCATCTTTAGAGGAATCGGATGGCGATTTTCAATAAAACTAAACGATTATTAAAAAAAAAATAATCATATCGTAAAGGCACTCTATTGGTACCTTTTGGAAATCGTCTTCAGAATCGGTTTCTCACCTTCAATTTATGAATCTCGGTTGTTTTTTTATCGTAGCTTCTGGGTAATGAGTAAGAATCCCTTTTTGCGCTTAAATTGAGGAATAAAAAAAAAAAAATAAAAAAAAAATAGAAAACTATGATATAAGCATTGAAAGCCTATAGCAGTATTGAGGCATTACGTTCTTAGTATAAGTTGGAACTGTGCTTCCTAAGTTATTCAAAATATAAACATAGATATCAGTGAGAGTTAAGTAAATACAACAAATGTATACCAGTGATTCTCTGAGTTTCAATCTGTTGATACATGTAACATGTTTTAGCCTATTTAATAGGTTTTTTTTTTTTTTTTTGCATTAAGCTACTGATCTGGTCCCAGATTCAAACACGATTGTGACAGGATAATAATTTGATGTTGTGTATAAAAAAAAAAAAAAAAAAAAAAAAAAAAAAAAAAAGTTTTTGAGCAAATATTAGTAGTATGGTTTATTTGATATAAAATACAATTAACACTCCGAGTATAGTCCATATTTATCTACCGTCATCGATCCCATGCTGATACCATTTTATGAGATGGTTGTTAAAGAACCCTCGGACCGCAATTCCAACTTACGCAAAATTATCACTTCACATATACATATTAAGAAAATAGGTCATGAATCGAAACAAGTAGGCAGGAGAACCCATGAGGTTTTTTAAACTGTTCTTGTTGGAATAAAACTCCTTTTCCGTTTATCAAAGCAGGATAATAACGGTCTGATAATCTCGTGTAATGTTTCTAGAGTACTTGTTGACGGATTTGACTCAACAGCTTCCTGTAGAACCTCATCGATATCCATTATTGGTCGCCCGGAGCCCTTCTTTCTTTACGACTTCGTATCTCCACTGCTAATTTTTCAGACTATAGCTGCTCGGTGAGCTGGCCAAGGACACCTTTTCCTCTTATACCTAACAATTTCTCTAGTTCAGGGGGCTGTGAATTTTTTTTCCAGTAATACTTAAGAACTAAGAGAATTTCGTAGAACACTGTCATATTTCTTCTTAAAAAGAAATTACTCAACTAAGGATTTTTTTGAAGATGCAGAACGGAATAAAACAAGGTTAGAGAATTCTCTAAGAGATTTTTTAGTCTTGATAAGTATTAACCAGGAGTCTTATATTTACAGTCTTTAGATAATAGGATGGGGAGCCCGTGGCTGAGTGGCTAGCGCGCTAGTCTCTCATGCTTAAGGTTGTGAGTTCGAATCCCGGTTTCGACGGGGCTTTTATAAGGATATAATTAAATGGGGGTTCACTCACTCTCCTCCGAGTATGTGAGACCCGTCAGCCAAATGGTGGCCACTCACAAAAATAGGCGTAGGGAGTGATGACCCTACCCTGTAAAATCTCATCGAGAATCTTGAATATATTCTCTCAGGAGATTACATCACGCAGCCAAGGGCCAACACGGCCTGTCACGCCAGAAAAAAAAATAAAATAAAGGATAGGATAAAACGGTCATTTCATTTTAAACAATAGGGTAGTAAGGTAGGGAGACCTTCCACTATAAAGTAGATACCCAAAAATTGGGGGAAACCTGTCCGGATGAGCACCACCACACTCTCTTGAACGGCTACTGGTCTACAAATAGATCAAATCCCTTATAGGAATAAGACCAAGAACATTCATTGATTGTGTCGGTACTTTTTTTTTTTTTTTTATCATTCTCTTGCTGCTACGGACTAAGTTTCTTTAAAAACTAAATAAATTATGTACCACTCCTGATCAACAGTTGGGGAAGTACACTTCTTCAAAACTATGTTTAGACGGAAATTAAATCGAAAGTGGCTTAACACATTCAGAAAAGCCAAATCATGAATGATCTAGAATGATGCCTAGATAAACTTTTCTCCGAAAAAGAAATACAGAGCATGAGGAAAAAAAGATTATAAGAGAAGCTAAGTTATTTTAAATTAAAGTTTGTTTTTATTTAATTTATCTCATACCGTTGGACGGATATTTCATATGTTCGTACCCGATAATCTTGCCCATTTTTCCTCTCATCCAATAGTCAGCTTCCCACTTTATATGTTAATCCAACATGAAATTTCCGCAGATAAAAAATTCGATGGACAATGATCAGAATGAATTAAACAACAAAATAATTTATTTCTATTGAAACAGGTTCAATTCATATTAAAAAACTTTAAATATCACATATCCGTAATCTATAAAATGGGCTGTTTAATGAAATATGTTGTTTAACCATTGATTTAAATTAACCATTTATGAAAATTATTTTATTCATCGCTAACAATTAATACTTTATAGATATATTTGTGGCCAATCCAATTAGAAATAATTTTATTGAAACTTTTCACAACGTTTCGGCTTCTAAGGCCATTTCCAAGTTTCTAAAAACATTTTTGTTATAATATTAATTTGCATGTTAGCATATTTTTTTCTCCAAAATTTAGACAACATGGTTAACTAACAGGGCGATGTTAATTTAAATACCTTTTATGACATTTATAACACAATAGAAAAAAATACATAAAATACTTACCATCCCCACTTTAAGTGAGTCGTGAATGGAAGCCCTAACACCTAAGATGAAAAAATCTTCAGATTGCTTTTAATAAACAAATTAAAATATAACTTTTCAAAAAATTGCTAAATAATTGTTTTTAAACTTAGTTAATGTAAGCCGATGACACTGCCGATGGAAGTAGTTATAACAATTTATATGGAATTTTCATGCATGATAGGTAAGCCTTTTAAAAATTGTATTGTATATATATAATGATAACGAAAATCTTGGTTACCGCGAGCTCCTTCTACACCATGCGACAGATACGGTTTTCAATACCAGTTAGGACACTCATTCCTGAAGGTTTGTAAGTAAAATACACTATAATTAAGTTTTTCTTTGGAAGGGCTAATTATGTTTTCTGCAATTAAGTCGTTAAAAAATTATTTCTGAATTATGAGTAATAACATTGACGTATAATGTACTTTTGGAAAGCCCAAGATTTTAGAAAATTTAATGTGCTATAAAATAAATCGTAAAAGTTAACAGAAATTGGTTACAAGCGTGTAAACTTATGAACATATGTTATTTTTAATGTTGTGATGAGGGAAATTATGATTATTTAGTGTTTACACCGTGCAGTATCTTACTAGTTAAATTCGCCCATACAGTACTCAAAATTTTAGAAACAAATATTAAGTAACGAATAGTACGTAAGTTAAAAAATAAACGAAAAGTTGTTATGAACCCATAAGCTAGCATTGTTAATAACTATTTATACTTTTCGATCATTTTATGAAAACAAATAAAGTAAATGGGACTCCTATGGAAACTAAATTAAACTTTTAAAATGTATATAGAAAAAGTTCATTAAAAATTTAAAATAGTAATAAACAGAATAAAATAGAAACCGTTTAACATAAAAAACAAATAAACATAACCAATTTATGTCTATAGTTTCTGCCGATGATTAAATATAATAATGAATAGACATTATATAATAAACAAATTATTTTCATGCTAAGAACACTTCACGTTACGATGAACTCCTAAAGTGATAAACTTTTTTTATATACTATAAAAATAAAATGAACAATAAATAAACTATAAAATGACCCTAGAGTTCGAAACGCGACTTTTGAATTTTTTTTTTTTTTTTTTTGTTGGACTGCCTAAAAACATATCAAATTATTAAACGAAAAAAAGAAAAAAATCTAAAATGATTATAAGAAAATCTCAATATTTTTATAATCTGGTGTTATTGCACAAGACTGTTTAAGATTAAAAATAAAATAAAAATTAACTTGATTTTCTGAACTTTATTAACCTAGATAATATTAAATAGAAACCCCCTTATGTAACGTCTCTGCTTAAACCTTGTATCGCTAATAACCTATCAATAAACTGATAGTTAGTTTAAACTACCGATTTGATTCGATTCCTTTACAACTTTGGTTCAATCGCCATATCTTGAAAAGTATTCCATCGGAGTTAATGTTTACCTTAAAATTAAGTTAGGAATAGGAAAGTTAGTATACCTTGTTTGGAAACCCTTTGAATGAGCTAAAATGAGTTATAACATCAATGGTGGCTAATATTTCTTGTTCCAGTTGGATTCTCTAGAATTGGTTAACTTTAGGATTTATAAGCAGCCTTCAAGGATTCAAAAAATCAAGTAATTCGTTTATTGGAAATGTTACAGAAAAGTGTGGAATGTTTAATGATATTATTTCTAGTGTAATAAATGACAATGGTTGTATTTTTAATATTTGAGCCGTTTGAATATAATTACACGTTTAAATTAATATTATATATATATATATTATATATATAAATATATATATATATATATCTTTTTTTAATTATCGAGCACATTTAAATTTGATCCAAAGCAAATTTTATTTTTGAAAGGAAATTAATTCACAGCAGTTATAATTGATTCTTAAAAAAAAAAAAAAAAAAAAAAAAAAAAAAAAAAAAAAAAAAAAAAAAAAAAAAAAAAAAAAAAAAAAAAAAAAAGAAACAAGAATAACTACATACGATTAAGCAGCATATTACAAAAATAATATATCCTGTTTAAATTAAAGAATATTTACAATATAAGAATGAAATTTGGGAGTCATTGCTTAAGATTTTGCCGTCTTGTACAGGCGTTAAATTAATCAATTAATTTACTGCGTTCTCATCCTACAATTTGTGACGAAAATAAACAAATATAAATGTTTACCTTGTTATTATATTATATAGTGCTTGATTATTAATATCATTTTTTCTACTGCTCAGAAATATTCTGACATGAATATGTTATTTGGCTGTGAGTCTATAGTATTTTTGCAATGGTTTTTTTCACCATTAAAAATGTAATATGCAACCCATTCTATTTGTGGTGTTTCGATAGAAAATTTACATAAAAATATATGGGAAAGTTAATGAAAAATATTGTTTGTTATATGGCATTTGTCGTTAGGGCCCATCGTTTCGGAGATATTTTGGTGTTAATGAAAAAAAGTCACGTTTTACCTATACTTAATAAAGTCACGTGTTCCAATTCCCTCCTCAGATCCCATACTACATTTCCGAGTCTAACCCTAAATGATCAGCCAATCACCTTCACTTCCTCTGTCAAAAACTAGGTATTACCATTGACCAAACCCTTTCCAAGAAACCCCATATTGCCCAAATCTCCCGAAAAACAATAAGTACCCTCAAATTTTTCCATCGCTCCCGCCATCTTCTTCCACTATCCACCCGTAAGCTCCTTGTATCCTCACTTATTTTCCCCCACTTTGACTACTGCTGCGGGGTATATGGTGGCCTCTCGACTGTGCTCGAGGACAGGATAAAGCGAATTATGAATACATTTTTAAGATTTGTCCTTGGCACACCGAAGAGGTCTCATTTGACCCATTTATACATTGAGTTTAAGTGGCTCCTTCCCTCAAACCGCAGACAATATTTCCTTGGATCATTCCTTTACCAAACCATCAACTCCCAGCTACCTCCCTATATCAACAAACTTCTGCAATTTAAATCGTAAGTCCGCTCCCTCCAAACAAGATTGCACCATTCTGATCTTTATATTCCTGCCCACAGAACAACAAGTTTTGAACATTCATTTCCTGTCCGCTCTACTACTCTCTGGAATTCCCTACCTACTCATATCCGCCATGCTTCCTCCCTACCATCATTCAATCCCCAGCTGTTCGAGTACCTATTGTCATCTCAAACAGATGCTCCACAAGACTGATATTTCAAATCAAATATCTATTCAAAAAGAAAATTTATTATTTATTGTCCATGTTTCTATATTGATCAATTATTATGAATCAGTTTCAATGTTAAGTTTGTTCAACATATCAGAAGTTATTCATTTATTTTACTCTTTTCGTTAT
Source organism: Piezodorus guildinii (assembly GCA_023052935.1). NCBI lineage: Eukaryota > Metazoa > Arthropoda > Insecta > Hemiptera > Pentatomidae > Piezodorus > Piezodorus guildinii. The sequence goes on from CM041295.1 coordinate 62,170,694, forward strand.
TTTACTCTTTCATTTTACTTTTATCCTACTTTTCTTCTTAAAGCTTTGAAAATAAGAATTAATTATAATCCTTTGGTCTTGTGGCCAGACACATGGTATATATTAATTGTACATATCATATTGTTCTTAAGGGACCCAGTCCCAGAATAAAAATTATTTTTCTATTCTATTCTACTTATCTAGTTTTAAGTAAACTTTTTTTCAAAACTAGAAAACAATAGATAATTTCGTACACACGGTTTAAATTATAATATTATCAAACTGTTAAATAAATAAATATACATATATAATAATATATATATATGTATATATATATTATGTTATATTGATGATCCAAAATTTCACAGAATTTCATTTAAAAACTACTAACGCTTTCAACATCAATTTGTTATTATTATTATATTATTGTATAGTGGCCAGATTTTGAAGAATTGTCATTTTATTGCTTTTTAGACAGTAAAGAAATTCCACATTTAGTTGGATTTTTTTTTTTTTTTTGATTCGGGGCTAGTTCTGGTTGTAGTTACTTTATTTTTAGTTATTGCCGTCATTATTACATTGTACGTAATTGTAATGCTAGGCGTTAACGTGGTCCTTTAGATAAGGCAATGAAATGCTATTCTCTGAATCTCGGTTTCGAATCCAGCAGTGGCAAAAAAATATTTTTTTATGTTATAGCAGTCATATTGGCCTAATCATTTCCTTGACTTCCGTTGGACAAGAAAAAGTACGAATCACTTTATGTACCGGTGCGAAGACCCTACATGGGTTTTTGATGTACTTGATTATTTAATTATTTAAAAAAATATAACAATAAATTTAGGAAAAAATGAACTAATTGATTAAAAAAAACAATGTAATTATATTATCATATTACATTAATGTTATACTTGTTATTATAATCATTTTAAACCAATGTGTTTAAGGAAATATACACAGTATGCTGTGTTTTAAGCATCCCAATGCAGTTCGGCAACATTGCCTTATAAATGTAGTATTTTCTCTTTAATAATCATGCATGATATTAAAATTAAATTTTATAATTCCTGATTCGAAAATATCTGATAAGTATTGAAAAAAATCGACTTGCCTTTTCCTATAATCAGGGTTCAAGACCTATTTGGCAAACATGAATCTCTCAATCTAAAGGCCCGTATATGTTTGCGAAAGGAAAATACACATAAACCCTGTGTACTACGTATACATGTGTATTTCCGTACACGTTTTCTACTGATCTCTCTGTATAGAGTTGTGCTTAGAGAGGTAAGACATGACATTGTGAAGATAGTCTGCAAAGAAATATCCATTACTCCTTTATTCAATAGTTTAACTGAAAGTGAAAAATTATAAATGTAAAACTAAAATCCAGAAATGTTTTTTCAACTTAAGGGAAAAAAAAAATCTGTACTACTATAACTCATGAAGGATGTGCAAGAAGAAGGTGATCAGACAGTGATCACGCTCAGCCGCCAGGATATTTCCCCAATTATTAGGTACCCACTTTACAGATGCTGGGTGTGCCCTGGGTATGATCGCTTCAATACCACATCTGGGTTTCGAACTTGGGATTCGGAATACTTAGGAAAAAGGTTCTATTATTTTAATCTGAACCTATCCCAACCCTAATAATTTCTTATACTATTTAAATGTACGAATATTTGAATCTTTAAAATAATTTAGGATATTTTTTATGAACAACAAAAACTAAAAAAAATGGTATTAGTACGTCATTAATTATTATATAATATTCATTTTATAATTTATCATCATTTTGATGTCTTCCTAAACACGGTTTTGTTATTTATAATTATAATTGACCAACAGAATACTCTATACTTTAATTATTTGATTAAAACAAAATAACCGTCGATGCAGTATGATATGTGATCACGTCGTAAATTTAAATTGTATTTAAAACTTTAAATTTAATCCTATTACTCAACTTTTCCAAAAAATGGATGTTATAATGCCTAAAAGATCAGTTTAATTGTTAAAATTAAATCAGTTAAAAAAAATTAAAATACTTATTATGTTTGTATTTTTTTCTTCGAGCATATCTGTGTAACGAATATTTTAATTGAAAAAAAACTTTTAAACTCTAGATATAAAAGAATGAGTTTTAATCATGTTAAATTTTAATCATCGGTTCCTAGGACCATTGCAACGTATTACGGGTGACGTTTTTAATATTTTTAGATGTTGTTTGAGTTCGCGTCTCGATTTCGGGGCTTTTAATTAACACGACATTTATCCCCAGCCCTCAACCCCTGGCCTGAGAAACCTCCCATATAGCCTTTAAAAGGCAAGGTGGAGGTAGGAAAAATAATTGGCATTTATCTTGTCAATTTATCATGAATTCCACCCAAATTTACTTGTTGTATTCTATTATACAGTTGTAAATTCAAATAAATAAATAAAAAAAAAAATTAAAAAAATTGATCATGGAATTCGTTCTTGGTTAATTTTCATTCATCGTATTACCGTTATTGAGAAAGAAAAAATGTGGAAAATACAAAGTCACAATACTGGGTGGTTTTGATGAAGAAGTTTCAGTCAGACCTAATTGATACGGAAATATTAAGTAGTTCTAAATGTTTTGAAATGACGTTTTCTATCTCTCGGTGTAAATGGTCTTCACAATATCCTTACTGATATTTTTAAAAATATAATTTTCCTTGCTTATAGCTTATTTTTTTGTGATATTTAAATCGTTGTCAGAAGTATTAAAATAATGGAGATTAAGAAAGAATTTTACCAATCCACCATATTCCCCGGAGTTTTCCCCCGAGCTAGGCGGAAATTAGTTCGTAATCGGTACGGGAGATGAAATCAAATCACTACGTTTTATATCTGAACTCTCATCATACGCAGGGCGGAAAAAAAAAATATGGAGTATTGGATTTGCTCTAAGGAAATCATTTCCTATGGGATTTTCTTTGCACTTTGGAAGAGTTAAGGGTTACCCACAAGCCAAAATGCTTTTCACATAGATCAAAAATATATTGAATTTTGTATATCTATTCCAAATATATGGAAATCAATAGCATAAGTTGGTAGTTTATTGAATATTCAATTTTGAACTTCAGCCGGGACGTGTGTGTGTGTTGGTGAATACACTTCATACCTATGTTTAGCGTTGGACTATATTTTTTAATACCTTTTGTGAATTAGAATTATTCTATTAATTGACAAATAATACAATCTGCCAAAATCGATGACAGCTAGTATTAGTGATAATAGACACAATTCACGGCATATTGACAATATGAATATGGCAAAAAATCAATAAATGAAAGAAAGATAAAACTTTATTAAAAGGTACTGAAGGACATTTTATACGAAACTAATGTTTTTACATAGTTGTATTCTCATATCAGTTAGTTTTATCTAATTCTTCTATTTGATATCATCTAATGAACACCTAAATCCATTAAAAATGCGATTTAGAAATTCAATTATTTTTTCATGGTACTGATTATACACTTAGTTTCGTTCCCCATCCGCACCAAACGCCGATCCAGATCCTTATGGCAACGCACCCGTCACCCCACAGATCGCCGCTCCTATAACTTTTATTGTAGACAATTAAAGAGGGAGTTGGCGACCTTCCGTTCCCAATCCTTTAGTTCCTTCCTTTCTTCTCTTTCGGCTTGTGACAATTCCCTGTGGAATGTCACCAAGAAAATTCTAAAATCCCACCATATTTCCCATCCTCTCCGTCGTAGTAATGGTTCCTGGGCTGCGTCTGATGAAGACAAAGCCGAGGAACTTGCCAAATACGTTTCCCAAGTCTTCACACCTCATCCAGAATCCAATCCAAACCACACTTCAGTAGTGGAACAGTTCCTTCAGTCTCCAATCCCGCTTTCATTACCTCCTAAAGCAGTTAATCCCTCTGAGGTCAAATATCTTCTCCGAAAACTTGCACTCCGTAAATCTCCTGGATGCGATCTCCTCACTCCTCAGATTCTCAGACAGCTTCCATCTAAAGCCGTTATATTTCTTACATATATTTACAACTCCATTCTACGCACTACTCATTTTCCTCTCTTATGGAAACATTCCACAATAATTCTCTTCCTAAAACCAGGTAAACCTCCTAACACTACGACATCATATAGACCTATCAGCCTACTCCCAATCCTTTCAAAAATCTTTGAAAAAATCCTCCTCAAACGAATATTACCGTTATTAGAATCCCACACTATTCCTTCCCATCGGTTTGGATTCCGTTCCCAACATTCAACCGTTCAGCAAGGGCTCCGAGTCGTTGACCATATTTCCTCTGCCCTTGAGAACAAGGAGTACTGCTCGGGTGCATTTCTGGACATAACGCAAGCATTTGACCGGGTGTGGCACCCGGGATTGCTCTTTAAGCTCAAAAACCACTTACCCCTATCCTTATACCTAGTCCTCCGATCCTATCTATCAAACCGCTCCTTCCGAGTTCGTTGTGGTGCAGAATATTCCAATTATTATCCAGTCGAATCCGGTGTTCCTCAGGGTAGTGTCCTTGGTCCTATCCTCTACAATATATACACGGCTGATATTCCTCTTTGCCCTAATACCTTCCTAGCAACGTACGCTGATGACACAGCTATCCTATCCTCTCACTTAGATCCCGAAATTGCATCTACAGGCCTCCAAACACACCTTTCTCAAATTGAAGACTGGTGTAACAACTGGAGAATCAAAGTAAATCAATCCAAATGCAGACATGTCACCTTTACCCTTCGAAGACAATCCTGCCCTCCAGTTCTCTTTAACTCCGTTCCGCTTCCTTTCTCCGACACAGTCCGGTATCTTGGCTTCCTTCTGGACAAAAGACTAACTTGGAACCCGCATACTAGACTTAAACGACAAGAACTTAATCGACGATTTGGACAATTATACAGACTACTGAACAGAAATTCTAAATTATCTATCGAGAACAAACTGCTAATATACAAGACAGTACTGAAACCTATCTGGACCTACGGACTTGAACTGTGGGGGACAGCCAAATTTTCTAACATCAAACGCATTCAATCCTTCCAATCAAAAGTCCTCCGAACAATAGTTAATGCTCCTTATTATGTCTCCAACCATACCTTACACCGCGACCTAAATATTCCATTTATTTTAGACCTTATACCATTAAAATTCTCTAAATTCCATCAGAACCTTATCCATCACCCTAATCCCCTAGCTCAATCCTTATCCAGCTCCACACATCCTTACCATCCTCCTAGAAGGTTGAAACGGCAATGGCCTCGAGACCTCTTGTAAAATGTTTATTGGAGTTCTAGCATTGGCTGGATTCTCCACTCACGTGCTGTATGCTTGTGAATTGTATATAGGTATGAGTGACTTTTGTATATATTTTTATTGATTTTGTTTTGTATTTATTTATATTGTATTATTATTATATAAATTTATTGTTTTGTATATATCGTGTGAATGCAGTATGAATGTTGTACTTTATCCCTATTAAAAATGTCCTAAATTGGACAGATTGTAATATTGTTCAATAAAGAATTGTTTCTAGTTTCGTTCCCAACTACCTCACCATACTAAAAAAAATTATTTCGTAACTTTTAAGTGATGTTACTAATATGGTAAAAAACAATTCCAGATTTTAATCCGAAAAGAATCAAATATCTGATTTAATAATTTTTTAATGAGAAATTTTCGAGCAGACTGGACATAGTACCTTTTGGAAATTAACGTCTCAATTAAGAAATCAAAAACTAAATAATGAACCAACGTTAAATATTTAAGATAGAAAAATATAAATAAATACAGTGAGTTCTAAATAAGAAACAAAAGTGTTAAAACTTGAACACTTTCGTATCTATAAACTCTATTTTTAGTCTGTCTTAGGAATTTCCAAGCCACTTGGAAAATAAGGCAGGGCCCTAGGAGATCACGGCGCATCTCACTCGGGCGCTTCACTGGTTGAGGCATTAGAAACGCTCAATTTTGTAACACTTAAGATTAAAAAAAATCGTATTATAATTATATATATATATATATATATATATATATATATATATATATATATATATATATATATATATATAATTTAAAAAAAAAACAACCTGTAACACTACAACCCATGGAGTGTCTTGGGCTCAGTACATATAGATATTTGTACTGTTTCTAGGCCAACGGCCGTGCAATGAGGTGATTAGACCTTGATCGCGCTTAGCCGCCAGGTTTTTTCTCCAATTATTTTGGGTACTCATCTTATAGAGGCTGGTTCTGCCCAAGGAGGGTCTCCATACCCTAGCGTCGCTACAATGTTTATATATTATTTTATATATATATTGTGACGTCATTAATGCTTAAGAAAGCTCTGTATTTGACCGTTTAAGAGTTTATTGCCTTGGGATAATTAATTGATTAGGGAAGAAGAGATTTTCATAAGTTGATGGGCTTATAACGACTCACTATTAACTTATATTACTTCTTTTATAGCAAAATAACAATGAGATGCGCTTTCAAACGGTATATTATATGTCTATATTACTACTCATATTTTATTAAAGCATTTTTGTTGCCGTGATTAAAGAAAATTTATTTTCCATCTAAAGATAAACCTAATTGCAATCTATTAAACTATAAACCTTCAGGAAAGAATGCACTAAACAATAGAGATAAACGTTTCAAGTTCCGTCGCGAGGTTTAGGAGGAGTTAGCTGAAACCAAGAATGGCGATATAATTTAATGTATAAACAGAAGAACTATTTAAAATTTTAAAACTTTAAACTAGTTTTCATTAGAGTTAGGTTTAGTTTACAGTGAAGAATCTGTTTTTAGTTACAACAATCTGTAATAGTGAAATATCTGTTGTCATTAAATAATCTAAAAGTAGAAATAATTAATAAAAATGTTAGTTTATGGATTTATTATAGCTTTTATTTTAACTATGTACGTAGGATTTACGACGTAATAACTTTTTTTAATCTTTCGTAATTAATGGAAGAATAAAACATGTAAAATACTGTACGGTGGCAAAACTGAATCACCATAACTCGCTCATTACATCATTACGAATAAGATAGGTTATACGTTAAATTAACATTTACCATTTCTTTCATTGCATATTAACTTTTATAAAATCTTGCGGTTTCTAATGGTATATTATAAATCTATATTACTACTCACATCTCAGAAAAAAAACTTAATTGCATCGTATTTCACTTATAAACCTTCAGGATAGAATGTACTGGATTATAATGAAAACCTTATCAAAATCCATCGCGTGGTTTCGAAGGAGCTTGTGGAAACAAAAAATGCAGACAATAAAATAAATTTTATGCTTTTATATTTCTTAATATTATTTAAAATAAAATAACCTGAAGATACTTCGGAAGAAGAAATTTTGAAAATTCTTAATTCAAATCTTTTAGAATAACTAAAAAAAAAATTAAATCTAGATGATTAAAGATCAGTCAAAGAAACCAAATACCTTTTCAATGAAACCAAATACTTTAAACTATGTTTCCCTTTAAAAATTAGTTTCTAAAATCAACTATTTATTTGATGTGCGGGTAAATGATAGAATGTTGTATTTATAGTTTATCACACATAGATAAATGTATATTTTTTAATATGAAGTCCTCTTATAGGTATAAATGAATTTTAAAAACATACAAATATGAAAGCGTTATTCAGTAAACCATTCACAATTTAAATATCAACAGGGTTAATAAAAACACTTGAATCAAGTCTTTTTCCCCTCGTACTCTAAAAAATAAATTGCACTCGGACAATTATAAACACAGAAACAGGCAATGTACGTGATTTAAGTGATTTGTCCATATTTACCATTTAGGGCACCAGATTACGGAAAAAAATATAAAAAATAATTAACTTTTTGACACGATTGGTGAGCGCATAGCGGTCAAACGTCGAATTTATTTTCTAAAATCTTAAACTTTTCTACATTTTAAATGAAAAATAATACAAACAAGTCAATTATCGCTCGGAGTAGCTGAAACCTGCTAATTGATGTATTTTATATCATTTAGGAAACTTCAAATTATAGATTGTAAATCGAAAAAATTCTTTGTAATATTTAAAGACTAGTAGGGTTGATGAAACAAATCCTCGGGGTAACTTGGAGGTTATATAGTTTTTCATTATTGAATATATAATTTGCGTATATTTACAAATTGCTAAATTAACTCTTCAGGTAGATTGCAATGTATATTCAATGTCGAGTTTGGAAATATATTGTCTCATCAATGTCCATTGTTAAATAAAAGCAAAAAGACTTTGCGCTAAACAATCCTTGAACACAATGAACGGCCATCGAATAAAGAAAGATGATCCCACGGTCGGTTTTAGGCACTTGAGCAAACAGGGATGATTCACCCATTTAATATTGATTTGTAAACTCGGTATAGCGGGAAACATTAGTATTAAGGGTCTTGCCAACTAATAATAAAATGGTGAAGCACTGGAAAATTCTAAATTTTTGACTTGACTTATTTCCACATAAATTGGTGATTTTTTCGCCCAATGTGCAGTGGTCAATCTACCTGACTAGATTATCCCGTCTAAAATTCAGCTTCTTCGTAATTGATATTGCATAAATTAGTTTTGCAAACATAAAATTAAAGTCCGAGAGAAAGCTTATTGATGGGGATTTCAAACCCAAAATTACCTCGATAATCATTCTTTGCACAATTTCAAGTTGAAAGAGATGTGTAGCAAAGGAAATTTCTATATCATATAAAATATTAAATTGACTGAATATATGCAAAGTAAATCAATATTTACGTGGTATATTTGTGGAAGAGGAGATAAATCCCCTTGGTAAGAAGAATGTTAGCTGATCTTATTCTGATGCGGCTTCTTAAAAAAAGTGGAACGCTTGGTAAAGGGTGAGGATCTCTCGGAAAGAAATGAAAAGGCAGAAGCAGAATAGAAAAACTGTCAGAACTCTCCTGACTCCCAGGAGCCTGACAGGATAAGGAAAACTCCAAGGAACCTGTTTAAATACGAGATATTTTAGGCTTGAATAAAACTACAGATGTTGGGAAAATTCTTGCCGTAGATTCAACCTTAAGCCTAACCGTTGGAGAGATCGTAACGTTTTTACCCAGAGAACTACAAAAAAGAATCGGACTACCAGTAGCTATCATCGGACTATCATTTTTTAATTTTTTTTTTTTTTTACTTTCACTTACCCTTTTATGAAATAAGAGAATATTGTGATCATGAACATTTTAGAATTCGATCTTTCACCGAAAATTCACGTTATAGAGTCCCTTGAAGCCAAATGACCAAGGCCCGCAAAAAGGTGTGTGTGTTAAGTATAGCTCAAGAATGGTATATTATTTAAAACTGAAATTTAATATTTTGGAAGCGTATATGTCTGAGATGTAATTGCAATTTTTTCCTCAAAAACGACTCTGACAATATTAATTAAACTTGCTATATCGATGTAAAATTTAATAGGTTTTCATATCATGTAGGTTTCATTCTTATTAAAATAGCCTGACAGGGGTTAAATGCCGTATTTTAATATTTTCTTCCTCTAAAGTACGTTTAATTTTGTACATCCTAAAATATTAAGCAGATCGTCTTATCAGCATTGACAGACAACGGCTTAATATACAAGTTGAACGAATTTTATGAACAACTAAAGGATAAAAGAGCAAAATATTCTTTTACTGTAATTTTTCTTTTCTATATATTAAGAATAGCAATATAGACGTTTAATGACCGTGCTTATAGCTGATTTTTAGACGTGACAATTAAATACAGTTACATTATTCAATCTAAATCACATGTTTTTAGCAATTTTGATTAATCTCGCTATATCGATGTAAAATTTAATTGCTCTTTAAATCATTTAGGTTTCATTCTTATTAAAATAGTCTGACGGAGCTTAAATGCCAATGATTTAAATTTTTAAATTGCTTATAATTTAAAAGAAATGCAATCTTAAAAGTATTAAATTAAATGCTAAAACAATGATAACATTTTACTCACAAGTGTGTATTTAAGTGTATTACAAGTGTGTTACTAAGTGGTATTAGTATATTTTCAAAACCCCTATAACATTATAATAGTTTTGTTTGTTGTGTTTTTTATTTTTTAAATTTTATTATCACACCTCTTTCATATTGATTCATTTACGAAACAGAATGATAACTTTTAAGAACTCACGTCAAGTTTAGTAAGAATGAAAGAGTTTTGGCCTGGAATTGACATGAAAGAATGATTAACAATTTTACTGTAAAGTTGATTTAAGATTCTTACTCTTATTCGTAATTGGAATTATTATAATAAATTAAATTCTCAAGGCTGTATTTTGAAACAGTTTTGAAGCATACATTTTTCAAATAATTTTTTTTTTCAGTGGTTCTTGTGTAACATTTATTAGATATTTTTAATATTTTATTTCAAACTTTTTTTAGATTAACTGCAGTACAATAAGCATTATTAGGATTACTAAACACATTAATATCATACTAAAGACTAGAAAATTTATTTAAAAATAGATAAATTAATCAACTAACTGCGATTAGTATAATTTCAAAATATTTTAAGTAAGTTAATTTCGGTAACATTTATGGTGCGATTTTTTACATATATCAATTCATTGAGAAATAAAGATATATGTATATATTTTATTTTCCGCTTCTTCCTGCTATTTTCTAACATATCACGGGTAAAGTCATGATCAGATGTCATAAAATATGAAGAAAAAAAAAATACAAACTCTCTAAAAGTTTTGAGCGGATCTCAATAAAATATGCATGAGACCTCTATCAAGTTGTACCAATTTTATTAATAAAATAACCATTGAGGTCAAACTAATAAATAATGTTGAAAATAATCCTGTTGGTCAATTCGAATTTTCGCTCCGTGAATAATTATTTTTTCAATGTCACAGACAACTTAAAGCTGAATAATGAGATCTTACCTGCACAGGTAAAATTGTGTTGGATAGAAATATGGATTTTGCTTCGTGGATGTTATGCAAAACATCGTAGAATTTTTATAAGCTACAGGAGATGAACTTGAGCGAGACCAGATGGTCGAATCATAAACCCACCATTTCAGTATTGAAATTCCGAGTAGTTCGATGTCAGGAAACCTCTCGGTATATTTAGGGTTGTGAATATTAATTTATTTCCATATTATAATATCTGCGTCGAAATTGCGGTGCTGCTAATAATTAATAAATGCGGAAAATTAATTACTTTCTTAGTTGAGTCGAAGGATAATGAACTAATAATCTGATGAATTTCTGTTGTTGAAGGCATGATGAAATGAAAAAAAATGTAGAGATTTTAAGGTTGTAGCTTAGTTTTTTCCATCCACTATTCAGCTCACACTTTATTTTGTTATTAGATACACTCAGATGTTCATTCAAAATATAATTCAACTGGGGGGGGGGGGGGGTTACCTATGGTGTAGTGGTTAGCATAACAGCCTTCTATGCCCAAAGTTGCGGGTTCAAACCCGGCAGATGTCCCTAGGATTTTTTAAAGGGAGTAAAAATACCGTCCTTCAGAAGGGGCGTAATATGGTGATCCAGACCCTATGCAATGGCAGTTACTTGTTAAAGATCTCTATCCTAATTAAACCTGGATTGGAAAAGTTTAAGACTCCCAATTTAGCATCATCCGTTTAGTCACGGTTGCATGAAGTGACGTTAAAACAATTAAAAAACAAACAAGACAATTTAACTAGTCTAAGCGTAAATCCTAAATCACACGAATATTTGTAAAAATATACCAAAAATATTTTGTATTAGAACGGAATTCAAAATAATCAGAAAAGTGGTTACACTTTGTAATAATAATAATTTGCATGATTTCATATTTATGTGCTCACAGAGTCCCGTGAATAACTTAGGTTGGGTGATTCGAGATAATTTAGAATTAAGAAGAAAATATAACATAATTAAATATAATATTACTGATATTAATGACATGTATTAAATGATAATAAATTAATATTAAGAAAGATGCGACTTTTACGAATAATCTAAATATATTTTTACAAAAACCAGTCAGTAAATATTTCTTACATTAATAAATATCCAATTATTTATTAAATAAAAGTTATATTCAAGTTCATAAAAGTGAAATAGGGCATAGGAATAAATTTAAAAATATATTTAAGAAGAAAAATAAGAGAAAATGTTATTTATAAGTAAGTCCAATAGGAATATCATTAAATTTGAAATTATATAATAGCTATATCTGGCCAAAATATAAGCTTAATAAAAAATAAAACAATTTAATTTTTAAGTATATGTGTTCATAGAACAAAAGAACATATAAATTATTCTAGTAGCAATTTAATTAAATAAAATTATCGCTGATATTTAAAAATAGGATATTTGAAAATAAAAAGTAGAGTTATGATATATAAGTACACGTGAAAAGTAAAAATATTGATTACTATTCAAATAAAACTTAAGAATAAATATTATTATTGTCATTTTGGTTCGCGAAGAGGTACTGAAAAATAAAGGTGGAAGGAAGAAGAAAAATGAAGAATGGATGGGGTGGGAGGAGGGTGCAAGGCTGAAGTTTTATGGGAGAGAATTCAATAATATTTTTTAAAAAAATATAAAATAATAATTAGATAAATATATATAAAATAATTAGACTCAGTCGTTGATTACTTGGAAACACGTTTGGGTTACTTACATTACTTATATTAATTACATTACTTGGAAACACTTGTAGCTGGGTGGTTAGCATAACAGCTACCCATGCCAAAGGTCACGGGTTCAAAGCCGCAGGTGGTCCTAGAATTTCTTAGGAGGAGTAAAAAATCCTTAGTCATGCCGTCCTTCGGAGGGGACGTTAAAATGTGGTCCCGAGCCTGTGCGATGTCAGGTACTCGTTAAACATCTCTATCCTAATAAAACCTGGATAGGCAAAATGTAGGACCCCCACTGTAGCATCGTCCTATTAGCCATAGTAGCATAAAGTGACGTTAAATAAATAAACAAACTTGGAAACACCAGAAAAACGTAATCAATTATATCTTAGTCTCCTATTATGAAAATATTGACATAATTCAAAATAGCGTTTCATGAATATCATAATATTTAAAAAAAATAGTTCTTTGTTGTTTAGGAATAGCTTGTGATAAAATGCCCATAAGCTTTAATTTTAAATTCCAGTGTCAGGAAAATAAATTATTAATGTTCAAACAACAGGCCTCGTGATTTTTTTTTAATTTACGTTTATTGCTTAGAAGTTCTTTCTCCCTTAATTAGAATCTCAATTAAATGTATATTCATTCAGTAAAGCATAATTAAGTAATTAAATTCCTGAAGTCTTGAAAGGCGTGAATTTCATAAAGGTATATATTTTTTATGGCTTGTGATAATCGGAATTTGCTGTGAACAACCTTTACCAATTTAGAATCGCATTTAAATGACGTCAGGTGGCAGTTTTTATTTTATATATATATATATATATATATATATATATATATATATATATATATATATATATATGAAACGTTGGTTAATAAATAGTTTTTTCCTATTTTGTAATATTTTTTTAGCCCCACCCGAACCATCCCATGCTTCATAGTTAATTCACGGCTATGTATTTAATATTCAATTTTTTTTATTTCGATTCATTAGAAAAGAAAATTATTAATTTATTTATATTACAAATGGTATAAATTACTCAAGACTAGTAACAAATCCGATTTCGTCAGTGAACAATTCAAATGAGATATATATACAAGTACAGTTTTATTGAAAACATTTACTTAAACTAAATTCTAGAGTTTTTATTATTTTTTTCTATTTTGTCTCAACTCTTTCCAAGTATGAAAAAAATGAAGTATCTTCCTCCGGTGTAAATTCGCATTCTCTCTCACATTTTATGCATCGAAAAAAAAAATTATTACAACCTTGGTTCAACTAAATTTGTAATATCGCGCCATAATATGGAAAGGAAATTTAACACCATCAAGGTCTTGGAGAGTCTGTTGAAGTGACTACCACGCATTCCCCTACCGTAGTGAGTAATCGTTTCTCCTTCACTAATGTCGTGTATTTACGGGGTTGAGCTGCATACATTTCGAGTCTAGAGCTCAGAATCAATGGATTACTTGGAATTAGGGATCAATTCTAAGTGAATAATGTCTTCGTAAGACCAATAGACAAGTTGTAATCGAACAATAAATAGCAATGTGTTAAGTTCTTCTGATTTCAACCCAGTTTCTATAAAGTGAGAATTAAAAATTGGGGTAGAAACCGGGTGGTTGAACGTGTTCGGCCTAAGTACCACCTTGTACAGCCATAGAAATTATACAAATTCCAACTCAAGACTGAACCCCACCCTTCATGTGTACTGTTTTTGTTTTTTTATTTTCACTTACCTATATATCAAATATGTAGTAAGGTAAAGTATTGCGATCGTGAAAATTTCCGAATTCCCGTTTTTAACGGAAATATATGTTTAAGATTCCAAATAACCAAGTCGCGCAAAAAGTCACACGATACTGAAATTTCACATTTAAGACAAATATACATCTGAGATGCTCCGGCAACTTTTTCATTAAAATCAGCTGACCGGAAGTTGTACTGTATACAACCTTTTCACGATTCACTCAAAAACTTAGGTATTTTTATTAAACTCATTATATCGCTGCGAAATTGAATGGGCTTTAATATGATATAAGTTTTATTCTAATTTAAATAGTTCGACAGAGCTTAAATGCTACATTTTTGTATTTTCTTCCTCTAAAGTACGTTTAATTTTATACATCCTAAAAGATTAACCTTATCATCTTGTCAGCAATGAAAAATAACGGCTTAATAAACAAGTCAAACGAATTTTATGACCAACTAAAGGATAAAAAAGGAAAAATATATATATTTTTTTACTATAAACTGTCTTTTTTTTTATATTAAAAACAGTAATATACCGTGTTATTAAGACGTGTAATATATCGTTGGAAAGAGAAATATTTTAAAAATTACTTCATCTTATACACAAAGATTTAAAAGGTAAAGTTAAGGGGTAGGTTTAAAAACTTATGTTAAGTGACGAACATAGCATAAACTTTAAGCTGATTATTATAAGTAAAAATTTAATATAGCTACCTTATTTAATCTAAATAATATGTTTCCAACAAAACTTAATACAATTTTTTTTATTAAAATTCACTTTGGAAACCATCTTGTTTTCAACCAAGCCTCCATAATGTGAGAATTAAGAATGGAGTAGAAACCAGGGGAATACAAAAGGAATCGTTTACCATAACAAATAAACTGAACCAACGTATGCTTATAATTTCTAACGGTGAATATATATGAATTAAATATAATAATGCATTGACGTTATATAATAAACAAAATATTTTATTGCTAAGTGCACTTTTTGTTATGATGAACTCATAATACTAAAGCGATAAAATTTTAAATGATCAAACTGTAATTTTTTAAACATAAATGATGCCACATTTATATTGCACCAGTGCGACACAAGGGCGGATTACTAGTACCTAATAAATTGATACTCTGATCCAATTCTGTTCATTAACTACCAATACCAAGGAGGCTCTTTATGTAAATAGGAAGTGTGTCAGGGTTTAACTTAGGATCACCATCCAATTCTAGAATCCGTTAAACAAGGACAGTGATCGACTTCGTAGCTATTTACATATGTAGTCTGGTGAAACGGATACGGTGTAATATGACATCAAACAGATAATTCTAATACATAATATGATTTTTGATGTGACGTTTGATAATATTCAAAGTAATTCATAGCTGTCGGGGGTCTAGACGTTTGAAGATGAGACGGGTAAGAAATAACCCATCAATTCCCTGTGCTTTGAGTGTTACCTTGTGAGGATGGAAATATATACAGAAGTAATAAAAGTCCATTACAAATTGGATTCATATCATATCCTATTTTTCCATTTCGATTCAGAAAAAAACCCAGATAATTTAAATTATAGCGACAAACATGTAATATATCAGAGTTATTTGCGTCTCTATACTTAAAACGACATGTGTTACAACCTCCTTCTAAGAATAGTTTCCGAGATTTATCATTAAATGTCTCATCTTCAAATCCCATATACTTGCTTTGATAAATCTAATTTTCCGCTTTATTTTTATCTTCTATTAAAATAATATATAAGGAAGAAATATATTATTGCTATGTTGTCTACTCAACGGCACGATCATTCATCAAGCAATGAATTTCATACAGTAATATTTTCAACAATTTTACTTTAACATTTTTGATTTATTACGCCTTATACATTTACTTCATATATGTATTTATGATAACATCAATACGTTTTGGGAGCGGCGTGGTCCAGTGTAAAGCACACTGTTCTCCGGGTCGGAATCCTGGATAGGGATCCTCCTGGGGAACACCCAGCCTCTATAAAGTGGGTAACTCAAAATATGGTAAAAACCTACCAGCCGATATTGATATCAAACCTTAGACCTTCCATGGGATATAGAATAGAACAATATTAATGGAATAGAAGAATAGGATCCGCTCAGAAAGACCTTTCTACGTCCATCCCACATAAAAACAAATTAAAATATTCCTCTTCTTAAATACATTTTAACAACAATTTGTCTTTTTTAATATGCAATATTTTGTTTTATTGATGTATTATCTCTCTTTAAGTAGCTAAAATGTTTGTTGTGTGGGATGCGTAGAGCATATTAGGAAGTATATTTATGTATATAGTTATTCCACTCACGTGAAACAAGATCGCACCATTCTGATCGTTATGTTCCTACCCACAGAACTACAACTTTTGATCGTTTCTATATCGTATCTCTACTACTCTCCCATATATAAGAAAATAAGAATATAATAAGAATTCTCTACCAACACATATCCACCATGTTCCATCTTTATCCTTATTTAAATCCCAACTTTTCCAATACTTTCTGTCCTAAATATACGATTTGCGATTGTGTTTTTTTTTTTAATTTGTTATTAGCTTTTCTTGTATAATATTTCTCCATATTTCACCGTAGTAAATAATAATTATTTATGTTTATTTTGTCTGTTCGCCAGACATCTTATATGTTTCAAACGCACATTAATAATATTCTTGAGGGACCAAGTCCCAGAATACATTTTGCTCTATTATATTCTATTTTAGCCCCAACATTTACGTTTATTAAATCAACTTCTTTGTTAACAATGTGTCTCCGATATATTGTCAGTTATTCAAAAGATGATTCAGTTATTTGACTCAGACAAATTATGTCCTAAAAGTTTTCTGTTTACTCCAGTTAGAGTGGGACCTACATTACTAAGAATAACAGGGGTTATAATTGCGTTATCTCTGTTCCATCCCTTTTGCTTTCGGACTGACGATTCATGAAAGTATTTATTTATGAAGTTTTGTGTTTACCGATAACGAGAAAGGTATAGAATGTTTACAGAACTCTCGATGAAGTCTTAACATCGTAGGTTGAGATAACTGTACATAAAAACCTCGAAATCAAACCTCGACCGAACTCTTTCTTGGAAAAACCGTGTCCTCCTGGGAAAACTCTTGAATTAATTCGTCACCTCCTTCCATTTGAAACCCGTAGGCTCTTGGTTTGTTCTATAATATTCTCCCAAAGCAAAACTATAACGATTGTTTAACTGCTTCATCATTAGGATATTCAGGGACACTTCTGTCATCCGATTCTACGAAGAGTTGGAGTGGCTCTACTCTTCCTACCGTTGTAAGTACTCCAAAATTTTCTATTCCGCCTCCCATCGAACATCTCAGATATATTTTCATTCAAATCCTCTGTCCATTTCCGCAACATTCATTACGGCCTTCAGATCTGTATATAACGTCCCATAGAACCGCAGCTTTCGACAGATCTTTCCTAATCCGATCCTCGTCCGAATGGAATACTGTTCCTTTATATATCTTTCTCTCTGATTCTGTTCCAACCTTCAAATCCCGTCAATTCAATCAATTTATTTCTGTCGAATTTCCAAGTTCCTAAATAGATTTGTTAGCTTCTATAAAAATAGGGAAAAAGCATATACAAAGGATTATTTAAGTATAATATTTCATTTTGTGTTGCATATGGACATTATTATATGTATATTATAATATTCATCATTATTCACCAATATTGTAAATATCTTTTAATTAAAATTTATTATTAATATTTGAATATATGCCTATCTTTTTCTGTTTTACTTTTAGTCTAGTTTTGTTA
The DNA here is from genome assembly GCA_023052935.1 of Piezodorus guildinii. Taxonomy (NCBI): domain Eukaryota; kingdom Metazoa; phylum Arthropoda; class Insecta; order Hemiptera; family Pentatomidae; genus Piezodorus; species Piezodorus guildinii. The sequence continues at coordinate 62,188,890 of CM041295.1, forward strand.
TTAGTTTCATATATTATTCTTAGAAGTTTTCTTTAATTTATTAAACATTTTCATTATTATGTTTTGTTTCTTTTACTTTTTACTCTAAGGCACTACAGTTTTTTTTGTTGTTTTTTTATATATATTGTAATTTATTTCTAAAGGGACTTATAAAGAATTTATAATTATAATTATCATTCCTTTGAAGAACATTATTCCGGAAAAAGACTTCATTTGAATGATGTATAAATGTAATAACATTTAGATTACAAAATAGAATTAATATAATCCTAGTACTTATAAAGTCCTCTTCAAGTCCTCAGGAAAAATCATATTTAGGTTTAATTAATGACTTATTCAGGCACTGCAGTTTCTAGAAGGGAAGGTATTTACATTTACAAAGAATTTCTAAGTTTTTTCTTTATCCTCAATGCATAGACGGCAGATAATATTCCATCTTCTTGGTAAATACATTTCAAAGTAAAACTTTGTTTTCAAACACAAACGATGGTATTCTAGTTCATAATTACAGTTACACTGTGGTATGAGTACATTTTTAGTTTAATTTTTCGTGACCAAATATCCAAGAAAGTTATATATTTATGGATTACCTGATTGCATGCTGGGAGTATGTTCTACGATAATTACCCCGGCTTGCTTAGTCGTGTCTATATATATTTTAATATTACAAGACGTTATAGCCCGTGGCTGTGGGGCTAGCCCGATAGCCTACCACGCCAAAGGTATGAGTTTGAATCTCAGTCCTGAAAGGACTTTTACAAGCATATTTCATTAAATGGGGACACGCTCAAAACCTCCCCTCGGGTATGTGAGACCTGCCAGCCAACTGATGCCACTCGCAAACATCGGCTTAGGAAGTAATCACACTACCCAATAACGTACAGTAAAATGAGGGGGGAAGGAACAGTGGGGTGATGGGAACAAAATTTCAATATTATTTCAAAGTTGCGTGAAAGCCACTTACTTTACCGTATAGGAATTAATGTTGTTGTTATTAGCTGGTCACTCTGTAAATAATTCGATTATATAGTTTTGTTTTCTTGGTGGTACTTAGGACTTATCAGTTCAACCTGTGAAAAATTGTACCAGTTTCTACGAAATTTTTCTCTCCCAGAAACTTTACCTGCAAGCATGGAGCTGTTATCTATATAGCTTATCTAGTTTCTGTTGTCTGTTCTTCAAGTTGTCTTCTTGCATAAAATTCCATGCTCAATATATTATTTGCAACAGTTTCTTTCCAACAGATTTTATAGGTTATGACAATCATATATTCTTGATTGTGGGGTGAATAGGAACACAGCTGTTTTCTGTCAGAAAACACATCAGATGAATATTCTTTGCAAGACAGTGATGCTGAATTGGCCTTGTCATGCACATCTAAAGATGAACCGGATTTGAATCATTATCCAAAAATTATGACATTTCATTTGGCGACTTTTTACTTATTAAAGTTTTTAGAAAAAAAAAAATGAGAATTTTCGACTTTACGTTTGTAAGGTTTTAGAACCTAATGATGGAGGATCTATCGGTTTGTTTTACAAAAGATTCAAGCAATGTTTTAGGTTTGTTCCAACTCAAGAGGAAACTTATTTTAGCTCTAGTGAAGTTACATTTAAGTTATATTGCTCAAAATACCATAGGGTGTTTCTATTTACCTCATTTTACGGTATCATCGATAATCGCGTGTGGAATCTTAGGAAATCACACCGAGTGGCTAAAGGCCTCCACGGCTTGTCGCGCTAACCAAAGAAGAAGAAAAAGATGGAAGTTACCTGGTTTTTTAAATATCGTATTGTAACAGTTTAACCAGATTTATTTCATCTTAAGCCTGTACCCTTATATATAGGGAGATGGATCAACTTTTCATACAAGATCTGCCGTGTACCACGGATCCGTGGTGTCTGGTTCTATTCTCATGAATTCAGTTAAAGCTTCTTTATGTAGCTCTCTGATTCTAAGTAAATAAATACATTTCCCCACCCTCTTATTTCTGTCACAGTTAGTCAACACCATAAATTCCCGTGCTCGGCTGAGCCAATGATTTACTCTTATTAAGAACGAATTGCATCAAAAAACATTGATGGAAGATGGAAAAGTATTAAACCTAAAAAGAAATACGAATAAGACACATTATATGGTTTGTAAAAGAAAAGGTAATAAAAGTCACCACCTCGTATCGTATAGGCCGTATTTCTCTTCACAAAATACTTTTATAATCTCCCCTTATAAGATCATAATAAAGTTAATACTTTGAGCAATTTCGTTGTAAATAATCTGTTAATTATATACAGATATTTAAAATATACTATTTAATCGTATAATAATAATATAATCGATCTTCATAATTATATTCGTACTTTTTCGAATCTGATGTTAAACGTTCATCCTGAAATAAACCGTTCTTTACCTTGATGTTTTCAAGGTTCGTTTACTGATGGTGTATATGCGATTGCCAGGATCTTCCTTCAGGCCAAAGGCTTCCTGTTCTTTAAAATTATTTAAGATAACACTAAAGTCCTCCCTCCATTGATAAAATAAAAAAAAATTCATTGGAGGACTTATGATTTTTTCCATTTTCGTAAACATGGATAATTTCGAAACACATTGTGCTGATCTCAGATAGTTTAGGGGATTAATATAGTGGATTAGAACGGACTAGGTTCATGGTAAACGAAGTATCATTTAGTATAACTAATAGGTTGTATGTGTATTCAATACTAAATTTTACTCTTACGCTTGATCGAAAAATGGATTAATTTAGTTAAAATAAAACATTTTCTGGTGCATTATACAAGAATGAAGACTTTAATAATTTTTTTGGAGTGCTGCCAATGGGTAGTTTCTCCTCATGTCTTTTTTATATATTTTATCGCCCGGCTTATTTACTTGATGCATTAAACAATAGAGGTGTAAATATAAATAAACAATTTTAAATCGAAAAAAATTGTCAGTCCCACATCACAGCCATTGGGGAATGGTGTCAGAACTGGAGGATTAAAATAAATCCTAAAAAATCCCATCAAATTACCTTTACCCTTCGTCGAAAACCGATGACCTCCTGCCCTACCGTATCCTTTAATAATACGCCACTCATACCGATACCTAGGACTCCATCTTGACATACGTCTTACATGAAACCCTCACACGAGACTAAAACGACAGGAAACTGCCCGTAGATACCGATTACTACAACACTTACTAGACAAACGTTCAAAACTTCCAATTCACTACAAAAAGCTCATTTATATCACTGTCATCAGACTCATCTGGAAATATGGAATCGAGCTTTGGGGCTCTACTAAGCCATCTAATTCCTCCTCCTTACAATCCAAAATCCTTCGCAAAATCCTAAATGCTCCTTATTTCGTCACAAATAAAATCATCCATAACGATCTTAATATCCCATTTGTGGCAGACCTTCTCGTACCAGATATACCACTTTTAATTCCAAATTCCCAACTCATATAAACCCTCTTGTCCGCAACCTATCAACCTCACATATTCCTGACAACCCTCCGAGGCAATTGAAAAGAAGATGGCCTCGGGATCTACTTACTTAAATAAACATCGAAGTACTACCGCTGGGTAGTTTCTTCACAAGCCTTATACGCCTTTTATTATAATTCATCACTTTTACTTATTGTATTTATGTAATATACAGTTGTAAAATTCAATAAAATATACATAAAAAAAAAGAAACCGAAAAAAAAAAACAGAAAAAAAGAGTACATTTTACATATGTTTATGTGGGTTATATGGGCTTACTAAATGTTTATCCATGAGAGCACTCCAATTGAATTTGCAGGAGTCACTAAAACCTATTAAAGAAAAAAATAACAGTATTAAAAGTGCAGGAAAAATAAAATTAATCATAAATAGAAAAGAAATTTTAATTTGGAACAAGACTCCATAGGATTAACACATATGAACAAGAGTAATAAAAAATATAACCGGCCAAAGAGCCTAAGAATTATAATAAATATAAACAATTATGTTTGAATAATCTAAAGATAGGAAACAAGGATAATAATATCTTTATATAACATAAGATTATAAAATGATATAAGAATGAAATATAATTAAAACAATTGGTGTTGAAAAGAGCAAACGTTTTCACATTAATATAATTGGTATACTCAAATTAGTTAATTATTTAGATGAGAAGCGAAAAGGTGTTGAAAGAGGAGGGATTTAGATAAGGGTAGTGAGGGAGCATGGCGGATGCTTGGTGAGAGAACATTCCATGACTTATATTTTTAACCTCCTTGCGGTGTTTAAACGAAAATCCTTTGCGACATTACTTGACAGGTAAAAAAAAAAAAAAAAAAAAAAAAAAAAAATTATTATTATATGTAGGGAGAGATAAACTTTATTCGATATATTTAAGTTAAAAAGTAATCAGACTTCAAATAAAGAAATTTTTTATTACAAATACTTATCACCATTAAGGTATGAATTAAGTATTTTCTCTAATATTGTTTTAAACTCTTTTAGGGCTGAAAAATGCCCCTCAAAGACCATCCATGATCCCATTTATTCTTACTTGTGTTGGAGATGTTCTTTGCGATCATTTACATCCTGTTTATTCCGAATTTCGCATTGAAGCATGAAATCGTTGTGGAATGCTGAAATGTCGGAGAAAACCTTCCTACGTAACGATCACTGACAAGTTCTATTCTTAATAGACCACAACAAAGCATCAGTATAAATTAGTGTCCGGGCGAAACGAGACCATTCCCACTCCTCTATGGCAGAACCACACTCTGCCGCTCGCTTGATTTAAACCTGTATTAAAAGGATGGATCTATAACACAATTAATCTAATATCCGGAAGTATCTATTGATTGATTGCCCAATAAAAAGTAAAATAAAATAAAATTTTAAAAGGTGTAAATAGATATATAGTATAAATTGTATAGCTATCATTAATTGATTATAGAAGAAAGAATTTGTATTTCTCAAGTGTACAATGGACATAAAATTAAATTAAAATAACATTATTAATTGATTAAACTGATCAATAAAGTAATAGGGGAGCCCGTGGCTGAGTGGCTAGCGCGCTAGTCTTTCATGCTAAAGGTTGTGAGTTGGAATCCCAGTCCCGGCGTGACTTTTATAACGATGGAATTAAATGGGGATTCACTCACAGCCTCTCCCCCGGGTATGTGAGTGAGACCCGTCAGCTATATGGTGGTCACTCACAAAATTAGGCGTAGGGAGTGATGACCCTACATTTTAAAAAAGGAATTGAGAAATGTGAGTGTAATCTCCCAGGAAATTACACCGCGAGACCCAGGGCCTACAGGGCCTGTTGCGCCACTGGAAGAAGGAAGATCAATAAAGTTTGTTTCTTTAATCATTTAACGTCTCTTAATGCTACAATGGGAGTCTGTGTTCTATCTAGGTTTGATTAGGTTGCGGTTCTTTAATGAGTACCTGAAATCGCACATGCTCGGGACCACCATTTTACGTCCCCTCCGTAGAACAGCATGACCTAGTTTTATGAGTTTTACCCTCTTTCAAAATCCTAGAGCGATCTGCCAGGCCTAAGCCATTAAGCTTAATTGTCATTAATATTAAATTTATCTTTCCATATCATTGCTAGAAAAACATGCAACAGGGAATTAAAACATTTTCTAAAATGCATATATTTGGTAATAACCAGTGGCATCAGAATCATAATGACTTTTTTAAATAAGATATTTTTTAATTATAAAAAAAAACCTTCACCAATAGCACCTATATTGAGGATGTATAGTCGATTGTTGAGATTACCGTTGGTAGAAATGATCGGAAGTCGGTCGTTGTTCTTAATATTTTAATTTTACCAGTAAAATATTAATGGCATTACTGAACCATGTCGAGTATAAAATAATAAATAAACAAAAGTCAAGCATAAACGCAGTTTAATTTTATGTTTGACATGGCTCAGTAATGCCCGGATGATGGCACACAAGTTTGAGCCGAATGTATTTTATTGCATTTACTAGTTTAAGATGTTTAATTTTAATTTTAATAGCATCCGTTATTATACTATAATTATTTTCCAGTACTTAATATACTTCTTTTTATGTTATTTATTTATTTTAACAAAAGGTGACATGTCATTAATTGACTAATGGCCTTAAATTTTGCACGATTCACTATTTAAGAAGAAAAACCATTTATTACAATTGTGCAATCGCATAATGATTTTTTTTTTCTCAATTTGTTAAAACCTAAGTAATTATCACTTTTTTTTGTTTTAAATTACGTGATATTTTTTTCTTTTAAACTAAGAGATGGATCTGTCAAAACTGACATTTAGAAATTCGAAATAATGTCAATGGTTGATCAATCGGAAAAAAAGCATGGTTCGTCAGGGACTTCTGCCTTTTTGTAGCGAGTCCCCTTATCGGCTACAAACACACATTTGATATCGAGTCGTTTCAAACAGTTGTGCCTTTATCAACAGCCGAGGGGCTTTGGCCGTAGGTAAATAGCCATTTAAAAACAAATAGTGGCAGTAACGAAATGATTATAGATTTTGTATTGCTTCTATATTTTAAAAAATAAAAATATTGGTTTGGTCTCATATTTTGGTGAAAAAAAAGTTAAATAAAAATTATAATCTAGTGCGGTGCGGACATGACACGATTTCCATTTACATCCCAGCTTGAAATAATTTTTTTTTATACAGTTAATCACTATGGAATTATTAGTTTATGATAAAATCAAATAATTAAATAATCTGGTGCGCGCAACACATGAATTTCACTTACCTTTGTTGTTAAAATCAATTTAGGAACATTTAAATGAAGTTAGGAATAAAAATAAAATAATTATATTGATTTTCGATAGAAGCGTGTGTTTAATCAAATAATCTGCAACAATTAGCCAATTTTATCTCCTTCTTATCACCCTTCATTAACGTTTTTACAACTTTGTGTTTATGATAATACTTTTTCTAAACGTTTTCGCTTTCCAACGGTATATTATACCTCTATATTACTTTTCTAATGTAAAAAAAAAAAAAATACATTAAACAATATTATTGCCATTTTCTCCTTAAGTAGGTAATCAAATTCGTTCACCTCGTATATTTAGACGCTTATTATCAATACTGACATGATATCGTTATTTTTTGGGAACATACAAAATTATAGTTACTTTAAAGGATGATAATACGTCCATTCGGCATTTAAGCCCTGTCAGGCTATTTTTATTAGAATGAAACCTACTTTTTACTAAAGACTATTAAACATTTATTAATATTGAGAGTTTAATCAAAATCGTAAAAAGGTGCAAAATACATGCTAGTTTGCTGATTTTGTTTAAAAAGTTGCTGATACAGCGCAGGTATATAATTCAATACTATTTTTTTTATTTTTTTTTGAAAAAGATATATAACGTAAATGATGTAGCTAGAGTATATATATATATATATATATATATACATTCGGTGTTTAGACAGTCAAAATACTTCAATGATGATAAAATATTTTATATCAAAGCTCATTTAATTTATCCTCATATCAATATAGTAAGTTTGATCAAAGTTGTTTCAGTAGATTTTGAGAAAAGTTAATTAATGGAATTTCAATATCATACGACTTTCCCTATATACTCACCGCACTCAGACCCACACAAAGACACTCAGATTTTTTCGAAGGGCTTGTTTTTTGTACTAAGTAAAACTTTCAACGCATCTGTCCGTTGAAAATTTTTAATCTAATTTTTTTATGATTGAAATATTTCCTTTTACTATTTATTTCAAACATAGATAAGTAATCGAAAAACTTACGAATAGGGCTGTTGAGATATTAAGGAGTTGGGTTTTCATGTAATTAACTATAATTGACTTACATGTTGATTAAAACATTGTAGATTTATCAAACTTTTTTTCAGAAATAAACTTAGAAAAGCCGACTTAAAATACAGTATTTAAATATTGATAAACTTTGTAAACAAAAGAGAGGGCGATAAAAATGATAAAGTTTGGATAGATCTGAATTTTTGATATGTTGTTGGGGTTTGGATTGACACTAAAAAAAGGTGGATCATAGCTCGTCACGCTGAGGTTTTCTCTCTAAAATCTACAGTTCCATATGTGTTTCGTTTAGTAAAATAAAGAATATCTTTAAAACAACATGTTTTACAAAAATATATATTATAAAAGTTTATACAATTTGGGCAGTTTTTTCTAAACCTTTAAATTATTCCAAAATTTCTAAAAGGAGATTTTTCCATTCATTAGATTTAACTGATATGTCAATTCATTAAACCTTCTTTTAGTAAATTTACATGTTTTGTTTTTTTTATTTCTGGGGGTATTGCCTCATCTTCAGCACTGTAATGTTTAATATAATTATTAGTAACCATTAAAATATGTTCCTATATCACCCTTCAATATAAATCCCTATTAATCATACTTTATTTGAATTTTTAGAAAAATAAATAAAAACATAAATTAAAACATTTTCATAATTTTTAACAATTACTTATCTTATTATATACTTTATATCAAAATACCACATTTATTCAATTAATTATATTGTACTTTGTTCATTTATTGCTGAGGACTTTGAATAGAAATTTTAAGTACCTGACATTGTACAGGTTCGGCACCACTGTTTTTCCTCCCCTCCGAAGGACGGCATAACCAAGGATTTTTTACTTCCTTTGAAAATTCCTAGGGCCATCAGACGAATTTGAATCCTCGAACATGTTCATCGAAGGCTGTTTTGTTAGCCATTACACCACTGTACTTACTTACTAATCACACTGTACTACTCACAGCTACTACTCTTATTTTATCAAATATCATTTTATACTTATATTTAAATTATAAAAAATGAAATTATATTATAACAGATGTAGAAAATATGGGATTTATTTTATTCTTATAACAATTTATTTTAAAAATCAACATTGCAGAGTTCTTTAGTTAAAATCTTCTTTGCTTTTTTTACTTTCACTTACCTATATATGAAATATATATTAAGGGAAAGTATTGCGATCGAGAATATTTTTGAATTCCAGTTTTAGGGTCTCCTGAGTCCAAATGACCAAGTCCCGCTAAAAGGTATGTGTGTGAGGTAAGTCTAGTGCAAAAACTAAAAGCTGTATGAAATTGAAATTTTATATTTAAGACAACTATACGCCCGAAATGTTACTGAAACGTTTTCATCAAAATCAGCTTACCAGAAGAGCTACACTATCTTAAAATTTGCACCTTTTTATGATTTTCTCAAAAACGGCTCCAACGATTTTGAATAAACTCGCTATATGACTGTAAAATTAATGGGCTTTAATATAATGTAGGTTTCGTTAAGTAGGTTTAGGAATTTGTTCAATTATTCACTAATACTTTTATTTTTCCTCATTTATATGTTTTTTTACATTTCCCATATTCAAATTCATGATGTTATTAATATAAAAGGAATAATTGTAGAAATAAAAGGGTTAGAAAAAATGGATTTTATTTTATTCTTCTAAAAATTTATTTTAAAAGTCAACGGTCAATATTATTAATATTTTTTGTTAGGTTTTTTATAAAATATGTACTGAAGCTAGAACCTTGAACACAGAAACTCAGGCGGGTCCAGTAGGTCTAAGAATTTTCTCTCTGGTCACATAAGAAGGATTAGGACCTGTTTCTCTTTTAAAAAGGAACCGATAGCTTCAAAGCGTATAATTGAATTTTTCCTTTAGGGTGACCCACTAACGGCTCGTTTACAGATTGGTTCTGACTCAGTGGATATTTCTACCGTTACTAGAACCTATAAAATGGGTATCTGATCCATCCAGAAACCAAAAAAAAAAAAAATATATATATATATATATATATATATATATATATATATATATATATATATATATATATATATATATTACAAAAACTAGCTTACTGTGAAATGCTATGGATTTTTAGGCGCAGATCATGATCGGTAGAATTATGAATTTTTTTTTTTAATTTGATTTATTAAAAATAATACAATCCACCACCTTCTAGGGCAATAAGTATTACAGTTAAAAGAAATAATTCATCCCATATGTACATTGTAAATTAAAAAAAAAAAAAAAATTAATAAAAATAAAACAAAAAAAAACAATTTTTAAAAATGCGAAAGAGAATTGAATAATTAATAAAGACTAAACAAAGAAGAAATATGTATACTTAACTAAAATAAAACAAATAATATAACAAAGAAAATAATAACAACCTTTGATCACATTCATACCTATTTTCAATATTTACAAACTACCCCTGGGATCACCGAATCAAACCCATCCACATCCACCCATAGTGGATGTAGAGGCACAATATCAGGAGATCCCAGCGCCTCTCATTCAGTCGCGTCACTGGTCTTGAGAGCCAGAGGAGGCTGAGCTAGGGCGATAGACTCACGCTACACTCAGGGCATGAGTGGACGAAGTATAAATTAGTACTGGTTCTGAGTATATATTATTGGAATATAATAATTTAGAAATTAAATTCACACCTAATCCCATAAAATTGGAGTGGGTTTCAATAGGATAGACTTTTTTTCTTGTACCTCTAAAACTCATGAAAGTATTGGGTTCAAAATAGATTTGTACTGTTCCTAGTCCGACGGTCGTGCAAGTAGGTGAGAAGGCCGAGTGCACGCTAAACCAACAGTTCTTTCCCTTAATTATTGGGTTCCCACTTTAATAATAATAATAATAATTCTTGATTAATTTTTGGACAAGTCCTTTTAAAATAATATTACAGCAAATAAAAAGTTCACTTTGTAGTCTAAAAATATAAACAAAACAATTAAAAACATAAAATAATTCGAGAGATAAAATAAATCAACAAATCTTAACTTTTTTTTTTTTATTTTTACTGAAAATACAAAATCTACTTGGGATGATTTGGGAATTGAATGGACAGGGGTGGCATAGGAGAAGGAATTATGTTCCATGGTGATGCAGATCAGATTAAAACGATCTATTGAAAGTTGTAGCTCGGTAAGACGGAACAAAAGAAGGATTAGAATTTAAGGAGTCCCGAAGACGTAAGATGTACACCGAGATTGGATAAATCGGTAGAAGAAGGATGTCAGGAAGTACTTACGGCGGTTGAAACCACTTCAACTCTTCTTAAAAATTAGGTGATTGAGGAGGATGAGGGCTGCGTGGGTTAGCCCGCGTTGCTTAGCAACTAAATTACCAGTAACTAACGAGTACTCGTCTCGGGCCCAGGGAGCTTTTAACTCGACATTTATCCCCCGCCGTTACTTCCTGGCCCGGGAACCCCCTTATAGCCTTCCAAGGCGAGGTGAGTCACATAACGGCTTAAATAACTGAATGAATATTTCTGCCACAGCCGGATTCGAACCCAGGACGCGGATTTTAGCAGTCCAGTGTCCTATAAACTCGACCACACGGTTTCTTCTGTAATATATTCAAGCATTCTTCTTCTTCTATATCTTCCTCACTATCCACTAGCCACACTAGCCACTATTCCTAGTCTGTGCTTAACTGCTTCATTTGGTTAAGGAATTATCTCTTCTACCACTCTGCATAAACTTCTAATACGGAACTCTCGGCCGCCCTCGTAGTCTCCCCCAGGGGGGTCAAATTACTAATATTTTAATAGGATCTAGGTCCTCATTCATGCGGCAGACATTACAACCACTTGTGTATGTTCTCCAAAGTGATTTTTAGTTCCACCAGCTCTCTGATGTTTTCATTTCTAATGCAATCCCAACTAGGTTTTTCCACCGATATGCGTAGTAACCACATTTCCAATGCTGTAATATCTGTCCAATACAGTCAAGATTCCTCCATCGTAGGTGAAGATATGTATACATAGTTAGATAAACGCATTTTGGTCTTCTTATCCACCTCACGGTACCTGAGTAATTCTTCACTACTTCAAATACTTCCATGTTGCACACTATTTGGACGTCTAGCCTGTTACCAGGATATTCAATCAAACAATTCTAAATTATCTGGTACTTGTGCATGCTAATAATATTTGTAAACAAAAATAACCCGAAGCATTAGGCAGTTGTAATTCCCTCTAAAAATAAGATGAAAAAATTCATTTGCATTTTACAAATATTTTGTTTTCAAAAGCTTGGAGAATGGTCTATATGATTAGCTACGGGACATATCTATGTTGTAAAAAAATAGGTTTTCTAAAAACTACATATATTCATTATATTTTCTTTCTAGAATCTGCCTCATATTAATATGATCTCATATATACTTTTCATGGAATTTTCATTAAAGTAGTAAAAAACCTTTTCCGCTTAAATCATCATCATTTTTTTTACACACTCTCCATGTACTGATGTTTTGTTAATATTGTTTTTCAAAAGAAAAAAAATATTCACTCCTAAATAGAATATAAATCAACAACTACACATTACATTATAACTTCGCATAATAATAACTAAATTCAAGGAAACGAGCACAGAATTTATTGTGTTTTTTTCTACATCAGAGTGTAATCACACCTACCTTCAAGAAAAGAAAAACAAAAAAAGCTATAGAAAGAAAAGGTGATGAATTCGGCGTAAGAAAGTTGAAGTTAATGTAATGGGAAATAAAGCGTCTTAGTCGTATACGATGGAATGTTAGGTTTTTTTCCAGTAACAAATTATTAATTAAACACCCATCTAACTCCCACTTTTTATTCTCTTTCTTAGTTATTGTTATTTAATTTGAAACTGATAATATACCAAATATTCATAGCTTTTGTTTGCTGCTATAAATCATAATACATTTGAATACAAAAAGTTATATGTTCGTAACCATATTTTATTACAGGTATCTCATTAGCTTTTCAGTCAGTTAAAAGTCAAACTTTTTATTTTTAATGTTTTATTGAAATTTGCAATTGTACATAGTACAATAAGTAAATGAGCCATTCACAGAAAATTGGCTTGAAAAAGTCTTGAGAAGAATCTACCCAGAGGTAGTACTTAATGTTGATTTCATCAGCAGATCTCGAGGCCACCGTCTTTTCAGACGTCTCGGTGTATTATCGGGAATAGATGAACATGAGAGGTTACGGTCTAACGTGTTTGTATGGGCGGATGATTTGGAATGAAAGGAGGTGTATCTTTTCTGGGCTATTTCTGCAACTAGTTGGATATTCAGGTCTCTATGGATGAGTTTATTAGTAAAAAAAGTAAGGAACGTCGAGGATTTTTAGAAGGATTTTGGATCGAAAGAATTGGATGTGGGAGGAATTCGATGGTCTAGTGGACTCCATAGCTCCATGCCATAAGTCCAAATAAGTGTGATAATATTTGTGTAAATAAGTTTTTTGTAGTAAAGAGGGAGTTTTGATCGTTTGTCAAGTAAGTGTTCATAGTCGGTATCTACGAGCAGTATCATGTCGTTTAAGTCTTTTATGAGGATTTCGTGTAAGATGTTTGTCAAGATGAAGTCCAAGATACCGTATTTGTTCTACAGTGATGAGTGGGGGGAAAGTAAAACCAAACGTATTATATTTGTTAGGTAGGCTTAAATTGTAGACCTTCTTCAGGGATGAAAAAGAAAATATAACAATCAATATAAATAAAAGAAAAATAATAAAATATCTGTAATATAATAACAAAAAAACTTTACCTTTACAACCCATGAAGAGTCTTGGGTTCGGCACATATAAAGATTCGTACTCTTTCTGGACTAACGCCTATGCAATGAGGTTATTAGGCCTTGATCACGCTTAGCCGCAAGTTTTTTTCCCCTATTTGGGTATCCACTTTAAACAGGCTGAGTCTGCCCCAGGAAGGTCTCTATAAAATATTAACACCCTCCGGCTGAATTAACAGAATAAATAATATTCTGTCATAAGCGGGATTCGAACCTAGGACCCGGAGAACAGCAGACTAGTGCTCTAATCACTAGACCACGCCGCTCCCTAAATAAAATAAGGAAATAAACCTATAATATAAGATGACTTATAGTATCGAAATATATTAAGATTATAGCGTTAAACCATTAATAAAGTTATTATGTTTGTGTGCCCACGTTTCGGCCTATTTGGGAGTCATTATATGACTAATCCCTTAACGGTCAACTATTCCTCTAATATTAATATACAAAAAATAAAAATATACACCATCTTACAGATTTTTTTTTTTTTTTCAATATTTGAATTAAAATTGACAACTGTATTTTGTAATACAACAAGTAAATATGCTAGTAATGATAAAATACATGAAGAGAGACTGCCCATTGGCAGCACTTTAGTAGTCAATCTAAACAAGAAGGTGTTGAGGCCATCTTCTTTTCAGACGCCTCGGATGGTTATCATGGATCGAAGAGGAAGCTACGATAGTAACTAGTGGGATAGAGTGGGAATGGAGTTTTGTATGGAAGGATTCATACCTGGTTTGGGCCAAAACAGTAACATAGGGAACATCAAGGTCTTTGTCGATGAGTTTATTCGTGGCAAAGTAAGGAGCGTTGAGAATTTTACGAAGGATTTTGGATTGTAAGGAATAGATACGAGGGGAATTAGATGGTTTGGTAGAGCCCTATAGCTCAATTCCGTAAGTCCAGATAGGTCTTATAATAGTCATGTAGATGAGCATTTTGTAGTTAAGAGGAAGGTTTGACCGTTTGTGTATTAAGTCTTGAAGGAGTCGAAAACGGCGGGCCGTTTCTTGTCGTTTTAGTCCTGTATGAGGGTTCCAAATTAGACGTTTGTCAAGATGGAGTCCTAGATATTTGATCTGTTCAACAGGAACTAGTTGAGTGTTGTTAAAGGATACTGTAGGGCAGGAAGTCATAGGTTTACGACGAAAGGTAAAGGTTATTTGATGGAATTTTATTTTATTCTCCAGTTCTGATACCATACTTCTAGGTCTTTGATATACAGAGTTTTTAAAGCACAATTTCGCTTTTATATTACATTGAAATTTTCAATAAAATAAAATGACAAACTTATAAACATTCAATTTTTTAAAACATATCGAATCAAACTGTCTTTCCATGATGTAACATTGAAAAGAGACTGAGATTGTGCGACAGAGTTGCGTTAGCTATATACTGGTCATGTCAGCCCAATAAAGTTTCATTCGCGTCACTGGTAACACCACTCAACCTCTGCGGTAGGGATGGTCATCAGATCAGGTTAAATGTCACTCATGGTGCTTTTTAGACAGCCCAACTGGTGTGCTATCTATAACGTCTAAAAAAAAAGGTTTTAACTGATTAATAATTTAAAACATCTGGTGTGAGCAACATATGACTTTCACCCTCAGCGTTTAAATCAATTTAGGAACTTTTAAATTATGTTAAAGTATGAAAAAAGTAAAAAAAAAAAAAAATCTATCAATATAAATTATTATTATATACTTACGATTAGTGTTATCCGTTTTTCATCACTCTCAATTACCTTATACATCTTCGTACACGAGATTACATTTTTTCTTTAGCTTTCCAACGGTATATTACACATCTTTACACGGTATATTACTATTCTTGTGTTAGGAAAAAAAAATTTTAAATATATTTGCTCCTTTCTCGTTCGATCGGTCATCGAATTCGTTCAACTTAAAAATTAGACGTGTCTTTTTTTAATGATAAAAAGATGAATAGTTATTTTTTTTCGGATCTACAAAATTAAAGGTAACATTTAAGCACTGCCTGACAGTTTTTGCAACCAGAATGTAACCTACACAATATTATAGTACATTAATTTTTATATCGATATATTGAGTATAGTAAAAAAACATTGTTCACCCTTTTCACCTTTAGTTGAATATCGAATGCGTTCAACTTACATATTTACTAACTTTTTTTTATGATTTATTATGATTTTTATCAAATTATGATAACTATAATTAAACTTGGTTAAGAATCGTAAAAAAATATTATTTATGCTTCTGTGCTTTATATATAATCTTTGCAAAACAGTGAGTATGGGAAATAGATATATAATATAATTACTACTCACCTGATATGACTATATCAATATCCGTTATATTATGCCAATTATGATTAAACCCATTATTATCTCAACAATTTGTGTGGTAATTCGAGATAATTTTAGTTAAGGATGGATTCGATATGTTATTGGGATTCCTGGTATTTCCCTACCAGGAAAAGTCTATTCTACTAAACGACCGCATACTTCAGTATCATTTGGTGTGTGGGCTGGTGTAGGTCGTTGTTGATTATGCAATTCCGTTTAAATAATAAAAAGAGAATGTTGCATACAAAAAAAAAAAAAAATCATCTATTTGTTTCTCATAAAAATTGTTAATTTTTAGGAATATGTTTCAATAGATACTATTTTATTTTTATTTTCTAAAACACACTTGCAGTATTTATTTTTACTGAGGATGGATAGCCGAGTTTAGAGATTATCTTTAGTAGAAATAATCTGTAGTCAGTATTTTTTAATTTTGCCAATGTTAAGGCTCAAACTTTTGAGCCATCATAGGGCATTACTGAGCCATGTCAAGCATAACGTTTTTTTATTTTTTTTATTGTTGAGGGAAGAGTTTAGAATAGAGACTTAAAACTCTTCCCTCAACAATAAAAAAAAAAAAAATGTTCATGCTTGACATGGCTCAGTAATGCCCTGATGATGGCTCGCAAGTTTGAGCCGAAACGTTGGAAAAATTAAAATATTAAAAAATACTGACTCTCGATTATTTCTACCAACTATTTATTTTTATTTATCCTAACTTCCTTAGGCCTTATAATATATAGTTCTATATAAATTTTACTTTTTGGATACATGTTATTTTTTTTTTTATTTCTGAGAGTAACACCATGAAACTCAATTAATTATCAATATGAAACATATTACTTGATCCATCACATAGTATTATTTCATTTTTTATAGAAAAACGAAGTTATCTAAATGTATAATTATTCATTAAAAATGAAATGAGACATATTTTATAAACCTATATTATCAAACATAAAATGATGTTAGAAGATGATTCAATAGTTTTTCATAATTCTAAAATATAAAAAAAAAAAAATGTTAAATGAGTTCTGTAATTCTAACCTTTTCCCTCAACAATCCAAAAAAATAAAAACTTTACAATAACTAAAAGATTGATAGAAATTTGATGAATAATAGGCACATCAATTATTTATTTATTCTTTCTATTCTATACCAAGGTTTATATATATATATGTTAAAAAAAGGCTTATTAATCGATTACTATGCAAAGATATGGACTAATCATATTAATTTAATGTACAAAATATTATGCACGGAACCGAATTCCCTATAAAATTAATAAATGGAAAGGGAGGAATGTATATTAAGAACATTCGACTTAAAACATTTAAAAAGGATTAAGGATGAACATATAATTACAAAAATGTCATTCTTGAAAACGACACAGTCATACAATTGTCTATTAGCTTAGCAGTTGACTTTTTTTTTCTTTTTTTTTGTCTTGGCTGCTTTCCCTGATGAATTACTACTCTTTGAATCCTATATTATATAAAATACTGTTATTAAACTGTTCACATTTATTGGAGGAGGATAATCTGCGAAGAAACTCAGTTTTGTGAGTTTGTCCTCCCCAACATTTTATTCTGAGCTAAAGACTATACAATGTACAATTTACAATACGGGTAAAAACACAAGACAAAAAATTATAAAAATGAAAAAAAAAACTTTTAGAGCAGTAATATTAAAGAAAAAATCTGAGAGAAATTAATCACATCTATTTAAAGAAAGTTCATATTGAAACATACTGAAAATCGGCAAGAATTAACTTGTCAATACCTGAATGTAAATAATATTTCAAGAAATAAAGAATATAATTCTAATAATTTACGAAGAGAATAAGAACTGATTAAAAAGTAAAATGAAGTGTATTTACATTTTCAAATAAGGCTAAGTAATGAAAATAATCCTTACGCATAATATTACGTTTATCCAGCTTCTGACTGGGATATGAGAAGGAATCGGAGTGTTCAAATGTGCCTGAGGGAGGGGCTTGGAGAAAGTGGTGGAGCGGGCAATAAAGGAGTGTTGAAATGAGGCAGGTCTGGGAAAAGGGATAGAAAGGTTAGAAGGGCTGGGATCTTGTGCGAAGGGGAAAGCATTTTTACCCAAAGAAAAAAAATGCTTCCAACGCTAAAACTGATTATTAGAAGTAAAAATCTGAGATGAATCCTGATTGGGTCCCGAGATATTTTACAACAGTCCGAAGTGTCCGAATCAGGTCTCCTACCTGAAAAATGCGTGATGGTATAGAAAATAGCTTATCAAAGTTATCAGAAGGATGTTTGCTGCATCTTTTTCCATTCATTCCCATCTTATTAGAAAAATACAAACATGCATAATAAACTAGACGCATTAAGTTCCCATGAGAAACTTTAAATATCATACAGGCTTTAAAAAAAAAAAAAAAAAAAAAAAGCCCCAGAGCAGTAACTATTGATGATACATTCCATCATTCCTTGATTTTACGTGGCCCTGAAATCTGGAGTATACTAAAATATCTTCTTTATATAAAATAAAATGGATGATTTAAAAGGTATTTAACTCATTTTTACTTTCACTTACTATATATAGTAAGGGGAAGTATTGCGATCGTGAAAATTTTCGAATTCCAATTTTCAACCGAAATACACATTTTAGGGTCCCCTGAGTCCAAATAAACAAGTTCCGCAAAAAGGTCTGTGTGTGTGTGTGTGTGGTAACTCCCGGGCAGAAACGGTAAGTCCTATGAAACTGAAATTTCATATTTAAGACAACTATACGCCCAAGACGTGACAAAACTTTTTTCATCAAAATGAGCTTACCAGAAGAGGCACTTTATTTATACCATGCATTTTGCACCTTTTTTCCGATTTTCTCGAAAACGGTTCCGACTATTTTAATTAAACTCGCTATATCGATGTAAAATTTAACGGGCTTTAATATCATATAGGTTTTATTTGGATAAAAATGGTCTGACAGGGCTTAAATGCCGATATTTTAAATTTTCTTCCCCTAAAGTACCTTTAATTTTGTAGATTCAATACTAACAACTAGATTATCTTGTTAACGCTGATGAAAAACAGGTAAATATATAAATTGAATAAAGTCGATACCCAACTAAAGGAGAAAACAGAAAAATTATTTTTTCAATGCAATTTTTCGTTTTTGAACATAAGAGCAGTAATATACATGTATGATATACCGTTGGAAAGCTAAAGATTTTAGAAAAATTATCATCTCTTACACAAGCTTTTAGAAGTTAATAGAAAGTGATGAAAAGAAGATAAAACTAACTGATTATCTTAGATAATAATATAATAGATTTTTTTAATAAAACACATGTTTCTATATAAATTCAATTTGATTAATTCCTTAATAGTTTCACGTATTTTTATCTCTAACTGTATTTGAAAATTCTTTCATTGATTTTAAAAATGGAGGTAAGTGAAAGTCGTGTGTTGCCCGCACCAGATTTTTTGCTTCAATTTTACTTTAACTATATATTACAATGTTTGCATTTAACATTTTAATCATTCACAAAAAACATTTTCTTGTATTTTCAAAATCAGTTTTCTCTATTTCTCCCAATAAAACCGGACCCAGAAAAATACGGAGATTTTATGGAGAAATGTAATGATTATTTATGAAAATTTTGAGCTTTGTTTTTTTAATGTCCATATAAAACAAACAGAGACAAAATAATTACGAGTTCTAGTCCCGGTGCCGAGGCTTTAATTAGGCATTGATTTCCTGCCCCTCCCCCCTTGGCCCGAGGATCCCCCTTATAGCCTTCAAAAGCGAGGTAGAGTGGAAAAAATAATTGAACCGCAAAAATGATTAGAAAATCTGGGCAAGAGGAAGTGCAGTAGTGCAATAGCAGCTGCCAGGCGCGGAGCATCTTTATCAACATTATGAAAAGTAATGATAATTAGGTAAACAAAATAAGTAAAGAAGAAATAGAAAAAAGCTTTATTAAACAAATAAACAAAGATTATGCTGCCCAAATGCATTGGGTTGCTTAATTTTACACAGCATACTTTATCCATCTACAACAGACAATCGTTAAAACATTCTTTCTTTTTAAGGTTGATTTTGGGCTGAATAATTCTTCCATTAATACTCGTTCTTTTATTTCATGACGTTTCGGGATATTCTCCCATCTTCAGAAGTCTCGTTATATATTCCTTAATCCCAACATTTTCACTAATCACACATTGAGCCAGGTAAATTAGTAAAACGAAGTCAATATCTAAAATACATCAGATCTGAGCAAGAGTATTGCTCAGATCTTTGTCCTCAACTCAGAGAACTGGGAGAATATCTCGAAACGTCATGAAATAAAAGAACGAGTATTAATGGAAGAATTATTCAGCCCAAAATCAACCTTAATAATTAAATGAGCTCTTCCTTGTTTAGAATATATTGATATAATTCTTTCTTTTTTTTTTTTTTTTTGTTCTTTTCACATTAATAATATATCTACAATTATAATCTGTATAATTAAAAATTATTATCAAGCGTTAATTCAAATTATTTAAAAAATAATAAACCTTATTTGTGTTTGTACAATATAAACTTAACAATCTCCACACACACAACAAAAAAAAAATCTATATCAATATACAAACAATGGATTGGGACATTGATAACCATAAATGATTCCCAGGGAGTCCAGTATCACATTTTCAGCCAAAATCGCGACTTCCCTAGTGCTTACGCCTTAGTTCTCTATGAAGCTTCCACGAGACCCCAACCATAGGCCTCTTACAGAGAACTCTTTATCGTCAAAGGTATCGCGGAACTTTTCTTTTAGGAAATTGCATTTTTCATATATTTTCTTTTTTTCCCTTTCCACTCCACCTGCTTGATCACTTCGATCTTTGTCTCATATCGGACGGTTGGGTCTTGGACTAATGCCGTTTTCCTATTTTTCGGGAATGCTATAATATCAGCATTACTGAACCATCCGTGTCAACGCAATGGACCTCGTCAAAACAGATGAAGAAATGAAGATAAAAAAACAAAAAAAACACCCGTCCGAAATGATTTTTTTTCGCAATGTTCTAGCTATCATACTAATTGCTCAATAAATCCACAATTATGGTTTCCGGAAGCCCTAGTGTCTTAAGAAATAATCTGATACCATGATTTTTATAATTGCTCTATAATTAAATATATTACTAAACGAAACCTGATTTACAAATTTATCGAAGTTTCGAAGTTTAGAAGCAAGTGGACTACAGAATTACATTGTAGACAGTGGCTACTCCGACTGACTGCATAATGAGCTGTGAAGTTTCTTCTGTTGAATGGTCGACGACTATTCATTATGATGCAAGGCACCATCTTATCGGTTATAACCAGACTTCTCTTGATTAAATTCTGTCGAAACTTGAAACGGTGACTTGCCAGGAAGGCTGTCCGAAACCAGGTCCCTCGTGTGGATAGTTGCTATATTCCTCAGCTTAAGACAAATATCGAAGATCCAAATAATGTTGAAACAAATAATTTCATATAAAAATAATCTAGTGGACGTTGTATGCTGAATTACTTTTCTCTAGTGCGACAGGCCGTGTAGGCTCTTGGCCGCATGGAATAATCTCCTGGAAGAATGCCAAACTCACCACGTTTCGCGATGAAATTTTATAAGGTAGGGTCATAACTCCCTACGCCTATTTTATTGAATGGCCACCAGTAGGCTAACTCTAATAACCGGGGGAGAGGCTGTGAGTGTATCTCCATTTAATTTTAAGCTTATAAAAGTCCCGCCGGGACGTGGATTCGAACTCAACCTTTAGCGTGCGAGATAAGCGCGCTAGTCACGCGCTCCCCCACGGGAAATAATAATAGGAGCAGGATTGTTACATTAATTAGTGGGATTTGGCGGAACAGTCAAATATTTAGATGTCAAACGAAGTCAGAACTCGAAATATGAGGTATTCAGAATCCAATAAATTTCTTTTTTTTTTTTTTTTTGAATAGTTGCTTTGTACCTTTGTTAACAAAGGTAAATTTATCCGCGCAAGTATGCGGATTCAATTTTAAGTTTACCCAGGAAAAACGAGGTATCACGCATGTGATATATTTAACCGTTTTTTACCAATTCTAACAAGATTATATGGGTATTTTTTTCGAATCTTCAAAATTAATGGTAATTTAGGGGAAGAAAAATTTAAAATCGGCATTTAAGCCCTGTCAGACTATTTCAATCAGAATAAAACTGATGAAACACAATGAAGGCAGTTTAATTTTACATCGATATAGCGAGTTTAATCTAAATCGCAAAACTTTCCCTTACTATAATATTTCATATATAGGAAGTGAAAGTAAAAAATGATTAAGATCTTATCTTTAAAAAATAGGATCATATAAACATTAACTTGATTTTGGACATTTAGTGTAAAATTTCCTTATAATATTTGGATATAAGAAAACAAATTTAATTAATTAATTAATAGATAAGGCATTACATCTGACAGCTGAAAAATTGAAAAAATTACATCTGAACAATCATTTATCACCTTCGCTTCATTTTAATTCAGAATGATTAAGTAGACTTCTTTCCAATTTGTAAAGTTCCTTTGAAATGCTTTATTTATAGTTTCCCTGTTAATCTTGTAAACTTTCTGGTTTTGAGAAGAGTTTCTATTTCCGCCATCCTTGGTGGGGGATTTCTCCATAAGATTATCGTGAGAAAATAACCGGCCTGGACAACAAGAGAATTAGGAAAATCGTTTGCTGATAATTGAATAAGTGTATCTATCAAGAAGATTAAGTTTTATTAAAGGTTAGAGTGTATTTTTCGATGGGAACAACCCGTAACCTTAAAAAAATATATTCACATTATTCTGTTCTTAATATAATTATAATATTTTGATATTATTTTTTATATAGAACTGAAATCAGTATTGCTATTTATACGAAAATATAACATAATAAAAAAAATTAAAAAAACACAAATTTTAATTCAGCAGCAGTTATTATTCCTTTAAATTCACATTATGATACTGTGGCTAATCGGACAATGATACAGTGCGAGTCCTGTATTTTTCATACCCAGGTTCAATTAGGATAGGGATCTTTAACGATTGCCTGACATTTCACAGGATTAAAACCAATTTTTTATAAATAAAATTGGAGGCTGATGTCTACTTCACCACTATTTTATTGAAAAAAAATATTCGCACTACGTTTCGGCTACAATGCCATCTTCAGGTGCAGTGGAACAACTTAGATTTAGTGTGGGTCTTGACTAGGAAGCAGCTACCCACACTAAATCTAAGTTGTTCCACTGCACCTGAAGATGGCATTGTAGCCGAAACGTAGTGCGAATATTTTTTTTCAATAAAATAGTGGTGAAGTAGACATCAGCCTCCAATTTTATTTATAAAAAATTTGACCTTCACCTAAAATAATCTACACCTTAGACCAATTTTTTTTTTTTCGTTCTCTTCCGAAGGTCAGCTAAGGATTTTTTCGTCCCATTAAAATACCCTAGGGCCATTTGCCAGGTTTGAACCAGCGACCCTGGTTTAAGGAAATCGTTCTGCTAGCCACTACACAACATAATTCAACCGCACTTTTACAAATCAATTAAATTTCATTGACTAAACTCAATCAATTTCATCTTACATTTATTGGAAATCAATTTCTGCTAAGATAGTGCTCGTGAAAATTTATAATGTTTTCATATGCTTTTCATTAAATAATATATAAAAATAAATAAATTAACCACGAGTGTTGTAGTTTATTAACTTACGTTGAAACAAGTTATTATGCTTATTTTTTTTAACTTTAGCTTTTCCACAACTTTATTCCCACTCTAATCCTCTAGTTTCAATCCTTGCTTCCTCTTCGATTCCTGATAATCCTTCCAGGCGTCTGAAAAGAAGATGGCTCCGAGACCTTCTAGTTTAGACTCTTAGTGTGTCTCTACATGTATTCCATGTCATTATCTTAATTTCCATCACATTTACTTGATATATATCTTTGCAAAGTTGTAAATACCAATAAATATGTTTAAAAAAAAGGAGCTTTTCCACAGTGTAATAAACATATATTACAACCCTTAGAGAAGATTAATTATTTTAAACACAGAAAAGTAAAAGTACATTTAATAAAAAAATACTATTCTGTGATAACATTGAGTGAACAAAAAGAATTTACCAAACATACAACTTAAGCGTGATTTTTAATCTCTACAAACAATACATAATATGGAAAAAATCAAAAAACCTTTTCTTCTACAAGCCATGAAGGGTCTTGTGTTCAGTACTTCTTGAGATTCATACTGTTTTTAAGCCAATGGTCTTGTAAAGAGGTTATTAGGCTGAAATAACGCTAGACCTAGTTTTTTATTCTGTTTTCGGCCATTTTATTATATAGAGTTGTAAAATAAGTTTTTTGCGTTTATTAATATTTAAATTTTATACCCTCTGTGTATCAATTTTATAAAATCGAGTTTACTTGGTCAATAATGTTTACATACTCGTATCCAAAAAAAGGATTTGCTAAGATGCTCTTATGCATCAGTTTGAACTGAGATTCCTTATCTTCAAAAGGTTTTTTGCTTGCTCGAAATAAAAGAAAAAAAAAAAAATTTTCGTCATTGATTGATTTTTTATTTCCGAAAATGAAAATCTGCTGCACAGACGGTTAAAAAAAATTGGATTGTGTATGGCGATATTGCCTTAGGTGGAAGCACCGTCTGTAGGTAATTTGCTGGGTTCAGAACCTGAAATCTTGACTAGGAAGACGCAAAGCAATCCGGTCGTCCTTCAACTGTTGATGATGACCAAATCCAACCAAAATAATGAAAGATTAGCAACATGTAATAGATCAAAATAGGCCATATAAATTTTTTTTTAAAAATATTTATAAGAATCTGATTTTTTTATTGAAATCACCAGTAACAAACGCTATGAACTTATTTTACAACACAATATTTTATCCCATTTCACCACTTTATAGAGGCTGGATGTGCCCCAGGAAGTTTCTCTCTACTCCAGAGTCACCGTACGACTAAAATCAGAATAAATAATTAATCCTGCCACGGACGAAATTCGAGCAGGGGATTAGAACAGTAGTCTAGTGTTAGGAAACCACAAGCATGAATGAAACCTCTCATTGCTGGGCGACTTGAAATGTCTTGGGTTCTGTTCAAATTTTTACGTTTCAGAAAGTGACATGGATGTAGTTATCCATTAACTTATCGATTGGGACTTAATTTGTAGTTCAATTCATTTGGTTGTAAGTTCAAGATACTCCTATCCCAGGATATTTCAGGACGTTACTAAGCACATTAATACTTAAATATCTCCATCCACAGACCGTGTTCGAAACCTATATTGATAAGATCGGAGTTCCCGTAATCTTCCCATCTACAGCACGGTTTAGCCCTTGGGCGTCCCCTTGCCCGTTCAGCATTGATTATCATTTCAGTGATTCTTTTTCTATCAGTCTTATATCTTAACTAGCTCAATCCGATCAATCTAAAAATTAATAAATCTTGTAGATATAACACTTTTAATAGTTTATTTATTTACGACCAATTCTCATTAACGCATGCCCAATATTTAGCTATATGTGCAAATAAAACTATAAAAAGTTACAAATGCTCCAGAATAAATGCATAAGAATCTGCGGAAATTATCCATAAAATAAAAGAATCAAAACCATGCATTCAGAATTCAGAGTACCTATAATTAAAGATTACATGAACAAACTTAGTAAATAATTTTTTTTCCAAACGTTTAATTAACAAAAATCTTCTTATAAGAAATATTGGAAACTATACCGAAAATACCAAAAGGAATTAGTCCGGGTGGCGGTCGGTGAATGAAACAATTGAGTATAGCAAACAACTTGTTGATTTAATTTTAATGAGTCCAGATGATGGAGAAGGCCTCCGAAACGTTGACTCGTTTTAAAGTTCATTGTAATAAACTGTTTTTAGAAGGTTTAGAAACCTATTTATTATTTGTAAAAAAAAAATCCTTTGTGTTCTGAAACTTAAATAGAAAAACTAATTTTTAATGGAAAACTGAAACTGATTAAAGAAAATTTAGGTAAAGTCAGAGAAAAGGCATATGTTGGTGCGTATTATTGGCTTGGGAGAGTAGCGTCTTTCCAGATAGGGTGATAAGTATTGTTACTCAACAACTGCTTCTATTCACTGCCTTGTCCTTGTTGTCGAGGGGTTTCCCTGATTTTTCCTCGCGATTAATCCCATTCTATTGGAGTTTTCACGGGAAGGAAGGAAATGGGAAAAGGACAGAGTTAGCAATGAAACATGAGAGTTAGAAACAACTTATCTCTCGCTAAAGTGTACCGTTCCTTCCGCACACAATTGGTTACCCACATATTTTTATATTTAATCGCTTATTTTACCATTTATTTATATATAAACTAGTAGACCTAATCCTGCTTCGCACGAGTGCGATTTGAATGAGGTGTCATCTATGTTTAAAAAATCTATGTCTGACCGATTTAGTTTATCGCTTTGGAAGTTTACCGTAATGAAAAGTGCCTTACATAAACTTCATATCAACATGTACAATTTTTTTTATCGCATATTAAATTTTATAAATCTTGTGCTTTCTAACGGTATATTAGCAGGAAAATATTCCAGGTTTAATTATGATACGGAGCTTAACGAGTGCCTGACATCTCACAAGCTCGGACCGTTATTTTACGTCTCCTCCGAACGACGGCATAAGCATTTTTTTTTAACTCTCATAAAAAAATCCTAGAGCCATTTGCCGGGTTCAAACCTTCGACCTTACGTATAGAAGACTGTTATGCTAGCTACTACACTACAGGTGACCCCCATAATACACCATAATATCTTCAATGATCCTTTCTTTATAATTATACGGATAAAATTAAACATAATGCTCTCGATAATAAAACACTATCTTTCCCAACCTATCCTACCAGTTATAAATCTTAGTTTCTCTTCGATTCCCGATAATCTTCCCAAGCTTCTGATAATAAGGTGACCAAGAAATCTTCTCAGTGAAAATAGTTATTGGTTTCCTTCCGATGAATAGATTCTGTGTGTATGTGTAAGAGTGAGTTTGTGTGTCAGGTCATTCTGTAATAGTTACATTATATCTACATGATTTATTTTAAATTAACGCAGCCGTAAATTTCAATAAATAAACAAAAAAAAAAAAGGGGGTCTCTTAGCTGTGTGGTTAGAGTGTTAGTGAATGACAGTTTGTGAGTGAATCTCAGTCCCGTACGGGCTTTTTCAAGCATATCAATATAAGGGGATTCACTGATAGCTGTTTGGCCAGGCAGCCAACTGGAGGCGACTCACAAAAATAGGCGTATGGAGATATGACCCTACTTCGGGCTAATGGAAAAAAAAATCTTACTAATATAATACTTTAAAACTATTTAGTTTTCAGACTTTAATTTTTTATAAAGTATATTTTATTTAAAACGTAAATTATATTAACCTATAATTAGTATTCTGACATTTTTATATCTTTTTTAATATAAGACAATACATCAATTTCGGACGTTTATTTCAGTTTTTACCTATAAGGTAACTTTTATAAATTAAATTTTTTTAAACTTATTCTGTATCAATGTTTTCTTAAGAAAAAATGCATAATCCTTTTGATGATGATAAGCATTCGACACAAATAGGTTCAAGGGAAAGTGATGAGAGATAAAAGGAAAGGAAGATTGCCTCCGGTTACTGACTTACTACAAGCAGTAGACCAGTGGCTAATCTAAAGTCCTTGAGACAAATTAAAAAAAAAAAAAAAAAAAAAAAAAAAAAAAAAAAAAAAAAAAAAAAAAAAAACATAAACGAAATATAAACATGTTACATTTTATGTAGCGTTGAAAGAACTGTCTCTTTTTCGTTTCGTTTTCGTTAATTATATTACATGTGTTTTGTTCGTTGTAATTTTATCTTAAGCCTGATAAGCTGGAAATTAATAATCTGAAATTGAGACGTTTATTTCCAGGACATTTTTTACGAAATTGATGTTTTTTCATTTTTATATTCTCCTCAATTAGTTTTATCTAAATCTTAAATTTGATTTTATCTAATGAACACTCAAGTTCTTTAATTGCGTGATTTAGAAATGCTGTTATTTTCTTAAGGTACTAATTACACATTTAGTTTCGTCCCAAATCATACTAAAACATTTCATTTCATAACTTTAATCTGGTTTTAATAATATTGTAAAAAAAAAATTCTAAATTTTAATGCGAAAAGAATCAAATAAGATGGTTTAATAATAGAGTAATGAGAGATCTACACGCCTCCTGTAAAATTAAGGATATAGTCCCAAGTCCCGTAAAAATGGCATGTCTTGCACGAAAGCTAAAAGTCTTACAAACTGAAATTTCATTTTTGAGAGAACTATATGACGAGACGTAACATAAACTTTTTCATTAAAATTCTGCTGACTGGGAGTGTTACTTTAAACCATGTATTTTGCACGTTATAACAATATATATATATATATATTTATATATATATTATTATATATATATATATATATTTTTTTTTTTTTTTTTTTAACGGCTATAACGATTTTAATTAAACTCACTGTATCGATGAAATTTTATGGATTTTAATATGACGTAGGTTTTTCCTGATTGAATAGTCTAAAATTTTAGTAAAATTTTCTTCTTCTAAAGTACTATTATATAGATTCGGATAAATTAACTATATCAATCTGTTAAGAATAATAAAAAATAAGTAAGTATATATGTTGAACGTATTCGATATTAAACTAAAGGTGAAAAGAGCAAACGTATTTTTGTATTTAATTTTTGTTTTTTAAACATAAGAACAGTAAAAAGATGTATAATCAACCAATAAAATAATAAGTTGAAAAACTAATGACTTTAGAACAAAATATTATCTTATGTATAAAGTTGTAAAATGTAATGAGAGTGATAATACTATAATAGATTATTTAATAAAACGCATGTTTCAATCCAAAATCAATTTAATTAATTCATTAACCTTTTTAATCTCTAACTGTGCTTAAAACTTACTGAACTGATTTTAACATTTGAGGTATGTGAAAATCGTGTGTTTGAGATTTTTTTAATAGTTATTTCATTCCATATTCTTATTGTACTTTCTTATAATAAGAGAAAGTATCGCGATACTGAACATTTTCAAATTCTTTTTCCCAACGAAATACAAGTTTTAGTGTCCCCCTAGTCGAAATGACCATGTCCGGCAAAAAGGTCTGTGTGTGTTTGAGAGAGTGTGGGTTTGTGTGTGTGTGTGTATAAAATGTACGATAAGTCGTACGATATTGAAATTTCATATTAAGTTAAGCATTTGGCGTGGGATGCCGCAGCTTCTTTTTCACTTACGTCAACTAACTTGAAGAGCTACTTCATACCATGAATTTTGCACTTTTTCAAGATTTTATAAAATACTACTCCAGCAATTTTCATTAATCTTCCTAGGTCGATGTAAACATTTTTATTGGTTTTAATATCATCTAGATTTTATTCTATATGCAACAGTCTTACTAGACTTAAATAACCAATTTTAAAAATTCTTTCTTCTTAATTTCATTTTATTTTGTTGTTTAAAAATAACTAGCTATTTCGATAACGAAGTGGGTAAATGTGAAATAAAAAAAGAATTTGATAAGCAAATGAAAGAGACAATTGTAGAAATATTACATTAAATTGTTTTTCCCCGAATAACAAAAGTGATATAGTAGTAGAAGTGAATGTATAGTAAGAAAAGATTATATAATTGTTGTAATATAATTATATTGTATTGCTTATATAATTGTAAATAATTTTTGAGCATACAAATGTCTATTTTTATATTATTTAATCAAAAATAATTGTTTCTGCCTAAACAATAGCATTCTTATATATTTTTCAAGTCTAAGTTTATATATTTATTATTTAATAATAATAATAGGCTTACCGAACCCGAAGGTTCGATGCCGATACCACCAAATTCCGCCTACACATACCCGTCCAGTGTTCACCGTTCAAGCCCAAGCCCCCGAGTCAGCCTTAACGCAATCCTCCCATCGACGCTTCGGCCTACCTTTCGGACGCCTACCAGTCAGATTAGTGAATACTAACATTCTCGAAATCCGTTCCTCACCGAGCCCAACAACTTTACTCGCCCATTTGTGTCTCCGTGATGCTATCAACTCAATTATATTCACAGGATACAAGTTCCGCTATGCCGCGTTGTGCAACCTTCTAAACTCCCATGTGGCCTCATCTCTCTTCGGACCAAATATTTTACGCAGTACCTTATTTTCGAAAACCTTAAGCTGATGTTCATCCTTCAAAGTAAGCGGCCACGTTTCCCATCCGTAAAGAACCGTCGGAAGAATAATAGTTTTATAAATTCTAACCTTTAAGTTTTTGGATAGAAGCCGCGAGCTAAGTAACTTAGTAACTGAGATTTAAGAGATTTTATATTAACAGATTAATTTATCAAGAGATTTAATTTATTTAAGATTGGTTATTAATAATTATTTAAATTGATATCGAAAAGGGTGGTGAGTGTAAGTTTATGTTTAGTATGCACCAGATTTTTTTTTTTCAATGTTCTTGTCAAAACGACATTTATTCTGCTACAACTTAGGAAATTTTTTTTTAAGGACTCGGTTTTATTATAGAGATTATTTTTATACTTACATTTGTTGTTCATTCTTTGGATTATTTGCTATATTTTAATTGTTTATATATATATATATATATTTTTTTTACTATAACCAAACTACTATAAATTCCTCCTATGTGAGAGGCTTTTGCCAATACTGATATTAATAAAAATATTATTATGATTTGAGTAATATAGTTGGATGAAAATAGTTACTTTGATTATTAAATGAATAAAATAATCAAGTTGTTCACGAGGAAACTCCGTGCACTGTAAAATTAAAATGTCAAGTAGCAATTTCGCATCCCGTCTCTTGTTATGCCTATAGAAGCTTACAACTCAAGTTGAAGTATCTAAGCGTTTGATGAGCTACTCACAGATAACGAATAGAGCGCTGTAAAAACAGTCATGAAATAATATTACTGTTAGTATTAAGGTTTATTTATAGTTCTTTGATATAACTTAGTATCGATATATATATATATATATATCGATTTCATGTAAAAATGATGTTTTATATTAAATAATATAAGAATATTAATGTTAGCGTGTAGCGTCTGCGACTACGCTACACGCTAACAGTAATAAAGTCGGCCATAAGGATATAAATTAAAAAAAAAAAAAAAAAAAAAAAAAAAAAAATATATATATAATATATATATATATATATATATATATATATGAGAGGATAGTGTGTAAGTATGCGTGTGTTTGTCCGGGTGTGGTAAGTTTAGCACAAAAACGGTAAGTCGTTCGGAACTGAAATTTCATTTTCAAGACAACTATACTCCCAAGATGTTACAGCATTTTTTTTTTTTTTTTTTACCAAAATTGGCAAACCGAAGATCTAATTTATACCATGCATTTTCCGCCTTTTTACGATTTTCTCAATAACAGCTTTAAAGATTTTGATTTAACTTATATCGGCTATATCGGTGTAAAATTCAATGTAGTTGAATATCATGTGGGTTACATTCCGATTATAAGAGTCTGACAGGGCTTAAATACCGATAGTTTTTTCTTGACGATGTCCAGTGGTTCCGCGAGATATCATTGGGAAATAATTTTAAATTACTTAACGTAAGAAGATACGCAGGTTATGTAGGCTTGAGATAATAAGTTTTTCTTTTCTTCGATCCATCTTTATCCTTGAATAAATAAGAAATTTTCTTTTAATTATATTTTGTTCTTTAATGATAAAAGCAAAATAACGTTTTTTTATTATCGAACTATTTTAAAAATAAATGTTTTTACATTTTTTTAATGATGCATTTTCATTTTACCTTATATCGCACACATGGTTTTCAATTCGCTCCTCGCAATAAATATGTTCCGAGGAGCGAGCATTGCACCAGGTGTGCAATGATCTTATTTGTATGAATTCACTTACGAATTGGGTGATTTCCATAGTTAACATGTTTTTTAAATATTAAAAAAGAACTATACAAAGAAAAAAAAATCGCTCCTTGGGACCGTGTAGGAATAAAATCGTCGTCTCGAATGGGTTAAATAGTAAAAACTTAATTATCAATGAATATTTATTCTAAACAAGAATACATTTTTTTTTTTTATCGCCATTATAGCTAAAGTATCAGTGCATTTGTAATAATGTTTACATTAGTTATAGTAATTCATTATTTTGATCTCTGTATATATTTTACGGTTTTTAATAAAGGCTTTGTTCATTCATTCATTTTTTTTTTATATTTACAGTTTTGCTACTAGTAAAAGTAAATTTTAGAATTTTGATGTCCTTTCATATTGTTAATTTTTTGATGAAAGTAGTAAAGTAGAATATGAATAGCCTAATTTTTTATTTATTTTTTCTGAACTCAACCTTTACCTAAAGTTCAATACTTAATAATATATTAATAATAATATTCATTCAAAATAAGTAGGGTAACAATTATTGGAAATATTTATAATTTCGGCTAATTAGAGTGCAGATAATATTGCCGAATCATTTAGTTTGCCTTTTCCAATAACTCGTCATACTTCAAAGGCCCCCATTTTCTAATAAATACAAAATATTAAATTAAATTAAAGTCTGAATTTCGGCCAAGACCTTTTGTCCCCGTTCTTGAAGTGCTCCCGAAATTAGTCTAATCTTGGTAATGTGTGCCTCTTGCCTGACCGCAAGTAGTCTGGTCCTCCCAAAACCACTACACTCCCCGACTCTAATTAAAACTGCCCCATTTATACAAATAAGACGTGACTTCTGCTCTGCTCCTCGGGTTTATTAGTTCATTTTCATGAAGGTTATCATCCCTCCACCCTTAGAAAGGCTTAGATTAAGTTTGCGATGGTAAAATGGGCGCGGAAGTTACTATGCCAAGCAGGCGTCGCAGAATTGGCGGAACGGAATAAACGTGATAACCGTCCAGACTAAAAAATATGGAATTATGAATAACCACCTTATGACGGAGTGGAATTAATAATTAAAATGAAAAAAAAAGGTTTAATAAAAATACATTCGTGGTAATAGATAAAAAAATCTGCTACGGGCAACACACGACTTTCATTGTTAAAATCAATTTATGTACTATTACATGAACTTAAATATTATGAAAACAGTTTTAAGTTAACTTGAATAAAAAATTTATTCAGATTCATTGGAAATATATGATTTAGATTAAATAATATAATTACATTATTATGTATAATAATCAGTAATAAGTTTATTCTTTCTTCATCACTTAACATTATTCTTTAACTTCTACAAGACATTATATTGTAAATATTATTATCTAGTTTTATGAACTTCATATTATTTTATATTTTATTTTTTAACTTATAATGATTTATTACTATTTTGTTTTAATTTTATTTATTTAATATCATTATTATGTTTATTTATTTATTCTTTTAGACTAAAATCGATTTTAATTTTAGACTTTATATTCTTGAATGTATTATTTTTGTATATTGTGGATGTAATTAGTTGACCGTTGAGAATTACTGGATGGAATTATTCCGGGTGGCGGTCATTAAATGAAACAACTAAATAGTTTCAACTATTTATTGTTTGCCAACGTTTCGATCCCCTTTGTGGGTCATCATCAGGGCGCATGGTGGGAGAATGGAAACCTATTTCGGTATATATAACGGTTTCCATTCTCCCACCATGCGCCCTGATGATGACCCACAAAGGGGGTCGAAACGTTGGCAAACAATAAATAGTTGAAACTATTTAGTTGTTTCATTTCATGACCACCACCCGGACTAATTCCTTCCAGTATTTTTGTATATTTATGACTTTTCTTTAGTTTTTATTATAATTGTTCGTTATATTATCAAATTGTTTTTATTATTTAATTCTTAGGAATAATTATAAATTTATAACCGTTACGGGTGTCTTTTATACGAGACTATACCCCCAATTATTCCATTGTTACGAGTTGTAATAATTATTCTTTTATGTTATAAAAAAACAAACAAAAAAACATGTATGGCTCAAGCAGCCGATCTGGAAATAAAGAAAATTAATTAAATTTATCCTTTACAACTTTGTGTATAAGATAATGTTTTTACCAAAATATTTCTCTCTCCAAAGGTATAATATATGTCTATTACATATAAAAATATTTTTAACAAATTTGTTAATGAACAAAAATTTATTTTAAGCCGTTATTTGTCAATGCTGATGAGATGATATGGTTAATCTTTTAGAATGTACCAAATGAAAGGTACGTTAGAGGACAAAACTACGTCATTAAAGACATTTTTATCAAAATTGGCGAAACAGAAAGGCCACTTTTCTATAAACTCGCATTATCGATGTAAATTTTAATGGGCTTTAATATCATACAGGTTTCATCCTGATTGAAATAATCTGACAGTGCTTAAATGCCGATAATTAAAATTTTCTTGCTCTAAAGCACCTTACATTTTGTAGATTTAAAAAAAAATAACAATAACATCATGTAAGTATTGATGAATAACGCGTAAATGCGAAAAACGAACGAATACCCAACTAAAGGAGAAAAGACCAAAAATAATTTTTTATGCTTTTTTTAAATGTTTTTGAACATGAGACAAGCAATATAGATTTATAATATACCCTTGGAAAGCTAAAGGTTTTAGGAACCATATTATCTTATTAACGAAATTGTGAAAGTTACTAGAGAGTGACGAAAAGCCGATAAACAACTGATTCTTGTAAATAATATAATAGATAATACATTATTTTATAAAACTCCATTAACATCTGTGATTTAAAAATTAATTTATTTTGACAAGAAGGTAAGTGAAATCCGTGTTTTGCACACACCAGATAATATATTATATATATATAATAAAAAAAAAGGGAAGTAAATGAAAGTTGCGTGTTGTGCATGCCAGTTTTTTTTTTAAAGCAACAGACATTAACTATTTGAACTCAAATTAATGAAATAAAATAAGACTATCCTTCATAATGTCGCTTATCCGTGTTTTTTTTTGTTTGTTTTTTTTTAATTGAAAATCTGATTTACTCTGTGACGCGGATATTTTCTAGGAAACAGAGGGAAAAAGGCGTCACGAAAAAGATAAAGTATCCTTTGGTTGGATCGGGATGAAACCCGTCAGTTCGCGATCGACTGCTTTAGCTACCTTAAGATAACAGTCTATCTATTAAAAGAATTTCCATATCGGGTTCTTATCTAACTTCTATTCTTCTTGGAATACTGGAATATAATCAATAATCATAAAAAAAAAGAAAAAAAAAAAAATCTTTCATTATTGATCCATTGTTAACCACAACAACCTTATATAAACCTTACAAAAGTAATGTTATCTTCAGATAATATCATGAATAAATCTAATATCACAATAAGATTTTATTTTAATGAGCTTATATATTTTAATATATACCATGTACACTAACTCAAAAAAGTGTCCATACACCCATTAAATAAATTTTTAGTTTTAAAAGCTGAGGTTTACTCCGTCCACACTTCTGACTTTCCATCTAGCCCGAAAATATTAAATTTAGATTCCTAAAAGAATTTGAACCGTTCCCAGACTTTTTGTGGGTTTATTTAGAAACTCCCTAGTAAATTATACTCCTAGTTCAACTTACTGAAGAAGGACTTTCTTCTTGCGACTTGACCACTGTATCCTTCCCTTCTTAGAATATTTTTACTGTTTCTGAGTGGATTGATTCCCATAGTACCTATTTATTACGATGGCCATTGAGGTGTCGGTAGTGTGAGAATTTGCATAAACTTCAGCAAGAATGGCTCGCCCCGGCGATTCTCCAGTCTCCTGTCTTCCATCACGTGTTCTAACCTCCAAAGATTTTAACTCTATATGCCTTTTTCGTCCATACTGTACAGTAGTATTTGAGTTATTCAACAGATTTGCAATTTTTCTTATAGATGAGCTCTGCGAACCATTAGCTCTGAAATCACAAGAAACGCGCATAATGATTAGAAATCAGTTTACCAGACCCAAGTAAAGTTAATACTGAACTAAGATTTGATTAAGGAGATAAGATTTATAAATATAACACTGGAAAGACGGTCATAATATTAAAAGTTTATGGAAACTTTTTTGACCGATCAAATGACATTCTGCCTCGTTTTATATTAATGATGAAACGAAAACAAATAAATATATTTTTTATCTAATATTAGAGTTAATAATTTGTAAATTAGGAAATTGTTAAGCTGAAAATAACTAGCTATGCAAAATAAAAGCATGCTGTATGGAAACTTTTTTGAGTGAGTGTACATTGGCTTGTACTGAAAATAATGCTGGATTTTGAGTCTTATTTAAAATACCCCTCTATATAACAATGTATTAACATTTCCTGGGTTATTCTTTTGTACAAATGTCTTCTTCAACTTCCTACTTGTGCCTTTCAGCGAGGTGCCTTGAAGCCTGCCAAAGTTCTTGGACACTTGCTAACGATTTTATGGCATCAAGCGTCTTTTCTGTTTTCTTCTAATCGAGCCATTCCGTCCATCCAAGTTATTCTGTTTGTTCTTTCATTTCTCATTAGATACCTCCGAGTTTGGCCAGGCACTTTTTCGAGATATTTTATCTCTTCTTCGGCGACTCTGCTTAAATATTTGCCTAGAACAGTGGTTCAGAAATAGTAGTCCGTGGACCCCTAGGGGTCCGCAGACGATTCCCAGGAGGCCCACGACCATTGGGAAATAACTTGAAATTACCTAAACGTAAAATATTTATGAAGCCTTGGCTTTTAATAAGACTCATAAACTCTACAGAACAAATTTAATATTCCTAAGTGATAATATTATAAGTGATATAATTCCTTGTGTTCACTGACAGGTACCTGCTACTGTACAATCACAACTTTAAAACTAAATAATTTTCTAACATTTTAAAAATAATGGGCTTACAAAACTGAAGAAATATGATGTATTCCTGAAGTTAATGAACAATGTTTGATTTCTTTGTGAAAAATAGAATAAATACCTGCTTGCATAACTTGTAAATTTTAAGTTATTTTTATTTAGTTAACTTCATTTTATGCTACCGTGGCTATGGAAGTCCTTAATTTTTTCCATCTAGGTTTAATTAGGATGGGGATCCTTAACGAGTGCCCGACTTAGCACAGGCTCTTGACCACATCTGCCAGGTTCAACATTTAATATCAGTTATTCAATGTTTCGCGGATCAAAGTACACTCCTAGAGCCTGGTTCTTTTTTCTTTATTTCTATTTCCTAGACTAGGCCATTTTTAGCCCACTAAATCCTATATATATATATATATATATATATATATATATATATATATATATATATATATATATATATATAATATTTAGAATGTGGGGTCCTTGCTATTGAAATAATTGTATGAAGGGGTCCGCAAAATTTTTTTGGTGGGAACCACTGGCCTAGAGGAAAAGCTCTACTAGAGGAACTAGCTCTCGCTCCCATAGGAAGCTAGATTACTTTGAAGACGTACAATTTATCTTTTTCTCAACCTTACGTTTCCCTACACCAATATTAAAGATTTAGTAATATACACTATTTGCTACCTCTGTTCCGATTCGCTGCTATAAAGTAATTAAGTATTTACTAAGATTTCAACCCTTGATGTTAGTATAATTTTGTTTCAATAATTTAAACTCAGCCGTAACGGGGATTAGAGGCCCAGATACATCAATCAATTGAACCCGTTCTATTTTTTTTTTTTCGGAATATATGAGATTATTGAAGTTTGAAACATATAGACATTATGGGTTTCGACTCTTGGAAAAGTCCAAAGCTGAAAAAGGTTCGAGCATTTTTGGAAGTTTACCTCTTATAAGGCTCAGCACTTGTGGAATGTTAGACACGGGGTCAATTGACCCCGTACCGCACTGAACGTGTTAATATAGAATAATGTAATTATTATTACATAATTAAGTATAGAAATATGATGGGATAAAAATACCTCTTTTTTATATTAAAAACAGGATTAACAATTAATATTAACATTTTATTACGTTGTTATTCAGGCTTGGCATATTTCTTTAATCGCCTAATCTTTTATGTACAGTTGTGGTCCGAAATCGCATGGCTTGATATCAACGGGTATTTTTTAACAAACAGTGGGCTTAAAAGAAATAATATTATCTATTAAAAAGAATATAAAAATCTGTGTGAAAAAGTATATGGATATATAATTTATTGTGAAATATATTATAATATTTAAAAAAAAGTATATGTAATAAAATTTACGACTTTATTAATAAATACATCGAATAAATCTAATTATAATTGAACAAAAGCGTGGTACGCAAGTACAGAAACTACTTATTAGCTGAATTTCAAAATATATACTTTTAAAAAAAATATTTATTGAGATATATTACAATTCGTTTCAAAATGAATAATAGAAATAGTGATTGAGACCACATTCATACAATATATACAGAAAATAATGATAAGGTCAAATAAATTCTTCGAAACAATCTCTTATTTTTAATATTGTTTTTTAATTCATTAAGATTACATTTACGTTTCGAGTTTTATATACCTCATCTTTAGAATTACTGGTCAGCAAAGAAATCCATATCTTTCAATATTGGTCAAAATTCCTTATAATATCCTTATATTTATGTTAATAATGGTCATTTGGTGACTAAATTGCCTAAAACTATTAAATTATCACAATTTTCTATTTCATCTATATTTTATTTGAAAATTTACACCATCAGGCATGGAGTCGAATAAATATTGATCTTCACTCTGTCTACTCCATGCCTGATGGTGTAAATTTTCAAACAAAATATAGATGAATAGAAATTTGTGATAATTTAATGTAATTTTATTTGATAAAGTCAAATTACATAAAATAGAAAATAAATAAATCTCTATGTATACAATTGAAAAAAACAACCTATTATTGAGATAAAATTGACAAATAAATAAACATTATACACACAATTATAAATATGTTAAAAAATATCAAATTTTAAAACTTTGTCAGCAGTTGATTGGTAACCTTTCTTGTTTTCATTTTCCCACCCAGATTCCTCCACTTCATATAACCTCGATATCTTATTAATTTGTCTTAGTCAGAAAACAATCCGATTAAAATTCAACGTAATTACAGATTCCGGCAGTAGTTAATACTGTCCAGAGAGGCATTATTTGAGTGTGATTTTTATCAAAACGGAGTAGAATACAACAAAAACATCCGATGGAATCAACATTATCGTCATGAGAATTTTTTGGAAAATATTTTGCAATTTATATGACCACAACTTTATATAAATAGAAAACATGAAGAGAAAATATTGCGATCGTAAACATTTTCGTAAACGTTTTAGGGGTCCCCTAGTCCAAACAACCAAGTCCCGCAAAATAGTCTGTGCGTATGTGATAAGCCTAACTCAAGAACAAAAAGTAGAACGGAACCTAAATTTAATATTTAAGATATGATGTACCTTATATGTAATTGGTAAAAGTTTTTACCGGAATAGACACACAGGAAGTGCTATTCAACACCATGAATTATAGACGTTTTCCTCGAAAACATCTCTATTTCAATTAAAATCTTCATATCAATGTTTAATGTCAGAGAGTTTAATAATTAATTCCTTTCTTTAAAGTAACTTTCATTTTCCTTATTTGAAACAGGTTATAACTACGATCATATTAAATCTATTAAATTTATTCAATATTTTAAACTTTAAAAATATTCTTCTAGTAGGCAGGTAAGAGAAACGTTTTTTGAGGATGTCATTTTTTTTTTCTTTTTAATACACTATTTTTAAGAAAAAAAAATCTGATGCAGGCAACACACGACATTCACTTAACTCGGCTGTTAAAACTAACTTACGTACCCTCATAGTTAAAAAAAGTTTAAAGTTAATTTAAATAAAAAAGTTATTCAGTTGCTTTAGAAACATGATTTAGATTAAATAATACAACAACATTAAATTTATTGTAAAAAAAAAAGTCATAAGTTATTGTCCCATTAGTCCCTTTACATTAGCTTTTACAACTTTGTATGTTAGATAATGTTTTTTCTAAAACCTTTAGCTTTCCAAAGGTGTATCATACACTTATGTTACTATTCTTATGTTTAAAAATAAAAAAAACTACGTTTAAAAAATATATTTCCTTTTTCTCCTTTAGTTGGTTATCAAATTCGATCAAAATTTATATTTAGCTTTTCGACTTGCGGCTTTTCATCACTCTACATTAACTTCTACAATTTTGTACAATATTATATAATTACATAAGGATTATTATATATAGCATTTCCAAGTCAAATTCAACCTTTTCCAAGTCAAATTCAACCTTTTCCAAGTCAAATTCAACCTTTTCCAAGTCAAATTCAACCTTTTTCAAGTCAAATTCAACCTTTTCCAAGTCAAATTCAACCTTTTCCATTTCAAATTCAACCTTTTTCAATTTCAATAAAATAATAAAAATCAAATTAACATGATTTTATGTTTTTATGGTTATTTTAATTACACATTATGTTTTTAACCCTTGTGGCTTGTTAAATGTTCCCAGGGGCCTTTCTACATATAATTAGTCAAAAATATAATAATAAGTATAACCGATACTTTAATTTTAAGACATTTGCGATACAAGGTCTGGTAGTCGGATTAGCGGGATTCGTTTTATTTTAGTTTTATAACCGCGGGCGAAAATATTATCAATAGAGGTTTATTTTAACTTTTTTGTATTTATTGAATAGTAGGCTCAGCAGATGCGTTCCCAAAGGTTCGTTACCGATTATACTATTAATTTTAATCGCGCTCGCTCAAATATGGGTTTATTATAACTTTTTCGTATTTATTGGATACTAGGCACAGTATCTGCGTTACGGGGGGTTCTTTCCCGACCAGTCTATTAATTATTCGTGCGCTTACTCAAATATGGGTTTATTTTAACTTTTTCGTATTTATTGGATACAAGGCTCAGTAGCTGCGTTCCCAAAGGTTCGTTGCCGACTACACTATTAATTTTAATCGCGCTCGCTCAAATAGGGGTTTATTATAACTTTTTCGCATTTATTGGATACTAGGCACAGTAGCTGCGTTCCCAAAGGTTCGTTACCGACTACACTATTAATTTTAATCGCGCTCGCTCAAATATGGGTTTATTATAACTTTTTCGTATTTATTGGATACAAGGCTCAGTAGCTGCGTTCCGAAAGGTTCGTTACCGACTACACTATTAATTTTAATCGCGCTCGCTCAAATATGGGTTTATTATAACTTTTTCGTATTTATTGGATACAAGGCTCAGTAGCTGCGTTCCCAAAGGTTCGTTACCGATTATACTATTAATTTTAATCGCGCTCGCTCAAATATGGGTTTATTATAACTTTTTCGTATTTATTGGATACAAGGTTCAGTAGCTGCGTTCCCAAAGGTTCGTTACCGACTACACTATTAATTTTAATCGCGCTCGCTCAAATATGGGTTTATTATAACTTTTTCGCATTTATTGGATACTAGGCACAGTAGCTGCGTTACGGGGGTTCTTTCCCGACCAGTCTATTAATTATTAGTGCGCTCACTCAAATATAGGTTTATTATAACTTTTTCGTATTTATTGGATACTAGGCTCAGTTTCTGCGTTACGGGGGGTTCTTTCCCGACCATTCTATTAATTATTCGTGCGCTCGCTCAAATATGGGTTTATTATAACTTTTTCGTATTTATTGGATACTAGGCACAGTAGCTGCGTTACGGGGGGTTCTTTCCCGACCAGTCTATTAATTATTCGTGCGCTCACTCAAGTATGGTTTTATTATAACTTTTTCGTATTTATTGGATACTAGGCTCAGTAGCTGCGTTTCCAAAGGTTCGTTACCGATTACATTATTAATTGTTATCGCGCTCGCTCAAATTCGTGTTTCTTTTCTATGCTATTTTCTGTATTTGTGTTTCGGGAGTTTTGTTAGTGAATGTGTTAATGTTTTTTTAGTCAGTTGGCCTAGTGTATGTTTATTTCGTGTTTTTTGTAACTTTTCATGTATTGGGTTACCGCTTATCCTTTTTTTCAGGATAGTAAGTTATCTTTTTGGTTAATATTTTGGAGTTTGATAATAATCAGCTAAACAGAACGATTTTATAAGTACATTCTTATTTGATAAACCTCTACTTGAGTTAGCGCAATTAAAATTAATAGTATAATCTGTAACGAGTACTTGGTTACGCTGCGACTGAGCCTAGTATGCAGTAAATACGAACAAGTTAAAATAAACCTCTTCTTGAGCGAGCGCGATTAAAACTAATAGTATTATCGGTAACGAATCTTCGGGAACGCAGCTACTGAGCATAGTAGCCAATAAATACGATAAAGTTAAAATAAACTTCTTCTTGAGCGAGAGCACTTAAAATAAATTGAATAATTGGGATAGCACCCCCCGGAACGCATCAACTGAGCCTAATAGCAAATAAATACGAAAAAGTTATAATAAACCCATATTTGAGCGAGCGCACAAATAATTAATAGAATGGTCGGGAAAGAACCCTCCGTAACGCAGCAACTGAGCCTAGTATCCAATAAATACGAAAAAGTTATAATAAACCCATATTTGAGTGAGCGCACGAATAATTAATAGACTGGTCGGGAAAGAACCCCCTGTAACGCAGCTACTGTGCCTAGTATCCAATAAATACGAAAAAGTTA
This sequence comes from Piezodorus guildinii, assembly GCA_023052935.1. NCBI lineage: Eukaryota > Metazoa > Arthropoda > Insecta > Hemiptera > Pentatomidae > Piezodorus > Piezodorus guildinii. Next base: position 62,231,549 of record CM041295.1, read on the forward strand.
TAATAAACCCATATTTGAGCGAGCGCGATTAAAATTAATAGTGTAGTCGGTAACGAACCTTTGGGAACGCAGCTACTGAGCCTTGTATCCAATAAATACGAAAAAGTTATAATAAACCCTTATTTAAGCGAGCGCGATTAAAATTAATAGTATAATCGGTAACGAACCTTTGGGAACGCATCTGCTGAGCCTACTATTCAATAAATACGAAAAAGTTAAAATAAACCTCTATTGATAACATTTTCGCCCGCGATTATTGAGGGAGCGCGATTAAAATCAGTAGTGTAATCGGTAACGAACCTTTGGGAACGCAGCTAATGAGTCTTTTATCCAATAAATACGAAAAAGTTATAATAAACCCATATTTGAGCGAGCGCGATTAAAATTAATAGTGTAGTCGGTAACGAACCTTTGGAAACGCAGCTACTGAGCCTTGTATCCAATAAATACGAAAAAGTTATAATAAACCCATATTTGAGTAAGCGCACGAATAATTAATAGACTGGTCGGGAAAGAACCCCCCGTAACGCAGCTACTGTGCCTAGTATCCAATAAATACGAAAAAGTTATAATAAACCCATATTTGAGCGAGCGCGATTAAAATTAATAGTATAATCGGTAACGAACCTTTGGGAACGCATCTGCTGAGCCTACTATTCAATAAATACGAAAAAGTTAAAATAAACCTCTATTGATAATATTTTCGCCCGCGATTATAAAACTAAAATAAAACGAATCCCGCTAATCCGACTACCATACCTTGTATCGCAAATGTCTTAAAAGTATCGGTTATACTTATTATTATATTCGTGACTAATTATATGTAGAAAGGCCCCTGGGAACATTTAACAAGCCACAAGGGTTAAAAACATAAGGTGTAATTAAAATAACCATTAAAACATAAAATCATGTTAATGTGATTTTTATTATTTTATTGAAATCAAAAAAGGTTGAATTTGAAATGGAAAAGGTTGAATTTGACTTGGAAAAGGTTGAATTTGACTTGGAAAAGGTTGAATTTGACTTGGAAAAGGTTGAATTTGACTTGGAAAAGGTTGAATTTGACTTGGAAAAGGTTGAATTTGACTTGGAAATGCTATATATTACATAATGATTATAATATATTATATAATTACATGGAGGGAAGGGGGAGGGGGGAGGGAGCCCGTGGCTAAGTGGCTAGCGCGCTAGCCTCCCACGCCAAAGGTTGTGAGTTCGAATCCCAGTCCAGGAGGGACTTTTTCAAGCATTTAATAAATGGGGATTCTATTACAGCCTCTCCTCCGGGTATGTGAGAACCATCAGCCAACTGGTAGCCACTCACAAAATTAGGCGTAAGGAGTGATGACCCTACCCTATAAAATGCATCGAGAAACGTGAGTGTAATCCCCCAGGAGATAACACAGCGAGGCCAAGAGCGAAGAAGAAAATGTAATTACAAAAATATTATTATATAATTAATTTAATAATATATAAGAAGGAAATGGATCTAGCCTAACCCTACCGCATTGGAAACCAAGGTCTAAGGTGATCTGTTGGACCTTATATTATATATAGCATTTCCAAGTCAATTGTAACCTTTTCCAAGTCAAATGTAACTTTTTCCAAGTCAAATGTAACCTTTTCCAAGTCAAATGTAACCCTTTCCATTTCAAATGTCACCTTTTCCAAGTCAAATGTCACCTTTTCCATTTCAAATGTTACCTTTTCCAAGTCAAATGTCACCTTTTTCTTCACTTCTAGCCTTAAATATTCCGTTTTATTTATTTATTTATTGAAAAATAATTAGTTTAATTAACATTATGACTTTTTTAATAATTTTGGCATATAATAATTGATATTTTTTTTGGGTCTCTTAGATATTTGATATCAAGTTCTGTTTTTTACAAGCTAATATTTAAAAAAATTAATTATCGTCTATTTAGTTTTAAGATAGTTGTTGATTTTGATCTTTTAGAGAGGAGGGGTAGTTTTTTGAAATAATTAATGTGTTTTCGGGTATTATAATTAAATTTTTCGAGCTGTATTTTTTATCGCTCGCGTGCATTTCAACTCGCATTAAATTTTAATGTTTTTTATTGATATAGGGATTAATTAGTTTGCTTTCGGGTGGTTATGATAAGGTTTTTTCGAGCTGTATTTTTTTCGCTCGCGCTTATTTTAACTAAAATTTACTTTTTATGTGTTTTATTGATATAGGGATTAATTAATGTGCTTTCGGGTGGTTATGATTACGTTTTTCGAGCTGTATTTTTTATCGCTCATGCGTATTTCAACTCGCGTTTACTTTTAATGGTTTTTATTGATATAGGGATTAATTATTTTGCTTTCGGGTGGTTATGATTACGTTTTTCGAGCTGTATTTTTTTCGCTCGCGCTTATTTTAACTAAAATTTACTTTTTATGTGTTTTATTAATATAAGGATTAATTAATGTGCTTTCAGGTGGTTATGATTACGTTTTTTGAGCTGTATTTTTTATCGCTCATGCGTATTTCAACTCGCATTTACTTTTAATATTTTTTATTGATATAGGAATTAATTATTTTGCTTTCGGGGGGCTATAATTATATTTTTCGAGCTGTATTTTTTATCGCTTTCGCTTATTTTAACTAAAATTTACTTTTTATGTTTCATATTGATATAGGTGTTGAAAATTGTGTTTTCGGGTCCTATAATAATGTTTTTTTAGTTGTATTTATTTATCGCTCCCGCGCATTTCAACTCGAATTTACTTTTAATGTTTTTTATTTATATAGAGATAATTAATGTGCTTTTGGGTGGTTATGATTACGTTTTTGAGCTGTATCCTTTATCGCTTATGCGTATTTCAATTCGGATTTACTTTTGATATTTTTTATTGTTATAGACGTTTGTAATTATCTTTTCGGGTCTTGTGATTACGTTGTTTAAGCTGTTTTTATTGTCGCTTGCTCTCATTTCAACTTGCATTTGCAGTGGTCTTTCTTTGTTTTTGTTTTAGGGGATTCTCATAACGTGTTTTGAACTTTATTCTTTTATGCGCTTGGGAATTTCTACAAACCGTAGGTATTATGTTATAATATGATGTAAAAATTATTTATTGTTTTTTTGCAGGATCTGATTACATTTTTGATTTGGACGTTCCATCGCGATTGCGCATTCTTCTAGATCACTTTTCATTTAAGTTAAAATGTGCACTAGCTATAAATAAATGCCATAAACTCTATTAGTATTCCCGAAAACACTATAAACGATCCCTCTATCGAATATTTATGAAATAGAAACAGTAACTTAAAATGAGTAAAATCGATAACATATTTGGTTCAAATAATGTTATCAGAACACCCGAAAATAGAATAAACGATTCCTTTACAAAAGATTTAGTTGAAAAAAATTACTCAGGACGGTAGAAAAGGAACTATAACTAATCCTTTTATAAAATAATAATAATAATAAAAAAACCTAAACGACGTATATTCCAGCAACGTTATAATGAGAACCAAAAACAAAATAATCAATCCCAATATCAATAAAAAAATATTTAAAAAAAGGCGAGTCGAAATCCGCACGAGTGATAATAAAAAAGCTTTTAAACATTTTCATAACCCCGCGAAAACACAAGGATAGATATCTATAAAAATAAAAAGATTAAAAGTAAATAGAAGTTGAAATACGCGAGAGCGATAAAAAATACAGCTCGAAAAACATAATTATAGCCCCCCGAAAGCAAAATAATTAATTCCTATATCAATAAAAACCATTAAAAGTAAATGCGAGTTGAAATACGCATGAGCGATAAAAAATACAGCTCGAAAAACGTAATCATAACCACCCGAAAGCACATTAATTAATCCCTATATCAATAAAACACATAAAAAGTAAATTTTAGTTAAAATAAGCGGGAGCGAAAAAAATACAGCTCGAAAAACGTAATCATAACCACCCGAAAGCAAAATAATTAATCCCTATATCAATAAAAACCATTAAAAGTAAATGCGAGTTGAAATACGCATGAGCGATAAAAAATACACCTCGAAAAACGTAATCATAACCACCCGAAAGCACATTAATTAATCCCTATATCAATAAAACCCATAAAAAGTAAATTTTAGTTAAAATAAGCGCGAGCGAAAAAAATACAGCTCGAAAAAACCGTATCATAACCACCCGAAAGCAAAATAATTAATCCCTAAGTCAATAAAAACCATTAAAATTTAATGCGAGTTGAAATGCACGCGAGCGATAAAAAATACAGCTCATAAAACGTAATCATAACCACCCGAAAGCAAAATAATTAATCTCTATATCAATAAAAACCATTAAAATTTAATGCGAGTTGAAATGCACGCGAGCGATAAAAAATACAGCTCAAAAAACGTAATCATAACCACCCGAAAGCACATTAATTAATCCCTATATCAATAAAACACATAAAAAGTAAATTTTAGTTAAAATAAGCGCGAGCGAAAAAAATACAGCTCGAAAAACCTTATCATAACCACCCGAAAGCAAACTAATTAATCCCTATATCAATAAAAAACATTAAAATTTAATGCGAGTTGAAATGCACGCGAGCGATAAAAAATACAGCTCGAAAAATTTAATTATAATACCCGAAAACACATTAATTATTCCAAAAAACTACCCCTCCTCTCTAAAAGATCAAAATCAACAACTATCTTAAAACTAAATAGACGATAATTAATTTTTTTAAATATTAGCTTGTAAAAAACAGAACTTGATATCAAATATCTAAGAGACCCAAAAAAAATATCAATTATTATATGCCAAAATTATTAAAAAAGTCATAATGTTAATTAAACTAATTATTTTTCAATAAATAAATAAATAAAACGGAATATTTAAGGCTAGAAGTGAAGAAAAAGGTGACATTTGACTTGGAAAAGGTAACATTTGAAATGGAAAAGGTGACATTTGACTTGGAAAAGGTGACATTTGAAATGGAAAGGGTTACATTTGACTTGGAAAAGGTTACATTTGACTTGGAAAAAGTTACATTTGACTTGGAAAAGGTTACAATTGACTTGGAAATGCTATATATTATATTATATTAAGAAGACCGTCGAGTTCACAATTCAACTCCCAGACAAGCCAACATACGGTATATATTAAAATATAAAAGCTTAGATTTACTCTTGACATTAATTGAAAATAGTATCCATTACTATTGTTAGGATTATAAAAGGTTGTCGTCGTTGACGATGGACCAATCATGAAAGTTTTTTTTTTTAAAGATTATTATTGATTATATTCCAAGAAGAATAGAAGTTGGATAAGATACCCGATATGGAAATTCTTTTAATGGAGAGACTGTTATCTTTAGGTAGCTAAAGCAGTCGATCGCGAACTGACGGGTTTCATCTCGATCCCGAGGAAGGATACCTTATCTTTTTCGTGACGCCTTTTCCCCTCTGTTTCCTGGAAAATACACACGTCACAAATTAAATTAGATTTTCATTTAAAAAAAAAAAAGACACGCAAAAACGAAATTTTGTAGGATAATCATATTTTCTTTCATTAATTTAGGTCTAATAGTTGTGTATATTATATATATATATATATATATAAATCTGGTGTGTGCAAAACACAGATTTCACTTACCTTCTTTGTCAAAATAAATTAATTTACAAATCACAGAGGTTAATGGAGTTTTATTAAATAATGTATTATCTATTATATTATTTACAAGAATCAGTTAGTTTTATCGGCTTTTCGTCACTCTCCAGTAACTTTCACAATTTCGTTAATAAGATAATATGGTTCCTAAAACCTTTAACTTTCCAAGGGTATATTATAAATCTATATTTCTGTTCTCATGTTCAAAAACATTTAAAAAAAGCATAAAAAAATAGTTTTGGTCTTTTCTCCTTTAGTTGGATATTTTATTCGTTAGTTTTTTCATATTTACGCGTTATTCATCAATGCTTACATGATGTTATTGTTATTTTTTTTTTTTAAATTTACAAAATGTAAGGTGCTTTAGAGCAAGAAAATTTTAATTATCGGCATTTAAGCACTGTCAGATTATTTCAATCAGGATAAAACCTGTATGATATTAAATCCCATTAAAATTTACATCGATAATGCGAGTTTATAGAAAAGTGGCCTTTCTGTTTCGCCAATTTCGATGAAAATGTCTTAAATATAAAATTTCAGTTTCTTTCATCAGTATCTTTTCTTCTTAAATCTATGTTTAACACGTTTAATTAGAATTTAATAGGCTTTGATATGATATAAGTTTCATTCTGATTGGAATAGTCTGACAGACTATATGACGTAGTTTTATCCTCTAACGTACCAAAGTACATCCTAAAAGATTAACCATATCATCTCATCAGCATTGACAAATAAAAAAAAAAAATATTTTAGGTCTTTTCTCCTTTAGTTAGATATCGTATTGGCTTAATTTTTATATTTATGCGTTATCTATCAATACTACTAACATGATGTTATTGTTATTTTTTTCTTAATCTACAAAATTAAAGGTTCTTCAGAGGAAGACAATTTAAATTATTGGTAATTAAGCCCTATCAGACTATTTTAATCAGAATGAAACCTGTATGATATCAAAGCCCATTAAAATTTACATTGATAAAGCGAGTTTATAGAAAATCGTAAAAAGGTAAAAAATGCTCGGTATAAAGTGGATTTTTTCTGTTCACCGATTTTTATGAAACTGTTGCTGTAACATCGCGTATTTGGAAAAGGACTAACTCTTTACTATTTCAAAAGATATGCCCGATTTTCATATTTTAAGGACTGTTTTAATTTTTGTTTTTTATTCTAAGTTAGAGTCGTCATTTTCGCTGAAAGGATTCTTAACAATTGACATTTATTGTAACTACCTCGCTGGCCAAGAAACAGCACGAATCTCGACATTTACTGAACCCAAGACCCTTCATAGCATATAGAGGTACAGGTTTTTTTTTTTCTTTTACATCTACTATGCACATATTTTATGGATTTTCTAATAAGTACATAACACAGGTACTATTTTTTAAAAGATAATATTGTCTTAAATGAAAACAATTAATTGGCAAGTTTATCGACAAAATTGGGTTTAAAAAAAACTTTAGTCGAACAAAGAAAAGCGCTTTGTGGATTTTTGAAAATTGCTTATTTATCTGTCTGGCAGTGAATGCGTTGTACAAAGAGTCTGGAAGATTGAATACCGAACGAACCTGATTCAATTATACCCTGTAGCTCTGTTCGTCAGGTTCGAAATAACAATATTTTTTATTTGTTTTATAGCTTTCTGACAATGTCAAGTGGTCTGAAAGAGCTTAAGCGTAATTTTTTTGTAATATAACATTACGAATGTCAGATTAAATTATAAAAAATGGTGCGCACAACACACGTCTTTTATTTTCCTCCGCAGTTAAAATTAATGATAAACTATTAAATAAACTTATAGTTTAAAAAAGGTTAAAGGATTATATTTATATGCGTTGGAAACATGTATTTCAGATTAAATAATCTATTATTTTACTATTCACAACAATCACTTAGCTTTATCTGCTTTCCATCACTCTTTTTTACCTGGTACATCTTTTTCTAATATAAACTTTTTTTCTAAAATCTTTAGCTTTCCAACGGTATACTATACACCTGTATTACCATTCTTAGGTTTACAAAAAATATTTAAAACAATATTTTTGCTCTTTTTCTATTTTAGGTTAAATGTATATTTACCGTTTTTTTACTTTAACTTACCTATATATGAAATATATAGTAAGGAAAAGTATCGCGATATTAAAATTTTTCAAATTTCAGTTTTCAAAGAGATTAGTCCAAATGTTAAACTGTTTTTATTTTGTATCTTTTATTTATATTAACTTTTTATAATTACTTACTAAATCATTATGTATTAAATGAAGCTCGACGATTTGGACTTCCTCTGTTCACTTTAAATTATTCCTAGGGGACGAAATGTCCCAGAATAAAAATTATTTTTTATTCATTCATTTTACATTCATAAAATTTCCCTTTCCCTTTGAAGGATGAACAACGGCTAAAGGTTTTCGAAAATAAGGTACTGCGTAAAATATTTGGTCCGAAGAGAGATGAGGCCACTGGGGAGTTTAGAAGGTTGCACAACGCGGAATTGCGGAACTTGTATCCTGTGAATATAATTGAATTGATAGCATCGCGGAGACTCAAATGGGCGCGTAAAGTGGTTGGGCTCGATGAGGAACGAATTCCAAGAAAGTTGGTACTCGCTGAACCGACTGGTAGGCGTCCGAAAGGTAGGCCGAAGCGTCGATGGGAGGATTGCGTTAAGGCTGATCTCGGGGGATTGGGCTTGAACGGTGAACATTGGACGAGTTTGTGTAGGCAGACTTAGGTGGTATCGGCATCGAACCTTCGGGTTCGGTAATCCTATTATTATTATCATTATTATAAAATTTTACTTTGTTAATTCTAATTATTTAATTTCTATTATTTACAGTTTTTTAAACTTTATTTATTTCTCTCACAAGTTACGTAAATAATAAAAAACAAATAAAGAAAATTGTCTCCTAGATTATTAATTAATTTTAATTATTAAATAAGAAGATCCTCATAGTCATGCCTTTTTCTTTCGGTTCCCATCGCCTCAAATGTTACAAGATTATGTTTACCTTCTAAATTATTTAAACTAATCAGTCTCTATCGCAACAGTAAACCGAGCTGTTTGGTAATGAAATAAATTTTCTTTTTTTAATTTCATTTTAAGCCCTTTTATATATTATATAAAAAATTATATCATTAGAGAAATAGAGAAATATAGCATTCGCTTTACTGGATAAACTGGAAATTCATTGTATGGGGGAGATCAAAAGATCAGTAATGGAATAAAAATAAGACTTAGTACTCGATTCCTGTCACGCCGATATCCGGGGGCAATTCTTTGCTTGTCGCTCGCTCTCTTTGTAGCAACTAGTGAACCTTCCCGTTTATCTTCGCTCTAATATGCGATCAGGCAAATAATTTTTTTTTTTTTTAAACGTTTACTGTCGTAAATTATCTTTGTTTTTTATTTATTTATTTTTTTGTAAAATCTCTTTAATGCAGAGCTGCTACCGAATATGGGTTAGTCTATATAAAATAAAATAAAATAAAAATTGATAAATAATTGGTTCTTAATTCTTCCCAAAAGGTTTATTTTGCACCAGTAGTTATTTGGTGTCTACGTTTTGGGGATTTTCCCATCTTCAGGACTCACCACAACATATTAAAGTATTACATTCATATAATATATAAATTCATACAAGCAACATTTATTATTACAAAAAAAGTTATAATTCAATATTAGAACATACAACAATACCACATGAACGTCTATTTGCCAGACAGAAATGTATCAGTTATGTAGATGTACATTTTCTCAATTTTTTTTCAAAAATAAAGTAAATAAAAATTCATTAAAATCCACTCATAACAGCCAACCTATTATTTGGTCTCTAATGAATTAGGACTATCCTACAACTGCACAAATGTGCACATTAATATATTCTTAAAAGCTAGGTCAGACATGAAAGGTTTATAATTTAATAAAACCTGTACCATTAGTTTCTGTACATATAGAGATTAGAGATTTCTACCTTTTGTAGGTCAAAAGTTATGCAAAGAGAAGAATAGGCTCAGACGTCAGATTTTAGGGTAACCACTTTGTAAAAGCTAGATTTGCGCCAGGAAGGTTCCCATGCTCCCCAAGGCCGCGCTCCAAGGCTGCAATAATAGAATTAATAAGTTTTCTGCCACAGCTGGGATTCGAACCCGAGACTCGGAGAACAGTTAACAAGTGCTCTATCCACTTGACCATAATGCAGAATATTTAAATTAATATCCTCATAAAACTTCTTAAAAAATTACTAAGTTAAAAAGTTACTACTAATACTTCGTCAATTGGAATCCTTACTGAAAAAAAAATAATAATCTGCTCGCAAGTACGGATTATTACAACATTTACTTGACAACCGCTCGAAAGTTCCCGTTTACTACAAAAAACTAATTTACATAGCCATTATTAGACCTATTAGGACGTGTGGTATTGAGCTATGGGGATCCACCGAACTATCAAATTTCTCCCGCATCCAACTCTTGCAATCCAAAATCCTCCGAAAGATTCTAAATGCTCCTTAATTTGTGACTAATATTCCATTAGTTGCAGACTTAGCCTGAAATAGATGGACCTATCATCTCCCTCTATTCCCGATAATACTCCGAGGAGCCTGAAAAGACGGTGGCCTCCAGACATAAAATAAACACTACAGTGTTACCTAAATGAATCATTAAATAGTTAGCTTCTTCTTGACAAGACTATATCATGCCCGTGATTGTAATTTAGCTCTTTTACTTGCATTATTTAGTATTTTGTTGCATTTTGCTAGTAAAAAAAAAAAAAAATCTTGTGCCCCTATATTCATGAAGGGTCTTGGGGTCAGTACACATTGAGATTCGTTCTGTTTCTGCCAACGGCTTTGATCACGCTCAGCCGCTTGGGTTTTTCCCCAATTTGGGTACCCACTTTTAAGAGGCTGGATCTGCCCCAGAAGGTTCTCCATACCCTTGGGTTCTCCATACCGCTGATTTAACAGTATAAATACTATTTTGTCATTGTCAGGATTCGGACCCAGGACCCGAAGAACAGTAAACTAGCGCTCTATCCACTAGACCACGACGCTCCTTATTTTACTTGTCAAAAAAAAAAAAAAATGTATATATATATATATATATATATATATATATATTGCGGCTATTATAGGTAAAAGAATTTATAAACTCTCACTCTGAATTAGAGGGAGTGGTGACCTAAAGCCAACAGGAATAATCAAAAAGGGCCATAACACCAACTTTGTGTAGTAGTTTCCAAACCAATATCTGTAACAGTACTCATAATAAATACAAGCTGTGTTCTAGAGCAATTTACCCCAGAAGCAGTTGGTATTTTCTCTTACAGTTTAACAAGGCAGGATAATTATCACGTATATAGTCGTTACTGTACAAGGAAAGTTTTATGGTGTATGATCCTGTTACTTCTTGTTAAGAAACATTCAGTTGACTTGGTATTCGTAATTTATATTACAGAATATATTCACACAGTAAGAATAACACAACAAACGCGTGTGCTTCAAACTTTTCATGATGGCCCCCAAGGGCCTTTTAACAGTCTTAATGAAACAAAGATAACATTTAAACATTCCCTCAGTTCGGGAACTTGCCGGAAATTTCATGTTTATGCATAATAACGACTTGTAACGGTGTGAATCATATTAAAAGAACAAATACAGAATAATAAGTTGGATTAAACAGTTAAGTCCAAAAAAAGCGTAATAGAAATGTTTGATTGATTTTTTAATTTAATGGGTGTTACTGTTTTATTTAATTTATTTATTTATTTCTACTCATCGCGGCATCTCGAAAATGACGATGTAGCTGATTTTCAATAGAGGTTCGACTTATCGTGTAGATGTGTAATAAGGTTAGGTTCGGAAAATTCCATTCAAACAATCTCCAGAATGGGAAAAACTCACATTTACAAAAAAAGGGTCTTATACCGTTTTGCTATATGAGTATAGAATTAATTCGTCTATATTCATAAATGAATGTACTATCTCACTCAATTTTCTGGTCATCACAGACTCTCAAATCGGACTATGACTGTGAGGCTGAAATGTTTCCTGGAGGTTCGTCTTACCATCTAAATGTGCAATATGGCTGGGTTAAACAAAAATCGTCCTACAAGTAGTTGACAAAAATATATTTCCAAAACCTTTTACGAAATTGGTTTTTGAATGACTCTAATACTATAAATTTCCTAAAAAAATAGAAGTACTCATTTGAAAGAGAACCGAATTTCGGACCACTTTAAAACAAAAACATCTTAGCCTGACGAGTAGTGTTAAGTATTCTTAATTTATAACGAATATGTATGAGCATCTTAGATTTCGTTTTCGTGTTTTTGTATTGGTTTCTATGAAACTGCGTTCAATTGTTATTTGATTTTTAAAATGATTTCAAGTGGCTAAAAACATAAAGATGTTAGAAATTAACATAAATTATTTCAATTCCATTTTAAGGAATGGCGTGGTCTAGTGAACAGAGCTCTAGTCTATTGATATTCAGACACTGGGTTCGATTCCCGGCTATAGCGGAAGATAATTTCTTCTGTTGATTCAGTTGGGGGGGAGGCGACCCCAGGGTATGTGGAACCTCTTGGGGGAGACCCATCCTCTACAACCTGGGTACTAAAAAATTGGGTAAAACGCCTGGCCTAATCACCTCATTGTACGGCCATTGGCCAGTACTAATCTCTATATGTACTAAGTAAGCCCGAGCAAGACCTTTCCGGGTTGTAGAGGTACAGATTTTTTTTTCTAAATCCTGAATAACAGGTTTTTAAAAAGTTTTTTGAAAAGCTTTACCCAGGAGATTAATTCTCATTTATATATAAAAGGAATTGTGAATATTAACCACGATTAAGATTAGAACATAAAACTTATTGGGTATTTATGCGTATGCAAGTTTCTACGGGTATGTTAATGTTAAAATTAAATAACAACACTTTATTCATTGGTCATAAAAATCGTTAGAAGAGTACCAAACTGATCGTATCATGACGAAGTTACTTTTATAGATAAATATAAATGAATCGCCTTTTCCCTTAGTGATCGCATCTCGTGTGAACGGCTTGACCGACTCCCCCAATAATTGTTTTGTTGTGTTTAAAATAGAAAGGAGAAGGATCTTATGGTATAAAATAAGAGATAAGTTTTTTTTTTTTTCAAGTTTGCAAGGTAATAATAATCTCTCTAACTATATATATATACAATATATAGTAGTTATATATAATTGAAGTCAGGAGAAGGATCTTATGGAAGAAAAAAAAAAAGTTACTTTGGTAGATAGGTTGTTTTTTCTTAATTTAATAAAAATTCCAAGCTAATAATCATCCTTATATATGTGTATATATATAAATGAATCACCTTTTCGCTTGGTGATTGCATCACGCGTGAACGGCTTGACTGATTTCGCGAATTCTTTTTTGTTGTGTTTATTTTATTTTATTTTAAGTTAATTTTTTTTAATTTAATTTGTATCTCTTTATCTACATAAATAATTACGAATCCCCTTTTTCCTTTGTCATTGCATCACACGTGAACGGCTTGACCGATTTCGCCAAGTTATAGTTAAGACAGGATATCGTCTGTCCGGTCAGCTATTAACTTATATTAACTCTTACCTTAAACGTTTTCAAAGTAACAGAAATTTAAATATTTCTGAGCAAAGCTGTGTGTTAAAGCTAGTATTTTTTTAAATGTCGTGGAGTAAGTTATTATTTATTTTATTTTCACTTATTCGCATTCATTGAAAACTTATACCAACATTGATCATTGAAAATGATCATTTTACGAAATTAAACGTGAGAAAAATTGGAAATTTATTTAATATGCAGTTCCAGTTTGAAGAATGCATGAATAAAGGCTCAGAAATGAATATATAAGAAGTAAAGTAATCTCATCTATTAATATGTTTCTATATTAAATTAATATTGTTACCCGAAACACAACTAACCATTTATAATCCCCTGGATTTTCCGCATCATGCAGCTCGCCGAATACAACTCATGTTTTTGCTTAGGCCGTGGACACCTGACACCTAAAAAGAGACCTTCAGCCGACAAGATATCTGCAGGGGAAAGAAAATTCGCTCTAATTAAAGAAAATTTACTCCAATTAAAGAAAATTCAATCAAACGTAATTAAAATGTCAGGAAGACGTGCCTTTTTCATTATTTCACACAATGAGATGAGCTTCAATTGATCCTTTCTGGATAAGATGTCTCTGAGGGAAACTCGGGACTGAGGAGAAGAAGTAATACTATAGACCAATCAAACTCTTATTGTTATTTAACGGCCTATTAAGTCTATTCTATTGGTCTATTGCAGCAAGTGTGTTTCTATAGGGGTGTAAACTTTTGCATCTATTTATAGCACAGTTAAGGTTTCAATTAAGACGTTGATTTCCAAAAGGTATTAAAGGACATTTTTTATGAAATTGATATTTTGATATACTTGTATTCCCATAATTTATTTTTGTCTAAATATTTCATTTACATTTATATAATGAACACCTAAGTCCTTTAAATACGTGATTTAGAAACGAAATTATTTTCTAAAGGTATTGATTACGCATTTAGTTTCGATCCAAATCATACTAAAACATTACATTATATAACTTTCAAATCTTGTCATTAATATAGAAACATATAATTATATATTTTAATGCGGAAAGAATCAGATAAGTTGGTTTAATGATATATTAATGAGAAATTTTCGGGGTTTATGAAAAAATTTCCAAGAATGCATATAGTACCTCTTAGAGGTATAGACGTAGAGTTCCGAAACTGATTATTAGGTTAAAACCATTGATAAAAATAATACCAGTGGTTTAAGAGGTGCTAAATAAATTAGCCAACAATAATGCAAAAAATGAAGAAAACAATAAATTAATATTAATATATCACGGGGTTAGGTGCTCCTGCTGTATAATAGGAAAGATAGTGCCTTTTGGAAGGAAATTCAATTATCAAATACGTTTTTAAAGAGTTTCTATGTTTTTTAGATAGAATTTTATGAAGGATTTGGGTAAAATTAAACCATTAGTATACAAGTATGTAAAAATATCAATTTTAAAAAAAATATCCTTTAGTGCCTTTTGGAAATCAACGTCTCATTTGTGGAGCACATTCTTAAATTCAAGAAAAACATTGATTCATGTAAATGTTCATTAACTATAAATTAAAATCTAAATTAATATCATTCTGTGGTAATTGGGAAAGGTTAACGTATAAAATTCAAAATATATCAAATACATGGCTCATTATTTAAGATTTAATTTAATCTTTGACAAAAAGTAACAATAAAAAAATAAAAGTATATTGACCTTATATCATTTAACAGTTTAAAAAAAATCATCAAAAAATGTTTTAAATTTGGAAAAAATTCGGCATTTAAAAAGTTTATGTAATATCTAATATTTGATTAAATACATAACTCATCTTTGTATTTGCGGCAAAACTGTTACAGTCATAATTTAAATATTGCCTTCGTTCACGGAAATTTCGTTTGAATACATTTATATATTTGTTATGAAGATCTTATTAAAAAAAATCGTTTAAAATATAGTTTATGTTTTTCACATTTTATTTCTTGATTTCTGTTTATTTATTTTTTTATTTGGTAGTTCGTACAATTCGATACAATACAGTGCAATACATACATACTCTATTTTGTTAAAGTTTTATAAGTCTATTTCAGTTCATGAAAAAAATAGGTTCCATTTAACTAACACTTTAAAGACGATCACATAATAAATTAAATTAACATAATAAATAAATAAAATATCATAAAATGACTATAGTTATATAAGTTTATATTTGTTGAACCATTTTACACAAATCCTTTCTTGTATATTACCTTATAGTATAAAATTAACTTACGTCCCTTTTAAAGAAACGGCTTAAATATACTAAAGAACATATATAAGCAAAGTTAAGGCTCCAATTGTGGATCACATTCTTAAGTTTAAGAAAAACATTAGCAAAGCTCTTAAAATCAAAAGAAATATCCAATGTGAAATGGCCTTAAATACACTTTTTTTTCAATAACAGTAAATTTAAAAATAATAAAGCAAATAAAAAAGTTTGTATTAAATATATTAGAAGACAGAAATGTTAGCGCCTTCGAAAGCATTAGATAGGTTAATTTGCACGATCAAAAAGCATGACGGGACTGAGGGGCTAACCAATAGCAGGCTCAACTATCATATTAATTTCTTAACTTATTAAAAACTAGATTCACAATGAGTTAATTATATTTATATATATATATATAATACTTAAAAATATAAATAATATAAATCGTTATAAAAGAGAGTTGAACAAAAAAAAAAAAAACAGAGTCGTAATTTTAAATATATGATGCTAATAATATACAATAGTGCAAATAAATACGCTTATGGGTTCAATATATTTATCTAGGATTATCTATTACAATTTAAAAAATAATATATAAAGGATTTAGAGGAAAAACAAGTATTTAATAATTAATTAAACTGTAGTGAGCTCTTTCCATCGAACCTATAATCATCAGTGATAAATGTAAAATACATCTACTTATTGTCCAACTTATAATCTACATCAGTACTGACGTAAACATTCAAATAGGAAAGGTATACCTTGATTATGAAGAGCATTTCAAATATCATTTTCAATCGAAGCAAAGCTAAGGCGAAAGATTGAATTGAAAAAAAAAAAAAGGAGGAACAAGATGGAAAAGAAGCACTAGAAATGTGGATGGAGTGAAAGTTATGAAAATAAATTGAATGGAATACGTAAAATTCATCTAAAACTAAAGCTCTATTGTACCTAGAATGTCGAAATTAAAAACTAAAATATAAAAATGTGTATGAATTATTGCTAGGTTCTTTTTTTAAATAATTAGTTAAATAGTTTCAATTTTAATAAAAATATATGAATTGTCTTTAGACTGTATTTACAATTTTTTATGGTCCACCTAGAATTAGCTTTTGAAAAATCTATCATATGATTGATTACCTTCTACAGGTTTTCCCATCAGTATCGTGTTTAGATCACACGTTTCAAGATGCACACATAAAAAGATATTTTCAGACAAATATACAGCCAAGAAAGTGCAGCGAATTTTCTTCAGGTGCATAGAATTATTCCAAACCAAATAACTGTAATAACGATTGAGACGTTAATTTCCAAAAGGTACAAAAAGGACATTTTTTTTTTAAATTGGTATTTTGACACATTTGTATTATAATGGTTTAGTTTTATGTAAATTCGTCTTCAGATTTTATTTTTAAATAATATACAACTACTTTTAAAACATATTTGAAAATTGCATTTCATTTAAAAATGTACTAAATCCACAATTCATTTCTTCCCTAAAAGGTACTAAAAACATTTTCTTCCAAAACGTACCACTAATAATATAAATACATTCGTTTATTCATTCATTTAACGTCACTTTATGCTACTGTGGCTAATCGGAACCAAATACATTCGTTAACATCCGGAACTAAATACATTCGTTAACATCCGCAGAAATAATACATAAAAGTTCAAAACAAACTTTATAATTACATTCTTTCTTATTATAGGTCATAAATAAATAAAAGGTCCTTTGAATATTCGCTTTCTTTATGAATAATAGAAAATAAAAAATATTTAACCAACAAGTAAATATATTTCTCAGAATGGAATAGGGAAATATGGACAACTTAGTATTTAACACAATAAAGACGTTGGTTAATATTAATGTTGTGTGAGAAAGGTTATGATGACTGTTATCTCGCGTTATATTCTTCCAAAAAGTACTGTTTCCGTTTTAATTCTTTCCAAAAAATACTTGTTAAAGATTAGTACTTCCAAGTGATAAATCAAGGTCAGGGTAATTCGGTTAAAGAAAATTAGTGGACTGTATAGTTATAAAGGAGAAAAAAAAATCAAAGTAAACGACAAATCACAATGCATTTATTAAACTAAAAATACATATAAACAATATAAGAAAGAAAATTAACCTAATAAAACTGATAAAATAAAAGATAAGAAACGAAATTAACCGAATTGAATACTTAAGCTGATGTAAAAAATGTATGAATCAAAATTAACCTAATTAAACAGATTTAATCAGATATGACAAACAAACTAAAATATAAATAAAAAAACTGATCTTGTTAAAAATATTATAAAAATGATGGAGTTTTTTTTTTTCAATTAAACGGCTATAAAAAGCATTTTGCCGTGAACAGTACTATAACAGTACCACGTTTCATTCCGAAAAGTACTATATCCATATTATGTTGTTAAAAAGTCATGGCAAAAGGGCAATCATTTATAAAACTAAGTTGTTAAAACAGTAATAAATCAACTCTAGATATTAATAAAGAAATTATCAAGTAAATTGGTCTAGTAATAAATAAATGAAATATTTTTGCGTTTCCTGTAAGATTCTCTTAAGTGTTGGAACTGAACGTCTTAATTATGACATCAATATGTCTGCAACGGAATGTCCTAATTTCAAAAAAATAAAATAAGAAAATATACCACCTTATGAGAATCAAAGTTAGGTTTCGAAGCTTGTTAAATTTATTTATCGGTCGGCTAAGAAATTTAAAAAACCATATTGTGCCAGGAACTTCGGAATATGTCCAAATAAACATTTTTTGATAGTGAGAAAAGGCACAGAAAATATCTTAGATGATATACACATCAAGCAGTGAATTATAATTTTCAGTTTCTTGATCCTGTAACCCTTGCTCAAAGGATAGAAGGGCTCTGGGGAATCGGGGAATGAGAAAAAAAGAGAGATGAGATGAGACTTTTTAGCGGGATATACTCGTATGTGGAGGCCAGAAAATAAAAATCAAGATTTATTTATAATAATTTATAAAGTAGATTTTTATACCGAAGTAAAATAAATATAGCTTATTACAAAAATACATTTTTGTGTTGGTATAAACGACTAGTGACAAAAATGTATAATTATGTTGAAAAAAGTACTGTCGTACATTGAATAATATATAATACATACACTAATTGATTATTTGAAAAATATTTTATACGAGAAAATTAGCTACTGGCTGATCCGGGATTATTAAATAGGACACTTCTAAATCATTCAAAAAAGAATGACAAAAAAAACACGTAATTCCGAATATGTAACCTTATACCTTAGTTGAGAATATACCCATTGGCAGCTCTCCATTTTTTTTTTTTTTTTTTATAGACTTCTAATATATATGGGCTTACAAAAATACAATATTGTGTTGGTATAGCCAACTAGGATCAATAATGTATAATTACGTCGAAAAAAGTACTGTCTTACATTGAAAAATATATAATAAAATAAACAAT
This sequence comes from Piezodorus guildinii, assembly GCA_023052935.1. Lineage (NCBI taxonomy): Eukaryota > Metazoa > Arthropoda > Insecta > Hemiptera > Pentatomidae > Piezodorus > Piezodorus guildinii. Next base: position 62,250,478 of record CM041295.1, read on the forward strand.
TTATTATTTGAAAAATATTTTATACGAGAAAATTAGCTACTGGCTGATCCGGGATTATTAAATAGGACACTTCTAAATTATTCAAAAAAGAAAGATAAAAAAAACAAGTAATTCCGAATACACAACTTTATACCAATTATATTCTCAGAAAATTAAAGGAATTAAATATTAATTTTATAAACCATTACTAGGAGAAAAAAAATCCAATTATTTTTGAAAAGGAGATAAAATGCTCATTTTTTTTTATTTATTCGGATATATTACAATTTTTCTCAATGGACAATAATAATATTGCTACATCACATTCATACAATTTTTACAGTATAAACAAAAGTTAAATCAAATTTCATAAAATAAAATAAAAAATTATGAAATTATTATTATTATTCGATCAGACTATTTGGAGATTACGGTAGTAGACTAATTTGAAGCACATTTCAACTTTTTATTTGTTCTTTTCCTCTCCCAAGAAGCCTTCACCTATTCACAAAACCGCTGTTTTCGTTCTTCCGTCCACTTGGTTCCCGTTCTTACCCTCGTATGTTCGACTTAAAAACAACCCTTCATGACTTTTTCTCCTAACATTTTTCTGTTCGTTACTTCTTCAATTCTGATTCCAGCTCGTTCAAGATCTTGTTTTACTTCCTTAATCCATGGTATAGCCGTTTTCATATCAAATAGTTTATGGACTAATTTCTTGACCATCTTGTTTCCTTCCAACCTCCAAACGAGCCCGAAATATTTTAATCTTCTTTTTATAATGATTTCATCTATTGGATCATTAATAAAAGTATATAACAAAATTTATAAATACTAGGTTAACAAATAACTAAACAAAGGATGAACACATTTATACTTATATACAATATTTGCAATCTGCTGGTGAACCCCAGAATCGGATTTCTTTCCTAGGTTGGAATCTTGGCTGAAACAGAAATATTTATTCTGTTATTTCAGTTGTGGAGCGGTTCTGGGGTATGGAGACCCTCATAGGGCATACTAAGCGTCTAAAAATTGGGGGAAAACATGGCGGTCAGGCTTGATCTAGGCATCATCACCTCCTTGCACGGTCGTTGGGCATGAAGCAGTACGAATCTTTTTAAGTACTGAACTAGGCCTCTCATGGGTTGTAGAGGTACTGTTTATTATTATTTTTTAATGTATGCTATGACTAATTATACTTGATTAAAATCATACACTCATTATTATTTTTATGTTTTTTATCACATAGAGTTTATTTTTATAATAATTGAGATTCTCAAGGATACATAATTTTATCGGTATTTTGCATGCATGATACCTAGTTTTTTCTGGGTAAAGTTCAAATTGAATCCCCATATCTGCGCTGTTTTGCTTTACCTTTGTTAACAAAGGTACAAAGCAACTATTTCAAGGAATTAAAGAAATTTATTGGATTCGGAATCTTCTTTTTCGAATTCTGACTTTGTTTTACATTTGAATATTTGACTGTTCCGCCAAAGCCCACTAATTAATGGAAACATTCCTACTCGATATCGCTCCGTAGTCGCTCAGCAAAGAATACCTACACAAACGTAATTAAAAACAATTGCAATACATATCACAATGACTCGTATTCATTAGGGTTATTAATCTACGGAAATACAACAGAAGTATACATGGTATCGGATTTGTCATTACGACATGGACGCAAGTAGGAAGATCTTTCTTTTTATCAATCCATAAATCTTTTTTTTTTATATATATAAAAATTAAAAGAAAAAAAGTAATAGATTTAATTATTGCTAAGCCTTCTGTCGACAATGAAGGCTATTTAGTTAATTGTTTTTGTAAATAATTGATTCAGTAGTTTCCAAAGTTAGTGCTTTAATATGATTGTATGGTTTTAAAAAAAAAATCTGGCAAAACACCATTTTCAATGACTAATTTCAAGAATTATTAAATAAATTATGCGTTGAAATTTTTTGCAAAATTCTATTAAGTATCGTTGGAAACATATGTTTTAGATTGAATAAAATAACAATTTAAAATTGTTATTTACAATAATCAAATAGTTTTACGTCCTTTCGTTGTCACTCTACCTTACACTCTACAACTTTCTATATGAGATTTTTTTTTCTAAAAATCTTCAGCTTTCCAACGGTATATTATACGTCTATATTACTGTTTTTAATATATAAAAAAGAAAAATGACATTAAAAAATTATTTTTGCTCATTTATCCTTTAGTTGTTTATCACGTTCGCTCAAGTTTCATATTAAGCCTTTATTTATCAATGCTAATAAGTAGATGTGCCTATTTTTTTTTTTTTTTTTTGTAATCAATTCTACTAAATTAAAGGTACTTTAAACGAAAATAATTCAAAACATTGTCATTTAAGTCCGGACTTCAATCAGAACAAAACTTACACGATATTAAACTCCATTAAGTTTTATATTGATCTAGCGAGTTTAATTAAAATCGTTGGAGATTTTATTTTGAGAAAATTGTTAAAAGGTGCAAAATGCATGGTATAAAATGGCTCTTCTGGGTCTTGATTTTCTGGACTCAGGGGACTCTAAAACGCGTATTTCTGTTGAAATTTCAAATTCCAAAATTTTAATGATTTCAATACTTTCTCTCACTCTATATTTCATATATAGGAAAGTGAAAGTGAAAAATGAGTAGTCGAACGTTTAAAAAGATGCATATTTTATGAGATAAATAAAACTAATTTTATTTCTTATTAATAATAATATTGTCTCTATAGCTTTGTGCACCCAGAATGAAATTAAATTTCACAAGCTTGTGTATTATATAATATTCTTTTCTAAAATCTTTAGCTTTCCAACGGTATATTACACATATATATTACTGTTCTTATGTTCAAAAACAAAAAATTGCATTAAAATAATATTATTTTATTTTTTCCTTTAATTGGGTATCGAATTCATTCAATATATATATATATTTACCTGTTTTTCATCAGTGGTAACAAGATAATATTTTTATATAATCTACAAAATTAAAGGTACTTTAAAAGAAGACAATTTAAAATATCTGCATTTAAGCACTGTCACACTATTTTAATCAGAACGAAACCTACACGATGGAATTTAATCCATTAAATTTTACATCAATATAGCGAGTTTAAACAAAATCCTTGGAGCCGTTTTTGAGAATATTGTTAAAAGATTTAAAATGCATGGGATAAAATGGCTCTTCTGGTTCTTGGTTTTTTTGGACTCAGGGGACTCTAAAACGCGTATTTCCGTTGAAATTTTAAATTCCAAAATTGTAATGATTTAAATACTTTCTCTCACTCTATATTTCATATATAGGGAAGTGAAAGTGAAAAATGAGTGGTCGAACGTTTAAAAAGATACATATTTTATGAGATAAATAAAACTAATTTTATTTCTTATTACTAATAATATTGTCTTTATAGCTTTATGCATCCAGAATGAAATAGCACCTCGTCTAAAACAGACTAGCTTAGGTATTCATCTTCTTTTGTTATAGATTATTCTAAGATTGAATTTGAATTCCGTGCAATTAGGCAAGACATCAATTCGGCAGGGCTGTCGACAAAGGATTGTGAACCAGATTTTGGTTTGTAGAAAGCAATATTTGTACATTTTCGCTATTCGATAAAAAAATAAATTCATATTATGTGATAGTTAGATGAGAAAAACATTCAAAATAATAATTTCAATTAGTTAAAACAACAACATAAAAGTAAATACATAAAAATAATCTGGTTCACTCAACACATGACTTTCACTTAACACTTTCCTTGTTAAATTAATTTTAAAACTTTCAAATTAAGTTAAATTAAAAAATAAAAAAACATAGTATTTATAGTTCGACGAAAACATTTATTTTAGATTAAATAATATAAAAATACATATTATTATATTCAAAACTCATGTTAATGTGCTTTCCGTTACTCTCCATAACTTTTACAACTCTGTCAATTACGCTTTTTCATAAATTTTTAGCTTTCCAAACATAGATCATACATCTGATTACTATTATCATTTCTGGAAAAATATTTCTGTAGTTTTCTCCTTTATTCGGTAATCCACAATTCACATATATGTGGGAATCCGGATATTGTATTTGGACTAAGGTTAAACATTTTTCTATAATTTGTTATCTCCACGATCAAAATACTTTCCCTTACAACATGTATTTATATTTAATATATGGTATTGTGAAAACAAAAATTAAATGGCCAACTGCAGAATTGAACCATTACTATTTAAAAACATATTTCTGTGGTTATTTGTTTACGCTAACATCTTTTTTAGTCCTAGCGCTTTCCTTATATTATTTAATTTCATTCATTTCAATTAGACTCTAAGATTATGAAATTTATTTTATTTTTTAAATTTTAAATATGATAATATATATTTATTGAAACTTACAAATGTATTAGGAAATACACATAGTAAACGTGAGTAGAATATATAACAAAGGCATGATGCACATGTTGAGAATATGCCCATTGGCAGCTCTCCATTTTTTTAAAAATATAGACTTATAATATATATGGGCTTACAAAAATACAATATTGTGTTGGTATAACCAACTAGGGTCAATAATGTATAATTACGTCGAAAAAAGTACTGTCGTACATTGAAAAATATATAATAAAATACGAGAAAATTAGCTACTGGCTAATCCGAGATTATAAAATAAGAGACTTCTGAATTCATCAATAAAGAAATATCAGAAAAACACGTAATTCTGAATGGACAACCTTAGACCGATTTTATTCTCAGAAAATTAAAGGAACTAAACTATTTATTTTATTAATTATTACTTAGAGAAAAAAAAATCCAATGCTTTTTGAAAAGGACGTAAAATGCTCATTTTTTTTTTATTTATTCGGATATATAACAATTTTTCTCAATGGACAATAATAATATTGCATATATATATATATATATATATATATATATATATATATATATATATATATATATATATTAAATTTAAATAAACCAACTGATAAATTTATTAATATTTTATTATCTTTTAAAACGCTATATATATGTATACTTTTTTTTTTTTTTTTTTGTAATGTATAAGTTAATTACTTCTTTGTATATTTCTTTTTATTTACCAGGGCTCGTTCTTGTTTTATCTTTGTTGTAAAAAAATTAATGCATTAAAATATAGGTATTTAATTATAACTTTCTGGAATTGGGATATCACTGTATAAATATCACTCAAAGTATATGATCCACTCTTATGAAAGGTTTTGAGTACAACGACCTCAAATAATATTTCATTTGTGAAGAAGTAATTATCCGACTTTTCCACAATTAACTTTTGCTCAGGTGGAAGTTGGTTTATATGAGACGGATTACGTCTCAGCTACAGCCATTAATTTGGCCGAAGTCCGACGCCCCGCTTCGTAATGGATTTTGAAAGACATGCCCAGTTTCAATAATAATAACAATTATTTTGAAAAGACAAACAGGAATAACCTGTAACTACTGTAGTGAAATCTGAAAAAAATTATTATCAATAAACACAATATATTATTTTAATGTTTTTGTATATGAAGTAAATTTAATAGTGTATAAGAAGGTTTTAATAATCTGTGTAGCTGTCAAAATTTTTTTTTAATTATTTTTTTTTAATCCTATCCCTCATGATATATATTGATGATAATACTACTAAAAACTCTCATCTTAAATAACTTTTACCTTACTCAAATCTGCCATTATTTCAATGTTCATTTAGTTTTCTTTCTATAACCTTGACTTTAAGAAGTTTCAATATTTTTATTTAAAATTAGCACTTCTCATTTCCAATATTTCCTTTATATGGTTAAAACATTTTCTAAACCCAAAAGGGTCTTTTGGACAAAAACCCGAAACCTTGAATAAATATATTATAAAATGTTTTAACCGAATAATGATAATATCGGAAGTTACAAGTGTTTATTTTTAATCCTTCCTTTTTCATTATTATTACCTTAATCTACTGTTTGATTCTCGTTTTTCTATTGTACTATAATTTTTACTGGTTGTTACATTGGTTTTCCATAACCCCACAAGGCAAAAAAATTATTCCGAAACGTCAGCACTCATAAAATAAACATTTTTATTATTATTTTTTTTTTTAGCAAACCGGTTTTTTTTCAGCTTTTTTTATATTATCTATGTTATCTATACTTAAACTATTCAATGGTAACTAAAATTTCATTCACAGTACCTAATTTATTTTTTAATTTATTTAATAGCTTTATATATAAATTCATTGCTTTGTATTGTTACATAACATTTAATTCTTTGAATTTTATCTTTATTTGATTTAAAATAATTAAAATGATATTTCGTGGTTAGTGATAAAATAAAACGTAATGTAGATTATAATTTCTTTTAATTTACTAAAATGCTGGCCGTTTTAGGCTACTTCAACACTTACTAGACAAACGGTCAAACCTTCCTCAGAACTGCTAAAGACTCATCTACATGACTATTATAAGACTAATCTGGACTTACGGAGTAGAGCTTTGGGGCTCTACTAAACCATCAAATTCTTCCTGCATCCAATCCTTACAATCCAAAATCCTTCGTAAAATCCTCAACGCTCCTTACTTTGTCCCAAATAAACTTATCCATAAAGACCTTAATGTTCCCTATATTACTGATTTGGCCCGGACTCCATTCTCACTCTAACCCACTAGTTTCAATCCTTTCTTCCTCCTCAATTCCGGATAATCTTCCGAGGCGCCTAAAAAGGAAATGGCCCCGGGACCTTCTAGTTTAGAATATTTTAAGAGTGCTTCCAATGGGAAGCTTCTCTACATGTATATCATGTCATTGTATTATATAACTATCACATTTGCTTGATGTATTTTTTTTTGTTAATACAGTTGCAAATATCAATAAAATGTTTTTTTTTTTAAATTACTAATTAATAAAGCAATATAAATGCAATTGCTGTTTTCAATATGATCATGCAATTTATTTAAATATACCTTACACAGTAATATATTATTTGCCTGCATAACATACCTGCTATACGTACTATGATATAACCAGACACTAAATGACAGCAATATAATCTTTTCAGAACAATTTTAGCATTATCAACCGGTTTTATATATATATATATATATATATATATATATATATATATATATATATATATATATATATATTTTAATAAAAAATAAACAGGCATCGCTGGAATAGTCTGAAACTGGTACTAAAAAATTTTGCTGGGTTTCTGAATGCAAACAGCGATAAGATATTATAAAGTCCTTGATTTGGTAAACAATAACCTTATTGTTACTTTGGAATGATCTTGATGTTAATTAATTTGTCCATATTATTTTATGTTAATCCAGTTTTATTTTAAGACTAAATGTGGGAAATTTACGTAGTAGTACCTCTAGAGTAGCAAACATAAAATTACCATGAATTTAAAGACTTCAGTGATATGCAAACACGATATAAACATGAATTAGTTACAGCTATGTATTAGGAGCATCGATTTCAGGTATAATTATATTATTTTTTTATTATACAGGTGACCTTTAAGATTTGAAACCAAATCTTATATGGTCAATACATGTTTTCTATCATGTAATAAAAACATAGGTTACGGAACCAAATATAATAAAAAAAGATCAATAAATTAATTAAATAGAGAATAAAATAAAATAATGTAAATGAGAGAGGATGATGACTCAAAAGATATAGAAAAAATTAAATAATAATAATATTAAAATTAAAATAAACTTTGTGAAGTTTTATTTGTTTACATTGTGCGTTAATGAAGAATTGCTTGATGGTCATAAACTTTTCTTTATCTAACTTTTGTAAAAACATGGCTTCTGTTTCTAGGGAAACCACTACTCCTCTTATCTTTATATATTTTTTACATCGGAATAGAATGTGGCTATAATTATATTATATGATACCTATAAGACAGCTGTTAGGGAACAAACATGCATGTTGACAGACGAATTAGAGCAAAACGAAGCGGAAGAACGGTTTCAGGAGGTTTTTGAGGATTAGAGTGATATGAATTTAAAAGAAGTTGTACGCTTGTAAAACGATCCTATATGAGTTATATGTCAAGCTTAAGTCCTGTTGAAGGATCTCATGTAAAGTAAAAAAGGGTCTTTTATTCAAGGTTGCAGGAGGAGAGAAACAGGTATTAAGAATAACAAAATTTTCAAGCATTAATCTTTTCTTTTTCTCTTCAATTCTCGATTTACTTAAAGGCAAATTGACCTCACTCATTATCTCTTAAAATTATAATACTTTTCCAAAATGAAATAATATGTTGGCCTGTAAATAAATTTCGTTTTTTTACTAGTGATTTCAATAAAAACTTCAAATTCTTTTAAATATTTTTAATTAATTATATATTTTGATCTGCTACATTTTGACAGCATGTAGCCATTTTTCAGGTAATTTTTGGATTTCTTTTTCGGAAATAATGTAATAATAGTGACGAACATTTTTTTTTTCTTTTCCATTTTGAGCAAGCAAAATACCACCTAAAGATAAGGAATCTTGGTTTAAACTGATACATGAAAGCACATGAACTAATCATGTTTTAGAATATGTAGACATTATTGACCAAGTAAACATGATTTTATTAACACAGAGAGGATCAAATTATAATTTTGAAAAAAAAGCTACAATGTATTTTACAACCCAATACTTCAATTTATTAAATAACAAGATGGTCAAACTTTTATAAATCAAAAGAAGTAACCAATCCACACAGGCAAACAATCTGGATTTATATTTAAACTCAATTTTCATATCAATTATAATTTTTTGATGAATTCATTTATGTACACTGCCGGTCAAAAGTTTCAGACCTACTATGCTTCACATTAACTAATATGTTTGAATTTTTTTGGTCTGCGGCGCTCGGATTTGTATTCTTTGTCTATACACTCAATTACAGTTGGTATTACTGACATATAATTTTAAAAAAATATATTATATGCAAAATAAAATAAATAAATACAGTAACTGAATTTTAAAAAAAACCCAAGTAATTTATAAATAAACAAAAATAAAACATAATAAAATATAGTAACTGAATAAAGAAAAATATAACAGTTACATCACACATAATAAAAACTTACGAACAGAATAAAAATAATAATCAATATAAAAAAATAGAAAGAAAACCTAAAATATGAATGTGAAACACAAAGAAAAAACAAAAAATTCCTCAAAGATTATTCACAAATTTTGTAATCATACTAAAAAAACAAACGAAGGCTAAAGTTGAATTTTTAATGCTCTGGAATTCCCTTTTTTTTTTTTTTTTTTTTTTTTTTTTTCTCCAGTTCGAAAATCAGTTTCCGTTCTAAATACCAACTAATTACAGTATAGCGATTAAAGTGATATGGTAAATAGCTACAGTTCATGACATAAATTATAGTAGAGTTGATTTTCATTTTAATTATTAATTATCCTAATGTTTTTTTCGTTTTGTTAATTCTATATGACATTTAAAGAGCCTTAGAACCTCATACAAGTCTGAAACGACAAGAAACTGCTAGACGTTTTTGGCTACTTCAACACTTACTGGACAAACGTTCTAATCTTCCACTTAACTAAAAAAGACTCATCGACATGACTATCATAAGGCCCGATATGTACTTACGGAGTAGAGATTTGGGGCTCTACTAAACCATCGAATTCTTACCGTATCCAATCCTTACAATCCAAAATCCTTCGTCAAATCCTCAACGCTCCTTACTTTGTCACGAATAAACTCATCCATAAAGACCTTAATGTTCCGTATGTTGCTGATTTGGCCCGATCTAGATACCATTTCATGACAAACTCCATTCCCACCCTAATTCTCTAGTTTCAATCCTTTCTTCAATTCCTGACAATCCTCCAAAGCGTCTGAAAAGAATATGGCCCTGAGACCTTCTGGTTTAGAATATTTTTAGAGTGCTTCCATTGGGAAGCTTCTCTACATTTGTTTCATGCCTTTTTATATTTCACTCAAATTTACTTGCGGTATTCCATTATATAGTTGTAAATATCAATAAATAAATTTTAAAAAACATTTAGATATTATTGTAATCTTTATAATTTCTATTTTTCATTTCTTTCTCTTTTTATCATTTAAAATAATTGTATATATTTATTGTAATTACTTATGTTATTGTTTTTTCTTGTATATGTTCTTTGGCCAGGTTTTAATCTTTTTTTTTTTTTTTTTTTTTTTTATATATAAAATGTTATTCTTAAGGGTCCCAGTCCAAGAATAAAGTCCTTTTTTCATTCTTTCATTAATTCCGTTTGGTGACAAAATATTCCGTGAAATCAATATCTTAAGTAATTATAAAAAATATAACATCACTTAGTCAGGGGCACCTATTACTGTCATTATATTAATTTAGTTGAATTATTTTCAAAATCAAGAAAACAAAAAAATAATCTGAGCCTGGAAATATCGCGTATATGACCAGCAACAATAATGAAATTGTTTATTCCGAATATAAATGAATACATCGGATGCTCCTAGTATTAACACCATTAATTCAATCAGTTATTATTCAAATTGAGGAAGGACGGATAGGGGAGCATAAATTGTATCGGGGAGGCGATATCACAGACTCTCCGCTTATCTAACCGACACGCGGGTCTTTTGTGGTGGCAAAATCCCTAACGCCTAGCCGATAATGTTCAACGCAGAACAATCAACCTATCCCTTGGAAATAATTTGAGCTATCGATTATTTTTATTTATTTATCTTTTTTTTTATCAAGGATATATTGGGACATTTGTATAGTTTATACACAATTTCCGAATGCGATAGACCTCCTTTTAGTCGAAACTATGTGATTTGGTAGAATGATAAGAGATGTTACTGTTTCTACTCCCTATTATAATACTTCTTACTCTACTCAAAATCATTTCAACAGAATGGCTAGCCCAAAGGAGTTTACATAGGAATTTATATGATGAATATTTCTTCAAAGATTATTCATAAATTTTAAATCCGTTTTGGCAGCGGCACAGTGGAAAATACGACCGATTTAGGTGAACAAAATTCTGAAACGTCCCAGATCACGAAAAAAAATATTTAAAAAAATAATAACAAAAAATAATTAATTTTTTGACACGACTAGTTTTACTCAAATTTATTTGCTAAAATCTTCCTTACATTTTAAGTTTGACGTCCGAAAATATGGGAAAAATAATACAAAAAATCTAATTATCGGCTCGGAGTGGCTTAAACCTGCTAATAGATATATTTTTAATCATATAGGAAACTCTTCAAATTATATATTATAAAACTTTAGATTCGGAGTACTGTCTGAAAAAGATTGTGTATCACCCAAAGCGCAAAAATTCTTTGCAACATTTAAAGACTAAAAGGATTGATGAAAGAAATCCATGGGGTAACTTGGGAGTTATATAGTTTTTCGTTATTGAATGGGGGCATACATTTACAAATTACTAAATTAACTATACAGAAGACATGCAGCTGACACCCCAGCACTTAAATAATTATTTTAAGTTAGTGGTTCAAAGACCACATTCTTTTCAATTACCTCAGAGGATTTTCACGAATTTTAAGCTGGCGCGACAGGCCGTGTAGGCCCTTGCCAATGCGGAGTATTCTACTGGGAGAATACACTCCCGTTTCTCGATGAAATATTAGCCCTACGCCTATTTTTGTGAGTGGCCACCATTTGGCTGACGGGCCTCACATACCCGGGTAGAGGGTGTGAGTGAATCCCCATTCAATGTATGCTTGAAAAAGTTCCGCCGGTACTGGAATTATAACTCACAACCTTTGGCGTGAGAGACTAGCGCGCTAATCACTCAACCACGGGCTCCCAACTCTATTAAACAAATACAATAAGTAAATGTGTAGTAAGACTACATGTCATGAAAATTGCTTCTGAAAGAACTACCCATTACAACTAAACCAGCACCTTGATAATAATTTTAAGTTAGTGGTCCCGAGGCCACCTTCTTTTTAATCACCTCAGAGGGTTATCAGGAATATGTAAGTCAAGTAGGTTACGGAGGTATGTTAAGCAAGAACACTAAACTTCATAAAAACAAGAAGAAAGGTTTGTTAACCTGGTCGGATAAATCTTGTTATCACTTTAAACTCAGAAATAATGCTATTTTATGGTTGGTTTCCTGCTCTTTCAATCCTATTCAACATCATGATCAGGGAAACGTATAAGCCTTGCAAAAGGTGGCCAAGGAAAAGTTCAATCCAGCCGATTATTTCCTAAAGGAGTAAATCCTATGACCAATCTTACGCAGAAGTCTCTGTAATTCTTTCTATACGGACGAAACCAGGAAACAGACGCATAAACTAATTTCCCAATAATTTAAATTTTTTTAGAGCGTCTTCATCATCTCCATATGAATTTTTTCGGCAATCGTTACGTTACTTTATACATATTTGACATGTATATTCCCTCGCAAATTATCAATTCACTGTTTCCCTTTGGTTAGGCCTGTCTAACACCTGAATCATTAGTATGCGTTGAGTGTCATAACATCCAGTGTAGAAAGCCTCTCATATTCAATTCATCAGTAATGCCATCTCTACTAAGCCGATTTATATTATAAGTGTTATTAATCTTATATATAGCTTTTACCATGTTATTTTAACTACTTACTTGGATTATGAAGCAATTTTATCTTGCCTGATGGGTGTTGGTGTATCCTGAATCGAATAAAACAAAGATGGTTACTGTAGCAACACAATTTTGATGCTTGAATATCATGTATATAATATATATATATATATATATATATATATATATATATATATATATATATATATATATAATATATAGATTAATAGACATAGACATTAAACTTGATAATAAAAAACAAATAGGATTTAATCCTACAGGAATTCAGGAATAATATAATAAAATTTATAAATTATAATATGTTCAAAAGGCTTCAGTTTCAGAAAAAATGTATCTGTATAAAAACTTAAATTATGATGGACAAGTAGCAGTGTGCTATGAGATGGAATGAAGGGTGAAATATGGTATAGTAATTATATAATGGAAAAGGAATAAGTCTTGAAAATGGGGAAACAGCCCCGAAACGTCGACTAATATAAAAAAAACTGATTGAAAGCTTGTGAAATAAAGTGATTAGGTGAGGAATGGAAGGCAGTGTGTGCTTTTTTAAATGTTTATATTAAGAAAACTTCCAAAAAAATTAAAAAAGAAAAGAAATTAAATTATGAGTATGGAACACATTACCTTGATGATACTAAAATAAACTTTGATGGGGTGAAATGGGCATTCAAAGTTAGATGTGAACTTCTTTGTCTCAACTATAACATATTTTATTCAAATAGTATTGTGATGTGTTCTTTATGCAATAATAGAGAAACAGAAAATACATTTCATTCCCTGGCTGCATGTCCGATTCTGTAAATTAGAAAAAAATGTTTTGGAAAGAGTTCTCTAAAAGTTGACAATGTGATAAAATGTCCCAATGGCAATAGCTGGTTGTCTGTATACAATTTTCGTAAAATAGCATGGCCTTATAGGTATAGACTTATTAACTTATTTAATTATAATTAAAAAAAAAACCTTCCTAATATGTAATAATAATTATTTATTGTTATTTTTGCTGTTGTTTTATTTATAAATAATTACAGTTAAAAGTTGAATAGAATTAGTGAGTGACCTGTGTTTGACTATTATATAATTTGTAAAATTTTACAAATCGGCTTGGGACTGACGGTCTTAAAGACCATAGTTCTACAAATGATTTTTATATGTTGTAATATTTGTTTTGTTATTACAATATGCTTAAAGAACTAAAAACCAGTTATCTATATATATTGAATTAGTGGGTTAATAAACTCGAGTCCAGATGAAAATCAGATTTATTGGTTTGGAATTGCTCTGTTTTCATATAGTTCCAAAAAGTTGTATAGAGTATATCTAATATATACTATATATATATACTACACTATATATAGTATATATACTAAAGGGACTAGTCCCAGAATAAATAAAGATTTATTATTATTATTATTTAAAAATCGTGTCACAGTGTTTGCGGTCAGATTCCTCAGAAACGTTTTTAACCGACCGATTTTATTGACATTATTTATGTGCATTTAATAGGGATGATAATAGATCCTAAAGTATATTTTATTTCGCAAGGTGATTAAGGTGTCCCTATCCAGAATTTTTTTGTCTTCTTTTACAAAAATGTATTTTTGTTTTCATTTTCATTTTTTTTTTTTTTTTTTTTTTACCTGGCATAAGAAAATACTTATAACCCCTAATTTCTTCACCTATTTCCCCTCGCATTTTTTAATCCCGATTTCATTATTTTTATATCAAATATACAAATATACATTACTAAAATAATTTAAATGACGTTCGTATTACAGAAATCTGGTGCGTCTAATAAAAATAAAAACTTAAATCACTAAATGATGGAATATTGCTTTTTTTTTTTTTTTCAAAAATATTACACCTAAAGAATGATATCATTTTAAGACATTTAAAAAAAAAAAAAAAGAATAGATACAGTTTTATTATTTTTTCTTAGTTAGAAAAGGTCTGAGTTAGGACCTAATTAAATCGTTATCAAAGACTAGACGATAAATTGAAATGAAAAAAAAAATGATATAAGCACAATTGACGACTGAATGGTTGTTTTTATCAGTTTTCATTTAAATGAGGATACTAAATTTGATTTAAGTGCTGATTCAAACGAAATAGAAATAAAACTTAAATCCCTAAATGGAGAATTAATATATTTTTTTTTCTTTGAATCACTTTTTTTTCCGCTTTATTCCAGACTGTGTATTTTCTTTTTTTTTCAAAAATATTACACCTAAAGAATGATGCAATTTTAGGACATTTAAAAAAAACATGATTAAATACAGTTTCATTATTTTTTTTAGTTAAAAAAGTTATGAGTTAGGACCTGATTAAATCATTATCAAAGACTAGACGATAAATTGAAATGCAAAAAATATATATAAACACAATGGACGACTGAAGGCTGTTTTTTATCACTTTTCATTAAAATGAGGATACTAAATTTGATTTAAGTGTTGATTTAAAACGAAGATAAAATAAAAACTTAAATCACTAAATGGAGAATTTTGTTTTCTTTGAATCATTTTTTATTCGTTTGATGTGTATCATACGTGTAGTATATTATATTGAATATATTTTTTAAACTTTAGAAGCCATAAAACATTCTAGAGATTACTTTTTTTTTTTTCAAAAGTATTACACCTAAAGAATGATCCAATTTAATACATTAAAAATAAATATCGCAGAAGATGCGAAGACGAGGAAGACCCCGCAAAACGTGGCAAGAGAGTGTGAGAGAGGACATGGCGGCTAGAGGCTTGGCGAAGTAGGACTGTAGGAATAGGGAGCACTGGCCATCAGAAATATTAAGTTTCGGAATGTGACGGAAGTTGCAGAACCCGAGAAAAAAGGAAAAAAATATTTAAAATATTTAAATTTAAAATAGGTACGAGTTCGGTAACTAATTCAGTTATTATCAAAGATTAGACGGTGAATTGAACCGGAAAAAAAAATCTAAGCACAATGGACGACTGATGGCGATTTTTATCAGTTTTTACTTTAATGAGGATACTACATTTGCTTTAAGCATTGATTTAAAACGAAACCATAATAAAAATTTAAATGACTAGATCGAGGATTTTTTCTTTGCAATCCGATTTTTTTTTGAGAATCGTATGTTACCAAATAATTGTAAATAAATTTAAGACCTGAATATCTCTGGAATTGTTATTTAATCTCACAAATATGGTGCTTATATGTACAATGGAAATTCCGTTCGAATATTATATCCTTGAAATTAATTCATATGTTTTAGTCATAGATGAAATCCGTATATGAACGTGAATGCATTCCATTAGTTTGTGGTACAGTTAATATTAATTTATAAACATATGTGTAACTTTGCGAAACAAGTGTGTGAAAATGTTTCAATGTAAGGCAAGAAAATACTTAATTATTAAATAACAGCACTCCGTCATAATTCCACAATTTAAAAATAAGGAAAGAAAAAAAGAAAAGGATTTTTAATAAATGCTCAAACGTATTTGAGTAAACAAAGAAGGAATGCAATTTACTCGCCCATGGGTTTCTCAATTGCTTTTATGTAAATAAAAACGCCGAATATATTTAGCAAATATACTGTACTCCCTTTATTACAAATGTATTATGATTTTTTTTTTTTTAATTTTCATTTGCTATTGGAGTTTATGTACTTCTTGAGATAATTGTTTATAAAAATTGCTGGTTTTCCAACTGAAATCTTCCTTATTTTGACTTCTCAAACTTATCAAAATAATATTTAATGAACATTTTGTTAATATATTATACTGAATAGATACATTTGGCAGGTTAGGTTGAAATTAATTTTTATTAATCAAATGCAACATATTATTATTTTTTAACAATACCCATAATTCATAAAATTATAAAAGACTAATTAGCCATTCAATAAGCCTTGACTGTGAAAAAAAAATATCTGTGGCCTAGACATGGCGCCAGGAGATGACTGAGGCTTAGCAGCCGAGTTTTCACCCAAATATTGGATACCCAGTTTTGAAGGCTGGGCACTACTTTAATACTGCCTGGCAAAGCGGTATTGTCTATATTTTAAGATTTTTAAAAATTTATTTCTGTCATACGCACATCCATTTCATGTTAATTAAATACTTAAAAATAATTTTTTTGGACATTTCATTTTGTATGAACATATTAACCTCGCTTAACATATTTATCTGCAACTTGACAGACAACGATTTTCATTGACCCTGAAACTCTAAATTTAAACGGTCATGTTTTTTTTTTTGTATTATCAAGAAAATTCAAAAGGTCCGTATGGGGCAGCGATGTTTTACATAAAGAAGAAACAAAAAAAAACGCATTTAATTCCTTCTTAATTCGATCCTGAAATATTTGGTATATTATAGGATTTTTAAACACCTTTTTAGTGCTATAATAAAAACCTAAAAAAAATAATTCTATAGACAAAAAAATAAATAACACAAGATGTTTAGATATTAATTTTGATATCATTATTAATAAAATCAAATCACATTGGTTCAGGGAAGGACTGCATAGCGACTTTTTATAAAATTATCATTTAATGAAGTTCCAAAAAAAAAATTCATAAACTATAAACAATTTGATTGCTATATTAAAATATTATTAATAATTAATATTTTTGAGCTCTTATTATATATAAGAAATAATTAATCAGGTGTAGACACGAATTTTGTATATAAATTAAAATAATACAAAATATCATGAATAGTAAAAAAAATAAAAACTGTATTGTTAAGAAAACTAAAATTAACTTTGATAAAAAATAAAATAAAACTACTTCAGTAGAAAGTGATAACATAGAAAAATTAAATGGAAATTGTTTTAATTATAGTAAATAAAATACACCTAGTTTAAAGGAAAAAGGATTTTAATTTTAAATATAATGTTAATCAAATGTATTTTAATTGATAAAAATATTGTATTAAATTACTTAATAATTGATAAATTAACTAATAACAATATTAATTATTATGTTATGTGGATTATTTTAAATTAAACAACAAACTAATTGTTAGTTTTATCACGGTGATAAGGCAAACACCTTGTCTTAATATTAGCTCTTCCTCTCTGTTGATTTTAAATGGACTTCGCTCTCTCCTGATGTTTACTTTCGAATATTTTAAGACAATCTTGTCTTATTATTACTACTTACTAATTAATTTAAATATATTATTATGACCATTAAATTTTTAAAAATATTTTTAAAGCCGACATAATTGTTGACCTCTATTTGTAAAATTATGTGCTCTACTTATATATCTTATATGCTTTATGTATGATTATGTAGTACATATTATTATGCGGATATACATGGAGATGATTTGGTCTTGATCATATCCAGCCACCAGGGTCAAAATACAGCTGATCTAATGGATGAAATAATTACTGTCAAAGCATGGTTCGAACCCGGAACCGGTAGATAACCTGCTAAGTGCCCTAGCCACTGAGCTATCCCGTTAACTTCTTAAAAAAGCTAATACAAATCCTTAATGCTCCTAAATATGACAAATTACTCACATAAATGTGATTTTTGGTCGAAATAGATTACTAACCTAGTTCGTAATGATTTTTCCAAATCTATTCTTCATTATCAATAAATTCCTTTAAAAAAAAACTTTCCTTTGATACTAAATAGACATAGTGGAATTAAAAAAGATTGATTTAATTTAAAATATTTTCTTTTGATAATGAAGCTGGTTGTAACATTCGACTTCACTTGCAAATACTTCACGTTTTCTTAATTTATTTACTGGACATAATTAGTTGACCGTTGAGAATTACTAGAAGGAATTAGTCCGGATGGCGGTCAATAAATGAAGCAATTAAGTAGTTTCAACCATTTATTTTCTGCTAACGTTTCGACCCCCATTATGGGTCATCATCAGGGCTTTTTTGAGCTGGTTAAGTGACGATGAGGAAAGTCAGTCACCTGATGTTAAAAAATTAAGTAGTTTCAACTATTTATTTTCTGACAACGTTTGAAACGGGAACGAAAAAAAGATACATCCACCCCAACTCACCTCACAGCCATCACTATCCACCATCAGGTGACTATCACTTTCCTCATCGCCCCTTAACCAGCTCAAAAAGCCCTGATGATGACCCACAATGTGGGTCGAAACGGTGGCAGAAAATAAATGGTTGAAAGTACTTATTTTTTTCATTTATTGACCGCCACCCGAACTAATTCCTTCTAATAATTTATATAAGTTAACGGTTATTAATGCCATCTTATATCCGTGACTCCAAAACTTCCAATTTTCAAATCGCGTCTGTTCAATCTCTTTCTGTCCCTCCAATACCAAAGAGTCCGTGTTTTTTATATATAGTTATTTTAAAGCCCTTTATTTACGGCTTCAATTTGAAATATGATTCATTTTAGATTTGTTTCCGACAAATCATGTTCGGTCCTTAAAACGACAAACTTTCTAAAGCTTATATTATATTATTCTCGAATGCAGGCGAACTATGTAATAAACGATAGGGCATAAATGTCTGAAACCAATTGTAGATATTGGTTTTTATTTCAATAACGCCTCGTGTGCGAAGACTTTAATAAAACCGAAGGGGGTGTTGAGAGGAGGGTAGTTTTTTTTTTTTTTTCAAATAGGTCGTATAATGCTTTTGGAATTATTAAACTGAATTGTTTATCGCAATGAATACTTTTACCGTACGTGCCTGTATTAGCGTATCCTCTGTTTACACCCTTCGTCGCTCCATTGCTGAGCTCTGTTTCAACAATTGATGTTTACAGTCGCCTATTTCTGCTATAGAATACCCACGTTCGAAGAGATTATCTCATATCACGGACGTGTGTAATGACAGGTCGGTTGAATTACGGATTCTGAGAAGACATAATTTAAAAAATTAATATTCAATGTTCTTTTGTATTTTTTTTTGGTCGCATCGCGATAAAAGCAAACATTATTATGTTAATGTAAAACCTTCCATTTAGTGAGGGCTCTGGACAAACAAACAAAAAATCCTCTGCCTCCATAACCCATGAAGGGTTCAATACTAATAGAGATTTGTACTGTTTCTAGGCTAAAAGACCGTGCCAGGAATTAATTAGGCATGAGCCGCGTACAAAACGTACACAGATGATAATTTTAGAAAATGTTCCAATTAAATAGTTATATAGGAAGTTAACGGTGCCCGTTTATAAATATATAAGAAAACTACCTTAAGTTAAGAGAATAGAAAGGAACTAGATTATGATATGGGTAGCAGCAACAACCACATGATGCAGAATTTTTCGTATCTTAAATAAAAATGTATAATCTACTAAATCAACATAATATAGAATTATTTGATAATGGAAACATCACCCCAAAACGTAGGCATATAACGATTTTTTAGGCAATATTTTAATTAAATGAACACATTGAAAGTTAAAGGTTGTTCAATTTATAAAAATATAAGAAAACGTCCTACACTTGAGGGAATAGAAAAAAAACTTTACCTCAAAAACCCAGGAAGGGCCCAGAACATATAAAGATACGTACTGTTTCTTGACCAGACGATCGAGCAAGGAGTTGTTTAGGGATTGATCACGCTCAGCCGCCAGGTTTTTTCCTACCTAATTTCTGGTTATATGCTTTATAGAGGCTGGTTGCGCCCCCATAAGGTCCCCTTACCCCAGTATCGCTCCACGGATAAACAAAATAAAATAAATTATATTGCCACAGCCGGGATTTAAACCCGAGACTCGGAGTACAGTATACTATACTTACTCATACAGCATAGACATGCCTCATTATATCTCTCTTTAAAAAGAAAATCAAAACGGAGACAGATGATAATTTTTTTTTAAAAAAATTAATTAAATTAAAATGTTGAGAGTTAAATGTCACTAATTATAATAATATAAGGAAACTTCCTAACGTTAAGGGAATATAATAAATACATAAAAACCCAGTACCTCAACAACTCATGAAGGGTTCAAAGATTCGCACTACTTCTAGGCCAAACGTGCAAGGAATTGATTAGACCAAGATTACGCACAGCCGCCAGGTTTTTTTCTTTCATAGCCAGGGTACCCACTTTATAGAGGCAGTGTGTCGATCCACGGTGAAAATAACCGTAATAAAGTATACTGCCACAGCCGGGACACGGAGTCCAGTAGACTAGTATTCGATCCAACGGAACAAGCCGATTCCTGGACTCCAGACAAACCTGTTATACAACACACTTATTTTGGAGTATTTCAGTTGTTGTTTAATTTCATTTACACTTATAGCTAAATGTAAATTTCTAAGAAAAAGTAAGAATTGGCCGTGGGTTATATCTTATAATAATTTATTCGTTATATATCATTTAATTTAGAATGTTTAATTAAATATAGATATGTAGAACTCAGAGCTCTGTGGGCTTTATTAAACATATATTTAGTGTACTGAGTAAAATTCAGTCTTTTATCAATTACAAGTCCGATTTATTCAGATATTTTATCTCTTTTTTTTTTTTAAACGACAATTTTTATTGAGTAATATCACAATATGTCCCAATTCGGACATCAATAATAGTGGTGAAATATAACATTGATGACAATATTTACACGGCAATAAATTATAAAACTATATATATATAATATTATATATATATATATATATATATATTATATACAATATTGAATCAATAAAATGTTTACAAAGTCTAGATTTATTTTTTATAAATATAAAATCGTGTAAGTGCAACACACGAAATTCATTTACTTCGGTTGTTAACATCAAGTTAAAAACTTTTAAAAGAAGTTAGAGTTCAAAAAATCTTAAAGAATTCCATTCAATTTCGTTGGAACCTTATGTTTTACATTAAATAATATAAGCCTATAAATAACACCAACTAAGGTTATGCCCTATTTTTCACATTACATTACCTTCTAAAACTTTGTATAAAAAATAACATTTTTATCTAAAGCCTTTAGATCTTTCCAAAGGTGTATTATATATCTACACTACTGTTCTTATGTTAAAAAAAGTACCTAAACTAATAATATTAAAAAACAAAAACTACATTAAACAATATTATTTTTATTTTCTCCTTTAGTTGGTAATCAAATTAGTTCAACTTGTATATTTAGCCGTTTGTTATCCATGCTAATAAGATGTTATGTTTAACGTTTTCAAACCTACGAAAAATATTGACAATTTAGCCATTATAATTATAATGAAATCTACAACTTAAATATGAAATTTCAGTTTCGTACGACTTTTCGTTTTAACGCTAGACTCAACACACACACACACACACACACACACACACACACAGGCCTTTTCGCGCGACTTGATCTCAGGGGACCCTAAAACTTTTATTTCTGAAAAACATTAAAACTGTAGTTCATATATAGGTAACTAATAGTAAAAAGTATTGAAACAACTATTAAATCAGTTTATTTTAAAGTCAAAAATATTTTATAAAACACAGGTCGTTTAGTAATACGTTATTATTTAACTGTCGTTATTTAATAACAATATTCATAGCACGAAGTAAATATTAATGTTGATAAATACATGACATAATAATAACGATCTCACTTCCTTCCAAGTTTGAACTAAATGTCCAAGAGTTGAAACTTTGAGATGAGCTGGTCGCTTTGTTGGTTAGATTATGATATCCTAGATCCTTTCCATTTTCCATATACACTTAACTAGACAAATTAATGAAATACATAATATTAAATTTTACATGTATTAAATAAATATATGTAAGGGAAAGTAAAAAAAAAAAATCTGGTGCGGGCAACACACTACTTTCACTTACCTCCGTTTTAAAAATAGATTAAAGCATATTCAAATACAGTTAGAGATAAAAATTAGCGAAACTATTAAAGAATTAATTACATTGAATTTCTATAGAAACACGTGTATTATTAAAAAATCAATTATATTATCATCTAAAATAATCAGTTAGTTTTATCGGCTTTTTATCACTCCTTATTAAATTTTACAAGCTTGTGTATTAGATAATATTCTTTTCTAAAATATTTAGCTTTCCAACGGTATATTACAAGTATATATTACTGTTCAAAAACAAAAGATTGCATTAAAATAATATTATTTCATTTTTTCCTTTAATTGGAATCTACAAAATTAAAGGTACTTTAAAAGAAGACAATTTAAAATATCGGCATTTAAGCCCTGTCAGACTATTTTAATCTGAATGAAACCTACAGGATATTAAAGCCCGTCAAATTTTACATCGATGTAGAGAGTTTAATCATAATCGTCAGAACCATTTTTGAAAAAACAACATAAAAAGGTGCAATATGCATGGTATAAAGTGGCTCTTCTGGTTAGCCGATTTTGATGAAAAAGTTTTTGTAACATCTCGGGCGTATAGTTTTCTTATGTAATATTAGTTTCATAGGACTTTTCGTTTCCGCCCGGGAGTTACCATACCCGGACACACACACAGACCTTTTTGCGGGAATTAATTATTTGGACTCAGGGGACCCTAAAACGTGTATTTCCGTTGAAAACAGGAATTAGAAAATGTTCATGATCGCAATACTTTCCCTTATATATAAGGGGTACTCACTACGTTTGCTATAGCATGCTATTTGTGTTATTTTGCTAAACCCGTCGAGTTTCTACAGTAATTTTCCTGTATAAAATTGATGGGTTTAGGACAATAGCACAAATAGCATGCTATAGCAAACGTAGTGAGTACCCCTATAGTAAGTGAAAGTAATAAGTGTAATATAAGATGCTTACTAAAACACCGTTCATACAGGATATAATTATGAGAAAAAAATTTAAATTATAAAGAGATAAGTAACATAACATCACTGTAAGGGTATAAGTAATACTGATTTTTTAAAAAATTATTTATGGATATTTACTACTGTATTATACAACCCAACTGGTAAATAGGCTGAACGAAATGAACATGAACGAGACTTGTAGAGAAGATACCCATCGGCAGAACTCTAACAATTTTCTAAACTAAAAGATCTCGAGACCATCTTCTTTTCAGACGCCTCGGGGGATTATCAGGTATTGAAGAGGAAGAGGGGATTGAAACTAATGGGTTAGAGTGTGAATGGAGTTTGTCATGAAAGAGGTATCTGGTTTGGGCAAAATCAGTACATAGGGAACATTAAGGTCTTTATGAATAAGTTTATTAGTGACAAAGTTAGGAGCGTTGAGGATTTTACGAAGAATTTTGGGATTCGAGAGGAATTTGATGGTTTAGTCAAGCCCCAAAGCTCAACTCCATACGTCCAGATAGGCCTTGTAATAGTCATGTAAATGAGCCGTTTGTAGCTCAGTGGGAGATCAGAACGTTTGTCTAGTAAGTGTTGAAGTAGTCGAAGACGTCTAGCAGTTTCTTGTCGTTTCAGTCTTTTATGAGGTATCCAAGTAGGTCTTTTGTCAAGAAATGATTTAAAAATTAAAAACAAGCTAATACCTATTAATGATGAACTCGACTAATACTTAACATTATATTAAAATATATTCAAATCAGATTAAATGTCTCATATTTCGAATGATAAAATATCAAACGGAAACTTTATTTTAATATTAGTTGCATCCCACTTTAAAATAAAATTTACAAAATATTGCATCTTAACTAACCGTCTATAATAATAATATGTTCGTATACAATATTATTAACAGCTCCAAAGTTTCTATTACTATTAAAGAGTAATAAAATGATTATAGGTGGAACAGTCAGGAATCAGTCATTTTTTGAAAAGTTTTCAATTTTGCCAACGTTTCGGCTCAAGCTTGTGAGCCATCATCAGGGCATTACTGAGCCATGTCCAAGCATAAAACTTAGTAATAAAATGATCATAGAATCAATGTAACTAACGGAATTTTAAGAAAATAAAAAAATCTTCTCATAAATATTTCTCTTTTAGTTAATTATCAGATTATTTAATAGTTTATATTTATTAATGTCTTATTTCAACTAAAAATAAGGAAGGGTTCGTTGAATAAATAAAAAACGGAAAGAAAATTATAAATTGGTTTTTGATGAAGATCTGTCTGGCAACTTATCCGAAGGCGATAAAACCTTCGTGCTATAAAAGGTAATTTAATTACACGGTGGTGCACCGGGTTTAAAAAAAAATATTTATTAAAAAAAAATTTTACACGTTATTGGTTTAAGAAAAACGTGTAATGTGATGTAAAGTTACACTTACGGTAAATTTCTTTTGACAAGAGAGTTGCTCTAACCTACCGGTTATTATAGACACCTATTTTACATATGCGAATTTCAGTTTCGTACAAATTTTGTCTTAAGCTATACTTAGATACATACGAAAAAAAGAAAAGACCTTTGGCATTTATCGTTTCCTAATTCAATTACGTAAATACAATGTATATGTTTATTTAATTTTAGTTAGTTTATCTCTCATTTATTATTTCGATATTATTTACTCATATTTGTTATAAATAATTTATTTATTTTCGGTAAATATTGTGAGAATGCACTCTTTAATTACAATTATCATTATTATTGATTAAGACAGAATGTAATATTACCAGATAATAAATAAATAAATATAGTTTGCAACTTCAAAAATCTGATGTAAAATTAAAAATCCTCTAAAAGGATATTTAACATAATTGAGACATTGATTTAAAAAAGGTGCTATTCATTCAAGGAAATTTCACAGGGAGCGCCAAAATCTCTCATTAATTTATTATTAAACCAATTTATTTGATTATTTTAGCATTAAAATCTAGAATTGTTTTAACTTTATAAATAAAACTTTATTAAAGTTATGTAATGTAATGTTTTAGTATGATTTGGAACGAAACTAAATGCGTAATTAATACCTGCAGGAAATAATTGCATTTTTAAATCGCTTTTTAAAGTACTTCAGAGTTCATTAGATAAAATCAAATATAAGATTTAGATAAAACTAAATGAAGAGAATAAAAATATATCAAAGCATCAATTTCGTAAAAAATGTCCCAACTCAACGTCTCGATTACTTCGGCTTTCAGAAGTATGAATAGCGACTTGTGTCGCCATCTCGCGGTCGTTCGATGAATTAAAATCGACCTCTAGCGGGAGAAACAATTGAGATTGTCCTGAGACATTTGTTAAGTTCTAGAAAATGTGTTTTTTCTTTTTTTCCGAACTTTTTTTTTTTTTTTTTTTTTTTTTTTTTTTTTTTTTTTTTTTTAGGGTAAGATTATAGAGTTAAGAACGCAGAGACATTAATCCACTAATTATAAATATCCAGCTTATTATTAAATATAACTTTTCTTACTTCTGTTTAACATTTACCGTCCTCAACAATCCATGATCGGCCATATTGTTTAGTTA
Organism: Piezodorus guildinii; assembly: GCA_023052935.1. Lineage (NCBI taxonomy): Eukaryota > Metazoa > Arthropoda > Insecta > Hemiptera > Pentatomidae > Piezodorus > Piezodorus guildinii. Next base: position 62,276,357 of record CM041295.1, read on the forward strand.
CTATTTTCCTCAAAATCAAATAACCATGGTGAATAATCTGGCCTTTGTAACGACTTATTTATTCCATGGAAGAGTAATTTTTCTTTTAAATAATTATTTATTTGATTTTCTCTCAAATTCATTTTGTTAACATTAAAAATTCAGAACAACCTGCTTAAAAGAGTTAATTGCCATGCCACTAAGTTAAATATGATTAGTCCATTCAATTATATTTTATAAGTTTATTATTGAAATAACTAAAATAAAAAAACTAAAATTTCATTAGGAAAATATAACACAAAAAATCAACAGATCCACACATAAAATTAAGATATATTGTATATACAGACCTCCTAAAATTCCTATCTTGGAATTCTATATAATTACCAACACCTGTAAAAACAGGAAAATGGGCGTAGTAAGAAGTTAGGACATAGATCATTAGGCACACATCATTAGCTTTTCTTATTGTTCAATAGACTCTGTTTTTTTAAAAATAAAGTACTACAAATAGTTCAATTAATTTTGTGAATTAACTATAAAAAAATATCTATTCTTAGTTATAAAAAGTGATCTCTAAGGTCATTTAAACTTTTTTTTTTATTAATACAAAGATATTTAAACGTTCGATTATAGAAAAAAAAATGTGGTGAGGGGAACATACGGCTTACACTTACCTCAGTTTCAAAGTGAAGTAATTCTTAAGAATTTTATTCAGTTTCTGTCTGTTTTAGGTTAAATTATATAACAATTTAAAACTATTTTATACTACAATCACCTAAGTTCATACTCTATTCGTCAATTTACATTAGCTTTCACTACATTGTAATTCGGATAACATTTTTTTTACTTAAATCTTTACCTTTCCAACGGTATATGATACATCTATATTACTTTCTTAACTTCGACTAAAAAAAATGTTTGAACTTTTCTTCTACAGTTGTTTATCAAATTCGTTCCACTTGTGTATTTAACCATTTTTTTAATCAATATTACTAAGAAGAGTCTTTAAAGATGATTTGTTTATTTTCTTCAAATCCACAAAATTAAATGTACTCAAGATAAAAAAAAAAAAATTAATATCAATTTAAGCCCTGTCAGACTATTACCAATAATAATCATGGTCATATACCAATAATTAACCATAGTGTTAGTTGGTTATTTGATTTTGAGGAAAATAGTAATTGAACAATATGGCTGATCTTGGATGCTGAGGACGGTGAACGTCACAGAAGTAGGAAAAGTTATTTTAAATAATAACCTGAATCTTTATAATTGGTGGATTGGTGTCTCTGCGTTTGTTTGTTTGTTTATTTATTTAACGTCACTTTATGCCACTATGGCTAATCGGACGATGCTACAGTGGGAGTCCTAAATTTTGCCTATCCAGGTTTTATTAGGATAGGGATCTTTAACGAGTACCTGACATCGCGCAGGCTCGGGACCACCTTTTAACGTTCCCTCCGAAGGACGGCGTAACTAAGGATTTTTTACTCCCATTAAAAAATCCTAGGACCACCTGCGGTTTTGAACCCGTGACCTTTTTTAGCATGGGAGGCTGTTACGCTAGCCACCCAGCTACAAGTGATCCCAAATGTCTCTCCGTTCTTGACTCTCCTCATACTCTTACAGTAAAAAAAAAAAAAAATCGGTTACACACTTTCCACAACCGTGTGTGCAATTGTAATATAGATTTATATATTGTACAATACAAATATAGATATTTGATTTATATATTATATAATACAAATATAGATTTCCGAGGCTATAAGACATTGACACCGTATGTGAAATAACAGTAATGTACAATTCATAAAAGCATTTAAATATAAAAGAAAGAAAAAAATTAAATAAATAAAAATAATTAGTGACATTATTCTGGTACTTAGTATTCTACGAATAACATAAGCTTTGAAATAATAAAGGATTTATATCTGGCCAAGAGTAAATGAAAGATAAAGCCATTATACATAAATAAAAATAATATAATACAATAATTAGAAATGTAATCTTCTAGTGCCAAAATAACAATTAAAAAAAATACTGTAACGATTGCACCAAGGTTAAAAAAAATATACATTAAACACAATCGAACTAAAATTATTTCATTGTCAGACAGCGTCATTTCGGGTGTTGGGAGAGAAGGAATTTGAATCTAGAGAGGGAGGGAGCATGACGGATGTTTGATAGGAGGGAATTCCAAAAACTAGTAGAACTGATTGAGGCCCACAATAAATTATTAATTAATACTACACATTAATGAATTTTGAATTAATGAAAAATGTGGTGAGGGGAACATGCGGCTTACACTTACCTCAGTTTCAAAGTCACCAACAATCACCAATGTTCATATCCTATTCGTCAATTTATATTACCTTTCACTACTTTGTATTTCAGATAACATTATTTTACTTAATTCTTTACCTTTCCAACGGTATATGATACATCTATATTACTTTCTTAACTTCAACTAAAAAACATGTTTGAACTTTTCTTCTATAGTTGTTTATCAAATTCGTTCCGCTTATATATTTAACCGTTTTTTTTTTTTTTTTTAATTTTTTTTATCAATATTAATAAGAAGAATTTTTAAAGATGATTTGTTTATTTTTTTCAAATCCACAAAATTAAATTTACTAACGATAAAAAAAAAATTAATATCGATTTAAGCCCTGTCAGACCAGATAACATTTTTTTACTTAATTCTTTACACAATAAATTATTAATTTAATACTACACATTAATGAATTTTTTATTAATTATTGAAGAATATATTTTGACGGGATACGACTAGAATCTTAATTTTCGTTCTCCTAACAAATAACTGTCCCTCACTTAGGTAGCAAGGTATTTTATAAAATATATATTTTGGAAATAAAATAAATGGAAAGTAAAATTTTTTTTATTAATTTTTTAAAGTCATTTTTAAAATCCAAAAGGTCGGATCCCCTCTGAAGTAAAGGAAGAAGATAAAGTGCACTTCACTATCCCCTATGGACCAGCGGTAATGGAAACATAGGCCCATACTCGCAATTTCCCTAAAAAGGGGGCCTTTTCGTATTAAGGCTGACATTTTTATCCCAATGGTAAAAAAAAATAATAATAATAAAGCATAATAATTCATACCGAGTCTGAAGAGAATTTTTATAATAGATCGGATTTTATTTTATTTTTTTTTAAAAATATATAGTCATTAAATTATAACGAGAACCTCATCTTTGTCGTAATGAACGTCGCAACATAAATTAAGGTTCGTGATAATTATTTCAAGGAATATAGAACGGTAGCTGTTTCTGTTAAAGCTGTTAAGGCTTCGATTTTCGAAGTTGGAGCTTCTACCAAGAGCATTTCATCTTATTTCATAAAACATATGTAGAATATGATTCAGAATAAGCCTTTAATAAACAAAATAAAAAGCTTTGATGCCATCTAAAATAAAATGGGAACATCAGATGTTTTAGATAGGTCACTTTTTTTTATTTCTTTTAGCATATTATAACAAAAATTATTGCAATTACATAAAAGGCAGTTTTTGGACTATGGTGTTTCAGACCGTCACAGAGTGGTTCCAAACGCACTTTTTCAAGACAAAAGTCTGAACTGCTCGTTCTATGTAAGATATATAAACGATTTTGACGCCATTTTCTTCCTTAGTAAATTCACTTTAAATGGTATGATAGGAATTTTTTAAGCTCATTTTTATGTCTTAAAATATATGGGATTGGTCGATAATTTCATAGAAATGCCTCTGTAACTAATTTTTCTTGGATGTAATATATATATATATATATCCATCCATGTATATGTATATATTTCTATATTTCCTGTATTTAACTTTGTTAACTTTCGTTATTAGATAAGTTTAAGAAAACTTTGGGTTATATAACGACTTGGTGATTTTTTAAGTATCTTGAAAAATTATCATACAAATTAAAATTATTTTAAATAAATAAGTTTGTTCGATGATTTCTTTTAATACGGGAACTGATAGACACTTCTGTATCCGTGGAATTACACACCAGTTTCAATTCTCGACATTGCATAGTTATTTCTGAGCAGAATTTCTCTTTCTTTATTTTTTATATAGATTCTATCTAATCTGAAGTTCCAGTTTATCATTTAAATTTATAATTGTAGCTCGCTTCGAGGCAGTACTTCACTATGATTTATCATTTAGAAAATTTAAGTTAGACATTAAAATAATTTTATTTGTCAATTTTTTTCCGGCATTGAAGAAATCCCTATACTCAACTGTGCGTTTTACTCAAACAAAAGCGCATAAATCGATTTGCGGTTTTGAAATTTTGTCCATAAAAACTAAAAACCAAACTACAGTTTTGAAAGCAATTCACACTTCATTATGTTGTTTATATATTGAAATATTAAAAATAATTTAAATGTTTATGATTGTATTTCATTCCTATTATTTATGTCTAAATTAGGACAGATTATAATATTACTCAATAAAAGTTGTTAATTTAAAATTTTTTATGACATTTTTTTAAAATACTTCAAAAATCATCGAGTCGTTCGTTATATAGCCCAAAGTTTTCTTAAACTTATTTAATAACGATAGTAAACAATGTTAAATGCAGGAAATATATATATATATATATATATATATATATATATATAAGAATTATTAGTTACAGAGGCATTTCTCTGAAATTATTAACCAAACCCATATATATTTACTAGCTAATCATACCATTCTAAGTGAATTTACCAAGGAACAAAATACCGTTGAAATCGCTCATATATCTTACATAGAACGAGCAGTTCAGACTTTTCTCCCGAAAAAACCAATGTGCGCCAGTCTAGAGCCGACCGGTTCAATTTTACAAATTACAAACACTCCAACAAAGGTCTCTCGCTGATTCTACCATAACTTTACAAGGCTCAATAACAAAACAACATCAAATAACAATAAACAATCAATCTTATATTTAAGACAGATTTCAATCATAGTAAAATTATGTTATAAGCCCATGTCTATATGGCCATGCTATTTTATAATGATCGTATCCAGCCTTCCAGTTTTTACCATTAAGATAGCTTAACACTTCTTCAATGTTCAGAAACGTTTTTCCAAAATATTTTTTTCTGATTTCAAACAAAATTTGAGAGATAGTGAAACTTATAATCGGTTTCTCTTTTATTACACATCGACCATATCGCATTATTATTTGAATAAAATCTATTATAGTTCAGATATGCTAATTTACTCTTAACATTAAATATCCATTTAAACCCACTAAGATTTAGTTCGTTATCATCCAGAAAAGATTTCTCATAATCATAATTTAATAATCGGTATATTTTTAATTTAGCACAATCGCAACTCCTTCATATTCTTAAGCAATGAAAGAAATATATTGTAACCCAGTATCTATGAGATGGGGCGACATCATCAAGAAGGACGCTACGGAATTCCACGCAGTGAACTGGAAGGCCCTTGCCCAAGTGAGATATGCAAAGATAGAATAGGCTAATAGTAGCGGTTAATGATCCTTAAGGTGTGTACAAGCCAACCGGAAAAATAAAATAATAATTGCAAAAATATAAACACCATAACATTGGCACAACATAGTATTCAGCTTCATCACAAGTATGATTTTGAAAAAACTAAAATTTTGGAAATGGAAAACAAAATAGTTTTAATAGAAAAACAATCGAATATATATATATATATATATATAAATATATAAACACAAATATAAAAGATACTATAAATTATAAAACAGATTCAAAGCACCTTAGTTCTATACATATACAATAGGGAAATTAAAATTTTAACCTTACCTTATTGACCTATATTTAATAATAAATCAGTGTGTACTTTCTGCAGTATATAGGATGACCCTAATCCATTTGGGGCCAAAGAATATGTCAGTTTAGATTGGTGTTTTATTAGTGTTAATTTAAAAGAAAAATTATGACATAAATTATTGACAAAATTTTGATTATAAATCGATAATGTTTTGATTTTTATATGAGTTTCAGGTAAATATAATTTTTATGTAACATTTTTATGTATATTTTTGGTAATGTTTTTAATTAGAATATAATAAAGTTAATTTATAATGTTAATTGATAATTTTTTATGTATTTTAGTGAGTCCTAATGATAGGCAATGCCCCCGAAACGTTGATTGTAATAAACGGTTTTTGGAATATATTCCTAGCGTTGTGTAAAATTGTTAATAGAATATGGATATTTAAAGAAAATGTTTAAGTTTTAACAACCAATAGATATAAAAAAACTGACCATTATTAAATCAAATAAGAATATTTAGTAAAAAAAAAATTGACAATATTGGAGATGTTTTTATTTTTAACTAAAAAATTCTGAAGATGAGGCATTGCCCTGAAACGTCAATTATATATGTAGAATAAATGAATCTTTATCAAAATAAGAGATCGTTCCAAAATTACCTAATTTATATTAAAATACTCTTTATAATAGTATAATCTAGAAACCTATTAATTATCTGTGAAAAAAAAAATGATTTTAACAACCCAGTGTGTTCTCCACCCAGATTAAAAAAAAAAAAATTGAGACAAGAATGCTTTAAGCGGCACTTCCCTAAGTTTACATCAATTTAGAAATATCATGGCATGATATATATATATATATATATATATATATATATATATATATATATATATATATATATAATATATATATATATATATATATATAAGGCCAATCCCATCAGGATTTACACAAGACGGCATATTCAGAAGATGAAAGACATTGGAAGATTTGATAAGAAATTTCAGAATGATCTCTGAGAGTGTTAAATTCTATTACCAGCCTCCCGGCCATAAATAAAACATTATCGTTTTTATGGGGGAGCACTGAATTCCAATGAACCTTCTTCTCAGTTTCTGACAATGGTTTTATCTTTATGATCATCTTATAGTCCTAAGCATTACTTTCTTCAAATGTTATAATCTGTCCTTTTGTTAGCTAGCTCATAAAAGATTTTATAGGCAATTAATGGGCGCTGAAATGGAAAAATTGAGTTTCGTTAATGAAAATAAGATGGCAAAAAAAAAAAAAATAATAAATATTCAGCAGTTAAAGAAGTTCGAAGTCATTATTGAATAAAGTAAGAAAATTTAAATATTGAATCGTACTCTATCAATAACCTAACGCTATAAAAGAGCATTTTTTATATTCCTTTTTGATTTCTTGAGGTCTAAAAAGTTTTTGGATCGTTTTTTATCAAATTCGGTTATGAGGGATTGGTTAACCTTTCGGTAATACTGGCAGTATATCAATATTATTAATCTTAAAGACGTTAAGTTGGTGCTTTATCATAGTCCATTTCTAATTATAATTTTGCATAAGTCCAGATATAAATACATAAATTTTAACCGTGAAACTCATCTTTTCATTTAATTCACTAGATATATTGTGTTATCACTATTCCTCATTCTTAATTAATGCCTTAATAAGCCGTAGCTATTTGTCAAAATACATTAATAATGAAGTACCTTTAATCCGAAGGTATGTCACATAAACCAAGACTGATAATTATGTAATTAAATTATCTAGTTTTAATATTATTACAAGTTAGTATAAATTTTAAAAAAATAATAAATTCGAGGTTTCATTCGATGGAAGAGTTGATAGGGAAATATATTAAAAAAATAAAACCCTTCATTGGGAAAGGTTCAATAAAATCTATGAATTTGAGTATTTGGACGAGATTCAATTTATGCTATCTTCATATCTATTGGCAACATCCATCACAATACGCAAGACAATGTATTGTATATGAGATCTGAATTATTTTTCTGGGTTTTAGATAGCCTGATAATAAATCATGCTAAATCAGTTTACGTTCATCGGAGATGGCAGATAGGCTTAAGTTTATGCGTTTTACGTCAATCTCCATAACCTTCGACACATTTGTGTGTTATCTAATATCTTTTCAGAGATATATTATAGGTATATGTTACTATTCTTATTGTCGAAAAAAAAAATTATTTAAAAGAAATTTACAAATGTATTATACAATAAAATACATTAAGTAAATGTTAATTAATCATATGGACTTGATATAACCATGTGAAGAAACTACCCAGTGGTAGGCACCTCAGTGTTTATTTTATGTAGTAGGTCGCGTGGCCATAATCTTTTCAGCCGCCTCAGTGGATTATCAGGAATAGATGGAGATGAAATGTTGCTGACGAGTGGGTTGGAGTGGACGGGTAATTTATAATTAAAGGAGGTATATCTAGTTCGGGCAATATCTGCGACTAATGAGATATTTAGGTCTTTATGGATTATTTTATTGGTGACAAAGTAAGGGGCATTTAGGATCATTTGTAGGATTTCGGATTGCAAGTATTGAATGCGGAAAGAATCGGATGGTTTGGAGGATCCCAACAACTCAACCCCATATGTCCAAATAGGTCTAATTATGGTAATAAAAATTAATTTTTTGTGGTATGTGGAAAGTTTTGAGCGTTTGTCAAGTGAATGTTGTAGTAACGGTATCTACGAGCAAACAAGAAACATTGTCACTCTAGTGTGAGGATTCCAAGTAAAACGTTTGTCTAGATGGAGTCCTTGGTACCGGATGTGTTCAACTAGGGTGAGAGGAATATTACTAAATGATATAGTGGGACAGGCAGACATAGCTTAGAAATAAATTAAACCTTGAACAAAAAATATATATAAATTTCTGCTGTTTTATCCTTCAAATTGGTGATAAAATTCTTCCTTACTTAATATAATTAGGGGAAAGTAATGAGATCATGAAGTGTTTCGAATTCAGAAATCGCGTTTTAGGCCTCCTTTTTGAGGTTTTAGTCTCCTGAATCCAAATGACAAGTATCAAAAAAGGTCTGTCCGTACGTGTACAGTGGTAAGTTTATCTTGAAAACAATATGTTGTAAAAAAAATGAAATTTCATATTTTAAGAGCTTACATGCCTGAGATGTTTTAGCAATTAAAAAAACCAGTTTGTTATATAAATTTAACAATTTTGACTAAACTAACTATATCGGTGTAACACTTATGTAACTTTTTACGATTTTATCAGGAAATGTTGTAACGATTTTGATAAATTTCGCTACATCGATTTTAACTTTCATTTGGTTCAATATCATGTAGGTTTCATTGTGATTGAAATTTTCTAACAGTGCTTAAATCCCGATATTTTGAATTGTCTTCCTCTTTTGTAGATGTAAAGCACCTTTTGTAAATTCGAAAATATTACACTTATCATCTTGTTAACATTACTAAAAGATGGATAAATATACAAGTTGAATGAATTTAAAAACTAACTAAAGAATGAAAGAACAAACATATATTTTTTGACAATTTTTTTTAATCTCAACATAAGAATATTAAAATATTGGAAGCAAAAGATTTGAGAAAAAATGTTATCTTATATACAAAGTTAATGTAAATTGATAAATAAGCCGTAAACTGAAACTGGTATTGAACATAACAATTATATATTGTTATATAAAACAAATGTTTCCAACGAAACTGAATATAATTCAATAAACTCTAAATTTATTTATTAGTTCTTAAATTGATATCAACAACCGAGATAAGTAAAGTTTGGGTGATACGAGCACTAAATTTTTGTTTTCATTTTCCCTATTGCATAATATTTTGTTTAGGCTAAGTAAACATTCGACAACAATAATACTAATGTTGATTGTATAGAAAGGACAACTGAAGAGGTGAAAAAAAAAAAAAAATTCCGTAAACAAAGTTTATTTATCTTAAATGACAAAGTTAAGTCATCTTTCTTTTGTTCGTAGTCGCGTTTTAAAGTTAATTTAATAGATACGTATAATTAGTTTTGTTGATTGGCACTTGTGTGTTTTGCCAGGAAACTCAACTGCTGTGTGGCGTTTTAACTGGACGGTCTTAAGTATCTCCTTGTGAAAGGTTTCTCACCTTCAAAGCCTGCCAGCTGAGTCGTGTAAAAGCCTGATTGCAGTCCAAACACAAAGTGAAAAGCTGGTGTCGATTTCAAAGTTTAGTCATCCAATTTAGTGATTGTCTTTAGCGACGAATCGGATTGAATTAAACACAATTGTAAAAAACGTAAAGATAAAAAAAATCAAAATCAAAAACGAAGTATCGATATTAAAGAACACTAATAAATTATGGTTTCCGCGAACAATAAATATATATATATATATATATTTATAATCAATTTAAGAATTATTACAAAAACCTAATGTTTATGAAAAAAGTTTTAAGTTAATTTAAATAAAAATTGTATTCAGTTTTGTTGGAAACATATGATTTTGATTAAATAATATAACTATATTAAATCGTTACGTATAATAATCGGTAATAAGTTGTTGCTTTGCTTGTCACTTAACATTACCTTCTACAACTTTGTGTAGAAGATAATGTTTTTTTTCTAAAATATTTCCTATTTTCTAAAATATATATATATATTATATATATATATATATATATATATATATATATATATATATTATATATATATATATAAGTGTTTGTTTAAAAAGAAAAATTAAATTATTCAAATTTTTTTGATCATTTATTCTTTATTTGGTCATCAAATTCGTTCAACATGTATATTAAGCCGTTATTTGTCAATGCTTATAAGATGATGTGGTTAATCTTTTAGGACGTACAAAATTAAACGTACTTTAGAGAAAGAAAATACGCCATTTAATCCCTATCAGACTATTTTAATCAGAATGAAACCTACACGACGTTTAAGCCTATTAAATATTACATCGATATAGTGAGTTTAATAAAAATCGTTGAAGCCGTTTTTAAGTAAATCGTAAAAAGTTGCAAAATGCATAGTATAAAGTACCACCAAGTCCGGTCAGCCGATTTTGATGAAAAAGTTGCTGGGACATATCGGGCGTATGGTTGTCGTTTTCGTGCTAGAGTTATCACACAGATCTTTTTTGCGGTACTTGTTTATGTGGAATAAATACGTAATGTGCATTTCCGTTGAAAACTGGAATTAGAGCATTTTCACGATCCCAATACGTCATATAAAAGTAAGTTAAAGTAAAAAAATGAGTGAAGAAAAGCAATATATTTGGTGTTAAAAACATAAAAATATTTTCTTAAAATGCTATATTGTTTTTTAACGTAACAACCTAATAATTATAATCTATTTTTGTATTTTTCAAAAATATTTTTATTTTTAATTAATGAACGCCGTGATATAAAACTATGTAACCATAAAACCCAAAAACTTATTGTGTTATATTTTATAACAGAAAAAAAATAAATATATATTTAACATGATTTTTACTAGTTCCTAACATAAATCAGTCAGTCTGTCATTCAGTATGGTGATGCTATCTCGAAACGGAAGTCAGTTTTTGATGTAGTTATCAGTTCTAGTTCCGGAAGGGAACCGCTTTGGGTACAAAACCTTGTCCTATGAATAGCTTGTATCAATTCTGATATGAGCTTGTCAAGTAGTGTTTTTTAGGTGTTTCTTTGAAACTTTATACTCTTCCATGACCTGTTTTAAAAATAAGTTATCTATTTCCCATTCTTAACTTAACTTGATCCGCTTTACATAAAATAGCTACAGGAAAATATATATATGATTGACCTTGTTTATATTATACATTTTTCCCCTAACATTATTCGGGTGTTAGGTCTTAATAAAAACGTTTCTCTTTCTTCTAAACAATTTACAATTTACTGACGTTTAGATTGTTTAACACCAATTGGACTATTGCAGTGCAGTCCCATTTTAGAACAGTGTTTCCAAACAAAATTTTTTTCGAGGACTCCTTCATACAATAATTTAAATGGAAGAACCCCCTTAGATATATATTTAGATTTTCAGAGGGCTACACCGTATTACGTGCATTGCGTGCAGAATACCTCTTCCTATATAAATGACCTAGGTGGGGAAATGGAAATGAAGATAAAGAACCAAGCTCTAGTTTACTTCAATCCGCAAAACAATGAAGAACGTAAAATGGTGATCAAGAGCCTGTGGTATGTCATGTAATAGTTAAAAACACCCATCCTAATTAAACCTGGATGAACAAAATTTAAGGCCTTTACTTTAATATCGTCCGATAGCGACAGGAGCAAAATAGAAAGTTGAATAGATAAAGGTAACATAAAATTTAAAACAAGAAGGTATTAATTCAAAAGCTTATAAAAAAAATCGAATATTGTTATTTGCTCATTATTTTAAAAATAACTCCCAGCCCATATAAATCCTCTTGTCCGCAACCTATCAATCTCACATATTCCTGACAACCCTCCGAGGCGATTGAAAAGTAAATGGCCTCGGGATCTACTTACTTAGGTAAACATCGAAGTTCTACCGCTGGGTAGTTTCTTCACAAGCCTTTCACGCCCTTTATTCTAATTCAACAGTTTTACTTATTATTATATATATATAATCCGAAGAGTTACTTTATTTCGTGAATATTATAAATCAGGATTGTATCAAGTTTTTAGGTTAGGATTATATTAATTCAGGATAGGAGTTTTTTTAATTTTATTTACATGAAATTTCCAAATATTTTTTAATAAAATAAATTAAAACTTACAGAATTTAAATATCCTTTTATAAATGCGTTTTCTTTCAAAAGTATGATTTTTTTTTTTTTTTTTACTAGCTTATTCAAAAAGTTAATTTGTTGCAGCTTTTTACTTACACTTGCCTATATGTGAAATATAGCGGAAGAAATGTAATCTTAAAAATGTTCGTATTCAAATTGTTTCAGGAAATATACGTTTTATGGTTCCCTTAATCCAAAAGACCAATTCCCGAAAAATGGTCTGTGTGTATGTGGTAAGTCTAGCTCGAAAACGATAAGCTGTATAAACCTGAAATTTCATATTTTAGGACTGTATATACCTGATATATAACTATATAATATATACCTGATATATAACAGAAACTTTGTTTACAAAATCAGCTAACCAGGGAAGCCAGTCTATACCACGCATTTTGCACATGTTTACAATTTTCTCAAAAAAGGCTTTTGATTAAACGCGATACATCGGTGTAGTATTTAATATGCTTTAGTATCATGTAGGTTTCATTCTGATTAAGGCGTTTTGATATTCAGTACATTTCTAATTATTTATTTATTCGGATATATTACAATCTGTCACTATGGACAATAATAATATTGCTACAAGACTACATTCATACAACATTTACAATATATATATATATATATATATATATATATATATATATATATATATATATATATATATACACACAAAAGGAGAGTCAAGTTACATAAAATGAAACTAAAATAAATAAAGGTATATAATAACAAAATTTCTAAATTAAATAAATATTACGGTTAACAAAGAAATAAACAAATTTTTTTTTCTCATCATTGTCGTCATTTTTCTTTTGTTCTAATTTTTTTTTTTTTTTTTTTTTTTTTTTTTTTTTTTTTTTTTTTTTTTTTTTTTTTTTTTTTGAAAAAGTGACATTTTAAAAAAATTATGACGACGCTGGTGAAAAGCGGTAAAATTATAAAGATAATTGAGATGGATATGCATGAAGCTAGAAAATGGCCCTAGAGGCTGAAACGTCGCGATACTGGAATAAATAAAGTGTTTTAAAAAAATATCCAAGAATTTCTTTTGCAAATCGGCCTGATAATTAACGAAGAAATAAACAAAACATGAACACACTCATACTTATATACAAAATTTACAATTTGCTGGGGAACCCCGAAAGGAGTCCGCCTTCCCCTCCACTTGTGGAATGACAAGCAGAATCCGAGGGATCCCAGCGCCTCCCTCTCAGCTGCATCACTCTCTGACCATCAGCGGAAGCTGAGTGAGGGCGCCATAGGGTACATTTCTAAAATTTAATTACAAATCAAAAGTTTATAAACATAAATATAGTTTCCATTGAAAGTATATACAGTTGCTATTGATTATATATGCCTTTTAAATGATACTTCATGTTCATCTGTCAACGATTCGTTAGCAATCAAATATTCAAATAGCAAAAAGGTCACATGTCTAATAACAGGATTTCGCTATTTCGTTTTCCGATACGACACTAAAATTAAATTCGAATAAAAAATTCCCTTATAAAAATTTTTATATCATATATAATATGGAAGAACGAACAATATTTCTATTAGGTAATTACAAATAAATTTGCAAAATGCTTCATCAATTTCAGTTGTTTTTTTTCAAATAATCTAGTGCGCCCAACACACGACTTTCACTTACCTCAATTGTTTAAATTAATTAAAGAAATTTCACATAAAGTTAGAGAAGAAAAATGGTTATATAATTACAATGAATATTGAACGTTTTCATGTTTTAAACTAAAAGGATACAAAAGGAATAATTTCCTACATTAATCACTCAATTTTAATAACTTTTCATCATTATCCACTACCTAATATAAATTTGTATTTTAATTACCATATTTCCTAAAGCCTTGCCGACTATTTTAATCACAATGATCGTAATACTTTCCCTTCCTCTATATTCCCTAATTAGGTAAGTGCAAGTAAAATAAAAAAAATAAAAAACCTGTAATAAATTAACGTTTTGTATTGTTTAATATTTGTAAAAAAAAAATAAATAAAAAAAAAAATCATACTGAAGAAGCCGCATTTATAAAAGGATTATCTGATTATTTAAGTTTCAATTTATTTCATTAAAAATATTATTTTCTTTTTGCAATTCCCTTAGATGGGAGCGGCGTGGTCTAGTGGGCAGAGCGCTGGATTACTGTGCTCCGGGTCCTGCGTTCGAATCCCGGATGTGGCGGAATATTATTTATTATGTTATTTCAGCCGGGGGGCGATCCTGGGGCATGGAGACCCTCCTGGGGCACACCCAGCCTCTATAAAGTGGGTACCCAAAAAAGGGGGGAAAACCTGGCGGCTGAGCGTGGTTCTTGGCCGAATCACGTCATTGCACGGCCGTTGGCCTAGAAACAGTACGAATCTCTACATGTACTGAGCCCAAAACTCTTCATGCGTTGTAGTGGTACAGGTTTTTTTTTTAATACTCTTAGATACCTTTAACATACAGACACGGTGGTGTCCTGCTCATGTAGTTTTAAAATTCAACTTTGGCAAGCAAGCTATAGCTTGGACAATTAAATAATTAAACAGTTAAAAAGATGAATACAGTGGGGAAAGCTTCAAAAATAAATTAATAAAGAGATAATTAGATAGACTGTTACGGTGAATTTTCTTTTGCATGACTTTCTCTAAAGTATAAAAAAGTTAATCCTTCTTCTAAACAATTATTAGGGGACTGCACTGTATTAGCCTAATTGGTGCTCAACAATCGAAATAGAAACGTTTTTATAAAGACCTAACACTCCAATAATGTTAGGGGAAAAATATATAAACAAGGTTGATGATATATGTATATATATATATAATTTTTTTTTTCTGACGATTTTAAAATTCTCTACTAATTCTTTTATTATTCGAGTGTATAAAAACAAAATATTTTTAGGAGAGTTTACACTATGTTAAACCTGGTTAGTGTTCAACAATCGAATAATCGAAATCTCAAAAAAAAACCTTAAGAATAACGAGAAATGTTTTTATGGAAATCTAACATTCGAATATTGTCTGGAAAAAATGATAAAATAACCACGGTAAATGAAAGTAGTGTGATTCCTTTTTTTTTTTTTTTTTTTTTTTTTTTTTTTTTAATACTACCTTATCAAGCTACCTTAAGGTTTTTTTTTTTTTTATCCGTAAATGTTCTTATCATCCAAACGCTTACTTTGTTATGGCTGCTTTGTGTCTTCGACAGAGCCTCTCAAATATTGCCGGATGGCTGCCAATTGTTCCAAACTATACCTGTTGATTTGATCTATGAAAGCAAACGAGCTAGGAAGCCGAGATAGAAGGGAAAGTACGTAATATCCGTCTTCAAGTTTTGAAGCTATATATAGAGCCGTATCAAACTAGCAATAGTCAATCGCCAACTTGGGCTTGAATGTTTGTTATCGGACACTTATTGAGAGGCCGGCGGCGTCAAAGAACGCATATCTGCCATCCATTGGTAGGAATCAGAAAATTGAAGTGCAGAGGTCTTGTCAGCTATCAGCTCCTGCCACTCCTAGCCTAACAAAGCTCTCTCCTCTTGGATATCTCAGCCTTTTAGACAATCTCCGTCTTGGTGCCTTACCCCATAGTTGAACCTCGAGTCGCTCTTACACGTTCTGGTGTTACCCTTAAAGAGGAAAATCTTTCCTTATATCCTATATATATAGGGCGTCTCATAAATGTCTCGTAATATTTTGAGAACAGCTACTAGACCTTAAGTGGAACCAAAAAGGTCACATGACCCATAGTCCGAAGTGATGCGGCTAAGAGAGAGTCGCTTGGATCTCTCGGGTTCTGCTTTTCCCTCCATAATTGGAGTGACAAGCCCAGTTCCTCCAGCATATTGTAAATTGGTATGATTTTGTTTAAGATGTTTATTTATTTGATAACTTTGGATTTATTCTGTTTTTGTTATTATATAAATTATCTGATTTTCTATTTTGACTTTGACTTTTACAATTTTTCACAGCATACAGAGCAAAATCACCATTTTAGGTGGACAAAAGTTTAGATTTTTCCAGTGCTTCATCACATTTTTATTATTAGTTGACAAGACCCTTAATAATAATATTTCCCACTATACCTTGAATACAAATAAATAGTAAATGAGTGAATCATTCCTGTTCACACAAGTGGAATTAACTTTATTCAATAGCCATTTATTGTGTTCAAGATGTGTTTAGCGCAAAGTAGTTTTTGTTTTTATTTAACAATGGACATTGCTGAGACAGGTAAGACATTATATTTCCAAACTCCTTATTGAATATACATTCCAATCTATCTGTAGAGTTAATTGAGCAATTTCTAAATGTATGACCGTATTCAATGACGAAAAACTATATAACTCCCAAGTTACGCCAATGATTTGTTTGTAGGATTTGTTTCATTAATCCTTCTAGTCTTTAAATATTACAAATTATTTTTGCGTTTTTTTGTGTTTTGGGTGATACATAATTTTTTTCAAACACGACACTCCGAATCAAAAATTTTCCAATCTATAATTAGAAGAATTTCCTAAATGATGAAATATATCTATTAGCGAGTTTCAGCAACTCCGAGCCATAATTAGATTTTTTGAATTATTTTTCCCGTATTCTGGGACTTCAAACGTAAAATGTAGGGAAGTTTTAGATTTTAGAAAATATATTGGGTTGTTTCTTATGAAATGTCCGTTTTTATAGTTTCTGAAATACATAAAGGATTTGGCAGGTCTCTGTTGCTTTCTTCCGAATGTTTACATATTTAAAATAAACAGTTACTAATCCTCTACCTTTGTATTATAAACATTAGCTTCCCAATCAAGTACCCACTTTTTAGTATACCTCCAAATATGAACATGGAAACACGCGATTTTCGAACAATCTTTTTGTACGAGTTTAAACTCGGCTATTCAGCAGCTGAGGCCGCTAAAAATATTTACAACGCGGACCTCCGTCCGTAATAGACAACGATGTCCTCAAAATACAGTAGAAGGAAACCCCTACCAAACAGTTAAAGGACTCTCAGCACAACTAAATGCAAGTGCATCTACCGTTTCCAGGGAAAGTAAAAAAGCTCGATACATATGTACCTCATGATCTCACTGAGCAGCATGTTTCAAAACATACCGTGCAAAAATTGAAAGAACTGGGCTACGAAGTTCTTCCGCACCTATCATATTCTCCCGACTTGTCTCCAACTGATTACCACCTGTTCAGGAATTTAGACAACTTCGTCAAAGGAAAACTTTTTGAAAATGATGATCAAGTGAAAAGTGCGTTTTCAGATTTTGTTTAACTTCAAAGCTAAGAGTTTTTCAGTTCGGGGATAAAAAAGTTGGTGTCACGTTAAGAAAAATGTGTAGAAAAAGAAGGTAAATACTTCGAATAAAATTATCTTGTTTTCATATCGTATTTTTAATAAAAATCCTTTATCTTGAAAACGGACATTTCATGTGATACAACCCAATATTTGATGTTTGTCCACTGTGCGCTAGCCAATCGTGTAAAAAAAGTAATTAGTTTTTATATTTTTTTCTTATAATTTTTTTTCCGTAATCTGGGACGCCAAAGGTTAACATGGACAAGTTTCAGAAATCTGTCCGCCTAAATCGGTCATATTTTCCACTGTGCACCGTAAGTATTGTATGAATTTGGTATAAAAGCATTATTATTATTGTCCATATTGAGACAGTTAATATTTCTGAATAAAAATTGTTTTTAAAAAAATGATAGGATTGAATAGTCGAGATTCATTGCTTGTGAGCAGAAGATCGATGTTTAAGGAATTGGAGAAATAAATGGTGTTTGAATATAGTTAGGATGATATTTTACGAAGAGAAGTGGATAAGGATTATGATAGCATGGATGATAAAGGTCTTACCAAAGGAAGCAGTTCTGTGAGAGGGGATATATAAATCAGTAGGTCAGTGGATATTGACCTATCTTGTGTTAAGGCTTGTATAAAAGAACGCGGAGTGAGATATACAGGATGTCTCATCATAATGTTAGAGCAGATACTACCTTAACCTTAAGTGGACGAAAAAATTCATATGACTCATAACCGTTGACATGCATCACATAACATTTTTAAAACAAAGTTATGTGGTTGCAAGAGGAAATACTGTGAAAACAATTAATTTGAATGAGTTAGCTTCAAACCATTAATCACAATCAAGTGGTGCACAGTGAACCAATAAAAATATTTAATCGTGAATCAGTCTATTCAATCATTTCTTGAAAGGAGTGAAAACCTTTGAAAAATGATTGACAATTTTTTTGTAATACATACAAAAATATTGATAATTTTGAGTAAGGAAGCGAAAAAAAGTTCATTATAAGTGAAGAATGGAGGTTGGAAGCAAACGGTTTTTCCTAGGCAACGTCTTTACAAAGTTGATTTTAATGTGCTTGTTTGGGTTAAACCTTTCACAATAACAAATTACTCAGAATGTGATATACTATAACTAATACTTCACTCAATCCATAGTTTCCATTCCATTCACTAAGCTTCACAAGAATTAGTAGTTACTCTCACGAAGAAGCGGCCTGCAAAAGCGAAATTAATGTTTTAAGAATATATTCGTATTTGATCAGTATAAATAATATCTGTTCATTTAATTACCCTCCGTAAGTCTTCTAAATCGTGGATTCCACATGTTATCAAGAGTATTGCTTTGTCTCTATAGGCCATTCATGATTACGACAGAAGTTTCAATGAAGAATCAATAGGTCCCTTTTTTTTTTTTTTTTTATTAGACTTTTTATTATACAATAAAGTTGAAAAACACACTTCAGTAAGTAATGTAAGGAATAAATCTTGTTAGAGGCTGTTGCATATTTACTTTCCTGGAAACTTACTATTCTTCCGAATAAAAATGGTTTCCCTAAAGAAATAATTGCCCATACAATGCAGGAATTCTATTCCTGAAATACTTCAATTCCTTTCCGCCCAAGTTACAACACAAGTTGTTTGGTCACCACAATTACGAAAAAACTGAATTTCCGATTGAGTGGTTTAAATCACAGAAAGATTATATTTAACGTTTATTTAATCGAATCCTGAAATGGGTAACAATCGAATGACTGTTCAAAGGTTTAACATTTATTTTTTTCAATAGTGTATGACTTTTTTGGTAGTTATTACTCTACTCTGGAGTTTTTGAAATATAATAATCGGTTTTAGGGTAGAGTGGGGTTATTTGAACAACTTAGTCTAGTAGGGTAACCAAAATATCTCGAAAACTATTCACACGAAAGCACCAAATAGCGAAGAAATGGGTCGCGGAAGGGGAACTTTTTGAACGCACATTGTTAATTTTGTGATCGAAACAATTTTAAACCGGAATAGTTAAATGTTATCCGTTTTAAAACAGATAAGTGTTAAACTTCTATAAATATATTGTACTTTTAATGTGTGTAAAGGTTTTGCGTATAATTCTGACCGTTTTTTCATAAACTTACTTTTGTTTTAAAATTTTAGGTTTAAGTAGTTAACTACTTTAGGTGCTTTAGATCTTAGCACCATTTTTTTTTTTTTTTTTTTTTTTTTTTTTTTTTTTTTTTTTTTTTTTTTTTTTTTTTTTTTTTTTTTTTTTTTTTTTTTTTTTTTTTTTTTTGTTGATTCTATTTTCAGTTTATTATTACTAAAAATTTACTTTTAGTTTTGTTACTAAAAGACTAAAAATAAAAGGTTGTTAGTCAAACAGAACTTTTTCTTATTTCTAGTTAACATTGAACCCATGGTTAGACAAGACTAGAAGTGCTCAATATTCCCCATCCCCTTGCTTAACTTACCCCGCCTATAGGCTTTCTGTCTTGAAAGAGCTGTAACTCTTATTAAATTCTACTTATTAGAAATAAATTACTACGGACAATTTTGCAAAGGAATCAATAAGTAATCCATCAGTATATATAACAATCCATTAAGACTTATAGTTGAGGAGCTATAACCGCTTCAGTGAAAAATAGCTCAACTAGCCCTATCCTACCCCAATTCCTATTCAATTCAAATTATTTGTTTGTAAAATAAGTATACTTCTTCTTCTTCTTTTGCTTCTCCCTGTTGAGCCGTATCAGCGTAGGGGAGCGTTCAGCCACCGGCTCCAATCCTCTCTATTCCCAGCTAGGTTCCTGGCCTGGCGGAGATCTTTCCCTCTTCCTCTGCAAAGCCTGTCTACGTACTCCAGGTAGGACATCCTTGGTCGCCCCGAGGCCTTCTCCCATCTGGCACGTAATCCATAGTTTTTAGAGGATCTCAGTGATCCTCCATTCTAATAACGTGGCCGAACCACTTCAGCTGGCGGGTTTGCAGAATTTCCTTTAACGGCGCAACCTCCAGTTCCTGGCGTATCCGCTCATTCCTGACACGATCTCTTCTTGTCTTTCCGACCGACTATTCCTCGCAGGAACTTCATTTCAGCAGCTGTGACTCTGCTCTCCTGCCTGTCCGTCAATATCCAGCTTTCAGCTCCATATAGTAGTATAGGCAAATATACTGACTTGAAGATATGGAGCTTAACACCTCTCGCTTCCCTACTACAGTATTGCATATCTGATAGTATACTGCATTTGCCTTCATGATTCTATTTGATATTTCAGAGTCTACTTTCCCAGATTTTTCTATTACTGTGCCGAGGTAGGTGAAATCCGTAACCACTTCCATTTCCTCTCCGTTACAGTGTATATGGACATCTTCCACTTGCCTTCCTTGTAGAATCTTGCTTTTGCTGGTATTGATTTTCATTCCCTTTCGGCTAAGCTCTTCATGCCATTCAGTTACCGCTTGCTGTAATTTATCTACGTTGTCCGCCACAAGAACAATGTCGTCCGCGTAGAGAAGTTGAATCACTACTGGGCGAAGGTTTCTACGGCCCAGGAAGGTCCTCTCCGTTCTTCTTTTACATATGGTGGCCACTTCATCCATGTAGAGCAAGAATAACTATTGGGGGGTATAGCCCGGCCACCCTTCTTCCCGAGGGGATCTAAATATTCGGGAAGCCAGCAGTCTCGAGGTTACGGGGCCTCCTGAGCTGGGCCAATCACCCGCTTGGGAGTATAACTGATTCAAAGGAACATAGTGAACAGCCTCGGAACTGGACAGTCTAAAATAAGTATATAGTTCTAAATATTTCAATTTAATCCTCTTTGTGTTTAAAATATCATGTTCATTTGGTCAAGAATGTTAACTTATTCTAAGGAAAGATAAGTTAAGGTGCTTTCATTCATCAGTTTCAACCTAAATTCCTTATCTTGAAGTGGTATTTTGCTTGCTTAAAATGGAAGAGAAAAAAAAATCATTTAATGATTTTTTATTTCCGAATAAGAAAGATAAATCACCATGGGAGAAATCACCGTTCGTAAGTGGTTTTCTCAGTTTAGAAACGGAAATTTTTACTTGGAAGACGCAAAACGTTCGGGTCATCCTTTAATCGTTTATGATGAAACAATTCATACATTGATCACAGACAACCCTCACTCAACGACACGGGATATCGCATATAATTGATTGAAAATATATAAAAGAATCTGAAGTTTTGTTGAAATCACTAGTAAAAATCGCTACAAATATATTTTAAAAACCAATATATGCTATAACTCGTTATCTTACATTCCATGCACTCTATAACCCACTTAATTTCGGTCTGCCCTCTAAATTATCTATCAGACTCTGCAAAAATATCCTTCGTTGTGTTTATTTCTTTTCCCTGAGAGCTATATACTTGAATAAGCTATAACTGTAGAACATATTTCTAATAACAGTTTTGTTTGTTACGGCTTTGAGGCGTAAAATATCAAAGTCATCAAAGCTTATGCGGATAATTATATATTTATTAATTCTCTATAAAAAGAAGAAATAATAATAATAACAAAAAAAAATAAATTTAAACTAAATAGTTAATATACATATAAGAATAAAGTTAAGTTTTATAATTTCGGCATCTCATTTTTTTTCGAATAAATTCAAAAAGTAGTTTAATTGAGTTTAATGACAGTGTAAATGCTTACATTACACTGCCTAATACGTATCCACTTTATTTTGTTTTATAAGTCCTTCTTTAACATATTCCTCATCATTGCTTATGATAAGAGTTACACAATTTAATTTTAAAAAATAAATGTATATGTATAATAGTAAAATATTTGGTGAACAAACGCTATTTATTAGGTACACTTAGGCATAGAACGTCGCCTGGCCTGAAGGTATGAAGGGCCAGCGGAACTTGAACGTGTTCTTGGTATCATCTCTAATTATCAGTGGAGCCCTTGTCTCTTTGACGAGCCTTTCCCATAATTGCTGCAGTTAATGGATTATTAACACTGGCATTTAACAAACAGTTGTCAACTAGTGATTAGAACTAAATTTGAATTTAGTGCCTATGCTATATTTTGTTAAATAATTTATTATACTATTATCTACAACAATCACTTTATTTTGAACGATTTTCATCACTCTCCACAAACCTTTTATAATTTTTTGAATATTTTTTTCTAAAATTAGCTTTCCAACGGCATATTATAGATATACTACTTACATGTATATGTTCAAAACAAAAGAACTTTTTTTTTTTTAACTCTAGTGGATAAAGCACTAGTCTACAGTTCTTCGGGTCCTGGGTTCGAATCCCGGCTATGACAGGATATTATTTATTCTGTTAATTCAGCCGGGGGGCGACCTTAGGGTATGAAAACCCTATCCTGGGTCAGATCACCTTATTGCACGGCCGTTGGTCTAAAAACAGTACGAATCTCTATACGTACTGAGCCCAAGACCCTTCATGGGTTGTAGAGGTACAGGATTGTTGTTTTTTTTTATTATCTTGATCTTATTTCATATTTATTGAGATATATTACAATTTGTTTCTAAATGAACAACATTAATAGTGATATGAGACCACATTTATATACATAAAATAATGATAAAGTCAAATTACATTAATATATACATATATATATATATATATATATAATATATATATATAAAACAACAACGTATAATTGAGATAAATACAAAGTGACAGATAAATTAACACCATACACACAATCATAACTATATGCTTTATTAATTCAAAATAATCTGTTAGGTGCAACACATGATTTTCATTCATCTCCGTTGTTAAAATCTATTTAAAAACTTTTAAATAATGCTAGAGTTGAATAAAGGTTAAATAATTACATTGAGATTCGATGGAAACATGTGTTTTAGATAAAATAATCTAACACTAGAAATTATCGTCTACAGCTATCACTTTGTTTATCAACTTCTCATCATTCTCCATAAGATTATACAGCTTCGCATATTAAATAACATTTTTTATCAAATCTTTAGCTTTCTAGCAGTATATACTTCTATTTTACTAATCTTACGTTAAAAAAAAAAAAAAAAAGTTATCTAACAAAGGGTATAGGCGGGTATGGTAAATCTGTCCCCGCTGTTTGTTTTTTTCATCAAGCTTGGGAGATTATAAAGCACTAGCCTGGCGCGCGTTTTGAAAAGCATAGCTTTTATCAAACAGTTTGTAGTAAAATTATTGAAAAGTTTTATAAGTAATGTAATCATGAATTTTTTATGAGAAATAATAGTGTACACATTTTTCAATATTAATAAGAAATATAAGTTAAATGCAAGATCTCAGGAAAAACAATGAGTTTTAAATTTGTTTCGTATTGTTTTACCACTTCAAAAAAATCCCTGTGTACAGAGGAGTATAAAAGACATTTCCTGAAAAAAAAAATCGGACACCTTTCGAAAAGGTTAAACAAATATATATTTTGATTTTCTTTCTTCGGTTAAAAATCGGCTTTTTGTTTAAGAATCATGAGCATATCATTTTTTTCAAGTCTTTGACACCTAAGAATCGGGAAAAAAAATCATTAATTAATCAAATTTTACTATTAAAAAAATATTAAAATTGAAAAAAGAGGCTTTAAAAAAAATCTTGTAATCCGTTTGAATTAAAACGCTAAAAATATAGGTAAATTAATTTTTAACTGACACCTAATTGATACCCCAAGTTTGAGAAAAAAAACGGCGGGACAGATTTATCATACATACCCAGTTATACCCTTTATGTTTCCTTATTCCTCCTTTAGTTTGTAATCAAATTTGTTCAACTTGTATATTTAGCCGTTTTTCGTCAATGCTAACAAGATGATATGGTAATTTTCTTTTAACGTACAAAATTAATGGTACTTTAGAAGAAGTAAATAAAAAAATTCGGCATTTAAGCCCTGGCAGACTATTTCAATCAGAACAAGACCTACATGATATCAAAGCCCATTAAATATTAGTCCAAAGCAGCGAGTTTCATCAAAATCGCCAAAGCTGTTTTTTTATAAAATAGTAAAAATGCGTGGTATTAAGTGGATTTTGTTGAAAACTTCTAACATCTCAGGCATATAAAAAAAAAAAAAAACCTGTACCACTACAACCCATGAAGGGTCTTGGGCTCAGTACATTTAGAGATTCGTACTGTTTCTAGGCCAATGGCAGTGCAATGAGGTGATTAGGCCTTAATCACGCTCAGCCGCCAGGTTTTTCCCCAATTAATTTGGGTACCCTCTTTATAGAGGCTGGGTCTGCCCCAGGAGGATCTCCATACCCTAGGGTCGCTCCCCCCCCCCCTACTGAATTAACAGAATAAATAATTTTTCTGCCACAGCCGGGATTCGAACCCAGGACCCGGAGCACAGCAGACTAGTGCTCTATCCACTAGACCACGCCGCTCCCTATCTCAGGAATATACGCTCCTAAATATAAAATTTCTATATTATACTACTTATCGTTTTTGAGCTACACTTTTCACATACACAGACCATTTTTCGCGCGTTGGTTATTTGGTCTAAAGAAACCGTAAAAATTTGTGTTTCTGGTGAAAACTCGAAAATTTCCACGATCTGCAATACACTCCCTTTCAGTATTTTTCATATATATAGTAAGTGGAAGTAAAAAATAAGAAATCTCACGAGTAAAATATTTGAAAAAAAAAAAAAAATTCAATCACTCAAAAAGGTTCATGACTACATTTGATAACTGGAAATGTTGGATAATGTATTTTTTTTTATTTTAGGTTTTACTCCGTGCATAGCGAGGGTTTGAAGTTTCATAGAATTATACGTATGGGATATTTTGAATCAAACAGGCAGTGATAAATTATAACCAAGTTATTACACTAATACAAAACAGACCAACGGAGAGATATTGGAGATAGTCTTATCGCTAGCAAGTATAGTTGCTCATTTACGCAAAGTTTGCCAACCGTCTCAACTTACTCCAAACAAGAATCTGAGAAAGCCTACCGGGCTTATATACAGTGCCGAATTAACCATATAGGATATCCCCTACGGGCCACACGCCTCATTAGAGGAAAATAAGTTCATGTATTTTATTTTTTATTTGCTTTTTAGGTTTACTTTTAAAATATGACTATTTCATAATACTAGTTGATTAGGCACGTTTCTACTCAAATAGATCTAGTAAGAGTAAAACTCGAATTTCACTTACCTCCGTTGTCAAATTAAAAAAAGGCGCCCTCACTCAGCTTTCGCTGACCACTCGTCGGTGACGCGGCTGAGAGAGAGGCGCTGGGATCCCTCGGATTCTGTGGGTGAAAGGGACAAGCAGCGTCCAGGGTCCCAAGCAAATTGTAAATATTTGATTGTATTAATTTAATTATGCTCTTGTATTTATTTTGATTTATACATTTTGTTAATAGATACATTAATTAATTTGAAAATGCAATTGAATTTACCATTGTTTATTCTGTAAATATTGTATGAATTTGATCTTATATCATTATTATTATTGTCCATTTGAGACAAATTATAATATATCTTAATAAAATTGTAAAAAAAAAAAAAAATAATTTAATGTACTTATATTTAAATTTGAAACCTGCATAAACGTATATAATCGAAATATAAATAATGAGATATGATTTATCTTATCTACTATCACAATTACAAAAAAAATTACAATTATACAACATGTATAATGGATTTTATTTAATAAATCTAATATCTAATAATTAAAAAATAATAATAATAAAAAAATTGATGAAAGAAAAGAAGTAGGCTTAGCGTCAAAATAAAGTTTCAGTTTAGCCTAACATGATGATAATAAGAAAACGAAAAAATCTAATGCTCGATACACACGATTTTTACTTACCTCCGTTGTGAAAATTAATTTAAAAACTTTTAATTGAAGTTAGAGTTGAAAAAAATGGCAGAATTACATTGAGTTTCGATGGAATTTTATATTTTAATTCAGAATAAATAATATAACAAAACAAATTATTATCTACATAAATTAATTTTATCGCTTTTCATCACTCTCCAATTACCTTACTTGGCTTTGTACAATATATAAGATAAAAAAAATTCTAAAATCTTTAGCTTTTCAATGGTATATTATACATCAATATTACCATTCTACATTTCATTTAATTTTACATCGATTTAGCGAGTTTAAATAAAGCTTCTGGTGCCATTTTCGAGAAAATTATGTATAAAATGACATTTCCTGTAATCAAATTTTAGTGAAAAAGTTTAAGTAACGTCCTAGAGATATACAACTCTATAATATGTAATTTTGTTTAATGATTTTTTGGGGCTAAATCTACTTATGAAAGAATGAATACTAACATTGAAATGCACATACATAAAGACCATTTTGTGTGACTTAATTATTTGGACTCAGAAGACCCTAAAATGTGTGATGTATGATATATATGTAATATATGTCAGGGAAATAAAAAAATAATAATTACGAACGAAGAAGGATAAAAATATTCCGTAAATAGAAAAAAAACAAACATAAATACGTGTTACAAATGCAAACAAAGGACATTCATTATTAGACTTAAATAATTAGAGAGCTCTTGGTTTTCAGATGTTCGTAAAAACAAATAAACAAAACCTTTATGTTCTTTTGTTAATAATGAACAGTAGTGTTACCTATTTTTTTGTTGTTTTGTTTTCAAAAAGCAGTACTGTAACAAGGGTGCACGTGCAAGGCTACACGGCTATTGTGAGACAAATACGAGTCAAAGCCCTGTTCTACTCTGTAAGGACTGAATAATATATCATTCCTTTTGGAAGGACCGTATATGTAAGCAGTTTACATGAGTTGAAACTGAAATGGTAAACATGAGGTCGTAAATTTTTATTAATTTTAAAATTCTCTAAACCCTATAAATGATACACATGATGATTGGACATTATTGCGAACAATATTTTTTTAAACTAAATAACTAACATTTAAAAATAAAAACTGGACACTAATGTACATGCCAAGTTTAAAAAAATACGTGCTAATACTTTTGTAAAATATTTTATAAGCAATAAAGTAATATGTATGCGCACAACACACGACTTTCGCTTTAATTCACTAGTTAAAATCAAATTAAGAATTTTTAAGAATATTAAATTTCAAGGTTTATATTGTTTCGATTGAAATATTTATTTGAGATTAGGTTATATAACAAAATAAATTATTATCTACAACAATAATTAATTTTATTCATATTATTATAATATTAATGTCAATTTGATTTTACATCAATCAAAATCGTTGGAGCTGTTTTTGTGAATTCGTAAAAAGGAAAAAAATCATGGTATAAAGTGACATTTCTGTTTGGTTTATCGTATGATCCCAGGCATATGTTTGTTTTAAATGTGTTAAATATAAGTTTTTTACCATCTTTCTTTTTCGAGACAGACTCACACACACAGCCTTTTTCGGGGGAATTGGTAATTTAGATATACGGGAATTGGTATATTTCCTGAGACAATTAGAATACGAAAAATTTTAAGAACGCATTTAACATAAATGTAAGTAAAAAGTTGCTAAAAATTAAACGTTTGAACATAATAGTAAAAAAAAAAAATCATACTTTTGGAAGAAGCCGCATTTATAAAAGATTTTTAAAGTCTAATTTATTCCATTTTCGCTTAGGGGAACCTGTATTTTCGTTGACAACTCGAATTTTCAATTTACACGATCGCAGTACTTTCCCTAACTATATAGGTTAGTGAAAATAAAAATTGTTTACCTCTACAACCCATTGGGCTTAGTGCATCGTGTTTAAACAAGCTCTGAACCCATCACGATTAGTCGTATGCAACTAATATTTATTTATTGAGATATATAACAATTTGTTAAAAAATGAACAATAGTAACAGTGCTATGAGACACATTCATACAATTTGAACAGAAAATAATGTATATGCAACTAAAATAAAATATTTAACTTAAGAATCTTTTTTCATAAATTTAGTAGAACCTCGCCACGGTTGTACCTCTTTATATAATCGATTTTACACTCTTTAATAAAGGATCGAATAATCTATATAAAAACACCAAAATCTATTTCCGGATGGATAAGAATATTGTTTATTATACTAATTTGAACAATCTCTTTACATATATATATATATATATATATATATATATATATATATATATATATATATATATATATATATATATATATATATATCATGATCGATTTCCATTAAGATTGACATTAACATGTGGTCGATTTCCATTAAGATTAATTCAGTTTCAATATATATATATATATATATTTAGTAATTTATTACACCATATAAGAAATGCTAGACGGACATAAGTACCAGAACTAGAAAAAATTAAGTAAGCATCAGGAAGCAATTTTAATGAATTATTCTGAAGATGAGGCAATGGGAACTCAAAACGTAATGTATAATGAATGTTATAATAAATACATATATAAGAAGAGATTGTTCTAATTAATATAATAATATATTTATACTCTTCATAATAGAGAATTGAAACTAAAAGAATATTGATATAAAATGTTTCAGTTTATAAATCCTTTAATGAACCTTATTTTAACAATACTTTCCCTTACTATATATATTAAGTGAAAGTAAAAATGAAGAACACATTTTTCTCAGATGCTCCGATCAATCTGATTAAAATGTGTGAATATATGCATATTAAATCATACGTTTATAAATGTATTATGGGAGGAGGGGAGGTTCAAAGTCACAAAAACACTAATAAATTTAACTCAAACTTTGTCATATCGATTAGAGTACAAAATTTTGTACAAAACCTGTAATATTTGAAACGATATTTTCTAGAATATTCTAAAAGAATCACATTAAAGAAAATCTTAATTATTTTAACTGAAATATTCTGTATCGCAATAGATATAGTTAAATTCATTTAATATTAATAACAAACAAATTAACAATTTTATATTTTGCCGGAAGCGTGAAGTACAATAATGCTGACCTCTGACCCTTTCCAATAGAGACGATATTACTGAAAAAAAAAAAAAAAAAAAAAAAAAAGTTGAGTAATGGAAATATAAGGGAGTTTTCAGGAAAAGCTCCTACAGAACTTGTAGCCATAAAAAAACAAAACAACAACATTAAAAATGATATTTGTTATCAGTTAATGCTTAGTTCGTCCATTTTTAACTTTTCATTTAATACTTTTTTGTTCCTAAAATGTTACGAAGTTTTTTTTTTTTGTATGGTATATAAACTTCTTTGGCCTAATTGGCTTACACATATAAAACAACAGTGAAATTTTAGTTCAGAGCAATTATTAAAATAACGCTAAATAACGGTATCTTTAATGATATAGTGATATTTTATATATAATATTTTATTTCTAGCATATACATATGTATATACTGCTGATATTCACTTATAGATATTAAAACTTACAGTATATATAACTACTAACACCAATAAATATGATCAATTTATATAGTATTTATAATAACATAGTTATACATTTCACTAAATATATGGAATATAAACATTTTTAAACCGACTTTTAGGTCCAAATAATTAACCTCTTCAAAGCAGATTTTTTTTATGGTGAGAAAAAAACTACTTGATTTTTTTTTCTTTTATGGTTTATTTATTTTATATTCATAAAATTCTCAAAGAGAAGAAAATGGTGAAAATAATAACATTTTACTAAAGAAAAAAATCTAAATACATTTTGTATATTCAGCTTTATCTTAGTCAACGGCAACCAAAATAGATACTGAATATAAGCGATTTTTATAATGTACACAAGATATTACTCTGTACAATAATCGAAAATTACTGTGAAAAAGATACATAATAATTAATTTTTTAATTAAAATTTTGAGAAGCGTGATTTTGCCTCGTAAACTCCGGATTTCAAGATATTCTTGAATATAGATATTACAGAAAGGCATCTTTAATGCCCTTGCATGACTCCTAGAGGAAATGAAATGGAATCAGAACATTCTTTCTCATAAAAATTTATAACGAGCTATGAATTATTCTGTATTGTAATATTTATTACAAAATGCAATTAAATAAATTCTCTACTATCTGCTCGCATTTATTTTTCAATGAATCGTAAATCGATTTTATAACCATTTATCCAGTGTATTTTTCTTTTTATATAATTTTAATTTAATTAATTTTTTGTTCATTTTAGCATGATGAGTAAGTAGCTTTAAGGCGGCAAAAACACCATAACGAATGTATTACAATAGTGATTTCAATGTATATTTAAAAATCTATTTTAACTTATTATTTAGTATGAAGACTTGGAATGAATATAGTATTATCCAGTTTGACCAGTAACGTTTGCAAGTTTTGTATTTCTATTGCAATTTAACGTATTACGGTACGATTCTAAACAAAATCATTCGCAATTATTTTTTACTTTCACTTACCTATAAATTAAATATATTGTAAGACAGAGTATTGCGATCGTGAAAATTTTCGAATCCCAGTTTTCAACGGAAATACACATTTTAGGGTCCTCTGAGTCCAAATGACCAAGCCTTTGTGTGTGTTAACTCCACCGCGAAAACGAAAAGTCCAATGAAACTAAAATTTCATATTATAGACAATTATACAACCGAGATGTTACAGCAACTTTTACGTTATTTCAGTTCATATTTTTTTTTCCTTCAAACAACCCACTCATTTAGGTGGCATTATGGATAAGCTTTAAAAAATATCTGATTCGTTGAAATAAACAATTTTTATGCATGATTAACGAGTTTCTATGCAAGTTTTATCATTAAACGATTGATATTTTTACTTTCACTTACTATATATAGTAAGGGGAAGTATTGCGATCGTGAAAATTTTCGAATTCCAGTTTCCAACGGAAATACACGTTTTAGGGTCCCCTAAGTCCAAATAACCAAGTCCCGCAAAAAGGTCTGTGCGTGTGTGTGTGTGTGTGTGTGTGTGTGTGTGTGTGTGTTAACTCCCGGGGCGGAAACTGTAAGTCCAATGAAACTAAAATTTCATATTATAGACAATTATACAACCGAGATGTTACAGCAACTTTTACGTCAGAATCAGCTGACCAAAAGAACCACTTTATACCAGGCATTTTGCACCTTTTTACGATTTTCTTAAGAACAACAATTACGATTTTGATTAAGCTCGCTAGATAGATGTAAAATTTAATGGACTTTGATATAAATTAGGTTTCATTCTGGTTGAAATGTTCTGACAGGGCTTAAAACCCGATATAAAAAATTTTCTTCCTATAAAGTGCCTTTAATTTTGTGGATTTAAATAAATCAGGCACATCATCTTGTTGGCATTGATAAATAATAGCTAAAGATGCAAGTTGAGCGAATTAGATAAACAATTAAAGGAGATAAGTGCAAAACATTTTTGTTATTCAATTTTTGTGTTTTTGAACACAAGAATGGTAATATGTAAAATATAAGATGTATAATATGCTGTTGGATAGCTAAAGAGTTTAAAAAAAATATTATCCAATACACGGAATTGTAAAAGGTAAAGGAGAGTGATGAAAAACCGACGAAACGTACTGATTGTAGTAGATAAAAAGATAATGGATTATTTAATAAAACACATGTTTTTATTGAAATTCAATTTAATTAATTCTTTAATAACTTTTTTTATCTATAAATTTATATATCAATACTTAAATCGATTTTAACAACGGAGGTAAGAGAAAGTCGTGTGTAGCGCACACCTGATTTTTTTTAATAGTGCCATATTATCAAAATTACGTTGCGTTGTGGACTTACATTTAGTTTTAATCGCTTCGACTCAAAGTCGTATATCTTAGAAGGACGAACTTTTTTTTCGGGAAAAGCGGCTTTATACCGTTGTATATCGTGCCGTCCTCCCTGTTACAACTTCTGTATCTAGAAGGTTTCAAAGAGGAGGACATTTTTCAACGGTTTGAAACGAATCCCCGATAGTGGGAACAAATCGCTGCTACAACACGGATTGATCATATTCCCCTATTTATCTTTGCGCCCGACTTGATAACGTATCGCCAATATACCCAATAATAAGCGATTTCGTAAATTGGTCGTCAATAAAATAAATTAGTTTAACTCAAAATCTCAGTCGATTTTTTACTTTCACTTACTATATATAGTAAGAGGAAGTATTGCGATCGTGAAAATTTTCGAATTCCAGTTTTCAACGGAAATACACGTTTTAGGGTCCCCTGAGTCCAAATAATCAAGTCCCGCAAAAAGGTCTGTGTGTGTGTCT
The DNA here is from genome assembly GCA_023052935.1 of Piezodorus guildinii. NCBI lineage: Eukaryota > Metazoa > Arthropoda > Insecta > Hemiptera > Pentatomidae > Piezodorus > Piezodorus guildinii. Next base: position 62,309,427 of record CM041295.1, read on the forward strand.
ATGGTAACTCCCGGGCGGAAACGGTAAGTCCTATGAAACTAAAATTTCATATTTAAAACAATTATACGCCCGAGACGTGACAAGACATTTTTCATCAAAATGAGCTTACCAGAAGAGGCACTTTATACCATCCATTTTGCACCTTTTTTCGATTTTCTCGAAAACGGTTCAGACGATTTTGATTAAACTCGCTATATCGATGTATAATTTAATGGGCTTTAATATCATGTAGGTTTTGTTCTGATTAACATGGTTTGACAGGGCTTAAATGCCGATATTTTCTTCCCCTAAAGTACCTTTAATTTTGTAGATTCAATAAAAATAACTATATTATCTTATTAACGCTGATAAAAAACAGGTAAATATATAAATTGAATAAATTCGATTCCCAACTAAAGGAGAAAACAGAAAAAATATTTTTTAATGCAATTTTTCGTTTTTGAACATAAGAGCAGTAATATACATGTATGATATACCGTTGGAAAGCTAAAGATTTTAGAAAAAATATTATCTCATACATAAGCTTCTAAAAGTTAATAGAGAGTGATAAAAAGCCGATAAAACTAACTGATTGTTTTAGATAATAATATAATAGATTTTTTAATGAAACACATGTTTCTATAGAAATTTAATTTAATTAATTCTTTAATAGTTTCACGTATTTTTATCTCCAAATTTATTTGAAAAATCTTTTATTGATTTTAAAAATGGAGGTAAGTGAAAGTCGTGTGTTGCCCGCACCAGATTTTTTTTCTAGCTCTACCCTGCTTTGAAAACGACTAAATATTATTTGATTTGGCAATAAATTTATATATATATATATATATATATATATATATATATATATATATATATATACATTTCCTTTTTCAAAAATAAGAGTAGTAAAGTAACCACTGGATTTCGACAAAATTGATGTCTTCTATGTACTACCTGAATTTCTAAATTTTTTATTGGAAATGGATGATCAGGAGTAGTTGTTACGGCCGTCAAGTCGAATTGACTATGACAGACGAGCAATGTAATATGACAGATAGACACGGGACCACTCTAGGTATCTAAAATATAAACGACGAGTAGAGATTACCAATTCTGAGTAGGCTCATTTTTTTTTTTCAAATTTCTTGGATGAGTACCAGGCTTCTCAACCCCTCTAAATGAACATTCATTTAAATAGACATTCATTTACCACCTTAAAATGACGAACCAATTCGCATATACGCTACTTAAAATATTTTTGGCCCATTTCAAAAACGAAAAGTGCTAAATTTAAACTATTTTTGGTAGGGTATCCTGGAATGTTACTGAAATTCTTTTACTTAAAGTCGGAATAGCCTATTTTTATATTTATTACTTCATATATATATATATATATATATATATATATATATATATATATATATATATATATATATATATATATAATATATATATATATATATATTATTTTTTTTTTTTTTTTTTTTTTTTTTTTTTTTTTTAATAGGAATCCCATTTAGTATAAGGTGAAACGTCTGTTTTCATGAAATAGCATTAAATTTGAAATAATAAATAACAATTTTAGTTTATAGATTTATAATAACTTACCATTTATGTTAACAACTTAGTTATAATTCGGTACGTCATATAGTTTTTAAAATCTTTCCTGATAAATGGAAGAATATACTTGCAGGATCCTTCACATTTAACTATCATAACCTCCCTCTTAACCAATAACATTGTTTAACATTCAAAAGTTTATGGGCTTACAACTTTATATTAACTTAACGTTTCTTTTATTGCGTATTCACTTTTCTAAAATCTTGCGTTTTTCAGCGGTATATTATACGTCTATGTTACTACTTATATTTTAGGAATAATGTTTTGATGACTTGGTTACAGAAATCGTTTTTCCTATTTAAAGAAAGCTAAGTTGCAATATATTTTGCTTATAAACCTTTAGGAAATAATTCCCTCAATTATGGTGAAAACCGTATCAAAATCCGTCTTGTGGTTTAGAAGGAGTTGCAGAGTGTTAATTCGCGTTACCATTTTATGTACAGAGAGATCATATAGTGAGCGAGGGAAAACTGTTAGGATTTCTCACGGACTGAACTTTTATGATTCTGACTAGTAATGCATGGTAATGTACCATACATAAAAGATATGTATTACTATACAAAAACTGAATTTGCAAGTTACTATGACATTAACCGCCGCACACTCGGCAAAATCCCCAATTTAGCTGGACAAAAGTATGGAATTTTCCAGTGCTTCACTTTTTTATTATTAGTTGGCAAGACTCTTAATACTAATATTTCCCGCTATATCGTTTTTACAAATAAATATTAAATGAGTGATCATTCCTGTTTGCACAAGTGCCTGGGATTATCTTTATGTGGGACAGTGGACAGTGGGATTATCTTTATTCTATGGCCATTTATTGTGTTCAAGGTGTCTTTAGTGCAAAGTCTTTTGCTTTTATTTAACACCAGGCATTGCTGAGAAAGGTAAGACATTATATTTCCTAACTCCTTAATGAATATACATTGCAATCTACCTGTGGAGTTAATTTAGCAATTTTTAAATGTATACCTATATTCAATAACGAAAAACTATATAACCCCCAAGTTACCCCAAGGATTTTTTTGTAGGATTTGTTTCATCAATCCTTCTAGTGTTTAAATATTACAAATAAGTTTTGCGATTTTTTACGTTATGGGTGATACATAATTTTTTTCAGACGCAACAATCCAAATCAAAAGTTTTACAATCTATAATTTAAAAGGTTTCCTAAATTATATAAAATACATATACTAGCAGGTTTCAGCGACTCCAAGCCATGATTAGATTTTTGTATTATTTTTCCCGTATTGTAGAACTTCAAACGTTAAATTTAGGGAATTTTTAGATTTTAGCAAATAAATTTGATGTTTGACCACTGTGCGTTCGCCAATCGTGTCAAAAAATTAATTAGTTTTTATAATTTTTTTTCTGTAATCTGGGACCCCAAAGGATAAATATGGACAAGTTTCAGATTTTGTCCACCTAAATCGGTCATATTTTCGTACTGTGCGCCGTCCTTTAATACTTTGCAATTAAATTGTTACTTGACTTGTAAATTAAGACTTATCTCAGGCTCTTACCCGGGCTTTCTGTCGGAGTGTATGCATTAACTTATTTTCGTTGATTTTAATTTTTAAAATTCATCTAAATTAACACTTTTCCTCCTACTGAATTGTAGATCAAATCGTGAAATTTTTTTTCTTGCGATGCTAATGTTTTGGCTGGAAAGTTTTCACAAATGTACATTATTCCTGTTTTATTTTGTTTTTATAATGGTTTTGGGGGAGCCCGTGGCTGAGTGGCTAGCGCGCTATTCTCTCATGCTAGAGGTTCTGAGTTCGAATCCCAGTCCCGGCGGGGCTTTTATAAGGATATAAATGAATGGGAATTCACTCACAGCCTCTTCCCCGGGTATGTGAGACCCGTCAGCCAAATGGTGGCCGCTCACTAAAATAGGCGTAAGGAGTGATGACCCTACCCTGTAAAATCTCATCGTGAATCGTGAGCATATTCTCCCTGGAGATTACACCACGAGGCCAAGAGCCTACACGGCCTGTCGTACCAGAGAAAAAAAAATGGTTTTATTTATAGTATATTTACTATACTTTACTCAGTATATATGTATACATTCAGTATATATTGGTACATATCATTGATGCATTGTAGGATGAAAGTCCGTCGTAATGAAGATTTCTCATTACTCTCACTAAGCAATTTTCTCACAAAAATAAATTTACCAGAAGAGCTATTTTCATATAAACAACTTTAAAATATTTCTTGTTTTCTGAAACATTAAATGAACAAAACAGCAATATAATAAGAATCTGCTTTAAATTTTTTCGATACAATAAATTTCTTTTTCTTTAAAAATGATTTAACTCAGACAGTTTGGCATATTTCAGAACAAAACAAAATCTAGAATGATGTGAGTTACATTTACAGACCCAACAGATCTATTACATCTACCCATAAAAATATTGGATTGTCAGGAAAACAATATAAATTAAAGAGATTCGTTATTAAATATATTTATAGTTATTTTCATTTGAATAATAATTATTACGTAGAAAATATTCTACCTTTTTCTCCTTCAGTTGATAATTAAATTCTTTCATATTTTATATCACAACATTTTCTCTAAGAAGGTATGGTTAAATAATTCTAATTATCAAAACTAAAGGAATTTTAGAAGAAGTAATTTTGAAAATTGGGCATTTAAGCCCTATCAGACTATTAAGATCTAAATGAAACTCGCATGAAATTAAAGTCGATTTCATTTGACATCATATTGAATTTCCAACGTTATATTTTCATCTTACAATTAAAAAACAAACCAAAACATATTTTTGGATTTTTCTCTTTTCTCCTTTAGTTACTGATCAACTTCGTTTAACTTCTATATTTACCCGTTTTTCATCAATGCTAACAAGATATACGGTTATCTAGTAAAAATAAAACTACTGTTTTTGTGAAAGTTACAAAAAGGTGCTAAATGCATGATATAAATTTGGTTCGTCGATTTTTGTGAAAAATTTAATACTGTAACACCCCAGACATTAAGTTGTCTTAGTTGTGAAATTTCAAAGTTGTACGACTTTTCATTTTCTTGCAACATTTACCACACCCACACAGAGCGATTTGCAGAACTTGGCAATTAGGTAGGACTCAGGGGCGTGTTTCCTAAAACGTGTATTTCAGGTGAAAACTTGAATACGAAAATTTTCAAGATCAAAATAATTTCTCTTATTAAATACTCCATGTATAGGTAAGTGATCTCATGTCAAAATCCACACTTCTCTCTCACCTATTCAAAAGAGAAAAAAAAATAATAATAATTATAATAATAAATAAAATAAAAAAAGATAATAATAATATATAAATAAGAATAAGAATAATAAAGTAAAGTAATTAAATCGACAAATATAAAATAATAAGTAAATATTATGATAGAATGGAATTAAAATGATAATAGTTATTATTATAAAGTATTTGTACTAATAAACCAAATGGAGATAGTAGCGTGCTAAAAATAAGATAGCCAATAGAAAACTAGTAAACGTATATATATATATATATAATTTTATATATATATATGTGTGTGTGTGTGTGTGTGTGTGTGTGTGTGTGTTTGTGTGTGTGTGTGTGTGTGTGTGTGTGTGTGTGTGTGTGTGTGTGTGTGTGTGTGTGTGCATATATGTGTATAATATTGTTCAATTTAGATTTATTAATAAACTGTTAAAAGGTATAATACTCATTATGAGTTTAACAATAAATGTTTTGTTCTTTTATGTACGTAGCGTTTAAGAGAGTGTTTATGGTAATTTCCTGTTTCTTATATTAGTGGGCTCAGGGAGATTGTAGTTTGTCTAAAATATCTTTCGGTTTGGGATAAAACTGTCTTGTATTGAGGGGAGTTTCAAGTCCACTATCATTGTGTATTGTGTATTGTGTATGGTGGTTGTTTATTATTCGTGTGCAGAGATTCTGGATTGGTTTGAGTTCTTTATAGTTAGTGATGTAGGTGGAACACCACAGCGACAGAGAATTGTTTATAGTATTGTAAGTAATTTTATACCACAAATTATTTTTTACTAGGACGTACCTGCTAGAAAAAGGAAGACGCAAGGATTTTGACTTGATATTTTCTCTTCAAACGTTTCACTTCACTTTCCTATACATGAAATATCTTGTATGGGACAGTATTTTTGAATTTCAGTTTTCCGAATATTATTACTATCTTCTACTAAATGTTCAAATAGTTTCTGGTTAAGGCACCAGTTAAAGCTTAAGGAAAACCGAAATCATTCCAAATATAATAACAAAAGCTTGTATCTTGTACATATTTAAATAAATCTTTTTATCTATCTCTATATATTCTCTGTCACTAGTGGAGAGCATTATTGACGGAATGATCCAACAATGCCATAGCCGATCATTTCATATTATTCATTTTTCTAAAGCAGAAGGCGATTGAGTGTGGTGCTTTAATCAATCGGTTATGGCTGCATGTGACACACCCGTCCGGTCCTAGTTTCTCTACCATTGTCAGTTATTCCCAGGGCAATCGGACTTGACTCAGCACCGCACGGATTAATTAAAACCTTTTGTCTCTCACAGCGCTAATCTCTAAACTCGTCTCATCTGCATTTTGTTATCCACAAAAGACCCTTCCAAGACACGTCCCGATCCCCGTGTAAGGCCTGAATGTTTGAATGGAATATTTGATTACACGTCGTAAGTGCGTGATCTGAAGAGTTTATTCGTCTTAGAAGCCTAAACCTAGCTCTTAGAAGATGCAATAATTCATTAATAAAAGAAAAATTCTGGTGAGGAAAACACACGGCTTTCACTTACCTCGGTCGTTAAAACCATTTTAAGAACTATTAAATAAAGTTAGTGTTGAAAAAATATTAAAGAATTATATTCAGTTTCGTTGGAAACATATGTTTTAACATATTAGATTAAATAATACAACAATATAAAATTGTTATGTATAATAATCACTTAATCTTATGCTCTATTTGTCACTTTATATTCCTTTCACTTTATATATACGATAACATTTTTTAGCTTTAGAACTATATTACTATCCTTGTATTTTGAAAAAATATAAATTTCCTGAAAAAATCTGGTGCGGGCGACACACGACTTTCACTTACTTCGGCTGTTAAAATCAATTTAAGAACTATTAAATAAAGTAAGATTTAAAGTTTTTAATGTTAATTTAAATAAAAAGTTAATTCAGGTGTTACCTGTAGCATGGTGGTTAGCATAAGAGTCTCTTATGTCCAAGGTTCCGAGTTCAAACCCGCAGGTGGCCCTAGAATTTTTTAATGGGAGTAAAATATCCTCAGTTATGCCGTCCTTCGGAGGGGACGTTAAAAGGTTGTCCCGAACCTGTGCGATGTCAGGTACTCGTTAAAGACCCCATTGCTAATTAAACCTGGATAAGCAAAATTTAGTACTCCCACTGAAGCATCGTCCGATTAGCCACAGCAGCATAAAGCGACGTTAAATAAATAAACAAACAAGGTTAATTCAGTTTTGTTTGATTTAGATCAAACGATTTAGTAATATTAAATAATTAATTATCAGTAGTAATTGTATGCCCTATTTGTCACATTTTATTTCTTTTAAAACATTGTTTATACGATAATATTTTCTCTAAAATCTTTCGCTTTTCAACGGTATATTACACACTTATGTTAGTGTTCTAAAAAAAAACAAAAAGTACATTATAAAAATATGTTTGCAATTTTCTCTTCTGCTTGGTTATCAAATTCGTTCAACTTTTATATTTCGCAGCTTTTTATCAGTCATAATCAGATGACATTAGCATTCGGTCTGATTCTATAAAATTAAAGGTAATTTAGAGGAAGAAAGTTTAAAATATCGCCATTTAAGCCCTGTCAGACTATCTAAATCAGAATAAAAATTATATCATATTAAAGCCCATTAAATTTTACATCGATATGTGGAGTTTAATCAAAATCGTTAGAGCTGTTTTTGAGTAATTCGTAAAAAGGTACAAAATATAAAGTACAACTTTCGGTAAGCTGATTTTGAAGAAAATGTTTCTGGAACTCTTATAGTCTTCTTAAATATGAAATTTCAGTTTCGTACCACCTTTTTTTTCGTGCTAGACTTTTCGGGACTTCATTATATACATAATAAAAATCCTTTTCAAGCCATACCTAGTATAAACAATTAAATAAGTATTTATCATACTTTTAAAACTCTGACCACATTAAACCATTTAGAGATTTAGCATGGATTTTTTTTTATTCCCTTAAATTTCTGATTACATGAAAGTAAGCACAACCATCCCTAACAAAAATAAAATAAATACTAATAAAATTTTTTTTTTCTTAGAAACTTAAGTTGGTGTCAACGCTTTTATATCAGAGAGTCCAATTCATTCTAATTGTAGTACTGTATTTTTAATTAGTACATAAAATTAATAAACAACTTCATATAACCTTCAAAGGAAAAACTTTTTGTGGAGTTTTGAAGCTAAGTTATGAAAAAAATTCAATATTGCCGTTTGGGCGTTCTGTTATCTCTTTTTTTGATCTTCGGCATTTTTTCGTAATTATGAGTCAAAATTAAAACTCCGAACATTTTTCAGAGTTTTTCTTGTTTCATCTCCATATTTAATAAAATAAGAATTTCAGCATGAGTGGACGCGTTCAGATATAAATTTGTGTAGGACTCATAGGTGGTGTTGAAATTTCAAATACTTTGATAAAAAAAAAATTGAGATGGGTTAATGTATAATTAATAGACGTTTAATTATTTTTACACTTCTTCATTTTGAAGCTGATAACTTGATCAAACTCCTGTGGACTACCTCCATCAACGTCCAACCTTACTTAGCAGTTAATTGATGGGAGCTTGGAACAGGTTTCCAATATACTGTTTTGTCAAGCTTATAAATTTGCTGTATTTTGAGAAAATTTTAAATTTCCTTTCAACTAGCACTTTTCAACCTAAATGACATATTGTTTTTTGATCCATTCCTGCAACTGTTAATCCAAAATACCTTTGAAAAAGCAATAACTTTTCCTTTTTCTTTTTTTTTTCAAGGTATATTATAATTTGTATCAAATTAAAATAAAATTCATACAATATTTACAGTACAAACAATAGAAAGTCAAATTACATAAAAATAAATAAAAAGTTGGAGTTACAATATGTTTAATTACAATAAATAAAATTTATGAAATAAAATTGCTAATAATTGCTAAAAAAAATTGCTGATGCGCTCGATGATAACAGTCATACGTTACTTCGTCTCTCAGATTTTTGCTCTTTTCAGTAGTAATTCGCTTGAGTTCAGTCTGGAAAACATCACTAGACTTCAAGAAAACCACAGCAGTGAATATTGGAGAAATATCGGTAAGCAAAGTTATAATTTACTTTGTAGAATCGCGAAAAGTGAAAGGAGGGTCACTGATCAGCTGATCGCCGCTAGCTCGGCAAGCTCGGGCTTGCTTTTCTTTAAGTTATCTTTCTTTTATTATCTTTCCTTCTCATTCTCATCTCATTATTTATTTATTATTGTTTCTTTTTTTTTTTTTTTTTTTTTTTTTTAATCAATGAGATATTTCCATCAAGTTATGTCCTCAAAAGCTACAAGTAAAAGATCTAGATCTGCAGGTTCAAACTCGTCTCCTACAAAACAGAGACCTCGCCGTGAAAATAATAAAAAAATGATTCCACCAGCGACCGCTTCAGCTACCTCTTTAGGATCTGAACCACAGCCTAGCACATCATCACAAGGATTAACTGATGAATCGCCGTTTTTTACACCGAATCCATTTCAGATCCTCCAAAATGAAAAAGAAACCATGGAATCTTCTCCTATACCCAGGGAACCACTACCTCCACCAATATTTGTTAAAAATATTAAAAATTTTCAACTGATGTGTGCGCATTTAAACAAAGTAACTGATCCTAATAGTTATTCTTGTATAAGTAGAACCAGTGATACTAAAATATCCCCGACTACCGCCGAAAGCTACAGAAAAATAGTGAAATATCTGACTGAGACCAAAGCTGATTTTCATACCTATCAGTTGCGCCAGGAGAGAGCTTTAAGGGTTGTGATTAGAAACCTACACCCTTCGACACCAGTTACAGCTATCAAAGAAGAACTGACGGAGATAGGCTATAAAGTGCGGCAAGTGACCAATGTCCTAAAAGATAAAATTCCACTGCCTCTATTCTTCGTGGACTTGGAACCATCAGCAGGAGTTGAAAAAATTTACGACCTCAATAGGTTGTACTATACTAGTGTAAGAGTTGAGAAACCTTACACTAAGAAAGAAATAGTTCAGTGCCATAATTGTCAGGCATATGGTCATACGAGAACTTACTGTCACCACACACCACGCTGTGTGAAATGCGGTGAGCAACACAAATAGAAGAATGTACACGATTAAGATCAACACCCGCTGTATGTGCTCTGTGCCTAGAGGACCACCCGGCTAACTACAAGGGATGTCAAATCTACAAGAACCTCAAAAGCAGATACCAAAAACCTCAGAATCTGGATGAAACAGCTGAACCGATCAGAAGCAGAAGACAACCTTCAAAAACAATTGATTCCAATGTAACATTTGCCCATCTACTTGGAGGTGGGAACCAGAACAAAGAGGCCCTGCCGGAACAACGCATACCTCAAAATCCTGAACCCCTTCCACAACCACCTATTCCTCAAAATTTACCCAACCCTCAAAAACCTCATCCGCATCAAATTTCTCATATTCCTCCTCCATCAAATGTCACAGACCTTACAAGTTTGATGACATCCTTCATCACTGAAATCAAATCTCTTGTTATGCCGCTAATATCACTACTTACTAATCTCGTATCAAATTTAATCCCTTCCTTAAAAAATCCTTAAATGACTACACCTAACTCCTTGTCCATTCTCCTTTGGAATGCGAATGGTGTTAGAAATCACTCTGACGAACTTACAGCTTTATTGCAAGACAAAAACGTTGATGTAGCACTTATTACTGAAACTAGACTAACCACTAAACAGTTCTTCAAAATACCGCAATACGTAACATACCGTACGGACCACCCAGACGGCAAAGCCCATGCCGGTACTGCTGTCATTGTGCACCAGTCCCTCTCCCACCATATACTCCCAGTTCCCTCCTATGATTTCCTACAATGCACCGCCATAGTAATCAAGACTTTTTCTTTTCCGATCACCCTCGCATCAGCGTACTGCCCTCCTAAACATTCCATCTCCAACATTCTATTCGAATCCTTCCTCAATGCCTTAGGAAACCACTTCATTCTGGGTGCAGACATGAATGCTAAGAACCAACAATGGGGTTGCAGATCCACGAATTGTCGTGGGCGGAATTTACAGTCTGCACTCAGCTCTAGACGTTTCAACCTCCTGCCTCCTGACTCCCCTACCTACTGGCCAACTGATCCTAACCGTAATCCTGACATCCTTGACTTCTTTATTCACAGCGGATTAGGCTCCCTAAACATGTCGGTGACTCGCCTTGATGAACTGTCCTCTGACCATAGTCCATTGCTCCTTAAAGTATCTCTAATTCCTATTCCTAAACCCACCCCACCGTCATTTATCAGAGGACCAGTAAACTGGGACCTTTTTCGCCAAATCCTGACCAGTGATATTGACCTCAGAGTGAAACTCAAAACTCCAGATGACCTTGACGATGCCGTAAACTCCTTCACCATCGCTATTCAACAAGCTGTTTGGACTGCCTCCTCTCCCAAGCACTCCCAGATAAGTCATAACCAAAATCATTTACCACAACACCTCATAGACCTTATCCGCACCAAACGCCGATCCAGATCCTTATGGCAACGCACCCGTCACCCCACAGATCGCCGCTCCTATAACTTTTATTGTAGACAATTAAAGAGGGAGTTGGCGACCTTCCGTTCCCAATCCTTTAGTTCCTTCCTTTCTTCTCTTTCGGCTTGTGACAATTCCCTGTGGAATGTCACCAAGAAAATTCTAAAATCCCACCATATTTCCCATCCCCTCCGTCGTAGTAATGGTTCCTGGGCTGCGTCTGATGAAGACAAAGCCGAGGAACTTGCCAAATACGTTTCCCAAGTCTTCACACCTCATCCAGAATCCAATCCAAACCACACTTCAGTAGTGGAACAGTTCCTTCAGTCTCCAATCCCGCTTTCATTACCTCCTAAAGCAGTTAATCCCTCTGAGGTCAAGTATCTTCTCCGAAAACTTGCACTCCGTAAATCTCCTGGATCCGATCTCCTCACTCCTCAGATTCTCAGACAGCTTCCATCTAAAGCCGTTATATTTCTTACATATATTTACAACTCCATTCTACGCACTACTCATTTTCCTCTCTTATGGAAACATTCCACAATAATTCTCTTCCTAAAACCAGGTAAACCTCCTAACACTACGACATCATATAGACCTATCAGCCTAATCCCAATCCTTTCAAAAATCTTTGAAAAAATCCTCTTCAAACGAATATTACCGTTATTAGAATCCCACACTATTCCTTCCCATCAGTTTGGATTCCGTTCCCAACATTCAACCGTTCAGCAAGGGCTCCGAGTCGTTGACCATATTTCCTCTGCCCTTGAGAACAAGGAGTACTGCTCGGGTGCATTTCTGGACATAACGCAAGCATTTGACCGGGTGTGGCACCCGGATTGCTCTCGATGATAACAGTCATACGTACTTCGTCCTCTCAATTTTTGCTCTTTTTCAGTAGAAATTCGCATGAGTTCAGTCTGGAAAACATCACTAGACATCAGAACAACCACAGCAGTGAATATTGGAGAAATATCGTAAGGCAAAAGTTATAATTTAACATGTAAATCGCGAAAATGCGAAAGCTCGGCAAGCTCGGGCTTGGCTTATCTTCTTTTATTATCTTTCCTATCTCATTCCTATCTCATTATTTATTTATTTATTTTTATTTTTATTTATTTTTTTTTAATGAGATATTTCCCATCAAGTTATGTCCTCAAAAAGCCTACAAGTAAAGATCTAGATCTGCAGGTTCAAACTCGTCTCCTACCAAACAGAGACCTGGCCGTGAAAATAATAAAAAAATGATTCCACCAGCGACCGCTTCAGCTACCTCTTTAGGATCTGAACCACAGCCTAGCACATCATCACAAGGATTAACTGATGAATCGCCGTTTTTTACACCGAATCCATTTCAGATCCTCCAAAATGAAAAAGAAACCATGGAATCTTCTCCTATACCCAGGGAACCACTACCTCCACCAATATTTGTTAAAAATATTAAAAATTTTCAACTGATGTGTGCGCATTTAAACAAAGTAACTGATCCTAATAGTTATTCTTGTATAAGTAGAACCAGTGATACTAAAATATCCCCGACTACCGCCGAAAGCTACAGAAAAATAGTGAAATATCTGACTGAGACCAAAGCTGATTTTCATACCTATCAGTTGCGCCAGGAGAGAGCTTTAAGGGTTGTGATTAGAAACCTACACCCTTCGACACCAGTTACAGCTATCAAAGAAGAACTGACGGAGATAGGCTATAAAGTGCGGCAAGTGACCAATGTCCTAAAAGATAAAATTCCACTGCCTCTATTCTTCGTGGACTTGGAACCATCAGCAGGAGTTGAAAAAATTTACGACCTCAATAGGTTGTACTATACTAGTGTAAGAGTTGAGAAACCTTACACTAAGAAAGAAATAGTTCAGTGCCATAATTGTCAGGCATATGGTCATACGAGAACTTACTGTCACCACACACCACGCTGTGTGAAATGCGGTGAGCAACATAAATCAGAAGAATGTACACGATTAAGATCAACACCCGCTGTATGTGCTCTGTGCCTAGAGGACCACCCGGCTAACTACAAGGGATGTCAAATCTACAAGAACCTCAAAAGCAGATACCAAAAACCTCAGAATCTGGATGAAACAGCTGAACCGATCAGAAGCAGAAGACAACCTTCAAAAACAATTGATTCCAATGTAACATTTGCCCATCTACTTGGAGGTGGGAACCAGAACAAAGAGGCCCTGCCGGAACAACGCATACCTCAAAATCCTGAACCCCTTCCACAACCACCTATTCCTCAAAATTTACCCAACCCTCAAAAACCTCATCCGCATCAAATTTCTCATATTCCTCCTCCATCAAATGTCACAGACCTTACAAGTTTGATGACATCCTTCATCACTGAAATCAAATCTCTTGTTATGCCGCTAATATCACTACTTACTAATCTCGTATCAAATTTAATCCCTTCCTTAAAAAATCCTTAAATGACTACACCTAACTCCTTGTCCATTCTCCTTTGGAATGCGAATGGTGTTAGAAATCACTCTGACGAACTTACAGCTTTATTGCAAGACAAAAACGTTGATGTAGCACTTATTACTGAAACTAGACTAACCACTAAACAGTTCTTCAAAATACCGCAATACGTAACATACCGTACGGACCACCCAGACGGCAAAGCCCATGCCGGTACTGCTGTCATTGTGCACCAGTCCCTCTCCCACCATATACTCCCAGTTCCCTCCTATGATTTCCTACAATGCACCGCCATAGTAATCAAGACTTTTTCTTTTCCGATCACCCTCGCATCAGCGTACTGCCCTCCTAAACATTCCATCTCCAACATTCTATTCGAATCCTTCCTCAATGCCTTAGGAAACCACTTCATTCTGGGTGCAGACATGAATGCTAAGAACCAACAATGGGGTTGCAGATCCACGAATTGTCGTGGGCGGAATTTACAGTCTGCACTCAGCTCTAGACGTTTCAACCTCCTGCCTCCTGACTCCCCTACCTACTGGCCAACTGATCCTAACCGTAATCCTGACATCCTTGACTTCTTCATTCACAGCGGATTAGGCTCCCTAAACATGTCGGTGACTCGCCTTGATGAACTGTCCTCTGACCATAGTCCATTGCTCCTTAAAGTATCTCTAATTCCTATTCCTAAACCCACCCCACCGTCATTTATCAGAGGACCAGTAAACTGGGACCTTTTTCGCCAAATCCTGACCAGTGATATTGACCTCAGAGTGAAACTCAAAACTCCAGATGACCTTGACGATGCCGTAAACTCCTTCACCATCGCTATTCAACAAGCTGTTTGGACTGCCTCCTCTCCCAAGCACTCCCAGATAAGTCATAACCAAAATCATTTACCACAACACCTCATAGACCTTATCCGCACCAAACGCCGATCCAGATCCTTATGGCAACGCACCCGTCACCCCACAGATCGCCGCTCCTATAACTTTTATTGTAGACAATTAAAGAGGGAGTTGGCGACCTTCCGTTCCCAATCCTTTAGTTCCTTCCTTTCTTCTCTTTCGGCTTGTGACAATTCCCTGTGGAATGTCACCAAGAAAATTCTAAAATCCCACCATATTTCCCATCCCCTCCGTCGTAGTAATGGTTCCTGGGCTGCGTCTGATGAAGACAAAGCCGAGGAACTTGCCAAATACGTTTCCCAAGTCTTCACACCTCATCCAGAATCCAATCCAAACCACACTTCAGTAGTGGAACAGTTCCTTCAGTCTCCAATCCCGCTTTCATTACCTCCTAAAGCAGTTAATCCCTCTGAGGTCAAGTATCTTCTCCGAAAACTTGCACTCCGTAAATCTCCTGGATCCGATCTCCTCACTCCTCAGATTCTCAGACAGCTTCCATCTAAAGCCGTTATATTTCTTACATATATTTACAACTCCATTCTACGCACTACTCATTTTCCTCTCTTATGGAAACATTCCACAATAATTCTCTTCCTAAAACCAGGTAAACCTCCTAACACTACGACATCATATAGACCTATCAGCCTAATCCCAATCCTTTCAAAAATCTTTGAAAAAATCCTCTTCAAACGAATATTACCGTTATTAGAATCCCACACTATTCCTTCCCATCAGTTTGGATTCCGTTCCCAACATTCAACCGTTCAGCAAGGGCTCCGAGTCGTTGACCATATTTCCTCTGCCCTTGAGAACAAGGAGTACTGCTCGGGTGCATTTCTGGACATAACGCAAGCATTTGACCGGGTGTGGCACCCGGGATTGCTCTTTAAGCTCAAAAACCATTTACCTCTATCCTTATACCTAGTCCTCCGATCCTATCTATCAAACCGCTCCTTCCGAGTTCGTTGTGGTGCAGAATATTCCAATTATTATCCAGTCGAATCCGGTGTTCCTCAGGGTAGTGTCCTTGGTCCTATCCTCTACAATATATACACGGCTGATATTCCTCTTTGCCCTAATACCTTCCTAGCAACGTACGCTGATGACACAGCTATCCTATCCTCTCACTTAGATCCCGAAATTGCATCTACAGGCCTCCAAACACACCTTTCTCAAATTGAAGACTGGTGTAACAACTGGAGAATCAAAGTAAATCAATCCAAATGCAGACATGTCACCTTTACCCTTCGAAGACAATCCTGCCCTCCAGTTCTCTTTAACTCCGTTCCGCTTCCTTTCTCCGACACAGTCCGGTATCTTGGCTTCCTTCTGGACAAAAGACTAACTTGGAACCCGCATACTAGACTTAAACGACAAGAACTTAATCGACGATTTGGACAATTATACAGACTACTGAACAGAAATTCTAAATTATCTATCGAGAACAAACTGCTAATATACAAGACAGTACTGAAACCTATCTGGACCTACGGACTTGAACTGTGGGGGACAGCTAAATTTTCTAACATCAAACGCATTCAATCCTTCCAATCAAAAGTCCTCCGAACAATAGTTAATGCTCCTTATTATGTATCCAACCATACCTTACACCGCGACCTAAATATTCCATTTATTTTAGACCTTATACCATTAAAATTCTCTAAATTCCATCAGAACCTTATCCATCACCCTAATCCCCTAGCTCAATCCTTATCCAGCTCCACACATCCTTACCATCCTCCTAGAAGGTTGAAACGGCAGTGGCCTCGAGACCTCTTGTAAAATGTATATTGGAGTTCTAGCATTGGCTAGATTCTCCACTCACGTGCTGTATGCTTGTGAATTGTATATAGGTATGAGTGACTTTTGTATATATTTTTATTGATTTTGTTTTGTATTTATTTATATTGTATTATTATTATATAAATTTATTGTTTTGTATATATCGTGTGAATGCAGTATGAATGTTGTACTTTATCCTTATTAAAAATGTCCTAAATTGGACAGATTGTAATATTGTTCAATAAAGAATTGTTTCTAAAAAAAAAAAAAAAAAATAATCTATAAAAAGATTAACATTACATTCATAAAAATAGATAAACCAAATTAAATATAAAACAAAAGGAATAAATAAAACAATTCAACAATTCATAAAACAATTCATTCATTTTAAATGTCCATTAAAATAAATAAAAGTTTATTTTATAAAAATAGAAACTCATTAATTTATTTTAAAAATATGAAAATTACCTTAAGGTGGGTGGGTACTTATTTCCAGAAGCCTCGTGTCTGAATTGGATGTCATAAAAAGGGGAGGGAAGGTGATAAAATTAAAATAATAAAAAAAAAAAGAAAACCTGTACCACTACAACCCATAAAAGGTCTTAGGCTCAGTACATATAGAGATTCGTACTGTTTCTAGGCCAACGGCCGTGCAATGGTGTTGACTAGACCGAGATCACGGTCAGCCATCAGGTTTTTTCCCTAATTTGGGTAGCTACTTTAAAGAGGCTGGGTGTGCCACAGGAGGATATTCATGCCTTAGGGTCGCTCCCCCATTGAAATAACCGAATAAATAATATTCCGCCGGGATTCGAACTCAGGAACCGGAGCACAGTAGACTAGTGCTCTATCCACTAGACCACGCCGCTCATAAAATTAAAATAGCGAATCATATACTGAAATTTAATGTTTAAATTATCAATTTACCAAATGACAAATGTTCCATTCAAAAGTTATCCTTTATTAAGATCCATTTTATTCCTATTGTTATATTTTAAGTTTTGATATGAGTTTGGTATGACTATTCATAATTCAATGAAATCGCGGTAAAGTTAATTATCAGCGTCCAACATTATTCGTCTTAGAAGCCTAAACCAAGCTCTTAGAAAGTGCAAATAATTCATTAATAAAAAAAAATATTCTGGTGTGGGAAACACACGGCTTTCACTTACCTCTTTAAAATCATTTTAAGAACTATTAAATAAAGTTAGGTTTAAAAAAAGATTAAAGAATCATATTTAGTTTATTTGGAAACATATGTTTTAGATTAAATAATATAACAATATAAAATTGTTATGAGCAATAATCACTTCAGCTTATTCCCTATTCGTCACGTAAAATTACCTTGTATAACTTTTTATATCATCTAACATTTTTCTTAAAATATTTAGCTTTCCAACGGTATATTGCACAACTATATTACTATCCTTGTATCCTGAAAAAATACAAATTATCTGAAAAAATCTGGTGCGGTATCTATCACGGGCTATGTCTGCAACAAATGGGATGTTTAGGTCTTAAGCTTATGCCATATTCATATACTGATTATTTTATTAAGATAATTAATTTATTTAATGTTTGAAATATCAATTTACCAAATGACAAATGTCACAATCAAAAATTATCATTTATTAAGATCCATTTTATTCCTATTGTTATATTTTAAGTTTTGATATGATTTTAGTATAACTTTTTATAGTTTAATGAAATAGTGGTAAAGTTAATTATCAGCCTCCAACTTAACAATATCTTATTTGATCCAACACCAATGGGGTGAGAAAAGCTGTCAACTGAGGCATTTTTTATACGACTATTATAATTTTTAATACACAAATAAACCATTGTGTAATAATTAGTGATTTTTTTTAAGTGGTTGATTAGTTTTCATCATGTACTTGTACATTTCTTGTTTTATTTTTAACATTTACTGTACTTACGAAAGTGAGATGATTTTCAGCAAAGGTAACATTCCTCATTAAGACTAAGTTGTAAAAGTGGTAAATCAGAGGGGCTTAGCTCGGATCCACAGCTTTGGCTACTTTATTGCTCAAGCCCTCGTAAATCTGTAATTTAGCCAGATTCACAATTGCTCCCGTGGCCACCGCACCAGTTGCTACCCTCTTTTACTGTCACCACATATTAATCTTCTTAACGTTACAGCTCATCCTTTGAGAAGCGCACATTTTACGGAAATGGACTTTTTTTTTCTTTTCAAAGATATATCATGTATTTTTCGTAGTAGTACAATCAACGACTTTTAACCTTTCGTATTATGCAGGTAGGAAAAAAAGGTTTGTTGCGATTTGGGATTTTTTTTTTATTACGTTCACTTACCAATTTATGAAATATATAAGGGATCATGAAAATGTTAGAATTCTAGTTTTAGGGTCACCTGCGTCAAAAAAGCTAAGTCCCGCGAAATTTTCTGTGTATTTTTTTTCTTTTATATTTTTTTAAGAAGCTTCATTAAATCTGCCATATTTAATAACTTCCTTTTTTTTTCAATTTATATAACATTGTTTTTCAATGTTTCTGGATTTTGTCCCCATTCTCAACACGGTTATTCTCACTTTATATATTTTCCATTTCACACACATTTTTCTTTTCATTACATAGCTTACTGCTATTTGTTCTTATGATGTCTATTGGCTCATAAATAAAATAAATACTGTATAATTAAAAGAAACAGTGAGCCAGTAGACATCATAAGGACAAATAGCAGTAGGCTATGTAATGAAAAAAAATGTGTGTAATGGAAAATGTGTAGAGTCAGAAGATCTGTATGTATGTGGTAAATCCATCTCGAAAACCAAAAGTTATTATACTGAAATACATATTTTAGAACCATATATGCCTGAAATGTCACTGTTTTCAACAAAGTCAGCGAATCAGAAAACCCACTTTATACTATGCATTTTAAACATTGTTTACGATTTTCTCAAAAACGGCGCTAACGATTTTGATTGAACTTCATATTTCGGCGTAATTTTTTACTTACTTTGATATCATGTACTTTTAAATATAAATGTAATTTTCTTCTTTTAAAGTATCTTTAATTTTGTAGATTCAAAAATATATTACTTGTTTGCAATTGGTAAGGAAGGGGTAAATAAATATACAAGTTAAACGAATTTGAAAACTAACTAAAGGAGAAAAGAGCAAACATATATTTTTTAGTAGTAATATAGATGCATAACATGCCGCTAGAATGCTAGAGATTTTAGGTCGCTGGTCTAGTGTTCACTAAGTGCCGGATTAAAACCTCGGCCGTAGCAGAATAATTATCTATTCCGTTATTTAAGCCGTGGGGTGAACCGGCAGTATGGAGACCCTCTTGGGGTACACCCAGCCAATATAAAATGGGTACCCTGAATATGGGGGAATACCTGGAAGTTGAGCGTGATCTCGGCCTTATTGCATGGCCGTTGACCTAGAAATAATACGAATCTCTGTACTGTGCCTATGACGTTTCATGAGTTGTAGAGGTACAGATTTTTATTTTTTATGTCAAGGAGGAAAGTGAGTGGAAGGTGTTATTACTCTTCAATTATAAATCGATTATTAATTTAATTATAATACTATCGATACTGAATTTAAAGGATATAAGTTTAATTTAGAAGGAATTCATTTATTATACAGAAGTATTGGTGTTGAATTTGAAATTACTCAACGGAGAAATGAAAATCATGCTAAAAACTATTTTAATACTAAACTAGCGGAACTAGTGCAATTTGAATGAGGTGTCATTTATGTTAAAAAAATCTCTGTCTGACCGATTTATAGTTTATCGTTTTGCGGGTTTTAGTATATTTTTAACAAAAAGTGAAATTAGCAAGAAAATATGTTTATTTTATAAAGTTTATTCATTATTATGTTTAATCATCGGCAGAAATAAAAACCATAAATCAAAATTAGTTATGTCTATTTGTTTGTTATTTTAAAGTTGAGCACTGGTAACGGAAAATTTAATTTTAATATGAAAAAAGAAAACTTGATTGCTGTTTATGTATTCAAACACTAATGAAATAACAACGGGTCTAATTTTTTTTTCGGTTTATTACTATTAAAAATGGACTATTTAAATTACATATTAAAAGTTAGATTAAATTTCTAGAGGAATCCCATTTAGTTAACAGTGAAAATTTAGAATAATTAAGTTTATAGATTTATAACTACTTACCATTTATGTTAACAACTTAGTTACAATGCGGTACGTTGAAACGTTTTAAACCATTAAATTTACAGTGGTTCCAAACGCACTTTTTCGGAACAAAAATCTACACCAATCCTTCTATTTAAGATATATCAGCCATTTCAACATCATTTTGTTCCTTATTAAATTCACTTTCAATGGTATAATTGGCATATTTTAGCTCATTTTCATATCATGAAAATACATAGGTTCTATCGATAATTTCAGATAAATATCTCTTTATCTAATTATTCTTATATACATCTTTATATATCTATATTTCATGCATTTAACATTGTTTATAATCATTATTAGATAACTTTAGGTAAACTTTGGAAACTATGAAACCCAAAGTTTACTTTAAGTTATCTAATAACGATTATAAACAAAAATAAAAGCAGGAAATATAGATATATAAAGATGTATATAAGAATAATAAGTTACAGAGACATTTCTGACAAAACCTATATATTTTAATGATATGAAAATTAGCTAAAAATATGCCAATCATACCATTGAAAGTGAATTTAATAAGGAATAAAATGACACTAAAATGGCTAATATATCTTAAATAGAACGACAAATGAGACGTTGATTTCCAAAACGTACTAAAGGACATTTTTTACGAAAGTGATATTTTTACATATTTATATTCTCCTCATTCAGTTTTATCTGATTCTTAAATTTGATTGTATCTAATGAACACTCAAGTCCATTAATAACTAAATGATATTAATTTTTTAAGGTACTAATTACACACTTAGTTTCGTTCTAAATCATACTAAAACATTTTGTTTCATAACTTTAATATGGTTTTATTAAAAAAAAAAAAAAAACCCTATATTTTAATGCGAAAAGAATCAATTTAGCTGGGTTATTAATATAATAACAAGACATTTTGGCACTTCCTGTAAAATTTCCTATAATGGATATATTTAGTACCTTTTGGAAATCAACGTCTCAAATGCAGACTTTTGTCCCGAAAAAGTGCGTTTGGAACCACTGTGCGTCTTATTGTTTCTAAAATCGTAAGTACTGATTGAAAGAATATACTTGCACGATCCTGTGCGACGGTGGCCACATTTATTTATTATAACCTCCCTCATTCCAAATAACAGATGTTCATAAGTGAATGAGCTTACAACAACTTTATATTAGCTTGTACGATTTATTTTATTGTATATTACCTTTTTAAAAATCTTGCGCTTTATAACCGTATATTATACTTCTATATTACTACTTATATTTCAGATATAATTTTTCGATGACTTGGTTACAGAAAATTATTTTTCCATCTTTAAGAAAAGCGTATTTTACATTTAAACCTTCAGGAAACAATGCCCTAAATGATAGTTAACACAGTATAAAAATCCGTTTATTGGTTTAAAAGGTTAGATTTTGAAGCAAAACTTCGGTTTAATGTGAAAATTTAATTCCCACAGTTGTACAGACACACATTCCGTTATATGAGGAACGGATTGCAGAGGGAAAATCTAAATGGGACGCTGATTGCAGTCCCGGAACTCTCTTAGTTTACATAAATTTATATCTTAAACAATAATATAGGTTTTATAATGATGAGGAGCGTGGCCGAATCAAGAGAAGCAATCACTTAGGCTTTTGAGTGTGTGGATGAACCTTCACATCGTGGCTACACTGTCAATATCATTCATTATCTTTGCTTTACTTGAGTAATTTTAACCTCTCGTTAAGAATATCTATCATCAAAGGAGGATTTTATTAATCATTGTTATAACGTAGCTTTTTTTTGTAATCATCTTTATCCACTATATTTTTTTTTTACCACAATATCCATACCCAATTCGTGTTCCGGTGCATGCAAACATTATAGATCCTCAAAAAAAAATTAATAACCTTTTAACCATTAATGTATGTAAAATTCAAGAATTAATCAGAGTATTATTATTATTATTACTAAAACATCTGGTGTATGAAAGCTCACGACTTTCACTTAATTCGGTTGTTAAAATTAATTTAAGAACTAATAAAAGAGTTTAAAAGGGTTGAATGAATTATATTTACCACTCAAATATGCACTCCTTAACTTCCTTTTATTATAAATTTATTTTATTTCACAATTTGTTACATAGTTTTTCTACGTTTCGGGGTTGTTTCCCCATTATCTAGATATTATATGCATTTTTAAAAGTTCATCTATTTTTTTTCTTCAAATTAGATGAATTGTTGGTCATATGGTTGGTGCTAATTTCCATATTTAAATTAGTTTATTTTCCTTTATAATTTGAAGAAAGAAATGGATGAACTTTTAGAAAGCATTTAATATGTTTATAATGGGTAAACAACCCCGAAACGTAGAAAAACTATGTAACAAATTGTGAAAGAAAATAAATGTATAATAAAAGGAAATTAAGGAGTGCATATTTGAGTGTGAAATATTAGGTAAAACTTCCTAACAAATTATAAAAGAGAAGAAGCTAAATTCAAATATGGAAATCAGCACCAACCATATGACTAACAATTCATCTAATTCGAAGAAAAAAATAGATGAACTTTTAGAAAAGCGTATAATATCTTGATAATGGGGAAACATCCCCGAAACGTTGAAAAACTAAGTAACAAATTGTGAAAGAAAATGAAAAGAAGTTGAGGAGTGCATATTTGAGTCCTTTTCGTCACTCTCCATTACATTTCACAACTTTGTGCATAAGATAATATTTTTTCTTGAACCATTAGCTTTCCAACGGTATATTATACATTTATATAACTGTTATTATCTTAAAAAAACGAAAATTACACACAAAAATAATTTTGCTCTTTTCTCCTGTAGTTGATTATTAAATCCGACCAACTTATATATTCACCTGTTTTTTATCAATGTTAACAGGATGGTGTGGCCAATTTATGCATATCGACAAAATTGAAGCTACTTCAAAGGAAGCAAATTTAAACTATCGGCATTTAAGCCCTGCCATACTATTTCAATCAGAATGAAACCTACATGATATTAAAGCCCATTATATTTTCCATTAATATAGTGAGTTTAATCAAAATCGTTTGAGCCGTTTTTGAGAAAATCATAAAAAGGCGCAAAATTCATAGTATGAAGTGGGTCTTCTGGTAAGCTGAATTTGATGAAAATGTTGCTGTAACATCTTGGGCGTAAAATTGTCCTAAATATGAAATTTCAGTTTCGTATGACTTTTCGTTTTTGACCTAGACTTTTCCCACATTCACACCCACAGCGCTCATTACTAAGAGTTTCTAAACCAAAATGCATTTTTTCATCTTCTTTGAGACATAAAAGATTAGTTAAATAAAAAACTAATCATATGTTCGATAGTCAAGTAATGGTGACATAAATGATCACTTCATCAAATTAATTAGCTTACTAAGAGTTTTAGGAACGCAAGAAAACGCAGTTTGATAATAAGTATGGTAGGAAGAAATTTTTGTAAGATGTATTTTCGATGAGGTAGTCAACCTCCTGGACTAGGGATAAACTCTAGATCCGTCAAAAAGGTTTTTTTTTTTTTTTTAAACATGAATGACATCACATTAAAATCAAATCCTTGCGAAGTAGCGGCGTGTCACTAGTTTTCATATAAATGAAATAAATAAAACATTCAAGCTTGAATTGTTTAAAACTAGTTCCTAGAGTTTAGAAATAAAACTTTTTCAAGATAGAAGTGCAGTGTTATTTCAGGATCCCGATTAAAACCATACAGCCGCCCCCTTTTCTCAATTGAATTCAATCGAGCAGAAAGGTTTCAGTTCAAGGAACCTCAATGAGCTTACACAGAAGCACTCTTCACGGAATGAAGAGAGGAGGTACACTCTTGTTAAAACTAAATGTCATCCAACTTGGATGTATAGTTTATCTGATATAGTAGCTCTAAGATCTACTGTCCCTTGCTACCTTAATGAAGACGGGTATATCTTGACACCTGACGGGTCCTTTAATGAAAGACATCTGTTTTCCTGGTCTCCTGCAGAACCAATTTGGGATGGCCGTCCAACACCTTCAGCCCTAGGGCCAATACGATGCCCTCGGGGTGTGACCAAGTGATTGAAAATAAAATTTATGCCACATTCGTCCTTGTTCAGGTTAATTAAAGAATAAATAAACGATAATTTAGACGTTGATTTCTAAAAGATACTATATATATTCGTCGCGTTTTTCAATTTAGTCCTCTCTGTGTTTATAAAATCATATTTACTTAGTCAATAATGTTTAAATATTTTGAAAAAGGATTAGTTAAGGTACTTTTACAAACCAGTTTTAACTGAGATTCTTTGTCTTTAAATGGCATTTTGCTTGCTCAAAATGGAAAAAAAAAAAATCATTTTCGTCATTTAATAATTCTTCATTTCCGAAAAGGAAACTTCGCTGCACAGATGGTTAAGAAATCACGCTCAACCGAAGGTTTTCCCCATTGTTAGTGGGATATTGTATCAGCAAAAGTGGATACTCTCTAGAAAAAGAAGAGCATTTTGAAATCTCGTAAAATATGTGTGTGTATAAATATATATATATATATATATATATATATATATATATATATATATATATATATATATATATATATATATATATATATATATATATATTACAATCCAATTCTTCGAAAAATCCTCAATGCTCCTGTCACCAACAAACCCATAAAGACATTAATATCCCATATGTTGCTGATTTTGCCCGTACATGGTATCAATCCTTCCATGACAAACTCCACTTCCACTTTAACCCACTAGTTTCCATCCTTGCTTCCTCTTCTATTCCTGACAATCCTCCCAGCCGTCTGAAAAGAAGATGGCATCGAGACCTTCTACTTAAGATTACCTAGTGGAGTGCAGCCAATGAGCATATGTCTTTTCATGTATATTATCTATATATATATTATCAGCTAATTTACTGTATTAACTAATACAGTTGTGAATTTCAATAAATAAATTTAAAAATATATGTGTGTGTTTTTGAAAAACTTGTAAAAAGGTGCAAAATATATGGTATTACGTAGTCAGCCGATTTTAGTAAAAACGTTGCTCTAACTAACGTTTACTTGCCTTAAATATAAAATTTCAGTTTCGCACGACATTTTGTATTTGAGGAAATCATAACAACGTGCAAAATACATTGTATAAAGTAGCTCTTATGGTTGGCCAATTTCGATGAAAAATTTGCTGTAAATATTCAGGCATATATGCTTTTAGAATATGAAAATTCAGTTTTATACAACTTATGGTTTTTGAGCTGGACTTACCACACACAGACTTTTTTGCGGGACTTGGTTATTTGGTCTCAGGGGACCATAAAACGTGTAGTATTTCCGTTGAAAACTGGAATTCGAATTTTCCGTAAAATATCAATACTTTCAGTTACTATATATTTCATTCATATACAGGTAAGTGAAAGTAAAAACTGTACCACTAAATTCATACTAGTGATTCGTCATCGTTCCTGGCTCTGCAAGTATGTGATTTGACTAAGCTCTTGTCAGATTTAACACTAATTTTTGGGTACCCATATTATGAATGCTAGATTTTATAAAAAGATTATCTAACATACAAAGATCCAGAAGCTAATAGAGAATGGTAAAAAGTCAGTATTTTATGTTAATAATAATTTATATTGTTATATTATTTAATTTAAAACAATTGTTTTCATCTAAATTCGAGTCTTCGAGTCTAAAGTCTTTAGATGGGGGAGTCCCTTCGAGGTTTTCAAAAATATATAGCTAAAATCTAAAATAAATACCTCTTAAATTCAAGATCTGTAGCTACGAATGTAACAAAATTCTAACTGATGGAACGGCTTCCTTTGAAAAATCCTTTATCTTTCGTGTAACCTCGTTTTGGAATTCCTTTCCCTTCCCAAGTAGGATTGCCTCGTTTCCAGCTTCACCTAAACATCACTTATTTCTTCACTCCTAAATCTTTCCCAATTTTGTTAATATTAAATAGTAAAATTTGCTATTAATATATGCGTTCATTTTTAATTAACAAAATAAAAGGTACTTTAGAGGAAGAAACGTTGAAAATTCGGCATATAAGCCATGTCAGACTAATTCGATAACAAAAATAACTACTTGATATCAAGAACAGTTAATTATGTCGTGATATACCAATTTTAATCAATACTGTATTGAGAGGTTTTAGAAAAAATTCAAATATGAGTAAACGTGGTACATCAACCTTAAAACTCCTTCTTTTCATGTATGTGCCTTCCTTAAAAATATTCTTCAGAAGATATTTTATTGAAACTTAAACCATAGTTGATATTATTTATAATAATTATTATTATTAGAATAGAATAGAATAGAAAAAAGGTTACAGCAACTTTTTCACTCACTAAAATCGGTTATCGAGTATCGCGGTGTGGAATATAAACCATACCGCGCGGCCAAGGGCCTCCAAGGTCTGTCGCGCCAACCGAAAAAAAAAAAAAAAAAAAATCGGCTTACCGGAAGTCCTACTTTATCCCATGCATTTATCACCTTTTTACGATATTCTCAAAAACAGCTCTAACGATTTTGATTAAACTCTCTATATCGATGTAAACTTTAATGGGCTTTAATATCATATAGGTTTCATTCTGATTGAATAAGTCCGACAGGGCTTAAATGCAGATATTTTAAATTGTCTACCTTTAATTTAAAGTACCTTTAATTTGGTATATCCTATAAAAATAAGCATATCATCTTATTACCATTGATAAAAAACATGTAAATATATAAGTTGAACGAATTCGATATCCAACGAAAGGAGAAAACTGAAAAAATATTTTTTTAATTCAATTGTTTTACCGCTTGGTAACTGGATGGTACTGTTATCGCCGGACGCTCCAAGTAGTGAGTGATGAAAAAAAAACTTACTGAATCTCATAGATAACATTAGATATATTATGTAATAAAACACATCTTCCTATAAAAATCAAATATAAATAATTCATTAACAATTTATTTTCGTTTCTAAAGTTTAAAAATTCTTAGTTGATATTAATAACTGAGGTAAGTGAAAGTCGTGTGTTGCGTGCACCAGCTTTTTAATATATCAAAACCCACTTTGCCAGTTCTTTCATAACCTTTAAATTACTGCAAATGAGAGTATAAAAAAACATATATTTGTCTGGAAATATATTTTCGCCACACGTATCGTGGGAAAAACCAATAGCTGTGAAGCTTAAGCCCGAGACCTACATATTTTACCTTTGGTATATATATATACATTTTATTTTATTTATTATTTTTTTTTTTTAGCTTAGTCGTCTGCGTGAGAAATTCTTTCAATCCCATTTATATTGGACACAATATATATACTAATGGTATACATAGATCCAATTTTATTAATTAATTTAAACTCGGAAAAAATGAATATACAATTAATTTATAAAGACATACTTTTTTTTTTTTTTTTTTTTTATATACGGATCTTAGTTTGACAGCTATTGGGATCCAAGAGAACAATTGTAAGAGACTAACCCATTGATTTACCTTGACGTAACAGAGCTGATTGGGTGGAATATATCAACACTGATTGGCAGCTTTTCCGTTCCTCAGAGCAAGCACGGTAGTTTATACGGAAAATGTTTTACAATATATATTTATAAACAATTACAGAATGTTTATATTATTTTAGTTCATCGATACTTATTTAATTTTTTTTTTTAAATAAAACATTTAATTTATAAAATAATCATTAAACTCGTTGAATTAATTTGGAAACAAATATATAAATCAGCGTTTTACGATTTTTTATTTTATTTATTTTTTTATGGTTTCGAGAAGATCATGACTGTAATCTCTTGTCAGAAACGTCAATACAAGAAGCCGATTGTGGTCAGTATCACACTCAAGAACCAGGATTTTCCTAAACTCATTAAGCTGATAATTAAAAAGTCATCCCTACGCTTAAGGGGGATATGCTCATACAATGGTAGGGTTCTCGAATTTAAGAACTCTGTTATAAAGCATAAATATTTACTTATATTTAATCAGCACACCAGACCGAAACGACAAGAAACTGCGCGCCACTTTCGGTTACCTCAACACTTACTGGACAGACGATCTAACCTTCTACTCAACTACAAAAGGCTCATCTACATGATCATCATAAGGCCTATCTGGACTTACGGAGTTGAGTTTTGGGGCTCTACTAAACCATCATATTCTTCCCGTATCCAATGCTTACAATCCAAAAACCTTCACGCTCCTTACTTCGCCACGAATAAGCTGTTCCGTAAAGACCTTAATGTTCCATATGTTGGTGATTTGGCCCGAACCTGGAATCATGAACTTATAACCGTTGAAACAGGAACACACAAAACTAATAAATTCAATATTTTTATTTTTATTTTAGATGAATAATACTTCCTATTCTACCGTATCAATTAATAATCCTCCGCTTGTCCCTGTTGGGCAGGATATCCAGGACTCCACCTCGACTAACGTCTTACTTCGACAGAAACAACAAGGAAGGACTCCTTCAACACTTAACGAAAACACGCTCAAACCTTCCAATAACTACAAAAGCCTCTTTTACATGACAATCATAAGGCAGATATTAACTTACGGAGTAGAGCTATAAGGCTCTTCCAAACCATTGAATTCTTATATCCAATCCTTACAATCCTTAATGTCATGAATTAACTCACCATGAAGATCTTAATGTTCCATATTTTGTTGACTTTGCCCGAACCTGGTACCGTTTCTACTTTGACAAACTCCATTTCCACCCCAACCTCTTTGTTTCAATCTTTGCTTGCTTCCTTTTCGACTCTGAAATGAAGATGGTCGCAGGACCTCCTGATTTAGAATACTTGTTGAGTACCAATGGATATTTTCTCAACACGTATTTCATGCCATTGTATTATAGTTCCATCACATTTACTTGATTTATATATTTTAATAGAGTTGCAAATTAAAAATAAATAAATATTGCTTTAACATTGATTAAGGCAGGACATCTTTAGCGGGTTTTTTTTTTTACTTTTGACTTTGTAGCTACAGTTTATGGTTCTTCGCCGTTCCTATTTTAGGATATTGTTTACAATGAACTACACGATGGATATATAGTTTCTTTGTTCATTCTACTTACCACCTGTTATTTGATCTCCTATCAGTTATCTAAACAACATACGTTTTTCTCATTCATGCTGTTATGCTGATCTAAGGTCGCTCTAGTTATCACTCGCACATTATAATGTTTGTCAGATAAAATGTTTTAAAAACATACATCAGTCAGAATAAACTTTACATATATTACAACAAAAATATTAAAAATAAGAACAATTTACCCCTGGATCAGTCTGTTGCTCATTAATTACTCTTTTAAATACCATCTAAACTAAATAATTTAAATTATTTATCAATTTTAACTTTTTCAGTAGACATGATATCCCATATTATTCGTTAAATAATATTGATCTCATCAAAAGCTCCTTAAATTTTTAATAAAAAAAAGGTATAAAATTAATCTTCTAAAAAGTATTTTTATAATTTTTCATTATCTCTAGAAAACCTTTCTGAACTGTCAATATTTTATTTTAATTCATACATAATGCAAAAGGAAATAAATCGAAATTTGTAATTTTTTTGTGTTTTTTTTTACCCAAACTTTTATTAAAAAAATCAGACAAAATTAAATAAGTTTTAAGAGCTTATGCAAATGGGTCCACCCTGTTATAGTCTATAAAAAGTATGTAAAATTCATAAAAACTTACTTACCGGATTTAACCACTTTTTTACTCTATTTATATATATAGGTATGAGTGACTGTTGTATATATTTTTATTGATTTTGTTTTGTATATATTTATATTGTATTATTATTATATAAATTTATTGTTTTGTATATATCTTGTGAATGCAGTATAAATGTTGTACTTTATCCCTATTAAAAATGTCCTAAATTGGACAGATTGTAATATTGCTCAATAAAGAATTGTTTAAAAAAAAAAAATTTATATATATATATATATTTTATTTTATTTTTTATTTTTTTTAAATCATTAGGTTACCAACAGTATATTATATATTTTATATTACATTTTTTAATTTTTTTTTACCTCGAGGTATTTATCAAGTTATTTTATTGTTTATATATACAATGTTTTATTGCTAGTAAAAATAAGAAACAGTTAATAGTTTTAAATAAAGATAATTAATCCCAGTGTAATTATTAGTGTAAAACATGCATGTTATTAAGGTCATTTATTAATATAACTAGTTCTTTAGGTTATTTTGATTAAATTAATCAAAATCCTTAAAGTCGTGTTCGAAAAAATCGTAAATATGTATAAAATTACAATAAAAAGTTAATATGATGGTTAATATAATGTTTAATTAGGTGAAACATTTGCTTTAATATAAACTTGTATCAGTTTCTTACACATTTTCGTATTGAAGCAATGTTATGCATATTTAACACATAGTCCAGGAGCCATATGCATGATTTTATGTCTCAAAAATATCGAAATAAATTTCTTGCGGTTTAGAAACTCTTACTAATAACCACCAGAAGAGCTAACGTCAAGCGAAACCACATGGAGGCTAGCGGCTCACAAGTTAAGAAGGCTCACTATGTCAGTGCAATATGACTTAAAATAAGACTAGATTGAGTTGATAAAGATTATATTATGGAATATAATTGTGGGATTATACGATTTTATTAACTTATATCAGATTTTAATTTTGTTTTTAATGTGAAATATATAGGATTTTGTTATTTCTTCTGCTATAAGTAAATGAATATATAAAATTCCAATATGAAAATGCTTAAGGAAATAATAACAGATTAATTTGTCGAAAGAAAACCGTACAAAAAAAAAATGTGCACAAATCAAAGTGAGTGCCTCCGTGGTTTCGCTGGACGTTTGCTCTTCTGGTGGTCATTTGTAAGTTTCTAAATGGCAAGAAATGTATTTTCGTCATTTTTGGGACATGACAGACTAGTTAAAACAAAAACTAATCGTATGTTCCATTGGCTAGGATATAGGATGTAGTTGGTTGCTTCATGGAATTTATTAGCTGCTTAATACAATTTTGGGGAGCGGCGTGGTCTAGTGGATAGAGCACTAGTCTGCTGTGCTCCGGGTCCTGGGTTCGAATCCCGACTGTGGCAGAATATTATTTATTCTGTTAATTCAGTCGGGGGGCTACACTAGGGTATGGAGACCCTCCTGGGGCTGAGCCAGCATCTATAAAGTGGGTACCCATATTAATTGGGGAAAAACCTGGCGGCTGAGCGTGATTAATTCCTCTTTAAGTGATTAAGGGCCCAAGACCCTTCATGGGTTGTAGTGGTACAGGTTTTTTTTTTAATACAATTTTAGGGGAAATGTTTAAAAGTATTTCTAGATGTATGTTCGATGAGCTACCTAACCATGCATCTGGCTCCTAGACTAACGTTTCATGGACCATTTTTTAGACTTTTTCATTAGTTCGCATATCACCTCCAAACGTTTATTTTATTTGAAACATAGGGTCAAATATTTTCACGAACACAATACTTGTAATATATATATATATATATTTGTATATTTCAATGATTTAAGTTAGGATAAAATGATTAACTTGTTCCATTTTCAAACTACTCATAAGTGTAATAGATTAAACATTTAATTTATTTTTTATGAATAAATAAGTCCTTCCAGAGAATAGATTTAATTGATAATAAGTGTTTCCTATAATTAGATTATCCTAATTATGTCAAAGGCGTTGGGCCCAGCTACATCCGGCTTTTTATTTAATTGTCTGTGATTTTTCGGCGCACTTTCGACTCTAATAATTAAATGCTAATTCTCCCCTTTCATCATTTAATCGTTTAGATTTAATTGCCAAACGGTTTTCGGCGTAATATTTTCCAAATTAAATGTAAAAAGGAAAAGCAGAATCTAGAAGTCGAACCTAATTTTACTTCAAACGCTTTACGGTTGAGCAAACGTCTCGTCCCATGTCCTCAAAAACAGAAGGCCCCTCTTTCCTTCCTAGGGACAACAATATCTAAGGGAAGAAGCCTTTGCGACAAAAAGCGACCGTCCAGACAAAGGGAATTGATAAAAATATATTGTATAATTGCAATATCAAGAAGTTATATTTCTTGTTTGAGTCAAAATATTTATGTTATGATTTGGTGAAGGATGAAAATCGAACGTGGAAAACTAATCGGCTACTCGATGTCACTATTGAAGTACTGATTTCTGAAAAAGTACACTGTTTTCTTTATACTTCCATGAGATATCTTCATCATAGAATAGAATGTAATAGGATAAATTTATTTGTCTTTAGGGTATAACCATACAAACAGAGTCTGGCTTGGCTATTTACAGTACATTTTGTAAATTATATACTTTTTTTTTTTTTTTTTTGTTAGTGTGTTCAAAATTAGTTCTTTTTTACTTTCAATTTACTATTTATTTACTTTACTTTTTATGCTTTTTCTTTTCTTTGGTACATAGAGGTGTGTATGTACATACATTTATATAACTTTCTTTTTCTACCTCTTTTACCTATGTACATAATTATATTTATCTAATGTTTTCTGACAAGATGTGCTCTACCTTTACTTGTAAATTTCATGTTATTCTTAAAGGACTAAGTCCCAGAATAAAATTTCTTTTCTATTCTATTCTATATTGATAAAGATAAATTAACTGTTTTGTTTTTTCAATATAGTAGAGATAAAATAAAAATACCTATGTTTTTACAATAATTATACATCTGTTTAAAAAAATAAAATATATAACAAAAAAAATCTGTTTAAGGCTTTTTTATTTTTTTTTTTTATTTTTTTTTTTTTTTATTTAAAAGAAATTTACAACTGTATTACAATAAAATACAATAAGTAAATGTGCTAATAGATCAAGTGGGCGTGATACAGGCATGTGAAGAAACTACCCAGTGGTAGCACTTCAAAGTTTATTCAGCTAAGTAGGTCTCGAGGCCATCGTCTTTTCAGCCGCCTAGGAAGATGATCAGGAATAGGAGATGAGAGTTTGCGGACGAGTGGGTTGGAGTGGACGGGTAATTTGGAATAAAAGGAGGAATATCTAGTTCGGGCTAGATCTGCGACTAATGGGATATTTAGGTCTTTATGAATTATTTTATTGGTGACAAAGTAAGGGGCGTTTAGGATCTTTCGGAGGATTTTGGATTGCAAGGATTGAATGCGGGAAGAATTGGATGGTTTGGTGGATCCCCATAACTCAATCCCATATGTCCAAATAGGCCTAATGATGGTTATATAAATTAATTTTTTGTAGTATGTGGAAAGTTTTGATCGTTTGTCCAGTAAGTGTTGTAGTAAGCGGTATCTACGAGCTGTTTCTTGTCGTTTCAGTCTAGTGTGAGGATTCCAAGTAAGACGTTTGTCTAGATGGAGTCCTAGGTACCGGATCTGTTCAACTGAGGTGAGTGGAATATTGTTAAAGGAAATAGTGGGACAGGCGGACATAGGTTTTCGACGAAGGGTGAAGGTAATTTGATGGGATTTAGTAGGGTTGATTTTAATTCTCCACTTTTGACACCATTCTTCAATGGAAGAAATGTGGGACTGAAGGGTTTTGGAAGCAACAGATGGGTCATTATTTACGGATAACACACAAGTGTCATCTGCGTAGGTTGTGAGGACAGTACCAGGATGGATTGGAATATCAGCTGTATATATGGTATAAAGGATTGGGCCCAAAATACTACCCTGAGGTACACCAGCGGACTGAGGAAATATGGATGAGTAGGAAAGGTTATGACTTACTTTAAAGGTTCTATCAGTGAGGTAGGATCGGATTAATAAGAAGTACGTAGGAGAGAGGAATTGGCGAAGTTTGTAGAGCAGCCCTGGGTGCCAAGCTTTTTTATTTAAATTTTACACTACAATGATTTATTATTCATACAGCTCAATTGTACATTCCAATTAATAAATTTGGTGTCACTAAGAGTTAATAATAGTTTAACAACAGGCGAAATTTCAAATTACATATTTATTTAAATTAAAAAAATATATATTGTTATTATAAAATTTTACTTATATAACTTATGGATATCTAAAATAAATAAAACGGGGCTCTCTAGATGATATGCTTATAATGTTTGCGTAAGCATTTTACATTTGGAGAAAAGGAGTTAAATTATTAAAGGTGTACCATTACTGTAAATGGCTACGGATCATACAAATACATAAATATTAATGGGCAAAAGCAAAATGTTTTAATATTTATAACATTTGATAAATCCTTTAGTAAAGAAATACGCGTGATACTGTATATAATATATGGACATCTATGCTATTGGCTTTTAATGATGAAGCTCTATCAAGGCTACTCTACTTCGTAATGCTAATATTAGAATAAATTTTTATCCGATAAGATTATAATACACAAAGATTTCATCATGGCTTTAATTGTATCAAATGAATTAGTTATTTTTATTCACACAAATATTTAATAATGAAAGACAATTCTGTAAGTCGGAGTTAAATGTTCTCAGAACCATTTTTAAACGAGAACAAAAATAGTTTCAAACCAAACTGTATATGTCTAAATGGCAGTATTAGCATACATTGCTGGACTTCGAAAAACATGTAACTTATCAAACCCATAAATAATATATCTGTGGCGGTCGTGAATAAGTGGTTAAGTCAAAATCATTCATTTTACAAGTGAGCGACTTAAACTTTACGTAATACCCAAAATAGAGTTATAACATACAGCTTTCTTTCCACCTGAAATTTCTTCAACCAAGATATTTCTTTAACCAATTTAACACGACGTGGGGGACGGTCTGAAGGAGCGATACGTGGAGTTAACTCATTTTTGATATAACTCGAGTTATGCAGTTTTTCACGACCGCCACAGATTTTAAACAGGAGGTACAATTACAAAAACATTGTTTCGGTTCATCAACCAAAGTAACTCCTTCAAATTTTAAAAAATTATTATTTACAACTTTATTGAACAAATACAAGTAAATGTTTATTAAGAATACATATCATGAAAATGGCTTATGAAAGAACTACCCATTCATGCCCGAGGCCACCTTCTTTTCAATCGCTTCAGAGAGTTATTAGGGATACGCATTGAAAAAAGTTGTGGTGTTGTGTGGGCAAGGAGTTTTGAATGAAAAGAGGATCATAACGGATGACTTGATCTGCGACAAAATAATTGCTATCCAGAATTTTGGATTGTAAGGATTGAATGCGGGAGGCATTAGATGGTTTAGTAGAGCCCCAAAGCTCAATTTCATATGACTAAATAGGTATGATGATAGTGAGGTAAATGAGCTTGTGGTAATATACAGGAACATCTGAATGTTTGCCTACTAAGTGTTGTATAAGCGGTATCTACCAGCAGTTTCTTGTCGTTTCAGCCTTGTTTGAGGATTCCTTGTAAGACGCTTGTCAAGACTGTAAGCCTAGATATTGGATTTGTTTTAAGTGGGATGTTACAAAAGGATACTGCGGGTCGGGAAGTCATCCGTTAGCGACGAAGGGTAAATGTTGGGATTTGTTAGGATTTATTTTAATCCTACAACAATGACACCATTCTCCAATAGCTGTGATATGAAACTGAAGGGTTTGGGATGCCGCTTACTTTTACTTTTATGGCAACCCACGCGTCAATAAGTAGTGGTAAGTTAAGTAGTTATGAAATTTCTAAGATGCAATTTATAAAGGAAGTAGAGAATAGGACCTAAATTACTACCTTGAGACATAATAATAATAATAAAATAACTTTATTCTGGGACTATGTCCCTTAAGAAGAACAATGTTGTACAGTAAATATACACTTCAATATGTCTGGCCGAGAGACCAATAAAATAAAATTTTATTTACAAATGTGTAAAAAATAAAAATAAGACCTATGTATATAGATATATAAAAAATATATGGAATATAAACCAAAGAAAAAAAATCTGCTATAAAATAATAGAGCTAAACAATTTCCAAATAAATAAAATAAATGAATTAATCCATAACTCTAGGATTCTGATAAAATAAAAATAAAATGATCTTAAGTTGAAAGTAAGATAGTGAATTATCAATTTTATATTTAGTGTGCGTCTCTTTGGGATCTTAGAAGGTGTAGGAAAAGATGGGATTTGAATGAGAGAAGCGAAGAAGCATGGCGAATATGATTAGGTAGGGAATTCCAGAGAGATGCAGAGCGGATATAAAAGGAATTATCAAAAGATTTGGTCCTATGGGTAGGAATGTAAAGGTCAGAATGGCGTGATCTGGTTTCAAGTGAGTGAATTAAAGATTTGAATTGAAGGATATTGTGAATATATGGAGGATGTTGAGATTTAATGACTTGGTAGAGGTATGTCCCTAGGTAATATTGTCTACGTAAGATACGAGCAGATTGAAAAATTATGGATGAGGAGAAAAAGTTGAAAGCAATTTATATGTCAAAAAGAGAATCACATACTAAAAAAAATCATAATTAGCTCTCTCCTATACAATGATAACACAAAATATATGACAAATAAATTCTATTTCGATTCGATCTGAATGTTCTTTTTTTTTTTTTTTATTTATAATAACAGTAAAATGTAATTATGAAGCACACTGTTGTTTCGTTGGCAACCCTTTGTGGAAGCAGATTGAGGCTATTAAGAACGCTAGTTCTTCTAATTAATTATAAAATACTGATTGTAGCATCAATATTTCAAAATCTTTTACAAACTATGACCTTGTTAATTGTATCAACAAAAACTAATAAAAAGAATACATATGATTGTATAATTGATCAGAAAATGTTAGAGGACCTTTTCGAACATACCGTAAATGCAGTTGATGTGATCACATCCCAATCAGGTAGAATACTTATATAAAAACTTATATTAAGAAAACTGATTAATTACTTTGATGAGAAATTCATTAATACGATCTTGAAAGCCAATAATCTTCTTCAAGTCTTAGGCTGCCATTGCCAAAAACTAGTTCTTTACGACTATGCAAATTTCTTATCGCCTTTGAACATTGATCGCAGTGTCTCAGTTGTTCTCAAAGTATAATACTATAAAGCATTTCAGGAAAAAATAAGTTAGAATTTGAGACGTAATATCCATATATAGTATATCCATTCTAGGAAATTTTACAGGAACCAAAAAATCTCCAAATACTTTATTATCAAACCAATTTATTTTATTACTTTCACTTACCTATATATATGGAATATATAGTAAGGGAAAGTATTGCGATCGTTAACATTTTCGAATTCCAGTTTTCAACGGAAATACACGTTTAGGGTTCCCTTGAGTCCAAATGACCAAGTCCCGCAAAAAGGTCTGTGAGCGTGTGTGTGTCCCTGTGTGGTAACTCCCGCGAGTGAGCGAAAAGTCCTATGAAACTGAAATTTCATATTTAAGACAACTATACGCCCGAGATGTTACAGAAACTTTTTCATCAAAATCAGCTAACCAGAAGAGCCACTTTATACTATGCATTGTGCACCTATTTCCGATTTTCTCAAAAACGGCACTAACGATTTTGGTTAAACTCGCTATATCGATGTAAAATTGGACGGACTTTAATATCATGTACGTTTCATTCTGATTGAAATAGTCTGATAGGTCTTAAATGCCAATAAGGTCGAAGTGGCGCGATCTTGTTTTGAGCAAGAAGACTGAGGAGATCGCCTCGAAATACCGAAATCTAAAAAAAAACATTCAAGAGTCGCCTAATGTTTTCTCAAGTACCATAGAGAGGCAATCACAAACCACACAGCCGTAGTCAAAGTGGTATGAAATTAGTGACGAAACGAGGAGCTTACGCGTGGATTGTGGAAGGTGACTGGAGCGATGGAAAACTAAGATCTTCGAAAAATTTCGGCAATGTAGTATGGTTTGGATATAAATTGAATGTGTACGTGGTTCTTTTTGTAATAATTGCATTTCTGAAATGCGTTTTTAAAATACTTGAATGGCCTTTAGATGAAATCGGACGATTAAACACATGTCAAAAAAAATGTAAAAAATGTTGTTTAGTCTGTTTTGTAAATAAGCGTCTCATTTCTGGAACAGGGCCCATTAAAATTTACTTGTACGGCTCGAAGTTGCTATAATAATGCCTTAAAACTCGACCAAGACTCCTGCAATATCTTAGTTCTTGTTTATACTAGAAGCGATTAGCTGAGATGGCAGGGATTAGGAGTCACTAAAAAGGTATATGTTATGCTATTATATAGATCGAGAATTATTTTCATTCCGCTATCATCTATGGTTAACAAAGAAATCTCAATTGTATCAAAACTCTTCAATAGCTGAAATTGTAACATATACCTTCTGAGTGACTTAGCTCATCGGTTTTAGTAAATACAAGGCCAGTAAGCAGCAATAGTTCTATATTACGGGCTCCATGGTGCTTTATTCCATAAAGGTAAGCTTTGGACCCGGCAAGTAATTTTTTACAAACCCGATATCTAATTCTTTATATATATATATATATATATATATATATATATATATATATTTTTTTTTTTTTTTTTTTTTTTTTTTTTTTTTTATTTTATTATTTTTTTTTTTAAACCCCAATCAGATGAATTAAAGTTATATATTCTCTCAATCATATATAGTAATACCGAACAATAAAGACAAAAATATCAAGCAGGTGATCATTTTTTAATACAGGAAATTAAAAAAAAATACTTATAATTATAATTTCATGAAGGGTTCAAATTGAAACTTCCCACAGCTCCTCTTTTTTTTATCCTTATAAAGACTCAAGAGGTTCTTTTGGGTCCAAAGTTCAATAATTTTAGAATATAGCAATATTTAAGGTAAAAAGCATAAAAACTAGTTATTGACACCCTCTATCACCTAAGCCTTTATCTAAAATAATTCAAGATTTTTTTTCCTTAAGTGTTTGAAAACTCATAATGGTTAACAAAGAAATCTCAATAGTAGCAAAACTATTCAATAGCTGATATTGTAACAATATACTATCTAAGTGTCTCTTCCCCTCAACCCTTCTTGCTCATCAGTTTTAGTAAAAACAAGGCCAGTAAGCAGCAATACTTCTATATTACGGGCTTCATGGTGTCTTATTCCATAATGATAAGCTTTGGATCCGGCATAAACTTTAAGTATCGGAACTCCTAGTTTTATAAAAAGAGATTTGCAAGTTATCCAGTTTCAAAGAAATTAATTAGTGGTGGAAGAGGCAGGAAGTTTCAAGCCTTTGCTTACACAAGTGTTCAATGAACGAATAACGCGGTATCATCTTTATGGTTATGCTCATGCAACACTTTTTTATTTTTAAGCAATTAAAATATTTCAGAAAAAAAATTATAAAGATTACTTTTAAAAAATAAGTGAAGTTTATAAATGCTTTTCTGTAAAAACTTCACGCCTTCATTAAAATGATTATAGCTGCTTTGAGGTGATCAATTTAAATTATAATGAATATTTTATAGCTATAATTATATTAAAATAATTAATCCATTTTAGTGAAAAATCTAACGTAACATCCAGGGCAGTATGTTTCATGCTGATTGAAACAGTCTGACAGGGCTTAAATGCCGATATTTTATACTCTCTTCCCCTAAAGTACCTGTATTTTTTTAGATTAAAACAAAATAACTGTTAGAATTGATAAAAAACTGATAAATATATAATTTAAACGGATTTTATAACCAACTAAAGGAGACTCCATTAACTGCACAAAAGTTAATGGAGATTGTTAAAAATTCGATAAAACTAACTGATTGTTATAGGTATTAATTTAATAGATTATTTGCTAAAACATATGTTTGTATTAAAACCCAATGTAAATAATTCTTTCGTTTCTAAATTTGTTTAAAAATTCTTAAATTAATATTAATAACGGAGGTACGTGAAAGTCGTGTGCTGTGCGAACCAGATTTTTCTCATAATAAAAGTAGTATCTAAATATGCCTACAGAGTGTGATTTATCAACTACTGAATCGCTGCTCCTTCGCACTATAATCATTTTATAATACATTTCACTGTTCCTATTGTCAGTAACCCTTTACCCATTATACACAAACCAAATAATTTATAGTCTAATATCGACAACACATCATGTTGTATACCTAATCCACTTGTTACATAAAACCTTCCAAACAAGTACAGAAATCTGATAACAGAAAGCGCCACCTCATCTGTCCGGAATCTTAATTATGAAACACCACTTTCTTATGCACTTCAGCTTTTAAGTTATAAAAATAAAATAAGGTGCTTTTCTGCTGGAAATTCGGTTTTCGAAATTTTACCTATCTCAATAATACATATTTATTGTACCTGCGCCAATGTAAAAAAAAAAAAATGTAATATATATATAAACAATCTGGTGCAACACAATTTTCTCTTCCTTTCCTTCTTGAAATAATTTTTTTAATAATCTTTAAGTTGGATTAATAAAAAGAATTATACTGAGTTTTAATGAAAACATTTATCAACTATAAAATAATATAACATTAGAAATTATGATTTACAACCACTTAATTATACGCATTCTTTGTCACTCTTTATTACATTTTATCGTATATACTTTCAAAGTAATTTTCAGAGTTTTATAGGCAAAAAAAAATTATTTTATAGGCAATTTAAGCTTGTCTTATTTTAATGAGGATAAAATCTAGATAATAATAAAGCGTATTTTACTTTGCATTATTCACTTGCTCATTGACTTTACAAACCGATGTGGCCCTTTGTCTTATCAATAAGCCTTACCAGGTTTCCCAGTTTTGTACTGAGATATTATTGTTCCATGACAACCGATCCTAGATACTGGAAGTGGGTAATGTTCTGATAAGTAAATTGAACAAACACTACTGGCTTCCCAATTACTGTATCTGATCCAGGGACCTGCAGGCATATACTTGGTTTTCTCCTAATTGAAACTAATACCCATAGCTTACATTGCATCAGACAACTTTACAAATGCGTTCTTTAGTGACTCGAAGGTTCATGCAACTTCTAAGTCATCTGCAAAAGCATTTGAACCCGCAATATAGTATCATTGCTGGAATCCCTTTTTCTAGGGATAAATTAGAAAAGTAGACAGGCAAGCCAATCACCAAGCCTAATTACTCTTGTGGATTTCCACAAGGTTGTCCTAATCAGGTGAAGGAGGTCACAAAGGGCTGCTTACAGTCTGAAGTCATAGGCACCACGGAAGTCAACTAAAAAGTGGTATGTTATAATTCTGTATTCCTGAGGTTTCTCTAGTATTACCCGTTGGCTAAATATTTCATAAACAGTAAATCTACCTCCTCTTAATAATTTTTAATCTTTCTAAATCAGCGAATTTATCCTCACACAAGACTGACACGACAAGAAACTGCTCGAAGATACCGATTACTACAACACTTACTAGACAAGCGTTCAAAATTTCCAATATATTACAAAAGACTCATTTACCTCACTACTATCTGCCCTATTTGGACATATGGAATCGAGCTTTGGGACTCGACTAAACCATCCAATTCCTCCCTTATCTAATCCCTACAATCCAAAATCCTTTACAAAATCCTGAATGTCCCTTATTTTGTCACAAATCAACTCCTCTATAATGACCTAAACAGCCCGTGATAGATACACCTCTTTTCATTCTAAACTCCTTGCCTACACAAACCCACTTGTCCGTAATCTATCTTCCTTAGATATTCCTGATAACCCTCCGAGGTGATTGAAAAGAAGGTGGCATCGGGACCTATTGCCTTAAAATAGTTAGTGAAGAGCTACTAGGTAGTTCTTTCTCAAGACATTTTCACAACTTTTCTTCACTCTGCATATTTACTCATTGTGTTGTACAATACATTAATAAATTACAAAAAATTAATAATAAAAAAAAAATAACGAATTCAATCAAAATGTTTACAACTATTTTTTTAAGTAAAAATAAGTAAATTCTAAGAGCATTCCGGTAAGTTGTTAGTTAAAAATTTAATATAACTTCACCGGGACATTTATATGTTTTAATACTCCTGAAAAAAACATTATGAAAGATTTGGTTATTCAAATTTTTTAAAAATATTTATTGGAATTTACAACTGTATTCATGAATATATGTCAAATGTGAGAACAGGCTAAACTGGGTTATGATATACATGTAGGAAAAACATCTATTGGTAGCTCTGTAAAAGATCTGCTGTACCAGAACGTTCTGAGACCATCTTCTTTTTAGACACCCCGGCGGATTATCAGTGATGGTAGAGGAACCAAGGATTGAAACTAGTGGGTTAGAGTTGATATGGAGTATGTCATAAATAAGGTGGTATATGGTGAGGGCCAAATCAGCCATATATAGAACATTAAATTCTTTATGGATTAGTTAATTCGTGACAAAGTAAGGAGCATTGAAAATCGTACGAGGGATATTGCATTGGAAACGAGAAGAATTTGGTGGTTTATTAGAATCCCACTAAACTTAAAATCGCTTAAACTATTCAAAATATTTCATGTATATGTAAATTAAATCCAATTATCATGTTTCCACTTATCCACTATCAGTTGATGCTTATATTTAAAGCCGTTTGTTTGTTTGTTTATTTATTTAACGTCTCTTTATGCTGCTGTGGCTAATCGGACGATGCTATTCTAACGTCCCCTCCGAAGGACGGCATAACTAAGGATTTTTTACTCCCATTAAAAAATCCTAGGGCTACCTGCGGGTTTCAACCGCATAGGAGGCCTTTGGCATAGGAGGCTGTTATGCTAACCACCCTACTACAGGTAACCCCTTATAAAGCCGTTATCTCTTATTTTGTGTGGAATAAAAGAGAAATTACTTCTTTTCCTTCTTATTGCTGTATTGTTTGGGCTTATGTGTTTATTTGATTGATAGTTTTTGTACCAAGAACAAGCCAAAATAGAGAAATTCTAGTAACATAGATCCATATTGCTATCCTGTGAATATAGCTTTGTGGCGTATTGGCCTATCAGTTAGAAGCAGCTTCAAAGGTGATGTAGCTCCTGATCTCACACCTCCACCCACTACCGTTACGCCATGCAAATCCTCCTCCGAATAATACGTTTAGCCCTCAAACGAATCACTAAATTACACAGCTTTTTAGAGGCCTGGTTCCCTTTTACTACGTTTTTTTCCGTTGTTGGGCAAACGAACAATTCCACATTTGAACAATGGGACTGGCAGGCCATTCAACACTTTAGTAAATTGTCAGATGACTTAGTCATCGAGGTAATTGTAGAAAAGTGAGAATCAGGAGCTGGCAACAGTTTAATCGTTTATCATAATATATTCGTATCACTTTATTGAAAAATATTCCAATATTTTTTTAATACTTACTTAGTAAACTGATCAAATATTCATACGTTTCAGCTTAAACCGACGAAGTAATCGGATCAACATGCTTTCCCAATATTCAAAGTTTGACCTTAGTCATTATATACTCTATGTTTACTCACGCAAGTACGCATATTATATATATATATATATATATATATATATATATATATATATATATATATATATATATATATATATATATACTCACTCAAAAAAATTTCCATACAGTATACTATTATTTTGCATAATTATTTATTTTCAACTTAACAATTTCCTGATGTTCAAATTATTTATACTAATATCAGATTTAAAAAAATAGATTTTTTTATTTTCATTTTATCATTAATATATAGCATTTCCAAGTCAATTGTAACCTTTTCCAAGTCAAATGTAACTTTTTCCAAGTCAAATGTAACCTTTTCCAAGTCAAATGTTACCCTTTCCATTTCAAATGTCACCTTTTCCAAGTCAAATGTCACCTTTTCCATTTCAAATGTTACCTTTTCCAAGTCAAATGTCACCTTTTTTTTCACTTCTAGCCTTAAATATTCCGTTTTATTTATTTATTTATTGAAAAATAATTAGTTTAATTAACATTATGACTTTTTTAATAATTTTGGCATATAATAAATGATATTTTTTTTGGGTCTCTTAGATATTTGATATCAAGTTCTGTTTTTTACTAGCTAATATTTAAAAAAAATTAATTATCGTCTATTTAGTTTTAAGATAGTTGATGATTTTGATTTTTTAGATAGGAGGGGTAGTTTTTTGGAATAATTAATGTGTTTTCGGTATTATAATTAAATTTTTCGAGCTGTATTTTTGATCGCTCGCGTGCATTTTAACTCGCATTAA
The DNA here is from genome assembly GCA_023052935.1 of Piezodorus guildinii. Classification (NCBI taxonomy): domain Eukaryota; kingdom Metazoa; phylum Arthropoda; class Insecta; order Hemiptera; family Pentatomidae; genus Piezodorus; species Piezodorus guildinii. The sequence goes on from CM041295.1 coordinate 62,354,244, forward strand.
ATTTTAATGTTTTTTATTGATATAGGGATTAATTAATGTGCTTTCGGGTGGTTATGATTACGTTTTTTGAGCTGTATTTTTTATCGCTCATGCGTATTTCAACTCGCATTTACTTTTAATGTTTTTATTGATATAGGGATTAATTATTTTGCTTTCGGGTGGTTATGATTACGTTTTTCGAGCTGTATTTTTTTCGCTCGCGCTTATTTTAACTAAAATTTACTTTTTATGTGTTTTATTGATATAGGGATTAATTAATGTGCTTTCGGGTGGTTATGATTACGTTTTTTGAGCTGTATCTTTTATCGGTCTTGCGTATTTCAACTCATATTTACTTTTAATATTTTTTATTGATATAGGGATTACTTAATGTTCTTTCGGGTGGTTATGATTAAGTTTTTCGAGCTGTAATTTTTATCGCTCTCGCTTATTTTAACTAAAATTTATTTTTTATGTTTCATATTGATATAGGTGTTGAAAATTGTGTTTTCGGGTCCTATAATTATGTTTTTTTAGTTTTATTTATTTATCGCTCCCGTGCATTTTAACTCGCATTAAATTTTAATTTTTTTTATTGATATAGGGATTAATTAATGTGCTTTCGGGTGGTTATGATTACGTTTTTCGAGCTGTATTTTTTATCGCTCATGCGTATTTCAACTCGCATTTACTTTTAATGTTTTTTATTGATATAGGGATTACTTAAGGTTCTTTCGGGTGGTTATGATTAAGTTTTTCGAGCTGTATTTTTTATCGCTCTCGCTTATTTTAACTAAAATTTATTTTTTATGTTTCACATTGATATAGGTGTTGAAAATTGTGTTTCGGGTCCTATAATTATGTTTTTTTAGTTTTATTTATTTATCGCTCCCGCGCATTTTAACTCGAATTTACTTTTAATGTTTTTTATTTATATAGAGATAATTAATGTGCTTTTGGGTGGTTATGATTACGTTTTTGAGCTGTATCTTTTATCGCTTATGCGTATTTCAATTCGGATTTACTTTTGATATTTTTTATTGTTATAGACGTTTGTAATTATCTTTTCGGGTCTTGTGATTACGTTGTTTAAGCTGTTTTTATTGTCGCTTGCTCTCATTTAAACTTGCATTTGCAGTGGTCTTTGTTTGGTTTTGTTTTAGGGGATTCTCATAATGTGTTTTGAACTTTATTCTTTTATGCGCTTGGGAATTTCTACAAACCGTAGGTATTATGTTATAATATGATGTAAAAATTATTTATTGTTTTTTTGCAAGATCTGATTACATTTTTGATTTGGACGTTACATCGCGATTGCGCATTCTTTTAGATCACTTTTCATTTAAGTTAAAATGTGCACTAGCTATAAATAAATGTCATAAACTCTATTAGTATTCCCGAAAACACTATAAACGATCCCTCTATCGAATATTTATGAAATAGAAACAGTAACTTAAAATGAGTAAAAGCGATAACAAATTTGGTTCAAAGAATGTTATCAAAACACCCGAAAATAGAATAAACGATTCCTCAATTAAATTATCAAATAATTGTAAACCAAGTTAGGAAGCGGATCCTTTACATAAGATTTAGTTGAAAAAATTACTCAGGACGCTAGAAAAGGAACTACAACTAATCCTTTAATAAAATAATAATAACAAAAAAAAAAAAAAAAAAAAAAAACCTAAACGATGTATATTCCAGCAACGTTATAATGAGAACCAAAAACAAACCAATCAATCCCAATATCAATAAAAAAATATCAAAAATAAAGGCGAGTTGAAATCCGCACGAGTGATAGTAAAAAAGCTTTTAAACATTTTCATAACCCCGCGAAAACACAAGGATATATCTCTATAAAAATAAAAAGATTAAAAGTAAATAGAAGTTGAAATACGCATGAGCGATAAAACATACAGCTCGAAAAACGTAATCATAACCACTCGAAAGAACATTAAGTAATCCCTATATCAATAAAAAATATTAAAAGTAAATGTGAGATGAAATACGCATGAGCGATAAAAAATACAGCTCAAAAAACGTAATAATAAACTACCCGAAAGCACATTAATTAATCCCTATATCAATAAAACACATAAAAAGTAAATTTTAGTTAAAATAAGCGCGAGCGAAAAAAATACAGCTCGAAAAACGTAATCATAACCACCCGAAAGCAAAATAATTAATCCCTATATCAATAAAAAACATTAAAAGTAAATGCGAGTTGAAATACGCATGAGCAATAAAAAATACAGCTCGAAAAACCTTATGATAACCACCCGAAAGCAAAATAATTAATCCCTATATAAATAAAAAACATTAAAAGTAAATTCGAGTTAAAATGCGCGGGAGCGATAAATAAATAAAACTAAAAAAACATAATTATAGGACCCAAAAACACAATTTTCAACACCTATATCAATGTGAAACATAAAAAATAAATTTTAGTTAAAATAAGCGAGAGCGATACAAAATACAGCTCGAAAAACTTAATCATAACCACCCGAAAGAACATTAAGTAATCCCAATATCAATAAAAAATATTAAAAGTAAATATGAGTTGAAATACGCATAACCGATAAAAGATACAGCTCAAAAAACGTAATCATAACCACCCAAAAGCACATTAATTAATCCCTATATCAATAAAACACATAAAAAGTAAATTTTAGTTAAAATAAGCGCGAGCGAAAAAAATACAGCTCGAAAAACGTAATCATAACCACCCGAAAGCAAAATAATTAATCCCTATATCAATAAAAAACATTAAAAGTAAATGCGAGTTGAAATACGCATGAGCGATAAAAAATACAGCTCGAAAAACGTAATCATAACCACACGAAAGCACATTAATTAATCCCTATATCAATAAAAAACATTAAAATTTAATGCGAGTTGAAATACGCATGAGCGATAAAAAATACAGCTCGAAAAACGTAATCATAACCACCCGAAAGCACATTAATTAATCCCTATATCAATAAAAAACATTAAAATTTAATGCGAGTTAAAATGCACGCGAGCGATCAAAAATACAGCTCGAAAAACTTAATTATAATACCCGAAAACATATTAATTATTCCAAAAAACTACCCCTCCTATCTAAAAAATCAAAATCAACAACTATCTTAAAACTAAATAGACGATAATTAATTTTTTAAATATTAGCTAGTAAAAAACAGAACTTGATATCAAATATCTAAGAGACCCAAAAAAAATATCATTTATTATATGCCAAAATTATTAAAAAAGTCATAATGTTAATTAAACTAATTATTTTTCAATAAATAAATAAATAAAACGGAATATTTAAGGCTAGAAGTGAAGAAAAAGGTGACATTTGACTTGGAAAAGGTAACATTTGAAATGGAAAAGGTGACATTTGACTTGGAAAAGGTGACATTTGAAATGGAAAGGGTTACATTTGACTTGGAAAAGGTTACATTTGACTTGGAAAAAGTTACATTTGACTTGGAAAAGGTTACAATTGACTTGGAAATGCTATAAAACGAGGCAGAATGTCATTCGTTGATGATAAGTCCAAAAAGTTCCCTTACACTTTCAATATGAATCCTATCTGTTGTACTATGACTGTCTTTCCTGTGTTATATGTATAAATCTTATTTCTATAATCGAATCTTAGTTTAGTATTAACTTTACTAGGGCCTAGGAAACTTATTTCTTTTCAATATGCGGGTTTCTGGTGATTTGAGAGAGGTTTTGGTTCGCAGGGATTATCTCTAAGAAATAGTGCATTTCTGTTGAATAAGTCTAATAAGTCTAAACTGTTTATACTAAAAGGGATTAGCTGACAGGGCAGGCATTATAAGTCCCTAAAAAGTTATAGGTAATGCTACGATATAGATCAATAATTATTTCCATTTAGCTATCATCTATGGTTAACGAAGAAATCTCAATTGTATCAAAACTCTTCAATAGCTGAAATTGTAACATATACCTTCTATATGTTCTATATGACTTAAGTCATCGGTTTTAATAAATACAGAGGCAGTAAGCAGCAATAGTTCTATATTATGGACTCCATGATGTTTTATTCCTTAATGGTAAGCTTTGGGACCGGCAAGTAATTGTTTACAATTCTTTTACATATATATATATATATATATATATATTTTTTTTTTTTTTTTTTTTTTTTTTTTTTTTTTTTTTTTTTTTTTTTTTAATGAACCCAATCAGATGAATTACAGTTATAAGAGAGTATTTTCTCAATTATATATAGTAATACCGAATAACAAAGACAAAAATATCAAGCAGATGATAATTTTTTAACACAGCTCAGAAGAAGTATGACGTGGAAAAATATATATATAACTTTTAACAGACAATAGAAAATCAACGAACAAATTTTAATAATGAACTAATTTTCAAAATAAACTTTTCTATTTAATCTGGTTCTGAGCTCTCAGGCATGATTGAATTATTTACGAGTTCAAATCCACAGAAAGACTGTATAGGTAGAATTTTACTGTTCTAAGGATTCAGTGATACAGAGCATGTCACAACATCCTCCCTTCTAATTTCCATTTGGGTGTACTGGGAGGGGAAAGAGAGACCTTCGCCCCCTTCAATACAAAACCTTACAATTCAATTCTTTAACCTAAAAAAAATTGATATCTCGTCACATTCCGATGAAAATTTCCTTCAATCAAGTATATCTCAAAGAACAAGAACTTCAAGATTAAATTCCTAGCCTTTGCTGACAATCTAGCCCTATTTACAAATTAACGAACACACAATAGTAATAACTTGAAAGATATTTTATTTTTCAAGAAATAATAAATGTAGAGTCTAACATAAGACTTGCTAACAGAGAAGGTCTTGAAAAAAAACTCTGACTTTTTCTTTTTCTGATTCTCTAAATCTGTGTGGTCACAAGGTTTTTGAGGATTGAAATGGAGTGGGGACAGACTTATGCCTCTTTGTGCTACCCAGCGAAATCTGGCGATAGCTGTATGGTCTAAAGGTAGGCTAAGAATCTAGGAAACAATAACAAAGCTAATGTGAGAGGTGACCATAGGAAGCATAAACATTCAAGTTCTGTCACTTTGGTGAGGTTTAAGGGTGTTATATGATCCAGATCTGTAAAACAGGGTGGTCAGTGTACCTGAGCCTAAGAGTACTTTCTTAAGTAGTCATTAATACTTACTTACTAAGATGATAATTACCGACAAATCTTTGATACAAAAAAAAAAAAAAAAAAAAAAAAAAAAGGCTAGTTGGCAGCTGTGAGGAAATCACATTTTTACCTCACTATCCCACTAAGGCGAGCCCGTGTGTGGGAAAGGAGCTCACCTGTGCGACAATTCAATAAAAGTACAATAACAAACAGTAACAGTACACAGTATGATACAATACAATACTTAAATAATACAACACAATTTTATAAAGAAACAGTACACACTATACAGCAAAAATAAACTATGTAATGCATAAGGAATATAAAAATACAATTATAAAGAAAAGGATAAAATACAATTATAAATATTAAAGAAGATAAATATAAAGCCCATAATCATAAATGAAGTAATATAATCTGCATCTATGGATCGTTTTGAGTATAAATTAGGATATATTGCGATATTTTTTGGAAAAGAAAAAAAAAAAGATCCAGTTCCAATTTATAGGGCAATGAATGTAAAAGAGATTGTGTTCCATGTATAAAACCATATTGGAAAATGCATGAGGGTAATGCGAAAGTGATTTTGTAGCCTATATTTTGAATTTCTTCTAATCGCTCTGGGAGTTCATTAAATTCATATTTCTGGAAAATGGTTTAGTATGGGACCTACAACGCTATAAAGCTCCCTCAAAAGAAATTATTTCACTAATCATACCGTTCAATAAGGTATACTCCTTTGGGAATAATGCTTTATTCACGTATCTTTTAAGGATATAAAATACAATATTATTCAGGATTATTATTATGTTCATCAATATAAATAATTGTTTATAAATTTCTACGAACATCTTTAAGCTTTATGTTTAAGTAGACATTGAAGTTCTGGCTTATCAAACTTCAATCTCTACAAACTTCTTACAAGAAGCTTTGCAGCATGATAAACTTGATTATAAACTATCGGAATCGGGAGGTACTTGTGATTTAAAATTAAAGAACTTGACATAAGCGCCTTTCAACTTTTCATTTAACACTCAAATGAACAAATAAATGAACAGAAATTTTAATTTTGATTTGTGTTTCTCATTCCTTCCGATGATTTAATTTTTTAATGAATATAAGTTAAAAAATGATCATAATATTTTCTTTCTAAGTGCACTCTTCGTTGCGATGAACTTCTAATCCCAAAGTGTCCAATCCAAAGTGTTTATAAATCTTAAATTTGGCAAACAATGATTTTTATTTAACATAAATTACACTATATTCGAATTTCGCCCATATCTATCTATCTATCTATCTATATATATATATAAGTTTGTGTTGTTCTTAGGTTTCAGTCAATGAATAAACAATTTTATCTATGCGACGTTTCGAGAATTTATTGTTCTCATAATCATGCCTTAACAGTGGAAAAAAACAAAAAAACAGAACATTAATATTATTATACAATAATTAATATATGATGTTATTGTTAGAGATATAAAAATATCATATATTAATTATTGTATAATAATATTAATGTTCTGTTTTTTTGTTTTTTTCCACTGTTAAGGCATGATTATGAGGAACAATAAATTCTCGAAACGTCGCATAGATAAAATTGTTTATTCATTGACTGAAACCTAAGAACAACACAAACTTAAATTTTCAACAGTCGAGAACTGATCAAACAATATATATATATATATATATATATATATATATATATATATATATATATATATAATATATACTCATTTTTTTCTAGTTATAAACAGAATAATTACTGTTGAAGAACTATGTTACGATAGATTTTATTATTAACACAAATTATTAATTTACGATTTGGAAAAATCTACTTGCCGTTATTATAAAAATAAAATAAAAAACACATGTAAAGAATGACATCGGATATTAGTGAGGCACCACAATGAAAAGTTACGATTTTACGATCCTTGCGAAGAGAAGGGTCGTTGTTCTGGCCAATAAAACTGAGTTATTGCTTCATTCAGGAGGGGTTATCCGAAAAAGAAAATGAAAAAAATAATAATAATAAGAGGAATCTTTCGTCGTGGGATTAAATTAATCCTACTATTATATACTGACAGTATAATAAAAAATAAAATAAAATATTTCTACAAATTCTTTGCTTTCATTTAAAAATTTAAAAATAAAATAGAACAAACAGAAATTAATATGCATAAATATTATACTAAAATATATATATATATATATATATATATATATATATATTAGAGAGAGAGAGAGAGAGAGAGAGAGATACCTTCGAATTGGCTCTATATAGGAGAGGGTCAGTGAAATTAGTTTTGTTATAAGATGGCAGACGAAGAGAAGAAAAATATGTTTTATTAAAGATTAATAAATTGGTTCTCAGTTCTTCCACAAATTTATTTCGAGTCAACGTTTCAGGGCTATTTCTCTATCTTCAGGACTTACAACAATATGTATTTATAAGTTTTCTACTGTTCTTAGGTTTCAGTCAATAAATAAACAATTTTATTTTTACAACTTTTCGAGAATTCATTTTCTCATAATCATGCCTTAACAGTGGAAAAACAAAAAGCAGAACATCAATATTTGTATACAATATTTATACAGTATTGTATATTATTACCATTACAATTACAATTACCAACAGTCGAGAACTGATCTAAAACAGGCTTTACAACCACTGAAGGGTCTTGGCCTCAGTGCGTTTCCAAAAAATATACTGCTTCCGGCCGTGCAAAGAGGTGATTTGACAGATATCACACTCGGCAGTTTTTCTCCCATTTTCGGGTGCCCTCATTATAGAGGCTGGGTGTGCCCCAGAAAAAAGAAAGAAATATAAATAGTCACCGATGATTGCACAACAGCATTCTATGCACAATTCTATTGTTGGGGGTTACAAATCGGCAGATGGCCCTAGGATTTTTGAAAGGAAGTAAAAACCTTTTTTATGTTGTCCTTCATAGGGAACGTAAAATGGTGGTCTGTACTCGTTAAAACCCTATCTTAATAAAACTGGATAGGCCAGATTTAGGACTCCTAATGTAGCATGAAGTGACGTTTAAAAGAAACAAACAACAATATAAGTAAAATATATATTTTATATATATATATATATATATATATATATATATATATATATATATATATTAATTTCATACATTAACAATATTTACCATTATAAGGTAATTCATTGTTATTCTCAAACTCTATTTGGAAGGTTAGATTAATTCAGAGAGAGGGAAAAAATCGTAAAAGTTATCTCAACGAAACTAAAGATGGATCTAGACAAGATTCAGATAAGGATTAATAGAAAAGGTCTTAAGACGGTTCAAAAGCTTTTAACTGAAATCTGAAGAAGTAAGATCTTCAAGTTTTTTTTTCTTAAAAAAAGTTAAATCCCCTATCATTTAAATGAAAAAACCTTCATAGACTGACTATACAATCTTATAAATAACTATAAAATGAATCGTACAACTTTAAAAAAAAATATAAACCTTCAATTGTTATATTTAATTTACTTAAATGAAAAATTTGTAAAATATATTATATAAAATATCAGATTTTTGTGGAAAACTTGGTGTATCATCCCAGGATTATTTGGAAGACTTTAACGGAAACTAATATTGAGGGGAAAATACATGGCTTCATTTGGATGATACCTAAATTAAAAAAATTATCCATCCGTATAGTAGTATAAATTTAATTCACAGTAAATATCAGTGAGAATACGAAACAATTTATAAACAAGTAGGTGATTTAGATTAATTTAATTTGTACGAGTACTACTAGTGAAATTTCTTATAATCTTTGACTTGCTTATATTAAAATCCTCACTAATTCCCTGGAAATGTTTTCTAAATACTCCAATATTTTTATGAATTGAGGATGTTGGGTGCTACATGAACAAGTAAACATCCAAAATAATTACATAAGCAGATAATACTAAATGAACTTTTAAGATACACTATCCCTCAAGGTAGTATCCTTGGACCCATCCTCTACACAGTCTATACAGCTGATATCCCAACCCATCCCAACACTTTCCTTTCTACCTATGCTGATGACACTTGTGTGTTATCAGTCAATAACGATCCTACTATTGCCTCTCAAACTCTTCAATCCCATATCAGAGAGCTTGAGATATGGTGTCAGAATTGGAGAATCAAAATCAATGCCAACAAATCCCACCAAATTACCTTTACCCTTCGTCGTAAACCTATGACATCCTGCCCTACAGTTTCCTTTAATAATATTCCGCTTGTTCCAGTTGAACAGATCCGCTACCTAGGACTACTACTTGACAAACGTCTAACATGGAATCCCCATACACGACTGAAACGACAAGAAACTGCCCGTCGCTTTCGCTTACTACAACACTTACTGGACAGACGCTCCAACCTTCCACTTATCTACAAAAGGCTCATCTATATCACCATCATAAGGCCTATCTGGACTTACGGAGTTGAGCTTTGGGGCTCTACGAAACCATCAAATTCTTCCCGTATTCAATCCTTACAATCCAAAATCCTTCGAAAAATCCTCAATGCTCCTCACTTTGTCACAAATAAACTCATCCATAAAGACCTTAACATCCCATATGTTGCTGATTTGGCCCGAACCAAGTATCAATCCTTCCATGACAAACTCCACTCCCACTCTAATCCTCTATTTCAATTCTTGCTTCCTCTTCAATTCCTGACAATCCTACGAGGCGCCTGAAAGAAGATGGCCTCGAGACCTTCTAGTTTAGTTACTTAGTGGAGTGATGCCAATGGGCGTTTTCTCTTCGCGTTTTTTTCATGTATTTTATCATTATTAACATATTTACTTGTTGTATTACAAAATACAGTTGTAAATTTCAATAAAAATATTAAAAAAAAAAAAAAAGATACACTAGAGTGAACAAGAACTGGCATAGAGGGTTCGCGAGTTTAACTAACTTGGGATGTTTTTTAACATGTCGACCGAAACTCTCTCATACTATTAAAATGGCCTTATAAGTATTTTATTTCGATTGTCAGCTTCCAGCTAGGTATCCAGTATAAACAATTTTCCAGTATAAACAAAGCCTGGAACTCAATTGGACTCAAAATGCCCTGGAGGGGGTATTTCATAATTCAGATTAAATAATAAATCAAATAAAAAACTTATTTAATAATGAGCAGTTTGATTAAAATTACAACTAAGCTCTTAAGAAACATATCTAGACCCTGAAAATCAGATGATAAATATAGAGTTATTATTAACCGTTGAGAACATATGATTGAAAATTTGGTTGAGGGGTCATGAAGAAAACACACCAATAAGATAAACTTATTTTATTGTGTGCCAACGTTTCGGCTTACATTGTGGGCATTTATCAGGTATAAGAAAAACCGAACATAAGAACCAATACAATTAAAAAATAATAATAAGTCCAGTACAATGATAAGATAATAGTAATAAAATATTAAAACAAAGATTAATATAAAATCTACATAAGTAATTAAAGTTATAAAATTATGATATCCACTATGCAATTATTTTCCTAATTTTATAACTTATCATTTTTTCTTTTAGTTGTGTTGGTTGTTGTCTTGTTTTTTTTAGCTCTGATGAAGGGCCACAATGTAGGCCAAAACGTCGGCACACAATAAAATAAGTTCATATTATTAGTGTATTTTATAATTGGAAGAACAAAGAACCAACATACAAACATCGTATGTGGTCTAAAACAACTAGCACCAGAGCAGCTAGAAATGAAGATTAAGATAATATGACAGAGTTGGAGGCAGAATACTAAAATAATGAAAACCGTTGTACTAGGTCTCAGAGGAGACAAGGATTTCCTAATTGGTTGGTCTTCATGTTAATAGATGACTTAAAGGCTCTTTAAATCCCCACAGCTGGTTATTCATTCAACTGGCTACTCAGTTATTTCACAAAGCCTTGCATACTCCGTTCTGGAACGAACCTCGTTGGTTTTTAATCATTAGGGTATTCTTGGATCTCTATTGTTAGTAGGCTTATGCAATTTAAGAAAAGAAGGAGTTTATAGACAGTAAACGGAGACTGTGTCTCACTGAAATATTAGTTTTATATTAATAGTAATATAAAGATAAAGTTTCAAATAAATTAAAGTTAGGTGATAAAATTATATTTTTTTTATTAATTTATTTTTCTTTCTCTAACTTAAATATATATAAAATAGGGAAATGGGAAATCTGAATTTTCAACGAATTTCAAATTGTTATGATGATTCTGTGGCGAAATTATTCAGCTAGCACTTATATCATGAAACTTAAAGGTAATAATTTACAAGACTAATAATATCCGGACGGTTCTCTGAGGGTGTGAAACGTGATCGCTTACTATGAAGTATGAACAAGGTTTTCAAAAATAAGGTCTTAGGCCACTGAAGTATTTAGAAGGTTAAGCAAAGCGGAATCATAGAGCTTTTATCCCTATAGTATAAAGTAAGTTGTAACATCACGAAGAATGAAAAGGGCATGCGAAATCGTTTGGCTTGATGAAGAACGGATTCATAATTGTTAATTTTACTAAACTGAAGAGTAGGCATACAAAGAGATCGAGGCGTAAATAGAAAGCTAAAGATTTTAGAAAGAATACTTTTTAATATACAAAGTTATTATTTTTTCTTCTTAAAAATGAAATATTTTTAATGACAAATAAAGAATATGTTAGCTGTTAATTTAGAGATTAAGAAAAAAAATGTTTTTGATAAAATTTATATAATGGAAACAAATATGACTGAAACTAGGAACTTTGGTTCCTGAAGATGGAGAAAAGCCCCGAAACGTAGACTCAACATAATATTTGTAGTATAAATAAACGTTTGGAAGAATTAAGAACTGTCAAAAATATATGTTTCTTCCAGAAAAGTGAATATCATTACAAAAATATTTATCTTTTCGTTAGTTATATGAGATCTATGATAAATGAGAACTAATAGGAAACTTCATATAATTTATTTTTAGCTGGACAAACCGAAAATAAAAAAAAAATAAAATAAATAAACATATAATTATATGGTTGAAGTGAAAGTTGGTTAATGTCCGGACATACTACAATTTTTTTCTCTAGTTTTTCTTTATTTGTATGTTGTTTATTTTACGGTTTATATAGTTTGGAGTAGCAATGGTTCTATTACGGACATAGGAATTTCGAATTTGTTTTCAATTGCGTTTATTACATAAGTCTTTCACTGAAAATTTCATGACAGTAATAATCAGGCGGAAAAGGTTTTATTAAGCTTTTAAAGTTCGTGTAAATTTATAGATCTGTAAAATTTTCTTAATCAAACTCCCACGGAGAGTTGTAAATACTATAAACGGACCTATTCAACTAAAGAACGGTCCGGCCTTAACGCTAGGAAAACAGATGCTAAGGCACTTGGAAGAATTTGAATTTCCTCTAAAAGTTTGCTTTTTACTCAGGACAGGGCCAACTCATTTACTTAATTAGGGACTCTTAAGTTGCCTTTGGAAAGGGGACCGCAACCCTTACAGACAGGTTAAGCTGCCAACCTTATCCAATTGCAGCAACTTATAGTACCAAAGATTGGCTTAGCAGGAGTTGAACCGTATAAGAAATAATAACCGTAAATCTTGTTTATTATAATATTTTAGCTTCTTATTTCACTATATTAACTTACCCATTTATGAAAAATATATTAAAGGAATTAATTGTGATTGTCTTAGTGTCTCCTGAGTCCGAATGAGCTAGTCTCGCAAAAAGGTCTGTGTGTGTTTGTATGTGTCTGTTTGTATTTATGCGGTAAGATTAGCTCGAAAACGATTTGTACACCCAGGACTCCTGTACAAACTCCGCAAATTCCGGCCTCCTACTTACTTCCTTATTATCTAGTCTTACTTCTCTGACAGATCCTTCAAAATAAATAACAATAGTTCCTATTCGTCCATTTTTACTCAGTCTGCTGGTGTTCCTCAAAGCAGTATCCTAGGACCCAGTCTTTATACAGCTGATATCCCATCCCATCCTAATACTTTCGTTTCTACTTATGCTGATGACAATAGTGTATTTTCAGTCAATAATGTTCCAACTATCGCCTATTAAACACTTCAATCCCACATAAGAGAACTTGAGGTATGGTGTCAGAATAGAAGAATTAAAATAAATTCCAGCAAATCTTACCAAATAATCTTTACCCTTCGTCGTAAACCTAAGACATCCTGCCCTACAGTATCCTTTAATAATATCCTGTTCGTCTCATTTAAACAGATCCACTGCTACCTAGGACTCCTACTTGACAAACATCTTACATGGAACCCGCACACTAGACAGAAACGACAAGATACTGCTCGCCGCTTTCGCTTACTTCAACACTTCGTAGACAGACGCTCTAACCTCCCACTTAACTACAAAAGGTTTGTCTACAGGACCATCATAAGGCTTATCTCGACTTATGGATTTGAGTCTTGGGGCTCTACTAAGCCATCAAATTCTTCCTGTCTTGAATCCTTACAATCCAAAATTCTTAGGAAAGTGATGCTCAATTCTCCTAACTTTGTCACGAATCAACTCATCCATAAAGACCTTAATGTTCCAAATGTAGCAGATAAGGCCCGAACCAGGTATCAATCTTTCCATGACAAACTCCACTCCCACTCTAACCCACTAGTTTCAATCCTTGCCTCCTCTTCCATTCCTGACAATCCTCCGAAGCGTCTGAAAAGAAGATGGCCTCGAGACCTTCCAGTTAAAATTACCAACTGGAGAGTGCTGCTGATGGGCAGTTTCTCTTCATGTATTTTTCACTTATTTTATCTTATGACTCATTTACTTTTGTAATAACCTTGTTGCACCTTTTTACAATTTTCACGAAACGTCTCTAACAATTTTGATTAAATTCGCTATATCGATTTAAACTATAATCGTGTAGGTTTCATTGTGCTTGATCTAATTTAAACGTGGTTTAAATGTCGAATTTTTTAATTTTCTTTCAATAAAGTACAATATTACAAGAGGACATAAATCGAATAAGCCACTGGGCTGAAGCGAAAAAGTTAAAATTAAATGTTGAAAAAACAAAAGCAATTGTAATAGGATCCCCTCACCTCCTGAAAAATGTTCCTCAATAGTAATCCCATAAAGTTCCACCCCACTGTCCGAAATCTGGGAGTAACCTTCGATCAAACTCTATCCTTCAAAAATCATATTTCCGAAATCTCTTGACGTACCCTTTCAACCTTAAAGCGATTGTATTCCCTCCGTCACCTATTCCCGCTTAAAACCCGAATACTCCTCGTTACCTCCCTAATATTCCCCCACTTCGACTATAGCTGTGCGGTGTATGGTGGTGTGTCTGGGGTTCTCGAGGTAAAAATAAAACGCTTAATCAATTCCTTTGTTCGCTTCATCTTCGGGGTCCCTAGATACACCTCTGTATCCCAATTTTATGGAGAGTTAAAGTGGCTTAACCCTTCCAATCGTCGCAAGTATTTCCTTGCGTAATTCCTTTACCAAATTATCCAATCTCGCCGTCCATCATATATTTTTACCTCCTACAGTTCAAATCCTATGTCCATCCCCGTTCTACACGCTCCAGGCCTTCGGATTTATACAGTACGGCCCACAGAACTGCACATTTCGACAGATCCTTTCTCATTCGATCCTCAATCCTATGGAATTCTATCCCTTCTTCCATCCGTCACTCTAATTCTCTTTCTACCTTCAAATTCCGCATATTTGATCACTTATTGAACATCCAGACTCAATGGAATTCTAAATAAGCTTTATACTTTTTTTTTTTTTTTTTCATCTCATTTAAATATATATATTTTATACCATTAATTATTAACTTGTTTATATTTAATTAATTTACTCTAAGACTCTAAAGCCCTTTTTTTGTACATTTTGTATATTTTATTCTAAAGGGACATGTCCCAGAATAATAAAGAATTTATTTATTTATTTAAAGTACTTTTAATTGTATAGATTTCGTAAAATCAACCATACCGTCTTATTAGCATTGAAAAACAAAATGGCTAAATACAGAATTTGGACGAATTCGATTCCGTTGGTTAAGCTATTTTTGGATTTAAATTCCTAACATTTTCTCTAATTTATTAACACAGCAATAAACGCAACGGCTGTCATATGTGACGCATCCCTATCAACGCTGAATAAATATTTAAAAAACAAGCCATAGTAAATTATTTTATTGTCGTTTTGTGGGAGGATTCGTTAAGAGAATGTTGTAGAATATATTTCAACTATAGGTTTTATGAATTATTAAAAAATAAAATCATATTATTGTTATATGAAATGAATAATTACACCATTCCTTCAAATAATCTAACTGATTAGCTGTGATTGTGTTTCGTTTACCCCTACATTTAAATTATTTTAATTTGTTTGCTCAAGATTCTACAATTTCTATAATTCCCTCAGAAAATATACTTTTGAATAAATCCGACTTTCATTTAATTCGAGGGGTCTGTGTTTAGGGGTTTAATTAACCTTTTTGGTCTGAGAAACCCTTAAAGTGCCCTAATGAAGTCACGCTCCTTCCAAACCAATTCCATAATGATATCATTATAATCTAGATGTTATAATGCCGTAAGTAAATCTAACTTAAGATCTATTTTCCTTCAGCATTATTAAAACATTTAAGGTTTCTCGATTGATAAAATAGATACATTTAAGAGGGCATCTCAATATTACTTTTACCTATATATGAAATATTGGATAAATATATCCCTATAAAATATATATAGGGAAAGTATTGCAATCGAGAAAATCAAATCGTGAATTTCAATTTTCAACGGAAATATACGTTTTAGGGCTAAAGATTTAAAAAAAATATATTATCTTATACACAAGCATGTAAAAGTTCATAAAGAGTGAAGAAAAGCCGATAAAACTAACTGATTATTATTTCAGATAATAATATAATATCTTAATAAAATATCTCTTCTTATAAAACACATGTTTCTATAGAAATTCAATTTAATTAATTCTCTATTAGTCTCACTCATTTTTATCTTTAACTGTATTTGAAAATTCTGAAAAATGAAATATATAGTAAGGGAAAGTATTGCGATCGTGAAAAACAAATCGTGAATTTCAATTTTCAACGGAAATATACGTTTTAGGGTCCCATGAGTCCAAATACCCAAGTCCCGCAAAAAGGTGTATGTGTGTGTGGTAACTCCGCGGCGAAAACGAAAAGTCCTGTGAAACTGAAATTTCATATTTAACTATACACCCGAGATGTTACAGAAACTTTTTCATCAAAATCAGCTGACCGAAAGATGTACTTTATACCATGAATTTTACATCTTTTTTACAATTTTCTCAAAACAGGCTCTAACGATTTTGATTAAACTCTATATATCGATGTAAAAATTTATAGGCTTTAATATGATGTAGGTTTCATTCTGATTTCAATAGTCTGATAGGGCTTAAATGCCGATATTTTTTTTTTTTTCATCATTGTCGTAATTGTTCTTTTGTTTGAATATTTGTTCGATACATATTAGGCCGTTTTACAAAATAATTCTTGGATATATTTTTTTAAACAATTTATTTAATTTCCAGTCATCGCAACGTTTCTCTAGGGCCATTCTCAAGCTTCTGTAATCAATTAAAGTTTCATTGCATTTATACATTTTCAACATCTAATTACAACACATAATAAATTATTCATCGAACAAAAAAGCCGGTATTTTAATTTTCTTTCTATAAAGTACCTTTAATTTTATAGATACTAAAAAAATAACAATATAATCTTGTTATCTACTATAAAAAAAAGGTAAATATATAAGTTGAACGAATTGGACCTTTGACTAAAGAAGAAAACTTCAAAAATATTTTTTGTTTACAATTTTTCGTTTTTGAACATAAGAACAGTATTATAGATGTGTAATATACTGTTAAAAGCTAAAGATTAAAACCAAATATTATCTTATACACAAGCTTGTAAAAGTTAATAAAGAGTGAAGAAAAGCCGATAAAACTAACTGATTATTATTTCAGATAATAATATAATATCTTAATAAAATATCTCTTTTAATAAAACACATGTTTTTATAGAAATTCAATTTAATTAATTCTTTATTAGTCTCACTCATTTTTATCTTTAACTGTATTTGGAAATTCTTTAATCGATATTAACAACGGTAAGTGAAAGTCGTGAAGATTTTTTTTTATTTTTACAGATTGATATTTCTTTATATATATATATATATATATATATATATATATATATATATATATATATATATATATATATATTAAACATTATCTGCGTTTAATGTGGCTAAATCTGACTTTTACTTCCAAAATGCGTTTAAATACACGATTTAAGACCTGGTGTCTTACGAAATAGGTGTGAATGTATATAACCTGCCTGGTTACTACAACTTTCAAGCGAAAATCAATTTTACTCATTTTTATAAATTGTTCGATAAGTACACTAACAATAAATATAAATTTACAATAAAATGATCTTTAATAATAGGTAGAAAACTGGGATGGCTCAGTTGGTAGGGCGCTAAGATATTAAGCTATGGGTCCTGTTCGATTCAGCCTTTTGAAGAATAACAATTAATTCTTTTAAATTAGCTTTGGTTTAAACCTGGGATCTGGAGACCCTCCAAGAGCTTATCCAGCCTAGAGAGTAATCTATGCCAAATCAATAAAACTCCAATCCAATTCCAAAACTACATGAAAAAATCTAGGGGTTACCTTTGATCAAAACTTAATGTGGAGTAACCATATTTCCCAAATATCCAGAAAATCCATCTTAATCCTTAAACAGCTCCTATGTTTTCGTGCTTCTTATCATTAAAGTTCCCGTCATAATCCAGCGTCTTCTTTCATACTCCCCCACTTCAACTATGGATGTCTAAGGAAACGCGATGAGACTGAAGAGATTGACGAATAGGTCCATAAGATTTATTTACCACTACACTAGACGATCACACATTTTTCAATGGTATTCTGGTCTTCTCAGAGAAAATAACTACTAGGTTTCTTTTCGTTGTAATCCTTAAGACCCAGAAACGTTTCTTATATATTTGGCCTCGTCACTCCTCGCTCTTCCTTGCATATCCTAAATACAAGATGTCAATCCACCGATTTATATATACCCTCCGAAAGAACTGCTTCCTTTAAAAAGTCCTATGTCATCCGTGCAACCATACTTTGGAACACATCATCCATCTTCCTATGTAAATAATCATCCTTAGCTACAACCAAACACTCATTTCTCCATCTCCTAAAAGATTAATTTCCGCACACATAAATTCATCTGTTTTTATTTATCATCTTTCACTTATTTTCTTCTTCTTCTTCTTGTTGATAGTAAACAGAAGCACTAGGCCTTGTACTTGCCCAGGCTTTACTGTCCCTGCAAGTGACAGTGAAAGGCCATATGGAGTTACACTGTCCCTCCATCATTCACGTGTTCTCACTCCCTCAAGAAAGCAAGAAGAGAGCTTTGTAGCTCTTCCATTCTTAATAGTGGGCAAAGCATGAAATAGTTGGGATTTCTACCGTTGTAAGTTCATGAATTCAGAGACTCTCAGATCTCCATAGATGCTATAAATTTCGTTGACGCCACTATCTATTCTCTTTGATTAGTTTCTGCACACGTCTTAACAATTTACGCTCGAACAAGCCCATATTGTTTGCTGCTGTACCATTTAATACCCATGTCTCACATGCATCACATACAAATAGGTCTTTAACTTATTTTAATATCATATATAATATATTTATAAACTGGCTAGGTAATTATGTATCTAAATGAAGCCATAGAAACTGGATCTTTTTTGTTCATTGTTCGTTATTCTTAGGGTAAGATAAAATAAGATAAGCTTTTATTTACACATATTAACAATTTGGTTGATATATAAAGTTTATATATGTTTATTTTTAATTTTTAAACACTTTTAATAGTTGATATAAATAAAAAGAAACAATGTTTGACCAAATCTTGTATAAGAATTTTTAAATAAAATTTACTAAGAACGTTTCTAATAATATTGCAAAAAAAAACTTGTTTAAATAAAAATTGTATGTTTAAATTAAAACTTCATGTTTAAATAAATCAAAATAAAATGATTTTCTACTAATGTGTAGGCCTCTGCTAAAGGAGGATTAGTCTTGATCGGTGACCAGCCGTACCTTCTGGGTTATGAGTTCGCTACTTGTTTTTCAATTTCTTGGCATTTTGATTTCCAACATTTTAGATCTTTTGTTTTTCTGTGCCAAGATATTCCTTCTTGTTTTTTTAATTTCATCTGACCATCTCTTGAATTGCCCTCCTTGCTAGCGTTTCTTTCCGAGAGGTGTCCATTCGGTAACTGCCTTCCTCCACCTTTATTATTTATTCGCATTAAATGCCCAGCCCATTCCCATTTTAGCTTCTTTATACAACCCACAGCATCACTCACCAAAGTGGCCTCTCTCAGGGAGGTATTTTTTACTCTATGCCTTAAATTAACATTTGTCATGATCCTCTCCATTCTTCTTTGCCAAATGTTAACTCTTCTTTCCTGAGCTTTAGTGAGCGACCATGTCTGGCTTCCATAAGTCAAAGTTGGGAGAATACAGGTATTGAATATTAGCCTTCATTTGATCCATTTGATTTCGGGGGAGCTTTTCATTATGTTTTTGAAGACCCAAATTTTTTTCCAGGAAGAGGCAATACGTTTTATATTTTTTTGGAAAGGCGGTCATCGAATGATATGGTCTGTCCTAGGTAAGTGATGTCTTTGACTAATTCTATTTTTGCAAGAGAAGTAATTTTCCATTTTGGATATATCTTAGGGTTCCAAATGTTCAAGAATAAACATTATTTTCATTAAAAAACAAAACAAAAAAAAACAGCTGTAATCGAATGATGTATATTATGTGCAACGCACCAGATTTTTATACTATATAAACTTTTTACCATATATATACTTAAATTTTTTTAATTTCGGGCTGGATATGGAGGAGAGAGTTTCTTATTGCCCTATCCATCAGGCAGATGATGGCGGAATACGTAAGGAGAGAACTATCTCCCCCGTAAGAAGGAAAATGAATGCTCTCTTATTTTTAACATTGTCACCTACAGTTCTAATTAACTTTTTTTTCATTCCAAGAGTCGGTGCTCTTCTGCCCCTCTGTTAGTCCCCTACCACCGCCCACCAACCCCCCTTCCACCCCAACCATTCTTCACTTCCTTTAAATAGCAATACTTTTTCCCTTGCATGAAGGCAATGAAATATTTGCCGTACTAATACCACATACCTTTATTGGATCTGTTTTTTTTTTTTATTTGTTTTGTATTTTGTGGAGGGGTTCTGATATATATCTTACATTTGCTAAAAAAATAAGCGCAAAGAACTGAATAAGGATGTAATTAATTTGCCAAATGGCATTAATAGCGTTCACCCTTACCACTAAAACCATTTAAAGGTCTGAGGTTCATTACATAGTAAAAATCCGTACTGTTTTAAGGACAACCACTATGCAAGGAGGTAAATTAGCAAAGATCACGCTCAACCGCCAGGTTTTTACTAGTATTAAGAACCCACCTTTCGGAGGATGAGCCCCAGAGGAGGGGTGGGGGGAGATACATAATGTAATTATGCTGCCACCGCCGAAACGACAATGTCTTGAAAAATAAGCTAAAACGCTCCTAAATTATTTCAAATTCAACTATAGAACAGCTATAGTAAGAATGCCGATTATTTTGATGTTCCTCTGACGATCATTCTATTCCGTTGTTCCATTTCTTAACAATATATATTCAGTTTTATAAAGATATTGGGCATAAAAAGTGGCTCTGTAATATCTAAAACGTTATATATTTTCAACTAAAAACCTTCCGAATCATGTAAATATATTATAAATTTCTGATTCCTAATGAAAAAAAAAACCACTAATTAAAACTGTTCGGCCTCCTGGGGCACACCCATCCTCTATAAAGTGGGTATCCGAAAATTACATGGAAAACCCTTGCGGTTCAGGGAGATTATGACTTCACTTTCTTGTCAAACAGCCTAGGAACAGTACTAACCCCTCTCTATACGTACTGTACCCAAGTCCCTTCATGGGTTGTAGTCTTTTTTTTTTTTTTTTTTTTAATCAAATGATTAGCCAAATACTACAAGATTTTCAAAAGATATTCTCGTAAACATTTTTCAGCAAATGTGCTACTAGAATGCTAAACAACAATATAGTAAATGTAATCCTAATGTGTCTATTTAACTACGTTATTATTATTATCGAACCTAAAATATATTTACTGGGCCAATCTTAAGATATTACGATTTCGATTGAACTATTGAGTTATTATTTAGATTAAAATTTTACTGTTCCTTAATATCATGTAGGATTCTGATTGAAATAGTCTGATATGGCTTAAAAAGTCGTTTCAGCCTGTTGATATTGATAAATTGATAAAAAAAAAACGCTAAATACTCAAATCATTCGACAACCAACTAAAGAATTTATTATTAATATATTTGTGTATTTTATTTTTTTAATATTTTGCGAACAACAAAAAATATACCGTTGAAAAGCTAAGGATTATAGAAAAAATGTTATCTTATTTAAGAGGTTGTCTAAGGTAATGGAGAGTTATGAAACTCGGATACAACTTAGTAATATTTGTATATAATAATTTATATTATGTATTAGATTAATTAATCAAAAACATGGTTTGAAACTCGACGGGAACATCGAAACTCAATATTATTTATTTTTTTACTTTTTCAACTCTGATTTAATTTAAATCTTCCTAAATTGATTTTAACAACGTACGTGATTGAAAGTTGTGTGGTTCGCGGATCATATTTATCTAATTAATCCTTACAAAATAAAATTAAAAAATAGAAAACTTAACATTCCCATAAGATCAGAACTACGAAATACATTAGATTAATTTAGCATAACCATTGTCTTAAAACATTCATACATAACTATTTAATGATAAATATGATGTTAGTGTAATTAAAAAATTGACACTTTTGCTACTTGGGTTAGTTTTATGGAATAGTTGGACTAAATCAGTATAAGAACCAATATTAATGCCACTGGTAGCCTGGATGGTTGGTACTATGCCTACATAACCAATGAAATATGGATGCAAGCGTTGCAATATCTCAGGACAGTTACACACTGTCGTGGCCACTCGTGGAAGATGCATAGCTCTTGTGAAGCCATCTGCCTTTGCTTAATGCGTTTCCATAAGTTTGTAATGGCGTTTATTAACTTTAATCGTCACCTTCATAATAAAAAGTGAAATATTTTATTAAATGAATATTTTACGCATTATAAATAAAAAAAAAGGCGTCATATTCATTCACTGCTTTCTGTGTAACTTAAATTAGTTATAATATTACATAGCAGTCTATTTATTGTGAAATATAATTTTTTTAAATCTGATCACAAAACACGACTTTCAATTTTTGGAATAGTTTTTAAGAAGGAAGCAATTCTTAAAAACTATTCCAAAAATTTAAAATCAAGTTAAAGTTGAAAAACATAAAATAATTCCATTATGTATCTATGAAAACATTTATCTTAAATACATAAATAATATAACAATATAATTAATTATATACAAGAATTACTAAGTTTTAAGTGCTTTTTACCACTCTCCATTTCCGTATACAACTTCGGATGTAAGATAACAATTTTTACAAAATTGTCAGTTTTCCAACAGTATTTATTTAATACATCTATGATTACCATTTCGAAAAAAAAAAAATATAACTGAAAAAGTATTTCTGCAGTTTCCTCTGTCATTCTGTTATCAAATGCTTTCAAATTGTGTATTTACCCATTTTTTTTACTTTTTATCAATTACATTAAGATCATATGGTTTTTTTTTTATAATCTAAAAATGAAACATACATAATATTAAATATCTTTAAATTTTACATACATAAAGCAAGTTTAATTGAAATCATTAGAGCCGTTTTTGAGAAAATCGTAAAAAGGTGCAAAATGCAAGTGGAATAAAGTTGCTTTTCTGTTTTACTGATACCACCAAATTCCGTCTACACAGTTTCGTCCAATGTTCCCCTTTTCAAGCCCAAGCCCCCGAGATCAGCCTGAACGCAATACTCCCATCGACGCTTCGGCCTACCATTTCGGACGTCTACCAGTCGGAACAGCGAATACCAACTTTCTCGGAATCCGCTCATCACCGAGCCCAACAACTTTACTCGCCCATTTGAGTCTCCGCGATGCTATCAACTCAATTATATTCACAGGATACAAGTTCCGCGATTCCGCGTTGTGCAACCTTCTAAACTCCCCAGTGGCCTCATCTCTCTTCGGACGAAATATTTTACGCAGTACCTTATTTTCGAAAACCTTAAGCCGTTCTTCATCCTTCAAACTTCATCAATCTCAAGCATATACGTTTCTAAAATATGAAATTTCAGTTTTATAAAGTTTATCGCTTTTAAGCTAGACTTACCATATCGTGTATTTGCCCATTTATTATCAATGCTATCAAGATGGAATGGTTAATTGTTTTAAACCAGAAAAGTTAAAGGTACTTTAGCGGAAGAAATTTTGGCATTTAAGCCCTGTAAGACAACTCATATTTTTCTACTCTAATAAACTAAATATTTTTTTCAAATCTTTTAACATTATTTACAACGAGAGATGGTTAGTGAATGTTTAAAATAAACAAAATTAAAGACATTTTAGATGTATTACTATCAATAATAAATATTCTATACAAAGCTAATTGAAACCCTTTTAAATCTGAAGCGTGAAATAGTGCTTTCAATATTAATATTAAAATATACTACCTATACTATATGATTCCACCGTAACTGCGAATAATGTTGGAGAAATCAGAATTATTATTAATTGAGCGATAATTACATTCACCGTACAGGCATTTACGAAACCAGAATGCCAACGATGCCATTCCCAAAACGTGAAACATCCACCGTCGGGCATGTGCGGTTTGATCCCTCCTTAATTATCTGCTAAATCGTATGATAAACTGTATTGATCTCGTTTCAACAACTATATCCATGGTTCTTGCTAGTTTACCTTAGGCCAAGAAACGTTTAAACTCATATATAGTTATTATTGTGGTATGTAGATATTTAAACTCAGTAAGTTCAGGCAGGAAGAAAATAGATACTATGTTCTGGATTAATTGTAGATTGTATATGAACGATTTCATATAAAATCAAATAAATCAGAAGGTTTTGCAACAATCTTCTTTTCAAACGACTTGGCTTATCAGGTTAGAGTGAACATTGAGTTTGTCATGAAAGGAATGGTACCTAGTTCGGGCTAAATCAATGACACTTGTGGGGTACAGCGAACTTTCAGGTGTAAACTATACTATGAACTTTGTATTTGAGATTACTAGAGACACACAGTAATACACCGGGTTAAGGTGGCTTTATCCTCATTACAGATGCCAGTATTTCTCAACTTCCTTCCTCTATTAGGTAATCAGAACTCATCGACCAGCTATATCTTCCAAATCCTTCCATTTAAATCTTCAATTCAGCTCCGTTCTACCAGATCCCGTCTTTTTGACCTTTACCCTCCTTCTCACCGCACTGCTGCGTTTGGCAAGTCCTTTCTGTCCAAAGCAGCCTCTCTTTGGAACTCTATTCCTCCTGAGATCCGTCATGTAAAAACTGCTTCCTCCTTTGAATCGCTTCTTTTCAACCACCTTTTCATTTTCCAGTCAAACATAGAATAACCGCAAACCGCAGATGCTAGAAATACCAATTTCGCTTAGTTTTTACACTATTTCAATCTCTAATGAAGTATCTATTTTTGTTTATTTATTTTGTTCTAAACGTTTGATTTTTAAATATGCACATGTTTATTATATTGAAAGAAAAAAGAAAGAAAGAAAAATAAATTTTATTCTGGGACATCTGTCCCCGAAGAATAACAAAAAGAGTACAAGAGTGAGTATTAAGTCTGGCTTAAAATAAAAACATTAAAAAAACAAACTTAAGGTTATACTTATATTATATATAAACATAGTAAATACTGTTGCTTGAACGACATATGACTACTACTTGCATTATTTATAGTGTAGTAAATACAATGACAATAGAACATTCATGTATGACTATATAATACTGAAAACATGTGCATACAGAGATACTATGA
Source organism: Piezodorus guildinii (assembly GCA_023052935.1). NCBI lineage: Eukaryota > Metazoa > Arthropoda > Insecta > Hemiptera > Pentatomidae > Piezodorus > Piezodorus guildinii. Next base: position 62,379,481 of record CM041295.1, read on the forward strand.
TTGAACCTCACAGTAATATCGTAAAATCGTAGAAAAAAAAGTTTTTGTTAATTCGAAATATGACTATTATTCTTAAATTTTTTATACAATTATTCGGAAGACTGATTACTGAGGAGACAATGGAATAATTTGTTTTTAAATGAGGTTAAGGAAGAAGTTTTGCGTATAGAGGTAGGTATGGAATTCCAAAGAGAGGTGGCACGCAAACTAAAAGATTTTTTAAAGAATGATGTTCGATGAGAGGGCAAATAGAGGTTAGTGGGTTGGGATCTTGTGTTAAACGAATGTACTGAAGAACAAGGGATGAGTAGGTCAAGAACATAGGATGGACTTTGGGTTTTAAAAGTGCGGAATAGGAATACTCCCAGGAAATACTGTCGGCGAGAAACGGAATTGAGCCACTTCAACTCGGCATACCTGTCGGCGACGCTGGAGCGTCTGGGGACTCCGAAGATGAATCTAATAAAACATTTCATTAGCCTTTCCAATCTCATCTCAAGTCCACCAGACAATCCACCAAAAACTAGGCAGCCATAGTCAAAGTGGGGGAAGACGAGAGAAGAAACAAGGTATAGGTTTTTAGTATAGGTTTTATTGTTTAAATGGCCACACTGTTCCGGTCATCAAACTTGTATTTTATTTTTATTCTTAGAGGATTTTAGAAGTTCTTTAGGTTTAAAACTTTGTTCATTTCATATGGAACATTAAGATAATTATGAATGAGTTTATTCGTGGCAAAGCAAGGAGCCTTGATGATTTTACGAAAACTTTTGTATCGTAAGGGTTGGATACGTGAGGAATTCGATGGTTTATTAGTAGAGCCTCACAGCTCTACTATTTGAACCCAGGATGACCTTATCATAGGTCCTTTGTTGTAAGTGAAAAGTGATAGCGTTTGCCCTGTAAGTGTTTGCAGTAAATTGTATATTATCTTAACCATCGTTGGTTAATAGTCTATATAACGTAGAAGAACGAACTTTTTAAAGAAGGATTTTAATTTTTTAACGAACCAGAAACCGAAAATAAAGGAAAATCTTTGATAAAAAACATTATAATGCAAAAATCAGCTAAATTTTAGTCGTAACAGGTCTTAATTTTTCGTGGCCAGAGGGAAGAGACCGTAGCAAATAAAAACAACTTTTTAAGACTGGTACATCTGCTTGCATAATCAACTGAGATAGAAAGAGTTTAAACTAAGTTTATGTAAAATAGTTAATATTCTGGCAATAAGGTGGCAATATCACGCTTAAGAAATTTATTGAAATGTAATAAACAAAAAATTATAAGAAAACATGAACTACTTTTATATTAAAAAACTTTATTTTTTAATTTTAAAAATTGACTTAGAAGATAATAATATAAATACTTAGACGATACTGATAATGATACATTGATAATAATAACATTTTTTTCCGATTAAAAAGACCAAAACGAAAAAAAAATATATATATATATATATAATAATAATAATAATAAATAATAATAATATGGCCTAGCGAACCCGAAGGTTCGATGCCGATAACACCAAGTTCCGCCTACACAGACTCGTCCAATGTTCACCATTCAAGCCCAAGCCCCCGAGATCAGCCTTAACGCAATCCTCCCATCTCCGCTTCGGCCTACCTTTCGGACGCCTACCAGTCGGATCAGCAAATACCAACTTTCTCGGAATCCGCTCGTCATCGAGCCCAACAACTTTACTCGCCCATTTGAGTCTCCGCGATGCAATCAGCTCAATTATATTCACAGGATGCAAGTTCCGTAATTCCAAGTTGTGCAACCTTCTAAACTCCCCAGTGGCCTCATCTCTCTTTGGACCAAATATTTTACGCAATACCTTATTTTCGAAAACCTTAAGCCGTTGTTCATCCTTCAAAGTAAGCGGCCACGTTTCACATCCGTAAAGAACCGTCGGAAGAATAATAGTTTTATAAATTCTTATCTTTAAGTCTTTAGATAGAAGTCGCGAACTAAGTAACTTAGTAACTGAATAATAACACGCATTTCCCATCTTTAACCGGGACTTTATTTCTTCCTGGATTTCATTTTTTCTAGTTATAATTGAACCTAAATACTTGAATTTCTCTACGTGTTCAAAAGTATGACCTGATACATCAATATCACCAAGATCGACACCGTTTCTGCTAGTAATCATATACTTCGTCTTATCGGTATTTAATTCGAGTCCTATTTCTTTACTGGTTTTTATTAACACACTTGTATTTAGTTGTATGGTTTCCGTGTCTTCACCTAGCAGTACCAGATCATCGGCATACCCCAAAACCGGAATCTTGTCACCCATATTTAAGCCTTTCTCAGTATACATCACCTTTTCTATGACATATTCTAAAGCTAAATTAAATAACACAGGTGAAAGGGAGTCACCCTGTTTCAAACCCGATCGAACCTCAAATCTCTCGGAGTAATTATGACCGATTCTAACTTTATGGAATGTTTCCGACAAACACATCTCTACTAGGTTTACTAACTTTCTAGGTATTCCCTGTTCAATCATGATATTATATAGCTTCTGACGGTCTATTGAATCATAAGCCTTTTTAAAATCGATATAAAGTTGATGGACTACACCGTTGTATTCCAATTTTTTCTCTAATATTTGACGTAAGGAAAATATTTGGTCAATAGTCGAGCGATTCCGCCTAAAACCACATTGGTAATCTCCGATAATATCCTCAGCGTATTCCGTGATTCGACTAGTTAGAATTGACGAGAATATTTTATAGCATACTGGGAGAAGAGAGATCCCACGATAGTTGTTACAATCCGAACTCGGTCCTTTTTTGTGAATCGGAATAAGTATTGATTCTTTCCATTCATCGGGCATTTTTTCAGTTTCCCAGATTTGTTTAACTAAAAAATGTATTTTGGAAACGCCCGCTTCTCCACACGCCTTAATTAATTCACTCGTGATATTATCATTTCCTGCAGCCTTATAACGTTTTAATTTCCCTATCGCCATTTCGACTTCCTCTTTACTCGGTGCGTCTATCCATGGTTCAGCGCTCTGATATTCAGAGAGAGGAGATTGATTATTATTTTCCGTATTTAAGATGCCGTCAAAGTGTTGTTTAAATTTATTTAATATCTCAGAAGGATCCGCAATTATATTGTTATTTGCATCTTTAACCGCATTCAATAGAGGTTCAAATCTTTTACGCGATTGGTTTATATCTTTGTACATCTCTCTTACGTTATTTTCGTTTCTGTGTTTTTCTATTTCTATTATTTTGCCTTTAAGATACTCTCTTTTCTTATTTTTTAAGAGTTTTGAAGTTTCATTCTTTACTAACCGAAAATAAGCCACATTATTATCGCTTGGATTATTTAAGGAATTCAGTTTAGCGGTTTTTCTTTTTTCGCACATATTTTGACAATCCCTGTCGAACCAAGGTTTGTTCTTTTTATTTTCGATTTTTCCAAGACATAAATTACCGACCTCTTTAATATTATCCCTGATCCCTTCCCATAATTTGTTTACATCTTCGTGTTCCTCATCTGAAGATTCCAAAGCTTCGAACCGATTTTTTACTTCTATCGCGAACTGTTTTCTAATTTCGAGGTTGTTCAATTTAACTAAATCAAAATTCTCGGGACGAATATAGTTCGGTGTTCTCTTTTTTGTATTTAGTTTTTGTCGAAGTTTCGCGATTACTAATTCATGATCAGAACCGCATTCTGCACCCCGATACGATCTCACGTTAATTATGCTACTTTGCCATCTGTTTTGTATTAAAACATGATCGATTTGATTCCGTGTTTGTCCATCCGGCGATGTCCACGTATACTTATGAATGTCCTTATGTTTAAATGTAGTACTGTTGATTACTAGGTTTTTCGAAATGGCAAAGTTTATTAGTCGGGTCCCATTATCATTACTATATTCGTGCAAACTTTCTTTACCGATTGTAGGACGATATACTTCTTCCCTTCCAACCTTTGCGTTCGCGTCGCCTAGTATTATCTTAACGTAATTTCGCGGTAACTTATCGTAAACCGACTCTAGTTTATCATAAAGTTCGCATTTTACTTCATCATCACTATCTTCGGTGGGAGAATGAATGTTTATAAACGCGATTTTAAACCAACGACCCTGAAATATAGCAACCGATATTCTTTCACTAAAGAACTGTACGTCCCGTAATGCGGAAAGAAATCTATTCCTAATCAGAAACCCGGTACCTAAACAATAATTAACGCTCCCCCCGTACCAAATAGTATACTTTCCTTCTGTTAACGAACCCTCCCCTGGCCAGCGAACCTCTTGTAATGCAACGATATCTAAATGGTACCCCTTAACTTCATTCGCGACCGACTTTAACCCACCTGCCGTATTTAAACTTCTAACGTTCCACGTCCCTATTGTTAGATCCCTAATTTTCATCTTGCGCCATGATTCCCCTGAAGCAGTCCCCACCCGGAGACCCGAACGGGGGACTAGTTTACCTCCGGATAATGAGCGTTTTACCTCAGAGGAATCCATGACTTTTGGTGATATTTTGTGAACTAAAATATGTGAGTAGGGCGTTCGAACCTACGTCACACCCTCCAGCAAGCCTGGGGGGCCGCTCTCATTGTTGGTCAGCGAGTCCATCGGACTTAGCCGGGAGGAGCTTCCGAAGAAATTCCACCGACCATCCCTACATCCGCCACCCGTGGGACGCTCCCCATACGCGGTAATGAGATCTGCGTGAGGAACATTTTATTATATGTAATAAAATGTTGTAATGTTACATTAATAAATGCATTATTTAAATGACATATTGTTTCTTATTTATTAATATTATGTATTAACAATTTATTTTATAATATAAAATCATTTCAACCGTGTATAGCCATAATAGAATTTTAGGTAAGTCAAATATAGAAGAGCTTACCACTGGATAGTTCTTTCTCAAGACATTTTTTTCAAAAATGATTTTTTTTCACCCTGCATATTTACTCATCTTGTTGTATAATACGGTTGTAAATTACAACAAATAAATAAAGATAAGTAAAAAAATAAGTTTATTAAACCGGAAAAGTCAGTAGTTTGTTATTATTTTATTAACATAATTATTCAGAATTCCCAATAATTTTCACCTATTAGATTAAACATGAATTTCTTCCACCATACCTTCAATAATACTCCTCTTGTCCCGGTTGAACAGATCCGATATCTAGGACTGCACCTTGACAAACGCCTTACTTGGAACCCTCATACAAGACTGAAACGACAAGAAACTGCACGACGTTTTCGACTACTTCAACACTTACTAGACAAAAGTTCTAATCTTCCACTTAACTACAAAAGACTCATCTACATGACTATCATAAGGCCGATATGGACTTACGGAGTAGAGCTTTGGGACTCTACAAAACCATCGTATTCTTCGCGTATCCAATCCCTACAATCCAAAACCCTTCGTAAAATCCTCAATGATCCTATCTTTGTCATGAATAAACTTATCCATAAAGACCTTAATGTTCCGTATGTTGCTGATTTGGCCCGATCTAGATACCATTCCTTTCATGACAAACTCCATTGCCACCCTGAACCTCTTGTTTCAATCCTTTCTTCCTCTTCAATTCCTGACAATCCTCCGAGGTGACTGAAAAGAAGATGGCCCCGAGACCTTCTAGTTTAGAATATTTTTAGAGTGCTTCCATTGGGAAGCTTCTCTACATGTGTTTCATATCTTTTTACATTTCACTCAAATTTACTTGTTGTATTCCATTAAACAGTTGTAAATTCCAATAAATAAATAATTAAAAAAAAAAAAAGATTAAGCATGAATTTCTTCCATCATATCATTATTCGTATAATCAACTATATAATTTGCCATAAAATATTTTGGACGTTGATTATACGAAAAAAGATATGATGGAAGAAATTCACACTTAATCTAATATGTAAAAATAAGAATAACTTCTTCTAGTTGAACTAATCATTTTATATTTAAATAAATAATAATTATTTCCTGATTAAAAGAATTCAGAATGTGTTTTCTCTATTTCTTTTTGGTTTATAAATTGAAATAATTTCATATTTGGAGGAGAACAGTGTCTTTTCAGCTTAGTATTTTCCAAACTCTGGTATACTGTATATTGTTGAGTGGAGAAGTAGCATATCTAGCATCTGCCAAGGCAGACAGAAATCAACGCTACATTGTTTTCGGTGTTACTTACGTATTATAACATACAAAAATAAATATATTGCCATTTAAGGAAAATTATAACATACCGAAACGATTTACTTGCCTTAAAGTAGGCGATCATATCTTACCTCGAACATTTCTATCCAGTGTGAGCAAACAATAATCCCACTTAAAAACAAGTTAAACCTTTTACTCTAAGATGCTTCACAAATTAAATGTTAAGGCTATGTCGACTGATTGTTATGTGGAGATTTGTTGGAACATTTTCACTGAAAAATGGGCAGGTCATTCGAACTCAAGTGCCTTCAGCACCTGGGACGCAGGGGTGCATAATTGATATTGAGTTTTACAGAACCAAGCTATCCCTGAAAATATACTAACTTTGACCAGAAAAATCTCTTTGATTTGTCTCCGAAAAATGACCTATGTCCACTTAGATCTAGTTAAAGGTGGTTTTAGAGTAAGAATCATATTAATTTATTTATTTATATTAAAAATAACCCTCAAAGATTTATTAACAAATCCTATTTGGTCAGTGTACAACTTAAATGAGATATATGTATATTTATTTATAGATATATACAGACTTATTGAAAGCATATACTTAAACTAAATTCTACATTTTTTTTTTTTTTAAAGAACAGTTCTTGATCTTCTCTCTGTTCAAGTTTTTTTAAAAATTTATCTTCCTCAGGTGTAAATTGGAAGTTCTCTCTCATATTTACTACAGCTAAACACAAAGTGACGCTGGTCTTCTGGCTGTCTGCAGACTTCACATTTTCCAACTTTTTTATTATCATAAGCGCACGATGTTTGTGGTTAGTCCTCAGTCTTACGATTCGTACGTTACTTTCTCGTTTTAGTTATGATTCAGAGCAATCCATGGAAAAAGGCTCACAATTGATTGTACCTCTTAGAAGTCCCTCCCTTTTAATTTTGACTCTCAGTAATACCTATATTGCCATTCTCTTATTTTATCTTTCTTTAAGAGTCTTATGAGATCCATTATGGGTACCATGGCGTTTTCTTTCACTGTCTGTGATGTCAGCAGCCTCTTTTCGACATAATCCTACGTGGCTTGGAATTCATTGAAATTTATAGTGGTTGTTGTCGGATATTATGTAGTTGATTATTTCAAATGATAAATATGAAGTAATTTTTCTGCAATGTGTTGTTTTTAGTAGCTTACAAGAGGTGGCAGAGCCTGTCAGAATAACTATGTTAGTATTTGGGTATGTATTTTGACAATAAAGATCACATTAATCTGTAGGAGTTAGACAGAAAGTGTGTATAGTGTGTTAGAGACAGTAAGACATATCACGTGTCATACAAGAAAAAGTCAACATACTTGTAATAAATACTTTTTCCATTTTTACTTCTAATAACATATATATGAACTATATAGTAAAGAAAAGTATATAAGAAGCGAAATAAAAGAGGAAAAGGATATAAACGTTAATATAAAACAACATTTTTTTTAAACAAAATCTCATGCTTACCAACGGTATATTATACATCTATATTACCATTCTTATGTGCGGGGAAAAAAATCTATCTAAAACATTATTTCTGCAGTTTTCTCGTTAAGTTGGTTATCGAATGCCTTAAAATTGTGCATCTAACCGTTGTGTTTTTTCTTTATATCAATTATAATAAATGATATGATTAATTTTTTTTTTTTTATATAAAAATGAAACATAAATAATATTAAAGCCCATTAAATTTCACATCGATAGAGGGAGTTTAATTAAAATTGTTATAGCCATTGTAGAGAAAATCGTAAAAAGGTGCAATAATGCATGGTATGTATCAAGTTGCTCTTCTAGTTGGCCGATTGAAGAGTTGCTGTAATATATCAGTCATTTTACCCCCCTAAAAAATGAAATTTTATTATTATATTAATTAGAACCATCTCTTCTACTTAGATATATTTATTATCACATTAATAAATCATTTCATATATAGCACATAACGTTTCTAGGCCTATACTGCCTCATCTTCAGAACTAGTCATTAATATAACATTAAAATTAAATTTTCATCACATTATAACAATAATTATATAAATTTTTATTTCTATCTTGATGTTGGTTTACAAATTATTTGTACTTTTCTTTTACTTGCGTATCTTCCATATTAAATTAATATTGGTCATTTATCATCATTAAAATTCTTTTTACTTGTATTTTAAAAATGTCATTGTTATTAAAATGTTCACTACTTGGTCATTTTTATTTCACTGTCACACGTTTCAACCAAATAAAATATTTTCACATGCTGGACCAGCAAGTATGAAATGGACCAAAATTGAGCTTTAATCCTACTCTATATTTATATATACTTGCTAATATTTCTATAATTAACACCCACTTACCTCGATATATCCACAGTCTTCTTCAATTTAAATTATCAATCCACTTCCTAAACAAGGTCTCGCCGTTCTGGCCTTTACATTCCTCCCCATAGAACAACAATTTTGGATCATTCCCTTCTTGTCCGCTATGCTAATCTTTGGAATTCCCTACCTACTTATATCCGCCATGCTTTTCTTTACCATCATTCTAGTCCCAACTGTTCCAATATCTCCTGTATTCCCAAACAGACGCTCAACAACACTGACATTTTATATCAAATATCAGATTTTGAATATTAAAAAAAAAAAGTATTTATTGCTCATACCTAACTTACTTAGTTAGTTAATTAATTTTTAAATTTAGTTTTGTTCAGCAAATATATGTATCTGAAGAAGTTTATTTACTTTATTCTTTTGTTTTATTGTATAGATATATTTTTTTTTCTTTCTTTTCTTAGTTCTTACACCATTGTAAATAAGAATTAATCACGATAATTTGGTCTTTAGGCCTAATACATTGTATACCTTAATTGTACATATTTGTTGTTCTTAAAAGACTCTGTCCCAGAATAAAAATTATTTTCTATTCCATTCTATGCTATAATGTGATAATAAATATATTTAAATAGAAGCGTTCAATCTAAATAATATAATTATACTCTTCATAATAGAAAATTGAAACTATATGAAATTTTAGTTTTATAGAACGTATCGTTTTCAAGCTAGATACACACACACAGACCTTTTTGCAGGACTTGATTATTTTGAACCAGGAGACCCTAAAACGTGTATTTCCGGTAAAAACTCGAAATCGAAAATTCTCGGGATCGCAATACTTTCCCTTACTATATATTTCATATATAGGTAAGCGAAAGTAAAAAACTGTTCGCAGCCTTTTAATGGTTTCTGCGTTAGGATAAAACGTAATAGCAATTTTTTTTATTAATTACTATTTCCACAACTGCCTCATTGATGTAGTTCGGACCGGAGAATAGGTCGGGAATTGGACATAGGAATGGGCCAATGCTGTAGGAGGGTCTCCCATTCAAGGTGTACCAACCCTATTCATACCTCGCTGTACCTTCTTGCTTCAAATCGACAAGGAGCCATTGGCAACGAGGCCGATAATGGTAATTATACCCCAGCGAATAATGGTGTCGGTTCCTTCAATGAAGGACGGATATTAATAGTTGGGTATAGTAGGAACTAATGTTTTGAGAAAATAGTGAACAAAGGTGCTCGCGTCAAATAAGTTTCATCACGGTTCCACTGATTGAAAAATGCTGCAAATTATTAAAAAATGGTTTATTATTTCCAAATAACTATATTAGTGTATAACTGTTTATATAGTTGTTTAAAGGCAATTAACTAATGAAGAGAAATAAATAATCCAAAAGAAAATGGTCAATCACCAGTGCTAATTCCAAAACTATATATCTCAGTTATTTCTTAACCAATTTCACTAAATCTTTTTTTTTTTTTGTAGAAAAATAATGAACAAGCAGGTGTATCCTAGCATCCTAGAACTCAATACAATTTTTCTCTATCATAAAAGATAACTAAATTATAGGATGGTAGTTTTTTCACTTGCCTGTGCCAAGACCATGTGATCAATTAACACATTTACTTCACGTATTTTATTGTTTAGTAAAGTTGTAAATTTCTTTAAAATAGAAAAAAAAGTTCAAGGTATGTAATAATAATATAATAAATAATGTAAAAAAAATAAGATCAGATTGTGATGTTTTTAAAAAACACTTTAAAAAAAAAAAAAAAGATTTTAAAAATAGAATTGAATTTTTTTTTTAATGAAATTTAAGTGGTCAAATAAAAGTGCACACTTATTAAATGATAGTTAAAAATTTAAACTCTACAGATCAATATTGTATTGTGTTTCTTATTTTCAAATGCCAACAACAACCGTCTGGTGATTGATAAACAAAGATTTCTTATTAATTTAAATCTGATTTTTTAGTTATTATTTTTTCCGCTGACATTAAAATTTTATTCCAGAGTTCATCGTCATGAGGAAAAGCTCCTTGCCATTACACTTCTTTGGAAAGATGTTGCCAGTAATTTTAAATTGGATTTAAGTCCGGTAAAAGCGCAGGCCAGTCTAAAACATTAATATTCATTTCCCGAAAACAAGCTTTTGTAATATGGGACGTGTGACAGTGGGCGCTATCTTGCAAAAAAAAAGTAATCCTCACTTGGAAAAACTCCGTTTAGCCAAGGATGCACTTTTTCTTTAATCGGTTCTATATAAACATTACTGTTCATCTTCTGGTTGACTCGCAACAGAAGCAGTAATAGTTTCCCAAACCATCACACCTCTGTCTCGATTTTGTCGTTTCGAAAGATTGTTTACACATGTTGTAACCGTATTCGACAAACGTATATTCATTATCAGGTCTGTCTTTGCAAAATCTCTACACGGTTTTGGTCCATATGTCCTGCGGTGATGCTAATCAGTTTCGAGCCATTTCTAGTCTTTTTGCTTGGTGTATTTTTGATAAAGGAATATTTTTAACAATTTTTTTTGTATTTATACCCCATCTCGTAAAGTTTCCTTCTTACAGTAAGGTTTGAAGCCTCGATTCCAAGTCTTCTCTGCACATCTGTTGTGGTTGTTAGTTCTCCTCGCTCGCCCTTAGTTCTCCTCGCTCGCCCTTAGTTCTCCTCGCTCCGTCTCCGCACTTCGCGTTTTATCATGGGCCTCAAGCACGTTTTGAATTAATATTTTTCCTAACTCTCTTAAATTTTGTGTACCGATGAAAAAGGTATACCACATTTTTTCCCGATTCCCGATAGCTCATTCCACGGCCCACATGCATCACATTTCATTGTTATTTTAAGATCTTCGGAGTACATGTTTCCGGCCCAAAATCTCAAAACATATTGACTCATTGTTGTTTACTTTTATTTGTCTAGTAAATATATTGAAGGATTTGTGATTAGTACTCGACGAATTTATTAAACAAAAAAAATCAATCTGAGTAATGTGTTTAAGTAACCCGTAAATCACGGCTATAGCCGTCCGATCTTTGGCGATGTGTAGGAAAACGACGGGTATAGCCGTCATGCGTATTTTAATCGATAAGAAAAAGGACAGCGCTAGTACGAATTGTACTAACGCATACAATTGTTCATTATTAAGTAATACATTGAAAAAAAATAAGGTATAGTATGCAAGACAGCATATCATTGTTTTTTTATGCGTTTTTCTCATGCTTGAACGCATCGAAACATTTGGGCATCTAGAGACTAATGACGGCTATAACAGTCGTTCACGATAAGACGAACCATTTATTCTGTATATGTTCATGAATTAGGTAAACATAGATCAATTATTCTTTTCAAAATTGAATAAATAAAAAAGTAAAATTAGTTGACAGGATATGCAAACAGCTATCAGTTTATATAAATTGATAATAGTATAATATAAAAAAATATTAAGAATTCATAAACGTTTAGGTTTGCATTTATGTCTTTCTCAGTATATAGCGTTTATGTATTCTTTATCATTGAGAGTAAAGAGTATTATCTTAATAATAATACTCTTTTATATTATATTATTATAACACAGTGACACTTTACACATATTGACACTTGTATACTTCCTTCGTCGGCTAATTTTACTATTTTATAAACAAAATTAATTACAAATGATAATTTTGTTTCACATGCCGTTTAGTCCTCACGACGATAATAGCGTTCGGTAGTAGTCCCACACGTTTAGAACATTTCAGTTGAAAAGTATGTTTTTGTGAAGACGAACCATTTATTATGTATATTTTCAAGAATTAGGTAAACATAGATCAATTATTCTTTTCAAAATTGAATAAACAAGAAAATAAAATGAGTTGACAGAATATGCACACAGCTATCAGTTAATATAAATTAATAATAGTATAATTTAAAAAAATATTAAGAATGCATAAACGTTTGGGTTTACATTTAAGTCTTTCTCAGTATATAACGTTTATGTATTGTTAATATCTTAAGAATTGCGGTATTATCTTTATCATTGAGTGTAAAGAGTATTATCTTAATAATAATACTCTTTTATATCATATTATTAGAGGAGCCCGTGGCTGAGTGGCTAGCGCGCTAGTCTCTCATGCTACAGGTTCAGAGTTCGAATCCCAGTCCCGGCGGGGCTTTTATAAGGATAAAAAAAAATGTGGATTCACTCACAACCTCTCCCCCGGGTATGTGAGACCCGTCAGCCAAAGGGTGGCCATTCACAAAATTAGTCGTAGGGAGTGATGAGCCTACACTAAAAATTGCATCATGAAACGTGAGTGTAAACTTGCAGGAGTTTACACCGCGAGGCCCAGGGCCTACACGGCCTGTCGTGCCACTGGAAGAAGATATTATATTATTATAACACAGCGACACTTTACACATATTGACACTTGTATACTTCCTTCGTCGGCTAATTTTATTATTTTATAAACAAAATTAATTACAAATGATAATTTTGTTTCACATGCCGTTTAGTCCTCACGACGATCATAGCCGTCGTTTGCTCCGGGAAGAGAAAAAATGACGTGATGAGCAAATGACGGTTATAGCCGTCGAGAGTATTTTTGGAAAACCTGTGGTCAAATGAGATAATTTTCACTTCCAAACATACAACTAACACTCGATTTCATCTGGCAGTGATAAAAAAATGTGTTTTTGAGCACGATCGTCAAATTAAAAGTGTGCGGCAACGGGGTAAACAAACATGGTTATGATACGAATTAATATTATATAATTTAATTATTGAAAATGTGTGGTGTGCACTTTTTTTGTCCAGGAGTGTATCTCAATAAAAGTTTATAAATAATTTATTAAATAATTAAAAGATTACAAGCTTGTTCAATTAAAGTAAATCAATCTATAAATAGGTTAAACCCTAGGTTAAAACCGAGGGAACGGGCTTAACAGTTGTGAATCAGAACAGATTCAGGCAAATGAGGGTGCGCCATTTGTGCTAATAGACCCACTTTTTACTTGCACAGTATTCAATGGAAGCCGGGCATTCAAGAATGACTCATCAACGGATCCCAACTTAAATTGGAAATTTAAACTCAATATTCACCTCTGAATTTGAACTAATTCCGATTCGTTCGTCAATGTGTAGTCCTGGAATCAAAGTGTTCCGCTATTCTAGAATAGATTTCCTATGACTTTTCAATGAAGAAAAAAAAACGGATTGGTTCATAAATTGAAAGTGAGGAGTGATATCGAGAACCGCATATTGAGTTCGGTGGTTGCCTTTAATAAACGTTTATATTGCCCCGAGACTGTTCGGCTTTTTTTCACTATTGGAATTAAGTGGACACTGATACAGTTATGAATAAGTATCAGAAAATGTTAAGAATTCCGTTAATTGAACTGTTGAATGTGTATATTTACTTTTTATCTAATTTGTAATGATTATGATAATTTTATAAGTGGAAAAGATACGTTGTAAATTTTCTTTTAATCCAAACTGTATATTGTCACAATTTTTTTTTTAAATCGGAGATATTGAAAATTTCTTTTCGTATCCAAACTTTATATTTTTAATTTTTTTAATTCATGAAATATGTAGTAAGGGAAAGTATTTCGTTCGAGAAAATTTTTAATTCCAGTTTTCGACGGGTCCCAGGTTTCATACTCGTTTTAGGGTCCCTGAGTCCAAATGACCAAGTCCCACAAAAAGGTCAGTGGGTGTGTGGTAAGTCTAGCTCTAAGGTGAAAAGCCGTACAAAACTAAAATTTCATATTTAAGAAAACTATGCGCCCTAGATGTTACAGCAACTTTTCCTTCAAAATCGGCTAACCGGAAGATGTACTTTATAACATTAATTTTGCACATCAATTACTTTTTCTTTAACGATTTTGATTTTACTCGCTGTATCGATGTAAAATTTAATGGACTTTAATATCATGCAGATTTCATTCTGATTGAAATAGTCAGATATTATATTTGTATTGTCTAACTTAAAAATAAAATTACAATATTATTTACCATCTCTAAAACTAAATTTAACTGTCTTATTGTTGAGGTATGGTGTCAGAATTGGAGAATTAAAATCAATTCCAATAAATCCCATCAAATTACCATTTCCCTTCGTCGTAAACCTATGACATCCTGTCCTACAGTGTCCTTTAGTGATATCCCACTTGTCCCGGTTAAACAGATCCGTTATTTAGGCCTCCTGCTTGACAAACGTCTTACATGGAATCCGCATACAAGACTGACAAGTAACTGCTCGCCGATTTCGGTTACCAGGTATCACTCCTTCCATAAAAAACTCCGCTCCCACTCTAATCCACTAGCTTCAATCCTTGCTTCCTCTTCGATTCCTGACAATACGCCGAGGCGTCTGAAAAGAAGATGTCCTCCAGACCTTCTTTTTTAGATTCACTACTAGAGTGCTACCAATGGGCAATGTATTTTATGATAACAAATGCCAATGTTTTTTTTTTCATGTATTTTATCATTAAGTGGCATATTTACTTGTTGTATGAAAACATACAGTTGTAAATTTCAATAAAATAAATTTTAAAATAACTGTCTTATTGAGGATATTTCAACCATATGATTATTCACATAAACGTTACGTGAAAGACTGGTTAAAATATTAGAAGGAAATAGAAATATTTATCTTCTTACAAAGAACATATAAGACCTAAGATAATAACTTGCTAACACCATCCTTGTTTACAACACACCTTCTATAACCGTTAAATTTACCACGGTTCTGATTACACCACCCACGGTCACAGCTTCCAACAGGCACTCTATTTATTGTATCGTTCATTCGGGTCTAGCATCCGATATCCTATATTTCACAGACCTTTCCCCCTTATTATTTAAACACATTACAATGTTAAGATAATTAAGCTTTATGACGTATATCGAAAAATCTAATAGCTAACCCTTCTAAATAAAAATGTTTCGTTGATAATTGATTAAATATTTTCTTTCAGATAAAAATAATTGGTAGAAACCGCTTTAAAAGAATATTTTAAAGATCAGATTATTAATCTTGCTTTTGAAAATATAACTGTGGAAAAAAATTCAAAGCAGCGATTTGGGCATTATTATAACAGGATTTTTTAAATTGGTTCTGACATTTCCACTTATTTTACGCTTGTAAAACCACTGTAACCAACTTAAAAAATAATTTTTTTTTTTTTTTTTTAACATCATTTATTGAAATTTACAACTGTACTTCAAGGTACAACAAGTAAATGTGACAAATGTTAAATGGCGTGATACAAACTTGAAGAAGAACTACCCAATGGCAGCACTCCTGTAACTTCAAAAAAAAAAATAAATAAAAAAAATAATTTAAGTTTCAATTTTCCAATTATGAAGAGTTTAGAACTATCTCTTCTTTATTAATTTATGTATTATTACATAAATAAATTAATACATATTTCTTGACGTTTCGAGGTACATGACTGCCTCATCTTCATAAATATTTTTTAAAAATTGCTTTCTTATGTCCATTTAAAATTGTTTTTAGTTCCAAATTTAAATTCCTTCTTCCTCTTCCCATATTGTGCTTTACTTCCATATTAATATTTTTATATAGGCAATCATGGACCTCGAAACGTCAAGAAATATGTATTACTTTATTTATGTAATAATAAATCTATTTATGAAGAAATGGTAGTTCTAATCAATTAAATAATATAGCAAATTCATAATTGGAAAATTAAAACTTAACTAATATTAATATGGAAGTGGAACACCATAAGAGCAAGAAGGACTTCAAATTTGGAATTAAAAACAATTTTAAATGGACATAATAAGGAAGCATAAATAACATTTATGATGATGACGCAATAATGGAACTAGAAACGTCAAGAAATATGTATTATTTTATTTATGTAATTAATAAATAAATTTATAAAGAAGATATAGCTCTAATCCATTATATAATTAAAAAATAATGTTACTTGAATTTATTATAAAATATACAATAAATAAAGTTGAGTTACTAGGGCCGGGTGTGGCAGGTTACAGCTTTTAGTCAAGTAAACGGAAGACTTTTCTGGCGCTCATCAGGCCTCTATAAAATTTAGGGAAAATCTTAAAAAAGTGCGAAATGCATGTAATAAAGTGGCTCTTCTAGTCCGGCGATTTCGGTGAATAAGTTGCCGATACATCTTCGTTTTCGTGGTATACTTCCCAACACACTGACACACAGAATGTTTTATACAGCTGTTGGCCTAGAAACAGTACTGTACTTACTAAACACTAAACATTTGTTAATAGAACCCTTTATTTTTATAACAAAGACATCTCCAAATTGAACATCTCATCATATTAGGTCTAGCATATGCCAGTCTCAGAATACTAAATATATAAGTTATTTTTCTTCCACTTACCTATATATATGAAATGTACAGTAAGGGAAAGTAATGCGATTGTGAAAATTTTCTAATTTCAGGTTTCAAGGGAAATAGTTTTTTTAGGGTTTGTTGAGTTCAAATATGGTCTGTGTGTGTGTTTAGCAAAGATAATTGCGATAATGATTAATAATTTATCAAGAATATAATAACAATCCTTCGATGATAATAATTCTTAAATACTTGACATATTATCATTCACATTTTCTCACTGCAACAAAGGCTTTAGGGTAGATATTATAACCGCTGGTTTTGTGTTTTTTTAAAGAAATATATGGAGGTCCGTTTATTTTGCTACCGAGTGTAGGTTTACTATATAAACCTAAAAATTTTAGCTAGGAAAGCTAAAAATTTAAGAAAAATGGTATCGTATATACAAATTAAAAAGAATATAAAGTGATGAATAAGGCATAAACTTAAGCGATTATTGTAAATAACAATTTTATATTGTAATATTATTTAATCTATAATAGGGGTACTCACTACGTTTGCTATAGCATGCTATTTGTGCTATTGTGCTAAACCCATCAATTTTATACAGGAAATAACTGTAGAAACTCGACGGGTTTAGCACAATAGCACAAATAGCATGCTATAGCATACGTAGTGAGTACCCCTAATATATGTTTCCTGCGCAACTGAATATAATTATTTAAACTTTTTTTTCAAATTTAAATGTACTTCACAACCGAGGTATGTAAAAGTCGTTTGTTGCCCACAATAGTCTAAAAAAAAATAAAATTTGGATAATTACGCAATATTGATATTGTATCTTGGTTTTTGAACCAGAACGGGAATAAACCATATGATGGATTTCACTGTATCCAATTCATTGCTACTTGAAGCAAAAGGCAGAGCCAAGCATTAATTTTTACTTAATCATATTTACAAGAATTGTGTTATATCGTTGGGTAGGACTGGGTTCAACGTTAATTAGCACGTTATCCTTTGATTTAATAAATAATAGGGATTTATTCTTATTCGGGGAAAATCTTACCGGTCAGCCAACTCATAAAGATTACCGAATTATGAATTCCTAACCGGATTACAACATAATAAAATTGGGTCTATCCGAGGATCAGAATATCAACAACTTCCTCAAATATCCGATTTCTGGGAAAACCATTTTCCTTTAAGGTAGAATAAGGTAAGATTTCAGTTTAAAATTTATTAGAGCTTTTTGAGCGTTTCCACTAAGTGAAAATGGCTCGTAGATAAAGGCTGTAGAGATAATAGAGGCTGTGGCGCGGCAGTAAGGGTGCTACGTGCCCCAACACACTTCCAATTCCCTCTCCGACCATCTGCCAATAATGTAATAGCTTTCGGATGAATGGCGTATTTAACGGCTTTAGATAAAATTGTATTTATTTTCAATTACGTTTGTAACAATTTACTTTGTCTACTGACAGTTAAGCAAGCAATGATATAAAAAATCAAACAGTGAGAGCTCAACTTAAATTGAGTCCGTTGATGAGTAGCACCTGAGATCTACATCTGTGTTGTGGTTTTTAGTAGTGATAATGCTTAAATTGTAGTAACGTTGTCTGGTTCATTGTTTGTTTTTTTAGAGAGAGATTCGAGGATTTATTATTTGGTGGCTTTGTAATGTACTCGGTAATAACCTAAAAAATAGCAGCAATAAAATCATATATTTCAAACTAAACCGAAATTAAGTGGGAATATAGCTAAGGTTTTTTTTTTTCTGTAAATTGTTTTTGTTTTTTTAATTGGCTGATTGCCGCTGGTAACCTTCGTTAGAATAATATAGACAAGGCAACCTAAGGGCCTCGTTAGGAAAATAATATGATTTACTTCAAACATTTTTTAGGCGTATTATAAAAATAGAAATAATTTAAGTAAAACACGGACATGAGTATGTAAGTTTATTATCTGCTTACCATTTTTTTTGTTTAACAAATCTAGAAACAAAATATATATAAACATATATATATATATATATATATATATATATATATATATATATATATATTTTTTTTTTTTTTTTTTTTTTTTTTTTTTTATTTATAAATACACAGATTTGGCCATACAGTCATCTGCTGAAATGGATTACTATGTATTATAAGATAGTGGATTAACAATTTACTATAAGTTAATTTTAATAAATGACTAATAAACTATAGGTTCAGTGAGTAGGGCTCTGTAGCCCCGGGTTCAAGCCCGGTTGAGGCAAGGCGATAATTTAATATGTTATTTTAGCCGTGGGCCGTGAGCGACACAGGATCTGTAAGAAGAGTAACACAATTTGGTCAATCACTGCCTAATCACCTTGCAAAACAAATATTTTTCTAATGCACTGTTGGAAAGCTTAAAATGTAATGTACTGTAGTCGTAGAAAGTAATGAATACAAAATGACGAATAGAGCATTAACTTTTGAACTATAATCGTATTTAATCTAAAAATTATGTTTCCAACGAAAAATAATGTAATTCTTTAAACTTGTTTTGCTCTCGATTACTTTAACACTTACTTGACAAACGCTTTAACCTCCCTCTTAACTACAAAAGACTCCTTTCTGGCATGATCTTCATAAGGTCTATATAGACTCACGGAGTGAGCTTTGGGGCTCTACTAAACCATCGAATTCTTCCCGTATCCAGTCCTTACAACGCAAAATTCTTTGTAAAATCATCAACACTCCTTACTTTGTCACAAATAAGCGTATCCATATGTTCCATGTGTTGCTGATCTGGCCCGAACCCGATTTCACTCCTTCCAAAACAAACTCCCCTCCCACTCTAACCCACTAGTTTAAATCCTTGCCTCCTCTCCCATCCTGATAATCCTCCGATGCGTCTGAAATGATGGCCTCGAGACCTTCTGGTCTAGAATAGTTACTGTAGTGCTACCACTTTTTCATGACATTTTGTTGTTTTTTTCATCATATTTACTTGTTTTATTATAAAGTACAGTTGTAAATTACAATAAATAATGTTTAAAAAAAAAAAATTGAATTTTAACTTAATTGAAAAGTTCTTAACAACCGAGGTGAGTGAAAGTCGTGTGTTGCGATCACCAGATTTAAAAAAAAAAAATAGATTGAAACCTAGTGATCTGAAGATTTAAAATACAAAACCCTACAATTTTCATACCTAGGTGCCCCTCTAGGATCAATGCGTCCCTTTGTCTGACATAAAATAATGCAGATGTCACAGATTTAATGATCGTGATTTGATTCATCATCTGTATAGATATATTTACGAATGAAGAGATCAAAGCACAACGCGTCCAACGGAATATTCTGCCTGATCCCAGGATACTTTGTCAGAAGGGTCGTAAAATTATATTTCAGCTCATGAAACGAATCCACCAATAAGGTGGAGTGGATATGAGATTGGACTCTTTTGAGCTTGTGAAATATCGTCAACTGGGAGAACCTTTCTAAAACAGCGCTACTTCCGATGAAAGATGATACCGCTCGACCTGGCATTTCAGACTTTACGACTAGCAAGACTAGCTGTTGTCGAGAGGAATGCTCTTATCTGTTTTTACCTCAGTGAAGAAACCGAGATGAAAGGTATGAGGTGGGTGCTTTGATGAATTTTGGCCAAGTGGTGTGTCGTATCATGACGAGTATATATAAAAAAAAAAAAAAAGAGTACCCTTCGGCTTCCAATGAGACGGCATTTTCTTTTATATCTGTTTACCTAGTCAACTTACAAAATAGAAAAGAACAAAAAAAAGACAAGGAAAAATCTATGAGCGCATCATAAATTTTCACTTGAATTCTACTTCAACAACATTCGAAATATTAATATAAACTAGATATTACAATAACTAATATAGGAAAAATCTTCTATATCATGTATATTATCATTAATATTTTCTCATCCATTTGTTATATTTTAAATAACCGAGATGAAAGGTATGAGGTGGGTGGCTTTGATGAATTTTGGCCAAGTGGTGTTGTCGTATCATGACGAGGTATATATAAAAATAAAAAAAAAGAGTACCCTTTCGGCTTCCAATGAGACGGCATTTTCTTTCTATATCTTGTTTACCTAGTCAACTTACAAAATAGAAAAGAACAAAACAAAATGACAAGGGAAAAATCTATTGAGCGCATCATAAAATTTTCACTTGAATTCCTACTTCAACAAACATTTCGAAATAATTAAATATAAACTAGATATATTACAATAACTAATATAAGGAAAAACTCTTCTTATATCAATGTTATATTATCATTAATATTTTCTCATCCAATTTTGGTTTATTATTTTCAATAATGAACTTTAAAATTACCCCCTCCCTCCTCAAAATTTGGGGGCTGCTTACGTGTCAAGATCCGTAGAATCCAAATAACGAATTTTTTAAACTAAGCACAAAAATACTAGCGCATCCCACGATGATTCTAACACCTAAACGTTGATATCCACTGATAGAGAAAAAAGTTATTCAAGTTTTTTTTTACCTATGTAATCGCAAATAATTAAAAAATACGCCGCCTAAACTCAGTTATTTTTTATGATTGAGAATAATTGTATTGGGTTTTAGGATCAGGACACCCTTTCGGCTTCCAATGAGACGGCATTTTCTTTCTATATGTTGTTTACCTAGTCAACTTACAAAATAGAAAAGAACAAAAAAAAAAAATGACAAGGGTAAAATCTATTGAGCGCATCATAAAATTTTCACTTAAATTCCTACGTCAACAAACATTTCGAAATAATTAAATATAAACTAGACATATTACAATAATGGAAAAACTCTTCTTATATCAATGTTATATTATCATTAATATTTTCTCATCCAATTTTGGTTTATTATTTTCAATAATGAACTTTAAAATTACCCCCTCCTCCTCAAAATTTGGGGGCTGCTTACGTGTCAAGATCCGTAGAATCCAAATAGCGAATTTTTTTAACTAAGCACAAAAATACTAGCGCATCCCACGATGATTCTAACACCTAAACGTTGATATCCACTGATAGAGAAAAAAGTTTTTCGAGTTTTTTTTTTCCTATGTAATCGCAAATAATTAAAAAATACTAAAAATATTTAAAAAATAGAATAATTGTATTGAGTTTTAGGATCAGGACACCGCGAAGAATAAAAAAATACAAAAAAAGGAAAAAGGGCAAAAAGCATATATATATATATATATATGCTCTTGTATTTATTTTCTATAAAAAGAATCATTGAAATCGAATTAGAAATAGCAGAGATATATCGTTTTAAAATTAGCATTGGTGATGGTCCATTTTCTATTAAATTATTTATTTCCTTTCATATTTTTTCATGTTATTAAGTGGCTGTAACATCTCTACGTGTACACCTACTTTAAAATATTTCAGTTTCGAACGAATTTTCGTTTATAAGCTTGAACTATCGCAGACAACCACACAGACCATTTTGCCATTAATTGGACTTTGGAGGGACCATGAAAACGTTTATTCCATGGAAAACTCGGGATTGAAAAGTTTTTCATTCCCTTAATAAATATTTCATAAATAAGTGTCAAAGTAAAAAACATTTTTTACATTTAGTATTGATAAAATATAGGTCATTATGAAATATAGAAGAATGCTTATAACCAACTGAACGATAAAACAGCAGACATATTTTTCTGTTTTTTTTGTTTGTTTTTTTTGTTGTTTTTGTTTGTTTTTTTTGTTGTTTTTTTAAATAAGAAAATTAATATAGAAGTATACCGTTGGAAAGCTAAATATTTTAGAGGGAAAAAACGTGATTAAATATACAAAAATATATAAGATAACGAAGAGTGATCAAAAGGGGAAACAATTAAGCGATTGTTATAGATCATAAATTTTATCTTAGATTATTTATATAAAAATTAATATTTAAACCGAAACTCAATATAATTTTCGTAACTTTATAAAACCTGCACTTCATTTAAAAATTTCTTTTATTGATTTTAACAAAGAGGGTAAATAGAAGTGGTGTGTTGCGCGCTCCAGAATTTAAATTTTCAAATCAAGCGATATTTGTACGTCTATCTTTCCCCGTTATATGCTTCAGCGAAATTCCATTTACCTCAGTTGAACAGATCCGATACCTAGAACTCCATCTTGACAAACTTCTTACTTGGAATCCTCACACTAGACTGAAACGACAAGAAGCAGCTCGTAGTTACCGTTTACTATAACATTTACTTGATAAACGCAGATGCCACATGTGTTTTATCCGTAAATAATGACCCATCTGTTGCTTCCCAACCCTCCAGTCTCATATTTTTTCCATTTAAGAATGGTGTCAAAAGTAGAAAATCAAAATCAATCCTATTAAATCCCTTCAAATCACCTTTACCCTTCGTCGTAAACCTATGACTGCCTGTCCCACTATATTCTTTAGCAATATTCCAGTCACCCCAGTTGGACAGATCCGGTACCTAGTACTCCACCTTGACATACGTCTTACATGGAGTCCTCACACTAGACTTAAACGACAAGAAACAGCTCGTAGATACCGTTTGCTACAACACTTGATAAACGCTAAAAACTTCCCACATACCACAAAACATTAATTTATATTACCATCACCTAGGCCTATTTGGAGATATGGGACTAAGGCTATGGGAATCCTCCAAACCATCCTATTCCTCCCGCATTCAATCCTTCCAATACATCCTCCCAAAGATCCTCAATGCTCATTACTTTTTTACCAATAAAATAATCTATAAAGACCTAAATATCCCATTAGTTGCAGACCTAGCCCGAACTAGATATACCTCTTTTAATTCCAAATTTAGGCTAGATAATAGAATATAGTTGTTTAGCTTTGTTTATTCATATCATAAAGATTTTTTTTAATAATATAATCTTTATTGCAATATATAATTAAATACCCGAATCGCTTTGCAACAAGCAACATTTACAATAAGAAGAACCTATCCTCTAACGCAAAATCAGGCACTATAGTATTATTACTATTATTATTATTATTATTACCGTACGGTGATAAAACCAGTAATTTTGTACGGGATGGAAACATCATGTCTCCCTAGCCTAGAAAAATTACTGAAAATAGAGAAAAGGATCCTAAGGGGAATCTATGGGCCCAAAAAAACACAGGAAGGCTATATAGGTTGAGACCTAACCAGGAAATCTACAAGGGGATAAAAGACCTGGAATCCGAGATAAGAATCAGAAGACTAAGATTCTTTGGGCACATGGTAAGAATGGACCAAGGGAGAATGAACAAGAGGATCTTTGACCGAATCCGTGAATACAAGAGCGTCGGAGGATACATAAGGCAAATGAGAGAGGAGAAGGACAAATTAAAAATAACGGACCAGCATTGCCTGGACAGAGAGCAATATGCGAAGAAATTGGAAGTGATCAGGGTTCTTGCGGGAAATAAAGAAAAACGGAAAGGTACTGCGTGGTCGGAGGAAAGGAAGCAAAAACACGCAGAAATGGTGAGAAGGTACTGGGAGAAAACAAAGACGAAAATGAAGAAGCAAAAAAAAAAATAATGATATTCGCGCGGTCTTAAAGGCCGTTTCGTGACAAAAAAAAAAACCAAAACATAAATAATGCTGTACCAAAGTAGACCAGTCTCTTAAGTAATTACATAATAACATAAACATAGGATATAGGCGCATTAATAAACGAAAGAATAAATAAATATAAAAAACTTCCACAATTTGAAGAAAAAAATTACATTAAATGTATCTAACAATAATATATGTTTGGTTCGTTTGTATACATACCGCTTGGTACTATTTTTGTTACAGTTTTCTATATTTCTTACAAGTAAGTATATGTTAATTAAACAAAAAAAAAAAAAAATTGTTTACTGAGCTTGTTTATCTAATCTTTAATAATAGGTACTCTCAATTCTGAATGCATGGTTAAGAAAACACATAATATGCAACTAAAAGACATATGGTAAGGTAGAACCATACATGTAAGATAAACCTTACGTGTACTTAGCTTCAGTTAATCAATAACAAATACCTTAAGGGGTTATTCGAGACAATGTTGACAAGAAGCTGTCTACATTACATAAGTCAGATAGTGTTCTCACATAATGGCAGTATCAACCTCATAATAGGTTAACACCGTAAGTCAAGATAACATTTCAGCATCCGCTGTATTTTATAACCCTTCGTCCTTATCGAGCTAATTATATTTACCAAGTTAACGTTAAATTATGGACTTATGGGTAACATTTTAACAGTTGAACCCGCTTTTTCGTATCTCATTATTTTGTGTATTCACCTTAATAGTTAACATAAATTTAGGTTTAATTGGGGACGGATGGCCTTCAGAATTCTGCTAGAGACAAATCATCTCTAGACTAGTTTGATGTTTGTAGACCCTTGTTTATTTAATTGTTTAAAGTTAAAATACTCAAAGTATTACACTATTTGATGCAATATTTACAAAACAAAGATTTCCAACGTTTCTCCGTATTGAAGTTCAATCATTTCATTAACAGAATATTATTTATTTAACGTCACTTCATGCTACCATGGCTAATCGGACAATGCTACAGTTGGAGTTCTAAATTTTGCCTGTTTATTGATTTGTTAATTCACTTAACGTCATTTTATGCTACTGTGGGTGGTTGGACGATGCCGCAATGGGAGTCCTAAATTTTTCCTACCCAGGTTTATTTAGAAAAGGGATCTTTAACGAGTATTTGACATCGCACAGGCTCGGGATTCCTTCATTACGTTACTTTCCGAAAGACGGCATAACTAAGGATATTTTATTCCAATTAGAAAATCCTATGGCCACCTACATGGTATGAACCCGCGAACTTGGGCCTAGAAGGCTGTTATGCTATACTCATCACCACCCTCGCATCTGTTCAAACCCTTGGTATATCACTCGACCAAAATCTATCCTAGGTTAATTACATTTCTCAAATTTCCTAAATATTTAATTCATTGCCGTTCATACTAGCCAGCTCCTAGTATCCTCTCTTATGGTTTCATCTTATCTCCTAGGATCCCCTTCTTTGATTATGGCTGCTTTGTGTTTGGCGGACTGTAGGAGAGGCTTGGGAAGAGCCTGAAGAGATTAATGTACTGATTCATTGGAATCATCTTCGTAGATTCTCAAGCACTCTCGTGTCTACAGCTTGTATGCTGAGTTTAAGGTAACTTCATGGGAACTTTCAATGGCAATATTTCCTATTGATTTTGTCTTTTCCAAACCTTCAGAACCATAAAAAAACAACAACATTTTATGTCTATAACATGTTTACCCCTCACTCCACTGGTCGTCCTATCGAAACTTAATCCGCTACACTACAGGTGACTACTTCTTTAAGAAAATATACCCCGTTAATTCTGATAATCAGTCATTTTTAGCAGCTCCCCATTTAATTTATTCAAAATTCAAATTATTCGCCAAAACACTAGCGCAACTACGGCTTTCCCTGTAAATATATTGCAAAAATTAACATTTACAACCAAACTTTTTTAATTGAGCCACAAAGTACCTTATGTAATTTTAAACGCCCAAAGATCTTTTTCATTTATTTGTTCGATACCCGATGTATCGTGATTAAGTAACATTAAACACTACAATAGACCAAAGCTGACTGAATTATTTCCCACATCAAATATCACTACCATAACAAATATTCATCTCTATTTAATAAAAAAAATTAAGAATCAGAGCCTTTATTATTGACGCTTGATCATGACCGTATAATTCGTAGGCCTACAATCTACAATAATTAAAGGATATTTTTAATTTTATTTTTCCCTCTACTATTAGGCAAAAGGTTTTTGTATGAGTGAATTTTTTCCATAGATGTGTTTGATGTGTCTACTCAAAACAATCACAAGAAACATGTACTTGTGTGTAAATATATACGTATTGCTCATACTACTTTTATAAAATTACATTTTTTTTTCAGTTTAAAATTAATGGCAAAAGTTTATTTCTTTAAAAAAAAATTGTTTTTCAATTAATTTTCATTAAACATATTTTTTTTTTTGTTAATATTAATATTTTCTCAGTTTTAAAACTTTATATAAAAAATAAAAAAAAAAGCATATCTTTGTATATTAGCTTGTACTATAAAGATCAACTGTATTTATTTGGGTGATTTCCCTTAAGGCAAATAAATAAATTAAATAAAAGATTTTTTTTAAATACATATTTCTCATAGCTAAATCAACCATCATATTCTTTTTTTTATTTTTTTTTTTTATTAAAAATAAGTTATATTACAATCTGTCCTAATTAGGGCATTTATAATAGTGACCAAGTACAATATTTACAAAACTCTCGACTTACAAAAGTCTAGAAGTTACTCATAACTCTATAATATACAACCCTTAAACATAGAGCACGTTTGTGTGAATCTAGCCAGTGGTAGAACTCCAGTGTATATGTTTACAAGAGGTCTCGGGGCCACTGCCGTTTCAACCTTTTATGGGGATGGTAAGGGTGTGTGGAGATGGATAGAGATTGAGCTAGAGAGTGAGGCTGATAAATAAGATGGAATATTTATGTCGTGCTGTAAGGTATAATTGGTAACATAATAAGAAGTATTAACTAGTGTTCGGAGGACTTTGGATTGAAAGGATTGAATGCGTTTGATTTTAAGAAATTTGGCTGTCCCCCACAGTTCAAGTCCATAGGTCCAGCCAGATAGGTTTCAGTACTGTCTAATATTAAAAAGGCAGTAAAATAAATAATAAGATTATTCTTAATAAACATTTAGGAAAGGTATTCTTCTCAAATTTGACATTCAAGTTTATCGAAGCGAATTTCAATAACCGTACAACAGAAAATACCCGGGAATCCCATACATATATCTGTTAGCGAAGTAAAATTGGAAAGCTGTTAACTGATTTGATTCTAAGAAAGATATTATAGCACGTGGAGAGACTTTTTTCTCTCAATGCCATGAAGCCATGAAATTGTCAGATTAAATCTAGCTGAGCTTCTATTCTGTAATTCTAGGGAATCATTACTAAAAAAAAAGTACTAAAATTCATATTGTGAGTAGTACAATAGAAACGTTCATACGTTCTGCCTTCTCGATCTGATCTTTCTTAAAATCCTGGATTTCACCATGATGTTATATACTGCAATAAGGCTTGAAAAAAAACCTTAATAATGAAATGGAAACGCCCTTTTGAATGGAATCCTTACGGCTAATCAAGTTTAATTAAAATCCATTATTCCTCAAGTTGGCTAGCTTGTATTGGCTAATTTTCCGTATATAAGTCTTACTATACATACAATGTTGTAAGATGTAGATACATTATACCGTTATAGGTCCATAAATCATTGAACATTTTTTTTTTTTTTTTAATTGAGATTAATAAATGACGTTCTAATATTTCTACTATGCTAGGAAAACATGTCGTTTGACGAGGACGAAAGGATTGGTCCAAGTTATGTGGATTTAACTGTTGTATATTTCATTGAGGTTCTTCAATTATTTAATTTACAAATTATGAGATGATTTGAGTGACTGTCATAAACTAATAGAGAATAATAAAAACTGTTATCCTACGTTTCGACCTACGTTGCGGGTCTTCATCAGGGCTAAAAAGTGGTAAAGTGGTTCGATTCGTTGGATAATAGCTTTTCATTTTATATTATTTTGTAACTGCCACCTTAAGGTAGTTCGTCATCTCATCCTTCACATTCATTTCACGGCCAACCATATCATATTCAATTTTTCTTTTTTTTAATTAAAAATAATTTTTTTTAGTAATATTACTATATAGAACTAAAATTTCATTGTGACTATTTTAACAAAAGTAAAGTGATATAGCAAAACAAACTAATGATAATAAACAGAAAAATGTAATTCGCTCAAGCTAACAAATAAATAAATATCTTAAACATGTCTAAATAGATTTTTTTTTTCTTTGGGAAAGATGTAATAACTGACCCCAAAGGGGGATGAAGAAAGAAGAAATTTGTTAATTATGTTAGATTAAAGATTTTTCTCTCCCGTGGTATGCCCAGATCAGGACTAGTGTACAGAAAAGCAGAACTCGATAGATCCCAGCACTTCTCTATTATACGTACCACTGATAAGAGAGGAAGTTAAAGCAAATGAAAAAGCACTTATTCATATATTTTTTAAATAATTTTATTCAACAAAGAAATTTGTTAAATGTTTGGCTTTTGCTTGATGATCTCGCTCTATTTGCAGAAACAGAAAAAATGAAGCAGTCAGCCAGATTAATTTATTTAAAGAGGAAGCTGAAAAGGCAGGTTTGCATATATTCTTTTCGAAGACAGAAGTTATTACAAGCTCCAGTAGATATCCCAAAAAAAAACTCAAATACAAAGTATGGCAATCTTAAGGTGACGGACCATTTTGAATACCTGGGTGAAATAATTAGCAGGAACGGAACATATAAAAGAGTTCTAGAAACCAAGAAACAAAAACTAGAACACTTAGCCTTTTGCACAAAAGATATATACTATTATAGTGCAAAATTAATACATTACAATACTGTGGTAAGATAAGCCATTTTGTTTGGCATGGAGACTACGAGTGTAGATGGGATGGAGAACTTACTTCTGTTAGAGAGAATGATTTTAAGAATATTTCGTGGTCCTAGAAAAACACAGGTATGATATCGAATTAAATCGAACAAAGTAAAATTGATAAGCTCCAGGTAACAGTTCGAAAGTTAAGGTTGCGTTTCCATCGGAACGAACCAGCCAAGAATTAATATGCAATTATTTAGTAAAATATGGAATTATAAAAGTCAGGATGGAAAAGTAAATAAAAAGATTAAATATCAATAAGGAGGACTGCTTAGAACGGGAGCATTACAAACCGAAAATTTCTAAACTGACGATTCCTATGGAGGAAAGGAAAAATCCCATTAGAAGAAGATGAGCTGAAGAGAGAAGGACGAGGCAGTCAGAAAGAATGAAGGAGTTTTAGAAAAGGGAGAGGGGAGCGACATGCTGTTTTAAGTGGTCCTAGAAAGAATGTTCTCGAAAAAAAAATGCAATTTTAATATCTTGTGCATTTTTTTAATAACTTTTTTTTGTTCGATTCTCCGTTTAAAACACATCTGGCATAAAAGCGCTAGATGCCAAAGAGTCAGCAAACAAGTCAGGGTACAGAGATATTTTTAACAGATGAATGGCACATTGTTGACAAAGGTTGCAAGGAATGTCAACAAGGGATGAAAGGAAACTAGACTAGATATTAAATGATAGGGAAACCTCACTTGTGTACTCAAAACCGGAATCAGCACTATAGAGGAAAATGGCCAATGGTGAGGAGGAGATTTGGGTAAATCTGACCAGACCGCAGAGCTTTACCCTTTCAAAGCACTTTCTCTTGTCTGATATCAACTCCACTTGCCCGCAAAACCGCCATTTTATGTGAGTAGCCCCCTTTGAAGTTTGCTCCTGTCAAATTAGTATCGTTTTCAAAAAAGTTTCCGTCACTGAGTTCAAACAGTTTCAAACTTCAGTACCCTCCAGCCTCCCCCCAAACCCCCCTTCCCATCGCCAAACCATACAATCCCTATTTACATTCTCCCAGATATTAAAAAAATGTAAATAAAATACCGGCAATCCTTTACAGTGTCAAATTTTCGTTGAATAAATTTCATTCAACCCCAAACCAAAACAAGTAATACTCAAATATTAAATATTCAAAAGATAAATAACATTTTATACTCCTTTGTAGAACTCATATCTTTTTTATTTTCTTCTATTTCCGGTTAAATATACCTTTTCTATTGGAATATTAATTATTCTACAGAAAACTAAATAAAACTAATGCAAAATTTACATATAAAACAACACTTGTATTTATGCGAATAGCTACATTATTCAGTATCTACTGAAAACCTCTATATTAAAATAAAAGAAAATCACTATATCGAATCCCCTCTCAAACACAATACTCATAGAAGAACAAAACAGGTTGTTAACTTAATAATTCTCATTTTATTTTATTTATTTTTTTTACAATTGAAGGGTTTAGCTATTTTTTCCTACTAAAGGCACTTAAATTATGTCTCAATAATAAATTATCTCAAGTTTTATCTGAATTAATTTATATATGAAATTGGTTGATTATAAGGAGGTGGCATTCGTAAATATTTAAAATCATTTTAGCTAGTAATACAGAATAATCATTTTATGAATTATAATGTTGTTTAGATATATTATTTTTAAAAATGGTAATAAGGTCAATTCATCAATGTCATTACTCCACATTTTTGTTTTAAAAACACAATAAAAAATTATCGAATTATTATTTCAGGTATTTTTTGATCATAAGAGAGAAAATTGTTGCAATGTTGTTTTCAAAACTAATTTGTAAGCAGTTCTCTCAAAGACTGTTCAACGATTCACTCCTGTAAAATTTATGAGCAAATCATCAATTTATTTATCATCAATGCCTGATGTTTCATTATACTTAGTTGAAAATTATTTTTATCAAATATATTAAATATTTTGCTACTATTAATCGTTCAGTGACACTTTAAAAAATAATAAAATATAATTTAAAAATTTCATCAGTGTATAAATACCCACTTTTCCTAGTACTGGAACCAAAAAAGAGCCTTATAATATGCATTTTTATCATATGTCTACGCTATATCCAATACTAGACCATGGCAGAGTATAATAGTGCAGTCATACAAATAATAGTAGTTCTTATAACTTTTTTTTTTTTTAATTTATCTAATGATATTTATAACTGTATAAAAAATACAACAAGTAAATGTGAAAAAAGTTACAATGGGCCTGATAAACTATTGTGAAGAAGCTACCCAGCGGTAGCACTTCAATCTTTATTTCATTAGCAGGTCTCGAGGCCACCGTCTTTTCAGGCGCCTCAGAGGATTATCGGGAATAGATGGAGATGATACGGACAAGTGGGATTGAGTGGGCTGGTAGTTCGGAATGAAAGAAGGTATATCTAATTCGTGCTAAGTCTGCAACTAATGGGATATTCAGGTCTTTATTGATCTTTTTTTTTTTTGTGACAAAATATTGAGCATTTAGTATCTTTCGGAGGATTTTGGATTGCAAGGATTAGATGCGGGAGGAATATGATGGCTTTGTTTATAACATATAAAATAGCAATGTCATTATCATTTTACAAAAAGAAAACTAATTAAAAATATATATATTTATTTAAATTTACTCCCTGAAAATGTAATCTCCGTACACAATTAAACTTGACAGTGGTTTTTGAATGTGCTACACATTCACTCGTAGCGCTTCGATGAATATCTGAGATCACGTGGTCATCTTCTTTTTAGACACCTCCAAGGATTATCTGGATTACTGGAATAGTTTGGGGTGAAAGGTTGCGGACTTGTGGTTTACGGTGGGCCAAGAATTTGTAATTAAAGGACGTATATCTGTTTCGGGCTAAATTAGTAACCAATGGAATATGAGGGCATTTATGGATAATTTTATTTGTGGCATTAAGGATTTCCCATAGGAGGAATTATAAGTTCCATTTAGCTCCCAAGTCTTCTTGTTCAAAATTTTCCAGATGAATATGGCACTTGATACACCGAAAGCTACATAAATTCCTTAATAAAGATAAAAACAAATTTTCTTTGTGTATATTACTTTCCTTAAGATACATATAGCAGTCAACTCATAGCAAAAAATATTTACATGCATAAAATTACAACGGAATCTTTTATTAAGCAAATCAGTGATATTTAAAATTATTGTTCTCATCAAAGAAGAGTAGATATATATATATATTATTATATATACATCCAACAACAGTTGTTCTTACTTTAATGACCGAATTTATTACACAACTAATCTTTATGCGTCTTGTTCCTTAGTGGTAGTATCCCTTAGAACTGGACTAATCCTTGCTCAATGAACTTTTGTCTCGCTTTTGAAGTAAACAACGATTAATACTGGCAAAGAGACCCCTAATCCTTAAGTTCCACCAAAACCACAGAGTAATTATTAAAGTCCTTTCTTTATGTCTACCACGGGAAAGATGATACCCCTCAACTTTTTAATAATGTCCATCTTATTTAGTATGAAATAAATTTTATTGATAAGGATTTTAAACTTTTTATGGGAAAAAAAATGTAATAGGGAAAAGTTTTATAATTCCTTACAAGATAGCGACCGATATCATAAACCTAGAAGAATTAATATTCTCGAAAACTCACCATGCATAAGTTACAAGAAAAAAGTCGATCGTTTATAGACAATTCGTCAGTTCAAAAGTAAAGATTGGAATTTATTTTTAAATATTATTTATTTAAAATTATAACTTTATTAGTAAGATGTGCTGTCTGAGAAGTTTGATATGAGACTTAAAAGACTAATGAATTGTTTCATTAGATTCACACGTGGAATTCCCAGACGCTCCCATGTTTCAAGTGGGTATACCAAGTTGAACTGACTCTATCCCTCCTTCCGTTGGCAATACTTCCTTGGTGTCTGTATTTCCGATTTTTCAAACAAAAAAAAAAAACTTCTCATATTCTCGATATGCTTACCACATGTTCCTCTGTCCGTTCAGTAAACACGAGACCCCAATCCATTAATTTGTATATACCTTCCCACAGATCCGCCTTCTTCAAAAAATCCTTTGTCATCCGTGCTACCCTATTTTGGAATTCCTTGCCTATATCCACTCGTGATGTCTTATACTTAACCACTTTTAAACATCAGTTATTTATCCATCTTCTTAACTCTCAATCTTCCCAACATATGTAATATCTTAAGCTATAAATGATGACTCCGCTTCGTTTCTAATTTATTTCATTCGTTTCTTATTTTCATTCTTTCAGTCATATTACATAATATAACCAGTAAATATGCTAATAAACGAAAAAACGTGAATCAGACTTGTGGAGAAGCTACCCATTTCCAGCATTCTTTATTCTTTTCAAAGGCCTCGAAGGATTATCAGAAATCGAAGAGGATGCCTGGAATAAAACTAGTGTAATAGGATGGGAAAGGAGTTTGTCATAAGAGAAGTACCTGGTACAGGACCAGGATCGGCAACATATGGAACATAAAGGTCATTATGAATAAGTTTATCGTGACAAAGTAGGGAACGTTGAGGATTTTACGAAGGATTTTGGATTGTAAGGATTGAATACGAGAGGGATTCGATGATTTAGTGGAGCCCCAATGCTCAATACCGTTAGTCCATATTGGCCTTATGATAGTCATGTAGATGAACCTTTTGTTGTTAAGTGGAAGGTTTGAGCGTTTGTATAGTAAGTGTTGAAGTAGCCGAAAAAGGCGAGCAGTTCTTGTCGCGTATGAGGAATCCAAGTTAGACTTTTATCAATATGAAGTGCAAGGTATCGGATCGGTTCAACAAGGACGAGAGAAATATTGTTAAAGGATACTGTCGGGCAGAAAATCATAGGTTTAAGACGAAGGGAAAAGGTTATTTGGTGGGATTCGACTAGTATTTACAATATAAACAGGATTTGGAAGATCTTTATTACACTTTTGCAAGGTTATACTTCTGTTTACTCAAGTTTTGTTTAAAAATGGCTGAAAAAAACTCTAAAATTTATTTTTTAATAAAGTTTTAGTTCAATTGTAATTAAAAACAAAACATTATTTTGTACACATTCCACATCCGTAAAGAACCGTTAGAAGAATAATAGTTTTATAAAATCTGACCTTAAAGTTTTTAGACAAGCCGCGAGTTAAATATTTTCGTAACTGAATAATAACACGTATTTCCTGCCTTTATCTGGGGCTTTATTTCCTCCTGTAATTCATTGTTTGTTATCATTGAACGTAAATACTTAAATTTCTCTACGTGTTCAAACGTATGTCCTGAAATATCAATATCACCAATATCGTCACCGTTTCTGCTGCTAATCATGTATTTCGTCTTATCGGTATTTGTTTCGAACCCTGTTTCTTTACCAATTTTTATTAACGCACTTGTATTTAGTTGTATAGTTTCAGTGTCTTCCTCTAACAGTACCTAATCACCGGTGTATCCCAAAACCGAAATTTTATCACACTGATTTAAACCTTTTTCGGTACACGTCACCTATTCTATGACATATTCGAATGCTAAATGAAATAAAACAGGTGAAAGGGAGTCACCTTGTTTCAAACCCGATCGTACCTCAAGCCTCTCAGAGTAATTATGACCATTTCTAACTTTATGGAATGTTTCCGACAAACACGTCTCTACAAGGTTTACTAACTTCCTAGGTATTCCCTGTTCAATCATGATGTTATACAGCTTCTGTACAAACAGTAATATAAATGTATGAACTACCGTTTTAAACCTTTAGATTTTAAGTTTAGACCTTTAAGATTTTAGAAAAAATATTATCGTATAAGCAAAATTGTAAAAGTGAGAGAGAGATGATAAGCCGATGAAACTAACTGTTTCTTGTAGATGATGACATAATAGATTATTTAATAAAACATATGTTTCTATCGAAACTCAACTTAATTAATTCTTGAACCTTTTTTTCATTTCTGTATTTGAAATTTTTTAAATTGGTTTTAAGAACGGAGTTAAGTGAAGGTCGTGTGTTGCACGTATATTTTTAATAGTATTTTTATGAACTTGGTATTGATAAGTATCAATTGTGGTTATTATACCAGTACTTGCATAAAATGTGCTCATGTTTTTAAAAATAAAATTACAAAATATTTATTATTACATTGTTTAAAACATTATCAGTATACTAAAAAAAAAAAAAAAATGATTAGTAATCATTGACCCCTACGTTTTATAAATAATATTTAAGATAAAGTTTATTGTTTTACAAACTAAATATTAAATAATATCTGTTATCAAAAGCATATAGAAATAACTCTATTTTTTTTCTGTCTATAGAAAGATGTTGCTGGCTATCCTTATCTCATTCTGTCTGGCCCAGATCTGCCTCGCAGACCTTGGAAAGGACTCTCAACCCAAACGCCTCTACGACTTCGGCCTGGGGAAAAGAGCTGCCTATACTTATCTCTCCGAGTACAAACGCCTACCTATCTACAACTTTGGACTTGGCAAAAGATCTGATGACTACTACTACGGAAAGAGATTCAACGACATGGACCTGGAATACGAAGACGACGATATTAAAGACGACTTCAAAAGAATGAAACAATACTCCTTCGGTTTGGGAAAACGCCTACCACTCAAAACTTACAACTTTGGACTTGGTAAACGATCTCAATTCGATGACAGAGAGATGAGCTTCAACGAAGGTTTCGATGACGACAAGAGATCCAACAACGGACATAGGTTTTCTTTTGGGCTTGGAAAAAGAGACGGAGCTAAGCAGGAACTACCTGGAAGAAGAAGCATGCAGTACAACTTTGGACTTGGCAAAAGAAGCCAAACCAAAGATGATATCAACCCCAGTTTCAATTTATAAGCCTATTTTTGTATCTTTATGCTAATAGCTACTTAATATGCCAAGTCTTTATTATCGAGTTCTTTTTCTAAAATTATTTAATTCAATAATGTATGTATATATTTAAATGCATGTGTCAGGAATATTCAAATTAAATCCGTTATTGTATGGCTTTTCAAACTTACTGTGTACATACATGCTTAATGTGAATCAAATTGAGAGAAATAAACTTTATTAATTAGTGTGTCAAAAATCCTAACTCATTTCGATGTCTACCTTAATTATTTTGAAATGTAATAACTATCCATTGTGAACTGCTTTCCCACTTTATGTTTACATTTTATGCAAAATATTATGAGTAACACAATCATTTAAAATTATGTACATTTGTTATTGAATTACTGTATTTAGTGTCAGAAATGTCCATAAAATGAAAATTAAATTGTAACTGAGCATATTTTATGTGTTATGGTCCCTTAATAATGAAGATTCGTTTAGATAAAGTAAATATTGATTATTTTAACCTCAAGATACAGCATCTTTGTTGAAAAGAAGTGACAAGAGTTGAAGATATGGCATTCGAAATAATGATATTTATATCACACTACACATAGGTTTACAACCATTTGAATCGATAGCACCGAATTATTTTGTTTGTATTTCTCAAAAACAATTATCTCGCAGATGAAAGCATATTCTTATTACGTTGTAGTTTGTTTAATGCATATATTGTTTACAGGGAATAATTAGTCCAGGTGGCGGTTAGTAAAATTAAACAATTAAATAGTTTTAAGTATTTAATTGCTAAAATAGTTGAAAGTGACTAAAAGTTTTTATAAATGGTTAAAACTATTTAAATGTTTCTTTTTACTGACCGCCACCCGGTCTAATTTCTTCCTTTAACTCTCAACGCTTAGCTAATTATATTCATCTATTTTTTAAGTTTTGAATTTATTGAATTTTATTATAAGTATTTTTGAATTGTTTACATAATGAAGCCTTAAACTTCAACAAGTGTTCATGGATAAAA
Source organism: Piezodorus guildinii (assembly GCA_023052935.1). NCBI lineage: Eukaryota > Metazoa > Arthropoda > Insecta > Hemiptera > Pentatomidae > Piezodorus > Piezodorus guildinii. Next base: position 62,416,713 of record CM041295.1, read on the forward strand.
ATCAATTTAATACGAAAATATATTAAAACTCTTCCCTTTTTCATATATATATGTACTAATATTCAAGAAAGAACATATTTCGAATAATCTTCGCACATAAGCAACATGAAGTTGTGAAGTTCAAGATATCACTTTGTGAAAATTTTATCCTCTTTTATCTAGGTATTCTAACATATAGGAAATAAAAACTGTATTTAAGCATTCATTAAAATGTACTATGATAAACTATAATTATTTTAAGCACTCAAAATTAAAGGTACTTCAGATGAAGAAATTTTGAAGTGCAACATTGAAGCAGCCAGTTTAATACCTATGAGAATATAACCTATCTAATCTTAAAGAACATTTAAATATACTTGGATATATCGAGTTTTATAAAAATCGTTCAAGTCTCTTTCTATAATTTTATGTGGCGACTCACATTCTAGCTTAGGGTTATCAGTCAAGGAATCTTTCAAATGACTATACACTTGGAGCTAGAGATCAATGTCTCTTTAATAAGGCGTAAATGATACGATCAGTTCAATTCTCAACACAGCCGCCCGCTATAGCATTAGTACGATTTTTATAACGTGTATCATCTGTATCATACCGAAATTACAAACTGAAATATTATTTCTAAGTCGTTACCAATACATAGAATAAAATAGATTTTATTTTTCTTTGGGGTATTCCCCTTACAAGTAGAGCCTGGCTTGGCTATTCACAATACATTTTTTAAGTTATATACATATTTTAATAAAGATAAATCAACAGTTTTTTTATAAATATAGAAAGATAAAATAAACAGATACATATGTTTTTGAAATAATAATACATCTCTTTAAAAAATAAAATAAATTACATATGGTTTTAAAATAATAATACATCTGTTTAAAAAGATAAAATAAATAAATATATTGATAAAGATAAATTAACAGTTTTTTTTTTTTTCAATATAGTAGAGATAAAATAATAATAAAAATACATATGTTTTCGAAATAATAACACATCTTTAAAAAAAAAAAAAAGAAGAAAAAATAAATTAATTAGTATATTGATATAGATAAATTAAAAGTTTTGTTTTTCTTTTTTTCCCCTTTTTTCTTTTTTTTTTCCAATATAGTTGAGATGAAATAAAAAATAAAAATATATATGTTTTTAAAATAATAATATATCTGTTTTAAAAAAATAAAATAGACACTACAAATTAGTTTTAAAAAGACAAAAAAAAAAACAACATCTGTTTAAGACTTTTTGGGAGAGGCGTGGTCTAGTGGATAGAGCGCTAGTCTGCTGTGCTCCGGGTCCTGGGTTCGAATCCCGGCTGTGGCGGAATATTATTTATTCTGTTAATTCAGTCGGGGGGCGACCCTAGGGTATGGAGACCCTCCTGAGGCAGACGCAGCCTCTATAAAGTGGGTACCCAAAATAATTGGGGAAAAACCTGGCGGCTGAGCGCGATTAAGGCCTAATCACCTCATTGCACTGCCGTTGGCCTAGAAACAGTACGAATCTCCATATGTACTGAGCCCAAGACCCTTCATGGGTTGTAGTGGTACAGGTTTTTTTTTTTTTTTTTTTTTAAGACTTTTTAGATTGAAATTTTGCATTGCATTGATAAAGTTCGGTTAGACTGGTTACATCAGTTACAATTGATATAAAGTTAACATTTACTTTAGGTATAATAGAATGTTTATGAGTTCGTCATCGATTTATATACGTCAAAACAGTCATTGGGGATATAGTATTGTTGACATATTATTGTTTTTGTTTACTGCATTATTTAGATTTCGTATGTAAGTATATTGTTTTTATTTGTTGATGATAAACGATCTCATTTTTAAGCAGTTAATTATATAGTAATATATTTGGTTTAATTTTTTATAGTCTTCTATTATAAATATTGTTGGGAAATGATTTTCTGGAATATTGTTTACGTATGGTGTGCGGTAGTTAAATGATAGAGGGTTTTATAGGTATTCATATTACATTTAAGGCAATAAATATATATATATATATATATATATATATATATATATATATATATATATATATATATATATATTACAAATAAAAAAATATATGCTTAAGAGGCAATGATCCTACACTATAACTATCCATCGCCAAGGACCTACACAATCTTTTGCGGGACCAGAAAAAAAAAACGGAAATGGTAGCATTTTTATCAGTGAAGATAAAATATACAATATTTTCCTATCGTTAGTTCTTAAGCTCCAATCATTTCATTGAAAATCTCAATTTAGTGTCATTCTATTCAGGCATGGGATTTGATTTGATAAGTATCTTGACTCATACAGACCAATATTGAAATGACTAAAAATTACCCAAAGTTACTTCTTTTTTTTTATATAAATTTTTATTTGTATTAGCTGTCCAAGATCAAGTTAAGAGTTCAGTTTTAAAATAATAATAAATAAATAACTCGCGACCTAAAACTTGGTATTTTTTATTATATTATATTTATAAAAGGAACATATCAAATTTTATAAATACCAGTTATTAATCAGTTTAAAAAAAGAAGCTTCTCAATTCTAAAATTATTCTTTTATTGGTTGACTATATATCATATAAAACTACATGTATGATGTGGCACGTTACTTGTCTTGCTTTCAGTTGCAATGGTTATAATTGAATAGTTAAAAATGATATATTCACATAATTCGATTCTAATAAAATAAAATGAAGATATATATTAATAAGACAAAGGTAAGTATTTACACATTATAGATAAATAGTCTGAAGATTTTAGACATAGTCCCTATCCCCTACAAATTCAACAGGGCATGTGAAATGACCCTATGTTATATGAAACTATCAGTAAGATGATAACACAGTACTTCTCTTACTAACAGTTGCATTGGTTCTTATTCAATAGTTAAAAATGAAATATATACATTATTTGATTCTGATAACCTATTAAAAAAAATGTATGTATGTATGTATGTATATATATATATATATATATATATATATATATATATATATATATATATGTTAATGTATATTAAAAACATGAAGAAAAGACTGATAAGGGAAAAGAGAAAGAAGGAGAAGAGAAGTCTTTATTAATTATAAATAAATAGTCTGAGGATTTTGTACATAGTCGTAAACAGGAGTCATTACGCCCTAAAAATTAATGTAATACATAAAAATTATATTAAAATATAATTAAATTAAATACGATTCAGTATTACAATTAAAGGTGTGGTTAGAAACTATTTTTACTTACAAGCACGTACTTAATTTTCAAATTTATATGTATATAATTGGATTTTTTTGTTTGTTTTTTAGATTAAGATTTTTATTTTTCAATATTTTACAAGTGGCCACATGCCTCAAACCTTATACATGTTGTGTTAATTGCACTTGGCCTTCCTAGCGATTTTCAACGTACTTAATCTAGTACTACTGTTTTAAAATAATAATTCAAACCTCTGTTATAAAATAATAATAAATCAATAACTCGCGATCTAAAACATGTTAAAATTAATGTAATACATAAAAATTATATTAAAAAAAAATAAAAAAATAATTAAATTAAATAAAATTCAGTATTACAATACAAAGAAACTATTTTTACCTCCAAGCACGCACTTAATTTTCAAATTTATAAAATTCATTATATGCATATATGGAGTGTTTTTTGAAAAGTTAATTTAAATTTTCAAACGACTTGGCCTCCCCTAACATAATCCCCCTAATAAAAATCCTGTTTATGATCTTGCTTTTGACCTTATTAGATTATAGCTTACAAGATTTTTTTATTGTTTAATAAAAAGAAAATCGCTGATTTATTGCTTATAGTCGATTTAATTAAAATCTCCTGAGCTTGTTGCTATAGCATGAATTTATTTTTATAGCTCCTTTGTTTTTAATTCACACATTTATAGAAAGCCAATGCGTGACTAGCTATAGTGGTAATTGGCCTGTAGAAGGAAGAATTGTAGCGCATTGAAGCACCGCACAAAAATGATATTTATAAGAGCAACACTACATTCCTTAGCACATACTGTTTAATTGTTGTCTAGGATTGGACAATAAGAGAGTAAGAAATTGAAGAACTTCTCAAATTCTTGACTTCTCAAGAAATCAACTTCTTTGACCCATTTATGAAAACTGGTAGAGGTTTAAAAATAACCAAGCCATGAAACGCCCGTCAGCAAAAGTAATAACAATAATAATAAATTAAGATACCTATTTGTTTTGTAACACTATTTATCGAAAATTGGAACAAACTGATTTTTTTTTTTTTTTACTTTTAAAAATTCTTTAGCCTAATTCTGAAACCAAACGTTTTAGTTTGAACTAATAGAGATTTATTAATTGAGAAAACAAGGTCATTCCGTTGGTTAGTAGAGCTGTGAAAAGCTGTAACAAATACTTTTTTAATTGCTGTGCCAACAAAACATACATTACTATTCTATCAGTGCGACTGGAGTTAATATGGCTCGTAAAGTTTCGGTTGTTGTCGTTTGAATTTTCCCCCACTCCTGACCCTCAAACATATGTATATGGAAGGTGTACGTCTAATGACTTAGGTTTTTCTTTTCTATACAATTATAACATTTTTTCTTCGAATATTTCAAGGTAAGACTATTTTTATTACTCCGTATCAACTATTACTGCATAAATTAAGATCAAGGAATACCATTTCTGACTAATTTCCAATTACAGATTTTGGCAATATCTAATTCAATTAATAATGGAAATATGATTATTTGTATCGATTTTAAATTATATTATTGAAAAATTAATGTAACAGAATCATTACGAGATCAATCTTATCTCATTCAGGTAAATATTGTTATTTATTACTTATATAAAATTAGTACTCTGTTACTTATAAGCTACTATCCTTGTTCAACAAAGCAATCATTGTGATTTCTCATAATGAGCAACAGATTCGTTTAAAAGGCAGTAAGGTATTTAAGTATTGCTTAAACAGAGTAGCTTTTAAACTTTTTCGATTCACCGACGCCTCGCTTAACGAAATAGAAGGACGTTAAAAAAATAAGCGACAATGGGACACATCTATTACAAATTTAAAGTTTCTCTTACGACTATTTAAAAGTGGCATAGTTATGGTGGTAATGTCGCGAGCAAATTTCACAGATACAAATATTCCATCTTATAAATAATATTTTTAGTTTGCTCATGATTCCATACATGTATTCTAGCCTCTTTGGAAAGGTGGCATTGCTGAGCGAATCATTTCTTAAGGTACAGCAGGAAGGGAGGGTTTTTATGAATAGAAGTCTAATCGTCTGTTTACTTGTTGATTAAGCTGTAATTGTGTCTTTATTGCTTTGTTTTCTTCTAATATTATACACTTCTCATTAAGAATAACTGGGATTATATCCCAAAGTAAGTTAACTCTCATTGTTCATTTGTTCATTGTTTTGTTTCTTTCAAACATCCTATATTTTCATGTTTTCTCCAATTGTATTTTTCTCTATTATCTATGCTTAATTTAAACTAAAATTTTTTTTTTTTTAAATACAAATTTATGATATAATTTTTCTTGTTAACTAAAAACTAGTTGGAAATATGTTTATAAATTGCTTAATAATCCAAGTTTAAACAAGTTTTTAGTCCATAATTTATGCTTATAGTCACTATAATTTATTCAATGGATGTTTATACTAGTATCATTATGAATTATTTTCCATTGAGAACCAAATTTTAAATCCAATGCAATTTCTACCATAATTGCTATCTAAAATCCTCAATTTTTATGTAAATGCTTTAGTAATTTAGTTATGGGATATCTTTAAAGCTTCATTACATCTCGAGGTGAAATTCTATTCCCAAACCATCTACATACAATCATTTGCCATGTTTTAAAGTAATAATTAGTGTTAGACCATTCAAAGCACTTTAATGTTTATTTTAGTAGAGCAGTTATATAGTTAATACTGATTAAACAGCATTATCTTAAGAAGAATTAGTCATTTTATGATTTCAGAACTAAATCATTTGTTTCAAAAAAAGTTCATTTATTGAGTCCTGATTATCTTCCTTTGAGTTTTCATGTGATGATTTCAATTGTATTGAAATCTTTATGAAAATTAGTAGATATATTCAAATAACCAATTCCTTACTCACTAGGAACAATCTTTATCATTAATCTATAAGTTAGTTTTATAAAAGTCCGACCAAGACTTTTTACGACCATGAATCTTAAAATAATATGATTCAATGTAAAGTAGGTTTATTATTTACAATTATTTAATTCTTAGTATAAACTAAACTAAAAAAACATATATTTTTTTCAGATGATGCTGGGTTGTAAAGTTTTAACAATTATTGAGTTGTTATTGTTTCTGAATACTAATATTTTAGCCGAGAAAGAAGAGGATATCAAAAATGTAATTTACTTTTATAAATTTAATGAAATGCATGTCAAAGTTTCATTCTTAGTAATCTTTGTTAGCAACTACTGATTATTATGCAATTGGATTTGTTTTCATATTTAGGTTTTTATATATATATATATATATATATATATATATATATATATATATATATATATATATATATATATATATAATTATCATAAATTAAATTTACTCTAATGCTTTATTTTCTTGTTAATTATTGACTTACCTAAGTAATTGGCGCTTGGCCATAATGCAAACTGGTATACTAGAGTAATGTTTTTTGTTTGTTTTTTCTTTGTATTTGTTTTATTTAAATACTTTTTATTCATGTCTTGTTATTTCACTACCTCGCACATTAACTATTAATATTATTCGTGAGCCATCCATTTTCTTGTTGGATTCATCCAGTCTTCTGTTGCTCCTCAAATCTTCAATGTCACACAAGTGCTTTCTGTCAGTCATCACTTGATCAATTTGATTTTTAGTCTTGCCATCTGTTGGTTAAACCATGTCAAAGTTTGTTGGTTTATAGTATATGTGGGCAACCCCCTGCCGGGCCAGATCAGGCCCTCTGTAAGATTTGTCCCGCCCCGTGAGACCTTGTGAACCTAATTAGAAAAAAAAAGATTACACTACTTACTCATACTCACGAAATCAAGTTAGCAAGCAAGCTGAGTGGAGGCGATTATCAAAGAGTGAGGTGGAGCAGCAAAATATTATTGCTTTTCAATTTTTCTACACTAGACGATTCTAGATCATTCCTTCATTTTGCCTATATAAGCGGATGGATGGCCTAAAATTCTATTTAAATTACCAAGGTGATAATTTCGACAAGTGATATCCTTAGTGAACTGCTAGTGCTGTCGATTTGCTTTGTGACTTTGTGTGCATCTTGAGTGCTTACTTGTTATATTTTGTTATTAAGATTATCGAACAAAAAGTAACCGAAAATGATGTTTGGTGGAATGAAAAGAAAATTAGATGCAGAGGGTTGCCAGTTTCAAGAAAAATGGACTGAATAATTCCTTTTTATCTTGCACAATGGTAAGCCTATTTATTTGCTGTGTAATGAACCCATTTCAGTGATGAAAGAATTCAATAAAAAGAGGCATTACTCAACTAAGCATCCTATGCTGCACTCACTGACTGAACAAATAAGAAAAGTCAAAATCCGGAAGATAACTGCAAATTTGGAAAAACAGCAGCAAATGTTTCATAACAAAGAACACAACATGTTAATGTAGCGAAAGTTAGTTGTGTAGTTACTTCAAAATTGGCAGTCATTAAAACCATTTGCGGAAGAAAAATTTATCAAGGAGTGTACATTAAAAGTTTAGTATTTTGTGTCCCGAAAAGAAAATTGAATTTAGAAAAATTATTTTGTCAAGGCGAATTGTCCGACATATAGAAATGATAGCTAATGATATAAAAAACAACTTTGACTGACTGTATGTCTGGTTTTGAATCATTTTCCATAGCCTTAGACGAGATCACCAATTTGTCCAGGTGTTGATAAAGAGTTCACTATTACTGAGGAATTGCTTGTTTTACAGCCGTCAAAAGAAGCCAATACAGGAGAGGATATTTTTAATGAAGTTCAAAAGGTAATCACAAGTTTTGGCTTGCCATGGTCAAAATTAGTTGGAGTATGCACAGATGGTATGCATACTCCAACCTTTTATGATCGGCTTACATAAAGGTTTCATAGGAATTTTTAATGAAAAAGCAACTGAATTAAATGAGCAATAAGATGATTTGATAGTCCTTCATTGCATTATCCACCAACAGAATTTGTTTTCTAAGTCAATTCAACTCCAGAGTATTATGAATGTGATAGTAAAAACCATCAATTTTTATTCTAATCCTGAGGACTTAACCATTGTCAGTTCAAGGCGTTTTTAGATGAAATATCAGCCAAATATGATGACGTAACATATTATTATGAAGTCAGATGGCTATGATAAGGGAAAATGCTGAAACGGTTTTATGAGCTTAGAGATGAGATCGCAGATTTTATGTAAATTAAAGACCCACTATCTGAATTGAGTGACCCAAAATAGATTTGTGACAGTATTTCTGGTCGGCCTTATGCTATTTTAATGATTTAAATTTGAATCTTCAAAAACAAGGACAGTTAGTAAATGATTTTTACTGTCATTTGAAAGTGTTTTAGAATAAAATCTGCTTGTGGGAGGCACAGATGCTGTCTGGTATTAGTTACCAATTCACTATGCTCTCTGCATATGAAAATATTGCCTATGCTCAATATGCTGAAGAACTCAAGTTACTGTAAGAGCCATTTTCGAACAGATATAACTATTTCAAAAACATGGAAGACTGTTCAATTTATTTGCTACTCAGACAAAAAGTAATATACAAAATACTCCAATACACTAGCAATTGGAGTTGATCGAGATTAAAAAAAAAAAGAAGTTGATTTCTACAAAAAATACTGCAAAGAAGGCCATTTCTTCCGCAGCTTAAAACATTTATTTGTGCATTAGGCAGTACTTATAAATGTGAACAGTTGTTTTCAATGATGAAAGTTAATAAATAAAACCATGGTACAAGGTTGATTGATGATAATTAGGAAAATTCTTTACATCTTTGTATCAGTGAAATTAATCCAAACATCAATAGATTAGTTCCCCAAATTGAAGCTCAAGTGTTTTTAATGTTAATACATTTATTCCATATTCAAAAAGTTTTCCAATACACGACTCTTTCCCATCTCCAGTAGCCTTTAAACATTCATGATTCCAATCATCAAATGTTTAGTTCATTCTACGCTTGGTCATTTATCATATGTTAGTCCAAATATGAGACCTTATGGTTCTTTAGTAATATATGTTACACTGATTGCGTTGCTAACCCAACCCTGTAGCCCCTTTGAGTCACCTCTTATGACAAGCAGGAGTTACCCCAAGATTATTCTTCTCCAATCCTGTAAAGTTAATGACTGGTTAATGGCAAGGTATACCAAGAAGTAGATACAGATCTAGAACCTCCTGTAAGTGATCTAGTAAGCTGAAGTAGTTATCTTAAATTTAAAAACACAAAAGAAGCAGTTGTATTACCTCTTAGGTGTTTAAATGTGGTGAAGATTGATTAAACCCTAAGATCTATAAACTTATCCGAGAATTATAGAAAAACGAACAAATGACTGTAGAATGGTATACAGTCATTATTATACCCATACATAAGAAGTGCAACAAACTGGACTGCTATAATTACCTGGGAATAACTGTTAAACACAATTTACAAAGTACTATATACTCTGCTATTATAAAGAGTAATGATAATGGTAGAAAAATAAATAAAAAATTATCAGAGTGGATGTTGGCCTAGAAGATTGACAATTGGCCTTATCTTCACCTTCAGGAATATCCTGGGAAAATGCTATGAATGAAATGTTAGTATGCACCTCCTCTTTGTAATCTACAGATGGGTGTGTGACAGCATTGAAAGAAATGAGCTCTATGAAAACCTAGGGACCCCAGGTTACACCCTACAACTCATTAGAATGATATGAATGATCTTAGAGTATAGCTGGGGAGTAGTCAGGATCCAAGAAAATTGTCCACAGACTTTGTGGTACAAAAAGTAGTGAAAGAGGGAAAACCTTATTCCTAGTGTCATTTCTCATGGTAATTGAAGTAATTATTAGGGTTAGGGTAATTCAAATAAGGACTTATGGGTGCACACGACTGAGAGACTCTGCTCCTCGGATTAGCTGACAGTCTTTTCATTACAGGGACACCACAAGCACTTTTAGAGTTATACAAAGAATGTGAAGAGATAGCAACTAAAATTGGTTTCTCCAACCAATAGTGACGTATGCCATTGAAAAATGATAAGAGGATTATCTTCATACAAGGGAGAGGGAAATCCTGAGAAAAATATAAGGCCCAAAAATACATTCAGGATTAAACCTAACACAGAACTTAGAGACCTATATGGAGACCCAGATTTGTTTTCATGTATCCAAAAGGGAAGAATAATATGGAAATGACATTTACATTTAATGAATAAGGAAAGACTCCCAGGAAGATAATGGAAGGATGCACAGATGGTACCCAAGGAAGATGTACTCAGGCTGCGGTGATTGGCTGATCTACAACTTCTGGGGTTATCTGCATGCAGACGACCTTCAGAGGATCACTCTGAGTAGAACATGAGAGCCTCAGAGATAGATGTTACTTCACTATAAATTAATTAATTTATGATTATTTCTTAAGGTAATTTGATCATTTTTATATTCTGACATTTAATTAGGCAAATGTGTTTTTCTTTAAGAAATTAAAATGCATTTCTTGTGAATAATAAAACATAAGTGAGTTATGAATTATTTTTCTGTTTCCATTAATATTGTTTTTTAATAAATTATTTTAATTCTAGAGCGCTCCTGAGCCACATTACAAACAGGGTGTACATAATCCAGATTATGACCATGAAGCTTTTCTAGGGGAAGAAGCTAAATCATTCGACCAGTTAAGTCCTCAAGAAAGTCAGAAAAGATTGCGGTTAGTACAAGCACTATCATTATTATATGTCCTTACTAACTAAAATTATTAATATTATGCATTAGTCGTTTTATTTTCATGTATGACATTAATATGTAAATTAAGAGAAAGTATCTCACTATATGAAATACCCCTGTATATAACAAACTGTTTATGTTTACTGGATTATTCATTTTTTTTTAACGTTAACACATATTAATCCTCTTCCAAATATTAATGTTTGTTTACCCTAGTAGTATTCAGCTGCTTAGAAATAATTCAGTTTTTACAAAGATGTTAACACGTGTTATTCATACAATTTTGTTTTATGAGTTTAAATGGGGCCCAGATGGCCAGAAACATCCTTGAAGTCTGGGGTGGGGGCAGCATTAATGAAAGCACTATTCAACAGTTGTTCAAAAAATGTCAGGAGGGAGACTTCAGTCTTGAAGACAATGAAGGTTATGAAAGGACTTCCTCTCTTGATGATGATGTTCTGCAGACTTTGGTTGAACAAAACTCCAGAACAACTGCTCATGAACTTGCAGGAAAACTAAACCTTAGCAAATCGGTTGTCGATGACCGCCTCAAGGCGATTGGAAGGTTAAAGATCTCAAAAATCGGTTTCCACACCCATTTAGCGACTGGCAAACAAACTAAGTTTAAGCTACACATCTTTGCTGAAACAAAAAGGACCCTTTTGTATCCAGAATTGTTCCTTTTGATTAAAAGTGGATATTTTACAATTGCAATGGACGTTTTGGTCAGTGGCTTAACAAAGGCAAAGCAGCACATTTTTTAATATCCCAACTCATCAAAAAAAGGTAATGTTTACTGTTTGGTGATCTTCATTTGGTTTAGTACACTACTGCTTCTTAAATCCAGGAAAAAACATCAATGCCTAATAGTACTGTAACCAAATTATTGCAATGCATCAGAAATTGGCAATAATGAAGCCATCTTTGGTCAATCGGAAGGAGCCACATGTCTCATATATGACATTATAAAAACTGTTGGAGCTTGGAATTGAAACTCAGCCACTTCCGCCCTACTCTCCAGACCTCTCACTTACAGATTATCACTTTTTTTAGACATCTGTGGTCCACTTACAACACAAAAAAGATATTGAATAAAGGTAATTGGAAAAGCGTTTTTGGAGTTTATCAATTCTAAATATGGGAAATTATATTCCGAATGAAAAAGTTGCCAGAAATGTATTGATTGTAGTTGGGACTATTTTTATTTAATAAAATAGTTGTAAATCTTCTTTTTTTCTTTTAAAACCAAAATCCTGCATTAGGAAAACCAAATAATTTCCCTAGTTATGGAAATATTATTTTCCGTCAATTATTATCTGCAACAATCACATAAATTTTAGATAGAAGAAAAAACAAGAAAAATGATTTCAAACTTAAAGTTTTAAGGAAATATCTCTATCCTCACACATTCTAAATCTCCTCCCACCTTCATCCCACTCACTTTTTGGGGCCTCAGTTGTGATTTTGATAATAAAAATATCACATTTTACTTAACTAGTTTGAAGCAGTTAAAATTTGTTTGTGAAAACATGGTAATTTTGAAGAGTTTTTAATTTTTATAAGTGACATTTCAACTTTTTTTTTGTTTATTACTGAACTCTATTTTACGACCTGCATTCCTTTAAGCCATAGTATTGCAGAAAAGCTTCAGCTCTTTTGTAGTTATTTAATAAGAAATGTTTTTGTATTGCTGATTTATTTTGGTCAATAAGCTGTTTTCTATTTCATTTAAATTATTTGTATAATCTCTAAGTACATCATCACCGATCCTGATGTAAATATTAATTTGATGCCTATTTATAAATTTTATGAGCACATAAATCAATGTCACTATGCTGATGAACTCAGCTGATCTCCAAAGTGTAAACAACACTTAAATGCAAGTGCCTACTAGTGGAATTTCAAACATTGCGTCTATTAAAAATGGATATCTATAGTTAACTGTCAGGAAATACAGAAGGAAGATGGCCCAGGTGTTGGACCAATGATACAGTCTTATAGAAATACATATTGATAACAATTGAATATGTTGATAGAGTAAATAATAATTTAATTAAATTTCCTACAATAAAAATCATTTAGTTATACTCACACTTTGAATATAAGGTAATGTGATAACGTTTTATTATATATTGGGTTATTTTCCTCTTTTTAGGCTTATTGTGAAAAAAATTGATAGTGACAAGGATGGATTTGTTACCCATACTGAACTTAAAGATTGGATCCGATATACTCAACAGAAGTACATGAGAGACAATGTTGATCGCACTTGGAACATGCATAACCCTGAAAATAAGGATAAAATTAGTTGGAAAGAGTATAGTGAACAAGTTTATGGATTTATGAAAGGTTAGTTTATTATTTTTACTTAATGAGACATTTCTTGATTGTTATATTTGCTTATGTTTTTATGGTTGGCCTTACACATAAAGAACATTATACACACAATGTGGTCTTCTAAACATTTATTTATTTATATAAATATACACACACACATCATGATATATTATATATATATATATATTATAATATATATATATATATAATATATATATAAATACACATACATACATACATATACAGACATTTATGTATGTGAAATTAAGTGCTTAAAAAAAAAAATTATAATAGTAATTACTTTTTTAAATTTTTTACTGGCATAAACTAGCACTGCGACCAAGTAGGTCTATTGTGTGCCCATGGAATGGAAGTTGTATAATCAATACTTGAGTTTAGTTGCAATTGCAAAGTTTAGGAGGCTGTTAGGATCAACAAGCTCATTTCTCAATAGATTTTCCCCTTGGGAGATCCTATTATACAGCAGATTATATAAAAAGATTTTTCATCTTCTTTTCTACATACTCTACACAGGGGGGTGCTTGAAATTCTAGGCTTAAACATGTGATAGTTGAGTTAACAATGTCCCATAAAGATAGCAGTTATAGTTTTTAAGGAACACCTACTCATGTGCAGTAGGCACTTGCTTCTATTAAGGCTGGGACCATCTAGGAATCTTCGGACGCCTACCAGTCTGTTCAGTGAATACCAACTTTCTCGGAATTCATTCCTCACTGAGCCCAACAACTTTACATGCCCATTTGAGTCTCTGTGATACTATCAACTCAATTATATTCACAAGGTACAAGCTGCAATGCCATGTTGTGCAACCTTTTAAACTCCCCAGTGGCCTTATCTCTTTTCGGACCAAATATTTTATGCAGTTCCTTATTTTCAAGAACCTTAAGATGTTCTTCCTTCAAAGTAAGCGGCCACATTTCACATCCATTAAGGATTGTCCAAATAACAATAGTTTTATAAATTCTAACCTTTAAGTTAAATAGGATTGTTTAATAGTCCTAAAAGCATAACTTAGGCTAATACCGCAAAGGGGCTCCGGTGTAATGGGAATGATTGCTGAGCCTTTCCTAGCCAATGCATCAGCTTTCTCATTGCCACTAAATCCAGTGTGTTCAGGTACCCATTCCATACTAACACTATTATTTCGAGTAAGATTATTTAGGGTTTGATTACATTCTTCAACAACTTTTGAGGTTGTTGTATAATTATTTAAAGCACCAAGTGCCACCTGATTGTCAGTATAAGTGTTAATATTTTTACCATTAACTTTATCAGCACATAAATCGGAGGCGGAATAGAGGATAGCTAGTAATTTAGCTTGAAAGACTGTTATATTTTTGCCTTGTGGTATGATAGCTTCGGAGTCTGGTTTGTCCTTCCTCCAGACCCCGCATCCTAGCCACTACTATAAATTAGTGAACCATCAGTGCAGCAATTTATGCCATGATTGGGTCTGTGATATCTTGATTTATCCATAGTCACATTATAACCTGTACTAATAAATTTCCAGATTTGTATATCTGTAGGCATCGCCAGGGTGTTATTTTCCTCAAGCCTGTGAACTAGTTTACAATATCTGTTGTAAGTGAACTTACTAGAACAATTATTTAATTGAGCAAAGCGATAGAAAGTTCCTTTAACATCTAGATTTAGTGGCATAATGTTCAACATTGTCTCCATAGCAGCTGTAGGAGTTGTCTTAATGCACCAGCTGTCATAAGGCAAGCAAGTCTTTGCAGTTTTTCAAGTGCAATTTTGTTTCTCCTAATGTGAGCCTTGTGCCACCAAATGGCAGATGAGTATATCAGCATTGGTCTAATGGCCATTTTGTGAAGCCAATAAACAATCTGGCGTTTGAACCCCCAAAATTTATTGACCACAGTTTTACATGCACAAAAGCGTTTTAGAGCTTTGCCAGCAATGTATGAAATAAAGTATAAGATAGGTAATAACAGAGATATGAAGCAAAACCTGAATGCTTAGAAAATTAAGTTCAAAATGGGGTGGGACGGTGGAGACTTTTGGGAGGGGTAGAGACTTTTAGGAGAATGAAGATCTAGTCGGTTGTTAATTTTCTTTCCCGAAAGCTAGTTTGATATTTTTCTATAACTTTTTCAGGAAATGGGAGAAGTTTGTGAACAATATATATTGGACAGCACTTTATATGTGCATTGAAGGAGCATAATTCCTACAATCCAAAATATCGCCCTACTTATGTTATATAGATGACATATGGCTCATTTCTTCCACTGTTCTGAAATTTTCTCTTCAATCCTATACTAATTCTAGTTGACTAATATATTTACAGGTGCAAGAGAATATTTACAATAAATTTTATATATTATAGAGGAACGGTATAGGACACAACTACTGAACCCTGGGTCCTAGGTTAGAACCTGGCTATGGCAGGATAATTTTTTTTTTTTTTTTTTTTTGTTTCAGTCATAGAGCTTACCCAGTCTCTATAAAGTGGATTAAAAAAAAAAAAAAAATAATAACTTCATTGTACTTTATGTCATGTAATTTCATATTACATTTAAAACTCATAGTGATATTTTTAAAAATGAATGTAGCAAAATTTGATTCTAATATTAATAAACTATCTTACAGATATGGATCCTAAGGAATTATTAAAAGAACAGGAAGGAATGACTTACAAAAGTCTCTATGAGCGGGATAGGCGCAGGTGGATAAATGCTGACACAAATGCAGATGACTTATTAGCCAAAGATGAGTTTTTGGCTTTTCTTCATCCTGAGGAAATCCCAAAAATGAAAGACTTAGTTGTATTAGAAGCATTGGAAGATATTGATAAAGATAAAGATGGAAAAATTTCTTTGAATGAATATATAGGTACAAAACAATTGTTTTTATTTTTTATAAATTTAACCCTACATTGTTTTCATGATAGATATATGTGTCCATTTCTTACTCCTCACCTTTTTTTTTTTTAATGATTTGTTTATCACAAAGAAAAAATTCATTCTTCATTTTGTTAAGAATAGTACTACTAGAGTAAATCTATGACCAATCAAACCTGGCTAGAGGTTCAAATCTGCCCTATCGCTTTATACACAATGCCTTCAGCTCAATTATACTGACATGGTACAAGATCCACAATTCCATGTTATGTAACCTTCTGAATTCCCTTGGGGCCTCATCTCTCTGTTTGGACCAAATATTTTACACTATACAGGCAGAGGCGTTGGTCTCTACATCCATAATACCCTAACATCCCGTATATTAGAAGTCTCATCCCCATCTGACCTACCACACATTGAGTTTCTTTTCATGGAAATGACTAGTAACACCTATCCTATTCTATTTGTTGTGGTATCGCCCTCCCCTTGTTTTCCGTTTGATGCTGCTTTTTAAACAACACTCTATATTTCTCTCTACAACACATATAATAATGTCTGGCGACCTCAACACCAATTTCCTTTCCGACTCCAATGACAAAAAATACCTAGAAAATCTTTTCTTTTCCCTCAACCTCTACATCGTTCCTTTTTCCCCCACATATCATTCCCGATGTTCCAACACTTGGTTGGATGTTCATATCATAGATTCAGCACAGAACCTTCTCTTCTCATCTCAATTGCCTGTATCATTCCTATCCTTCCATGACTTAATTCAAATACCATACAATATCTAAACTCCAGAAATCCTTCCAAAAACCATAACTTGAAACCCTGAAATGGGACGATATTTATTCCTGTTCCTCCATTGATACCATGGTCGACATCCTTACTTCCTAACTTACCAGTATCTTTGATAAACATGCTCCCCTCAAAACCTGCTCCTTGGATGTGTCAAGAAATAAGAGAACTAGAAAGAAAGTGTGAGGCTGCCCATAGGCGCTGGCGCTTCAGACGTACAAGGCTGGCAGATGACTATGAAGCGTTTAGGGTCCTCTGTAACTTGACACAAACAACAGTTAAGCGAGCGAAGTCCAACTATTTTCATGAAGCCATGTCTTCCGTCCCTGATCCTAAATCTAAGTGGCTACTCCTTCGTAAATTCTCTCTCTGTAAATCTTTGTATTCCCAGTATCATCCGACGAGCTAAATGCATACTTCTTAACCGACTCCTCCAATATTACATCATTCTACCATACTACCTCCGTAGGTTTTGATGGAATTCCAATAAAATTGTTAAAATTATGCCTTCCAGAAATCCTTCCAGTACTTCTTTTTATCTACCATTTCTCCCTCCAAAACTCAATTTTCCCTACTTCCTGGAAATAAGCCTTAGTTCATCCTATAAACAAAATCTTTAAACCATCTGCCCCTAAAGACTACTGACCTATATCCATGATATCCAATTTTTCCAAACCTCTTGAACGAATAGTGCAATCGAAGTATCAAATTTTCTTGAAGAAACCAAAAAACTTGATCCTTATCAGTCTGGCTTCTGACCTGGCTACTCCACACAATCTGCCCTTACCAAAATCATTAACGATATTTATACCTCTATGGATGAAACAAAAATAACTGTTCTGGTACTCTTGGATTTCACCAAAGCTTTTGACTCCCTTAACCATTTGATCCTTTTCTCCAAGTTCAAATCGTTATCCTTTTCCAGTTGTTCTATTCAATTGTTTCAATCTTTTTTTTCCAACCGCACTCAAGTGGTAGGTAGTCTTTCCTAATCAACTCCTATCTAATTTCCATGCCATTTCCTCAGGCATTGCCCAAGGCTTGAGTATTTCTCCCCTTCTGTTCAATACCTACATCAACAACCTTCCTAAATCAATCCATCACTGTCCCTACCACCTATATGGCCTAAGGACCTCCAAAGCTATCTGTCCATCCCTCCCTCCGAGTTATTAGTAGCTTTTACCAGTATTCAGGAAGACCTATATGGAGTGCCCGGGCAAACCTGAATAACTTAAGGCTTAATCCTATGAAAACTCAAACCATCTTTATTGGTTCCAATTTCCTCCTCCAATCTATCACCACCCTTCCCCCGCTTTTGCTTAATGATCATCCTATTGTTTTTATTTCCTCTGTCAAAAATCTTGGCATCATCATTGACCCAAACCTATCATGAAAACTCCAAATTTACCGTCGATCGATTAGTACCTTGAAATTATTCCACCAAGCCCGCCACCTTCCACAATCCACCCATAAACTCCCTAGTTTCATCACTCATTTTCCCCCACTTTGACTATGGTTGTTTGGCATATGGCGGCCTCTCGAAGATGCTCGAGGACGGATTGAAAAGGATCCTGAATTGCTTTTTAAGATTGTGTTCACTACCTCAAGACTGTCGCATGTATCTCACCTCTATGACTAGTTAAAGAGGCTATCTCCCATCTTTCAAAGACAATATTTCCTTGGATCATTTCTCTATCAAATTATTTACTCCCATCACCCCTTTTACGCCTATAGCCTTCTGGTATTCAAATCCTCTAACCATTCTCAGGAAACAAGATCCCATATGTCTGACCTCTATACTCCTTTCCATAAAATCAAAAAATATGAGTATTCCTTTTTAGCCCGATCTACTCCATTTTGGAATAATCTCCCATCAAATATCCGTCATGCTCCATCCCTGTCCTTATTTAAAACCCTCCTCTTTCAATACTTTCTTACCATTCAGATGTAAGCTAATTTTATTATGCCAACTAATGTGAGATAAATAGCGTATTCACTTTTAATAAGATGTAAAAGTTAAATTTTATTCTTATTTTTAATTTTTATTCAATATGTAAATAGAGATATCACTTAGACTTTTTTTTTTCTTTTATTCTTCTTTATTTTGCTATTTAAACGTAATTTTATGTATTTACCATTATTATAATTGTTTTTGGCCATTATAATTAATTTTTTTTTTTGTCAAAATTGTTATTCTTAAGGGACATTGTCCCAGAATAAAGTTTCTTGTTCTATTCTATCTTATTCTGGAAAACCTTAAGGTGTTGTTCATCCTTAGTAGGCAATAAATGTTTCACATATTATGGAACCTAAATACTTAATTATTGCTCTTTTGATTTTAGGTGATATGTACCAATCTGATAATGAGGAAGAAAAACCTCAATGGGTAGAAGATGAGATTGAACATTTTACAAAGCAACGGGATAAGGATGGAGATGGATATTTGGATGAAAATGAAGTTAGTATTTCTAGTTAATTATTTATATCATGATGGTGACCAATATATATAGCTGTATATTTATGGAATTATAATTTCTGAGGGAATAAATAATGAACCTTTGTAACTATCCAAAAAAAATTAAAAATGAACAGTTCCTCAAAATTTGAGGTTACACATTCCAAAATATATATATATATATATATATATATATATATATATATATATATATATTATATAATTGCATTAGACTGGCTTGATAAAGTGTAAGCTCAAAAGTTTTTATTTAAATAGCAATATGAAGGAGCCTTTCAAAATCCTTGTTATTTTGAGATAGTGGAAAAAATCTGGGATCTTTTAATATCAAAAAGAGTGGTACTAGCTGCTGCCCAAAATATGGGAATGGTAATACACCACCATTTGTTAGATTTTCACATTGGACATTTTCTTATTGGCATTACCAGATTAAGAGCTTCAAGATGTTCCATCTAATCGTCTCATTCGATGGCAACTCTTGAAACATAACATATCAAAGATTTCTGGAATCTATGGAGGCACGACTACTTGAAATGCCTACAGCAACATGGAAAATGGACTAATATAGCATTTATAAGCCTAAAATAGCAACTGGTACCATGATATTGTTGAAGGATCCAAATATGCAATTGAATAGATGTCCAAAGGGTCGTATCATTGGTGTGTTTACTGGAGACGATGGGGTAGTAAGAGAGGTAAAAATCAGAACAGTAACTGGAGAATACCTAAGACCGGTTTCCAAATTAGCCCCCTTATTCCCTCCTGTGGATTAACTGTAATTTTGAAAATTTAATATGATAAATTTTGGTAGGAAGTGTGTTTGAGCTTGAACATAATCGGTACCACAAGAGGCAACATCAACAGCATTATATCAGGAGCGAATATGGTGCCAGGAAGCCGACTCGGATAGATCCAGAATTTTGGCAACCGGATAAGCTACGAATGTCTTCATTTGATGGAATGGCATTTGAAGTCAAGCTAACACAGTCGCTGAATCACACAGTAAAATTACTGGCATGTCCCGCAATTGGGATAAAAATTCTTGAAGGGCCCTTCAAGGTTTTCACTAATAGTACTGCAGCACAGAGTTTCAGTCTCGGAATGGTGACTGGTTTCAAGGGAACCAATTTTGTTTGGCAAAAACAAGGTTTGTTGTAATATGGCCATTTTCCTTTTTGCTTCGAAGATATATGACCACTGCATAACCGAGAGAAGAAGCATCTGAAAACCCAACTAAGCAGTTACGTAATTGTCCATTTGAAATTATTCTTCTGGGGATGCTTATTTCTGCTAACTTACGTAATCCCATGAAAAATTTGTGCCATTGTGTCTGGATGTTAGTTGGAATCGGATCGTCCCAACTAATCTTAAGTCTCCACTGTTGGAGAAGTAATTTCGCTATAAAAACAACAGGTGCCAAATATCCCAATGGATCATACATATGGGCTTTAGTAGACATGATACCTCTTTTTTTGTAGACTATGTCTCGTGGTATGACGCGATATGACAACCGATCATGATTTGGCTCCTACTGTATACCTAGGATTTTAATTGCTTTTTCTTCCATGTTACTAAATTATACCATGGAATGGATCCCTACAGATAGGATATTTCTGTTAAGCTGATGGTCGTTGCTGAACCTCTTCTTCAGTATGAAACCGTCTTTATTTGGCAGATCAATAAGCTCTGTTTGTAGTTCCGAAGCTTCTTCAAGTGATTACTCTTCAACATATGATTCAGCTACAATAAGCATTGCTGTAGAGTTTGAGTTTGGCAGCCCATTTTTAATTGGCCCGACTATTATCCATCTAAATACTGTATTAAGGCAGTTAGGAAATCCTTCTCCTGTGTTATGCTCTTTGTCAGTTAGTACATCACCAAATAAATCCGCACCCAATGAGAAATTGATAGGACCTGGTAAATGCTATATTTGATTGGCCAATTTCTAAATTTATCCCTTACCTGGTTGGAAATAAGATTAAATGGCATATTTGATCAACCATGATATCACAAGTTTTCATCTCCGGACCATCTTCTGTTTCAGGTATGAGTGAACATAAAAAAACTCTGTATTTTCTTCCTAAGATTGGTTTGTTCCCAAAACCTACTATTTGATGAGGGTTCCTGATTTATGATAAGCCCAATTTCTTTGCAAGTTGTGAGGTGATAAGTGATCTTTGGGACCCACTATCTAGTAATATCCTCAAAGGATTATATTGTCCAAAATTATCCTTGATTCTTGCTTGAGCTGTTCCAAGTAGTGCATTAATGTTGCCAGAAGTTGGTGACGAAAGAATAGTAGTATTATTTGGTAGTGAAGGTTCATTGTAGTTTGATTAAAGTGGAGGCAGCTGGTGGGATGCACATGGAACAGAAGAGTGATTGGCAGTCTTGGTGCTAGGTCCAGGTAATTCGTCTTCTGACTGTTTAGATTATTAAGGGTGGTTGTTTCGGAGATCAAAAAATGGAGCAAGCTATGATGCCTGTGGCTACAATGCTTTCAGGAATGTTTTGAGTGACATTTGGCAAGAGAGTGACCTAATCCAAAGCAGTTCAAGAAACAATTCAAAATCTTCATCTGATCGAATATTTGTTTAGGATTCATTTTTTGTAACAAAGAACAGTCAACAATGCGATGAGAGATGTTACACATTGGGCAAACAATATTAGAATTTATGTTGGTCATTAGGACTGGTTTTGGAATTTTCTTGTCTTCAGTATACGAAGCAGAACTTCTAGAGGTTGACGTTAAAACTGTCTATTGCAGCTCCACTTTTTATTGAGTAATAAATTCTAAAAATTCTTAAAAAGTGTGTAAATCGAGTTTCAAACTAAATTTCATCTCGAAAAGCTCTCTAGTTTTATGATCCAGCAATCTAAGAATGTACAATATAATACCAGATGGATCTGGAAGATGCAATTTAAGAAATTCTGCTCTCTAAAATAGTCAATGACAAATTTTCTATAGAAGACAACGAATATTTGGTCAACATTGGGAAATTGAAAATATTTAATAAATGATAGGCTGCCTGTATTCTTAGGCTGTCGAAGCACTTAGTAAGGGTATCCCAAGCTGTGGTATATTCTTGTTGTGATATTTAAATAGCCGATATTGTTTGTGCTGCAGTGCCTTTTAAATTTGATTTAATGTAATGAAATTCTTGGACTTCACTAAGATCCTCATCATTATTAATTAGTGAGACAAAATTGTCCTTTAATGCAGGCCATTCCAAATTATTTTTTGAAAACAAAGGGATATCAATTGTGGGAATTCGCAGGTAGAAACTAGTGTGTAGCACAGACTTATCATAAGAGTACATGAGTAATGGCGTACTTATTATTAGACCCTGGTAAAATTTTTTTCTTATTTTGTCTTTCAATTCTTTGTATTCTTGGGTAGGTTTCACCATTACTTATGCTATTTTTTTAATTTCATTATATTTATCAATGAATTTATCGTGGGCCGAATCTAATGGAGAAAATTTTGCCCTGAATGATCCCCTTTTGCTGGGATCGGAACTTGATGAGCGCCCAAAAGTACTCATTCCTAAAATATCGTCGGTTAGATCTTTAACTAAATGTTCTCAGTCCAACTCCACCTTAATAGATGGTATATTAGGTGGCATTATAAAGCTGTCATTACAAAATTATATTTAAACGAATAATATAATAGTTTAAGATGAAAATAAAACCAAAACAAAATTTTTTAAAAGACAATTAATCTAATATTTCGATAAATAAATGGTTAAAATTGTTTTGTGAATATACAATAAAACAATTACCAACAATTAAGGCCTGGTTGCACCCAAACATGTGTTAAAGTTAACTTTGACGGTTAACCAATCCAAGTTAAAAGTTAATCATGATTAAAGTTTTAGTCCAGTTTCACTAAGAAATTTTTAATCTGAGTTAGCTAGCCGGGTTAGCGTGTGACTTCATCTCATCCGTTACTTATTTTAACGACTCCTAACTCTCCAGATGGTTAGGTTGTATTTAAATGATTCTTTTACACTGCCAAGTATTATATATATATATTAATATATTTTAATACAATTTAATGAAAACACCCAATAGCATAATTATTTATGAATTATTTCAACATAATGTGTTGACTATTAAAAAAGTTGGGTTTTCATTATAACCCTTGAAATAAATTACTAAGGTAAATACACTATATAAACACCTTGACAAATTATTGCAATTTTTGGGTATTCCTACACATTTGTAGTAAATTTTAAAGTTTTGGTGGCAAATTCGCTTCATGGTCTGATCTCACAAGAAATTGAAATCAACTATGCTAATACCATTGTTTATCGAAATCACGATCAACATCAATCAAAAATAGAACATTTGTTAGTTCATAAATCCTCTTACATCATAATGAGAACAATGAAGTTATTGAGTAAGTGGGAAAAAATCATGTAAATGAAATACAAAAATTAGACTTTATTGGTAAATCTTAACAAATAAAATACCACTTGACAACAAAATAGGGAAGGGTTGATTAATTTAATAACATAGATATTACAATGAATACATATCATTAAATTTCCTGTTAACTCGTGATTAACTTATGGAGGTTAGTAAATTTATAGTTGACTAAGGTTGGTGCAGCTGGGCCTGAGTACTCAAAAATCTGGCCTGGAGGACCAAACTTATGTTGGGATGAGTGACGTCATAACAAAAAACAATATATGGGTGAATGTAAACTCGACCCCGTGTCAAAATGAGGTGGTTCTGAGCACTCAACAATTTAAATAAATAAAAATAGGATAATATTAAATTATAAAAATAAAAAATTGAATAGAAACAAAAATACCTAAAAGTTTAATTTCAGAACGAGAAAAATTTACAACTAAATTAAAAAGATCATTTGATTTATTAAAAAAAAAATTAACTTCTTGGGATTAAAACAAAATGTTAAAAAAAATAAAATTATATTAATGGGTTATTATTTACACTATGAACTATGAATCTACATTTATTACAAAATAATGATGTTAAAAAAATAGGATTAAGTTTAATTATCTGTCAGTCATTATTACTTAAATTCGGGTCCATGCAACAGTGTTGCTTTAATACGATGGGTAGACAATGATCTCTGGTGAATTCGACGATCTCTGTAAAATCGTCGAAACGATGTCTTGAACAACAAAAATGTTGATGAAAAGACGCCTTGTGCCTCTCGATAAGTAGGTACTTCCAGGTAGCTGGTTCTAATGGTACTGGCTTGAGAGCAGTGTGGAGGGGCCACTCTTTTTAATAATCCCTCCAGTATTCGATAGTACTACATACTTAAAACAATAAAAAATATTCTCCTTCTTTTAATAAAACTTTTTTTTTTTAAACATAATTTATTGAAATTTACAACTGTACTAAAAAAATACAACAAGTAAATATGATATAAGAAAAATTACATGAAAAAGACTTGTAGAAGAACTACCCAATGGTAGCACTCCTGTTAATAAAACTATTTTTAATTTAATTTAATTTTAAATTTCAAACAAAATTATAAAGACAAAAAAAAATAATGTTCAGGCTAAAACACTTATAATTTTTTTATCCTATAAAAGTTATTTTATGAATTTTTACTTTTAATATGAAGTAAAATTAATGGGGTTTAATTTAATATTTATCATGACAATTAAAAATGTAATGACTCTGTTTAATTGTTCATTTATTTTGTTTATGGTTAATATATGGATGTACATAGGTAAAAGACTGGATTGTTCCTCAAGGCTTTGATCATGCTGATGCTGAAGCCCGTCACCTCATTTTTGAAGCTGATGAAAACCAAGACCAAAAATTAACTGAAGAGGAAATTATTGACAAGTATGATGTTTTTGTGGGCTCACAAGCCACTGATTTTGGTGAAGTATTACTTCGTCATGATGAGTTTTAGTTTATATTATTTAATTTTTTCTGTTTATTTTTTTATTTTACCTTGAAGTTACTTATTTTTCTATAAAAAGATCTTAATTTATAGTCTATATATATATATATATATATATATATATATATATATATATATATATATATATATATATATATATATATAATGTTATTAATTATTGTTTGTGATTAGAGATAATTATCTCATAATTAAGTTAATGCTAAAATGTATAAATTAATTTTATTCACCTATTATTTGATGTTGAATTTGTTACTTAAATTATTAAATATTAGCCAACAGTCATTATTGGGGTTAATAAACTCCCAATAAAGAAATCTCAATTTAGTGAGAGTCTAAAGTATCAATTAGTTTTAATACCTTGAACGCATCAAAAACATGTGATTTTTGCCATAAATTTTTTAAAACTTTTTTTATTGATAATTTATATTTAAATATTAATTCATTTATGTACAAATATTAATAATTTATAATAACTAACTATACATATACATATGCATATAAATATATATATTATATATCTATTACTTATTTTTATTTTTAAAAAACAAAGGGGAAGGACTCTTTGAAGTTGAAATCTCATAAGCCGCAAATGCCTAAGGCACTAGTGCACTCGATAGGAAACTATATATGTTAAGGCCCTGGTAATCAATGTGTTAATCACATTATTTTAATTTTATAGTATTAAGGTACCTAAAATTATTTAATAATTGCTATGAATTTTAAAGATTATTAAAATTTTATTTACATAATTTATTGTTATAATGGATGTATTATATTTTAATTTGTATGCCAAAATAAATATATATTTATGTGAAGTACTGAATTTGCTGATCCTTTGTTAAATCTGAATAATGCTCTTACCACACCTTTATTTATTCATATACTTAATTTATATCTTATCTTGTATTTGAAATTGTTCCTAACATTTTGAGAGTGGCCGCACCCCTCTCCCAGGCTACCCTTTGTATGTAAGCTCCAGATGCTATTTCTTGATGAAGAGTTTCATTTTAATAACATATAATATACATTTTAATATTATATTCTGCTAAAAGCTATTATGTTTGTATGGAATTTTCAATGTTAAGATTCGGAAACAGTTTCTGAGATAATTATCATCATTCTTTAATTGTACAAAAATAGCTTAGTAAAATAAGGCTAAAATTCAATATTTGTAGGAATTAATTCAGACAAAGCTGGAAATCGTTTTAATACCTCTTAATGGTCCCAAATAAAAGTAATCTGAGTTTGCACTATCACAAGTGGTGAGCTTAACTTTTTGGAGCAGAAATACTTCAAACTTTTTTTTCAGTTTTTCACCTACAACTCGAAAACAGTACCTCCTAGAGAAAATATCTTTCTTTCCAAAATGAAAGAAAGTTAAATTTTTTTTTTTAAACTTACCTTAGCCATTGAATTTGGTTCAGTGATATTGCTGCAATCATTTGTCAGAAGTAGTCAAATGTTTTCCATTTTTGGTGAATAACCCTATTTGATCCCTAAAAGCCTACTGTAACTTTGAAACAACCATTCAAATCTAAAAAAGTCATAAAATGAAATTTGTAGAGAACCAGATTTCAAGTATAAAAGCCTCTCTAATTTACAAATTCGGTTGGTACGATCCTTCAAAAAAATATATTTTATTGATTTTCCTTTTACTTGTTTTCGATTGATTTTACACGCATTGTAAAGCTTGCAAGAAATGTTTGCTTGATGCATCCAAATTAAAACACTCTGCAGTGATTGATGCCGTACTAAAAATTCAAGTGAATATTCAAGTTAGGCCTGAAAGTAATTCCATGATACGTTTCAACATATTCTCTAATATTATTTATTTTGATTTAGGATATTCTTTAAATTACATATGATATAATTTATAAAATAGGAGAAAGTGTAGATTGGATAAATAGAAATAGGTTTTACGCCATGCTATATATATGTTTGGTAGGATTGATTGACATTGGAGAATTGATAATAAATACTAAATCACTACTCATTTCATCAAGTGAAACGCATTTTCTTCTCTTGGGGTGTAATTGAAGTGACAAGGGGGATATATCCTAAGGCGGTACAGTCATCATAGCATCATCTTCAGCCCCACTTTTTGGCCACAACACATTATCATGTAAGTGCACCAAGGGATGCATAGGTATGTACAGCAGTCACAAACATGGGGTTACATTTTCAAACATATGCAATACAGCTGCAATGGGCAATCTTGCTTGAACGCCCCTTCGAGAAAGAAACTTCATTTCAGAAATCAGCCTGCTATGATGACGATATGATAAAGAACGAGGTAGTGATGAAGAAGTATGATATGCCATCGCTTGCTGCTGCACAGGAAGACCCTTCTCTGAAGAAATGATACTGTCTCAGGAAATATCGCCCTCATCGTTTCAATCAAATACCTAAGATAATCAAATGCATTTAACCTGATAAATATATTCTAAATAGCTTCTCTAATGTACGGGTTATATATACTAAAATGGGTACATACTGCTGTACCACCAATGTATCACTTTGTATACACCTATGATATTGTGTTGTGCACCTAAAATGGAGCTGAGAATGATGCTATGATGAGGATGTGCATGTGGTAGATTGACATAGGAATGAAATGCCACCGCCAACCGTTATACTTTATCCCATACAAGACAACATTCTTTAAGAACCCGTCTTTAGAAATATCTCTCTCATCCGTTCAATTCCAACCCCAAGAGAAGAAAATTTGTTTCACCTGATGAAATGAGAAGTGATTTAGTATTTATTATCACTTCTCCAATGTACATTTTGATTTATGTATATTAAATTTTACTGTAGTTTAACTGTAGGTACCTACCAAAGAAATATAATAGATAGATGGATTTATTTATTTGTTTTTGGGGAAGACCCCCTTACAAATAGAGCCTGGCTACTTAAAGACTATAATATTGATACACTTGAAGATAATAATACTTAAAGTTACTAGAATACTTAATTAATAATACTTAAATATAATAATATTAATACATTTTGATTATAAATATACATTAATAGTGATAACATAGCATTTTCTACAATAAAACTAATTTAATTTTAAATAAACATTAATAGTGATAACATAGTATTTTTCACGATAAAAGTAACTTAATTTTAAATCAACAATTAAAGTTAATGAATTGTTTGAGAGTTTACCCTATATATATTACATGATGCAAATATACTATTATATTAAGAACTATATGTACTTTTTTGTAAATGTCTGAGTGCCCACCATTCAGAAGGAAGCTCCTGACCTGACTGGGAAACAGAAAATAATGTTATAGAAAAATCGTATTGTTCAATTAAATTTTGGAATGCTCAATAATTTCTTTTAAATACACCATTGTACGAAAATTCGTCAATATTCTGTCTTGAAACCTGGCACACAACTGAAACCGATAACCTGCCAACAAAATTTCAAATCAGTTTCATCTCCAGCTATATTAGAAAAGAGCAGAGGAAGTGGGAGTGGAGGTCTCACTCTTCTTTATAATGAGATGATTTATCAAATAGAAATATTAGAAAAATGTGAATATTGGATTTTTGTTAAGGTATCTTTTAATATTAATCACTCATTTATTTCAGGCCTCATGTATTTCAAACCCAAGATTGATTATATATATTATCGATCTCTTCAAAGAATTACTAATTACAATAAAATATAGGTTCAATAACAAACTGATACTTGTACTTGGGGATACTAACTGTCGTCCGGGACAGCTTAATCAATATGATGTTGATTTTTTATTTGGAACCCATTTTACAGGCCGCCGTATTAGCTTAGATGAGACAGAATAAAAAGGATAGGTTCATGGAAGATGAAGGATTACTTCTGCTTAATGGTAGGGCCCCTTCAGATTCTCCCGGAAACGCCACTAGCATTAATTACAGGGGACAAAGTGTAGTTGATCTGATATGGTGTAATTTGAAATATTTGCATCAGGTTCATGATTTAACTGTCTTAAACTTTCCTTCACTTTCAGATCATTTACCTTTAAAAATCGGTAATGTCATTAGATAAGCGTTCAGTAAATAATGATCATAAACAACCTACAGCCCATATTGACGTGTTTAGGTGGCAAACAGATAAAGAATTATTATATAAACAATTACTCCTATATTCACCACGGGTCGGTAATACCCAATACGCTATATAGATGAAATGTGCATAAACCTGACCTTAGTAATAAAAGAAACTGCCGATAACCTTCAATTATCTACTAAAGTAAATTATAAAAATATAAGTAAAACTAATAACAATAATCCATGGTATGACGATGAATGCAAGTAATACTAATCGCAGTGCGGTTTTCGAAAAGGCAGATCATGCTTGGATAATCTCTTCTTGATGAACTGCATGATTAACTTAAACTTAAAATATTTTAACAGCGACTTATTTGTCATATTTATCGATTATAAAAGGGCTTTTGACAGTGTGAATCATTCACTTTTATGGCACAAACTGCGAACGTTAGGTATAAGTAATAAAATCATTAATATTTAAAAAAATCTCTATGATCTTTGCTGTAATAAGAGTGAAAAAAGAAGGTTCATTATCTGATGGAAATGATGTCACTAAAGGTGTACTTCAAGGGAAAGTTCTGTCAGCTTTTCTTTTTTGTTTATTCATGTGAGATATAGAAGAATATTTTAGAAAAAAAAAAGGGCAAGAGGAATACAGCTGAATTCAGAAAATGAAATATTAAGCTCTTGCTATGCTGACGACCAAAATATTTACTCACACTCCTACATTGATACCAACGGAAAACTTAAATTTCTATCTGACTACGCAAACGAAAATTATTTAGAAATCAATGTTACAAAAACGAAAATTATATATTTTCATAAAGAAAAACAAAAAGGACTAAAAAAAATCTTTTACCAAGGAGGAACGATTGAAATAGTTCCATATCACAATTACTTGGGTACACACTTCTCAGTATCCGGTTTATACTATAAAGCGTGCAAACATGCTCAAGCCAACGCCATCTTTGCAATTGGCTCTGTTTTGAATATATACAGACATTCTAAACTGCAATCTAAAAGCAGTAGGAGGCTCTTAAATGAATCTATCATTATAAATACCATATTTTACGGTATAGAAATATGGGGCTTGAGGTACCTAGAAGAAATTGAAAAAGTTCAATTGAATTACTACAAGAGATTATTTAATCTTAATGGAAACATCCCTTACTGGCTTATAATATTAGAGTTCAACTTGGAACATTCCACAATAAAAATACTAAAACGAATTTTAAACTGTGTCCAAAAAATACTAAAATTACCAAACACTAGAATAACCAAACGAATATTATAAATCAAAATAAATAATGTTAGAGAATATGTTGAACTCCGCCAGTGGGTGTAGTGTGCTACCCCTAGTGATGCTAGGTGAACCAGTGCCAGTCCCAAGCCTGGAAAAATGAGGAAGGTTGAGCGTGAGGGATAGGCGACGTCACCTCTATAAAAAGAGGCATAGTCCAGAACCTGCCGGAAAAGAATGACGAAGGTTAAAAACACAAATGTATTCGCCAGAGAGGCCCATCCGGATACGGGATTTCAGGAGCGAAAAAGCCGAAAGTTCTGGTAGGGGGCCAAATGGCTAAAACAAGGCTTTACTCAACAGACTGAAGCGTGTCTGAATCAATGTGGAAAACTGCTTACCGGGGCAGATGAAATCAAAGATAGGTGGTTCCACTACTTTAAGAAAATTCTAAATCACGAGACAAGCAATATGTACTTCCAACAAGAATAGCAGTCCAGCAATGATGAAGAGGTACCGCCTAACAGAGATGAAATTGTGGAAATAATTTTGTCTCTGAAAAATAATAAGGCTCCGGGGACCGATAAAATACCCTCAGAATTAATAAAATTTGCGGGGGAAGAAACTTTGGAGCGAATATTTAGGTTGGTATGGGATATATGTATGGAAGAAAAAATGCCAGCCGGCTGGGGAGAAGCTATCATAGTCTCTATACATAATAAAGGGAATAAACTCAAATGTGAAAATTACAGAGGCATAGCGCTCCTACAAATCGCTACCGACAAGATCTTGTCGACTGTTGGCAGGAGCGCTATTCGGTTTTAGTACATAGTTGCCGAGGATAGTTTGCCAGTAAAGTGTGAAGGTCTCTTATACATAGATTGCCTCTCACGGCTGTATGAATGCTGCTGGAAAGTTGCTGATTCTTATTTCCATAGCTTAAAGAATCTTATGACCAAGTAGAGGAACGAAATTCTTCATCATCTATGCGGAAATTAATGAATTCAATACAATCGCGTCTTCAATACTCATTAAAAACCAAAATTATCCTCACTAAAAATTAAAGTTTTACTTTCAATTTATAATATTTATATAGTAAATTTAATTTAAGTAATTAACTATAGGAATACTGTGTATGATAGTTTTTTTTTAAATAAAGTATTTGTATAATTTGAAAGAGTACTTATTCTTGTACTTACATGAATACTTTTGACGCTAACTGTAACTGTTATCAAGGCCAACCCAATGACAAGGGATAATAAATTATAACGTTAAATACATTCATTACCATCTCTATGGCACTATCATTTTATTGTGTTCCTGAATAGCCCTTCATTCAATTTTCAGTCATAGAAGTATTTAAGCTGAGCTACTCGTTACTTAACGGTGCACAAAAATGTTTGTAAACTAAGCGAAGACCTGTGCCTTTTAATGAATGGGGCATATTACTAACAGTTACACTTTTCCCAGCTAATTTTTTGAAAAATGCCATGGATTTTTGGCAGCCGAACCCTAATGCTGAACCATTCATTCCAAAGCGTGAACTTAATAAAAACATTAAAAGTCAATTTAGAGCAAAACTTTTTAAAAACCGGTTCATTAATCGTATTTTTCAGGTTTGTTATTCTACTGTTTGTAATCTTTGCGATTGTATTGTATCTTTGTTTTTTAGCTATTGGTAATCAACTACTCCCATGCTCCTATTCATTTTCCTTTTAACTGTCTGATGTGTTGCACTTAGTCTATTTATGCATTTTTATAAACACCTCTAAAAGCCAAGTATACTAAGTCCTGCAATGGCTTTCTTACTAATTTTAAATAATGTTGTACCTATTATTTTTATTCAAGTATAGAGATTGTTCAATGAAATATTCTTCAAGTATTAACCATTCATATATATCTAAGGTGTAGATTCTTTTAGGTGAAGGTCAAATTTTTTATAAAAAAATTGGAGGCTGATGTCTACTTCACCACTATTTTATTGAAAAAAAATATTCGCACTACGTTTCGGCTAACAATGCCATCTTCTGGTGCAGTGGAACAACTTAGATCTAAAAGTACAAAATATTGTCAAGTTACAAATAATCGTCTCACAATTTGTCATTCATATATATATATATATTTTTTTTAATGCATCGATATTTTAATTTATTTACATATCGCCATTTTAAAAAATTAGAAATAGTAAATAAATCAAAGGATGATATTTTGATGTTTTAATCACCTATTACTGCTTGTTCAAATATTCATTAATTTTTGTTCCTGAAACTCCTTACTTGAATGAATAATTTACAAATGTTTCATTGTATAGTAATTTACAATAATTAAAAACATTACATCATGGTTTTATCTTAGTGGATTATTTAATATGGTTATAATACAATTTTTAATCCTTTATCTTAATCATTTTAATTCTTTTATCTTGGCTTTTAATATCCACTTGAGATCTTATTTTAATAATCGTCCGATGTAAAAGTTGACTCAATGTTAATGATTTTTTTTTTGGAATGTAGAAACAACAGATATAATATTTTATTAAATTATAATTGACAACTTGACTCTCACATAAATTAATTCCCCCTATTATACAATTTTTTTTTTTTTTGTTCTTTGTGTGTCTGTCATTATTGGAAATGAAGAAAATCTGGTATGCCCAACCCTCATCTTTCAATTACCTCCCTTATTGAAATCAATTTTAAAAGTTTTAAATGAACTTAAAGTTGAGAAAGAATTATGTATGTTTAAATTAAATTGAATAATATAACAAGATGAGTTATTATCTATAATAGCTTAAGTTTATGGGCTTTTAGTCACTCTCTATCACATTATACAGCTTTGTATATCATATAATAATTTTTTTTAAATCTTCAGCTTTCCAATGGTATATTATACATACACAGTATTATTCTTGTTTCCTGAAAAAAAAAGTTAATCTGGAAGAATTGCAGGTGTATTATAGGCTGTTAAGATGCTGAGACTTTTCTACCTATTAACTTCTTTGGTTGATAACAAATTCTTTCATATGTCATATTTACAACTTTTTTATTACTGCTAACAACAATTGAGAATTCTTTAAAATAAATAAAATTAAAGGTAATTTAGAGGAAGATATTATGGCATCAAAGCCCATACAATAATTTAATTAACATGACACATTAATTAAACCAGTTTAATCCAGACGTTCTTGGGTTGCAATCTTACAGAAACCATCTTTAATGAATGCTCCTGTCTTCTTAAAAAAAAAAAAAAAAAAATTACTGCTAAGTATTTAAATTCATCATAAAAGTTACAAAATTACTTGAGATGTTATTGATTTAAAAAAACAATAAACAAGTACACACAGGTGAATTCATCTTTACAGACTCTTTTCACAATGGAATGTTGAGCGTTTATTTTTTTACTCTCCCAATAATGTACTGTCAATTAATTAAATATGATTGATCAACTTAAGAAAACGACTAAAACTTGCTAACATCTATTTTTTTACACCTAGACAACACTAGACCTTACACCTCATTGATCTCTTGCTGTGAATTTATTCCATTCTTTACTATACTCCATGAATCAAAAGAAATTACAAAACGGACAGGACATCAAGAACCACTTACTTAAATCTGATTTTTGACAATATAGCGTAAACATGCTATGAATTTAGGGGAAAGATGGGAACAGATGATACTAAACAATGGTCAATATACTGTAAGTTAAAACAGACTTTATACGTACAATACTCCTAATGAAAAAACAAAAGGGCTTATTCGCCAAAGCTATGTATATATTTATATAAGTAACATGACTGCTGAATGAAGCTCTCTAAATTTTTAATAGGCTAAATTTTGTGGACTACGCTTTTTCACCATCTATTTAAAAATAATTAATACAGTATAATGTATGAAGGTTTTTTGTGTAAGGGCCTTCTGTTTCTCTTGGTGGGCTCCTGTAATCGATTGCTGACTAATTTAACTTAAAAATAAATTCTCTAATAGCAGCCCTACTCAAATGCCCTTGGCATGCATTTTGTAGTGCAGGTTTGGGGACTATTCACTGAGAAACACTATTCCTTATTGAATTATTTATTAGACATTTTAATAATAAAATTAGTCATTTAAATGGCTGATTTCTGATCTAATTTAGGTATCGTTAGAGAGGTAATTCTAGTAACACTACTAAAGCAGTTATAGTTTTATTCTCCTTGTGATTCCTAACAAACTGAAATTTCATTTTTTTTTTCCAGGCTATATTAGTCATAATTCTTATTATTACTATTACACTTAACATGGTATTTATCTTTGATACTAGTCAACGCTTACATGGAGAGTTAAGTAATAGAATAGGTAAGTGTGTTTTAAAATTATTTTATTTTAAAATATTGATGGTTTTGTATCATATATGTTAGTAACTTCTATTCTTTACCTATATATTAGAAACTTTATAACAACTCTTAGGGTTTTTTTGTTATCTAATAATGCATGTCTCCATTTCTTTTAGCCATAGCAATGTTCCTATTGCTTTCATTGCCTCCTTTACCTCTTCCATATATTTCTTTTCCGCCCGACTTTTGTTTCTCATTTTATATGCTATATGCTTAAGTACCCTTTTAGATCATTGGTTGTTCGACATCTTCATGACGTGTCTAAACCTACTCAACTTTGTTTTCCCAATGTAGTATAGAACGTGAAGGGGTTCTTTTACTTTCTCCCTGATGGCTTTATTTGGAATGTGTTGTAATCTCGATATTCCACTACTAAGTATACAAAACTTTGTTTCAATTGAGTTGAGTTTTCTTGCTGAGCCTGTTGAATTAGTCTTGGTTTTTGAAGGATATAACCACAATACTTTCAACAAATGAATGGAAGAATCTCTTTTTCATTTGAAACTTGATATCCTCATTCCAGAGAACAGAATTTAAAGTCCTCATGACCTTTCTCCTTCTGATGATCTTCTTATCAATGTCTTTTTTGCTGCTGCTTTCCTTCAAAATCCACCTTCTTAAATATTTTAAGTGTTCAAATCCCATTCCCCAACATTTAGTGAGGAGTTCACTCCATTGTTAATCGCAAATACTCAGTTTTTTCTTTCATGATTTCCAGGCCTCCTGCCGTGTAGGCTTTCAACCACTTCTTTATCATAAAGGATGAATCTTCTTTGTCATTTGCTATAAAGACCATTAGCATATTGTAAAATTTTTTGTAAACAACTGTAACTTTATCGTCTAAGACTATCCCCATTTCAACAAACTTTCTTTTCTATAGGCTAAGAATACTTTCAACATTTATATTAAATAGTAAAGGGTAGAGCGAGCAGCTTTGCTGGAGCCCTTTGACTATTGGAAGTTCTTTCTCAGCTTGATTTTTCCTGTTGCATGTGATAATAGTTCAGATCATGTACTGGCTTACCATTGTAGTTTCTAAGGCACTCAATAAGTTACTGACAGGCAATATATCATTTGCTTTTTTAGATCAACAAATATTAAATCTCCTTAGCTTTAAATTTGTCTATAAACTGTGTTACTGTAAAGATATGATCTATGGATAAGCTACCAATTCTGAACTCAGCTTGTTATTCTGGTATTATATTATTACCCTCCTCCATTAATTTCTTATTTATAATTTTTCCATATAGTCTACTCGAAGGACAAGTTTCTGTGATCTTTCTGTAGTTTTAACACAACTTTTTGTTACCTTGTTTTATAAATAGGAGTGATATGACCCTCAGTCGATTTGCTCGGAAATGTTTCTTGTTTTATACCTAGTTAATTAAGCTCAGCCAGTGTCTTTTTGAGTTCAAAAGGTTTGTATTTGATTTTTATTAATTCCTTATGACAATCTTTCAATGGCTTAGAGAAGTACTCTACCCATTTTTTTTTCCCTGCAAGTAACAGTCAAAACATATTCACAGTTTTTATTCCATCGCCATTTAAAACTTTCTTCCTTTTTTGTTTCATCTCTCTATTGATTCTTGTATTTTCATATAACAAAATGAAATCACGGTTGGAAAGCCATTATTATACTTCTATTATATGAAACTTAAATACTGCTTCTTATAAATTCCTCATTTTATATATTTTTATTTTCAGAACTATCTAATTATTTAGATAAAAATTACACAAATTTTAAAGTTATGTTTTATTTAAAATTGAAACTTTGAAAAAAAAAAAAAGAAGCAATAATGGCAGGTTTTTTTAAATAGTTTATAGTTAAAACAAGTTTGAGCATTATTATTTCTATATATTATCTGTTAAACCAGAAGAAAGATAGACCCTGTGAAGATCAGGAAAAATAAAGAAATAGCCTTAGCTATTTATTGACATTTCGATCCATGCTTCATAAGGGCACCTCAAGGCACATCAGTCAGAAAATGTCTGTGACATAACTAAATAATTTGTTTACATTGCACTAGTCCACTGTGTTCTGCGTTCGAATCCCAGCTATGGCAGAATATTATTTATTTTGTTAATATAGCTGGGGGGGAGGGGGAGGCGATCCTAGGATATGGAGACCTCCTGGGGCAGACCCAGCCTCTTAAAAGTGGATACCCAAAATTGGGGAAAATCCTGGCAGCTGAGTGTGATCTCGCCCTAGTCACCTCCTTGCCGTTAGCCTAGAAACAGTACAAATCTCTATATGTACTGAGCCTAAGAGCCTTCATGGGATGTAGGTACAAGTTTTTTTTGTTTTCAATAAATTCTTGAAAAAATCTTACTGACCATTTTTTCTAATTCTTATTATTACTTTCTCCTATTATTAAAAGTGTTAGAGGAAAAAAAATTATATGATACTATGCTAGTTATCCAGAGTATTTAAAAATTTTGGTGCTCTTGTTTGATTTATTATTTGTTCTCATTAAATTTAATCTAATGACCATTTGTATTTTACTGTTATTGTTCATCTTTTATTGTAATATTTAAAGCTATCTTAATTGTTCAATATATTACCAAATAGCTGAAATGCCAGGGATGGGCATTGATTGATAAATAAATAAAATTGAAATTTTTAAAATATTTGTTTTAGGTTCTGCATATGTTAACCAGGGTGACAGTGATCATCCAGAAAATTTACTAGATGAAATTACCCCATCTTCCTTAAGCATAGAAGTTCTTTCTAGTCAGTCTCGTGTAACAGTCACAATCGATGGAGCTACTGTATGTATATCATAAAAAAATAATTTCAGTTATTAAAAAAGAATTTTTATCCGATTTTATTTCACCTAAATTCAATTTGGACTTAAAATTTTCTAACTTTGGTGTCATAGTATATTTATTAATTAATTATATATATCCTTATACAAACTACTATCATCAAGAATCACAAGTGTATTCTCACAGCAAATTACACTGCGAGGCTAAGTTCCTACACGGCCTGTCGGGGCACTGGAAAAAAAAAATTATATAAATATATATATATATATATATATATATATATATATATATATATATATATACATACATTTACATAAAACCTATGGGACTGTTCAGAAATATGTTCTATTAAAATGTTTTTTCCAAAATTTTATTCCTTGAAAATTGAATTATTTTTATTAAATAGTTTATTTATTTTGAAAAAAAAAAATTGTTATCTAAGTAACAATACTAGTATATATTTTTTATGACAAGAAAAATAAGTTATTTATTTCCTTACCTACCAGGTAAAAAAGTTATGCTTGTAAAATAAAAAATTTAATATGGTTTTCAATGTATCTAAACATTTCGGAGTCTCCTTAGTCCAAATAAACATACAAATATTTGGTCATTGTTCTGTCAGGCCATTTTCTTATTTGTTTTTTATGTTAGTTTGTTGTTGGAAGTTATCTAGTGAATTCTCACCTTTGCAGGCATTATTTCTGTATAGCAATAGAATCAAACTATTTTATTTTTTTTAACCAACAGAAATATAAAAAATCTTGGGTCTCAGAATTATAAATAATTTATTCTTCATTTAAACTTGAACAATTCAGCTTTAAATTTGCAAACTCAAGCTACTGAATCATACTACAAAAGCTCCTTTTCCACCTTTTTTTTTTCAGTATTTTCATCTTTGCAATTCTTTTGATTATGAATCACTTTTTATATAATTAAATATATTATTTATATGTTTTCCAAAAACTAATTATGTTAAGAACTTAACTTATTCCCATTCTTTGATGATGAATTGAAAGAAATAATTTTATTTTTAACAAAATGTTTGTTTTCATTAAAATTTTTTTTTTTTTACAAGTAATTATTATTATTTATTACGAGATAATACAATCTGCCACTTTCTGGGGCAATGAGTAGGTTCATTAAAATAAGCTTGTGAATCCTCAGTGTTATTTTAATCATAAATAGCAATGTTTTAAAAAGATATTATTTTCAAAATAGATTTTAGAAGATGGAGAAAAAGGTGAAGGACGTGGGATTCATGTTGTTGTTTTAAATCAGGCTACCGGAAGTGTCATGTCACAAAGGCTTTTTGACACTTATTCACTTCAAGAAGATGAAGCTATGTCACTGTTTTTAAATATGATTTCAGATGGAAGAATCATTATTTTTGCTATCAAGGTAATTTTGTTCTTAAAATAATTTAGCTCAATTTGAACGATTCATGATCATATAAAATAGAAACAGTACAAATCTGTATGTGTACTGAGCCCAAGACCCTTCATGGGTTGTAAAGGTACAGTGGTTTTTTTTTATTTATTTTTTTTTATTTATTTTTTTTTTATTGTTTTTTTTTAAGGGAGGGAGAGAAAAATATTTATCAAAAAAATAAATAAATGCAACAATATAATGAGAATTTAAAGAAAAACTAATTTTTAACTAAAAAAAGGAAGAGATTCATGCATTATAATGACTGAGTACTTTTAATAAATAATCTGAGTTTAAATTTTTCAATGAAGTATCTGTTTGGGATAATAGGTGTTCGAAAAGTAGAGATTTGAATGTGGATAATGAAGAAGCATGCCGTATATTTTAAGAAATGGAATTCCAGAATGCAATGGAACAGGCAAGAAAGGATCGATCAAAGGCTTTAGTTCTGTGGGATGTTATAAGGTCAGAATGGCGCGGTCTTGTTTCCAGCAAGTAGAGCGAGGATTTAAATTGAAGGAAACAGTAGATATAGGAAGGATGCTGGGACTTTAATGTGTGGTAAAGGAATCACCAAGATAATATATGAGGGTGGAGAGGGGCAGCTACTTCAACTCTTCGCAGAGATGGATCACAGGAGACCGCATCAATTTATCGAAAAATAATCTTTAAAAAACAATTCATGAGTCTCTTTACTTCGTTCCCAAGCACCATGGAGAGGCCACATCATACACCACACAGCTGTTCTCGAAGTGGGGGAAAATGAGTGAGGAAACAAGGAGCTTGCATGTAGATTGTGGAAGGTGACTGGAACAATAGAAAAACTTCAGGGTACTTATAGATCTCAAGGATGTTTGGGAAAAATGGGATTTACAGGATATGGTTTAGTCAATAGTAATTCCTAGGTTTTTGAGGAACTGAATGCAATAGGGCGATCGTTTAGGAATAAAGTTGGAAAGGTGGCTATGGATATCATAAGGGGCTGGAACCAATCACAATAGCCTTAGTTTTC
Source organism: Piezodorus guildinii (assembly GCA_023052935.1). NCBI lineage: Eukaryota > Metazoa > Arthropoda > Insecta > Hemiptera > Pentatomidae > Piezodorus > Piezodorus guildinii. The sequence goes on from CM041295.1 coordinate 62,456,896, forward strand.
GTAGCCTTTAAACTTTGCTTATTCAAAGGGGTTTTTGGGGGCGGGGTGGCCGAGCGTGTTAGAGCGCGTTGCTTTGAGCACGCATTGCCTAGCAACAGAGAACCGAAAAGTAGAAACAAATAACTTACTAGTTGGAGTCTCGATGCTGGGGGGATTTTATCCCGGCATTTATCCCCCACCTTCACCCCCCGGCCCGAGAAACCCCCGTATAGCCTTCAAAGGCGAGGTAGGGGTGAACAAAAAAAAAAATAAATAAATAAATAAAAAAAAAAAAGCTTATTCAAGGCAAATAATTATTGTATTAGGGAGATCATTGATATAACAATTAAAAAGTTTGAGAGGATGGAAATAGGTCAATAGTCTTTTGTAAGAGCAGGGTTAGTGGTTTAGTTAATCTGACGGACTAAAGCTAGGAAACACTGAATTTCGGAAAAAATTATATAAGTTATAAGAAATGACAGGATTTCAGGAAGGCATAATTTTAACAATTTACAAGGTATTCTATCAAAACCTAAGGAATTAATGTGAAATTTAATGGAGGAAATAATGTTGCTTGGAGAGATGTCAGAGAAGTAAAAATTATCGGAGTTTAATGAAGAAGGTGATAAACAGTGGAAAGGAGATTAGAGGAATAGTTAAGAGGATAAAGATAAAAAGTAGGAATTCAATTCGTTAGGAGGAGCCTGTGGTACAAGTGAGAGCTTATAAAGGAGTTGTCATATTGTTTTTGAGTCGGGAGCTAAGGAGAGGGCTTCATGATAATGATAGGATTTCACTTGTCTGATGGTCATCTGTGTAAAATTATGGAATGCCCTAAACGCTTGATAGTCATCTATTAGCAGGAATAGGTTTCGCTCCAGTTTATCATAACAAGGTTCGATAAAAGGTTTTCTGAGGAAGCTATATTAGATTTTTTTTTTTTTTTTTAGAAAACTTAAACTGTAGATCTCTCATCTTGCTTGAATGACAGTCTCAAGCCTATAGGCATAATTGGATTATTAAGTTGGCAACATTTTCATTGGGGGCTCTACTCAAGCTAGTCTTAGCTTCTTCAAGTTCATCCAAGAGTTTGATAGTTTCAGTAAGAAAGACGCTAATTTCAGTTATATTAATAAATTCTGTCCATAAACATAAATAAGCCTTGATTTATATTTTTTGGTTATACCCTTAAATATTTAAATTTGTCAAAAGTATTATATTTTAGGATATTCAATTATATCTAATACTCATATTTGTGCCTCTATACTAACCATTAATTTTGGCAGGATGAGGGCACTTTTCAATTAAAAGGTGCAGCAAGATCACTTTTAACTAGGCTGGGTTCTAGACATGCCCAAGGCTTAAGTTGGAGGGATATGTGGGCTATGGTTACCGAAAAAGGAGGCAAAGTTTATGGAGAATCTTATAGCAAAAGTGTGACTTTTAGTTCTTGGGGAGCCTCTGTTATCTTGCGGGTTCAAGTTCCTCTTGTTCCCATTGAAAGTAAGTAACTTTAAATATCTTGAATATTATTCTAAAAGATTTTGACAAAAACAAATAATCTGAAGAAAATTACTTTACTCTTCATTTATTGATTTTTTTTTAATTTATGACTGGATGTTTGACTGTCGCTAAAACAAGGATCAAATCACACAATAAACACAATTTGATCATATAAAATATATAGAGAGAAAAAAATTGCACTCACAAGGGTATTCAAAATTATTTTATCGATCTATAAAGGTAGATAGAATTATTATATCTTCAGTACTGTATTTATGATATTTTACCATGCATTTATTCCAAAGAATGTATGTAAATTAAATGTAACTTCATTTTAAATTGATGATTTTTGAGGATTTCTTTCCTTCTACCATATTCCTCCTTTAACCCTCTCTCTATTTCTATCATTGACTCCTTTTTTGCCAATCCATTTCCCACCATGCTTTCCTCTACTTTAATAATAATAAATAAATTCTTTATTGTCCTAGGACAAGTCCCTTTAGAATAACATATACAGAATGTGGCAAATTGGCTTTAGAGTCATAGAATAAATTAAATACATTTAAAAAATTTAATAATTACTGATATAAAATAGACATATGTAAATGAGAAGAAAAATAAAATATAACTTTATTTACAATTCTATTGTGACTGGATAATCATTAAATGATTAAATTTGAAGGTAGAAAGAGTGTTGAAGTGACGGATGGAGAGAGGAATTTAATAAGATTGAAGAATAAGAAAAGATCTGTCGAAATGAGCAGTTTGGTGGGCGGTAGAGTATAAATCTGAAGTCCTGGAGTGTGTATAACAGAGATGGACAGAGGATTGGAACATGAAAGTCAAAAATGTATGATGGGCAGCGGGATTGGATAACTTGGTAAAGGAATGATGCAAAGAAATACTTACGATAATTGGAAGAGTACAACCACTTCAACTCGCCATAAAATTGGGACCCCAAAGATGAATTGAACAGAACAATTAATTAAGTGTTTTATTCTTATCTCGAGATCCCCAGACACACCAGCATATACCCTACAGCAGTAGTCGAAGGGAGGGAATATTAGAGTGGTAACGAGGAATTTTCGGATTTTATACGGGAATAGGTGATGGAGGTAATTCAGTCCCTTTTAGGTGCAAAATGTACAATGGGAGATTTCGGAAATATGGTTCTTGAAAGATAGTGTTTGATCGAAGGTTACTCCCAGATTCCTGACGATCGGGTAGCACTTTATAAGATTACTAATTAGGAAAAAACAGGGTCAGGATAAGTGGAACAGTTTTTAGGAGGTGACAAGATTATGTTACAATTGCATTTTATTTATTTAGTTTTTAATATTATATATTGTATAGAATATGATCTTACCGTCTGTCTCTTTACCTTCAGCCTTCCATTCCATTCTTAGTTTTGGTATTCAAATTGAGTCAATTTTTTTTTTAAGTGGATATTATACCTTAATCTTGACTTTAGATACTACTTTTTAACCAAATTTTTTCTATGATTTTAATGTTCCTGACCTGTTCCATCATTGGAAATGAAAAAAGGAAAAGAAATGGAGGGATTTCTTCAGGTTAGCGGTGGAACCTCTGTGATGGAAAGCAGCTAGGGACAGAAATAATTGGAAAAAGAAGTAGTCAGAACTCACTGCTTCTCAGTAGGGCAAGTCACCCTGGGAAGGAATGACTATTATTCCCTTTAAAGGGAAGGCATGTGTTGTATAGAATGAACAGTCTTTATTACTAGATATATTTTTGTAAATATAAATGTACAAAGATATATCTAAGTGAAAAAAAAATGTACGTTTGTATAACTTAAAATATTGCAAAAAATATCCTACTCCATTGAGGTAGTGGTTCCATCCCTATGTTTTGTACTTGCTCTTTCTAGCATTTATCTGGAGGTCCCCAATTTGATTCGTATTATATAATTAATTTATGATTTTAGACAAGGTTTGTCTAAAACCATAAATTAATGGCTTTTTAACCAAGTGATAACAGTTGGGATTACTTCTTCCATATGGTTGCTCCTTTAGATTATTACATATTGTACACCTCTATTATATTTTAAGTATTATTTTTTGTTCCACCCAAATCAATTTTGTGATTATTCAATGGATATTTTAGGAAGTAATTGCCAGTGGCCTGATACAGAAGAAACTCAAAGGAGATTACAATTTTGTAATAGAATTGAGGGATATGGAAGTGTTTGCAGCTGTGATGAACCTGCTTCACTTACTTTTTCTCCTGAACCTGTAAGTATTCCTTGCTTTCAGATTTGCTATATTTATTTGTATATATTTTATTTTAAAGGTCTGAAGTATGTTAAAACTTGAGATATATTAGTAAATCTTGGGTGTTGCATGCAGGAATATTTAACACTATCTATATTTGATTGTTTTAAAAATTGAATTTGATAAATCACAATTGTTGATGAATTTCTTCACTTATCATTTTGGAATGGTTACCATTATACATTTATCTGTAGATTTTATTAAAAAATCAATATTTTAAAAATTGTATTGTATTTTTCAATGATGAAATATTATTTTTTTTAAATGTTTAAATTGATTGTTAAATTAAGAAATAAGATTCTTTTTTTGTTCAGACAACAAAAAAATTATAGCTATGTTACTTATATAATGATTTTTAAAGGTAGAAAACAATAAAGTTTATGAAGTACCTGTAATTGTTATTGCTAGCAACCGACCACATTATTTATACAGGTAAGAAAATTACTCTTTTTTTTAATAATTATTGATTCTATGTTATTAAAATCCAAACTCTCTTATAGATTGATATATATATATATATATATATATATATATATATATATATATATATATATATATATATTTAAATATCAGTTCCTAGGTCATGGTGCTTATGGAATTAAAACAAACTTTAACAATATTGTTTTTTGTTTGGAATAACTTTCATCATCTTCAATATATTTCTTTCAATGCTCGAAAAGGTTTATTTTCACATGTTATAAAGAACATTTTGGCAATGAATCATTTAAATCTAGAAATGAAAATGTTATTGTTTTCTTTTTTAATGTGGTATTATCAAAAAGTGGTTTAGTTTTAGATAAGTTAGGTTATATGGCGGATTTTGTAAACTTTCAATGTTTATATCATGTTCTGTAACATAGTTGTCAGTTGAGTTTAAAAAAAAACTACACGATCTGATAATTGAAGTTATAGTTAATTTACCATATTACTTGGAACCTGTCTACGTTTAAATTGATCTGTTGTTTTTTTAGAGCACCTAATGCAATTTTTTAAAATAAACAAATGAAAAAGAGGTGACATTTTCATGTTAATTCCCAAAACTAGGAATTTGTCCATGCAATCATCTTTCACATCTCATGAGCTTTTGTAGGGTTTGTTGTGTAAATAAGAATAACCTTGATTTCTAAAGGCTTTGATCGGCATTAATACTTAACATATGTTTTAAGTGATAATCATATAAATAAGTGGTTAGGTTAGTAAATTCCTTATCACTCTCCCCCGCTTTATTTAAAAACATAGTCCTTCAAGTAGGAGGGAGGTCTCGAGATGCGAGTAGACCTGCGGAGTGGCTGGTCCTCTCCAGAGCTCTCTGCTTTTTGGTCTAGGTGAACTTCTGGCTGAGGATGTGCTTCGGTCAGGGCAGCCTCTTCACTGACAGCTTGTGCTGGTCGAGGATCATCATCTAGCTCGGGACAGTCGTCTGGTTCCAATACATCTTCTTCATAGAATTCCGAACTTCCAGCGGGAGCGAGGTGCCGCAGATTAACTGTTGTCTCCTTCCTGTCTGGCAATCGTACAAGAGTGTAATTTGGATTGGACTCCAAGAGTTTGACTTCCTGGACAAGGGGATCATATTTACTACCCTGAACGAAGTTTCTCATTAATATTTTACCAGGGGTACTTGACCAAGAAGGTAGAGCTACCCCATATGTGCCTTTTCGCTTGTGAAAGAACATTCTCTCGTGAGGAGTAGCGTTGGTAGCTGTGCAGAGTAATGACCGAATGGATTGTAATGCTTCAGGTAACACTGTTTGCCATTGTGTTATCGGCAGGTTTTTCGAATGAAGAGCCAGAGATACCGTTTTCCATATAATTCCGTTGTACCTCTCCACTTGGCCGTTTCCACAAGGATTATAAGGAGTTGTACGGCTTGTAGCTTTCCCTTTGGAATGTAGATACATCTCGAGTTCTTTAGAGATGAAGGAAGTGCCTCGATCTGAGTGAATATAACCTGGATAGCCAAATATTGAAAATATCTGGCTTAATGCACCAATCACAGTTTTTGATGATAAATCCTGACAGGGGATGGCAAAAGGATATCTTGAATACTCATCAATTGCTGTAAGAAGGTATTTGTACCTATTATCAGATGGCAGAGGTCCTTTAAAATCTATGCTCAGCCTTTCAAACGGCGTTGTTGTACTTTCGTTTTGTAAAAGCGAGGTTTTATTAATGTGTAGGTTTTACAAGCCGACGTCACTTTTCTAATTTCTTCTATGGAATACGGGAGATTTTGAATTTTCAAGAAATGAGACATGCGAGCTATCCCTGGGTGACACAATGAAACGTGAAGAGATTCCAGCTTAGTTATAGAATGTGCAGTACTGCAAAATATTGAAAATGCATCAGCTGCTAGATTTTGTTTGCCTGGAAGATAAATGATATCGTAGTTGTATGTGGCCAATTCTAAACGCCATCGAGTGAATTTCTAATTTTTGATTTTTCCTGGATGCTTAATATCAAATAGGTAAGAAATGGATTTATGATCGGTGATCAGTTGAAATTTTCTGCCTACTAAACAATATCTCCACTTCCGAAGGGCTTCGATGATTGCGTATGCTTCTTTCTCCACTGCGGAATGATTTCGCTCAGTCTTAGATAAAGTTCTGAAAAAGAAAGCGACTAGTCGTTGGTTCTGTGTTAGGATTGCTGCAATAGCGACATCTGAAGCATCTGTCTCTACACAGAATGGAATGTTCTCTTCGACATTATGAACGACCGATTTAAGAATGCATGATCGGATATCATTGAAATCTTTGACAAGCCGAGAATCAAGCGGAAATTGCTTACAACTCACTAGCCTACTAATTTTGTGTGAGAATTTTGGAACCCATTTAGAATAATATGAAAGCTTTCCAAGTGCTTGCTGCAATGATGCCTTGTTCTTTGGGAGTGGAAAATCAACCAAGAATTTTAATGGACTTTAAATTAAATTTAGACTTTTGTTGGTTAATAGTTAAATTGTATTTCTTGCAGACTTCTAAGAATTTCTTCAAGTTGCGGTCATGTTCGTTCTGATCTCTTCCACTGACTGTTATATCGTCCAGATATATGTTGACACCATCTAGACCTTCTTTTGTTTTAATTTCGTTCATTTTTCTTTGAAAAGCTGCAACACCATTAGTCACCCCTATTGGAATCCTTTTGAATTTCCACAGTTTTCCAGCTGCTTCAAAGGCAGTGTAAGGTCGGTCTTCTCTTCGAATCGGTACTTGGTAATATGCGCTTTTTAAATTGATAGTACTATGCACGTTATACCTAGCTATACTGGAAGCGATTTTCTCTAATGGAGGTATAGGGTAAGCATAAAGTAAAGTTTATCTATTAATTGTCAGAGAATAATCGACAACTATCCATTTTCTATGCGACCCTTTTACAACTAAGACCTGTGCCCTCCATGGAGAGTTACTTTCTTCGATTACACCTTCTCTGAGCAATTCATTAATGTGGAGTCTAATAAATTTTCAAACAGTGAGGCTGGTCCTACCTTGGAACATGCGAGACTACTGACACTAAGAGGAGGCCTACTTCCACCAAAGGATACTGATAAACTAGAATGCTGATTAAGAATGTCGTGACCCATTATCACATCAGCACAGCAGCCCCTTAAACACTTAGTCGGACGTTGGAATAAACATTGTTTAGCGCCTGTAAGTTTACTCTACAGTACGCCTTGATGGGCACAGCCAAATTTGATGAAGCCATGGAAACAGCAGATCCTGTAGGATATAGTTTAAGGTTATTTTTAGATACAAAAGTATCGCTAATGAAGCTCTCTGTGCTTCCATCTATTAAACCATCTGCCGAAAATCCATAAATTTTTAAAGGAATTATAGATCTTACCAAACTAGCAGGCGATGCAGCTGATATTTCTGATGGATTTAGAAGAGGGCGAACTGCTGCAGTCGTAGCCCAGCTACATTCATCTAAAGTATCGTCTTGGTTCTGCGTGGAAGCTGAGGTTTTCGATTTTGATCTACAACCCCTGGCAAAATGACCCCTTTTGTTACAGTTCTTACAAAGAGATTCTCGAGCGGGACAAGCAAGTCGAGGATGTCTAGAGAGACCACAAAAATAACTTTTTTGTGAGTTAGTTGAAGCTTTGGTTGTTGAATCACATTGAGTGTATGAACATTGATCTGGAGTTTGCTGTGAGGATGTAGATGCAAGTTGAGAAGGTATCGGTTTATACGATTCAAAAATACTTGGGCAAACTCCAAAGCACGGGCCTTTGAAAAAGCTTCATCTAAAGTTAAATTCAGATTCTCTAATAACATTTGCCTAATGCTTACTGAAGAAAGGCCATTAATAAATGCATCGCGAATGTACTCATCTTGATAGACATTGGCTTTTACGTCTCGAAAATTACAGTCAGTGCTGAGGGTGCGTAAGCCCTGAAGAAACTGGTTTATTGATCCTTCTGAATTTTGAAATTGAGTCATTAACCTATGCCTAGAAAAAATTTCGTTCTTTGGTTTTATGTATAGAGAATCTAGGAGAGTAATAGCTTCCTGGTTTGATGAAGAATCCTTAATTAATTAAAAAATAGTGTGACTCATGTGATTGTAGAAGAGACTTAACTTTTATTCGTCCTTTGCTTTTACTGAAGTGATGAATGTATCGAATGTCTTCTTCCAATGGATCCATTTCGATGCACAGTCAGGAGAAGTATATTCTGTGTCAAATCTCTCCAGTTTTAAATATTTATCCATTTTCTCAACAGATAAGGGTCAATAATGCCGATTAAATTGTTGTGTAAATAAGAATAACCTTGATTTCTAAAGGCTTTAATCGGCATTAATACTTAACATATGTTAGTAAATTCCTTATTAGGGTTTCACAGTCATGCTGCTATAATCGTCTCCCCTGTGGCAAAAAGTTGATCAAAATGATCCTTTCTACTAAAAAGAGTTCCAATCTAAAACATGAATGCTCTAATTTTTTTTACCCCAATTTATGTTTGCATTTTTCGGTAAATGTGGTTCCACCAAGGTGATGACTGTCTTTTTTTGTCAGAGGTGTAATGAGTCACCCATGTTCCATCACCAGTTGCAATAGAGATAAAAAAATTCTCACCTTCCACCTTGATCCATGTGAAATTTCAGTCAGGGTTTTTCCTTCTTTGAGAAGAAATCTTATTACAGCATGTTACATATTTCACAGAAGCGGATCCTACAAGAAGTGTTTTGGTGCAGATGTGGGTCCCCTGTGTTCATTTTGTTCAGGAGACCTCTCTCCTACCACTCAGTGTTGCCAAATTATAGGGAAAAAAGTTGGAAAATTTTCTAATTGATTGACTGCCCAACAGTACTCTTATATTGTATACATACCTCGTATTTATATGTGTGAATTCCTTACAATCTGGTTGTTACTAATGTTGTACAAGAGATCTTACTCATAGTTTCATGAACCAGAAGTATACATTTTTACTATAAATCTATTGTTTTCGTTTTGAGTAATTATAAGTTTTATGAAAGCAGTTCATTCCATAAATTTATAATCCAAGGATCACAATTTAAATAATGACTTTTTAAATAGTAAGTTATTTTTGAATTATCTAAGATTAGCATATAGGCTTCTTATCAAATAATATAATCAAAATCAATTTCAAATTTTGTTTAAATAAATTACTGAAGTTTATATTTTAGTTTGTTAATTAAGATTTTCAGTTGTGTTTTTTCCCCCCACATTTTATGAGAGTTAACTGGTCTAATTATTGTAACAATTGTTGAATTATTATTGCTTTATTAAGGTATTTTAACAGTTTAATTAAGAATATTGAACAATTAACAATTAGTAGTAACTGACTAATTTCCTTTTTTAATATATTTTCTTAGATCTCTGAGATCTCTTTTGACAGCCAGGGGTGCCAATAAAGATATGATAACAGTTTTTATTGATGGTTATTTTGAAGAACCCCTAGAAGTAACAAAGCTTCTAGGTCTTCGTGGTATACAGCACACTCCAATAGGCTACAAAAATTCTCGAATTTCACAGCATTATAAAGCTTCTTTTTCTGCTGTATTTAATATGTTCTCTAATGCACATTATGCCATTGTTGTTGAGGAGGATTTAGATGTTTCTGAAGATTTTTTTAGGTAGGCTATTTCTTTTCTGTTATTGAGTTTTCATATTTCATAATTAAAACAAAAAAAAAAAAAAAAAATCTTTATGTCAGTTTTTTTAGTCAAACTATAGAATTACTGGAAAAAGATGCTAGTATTTATTGTATATCAGCTTGGAATGACCTTGGGTATGAAGAAACTAGCAATGATGTTTATGAACTTATGCGTGTTGAAACTATGCCTGGTTTAGGTTGGGTACTGAGCCGTAAGTTATATAAAAATGAATTAGAACCAAAATGGCCTACTCCCGAAAAAGTAAGTTATGTTTTTCTCTTACTATGTTTGGTAATCAATTGTTTGTTAAAATTATAGTGTTACTTTAATAATAGTTAAAATTATAGTGTTACTTTAAAAATAGTTAAAATTATAGTGTTACTTTAAAAATAGTTAAAATTATAGTATCATTTTAAAAATATTTAAAATTTTAGTGTTACTTTAAAAATAGTTAAATTTATAGTGTTATTTTATACCCAGCTTTTGATTTTCGGTTACACTATAAACAGGTTATTTTAACACATGGATAACATCACAATCCTCAAAGAATAAAACATTTTATCAAGTTTAGCAGGATAATTTAAATGCTTCCCTTTTAATAAATTTCATGAGTGTTAGGATATTTTTATTAAAATTCTATAAGTTGAAATAGTACTAATATTTTTATTTCCTAATGCATTTTAACATACTCTACTTTTTTAAAATGTATACATTCACTCTATTGCAATATTTTAAATTGGTTCATAAGAATTAAATGATTTTTTTAGCGACTTTTTAAAATTTTATTTTGCAATTTGGTCAAGAAATAGCGCCATTATCAATGTGTTTACATGTTATGCATGATGCAATTAGGTTTGTTTTTTTCTAAATTATACTTGGATAAGGTTAAAATATTCTTAGTATCTAAAGTATGTAGGAAATTGAAAATTTCAGATGTGGGATTGGGATATGTGGATGAGAATGTCAGAAATTCGAAAAGATAGAGAATGCATTGTTCCGGAAATATCTAGAACATTTCATTTTGGCTCATTTGGAATCAATATGAACTCATATTTTCAAGATAAGTACTTTAAAAGTCACTCATTTAACACTCAACCAAGAGTAATTTTCCAGAATGTTGAAAGGTATTTTATTTGATGTAACTATATTATTATTATTACTTAATTAATGAAATTTGCATCTGTATTGTTTTAATACAAAAAGTAAATAAGCTAGGTAAATGATTAAAACACATGATTTTTTTTTTTTGAAATTACACATTGGCAGCACTAAAATGTCTAATTTAAGATTTATTCGTAATTGGTCGTAAGTGTCTTTTGGCCATCTTTCCAGTCATCTCAATGGATTGTTGGCAATATTTAGGGATGACAGGATACAGACAAGTGGATTAGTGTGGACAGGGAGTTAAAATTATAAAATAAAAAGAGTTATGTCTGTCTTGGGCTAAATCTTCCACAAATGGAATATTCAGGTCTTAATGAATAATTTTATAAGTAACAATGTAAGGAGCATTCAGGATTTTTCTTAGGGTTTTGGTTTTGTAAAGAATGGATGTGGGAGGAATTTGATAGTTTAGTAGATCCTCATAGCACAATGCTATAGGTCCAAATAGGCCTAACAATGGTTATATAAATGGGTTTGTAAAAAGATACAGAGATTGTTAGAGAAGTGAAATTGTTAAAGCATACTGTGGGGCAGAAGATCATAGGTTTATTAGGTAAAGAGAAGGTCATTTTATGCAATTATTCTAATTATCCAGTTTTAACACCATTCTTCAATAGGTCATCTATAGTTCTGTAGGATTTGGGATGCAATAAAAGGATATTTTTTACTGATAACACACATGTGTCATCAGCCAAGTAGTAAGGACAGTGTTGAGATGGATTGGAATATCAGCTGTGTAAATCATATATAGAAGGGGGCCTAGGATACTATCTTGATGTACACTGGCCGAATTAGTGAGTAGGAAAGATTATGGTTAACTTTAAAGGTTTTATCTTTAAGGTAGGAACAGATTAATAGGAAAGAAGTCAGGTAGAGATATTGACAGAGTTTGTAAAGCAGTTCTGGATGCCAAATTCTACCAAAAGCCTGTTCCACTTAAAGAAAGGCTCCAGTGCAGCACTTTTATATGGAGGATATAACATCCTCCTCATGATGACACTTTTGAATAGTTGATCGAAATCCAAATTGGTGGTCAGGAATCACATGATTTAAATCTAGGATTCGATACACACGTTTTAGAAGGATTATTTTTTAGAATTTTTCCTATAATAGGCAAGAGAGAGATAGGATGTTGGGTTTTTAAGTGGCTTTTTGGTTTTAGGAATCATTTTGATTATAGACAGTTTCCTAGGATCAGGAAAATAGGTAGAAAAGAGTATGTATATGTAGTCGAGGAAAAGGATGGCTTTTCGAGGGGGCTATTTTAGGAAATGGATTGTGATAAGATCATGGCCAGGAACTTTTTTTATAGGTAATTTATTAATGATGTTTATGATTTCTGATTAATTAAATTCTTAAGGAGAAAGGGGCATTTGGAGTAGAACAGTTATTTCTGCTTTAACTCTATCAATATGGGTTGGGTTAATGATATCAGGGTGTTTTGGAAAATTGTTTGCCAAATATTTGGGATTTGTTTTTATCGGATCTTGTCCAGGTCTAGGAATCAGTGAGAAGTGGATGATTTCAGATTTTAAATTTTAGCTGCTTGGCATTTCTTATCCATAGCGATTTGTCTGATGTGTTTGATTAAGTTTTCTGTAAAGTTCTGAATTTTCTTATTTCTATTTTTTGTTTGTTAGTCAGTTTATTGTTATGCATTTTGTTTGATGGATATATTTTTCTATGCCATTTTGCTCTTGCTCGACGTTTTTCAGTTATCAAGAGACAAATATGATTTGCTAAGTAGGTCCTGTGAAATTGTTAATTTGACAGAGGAATTTGTTGGTTAGTGGCTGTTTCTATTGATTTTGTAAGGTCTATGGGGGAGTCTTGTTTAGTTTTTAACAAAATGATTTAACCCAGTAATTTTATTATTTGAATTATTATGTCTAGCATTGTATGCTTTATTATTATTTTTAAATGCAACTATTTAAACTTTATAACTTAACAATCATGTTAAAAATGATAAATTTAAATTTCTTTCCTTTCATCTTTTGTAGAGTTACGAAAAATAATTATGAGGAGTTAATGCATAGTAAAATTAAAAATGCTACTGTTTTGAATGAATTTCACTCTCCGTGTAATGAAAATTTCCTCTCTAATTACGGTGAAGAAAGGGACTCAAAGGTAATTTTTGATGAAGGTTCATTCTTGTAATCTTTGTTTCCATAAATGTGGCAGCTAAAAAAAAACTGGAGACTGTTTCATTGCAATTTAATATAAAAAATATGTATTACTTTTAAGTATATTGTTTACTCTCTCCAATTTCATTATTGAAATTTCAAAACTATTTTACTATATATTATATTCTGAAATGACTTTTTTATTTTTCTGATTTTTAGGTTGCTATAAATATGATATTTATTTTATTTATTAAAATGGTTGATTCAAAAGATTTTGACACCTGGCTTCAAACTGCTAAGGTAGGAGGATCTTATAAAACTATTTTAAAATTTTCCTTCATATTTATATTTGTTATACTTTAAATTGTATGATTTTTCCCTAAAATAATCTTTTTAATGTTCTTAGCTACTTGAAGATCATAGCTTAATATGCAGATATTAAAAAAGATACTTTATATTTAATATGCTTTATTTGTATTTTTTTTATTAAAATATTAATATAATTATTAAGATATTTTGAAAGGTTAGACCTGCTATATTAGTATTGACTACTAATTTTTAATTTATATAAATTTTTTTGACTGCTATATTCATTTCGACCTATAACATGGAACAAAATGTTGGTTAATAAATAGTTTTTAATTACTTTAAAATATTTTTTGATCACCATCTGAACCATCTCATCCTTCATATTTATCACATGGTCAACTACTTAATATTCAATATTTTGTTTACTATTTGATTGTTTATGGCTATTTTCAAAACTTTACTACACACTCATTCAGAGAGAATTTGATTCTTGGTTGGTCTACCACCTCCTCCTCTTCTGTATCTTCTATATCCTCTTCTATTTCTACCATACGCTATAGTTAGTTGCTGATATAAAATTCTTGTATATTTTTTGTGCATGATTCTGAAGTATCTTTAATTTTGGATTTGAATGAGCTTATTATAACGGAAGCTAAAAATAAATTGGATATTATAGATATCTTTAATTATTTTTTTATAAATTATTATTATTTTATATTATCTTTATTATTTTTTTCCTATGAATACTATAGTAAAACATGAATACTGGATTAAAACTTCTTCCACAATAATATAATTTTATTATTAGTGCTATGAGGCTACAAACATTTATGTGATTAATTGTCTTATTTTCTTTTCAGTGTTTAAAAATTTGGGACTTAGATGCTAGAGGCTATCATAAAGCAATGTGGCGTCTACGAATTAAGAATCATGAGTTGTTGGTTATTGGCTACCCATTTTCTCCTTACTCGTAAGATTTATTACCTTAAACAATTTTTTTCCCTTGATTTGATGTTAATCCCCTCCTTAAAAAAAAAATTCTACCTAATGTAATATAATGTTATACATTTTAGTGGTATGTTGCTACAATTTCTCTTATAATAATTATGTTTATAAAAGCATAATTATTATAATTTTATAAAAAAAATTAGTGATATTTATATTAGAATAATTAACAACTAGTATAATTAATTAAATTAATAACTATAATTTAATGGTATTTTTTAATAATTATGAACGTTCATAACTCTTATAAAAATTATAGTTATTGAATAAGTTTTCAAAATATATTATAAAAAAATTATAGCACACAATTCAATCAAATTAAATGGAATTGTAGTGTTTATTTCAATAGTTATTTCCAAAGAAGGAGAGAGTTTTTTGAAGAAAATTTCATGAACAGCCGAAACGTTTCATACTGTAAGCTATGTATAAGCTAGATGTTATAGAAAATATCGTGTGGGCAAGAGATTTTTATAGTAAAAGGGAAAGTGAGAAAATCTAACTTAACATAGGCATTTTGTATAACTATGCCCCCTGAAGGAGTGTCTCTTGGAAATAAATCTCAATTTTTTAAATATAATTTATAGGTATATTATTCTGGTTTTCTTTATATATATTTGCTGATTAGTTATCTTATTAATGAAACAAGGTTAGGCACAGAATGAGGGAATATGATAATGATGGCTGCATGCTATCAAGGGTGGCATAATGGTGTAAAGCATGAGTATGGTTAAGCTACAAATATCAGATTTGGGTGAGTAATTGACCTCACCATTGCTTTGAGTGATGAATGAAATTTCAAAGCAATTGAACTTTGAAAACTTTCCTTCACACATTAGATCAAATTTTTGATGTTTGCATTATTTAGGGGAAACTACATGGAGATGAAAGTCTTATGTGCCTTATTCTGATCACTTGGCCTTGCATGAAAAAGAACCTTTATGATATCCTTGTTTAGGTGCAGATAAAATTTAATCAAAAAATCATTTTTTAGGGTAATTTCATATCAACTAAGATGTTATTACTTATTTCTATCTGGCTTTTGAAATTTGTAGGAATAAAAACCATTGAAGCAGTATTCATAAGATTAGTACGATTGCTGTTAATGGTGATAAACCAGACATAGTTATATTGTTATTTATATGTTTGGTAGCAAGTTCTTTCTTAACAAAGCGTGATAGCTATGACAGTTCGCTTCAATAACGAACAGTATAGTGCTTTAAGGAGGGATATATAGGACAACTATAGGCTCTTATCATATATAGATTCTATATTTTAAAAAGGTCTGCCACTATAGGGAGCTTTTGTAAATAAATAAAATGCATATCCCATATAACTAGTTGTTGTTTGAGTCCCACATTGTTTGGACATTTACTGACTAAACTTTAATGATAGGCCTATTTTTATATTATTGAGCAAAAATAAAACATACATACCGATATAAAGTGATACAAGGTGTTCAGTTGAAAGAACTGTCTAATTATTTTGTTGTTTTGTACCCTTTGAAAATTTATAGTTGAGCCATCTGATGCATGGTAAAAGACGAAAGAAAATTAGACAGGCAGTAGCCTTCATCTTGTGATAGTTCATGCTGGAAAAGTGAGGCTTACCTCAGGTTATACACTGTATTACACCTAAGAAAATTTTCATTAAAATTGGGTATCTGAAGCAACAAAAAGCACTGGTCAAACGAGATAAAAGGAATCTCCTTGAGAAGGCTCTGTGTGGACTGCAAGGTAGAATAGGAAAATTTTAAATTTGTAAGTATTAAGAACTCTGATGAAAATTTAAAAAAAGATGCTATCAGATAAAACAGACCATATACGTTTGCAGACACTAATTCTGATATATGGAATTATAGCCTATGACATAGTTCTGATCTAAAACAAATAGAGAGGATCATTGAAGAATTCATCTTACATGTGGTTGTAATGTAAAAAAAAAAAAGTCATTTTGGGATTTTTGTTTGGAATAAAAGTTATGATTATCAAAAAGATGTCTTTTCCTAAAATATTATGGTAAAAGAAAAAAAAAAGATTTTTCTATTTTTTGGATGTTTTATAGACACCTTGATAATTCTTATTTTTATTTATTTTAATGTGATATAGCTCAAAGGAAAATTCGAGCTGCTAATAGGTGCTACTTCAGTCTAAGGAAACAGTTTAGCAGCAAATTTATCTCAAAGAAAACAAAAATAGTCCTCTACAAAACATTAGTGCGACTAGTGTTGTTATATGGTTCAGAGGCTTGGGCCATAACGAAAGCAGATGAGAAAAGGCTTCGCATATTTGAAAGAACAATCCTGCTAAAGATCTATGGGCCCGTAAAAGTAGATGAAGCATGGAGAAGACGTAGTAACCAAGAACTTTACAACCTCCTCAATAGCCCAGATGTTGTCAAGCTTGGGAGACTCAGATGGGCAGGCCATATAGCAAGAATGGAGGATATGTCGATCCCCAAGAAGATCCTCTCTGAAGAAATTCATTGCCGGAGAAGAGTGGGGAGACCTAAACTGAGGTGGATGGAGGCTGTCTCAGAAGATACTAGGACCTTACTCAGTGTTAGGAACTGGATAAATGCTGCGCAAGATAGATCCAACTGGCGGAGGCTACTGGAGACGGCCCAGACTCGGTGACGAGTTGTTGCACCAGATGATGATGATCATAATAGCATAAAAAAATTTTGAAAATGCTCTTAAAATTTCCAAAAAATAGAAATAAAGGTTTATAAGTTTTCAGAAATGAAAATTAAAAAAATAAATAATTGAAAATAAAAAAAAAATTATTTAGGAGAAATAGGCTCATTTTAATAGAGGCAATTTTAAGCTATAAAGATTTTTTTCTTTTAGTTAACTCAGTCGATCAGCTGATGCGCTCGATGATAACAGTCATACGTTACTTCGTCTCTCAGATTTTTGCTTTTTTCAGTAGGAATTCGCTTGAGTTCAGTCTAGAAAACATCACTAGACCTCAGGAATACTACAGCAGTGAATATTGGAGAAAATTCGGTAAGCAAAGTTATAATTTACTTTGTAAAATCACGAAAAAGTGAAAGGAGGGTCACTGATCAGCTGATTGCTGCTAGCTCGGCAAGCTCGGGCTTGCTTTTATTTTCCTTATCTTTCTTTTATTTATTTTTTTTCCTTCTTATTCTTATTCCATTATATATTTATTCCTATTTATTTTTTTTAATCAATGCGATATTTTCATCAAGTGATGTCCTCGAAAGTTACAAGTAAAAGATCTAGATCTGCAGGTTCAAACTCGTCTCCCACAAAACAGAGACCTCGCCGTGATAATAATAAAAAAATGATTCCACCAGCGACTGCTTCAGCTAGCTCTTTAGGATCTGAACCACAGCCTAGCACATCATCACAAGGATTATCTGAAGAATCGCCGTTTTTTACACCGAACCCATTTCAGATCCTTCAAATTGAAAAAGAAACAATGGAATCTTCTCCTATACCAAAAGAACCACAACCTCCACCAATATTTGTTAAAAATATTAAAAACTTTCAACTACTGTGTGCGCATCTAAATAAATTAACCGATCCTAACAGTTATTATTGTATAAGTAGAACCAGTGATACTAAAATATCCCCGACTACCGCCGAAACCTACAGAAAAATAGTAAAATATCTGACGGAGACCAAAGCTGATTTTCATACTTATCAGTTACGCCAGGAGAGAGCTTTAAGGGTTGTAATTAGAAACCTACACCCTTCGACACCAGCAGCAGCTATCCAAGAAGAACTGACGGAGATAGGCTATAAAGTGCGGCAAGTCACCAACGTCCTAAAAGATAAAATTCCACTGCCTCTATTCTTTGTGGACTTGGAGCCATCAGCAGGAGTCGAAAAAATTTATGACCTCAATAGATTATACTATACTAGTGTAAGAGTTGAAAAACCTTACACTAAGAAAGAAATAGTGCAGTGCCACAATTGTCAGGCATATGGTCATACTAGAAGTTATTGTCACCACATACCACGCTGTGTGAAATGCGGCGAACAACATAAGTCAGAAGAATGTACAAGACCAAGATCAACACCCGCTGTTTGTGCTCTGTGCCTCAAGGACCACCCGGCTAGCTACAAGGGATGTCAAATCTACAAGAACCTCAAAAGCAGATACCAAAAATCTCAGAATCTGGATGAAACCGCTGAACCGATCAGAAGCAGAAGACAACCTTCAAAAACAATTGATTCCAATGTTACATTTGCCCATCTACTTGGAGGTGGGAACCAGAACAAAGAGGCCGAGGCCCTGCCGGAACAACGCACACTTCAAAATCCTCAAACCGTTCCAAAACCAGCTATTCCTCAAAATTTACCCAACCCTCAAAAACCTCATCCGCATCAAATTTCTCATATTCCTCCTCCATCAAATGTCTCAGACCTTACAAGTTTGATGACATCCTTCATCACTGAAATCAAATCCCTCGTTATGCCGCTAATATCACTACTTACTAATCTAGTATCAAACTTAATCCCTTCCTTAAAAAATCCTTAAATGACTTCACCTAACTTCTTATCCATTCTCCTATGGAATGCGAATGGTGTTAGAAATCATACTGACGAACTTACAGCTTTATTGCAAGACAGAAACGTTGACGTAGCACTTATTACTGAAACTAGACTAACCACTAAACAGTTCTTCAAAATACCTCAATACGTAACATACCGTACGGACCACCCAGACGGCAAAGCCCATGCCGGTACTGCTGTCATTGTGCACCAGTCCCTCTCTCATCACTTACTCCCACTTCCTACCTATGATTTCCTACAAACCACAGCCATAGTAATCAAAACTTTTTCCTTTCCGGTAACCCTTACATCAGCATATTGCCCTCCCAAACACTCCATTTCCAACACCGAATTTGTATCCTTTCTAAATTCCTTAGGAAATCATTTCATTCTGGGTGCAGACTTAAATGCCAAGCATCAACAGTGGGGTTCGAGAACCACGAATTCTCGTGGACAAAATTTGCTGTCTGCACTCAACTCCCGTCATTTCAATCTCCTACCTCCTGATTCCCCTACCTACTGGCCAACCGATCCCAACCGTAATCCTGACATCCTTGACTTCTTCATTCATAGCGGATTAGGCTCCCTCAACTTATCTGTAACTCGACTTGATGAACTATCCTCAGACCATAGCCCACTGATCCTAAAAGTATCTCTCACTCCAATTCCAAAACCTATCCCACCGTCATTTATCCGAGGCCCTGTCAACTGGAACCTATTTCGCCAAATCCTGACCGATAATATTAACCTCAGAGCGACCCTCAAAACCCCAGAAGACCTTGACGATTCCGTCTACTCCTTCACCACCGCCATTCAGCAAGCTGTCTGGACTGCCTCCTCTCCTAAGCACTCCAATATAACTCCTCACCAAAACCATTTGCCTCAACACCTTACAGACCTAATCCATGCAAAACGCCGTGCCAGATCATTATGGCAGCGCACCCGACACCCAACAGATCGCCGCTCCTATAACTTCTATTGTAGACAATTGAAGCAGGAGTTGGCGACCTTCCGTTCCCAGTCCTTTAATTCCTACCTCTCCTCTCTGTCAGCTAGTGACAATTCCCTGTGGAATGTCACGAAGAAGATTTTAAAATCCCATCAAGTTTCCCATCCTCTCCGGCGTGGTGATGACTCCTGGGCTGCGTCTGATGAAGATAAAGCCGAGGAATTCGCCACACACCTCTCCAAAGTATTCACTCCTCACCCGGAATCCCAAAGCAATCATACCGCAGCAGTACAAGACTTCCTTTTGTCACCAATACCTCTTTCCCTACCTCCTAAAGCTATTAATCCCTCTGAGGTTAAATATCTTCTCCAGAAACTGACCATCCGTAAATCTCCTGGACATGATCTCCTTACCCCCCAGATCCTCCGTCAACTTCCGCAGAAAGCTATTATATTCCTAACCTATATCTACAACTGCATCCTACGCACCACCTATTTTCCTCTCTTGTGGAAACATTCCACAATCATTCTCTTCCTAAAACCAGGTAAACCTTCCAGCAACACTTCATCTTACAGACCTATTAGTCTACTCCCCATCCTCTCAAAAGTCTTTGAAAAACTCCTTCTAAAACGAATCCTGCCTATATTAGAATCACAAAATCTTCCTTCCCATCAGTTTGGTTTCCGTGCTCATCATTCCACTGTTCAACAAGGACTCCGAGTTGTAGACCATATTTCCTCAGCCCTTGAATGCAAAGAGTATTGTTCTGGTGCGTTTCTGGACATAGCGCAAGCTTTTGACCGGGTATGGCACACCGGAGTATTCTTCAAGCTTAAAACGCATTTACCCCAGTCTCTATACCTCATTCTACGATCCTATCTCTCAAACCGCTCCTTCCGAGTTCGCTGTGGTGTAGAATTTTCTAACTTTTATCCCATTGAGGCCGGTGTTCCTCAAGGCAGCGTCTTGGGACCCGTCCTCTACATCCTTTACACTGCTGATATTCCTAATCATCCTGACACCTTTCTGGCAACATTTGCAGATGACACCGCCATCCTATCATCCAATTCCGATCCTGAAATAGCATCCTCAATCCTGCAAAGACACCTTTGTCTTATCGAGGACTGGTGTAATGCTTGGCGTATTAAGGTTAATGAAAGCAAATGCACCCACGTCACCTTCACACTTCGACGCAAATCCTGTCCAATGGTTCATTTCAATTCCATACCGCTTCCTTCCTCAGACACAGTCCGGTATCTTGGCTTACTACTAGATAAAAGATTGACGTGGAACCCACATACAAGACTTAAACGAAAAGAACTCAACAGACGATTCGGACAGTTATACAGACTACTAAACAGAAAATCTAAGCTTACAGTTGAGACTAAATTATTACTTTACAAGACAATACTGAAGCCAATCTGGACCTACGGACTTGAACTGTGGGGGACAGCTAAACGTTCTAACATCAAACGCATTCAATCCTTTCAATCCAAAGTCCTGCGAATAATAGTAAATGCTCCTTATTATGTATCCAACTATACCTTGCACCACGACCTTAATGTTCCATTTATTTCAGACCTGATTCCATCTAAATTTTCCAAATTCCACCAGAACCTCATTCATCATCCTAATCCTCTAGCACAATCCCTATCCAGCTCCACTCATCCATACAACCCTCCTAGAAGGTTGAAACGGCAGTGGCCCCGAGACATATTGTAAACATCTATTCTGGAGTTCTGACACTGGTCAGATTCTCCTCTCATGTGCGGTGTGATTGTGGCTGTGGCGCCCTCACTTAGCTTCCGCTGGCTCTCACCAGTGATGCGGCTGAGAGGGAGGCGCTGGGATCCTTTGGGCTCTGCTTGTCCTTCCACAAGTGGGGGGACAAGCCCCGTCCGGGGTTCCCGAGCTGATTGTAAATATTGTACATAGGTATGAATGAGACATGTTTTGTTTATTTATTTATTAACTTCATTTATTTGTATTTATTTTGTCTATAGATTTTGTTATTGTATACGTTTATTTATTTTGATTTTATTTTATGTAATTTGACTTTCCTTTTGTTTATATTGTAAATATTGTATGAATGAGATCCTGTAGCACTATTATTATTGTCTATTATGACAAATTGTAATATATACGAATAAAAAAAAAAAAAAAAAAAAAAAAAAAAGTTAACTCAGTATTACATATTACAGTAGTACAGTAAATATTTTTATCCTATTACAGCCTTGTAACCTTATGGTATTATTTATTTTTTTGCAACAGTAACAAGCAAGTGAGTTATATGTATTATATTACATATAAATAAAGTGTTTATGTTGTTTATTGATATTTTTGTTGTTTTTTTTTAGGATTTACAAGCCAGAAAATATAAAGCCTCTAAATTTGCATCTTCAGAATAGCCGTGAAGTAACTGACAGTACATGACTGATCACAGAACCTGTATAATAATATTTTAATAAATAATTTATTTGTTATTTTTTTATTAATAGTTTTGATTTCCCCTGCGCACTCTTCTTTTATTATCATTAAAAATCACCGAGATAATTTTAGAAGATTTCAAGATTCATGCAGACTGACTACAACTGATACTTGGTCAAATAGCATATATTTGTAATAATGTGGTAATTATTGTATTGTATGAAATAGGTTTAGATTGTTTTATAATTATCACAGGTATGAACCACCACTTTCAGAGAAAGTTCATTTTTTAGAAAAAAATCCGGCTTCAAATCTTAATTTAATGATATAAAGAAGAAATGTTTTAAAATATATTAAGTGCAAATAACAAATCATAAACTTTTTAGAAATAAAAAATATAAATATGCACTCAAAAATATTCTTTGAAAACAGAACCAGAATATTTTACACACTACAAAGGGTACCACATAAGTTTTGCAATGTAACAACAGAAAGACCCAGGAGGATGAAAGTTACTGTGGGTTCAGACATATGTCTGCATAGCAGTACCCGTCAGTAACATATCTCTGGGCTTAGTTTTTCATTAGCAATGGCAGATTAAAGTGTACTATGGCATCATGGTCGCATTTTAAAGTAAGGGTATGTTTAAAATATAATTTTGCCTGTGGTTTAATCGTAGATCAATACTTGTTAGATGAAGACATTCTCACTTTATAAACAGCATCAAGAAAGGTGGGTCTACAACAGAATGGATAGGTCGAATTTCTACAAAATTGCAAGTAAAAATATGTTCAATGTGTGTAGAACCCAACTTTTAAGCTTTTTTACCTTTCCATTCCCCTTGAGCCAGAAGTTTCATAGGTTGTTTCCTTGCAAGTTTTCGAACAGTTGTTATGGGATTTCTTCCACTAAATTCCGCAGAACATCGTCACAAAGAGAGGAAGTCCTTCTTTATCTTCAAGGATGAAGTCTCCGTCCTGAAAGTTTTTGAACCATCCTTGCATTTTGCTCTCAATACTGTTGCCCTCACCCAGACTTGATTGACGTCGTTCGGTGAGGACGTTAAAAGGTGGTCCCGAGCCTGTGCGCTGTTAGGTACTCGTCAAAGATTCCTCTCCTAATTAATCCTAGATAGGCAATATTTAGGACTCCCACTGTAGCATCGTCCGATTAGCCACAGCAGCATAAAGGGACGTTAAATAAATAAAAAATAAACAAACAATTCTTCACTAATGAATAGAGCGCGAATGGTGTTACACATTGTTACTTTTTGAACGAAGTTTGAAGGATGCGGCTATTCGACATCCTCTGTCGATGACATGCAACTCGGTTGAAGCATTTGAATTGATGCCATCCCAAACCATCACTGAGCCTCTTCAAAAATTTATGCGTTGTGAAAAAGTAGAGGCAGCATACGTTTCCCTGAGTTTTTCCAACATTCTTTCTATTCCATTTGAAGATCGTAGACTTAATCTTGACTCATGTGTAAAGAAACTTCGGCCACAATCTTGAGCTGTAAAGAATTGATGAAGTAACTTGGAGTTGGTGGGGAGGGGACCTGATGGGAGTTGGTGAAACGATAGGAATCAGTCTTATTCTAAAAGTTAATGCTCGAAGGTTTCTCACGTCTGATAATTGCTTGCCGAGGCTTGGCTCATTAAAACTACGATCTCGAAGTGCATTAAATAGAAAGAAATCGGTTATCCCGAGGTAATATAGCCATTGGAAGCCTTTGTCCTTTTAAAGATAAAGAGAATAATATCGAGTCTCCTCCTACCTCGTAAACATCCTAGAAATAACTGATGGATTAATCTTTCACGGACTGAGCCTTCCTCTTGTAAACCACTACTCTAATCACTTCCTCCTTACAAGTAACTCTTCTTTGACTCATTTTTAAAATTTCTATTTACAGATGGTATAAATTGTTCAAGAACAGTTTTTTTGGCTTAAAGAATAGTTGTATAAATGTATACGAACTGAAGGAAACAATGTTTAAAACTGACTAAATTAGGTTTTGTACAAAGAGTTCTCTTTAATCCTCTACTTATTTAATGCAAAAATAACTAGACAAATATGTACTGCTATTTAGATAAACGAATAAAGCTTTTTGAAGAAATGTTGAAGTGTTCCTTTTATTTCGTCCTCCAGTGAATATATTGTTTCTGCATACATTCTATTTTAATTTTTTCGTAAATTAATGTTCAAAATGTTATTATTATTTTTTCTTTCGTGGTTTTTGATATCAGGAATTGGAATACCATCCTTCTAACATTATAAAGTGGGTAACAAAACTTTTACATCAGAAAAATGAGTATAAACCAAGTAAATTACTCAATTATAGTAAATTACAAATACTTTTGACGCCCATCATGTATGTACACTGTTCCACAAACAAAGCACTTTAAAAAATTGATTTTTTTAAAATTTCACAAACCGCTATATTTTTTTTGTTTATTACTATTAATTATTATTAAGGATTAGTTTATGAAATACCAACTCTGTTTACTTAAACTAACATGAACTAAGGTAATGATCACTTTACAAATAACAGTTCTTGTTGCGATTTCGTGGCAACAATATTAAAATAAGCTTCAAATTTGTTTAAAAACTTGTTAATTAAATTATCATTAATCTTTAAATGATAATAACCGCCTAACAAGTGGCCAGAGTGTCGTTGCTTTAGTCGAAAATGGCCATAGTCAGAGAAACGCTGCTCGGGCATTAGGATCAACTGACACCACTGTGCGTAGAGCGATCCAACGTTTCCGTGACACTGGACTAGCTTCGGGTCTCCCAAGAACTACACAGCCACGAGATGAAATCGAATAGAAATCGCTTTTCTACTGCTTCTGCGGCTACTCAAAGGCTCCTGGTGATTCGTAATGTTTCAATTAGTGCCTAAACTTCCAGAAGAAGACTTGCTGAAATAAGCTTACATCCCAGGAGGGTAGCCACAGGCCCACAGCTCACTGTAAATCATCGAAAAGCCCATTTAGAGTTTGCTCGAGAGCACATATTGTAGAATGAAATTTAATGGAGGACTGTACTTTTTCCGATGATTCACGTTTTTCACTTTACTCTCCAGATGGACGTGTTAGATTTCACAAAAGGTCAGGTGAACGTTATTCTGAATGTAACATTGCTGGGGGAGTGCAATTTGGAGGTGGTTCAATGATGGTGTTGGAAGGAATATCTCTTGAAGCGAAAAGTGATCTTCATGTCTTCAACAGACCATCCCTAAATGCTGATTTGTACATAGCAGAAATCATTGGACAATATGTTATACCTTTTGTTCCATTTATTGGAGACTATTTTATTTGTATGCATGACAATGCTCGACCTTGACACTGCGAACCGTGTTCAGCAGTATCTTAATGATACACGAATTCAAACCTTAAGATGGTCGGCTCGTATACCTGACTTAAATCCTATTGAACATCTTTGGGATGAACTTGGCAGACGGGTGAAAAGAAGAATTAACCCTCATGAAAACTTATAGGAGATAAGAACTTCTTTAGTGGAAGCATGGGAGGAAATCTTGCAAGATGTTGTAGCAAACCTTGTTAGAAATATGTCTACAAGGCTTCAGGCAGTAATTCAAGCAAGGGGAAGCCATTCCCGTTATTGAAAGTTGAATTCTATAGAGAAAAACAATTCTTTTTTTTGTAATTATAAATTTTCGTTAATTTTATATTTTTCCATTTTTTTCCAATTAAATCTTTATTTTTTGTTTCTTAATCTTTATTTTAACTTTAAATCATTCCAAAAGAATGCTATTTTATAAAAATGTTGATACAATACACATTAATTTCACAGGAAAAAAAATATAATGATTTTTCAAAATGCACCACTGTTTTTTTGGAGCAGTTTATATCAGACGCAATAGTAAATGTTAGTAGACAAAATTTATAAAGACCAATCTGTACACTAATAATTATTTGTATTCCAAGTTTGTACCAAATCTGGTATCTCAATTTTTAAAATTAGCTCTATAATAAAGTGAGTTTGTGCCTGTATGAGCATTTGGTTTCATTTTTTCATTGACATGCAATTCACCCCAATTTCTGGTCAAATCAGAGCAGCATTTTTTGAATTATTACCTTATTAAGAAAAATACTTTAAATAAGTAGTGAATGGACTTGGAAAAAATTGATATTGGACCATCTAGATACTGGTTTAATAAATTCGTTGAGATCGGATGATCATGATTTGGCGGATTTTTTCTTTTTGATGTCTATCCATAAAACAATAGCTTTCTGAAAAATTACGACTATCAATATCGAATTCTAACAATAATTAAAACAGATATGTTATCATTAAGAGCTCATGAAATATTGAATACATATTTTGGAAAGATCTACTGGGAAGAATAGAGTTCATTGTTTTTATTCTTCCCAATGATACGTTAGAAAATGTATCTCATTTGGTCGATAGCGAAACAGCACTAATGAAAACATTAACACTGAAAGTTAAGTTCATGCCAGCAGCAATGAAGCTTTTGTGATAATTACCTGAGTAGTAATTTCGACGGATAAAATGTTTTATCACAAATATTTCTTTAAACAAATAGCAGTTGAACAGTCCAGTGGTTTGTTAGAGCACTATGTAAACTGGGATTCGAACTCTCATCCTCTGGCGTGGTAGGCCAGCGTGTTAGCCGGACAGCCACAAACTCCTCTAATGCACAGCTATATAATATGGAATAAGCTATATAAAGGAAATAACAAACCGTTGTACAATAATTTCAATTTATTGCATTTTTTTTATTTGGAAAAGTTATTTAAGCACTAGTCTTTAACACATTATATTTTAATATAAATGAACATCTTTTTACTTCCGATATGTTTTATTTAATTGAAAAACTTTCACAAATGTCTACGTTTCGGGGTATTGTCCCCATTATAAAGACTAAAATAAAACACAAAAATAAATTAAGTCAATATTCATTTATGTTTAAATTATTTGAAGTAACTTAAAAGTAAAATGACACTGAACCGGGGAATTTGAAATTGATTTTATCCCCTGCATCTATGTCTATAAAAAAAGTTAAAGATGTGCATATCGTACTCCAAAACAATTATTTTCAGGAGATAGAACCCTCGAAATTTACAAACTAAACGAAAATTACGTGATATTTTTCAGAACCTTAAGAGAAGAAACACTTTAAAGTAGTGCTGCCCAACTATGGGTTGCTTACAATATAGCATGCTACAACTTCATCAGAAATTTTTTTATAAAATAATTACAATATTAAGAATAGTATTAATAAAATTACATTTTTTTTATTATTAATTTTTTTTTTCCCCGATTTAGTTTTACCTTTTTTATTTTACACATAAAAAACTCTCTCAAAATATAAAAAATAAAACATCTGCACATTAATCTTTACATACTAAAAATGAATTCTTGTACACATGCCCCTATCGGATACCATGCATGTGCTAGTGGATGATACCTTGGGAGTCCAATATTATATATTCTGCCATCTTCGCTGATTCCCTAATATCCACACCGAGATTCTCTAAGAAGCTCCTCGTCGAGTTCGGCGCAGTTCCGCGAGCTCCGAACCGTAGAAGTCTCTCTCAAATAATTCTTTCTATTTTTTGGCCTAAGTAAGTTTCCTTGTATTTATATGTATATTTTTTTATTTGTTTATTTTTATATCTTTTTACTTCCAATATCTTTGATTTAATTAGAAAACTTTTACAAACATCTAATGTCCACATTTCGAGATCTTGTCCTCATTATCAAGACATAAACACAAAAATAAATAAATAAATTAAGTCAACATTCATTCATGTTTAAATTGTTTGAAGTAAATTATGTTTCTCACATTAGTATAATTCAATGATTATACAACAATTACCTCTTATTTGTGGGTCATTGTCAATATCAATATAGTAATATTGCTATAAGTCAATTATTAATGTATCATATATGCTCACTGTCTCTACTTGTTTCAAGTTTCAGACCTTAAAAGGTACCACCAGGTAAACCATATACTCATTATTAAATAATTGCTGTATTTAAATCCTATGGCTGGTTCTATATTGTTATTATATTATTTTTCCTAATGTGTATCTAGGTCCAGTTTGAGCCAATATGATACATTAATAATTTACTTATAACAATTAATATTAATGTTGACAATGACACAAAAAAAATTGTATATTTTTTAAAATTTTATTAATGTGAGAAACATTAATGAGTTTTGACGTAATTCATAATTACTTTCACTTACCTATAATATATATGATATATATAGTAAGGGAATGTATTGCGATCGTGAAAATTTTTTGATTCCAGTTTTCAATGGAAATACACGTTTCAGGGTCCTCTAAGCCCAAATAACTAAGTTCCGAAAAAAGGTCTGTGTGGTAAGTCTAGCACGAAAAAGTCGTACGAAACTGAAATTTCTTATTTAAGACATCTATACGCCCGAGATGTTACAGCAACTTTTTCACTAAAATCGGTTGAATGGAAGTGCTACTTTATACCATGCATTTGTACCTTTTTACAATTTTCTCAAAAACGGCTCTGACGTTTTTGATCAAACTCCCTACATCGATATAAAATTAAATGGAGTTTTGTTCTGATTGAAATAGTTTGACAGAGCTTAAATGCCGATATTTAAAATTTTCTTCTTCTAAAGTACCTTTAATTTTGTATATTTTATAAAATTAACCATATCATCTGATTAGCATTGATAAAAACAGCTAAATATAGAAATTTGACGAATTTGATTAATAACTAAAGGATAAAAGAGCAAAACTATTTTTGTACGCAAATTCCGTGTTTTTGAACATAAAACCAGTAATATAGATATATAACGGTATCGTTGGAAAGCTAAAGATTTTAGCAAAAATATTATCTTATACGCAAAATCGTAAAAGCTAACGGAGAGTGGTTAAAAGCCGATAAAACAAACTGATGGTCGTTGATAATATTATAGACTATTCAATAAAACACGTTTTTCCATTGAAACTCGATTTTATTAATTCTTTAACAATTTATTTTCATCTCTAAAAGTATTTAAAAACTCTTATGTTGGTTTTAACAACGGGAGTAAGTGAAAGTCGTGTGTTGCGCGCACCAGATTTTTTCTTGTGTTTTATTTTAGTTTTTATAATGAAGACAAGACCCAGAAACGTCGACATTAGATGTTTGTGGAAAGGTTACGATATTAAATACCTTTACATGTTAAAGTTCCCGGCGACAGTTAAAATTAATGGGTAAGAGCTAAAACGCTTGTTATTTTATTCAAACCTCTATATTAATTTGATTAATATAGTTCTCTTAAAGGGTGGTAGTGTGTTCAGTTATAAAACTGAAATGATTCTGCTTTATGCTTCGAGGTCCTAACAGTTCCAAACTGAGAACTGGTCCCGATTATGGCTCCATGATATTTGTTCCACCCCTAGATGCAAGATGCAGTACCGAGAAAGAAGAAATTGCATTCGTTGCTAAAAAAACGTAAACAATTATCAATTTTTAGTCAATGCCATATACTTTCTCTTAGAGAATTTGATGGAAGTGCTAACATTTTTATAGGTAGATCTAAATCAATTTATATCAATAACTCTAAAGTAAACGAAAAAAATAAAATCACTCACTCCTGAAAATACTTTAAGTTAGGGTAACTCGTGTTCCAGTTCCAATAATATTTAGTTTAAAAAAATATCGGAATTAAAGATTAATTATTATTCAAAATATAAAATAACTCTCTGAATAAAGAATATTAACATCGATATATCGTTGTTGACTGACGCCTTCTCAGCTCACACAACCACCCTGAAGAAGGCCTATAATTTAGGCCGAAACGTCGGCACCAAGAAATTAAGTTTACGCTTAATTCTGTGTTAAATTGACTGCACCCTGAACCAACTTCTCTCATATTAACATCGATATATAAGGAACACAGATAAAGTTCTATTTCACCAAAATAGCAGTAATGATTACATTTTTTACTTTTAATAGATGGAATTTATGTTCTTTCTTATATCTGTAATATGATAATCGATATTGCAAAAACCTGTAATATATATATATATATATTTATAATTATTTTTCTGTTTTTATTATTATTATTTATATTTATCATGTTATATATTATTTTTATCAATTATTATTTATAAATAATTCTAAAGTAATTATTTATACATATTACTTTGGTATAATATCAATGTTCATGCTCTCTTGCCCATACACTTTACATAACAACTTTTTCAACGATTCCTCTGAAATCGAAAATCAAAAATAAATTAGCTGATTTATTTACTAGCCTGCTGTTCACGTCTTAATCAACCTATGTTAGTTTAGCCATGCATTTAGTGGTGTTGGGTTTTTATAGAAAAATTTTCTGGGACTGGGTCAGATATGAACAGTCAAGATACATAATGTGTTTGGCCAAAAGACCTAAGAATCATAACTAATTCTTATTTACAATGATATAAGAATAAAAAAGAAAAAAATATTCAATAAAACAAAAGAGTAAAATAAATAAATAACTTCTGATAGATAACTGTGTCTAACAAAACTAAAACTAAAAATTAATTTATCAACTAATTTAAATATGGACCATAAATGTTTTTTTTTTATTCGAAGTTTGATATTTGATTTGAAATATCAGCCTTGACTAGCATCTGTTAAGCTCATTATTATCTATTATAAATAATAGTAATATATCTAAAAATAACATTTTAGCCAATGTGCTAGAGGAGCACTTATTAGCAATAAGCGACAAAAACAAATATTGTCTCAACACTCTATCTTGTTTCTTCTTTAAGATTGTCTTCGGGATTGATGCGGTATGCTGTGTACTGTAGCAACTCAGCGAAGTTGAGCAGCAGATCCAAATTGGAATTTCCTCCTTCCTCCTCCTCCTTGGATCAAGGCACATGTAGGATTCTCCGAAAATGATGAGGTTGACCCTTTAACAAAAACCACCGATACCTTAGATCTCATTACAGACATCCGACTGCCGTACTCCGACTATTTTTATATGATTAAAAAAGATATATTAAACAAGTGGACAGAACATCATGGGGAGTCCATCACAGAAAGATTCTATAAATCGAATGCCAACGTATCCTGGACAAGCCATGGTTTTATGACATAAACCTATCAAAATACATCGTCAAAATTTCTCCCACCTCAGATCAAACCACGGTGTGTGCAATGTGTACCTGCATCGCATCGTGGTTCTTACCTCCTCTAAGTGTGAAAAATGTATAGGAAATATGTATAGGAAGAAATTAAAAATACTGATTGCTACTCAGTAAATATTTAGTAATGATGTGCTAGTTTTGGCTGTATGGAGAGCTCCAAAGCCAAGAAGAAGAAAAAAAATTTATATTATATTACTTATTTTGAGAAATAAACCATATTTTAGTAATATAGACCTTATTATAAATCCGAGAGAGTGGACAAAACACACAGTTTGATAAATACCTATGGTAGAATTGAAGATATAAGTAATATATCACAAAAATACTGAAATAGTTAATTAAAAAAATCCTTATCACCACTACCAGGTTAAGAATAACGCCGAATGGGACATTTTAAAATTACAAATGCAATTATTGAACTTAATAAAATTTAATTCAAATTTATTTTTCTAATTTAATTTAACTGTTGTGTTTTTTAGTTTTGTTTTTCAAAAAATAAAACAACTGCTTTATGACCCGCCGGGCCCCAGGCAGGCGCAGCGCATACTCTCCAGTATCGAGCCAAGTATCCTGTGGTACCGCCTCTATGGTAAGCAACTTTTGTTTTCTCCTATATTTTTTTATTATTTATTACTTTTTCTATTTATCGTTTAAGCCAACATGACACAGCGAAATGAATTATTTTTAATCTTTTTATGGATTAATAGCCGAATTAATATTAGATGTTGGGAAATTAAAGATATGCTTTTTTGAAAATCAGTCAATGCAGTTGAAGATGCAGTTTTGAATTTGACAGTTATCTGCTTTAAGAGTTCATCGCTTCACTTAACGGGACCTAAACTGTAGTAATTGAAAACTTTTATCGCATTTTGTTATTAAAAATAAAACCTTAGAGAAAGAAATCCAATATTAGTTTATTTTTTCATTATTTTTATCTTTAAGAATATATAAACGTTTCATTGCATATGCGCTAAGGTATGAAATATTGAAGTATAAAACCAATAATTATGTTTAGAATAGATAATTAACCTATATAAAATAGATTTTCATCAATTCATTGTTTTTGAAAAATGTTCAGAAGTAAAAATTAAATTATAAAAAAAATATATATGCAATATTACATATTATCCTTTTTTTTAATTATATTTTGTTAAACTATAATGTTTCTTTTGAATTATTAACATAATTAATGAATAAAGCTTTGTAATAGTTAAATGTTAAATTGAATAACATTTTCACTTTTCGACCCAAATCAAGGAAAGAAATAAAACAAATTAAGTTAACTTTATTATTTCATAATGAATTTTTCTCTTAATTTTTGCGACCCGTCAAAACATTCCTTACAATTTTGTATTCATACCTTGTAGTTTCAGGTATAATAAGTAAGTTTTTTATTAATTAACATTTTAGACAATTTGAACTGTGCATATTTGTACTACCTTTCAATTCTTAAAATAATTTAGATTTAATAAATAACATTGGAACCTACAACTGTCATAGGTGATTACAGATTGTCATATATTAACCATTAATCAAAAATCTCAAAAAAATTATCTTTTTTTTCTGGATTCCTAACTTTTATTGAGAAAAAAACTTTCCGCATATTAAATTACATTTCTACGCAACTAAAAAGCGTGATCACTTTTTAAAAATTAAATTTCTCCCCGTATTGTGAATAAGAAACACATTACTTAAAAAAGACCTAATAGTAGAACTTTTTATAAACTATTTTCTTTTTGTTTGGTATTAAATTTGTTTTGATAACTCATTTCCAACTTTAATATAACTATTGTATATAACTTATTATTTCATCTGTAATTTTATAAAGCAATAGTGTATAATTTATCAATGATGTCGGCATTATTAATATAATTTTTATAATAAATTTTCCCGTCATATAGTTTCTAGTAATATGGTTTACTAGTTTTTTTTGTTGGTTTCTACTATAGCCTTATTATTTTTCATGATGTATATGGTTTCTAAAAATTTTCTATATATCTTGGTTTTTGTGCACTATCCTATATTTTAGATGTTTTTTAAAAATAAATCATGTGTTGAAATTTAATATGAATGTGTAAGACAGATGCAGTTTATTTTTGTTTTCAATGTTTTACAACTGATTGATTTTTTTTTTTTTTTAAGTTCCTTTTACTCAGTTTTTCAATTATCTAATTCAATGGTCTATACTTAAAACATTTGGCTTATCCGAATAACCTATTCAGATTTTCATATTAATAATTTGTTGACCAAATTTATTACTATTTCTCAGTTCAAATTTAATATTGAGTTGATGATACTGGTTGAAGCTTAGTTTTTTTTGTACATTCGGACGAACTAAACTCAAACATAATTTTTTTAAAGTTGTATCTTCCACTGTGTTTTGATTATAAATTTACCGAAATTTGCACAGTTATTGTTTGTTTATGATGATATGATTAATATTTTCATTACAACTTCTGATCATATCATGGTACTTTTTTTTGGAAGTTTTATGTTGTACTCATATAACCATGCATAAAAACTTATTTAACTATTTAGAAAATCAAAAAAAAAATTTTAAGTTGAAAAATTCCTACCAAAAAGTATGTTTGGTATCAAATAAAATCTCATTACACTCTCATTGAAATGAGCTATTGCTCAACTAACCTATATACCTCAAAATATGTATTATTTATACATAGCTTTCAGCGAACGTACAAAAATGAGGTATTTTGTGGATTTTAAAATTGATTACTGAAAAATTATGAGTGATACAATTTTTAAAAAATTTATATTTGAGTGTAGGATGCCTAAGAGTATAACAAAATGAAGTTTCAACCAAACATGAGCCTAACAAGTTGAGTGCCATATTGGTTTGTCATAGAATGACCACTTCAAATTGTTTTATAATTATCCCTGATTTATATCGTAATTTCTTTTTTATTTATAATCGTCAAAATTATGTTATAAATAAATAAATAAACATGTTCAAGACAAGTAACTTTGATAATCTGTGAGTAATTCCTGACTGGCCTATAAAGCCATTGATTTCAATTTGATCAACGATAATTTCCAGTTATATATTTTCTTTTAATTAAAGCTACCCACAATGCACCACGGATTTGAAAGTTAAGAGTATGATGATGAAACTGTGATTAATAAAAACGTTTCTCTTAAATATATATACTATATACAACATTGCGTACAATAAGATTAACCCTTTATGTTAACTTAGACTAAGGAATAAATTTAAGGTATTTGGAAATAAAAACGAAATTTATGATATACCATAACATATTAAGATTAAGAACTGATTCCAGGCGGCTATCCATGGAGTGCTGCTCTTGGTCCTATGGCTGCAAGTGTGTGTGTCCATGCCAACAACCAGCGATCAGTCCGTATCAGGATATTTAACAGAGGTTAGCAAATATATAAACACACATACACATATCAAATCAAGATCAAGTAAAATTAAACTCTGGTAATTCTGCAGATATCAAATCAAAACAAAACGTAACATTATGATAAGGATATTGTCATGCGATTTATCGATAGTTTGTTGTTTATAATGTACAATAAATAATCGTATATAGAAGCAGTAAATTGTGTAGTTATTTAAGCGGTGTTTGAGAAGCGTAAAGATGTTTGGACATCCGGCCCGGAGGACCAACTTCACGCTAGATATAATTTCTCTACACTGATTTGTTCCAACGTTCAACCATATATTTTTCTTTTTGCATTTTTCAAGCCTTTTATAGTGTTAGCAGATATGCTTTACATTTTTTGGCCTTAAACCACATTACCCAAATAGTGAAAATGGTTTTAAAAAATATCAATAATAAACATAAACGAAACTTCTAGTGGAGTGAAGATTTATTATGGAAATGTGACACAGCTTTGGTTATATAACTTAGTCATTTCCCTACTTATTGTTTATATGGATTTTCAAACATGGAAAATTCAAAAAAGGGGCAGTGAAAAATTATTAAACTAATACAGTTTACACATCTTTACAGGACTTAACTCAAAATCACTATTAACTGTCAACCACTATCAAAAACTACTGCTGTAGTAGTGCTAATAATATATATAAAACCTGTTTGAACAATAGGACACCAATGAAAGATGTAAGTCAATGTCACTTATCAGTATATGCACTTCAAGGTTAAAAAAATAGTTATTATAAATTATGTTCTGATTACATTCTAAAAATTATAAAATACATGGTTTTCTGAAAATAGTAAATGACTACTAACCTATTCAAGTTAATGAAGTTCTAATATTACCATCCTAAAGTAGAAAAAATTCTCTTCAGAAGTATGGGTTTGTTTAACTAAACTCATTATCCATGGTTTAGGATTTTTTTTCACCTACATACAAATGCTTTTATTTGTGAAAATATCCCTGAACACTTATCAATACTGGAAATGGTCCATGCTCCGTAAATCCAACCAAAAACAATGGACGGTATTTGTTCTCCTTAGTTAATATGTTTTTAAGGCTTATGTTTCCAGCCAGATTTTCTGATGTTGTTAATTGGTTGTTATGCTCTTATATGATTCCTTTATGAGAAAACATAAATGTAGATATTTAAATACAAGTTTCAATAAACATATAAATACCAGCCCGTATATGTTTAGAGCACAAAATTTACTTTTTTGTGATTTAGTAAAGACAGGACCGGTCCCTTAAGGTTTTTTGTCTTTATCACACTTTGTATATTTATATACATAACATATATAACATTTAATTTAATGATATAGCTGTTTTTCTCTCTTTCTTGTACAGTTTTAGTTTTCGCTCTTTTAAATAATATGCACGCTGTCGCATTGATCCATGGAACAGATAAACATAAAAATCTTCCTTCCTAACTGTTGAAAATGAGACTATGGTTCTTATGTATTTTTATGTTCCTCTTGAGATCTAGTACAGCTCCCACAATATGGTAGGGACGCTTAGCATTTGTCTTACAAATGTCTAGTATTTGTAACAAACATATTAAGCCCAAATTTTCTTTTTGGTCCTTTTTTTTAATTCTTGCCTCCGCATTTATGATTGGCTAATGGAGGTAGGCTTGTTTTGCACCATTTTAGATAGATAGATAGAAAATAATTTTTATTCTGGGACTGGGTCCCTTTAGAATAACAGCTTTGTACAGTTTAAATATACAATATGTCTGGCCAACAGACAAGATGAACATGATTAACTACTATTTACAATAATTGATGAATTTGTAGGAGTAGTAAGGCTGAACGGACAGGAGTCGGATGTCATTAGCATAGGAAGGGGGGTCAAACAAGGGGACTGTTTAAGCTCTTTGCTATTCCTGCTCTACATGGATGAAGTGGCCACCATATGTAAAAGAAGAACGGAGAGGACCTTCCTGGGTCCTAGAAACCTTCGCCCAGTAGTGATTCAACTTCTCTCTACGCGGACGACATTGTTCTTGTGGCGGACAACGTAGATAAATTACAGCAAGCGGTAACTGAATGGCATGAAGAGCTTAGCCGAAAAGGAATGAAAATAAATACCAGCAAAAGCAAGATTCTACACGTGGGAAGGCAAGCGGAAGATGTCCATATATACTGTAACGGAGAGGGAATGGAAGTGGTTACGGATTTCACCTACCACGGCACAGTAATAGAAAAATCTGGGAAAGTAGACTCTGAAATATCAAATAGAATCATGAAGGCAAATGCAGTCTACTATCAGATATGCAATACTGTAGTAGGGAAGCGAGAGGTGGGTAGAGGTGTTAAGCTCCATATCTTCGAGTCAGTATATTTGCCTATACTACTATATGGAGCTGAAAGCTGGATATTGACGGACCGGCAAGAGAGCAGAGTCACAGCTGCTGAAATGAAGTTCCTGCGAAGAATATTGGGAAAGACGAGAAGAGATCGTGTAAGGAATGAGCGGATACGCCAGGAACTGGAGATTGCGCCGTTAAAGGAAATTCAGCAAACCCGCCAGCTGAAGTGGTTCGGCCACGTTATTAGAATGGAGGATCACAGAGATCCTCTAAAAACCATGGACTACGTGCCAGATGGGAGAAGGCCTCGGGGGCGACCAAGGATGTCCTACCTGGAGTGCATCGACAGGCTTTGCAGAGGAAGAGGGAAAGATCTCCGCCAGGCCAGGAACCTAGCTGAGAATAAAGAGGATTGGAGCCGGTGGCTGAATGCTCCCCAACGCTGATACGGCACTACAGGGAGAAGCAAAAGAAGAAGAAGAAGAAGATGAATTTGTATACAACACAAAATAAATAAAATAAAAACAATCTTCAGAAGCTAATTCATGTTAGAAAAAAATGAGAAATATATGAGTTGATAACAGAATCCAAATTAAAAAAGAAACAAAAAAAAAATTAAATAAAACAAAAATAATTAGTAACATTGTACTAGTACTTAGTATTCTTAAAATAACATTAACTCTGAAATAATAAAGGATCTATATTTGACCAAGAATTAATGAAAGATAAAACAATTAAAACAAAAATAAAAAATACAAATATAAGAAATGAAATCTTCTAGTAACAAAAATAACGATATCAAAAACTAAACAAATACTGTAAAGATTGAACCAAAGGAAAAAAAAAATTATAAAAATATATTTCATACTTAAAATATATGTCAGGCAGCGTCATTTTGGGATGTTAGAAGGTGCTGGAAAATAAGGAATTTAAATGTAGAAAGGGAAGGAACATGGCGGATGTTTGATGGAAGGGAATTCCAGAAACTAGTAGAACGGGCCAGAAAGGAGCATTCGTATTTTTTTTGTTCTGTGGGAAGTGATATAAAGGTTGGAAAAACGGGATCTAGTCTCTAGTGGGTGAATTGAGGGTTTGAACTGTAGGAGATTGTAGATATATGGAGGGTGTTGTGCATTGATGGTTTGGTATAGGAAAGATCCAAGGAAATATTGCCTACGGGTAAGAGGAAAGAGCCATTTTGATTCGGTATAAAGATGGGATACATGAGACCGCCTCGATGTGCCAAAGACAAATCTTAAAAAAACAGTTCATAATTAACTTTAATCGTTTCTCTAGCATCATCGAGAGGCCATCATATACCATACATCAATAATTAAACTGAGGGAAAATTAGAGAGGATACAAGGACTTTAATTTTAAAGCTAATTAAATGAAGAAGTTTTTTCTGAGATCGGGGAAATTTACAAACTAAAGATAAAATAGTAATAGCTGCTTGAAATGTCGGAATATTTTTAGAAATATTAAAATTTAGTTTTCTGCATGTTGTCATGGGACCTACTTTTCTAATTTGAGGGTTCGGATTCTAATTCATCTTGGAAATTTTCTCTTTTTTCATTTGGTACTTCTTTTTTTTTTCTGTGCGTGCACATCAAGTAGATATATTCTAGTTTAAAAAAAACAAAACATAGATAACAGCAAAAACCGTAGAAGTTGATTTCCCTCCCTAACCGTTAAAAATCGGACTATGGTTCACATTAACTTTGATGTGCCTCTTGAGGTCTAGTATCTGCTCCTACTATATACTAGACATTTGTGAGACACTTAATAAATGTATACATTTAATGAAATCAGAAGTCAATCTTAAGGTGAATAGATCAAGGATCCATTTGCTGCCATCCGTGACTCTTTTACTTGAAGTACCCGTCATTTTTAAGCCTCCTCTCTCATATTCCCCAACTTTGACTATGGATGCCAATTTTATGGAGTAATACCAGTGGAAAATGAGATGAAGCTGAAGAGGTTAATGAATAGATTTAGAATATTCATTTGCGGCCTCCCGAGACGATCACACATTTCTCGCTGGTATTCTGGTCAAGGGTGGCTTTATCCTGATTCCCGAAGAAGATACCAACTAAGTATCTTCTTATTCCAATCTTTGCGAGCCAGAAAATCTTTCTATATATTTCTATAGGAATCCTCGCTTTTCCGTACATACCCTAAATACAAGATACCAGGCTACCGATTTGTACACACCCTCTCACAGAACTACATCCTTTGAAAAGTCCTTTATCATCAGTGCTACCTTACTTTAAGGACTCACTACCAATCTCACTTTGTAAAGTATGTTCCTTAACCACACTCAAGCACCAGTTATTTCTCCTCCCCCTAAAAGACCAAACTTTCGCACACATGTTAACTGTCTCGTCTATGTTATGCGCAACAAAAATCATAAAGTTTTCATTTGTTTTATTTATATATTTTACCTATTTTAATTTTATATATCTCATAGTTATTATTTGGCTATGTAATTAACTATATAAATGGTACTAGACAAACTGGACCTTCATTACTCTTTATTCTTAGGGGACAATATGTCCCAGAATAAAAATTATTTTCATTTCCGATGGATGAAAAAAAAAAAAACAACTACTATTTGAAATACAACCGTTTAAAATAAAACCAGATTCTTCTTAGAAACAACTTTTTTTTTTTTATGGTCAATACATGTATGCTTTATTTATAATGTTTTTGTTTTTTTTGTCTTTTCTGTTTAAAGAGAACATGCTGGTGGAATGAAATCTGCAAAGAAGAGTTCCAAAACCAGTTCAAGTGCAAATGTCCGATGTTTTCCTTCTGCAGGAGTGAGGGCCGTTACTACAGCGCCTACTGCTCCATGACCAACACAGGATACATTTGGACGCAGCCCGAGAGAAGTTGGTCCACAACTGTTCAAGGGCGCTCTCTTCGGCTTCAGAAGCAATGAAAAGCCGATAGTCGTATATACTTCAAAATGTTTCATAAAGTTTAAAATATTTACCCTCTATTAACCCATTATGCGAATGCCTGCTTGTTCATTTGAGTAAAAAAAAAATGAGCTGGTCGGAGATCAAAGAAGTAAGCAACAACTGTTTTGTAAGATCTTCCAAATGAGACCAAAAATTTCCACATTATTGTTTTTTACATTGTTGGTATTGTTTGAATAAATGTTTCAGTTTTATTTTTATTAATTGATCTCTACCTCTACATTGAAGAAAATTAAAAGTAAGTGTATTTTTTTTTCACTTCAC
This sequence comes from Piezodorus guildinii, assembly GCA_023052935.1. Lineage (NCBI taxonomy): Eukaryota > Metazoa > Arthropoda > Insecta > Hemiptera > Pentatomidae > Piezodorus > Piezodorus guildinii. The sequence continues at coordinate 62,497,432 of CM041295.1, forward strand.
TCATTTTAGAGTCCCTGAGTCCAAATAACTTAGTCGCACGAAAAAGGCCAGTTTGTGTGTGTGTGTGTGTGTGTGTGTGTGTGTGTGTGTGTGTGTGTGATAGGTATAGTACGAAAACGAAATAACGTATCGATGCATGAGTAGCGACGCGCTCGATTATCGATTATGACCGCATGTGTATTATTCAAAATAATGACACATATGTTTGGAATGAAGGAAAGTTACATAACAGAGTGAGTCCGGAACAAAGTCTGGATCGCAGGCCTGCCTTATTAAAACATTTTTTTATAGTATGAGCTCATAGTAAGTTTATGTTAAATGATTTTGTTAATTCTAAATTTTTGAAATTCTTTTGTTCATTTTACTTTTTTTTTCTCTATGTTTTGACCTTCTGCTTTTGTAAGACAGCGGTACCTTCAAAACAGTATTATTTAATGTATTTTATACTATACTTTTTTTTAACTATTGGAGTTCTTTTCCAAAGGTATCGTGTTTACTGATCCCAATTAGGTGGCATACAGGAGAAGATTAAATTAAGCAGGTTTCATTAAATTACATTATTATTTAAAATTAACTTACACATATATAATCTATTTACACAATGCCTAGAAATATACCTGAGAATACTGAGTGATTTCTTATAGTTAACTTTGCCAAACAATATCACAACAAAAAAGGTACCTTAAGAACACTTAGGTGGCTGGTTAAGGTGGAATTCGTCTCTCTTGATTCTGACCCCCGACGGACTTCTCTCGATGGAATTGAGCTCTTCTGTCTCTCCAATCCGACTGACCTCTTCTAGTGGATGGAACACCCTCGTCTATTCTCTCTCCTCTTCTTTTCAAAGAAATACTTTTTTTTTGGAAATTGCCGATCTTGGTCAGGACAAAGGGGAGCGAAGCTGACATGGAGGCCCGGGGTCGGTGGTCCAACGTTGTAAACCTTTATCATAAGTATGCGGGAGCCTGGAGGAGAGAGCAGCCCACGGACAACCCAAGAAGGTTAGGAAAATGCCTTATAAACTTTTGCCGACAAAGATAATTGATATTTATTTAATTAATTTTAAAATGATTTAATAATGAACTTACTCCCCTTAGTATCCTCAATACATAACAGTATTCATTAATTTTCATTAAATTGTAAAGTTTAATTCTGAGTTCACTGTTGTTTTTACATTTAACCTTGCATAACGAGGCTTATCATGTTTTATCTATTAAAAGTTGATGAGGGGTTCGTATACTGTGACTCGTTAATCACATCAACACACAAGGATTGTAGATATACAAATTAACTTATCCATTTTCCTTGTCACTACTACAAACTATACTTGGGCTGCGCTGATTAATCAATTATTAATAAGCCCAAATTAATTGATTTAATTTTGCTCTTATTTTAAGACTTTTGCAGTTTTTAAGAAAACAATGTTTGCCAATGTGACTAATCACAATCTATTAATCATAAAAGTAATACCCAGGAGGGAATTTGAATTTCATATTTCTCTTAAATTTGCTCGGGCACTTTTCGAAAAGGACTTTATCGTAAACTTCCTTCCTGTTTGGATATCTTGGGCAACCCCGTCTGTTTTGCAAAGATGGTCTCAACTTTCGCCTAAAAAAAAAAAAAAAAAAGGTATAAATAAATTGTGCGAGTAACATAAAAAGATACTAATAAATCCCGTGATAGTTCTGGGTTCCGTTTCGTTCTTACATTAAGCCTAGCAAACATTTTTTTATTATTTTTTTTTATATGTAAAGCCTATTAAAAAATAACGTTCATAAACGTTCACGAATTGCTAATAATGTTACAGTAATAATAATAAAATGAAGTAATACTACAAAGTAATTATAATTTTAGTGATAAAATATTACACCACATTATACTAAGATTCAAATTTACAATTAAGGTACGAGTAACAATTGAAATTTATAATTTACTTATATACATAAAAATTTACTCTTATATATACATAAAAATATAAAATTTGAAATTGATTAACGAAATAACAATGAAATTACAGTAAAATATAATTTGATTGACAAATTATATTGCTGTTATTAATGAAAGAAGTAAGAATACTTGTTTATTAAATAAGGCAATATTGTTAGAATAATGTAGGTGAGGAAATTTATTAGCTATATGTATAATACTATAGATAGGAGTGTTTTTATATAGCTAGTTTTGTGAGAGGAGATAGAAAAAAAAATTGGGAATCCGGAAGAAAAATGAGGTTCATAGAAATTTAAAAGCTAGGGTAGATAAGGAGAGGCAATCTGATTATCCTGAGTTTATAGAGAAACAGGAGGTCAAAATAGAGTTGTAACGGTTGCACTATCAATCAAAACACGGTGGTTACACGACGGTTTTTCAGGTCCCTCAGTGTTGCCAGATGGAAAGTAATTTAATTATTAATATTAATTTTTTACCTGCAACACTGAGGTAACCAACCAATTACCTGCATTTTTGTGCATCGTGTTTATCTTGTTGTTTTGTAGTGATATAGTTAAAAATCTTGTGTGTGTGGACTTGTAAAACATTCTTTTAAATTTTATTTTATTATCAAGAAGAAGTTTGTTTTTATTTCTTATTTTTTATCATTTTAGTTGTGTTAAATCGTTCTTTCGGTTAATTAAAGTAACTTTTATTTTAGAACTTTATTTATTTTATTGTTTTCCAACATTCATCAAAGAGTCTTCTGTGTTCTAATGGCAAGAGATTAAGTCGTTCTAAGATTATTATAGGATGCATAGTATTCATGATTTTGGCGGGGAGTTATAGGAAGCGTATCTAAGAAATTTGTCCTGAATACTTTCCAATAAGTTGATGTAGGTTATGCAAGATGGACTCCAGATAACAGAACAGCAATCAAGATAAGAATGTACATGTACATGAGTAGTAAAGTACTTTAAGGGAAGTCAGGTCAGTAAAGTCATTAGTCAGCCTACAGATTTAGCCAAAAGTTTTAAATCATTTTTTGAGTCTTGTGAAATTTAAGCATTAAAAGTTAATTCAGAATGCATAATGACGCCTAAATCTTTTATTTCATTCAACCTTTCTGATGCAGTTTCTTATAGAAAGAATAGAAATAGAAAAAAAAAATTGTTATTATGGGACACGGTCCCTTAAGAACAATTGATACGTACATTTTAAGCTGTCTGGCCACAAGACCTAAGGATTATAATGAATTCTTATTCACAATGACATAAGAAAAAAATATGGATTAATGTATAGAATAAAACAAAAGAGTAAAATAAATAAATAATTTCTGATGTATTAATGTGTTGAGCATTGAACAACTAAACATTGAAACTGATTCATATATGGACTATAAAAACTAAGTAAAATATGAACAATAAATAATAAATTTTCTTCTTGAATTGATATTTGATTAGAAATATAAGGTTTGTTGAGCGTCTATTTGGGGTGTCCGTAGGTACTAGAACAGCTGGGACTTAAATGATGGTAGGAAAGAAGCATGGCGGATATGAGTTGGTAGGGAAATCCAGAGAGTAGTATTGCGGACAAGAAAGGAATGATCAACAGTTGTTCTATGAGTAAGAATGTAAAGATCTAAATGGCGCGATCTTGTTTGGAGGGAGTGGACTGACGAATTAAATTGCAGAAGTCCGTGGATATAGAGAGGTAGCTGGAAGTCAATGGTTTGGTAAAGATATGATCCTAGAAAATATTGTCTGCGGATAGAGGGAAAGAGCCATTTTAACTCACTGTATAAATGGATCACATGAGACCTCTTCGGTGTACCAAGGACAAATCATAAAAATATATTCATAATTCTTTTATACATTTGTTATTAATAAAAAAAAGCTAATTCTAACAGATTAATTTATGGATCTATCAATTAGTATATCAATGTACTTACTGCCTGATTATCTCTTTTTCTCGATCGCTCATCTCGTACTCTGGAGGCTTGTATGGGCAATTATTTACCCAATCTATTCCGGTCCCTGTGTCAACGAACCCCTTTTCAACTAGAAAGCCGTCAGCGAGAAATGCCTTCGGCTTGACTGGACGTTTACAGAAGGAGGGAGCAAAAAAATCAGAAAGGTGGCTAAAATAATTTAGCTTGAACTCCTTCATTCCTTGTTTTTGGTGTTGAGTAAGTGATTTCCCGAACTTTCCGACCAGGTTGGGCATATGGCCACCGTAGCCTGTGAAAAAAAAATATCAGTCTAATGAGGAAAAATATTAATAAAATAAAAATATGTCCATGCAGTTAATTTGTAATATAATGGCTCATTTGATAAAAAAAATCACATTTTTCTTTATTATCATCATTGAAGTGTAAACTTCTTTTGGTGCATCACACACAGAGTTTTGTAGGCTGCGAGTGACGCTGCTCTGTCACGCTCTGAAGTGAAAGGCTCGAACGGGTGAGCTCGGGACCGCCGAGTTTAACCGAGTGAGAAGGGAACAATCATCTGCACTTCACTATTGTGTAGCTGTGTTTGAACTATTATCAGTTAATATTATCAATAGTTTTTAATATTCGTTATTGATACGTCATAATAATTATTATTTTAACAATTATTTTTTCACATTTTTGGTTTACATTGTAATATTAGGGTATGTAGTTAGTGGTGTATTATATAGTGGAAAACATTAAGCATTATAAAAAATATAACTATTGTTATTGTAACTATAATGAGTGATTCGAACGTATAGGTAAGTCATTTCATGTTTAATCGCATATATATATATATATATATATATATATATATATATATATATATATATATACACACATACATACCTGCATGCATATAAATATATTTTTATATAATATAATTAAAAGTTAACCTCACTCTTATTTTCTGTCATGTTTTATTTTACCCTATTTAAAAATAAATATTTGAGGTAGAAAACGTATGGCTGATATTCTTTTATTTTACATTATTATCAATAACCAACGTTTCGTGGTCTCATATCTATCTTCAGGATGGATTTAAAAGTTAAAAAATAACATCATCTCTAAATTCGATTATTCTCTGTTAACTTTTATTTTCTCATATTCAAAAATAAATATTTGAGGTAGAAAACTTAAGGCTGATATTCTTATATTTCTTCCAAAATCTTTCATAAAAATTTACTTATATATACAACAGAAGGGTCTACTGCACCCAATCCGAACTTAGATAAATTACCCGTGATCTTGAGAGGAGATTTCAATATCGACTTTTTACAAGAAACATCAAACCCTTTCGTTGATTTTTTAAAGATTACATTGGATTTAAATATGTCAAATAATAGAAATGAAAGTACAACAAAATACGAAACTACAATTGATACCGTTTTTTCTAGATATATAAGTAAAATTCAATCAAAAGTATTTATTTATTATTTTGTTTTCACAAACCCATTGTATCCTTTGTAGAATACGAAAACGAAAATTTATATTTTGATTTGTATAGAATTAAATAAAAAAAAAAAAAAATTATTTCTGATTTGTTTCTTATTTATCCTAATTATTCGATCCATAATAATAATACTACATAATACATAATATTATTTACTATACATATAAATTACGATTCGCAATGTAGCTTTCTGCCGTGCGGTCTTAAGCACACATATTTTTATTTATTTATTATTTTTATTTTTTTTTCCCGCATATAAACATTTTTTTTTCTATCCTGATTTGTCCAAATTTGCATTCTTATGAACAAAAAAAGTAGTTTTCAATAAGAAGAAAGGTTTGTTCAGTTTATTATACTGAACTATACATATACAATTGAACTATACTATTTATAGACTTCAAAGTCAAGCACATTTATACTTATGAACTTTTATGTCCAGTAAAGTTATTAATTATTAAGTTATTATAATTAAAGTCGGAGGCTTTCATCAGGACTCACTAAAATACATCAATAATTTTCATGAAACATTGTTGTGTGAATGTTTAATAATGTTTTTAAGTTATTATATTAAATAGTTATATTTTGATGTTAGTTATTAATTATCGATTTATTTTAGTGAGTCCTGATGATGAGGAAGGCCCCCGAAACGTTCACTCCTTAAAGTTTACTGAAATGAACTTTTTTGGGAAGAAATAGAAACCAACTAATTTATTGATATAATTTTGCAATCTTCCTTTTAACCTGTTTTTATTATAAGTTATTAATAAGTTTCTCCTAACTTTTTCTCATTTCCAAAACGACATTGTCGAATATCTGGTTAATGATTTTAATCCAAAATTTTTTAGAAAAAGTCCTACAACAGACTATCTGAAATATTTACAAGACTTATCCTGTTTAAAAAAACTTGTTCCTTTTAACTCTTAGATGATTTTTATGCTCTTGTTTACTATAAAATAAACATAAATGTATCCCACACAATAATATGTATATCCGAATGCATTAACCAAAGGCCGATTTCGAAACGGTGGTATTCAGTAATTAAAAGTCCAGCGCTTCATACTCGTTTCTATTTTTAAAAAATAATAGAATATTAATAATCTACTGCATGTTTTGATAACCATTTACGCATTTAAGTTAGGTATGCACATAAACAGTTTGTTAATGTTTTTTTATTCATAAAGTGACGATAAATGAATAAAAATCTAGAAGGATTTGTCACTTTTTTACTGTTTCATACTTTTTATTTGTTAAATTATTTTATTTTCCATCAGTTTTATGTCTTGGCTAGACATAGCTCTGTTATAAACTCACCTTTGATGTTATACTTAAGGAACTCGGTCCTAGAATAAGTTTTTTTTTTTCTTCTTCTTAAAATTATAATTAAATTAGTAGTTGTTTATTATTTAAAGAAGCTTTTACTTCTAATTTTACAAAACAACTTACCCTGAATGTCAATTCTTCCTCGATGCTTGGATTGATCTGGATACAAGAAGTCATCAGGGAGAGGCTTGCTGTATTTGTGTTCACCCTTGCAAGAAAGCGGTACAGTGTATCCCCACGTAAATTCTCTCTGTAACATTAATCACCGTATACTTTAGTATAATTCGTTCTGAAATACTATATTCTTTTAAAATAAACGTAATAATAATTTTTGTTTTAGGGCCTATCCTCATGCAAACGGAGTTGGCCAATACAATTATTTTTCGAACGATTATATGAATAATTGAAAAAGAAAAAAGGTACTAATCGGCCACATCGAAATATCTCATAAAAATCTAACATACGATGAACGAATAACATACCTAATTCAATAAAGCTATACCATCACAAAATAAATCAACTGCATTTATTTCATTTTAAATTTCTTATGCCATTTAGTGTAGTTATAAATAAATCTTTTTTTTTTTTTTTTTTGTTGCCTCCACATTAATTCCGCTAAATATTATACTAAGAAGTTTCGTAAAGTCCCTATTAATTTCCTATCCTTACCCCTATTTGAACTTTCTATCCTACAAGTATTAAGTATTGCAAGCGTTTCAGGATCAACAAAGTGAGCATTATGATTCACTTTTTGGGTATAACCTCTACGGTAAAAAGTTCTGTAACCTATCTAACAATCGAGCACAATAATATTTACAGTGCTTATGCTTTTGTGAACAATATCAATTAAAGTTTCTTCTCTTCTGTCAGGAACTAGCTCTAGGAAGCATTATCCTGTCGCCCGACAAAGGCCGCTGGGGCAATACTCACCCAACATTATATTTGTGGCGAACTAACAAACTTAATCCAAGCACATACCGCTCCTGTCAAAAAATGTGTCTTTTGACATATCCTGATGCTCCGGGCAAAATCTGGTCTTGATTAATTCCTTGACGCAGGAATAAATGAATTGAACTATTGCTTCGAAATCTAACCTTCATCCTTCTAACGAAGTAAGTACATTTTCTTATCCCTTTCTTTATCTATATACTCTGTCATTTATTTTATCTACCTATTATTTTTCCTAAAAGAGAAGTTCCGCGAGACCTTCCGAGAGAGAGAGTTCACCGAGAGAGGCCTCTGGTTCGGATCTCGCGGGACTAACCCCAGCTGAACAAGGAGCCTTTTAGAAGAACTCGGTGTTGGTAATAGTGAATTGTCCATGATGGCAGAGAATATAATATTGGACTGTCTGGGGATTAGTCATCATCACCTGTATGGATGTTAGTACCATCTTGTAGCTCCAGATACATCCTTATTCCTTACTTAAGAAACGGTTATAAAATTTACAATATAATAGTAAACTAGAGGTATATTGCTCATATAATTATCTTGGATCAATGTTCACGAAAATAAATTATGTCATCATATTAAAGCAGAGGTGTCAAGAGGCGCCAAAGAGGTTATGTGAAATGGTTTGAGAATGCAATATCAATTTTTACTTTCACTTACCTATATATGAAATATATAGTAAGGGAAAGTATTGCGATCGTGAAAATTTTCGAATTCGAGTTTTCATCGATATAGTTAAGTGTTATAAGTAACAAACTAGTAGCAAAATAATTTCTTGCGCGCAACTCACAACTTTCACTAGTTTTGTTTCCTTTCTTGATCTCCATTACCTTTTACAAGTTTGTGTATAAGATAACATTTTTTCACAAAATCTTAAGCTTTACAACGATATATTTATGTTCGTTAATTATCAGGCCGATTTGCAAAATAAATTCTTGGATATTTTTTTTAAAACACTTTATTTATTCCAGTATCGCGACGTTTCAGCCTCTAGGGCCATTTTCAAGCTTCTGTAAATCAATTAAAATCTCATTGCATTTATATTATTTCCAACAATTCAATTACAACAACATATAATAAATTATTTTTAATAATTATGTCACCTACCATGCATATCCATCTCAATTATCTTTATAATTTTACCGCTTTTCACCAGCGTCGTCATAATTTTTTTAAAATGTCATTTTTCAAAAAAAAAAAAAAAAAAAAAAAAAAAAAAAAAAAAAAAAAAAAAAATTATCAAAAATATCCATATTATTTCATCATCCATTAAAATTGGATCATTTATTCAAAAAAGAAAATAAACATTTTTTCCAACTTACTTAACAGTTTTCAGCCGCCTTTTAGGTGTTCTCGTGCGCGACTGAACTTGGGGTGGGGATGCCAAAGGATTTATATATTTACTCTCTCGATAGTACTTGCATAAAAGGTGTTTAGGTTGTCAACGTCTGTTTGGTGGTTAACTGATTTTTCTAAATTTTTTGTTATGTAAATTGATTCTATGATTCTCCGTTTATTTATGTTTTCTTCCTTATGTAGGACCGAGATATTATCAAAATCAAAACTATGTTTATGTTTATCGCAGTGTTGTGACAAACCTGTAGCCAATTTTGATTTTGTGCATTTCGAGTTACAGTTTTGTTTATGTTGCTGTACTCTCTTATGGAGCCACTGCGACGTTTGTCCATAATATGATTTATTTGCACAATTTTTACAATCTATTTTATATATAACATTTGTCATCTTTTGTATTGGTATTTCGTCCTTAGTTTTAGTATAAAGTTTTTCAATTTTATTTACAGTTTTTTTCCCGAATTTAATTTCGGTTATATCATATTTTTTAAATGTTTTTTCTACTATATTAGTTAGATTTTTTATATACGTTACTGAATAATATTTTTTAGGATATGTATTGTGAATTTTGTTGCATTCTTTATTATTTTCTGGCTTATTTATTTTGGTATCTTTTTCTTTTGGTTTTATTTTGTTATCTATTTTAAAATAATTCGTAATCAGATTTAGTTCATTTTTTTTAATATTATTATTTTTTACATCTATTATACCATCTTGAATTTTTTTATTATTATCCTGTAAATTTTTAATGTCATTATTTTGTCCATTGGTACTATTGTCTTCATTCATTTTATTTTTGTACCATAATTTTTTGACCATTTTCATGGGATACCAATTTTGTTTTAGTATGTCAAATATTATTGATTTTACCTTTTCCATGTGGTTGTTATCAGTTAGTATCTTTGCTCTATTGATCATATTATTTGCTGTATTAATTTTTTGTCCCGTACTATGATTGCTGTACCAATTTAATAGTCTGTTGCTCGTTATCGATTTTTTGCACCATAATGTACTTAAAATGCCAATGTTGTCTCTATTTATCTCTATATCTAAAAATCGGATTTTATTATTAAGTTCTAATTCTTTTGTAAATTTTATTTTTTCAGATATTGAATTTAAATTTGTTAACAGGCTATCTATTTCATTTTTATTTACTATGGCAAGAATATCATCAACATATTTCACGAGCAATTTTGGCGTTGTATATATTTTATTTAATGCATTTTTTAATAGTTGATTTAAATAAATTCCACTCAGATTAATTGAAAGGCATCCACCCATTGGTAGGCCGTTAGTCATTCTATAAAATTTATTGTTAAAAGTGAAATATCCATTTTCACATACTAATTTTATCCCTTCTATAAATATTGCCTTATTTTTTATAGATGTATATGGTTCAATATCGTTCCAGTTTTTATCCAGTATTTTGTATACTTCATTTAACGGAATGTTAGTAAAAAGAGATTCAACATCATAGCTCACTAAACATTCGTTAGCTTCTATCTTGCCTAAGTTTAATATTTTTTCTTTAACTTCAATTGCGTTTTTTACGTCGTAGTTATTATTGTTATTTAAATTGTTTAGTGCTGGATTTAAGAATTTTGCCAGTTTTTCCGTGATTCCATTAATATTGTTTACTATCGGTCTGAGAGGCTCCGTTGGCTTATGCAATTTACTTAAACCATGTATTCGTGGAATTGTGTAATGTCTTTTTACGATCTTATCTTTATATTTTTTATCAATATATTTATACTTTATTAGTTTTTCCACATACGTAATTAGTTTGTCTTCAATTTCTTTTGAGGGGTCTTTCCTTAGAGCTCGGTAAATTTTTCGTTCATCTAATAGGTCATTTATCTTTTTAGTGTGTTCGGTTTTAGTAATTATAACAGTTTTTTTGGTTTTATCAGATTTTATTATGTGTAGATCCGGGTTATTTTTGAAAAAGGTTCTAGTTTCTCTAATATCTCTGTTGATTCTATTGTGTAAGAGGTTAGATGTATTCGTTTCTTTATTATTTTTATCTAAGAATTGGTTGATCTCATTATTTACTTTATTTCGTAGTACATTTTTGTGGTTATCGGAAGTATTTATTAGTCTTATGATGCTTTCAATGTCTGCAATAAAATTTACAATTTCTTTATTGTATTTGTTTGGTATAATGTTAAATTTGTCACCTAGTGATAATACGTTTAAAACATTATTAGGTATATTTGTTTTAGTAGTATTAATAGTCCAATCATTTTTATATAAGTTTTCATAGGCATTTAATATTGTACTATGGTTTGTTGCATAATTGTCTATTGCATTAGTATTAAGGTTGTTTGATATTATGCTTAGCTTATGGTTGCGTCTTATATCCTGATACGGTTTATTACTATTTACTTTAAATGGTCTGTTAGTTTTATAGTCTAGTCTTATTTCATGAATTTTATTAAAATCTGATTTATAGGTTTCTAGTCGATTTTTAATGCTACAGCATATTTGGTTATTCAGATTATTTAGGAAAACGAGAAATTCGTTATGTGTCGTATTGTAATTGTTAAGAGCCCAATAACATTGTTTTATCTCTAGCAGTAAGCAATCTTTAGCCAATTTATTGAATATAAAAACTGTTTTATTACGGTTACTCATCAAAAAAGAAGTATTGAATAGATTTTCCAAAGGAATAATTTTATTAAGCAAGTAGTGAGGGATTATAGCAGTAGTTTTACATTTTTTGAGATAGTGTAATCTATTTCTTGTACGAAGGATTTTTGAAAAATTATTAAGAAATTTATATATGCATGATAGGTTTACATTACCATCAATAAGGTCTATAATGTCATGTTTAAATTTTCTCCACAGTCCATCGTTTTTGTTGTTCCATCCTGGGTTAATTGGTGGCCTCCCAGTATAATATGTTTTTCTCATCATTGTCGTCATTTTTCTTTTGTTCTAATATTTGTTCGTTAATTATCAGGCCTTAAATATTAGAATTAAGTTAAATATTAGAACAAAAGAAAAATGACGACAATGATGAGAAAAAGATATATTTATGTAACCCATTTTTACGGCGAGTTAAAGTGGCTCCTTCCCCGAATCCGCAGACAATATTTCCTAGGATCATACTTTTACCAAATCATTAGATTCCAACACCCTCCATACATTCACAGTCTCCTACAGTTTAAATCTTCAGTCCACACTCTTGATACAAAATCGCGCCATTCCGACCTTTACTTTCCTACACATAGAACTAAAACTTTTGATCGTTCCTTCATGGTCCGCTCCTCTATTTTCTGGAATTCTCTACCTACTCATATCCGCCATGCAGCTTCTCTCTCCTCATTCAAATCCCAACTTTTCCAATACCTTTTATTATCCCAAAAAGACGCTTAAATACAGTGATTCTTATGTTCCTAATATCACACTTTGAAAGAAAAGCAATATTTGTTCTTTATTCAAACGCTGTTATATTTTAATTTATTTTTAATTTTGTTCAACCCAATATTTTTCAAGAACTGTTTTTATTTTATTTCATCATATCATATTTTTATATATATATATATATATATATATATATATATATATATATATATATATATATATATATGTGTGTGTGTGGATTTTATTAGTATACTCGAATTAACCCATCTGTGTAATAAGTAATTAATGTTCCTTCTGTCTGTTGACCAGACATGTTGTATATTTAAATTGTACAATTCTGTTTTTCTTAAGGGACCCAGTCCCAGAATAAAAATTATTTTCTATTTCTATTTCTATTTCTATTATACGTCTATATCACTATTCTTATGTCCAAAAAACTAAAAATTTCAAAAAAAAAAAAATGTTTTTGCTCTTTTCTTCTTTAGTTGGATATCTAATTTCTCCAAGTTACATATTTACCCTTTTTTTTATCGATGCTAACAACATTATCTACAAAATTAAAGGTATTTTAGAGAAAGAAAATTTATAATATCGGCATTTAATCTCTGTAATAAGACTATTTAAATTAGACCTTAAAACGGGTGTTTCCGGTGAAAACTCGAATTCGAAAATTTTCACGATCGCTGTACTTTCTCTCACATATATTTCATGTAAATGTAAGTGAAAGTAAAAATGGATGTTGCATTCTCAAACAAACTTCACATTAACACTTTAGCGCCTCGTGACATCGCTGCTACAATATGATCACATTATTTATTATCGTATAAATTGACCCAAGCTAATTATTATTTATTTATATTATATATTTGGAAAGAAGGTCATTAACTTATTAACAATTTTATTTTAAAACCTGAATGAGTTATACCTATCCAGCCGTACAGTTGAGCATTGCAGGATAGTGTCACGCAGCGCCGTACAGTGGGATAATACCTTTTTTTAATTTCTTCTTTTCCAGATCAGCTGCGTGAGCCATACATGGTTTTTTTTAAACTTATAACAATAATTATTACAACTCGTAACAATGGAAAAAGTAGGGTATAGTCTCGTACATAAGCCAGCCCTAACGGTTATAGATTTATTATTATTCCTAAGAATTAAATAATAAAACAATTTGATAACATAACGAAAAAGTATATATTGGGTTGATGCAAAATTAATGCAGGTTTTTAGTAGGTATTGTAAATACGCCATATCTTTACTTTAACCATATATATTTAATCAAAATAATTTCCATCTGAATCAATGCACTTTTGCCAACGTTCAACAAGCTTTGTTATTCCACCAGAAAAAAAATCCGAATCCCTGGACTCAATGAAATCACGAAAAGAATTTTCAATGTCGTCCTGGTTTTGAAAATTTTTCTCCCTCATAAAGTTGTCCAGATGCCTGAAAAAGTGGAAGTTTGTAGGAGAGAGGTCAGGTGAATAAGGCGGATGTTGGAGAACTTGGTAGCCCAACTCGTGCAGTCGTCGAAGCGTTGGTTGTGCAACGTGTGGTCTGGCGTTATCGTGGAGCAGGATCGGCCCCTTCCGATTCATCAATGCTGGGCAAAGACGTTGCAATTTTTGAGTTCCGAGTTCCGCCGCCATTTCTCGTGTGGTTTTGGTTGGGTCTTCTTCCACTTTTGACCTCAGCTGGTCGTTGTCCAGAGCAAGATGACGGCCCCGACCTTCCTTGTCTTCGAGGTCGAAATCTCCTCTGCGAAACTTCTGGAACCAACGCTGCACCGTGCACTCATTAATAGCCCCCTGACCCCACACTTCATTAATATTACGACCCGTTTGCGCAGCGCTGCGCCCTAATTTAAATTCGTAAAAATAAATTTGACGAAAATCGCACTTTGACATTTTCGATTGAAGACCTTTGAACACACTGAACAAAACGATTTTACTAAACAAATTCATGGTGAAAGAGAGGGTATTAGATAAGGTTTGTTTTGGTATAATGGAGTCTGGCCAGAGACGGCATTGAGGTAACATCTATCGCTCCCACAGTTATCGTTTATCACGTAATTATTACTATTATTTCCTACTTTTTTTTTAAATACAATTCTACGTGTCGTTAAAAGAACTTATTGTCACTTAACGTCACTTAAACGCACAAGAAATAGTACGGGAAAACGTTAAATTTGAAACTCACTGGACACCGTTAGTAGAGCGCAGTTAATCCATTAACTTCCAAAGGATTTTCAAGTCTGATAACAATTTACCGTGCGTAAACATCGCTACTGTTTTTAAACATTATATATATATCTAAATATATACATATATAGATATATATTTTTATTTTATTTTTTCTTCTCTCATAGCAAAATAGTTCAGTGCACTATCTGTGAGTGTGTGATTACAAGGGACGATAAAGGTAGTTTGGGTTGTAGCAAATGCCGCGTAATTTATCACGGTAAGTGCTGCAACCTAAGTGATAAGGAAATAGAACAAATTAAATCTCAAAAGAAAACCTGGTTCTGTAAAAAATGCGACCCGCCCAGGAGTCCAACTAAGATCGCCGAACCGTCCGTCGGCGGATATTCTCGCTGCAGTGAATCTATTAAGAACTGAAGTTAACGATGAAATCAAATGTATTAAATCGTCTCTTGAAAAATATGGTGGGATGAGTTTTGAGCTGAATGACCGTCTCACGAAAATAGAGAAGCATCTTGAGGGTCAGGCTAAACATTTAGAAGAGGTCACAAGCGAAAATAAAATCCTCAAATCACGAATGAGCGAATTAGAGGTCCGCCTTAATAAGGCCGAACAGGGATTACTCTGCAGGTCGGTCGAAATTCGTGGGATCCCAGTGCGCCCCGGGGAAACACCAGCGGCCCTAGTGACCAGTGTAGCCGCGGGTCTGGGGATTAAAATCTGTCCTGAGGATCTTGACGTTGTGGAGCGGCGCAGACCGAAGAAAGACGACCACCGGCCTCCTTCTGTCATCGCTCGGTTTGTAAGACAATCGATGCGGGACGAGCTAATAAGAAACAGGAAAGTTCAGAGAGACTTCTCGACGCGGGATATTGGGTGGCAAGAGAACGATACTCACCGGATTTATCTTAGCGAGGAAATGTCTCCTATGAATAAGCACCTTTATTGGCTCGCTAGACAAAAGAGATTGGAAAAAAAAAATTAAATATGTGTGGTTCGCCGCCGGCAGGGTGCGCTGCAGGAAGGAAGATGGACATCCTGTTATCTTTATTGATAAATCTCAAGATCTAGACGTCTTCGGATGACTCATAAACACCAGTCTACTTACGGTCTACATACTGGAAAAGGTCTCGGCTTCTAATAATCTTCTTTACGTCCTCTGGAATCTCAACTCAGCTACTTTGTTTCTTATAAGTTTACTTCGTTTTTTGTTTTTTTACTTTGATAGATTTAATATTTTATGTTTTTTTTCGTTTAAATCGTTTCTCTCAAAAGTTATTTTGTATTTTTTCATTTACATTAATCAATTTATATCCAGTTTTAATTTATCATCTTGTGGCTCTAGCGTCTTCCCTTCACATTCTGTTTATTTCCCCACTTCCTTTCCTGTATGTCTAATGTCCTAATCAGCTGTCACGTTAACGCCCAGTCCTTACCTGCCCACTTTGATGAATTCTTCCAATATTTTACGAATAACTTCTACCACATCATCGCTGTCTCTGAAACCTGGTTAAAACCATACATCCCTTCCCACTCTGTGTCTCTTCCCGATTATTCCCTAATTCGCCATGACCGGATTGGCCGGACTGGTGGAGGTGTGGGACTTTATGTCCACAACAGCCTTAAATCCCATGTATTGGAATTCTCTTCCCCTTCCGAATTTCCTCATATTGAATTCCTTTTCATTGAAATTTCCTACAAAGCCAATACTCTCCTTTATGCTGTGGTGTATCGTCCTCCTCTTGTACCTTTCGATCCGTCCTTTGAATCCTTCCTTTATAACTATATCCCCTTGTACAATAATATTATAATATGTGGTGATTTCAACACCAACTTCCTTTCTGATTCCAATGATAGACAATACCTGGATAACCTATTTTTCTCTCTTCACCTGTTCATCGTTCCATATGATCCAACTCATCACACTCATTATTATTCCGACACCTGGCTTGACCTACATGTCATTGATTCTGCGCAAAACCTTCTTTCCTCTTCTCAATTGCCTGTTCCGTTCCTTTCATCTCATGATCTTATCCAAATATCATACAATTTCCAAACTTCAGCGTTCCTTCCCAAAACTGCAACTTTCCGAAACCTAAATGACCTCACCCGAGAAAATATTTTACCCGATATTGAGTCCTTGTATTGGAATAAAATCTATGTCTGCTCGTCAATCGATTCAATGGTTGATATTCTCACCTCCAATCTCCTCAGTATCCTCGACAAACATGCCCCACTCAAAACCTGTACCTTCCGCCACTGTCCTGCTCCTTGGATGAGTCCAGAAATAAAAGACTTACAAAAGAGACGTGAGGCAGCCCGTAGACGCTTTAGGCGTACTAGACTGACAGACGACTATCAAGCGTTCAGGGCACTCCGCAATCTGACTCAGGCAACTATCAGACAAGCAAAATCTAACTACTTTTATACAACCCTCTCCTTTGCACCAGATTCCAAATCAAAATGGACACTCCTTCGCCAACTGTCTTTCGGCAAATCCTCTTCCTCGCCAGTTTTTCAAGTCTCACCCGATGAATTAAATTCTTACTTTTCTTCTTCCTCCTCTGATAATTCTTCACCACCTTCTTCCGAATTTTCCTCAATTCCATCATTTAATCCCGATAATTTTTATTTTTCTGATATTTCACCAACCGATCTTATTTCCTCAATTATGAAATCTCATACCAACTCCACAGGAATAGATGGAATACCTGTTAAATTACTAAAATTATGCCTTCCCGATATCCTACCAGTTCTTCTCTTTATTTATAATTTTTCACTCCAAAATTCCACATTTCCTACCAATTGGAAAAAAGCAATAGTCCACCCTATCAATAAAATCCCTAACCCCACATCCCCTAGAGACTATCGCCCAATTTCCATCCTCTCTAACCTTTCCAAACCATTGGAAAAAATAGTTCAGTCCCAATTGTCTAACTTCCTCGAAACATCCAAACTTCTCGATCCTCTCCAATCTGGTTTTCGACCTGGCTTTTCCACACAATCCGCTCTCCTCAAAATCACCAGCGACATACATACCGCCATGGACGAAAAGAAACTGACAGCACTAATACTTCTAGACTTTTCTAAAGCCTTCGACTCCCTTGATCACCCTATTCTTTTTTCCAAATTACAGTCTTTATCTTTTTCCAACAGCACTATTCGCTGGTTTCGATCATTTCTCTCAAATAGGACTCAAGCTGTCACTATTCCTAACAACCCCCTGTCTTCCTTTCTTGCCCTTTCGGCAGGTGTGGCCCAGGGCTCAAGCATATCTCCTCTCCTTTTTAATATCTATATCAATGATCTTCCCAATTCCATCCATCACTGCTCCCACCATCTATACGCTGATGACTTTCAGATCTACCTATCCTTCTCTCCTTCCGAGTCAGTAGTAGCATTTGCCAAAATTCAGGAAGACTTGGATAGAATCTGTGCCTGGGCAACCCTCAATAAACTAAGGTTGAATGCTATGAAGACTCAAGCCATTGTTATAGGTTCCAGTTCCCTCCTTAGATCCAACAATAAATTTCCGAAACTAACCCTAAATCATTATCCAATCACCTACAGCTCCTCAATCAAAAACCTGGGTATTACCATTGACCAAACCCTTTCATGGAAACCCCATATTGCCCAAATTTCACGCAGAACAATAAGTACCCTCAAATACTTTCATCGTTCCCGTCATCTTCTTCCACTATCCATCCGTAACCTCCTTATTTCCTCACTTGTTTTCCCCCACTTTGACTATTGCTGCTTAGTATATGGTGGCCTCCCGAAAGTGCTTGAGGACAGGCTAAAACGAATTATGAACATATTTTTAAGATTTGTCCTCAACACTCCGAAGCGGTCTCATGTAACCCATTTATACAGCGAGTTAAAGTGGCTCCTCCCTCCAATTCGTAGACAATATTTCCTAGGATCATTCCTTTACCAAACCATTAACACCAAGCTCCCTCCTTATATCCACAGTCTTCTACAATTTAAATCGTCAATCCACTCCCTCGAAACAAGGTCCCGCCATTCTGACCTTTACATTCCTACCCATAGAACAACAACTTTTGATCATTCCTTTCTTGTCCGCTCTGCAAATCTCTGGAATTCCCTACCTACTCATATCCGCCATGCTTCATCTCTATCATCATTCAAGTCCCAACTGTTCCAATACCTCCTGTATTCCCAAACAGACGCTCAACAGCAATGAGGTTTTATATCAAAAATCAGATTTTGAATGTAAAAAGGAAATATTATTTATTGATCATACCTTATTTAATTTATTAATCTTTTTAAATTTAGTTTGTTCAGCAAAAGTATGCATCTGAAGAAGTTTATTTATTTTACTCTTTTGTTTTATTGTATAGATATATTCCTTTTTTTTTTCTTTTTTTTTTAATTTTATTACTTCTTAGACCATTGTAAATAAGAATTAATCATGATCATTTGGTCTTTTGGCCAGACGTACTGTACACTTTAATTGTACATATTTGTTGTTCTTAAGGGACTATGTCCCAGAATAAAGATTATTTTCTATTTCTATTTCTATTTCTATAATAATGATCAATGTTAGGATTAGCTTTGTTTACACAATTGGAATTAAGATATTGCAATAGAGGAAACCTGCATTAATTTCGCATCAGCCCAATAATAAAAACTAAAGTAAGAAAGAAAAGTTATGAATATACAAAATTGATTTTAGTCTATAAAAAAAGAATAATAATAACAAAATAAAGTAATAATAAAATTTTAAAACAAAATAATAATAAATCAATATAAGTAAATGATGAAAAAAGGTTGCTGTAACATCTCGGGCGTATAGTTGTCTCAAATATATAATTCCAGTTTCATATTACTTTTTGTTTACGTGCTAGACTTACCACACACATAGACATTTTTGCAGGACTTTATTATTTGGACCCAGGGGACCCTAAAACACGTATTTCCGTTGAAAATTGGAGTTAGAAAATTTTCACAACCGCAATACTTTCCCTTACTATATATTTCATATTAGTAATAATGGAGTATCCTAGAGGAGACGGGGAGTGAAAGATGCAATATACTCGTATAAATGAATGTAATACCTCCGCAAGCTCGGGGATTGGGTATAAGTAGCGTCCACCAGCTCCGCTAACTTGGTAAAATGTATGGATGAGCGCTTCTCTTTTCTTATCAACTCTTCTCAAGAATTTTGCATAGCCTTCAATTCGTGCATATTGCCTTTTTTGTTCTAGATCATCCATCAACGGAGTAAAACCTGTTGGAATAAGGTGATATTAATAGAAACATGTTGCAAAGTAAATATTGAACTGTAAAATTAGGTTTATTTTAGATTAATGCCTAATCCTAGTTAACTCTAGACTAACAAATTAGTAATATTTTTCTTAGATTTTTTAAGAACTTTTTATGTTGAAAAATAGTTTCCTAACATTTAAAAAAAAAAATTATTTATTGAGATTTACAACTGTATTATATAACACAACTAGTGAATAGGCTAAAAGAAAATATACATAAACAAGACTTATAGAGAAGCTACCAAACGGCAATCCTCAAAAAATATTCTAAAATAGAAGTTCTTGGGGTCTTCTTCTTTTAAGACGTCTCGAAGTATTATCAAGTATTGGACCAGCGGTTAATTGTCAGCAGTCAATTATTTTTCTACCAAAATGTATTTATTTCTATACCTTAGGCGAAGAATAAACACTGTTTGAATTAACATTGAAATATTTGTTGATGAACTAAAATATGACAGTGAAACAACCCTAAAAACTTGTGGGTTGTAAAACATGAAATGAGCATTTTTAGAATTGATATAAAATCAATTTACGTGTATATTTTATTTAAAGTATTTTCCATCAGTTCCGATACAATGCTGCAAACGGCCTTTTAAGTTTTCTATCAGATTTGAAAAACTTTTAGTCACGTGTTGAAAGAAATCGCATTGTTAATGTTCTAAACATTGCTAAACAATTTTCTTTGAAGTAAATTGTCCAAACTTCGAAAAAAGTTGTAGTCTGTTGGGGATAGGTCAGAAGAATATGGGGGTGTGGTAGGACTCTATAGCCAAACTCCTTTAATTTATGCACTGTCTGTATAGAAAAAGATATGTCACACCTTCACAATTAGGGTTAATATAAATATAATTAAATTTATGTTTGGTTCCATATAGGCCTCTCATGAATTTAATTCCCCTGTTAATACACAGGAACTATTACTTTGCTAGAAAAGTATCATTGCCAAAATATGCGACTTAGAAATCTATAGTCTCCATTTAATTCATAATCCGAAACAGAGACACAGCTACTTTTAAAACCAAAGCCAGAATTGTAGGCATACATTGGTCATAACACATATTTAAAGATCAGCGCAGACATTATATCATCTGATCATATGATGATCCAATTTAATATGAACTCAATTTTCTTAAAGGCATTCTTAGTCCTCTCGCACCCTGCAAGGAAACCGAAGAGGACTGGGACTGTTTTTGAATATATTTTTGTTTTCAAAACAAATACTCAGAAGTACTAGTACGTTTTCACTGGCTGTTTTTTTGTATAAAAAAAAAAAAAAAAAAAAAAAAAAATGGTTCTTACCGCAATAAGTGCTAGTGAACGGAATACTGTTTGGTAGATATCCTCTCCTGCGATGGTGTCCAGCTAAATATTCGAGGTCCTTTGGATATGGTCTGATCACCTGAAAATTCAAAACATGCAAAGCTTCAACAAATATTTTCTTATTAACTGTTTGTATAAATAGGAATATATCTGTTTCAGAATAATTATTACGAACATAATATTGTATAAAGGGATCTAATAACAATAAAATTTAAGTTATGGCGCATGCATTTCACAACTTATACTTTCATTTGCTAGTCGTTCATTTCGCATTTCTTTTCCATGGAAACATTAAATTTCAATTAATTAATGTAAGCATAGAAATCTTAATTTACAACAGTCACACAGCTTTAATTGCTCTTCGTCACCGTCTATTAATTTCTACAACTTTTTATGTTGTAGATTGGTCAGATCTTATAAAAAGTTATTTTTTGTGAGGCGATCAGAATATTTTTGAAAATATTTAAGATTCTTGAGAAAAATAGCCAATATTTCTAGCAATTCAACTTAATGTGCAAAATTTTTTTTTAATTTAGATTCTATCAATGCACCTGAAGAAAATTCACTGCACTTTCTTCGCTATTGATTCATCTGAAAATATCTTGTAATTCTTATATGCTCTCTCTCTCTCTCTCTCTCTCTCTATATATATATATATATATATATATATATATATATATATATATATATATATATATATATATCTTGTGATTGAAGCAGGTGATGTAAACACGATACTAATAAGAAAAACACGTATAAGGTTATGAATCATATGATCGATTTTTTTTGTTTAAGCACATTCTATGTGGGCCACATATCCGACTAGTATCAATAACTCTCCGATTAATTAGGATGAAATGCGATATTTTCTCATGACAATTTCCGCTAAAGATTCTGTTGTAACTTTAATCAGAATAATTAAATTTAAAAGTAAAAACGTATAAAAAAGGGGTTAAAAAACGAATATAGGTCAATCCATTTGAAATTTTCATTAATTTAATTTTGTCGCCCGACATTTTTGATTTACGTGATTTTTTGACCAGTTATTCTCTATCCTTTCGTGAATATAAAACCATAAGTAAAAAAAAAAAGTCTAGCCAATACTTTTAGTGTTGCAGCCGTTTTAGGTTAGATTGATAGCTTACACTATCAAAATTTCTGAAACAAGTAGTGCGATGATAAGACTAATTAAGGAAAAATAATAGAGCCTGAAAATCATTTCTAACCTCTCTTGCCACAGCGCGCCAAAGGTTTCAGTTGATGTAATTTTCTTGATTTTTTAAACTATTTTCTTGATTACTTAGGAAATCTGTTGCAAAAACCAAAATTATATGAAATACTCTCATCGTCATCTTTGTTTTTATTTGGTTCTTAAAAATGCAAAATTACCGGAGTTAATATTTTTTAAAGAAAAAGTTATTTTAGGAGTTAAGAAAATTTTATAGCTCATTAACCAGCTTAATCTCAAAGATCAAATTTATATCACTTGAACTTATCTGATAGATGAGTAAGCTATATTAGTTTTATACTTTTTCACTCAGACCCTTTTGAGATATTTCCGTGTAATAAACATCGTGAAAAATGGATTTTCGCCAATTTTGAAAATTCATATACAAAAAAGAACTATGTTCTCAAGATGGAAATTTTTACAGCAAGTAGGACTGTGACTAAGCTTTAATGGAAAAAATAATCAAAGGTGAGTCTCTTTTCCTTAATATAGTTTTATCTCGCTAATAGTCTCGTTTTTCAGCCATTCTCGAGAAATTTTTAAACAACTTTCTTATTTAGGAAATACGTCATAAGGACAAAAAATGCAAAAAAAAATTACAAGGATTAGAAATATTTTTCCATCACATGTTTTTGCCCGTGAAGCTGACTTAAAACGGCTGCAACACTATAAGTATTAGCTAGAGTTTTTTTTTTTTTTATTTATGGTTTTATATTCACGAAAGGATAGAAAATAACTGGTCAAAAAATCACGAAAATCAAAAATGTCGAGCGGCAAGGTCTGGACGATTTCGAATGGATTGACCCATATTTTTTTAACAGACATATTTGTTTTATTTTATTTTTATACGTATTAAGACAATAGTACTGTGATACCACCACGTTAAGCGGAGGGGCCAACATTAGGATTAGATAGATAACTGTTTTTTTATTTTTTATTTCAGCATATTACAACAAAAATATAACATATAAAAAAACATTAATAGAACTATGGTATTTTAGACCGTCTAGTCCGGA
This sequence comes from Piezodorus guildinii, assembly GCA_023052935.1. Taxonomy (NCBI): domain Eukaryota; kingdom Metazoa; phylum Arthropoda; class Insecta; order Hemiptera; family Pentatomidae; genus Piezodorus; species Piezodorus guildinii. The sequence continues at coordinate 62,520,847 of CM041295.1, forward strand.
GCCGACCTGTTCAATTTTATAATTTATATGACAGTAACTATATTCATATACAATACAATACACAATAACAGTAAAATAATCTCACTCACTGATTCAACTATTTCATTATCAGGCTCAAAACAACAAAACAATAACAATAATAATAAACAATTACATATATATAAATATATTACAATTTTTAAATATAGTTAACCTCTTTTATAAGTTTATATCTGTAGGACCATGATATTTTACAAAATTTATACACAGCCATCCAGTTCTGTCCATTAAGATAGTTTATTACTTCATCGGTGTTTAAATAATTCTTTATGAAACACCTTATTCTAATTTCAGATAAAATGGGACATGTGGCGAGGAAATGAAAGGCATTTTCTACTTCTTTTCTATTACAAGGGGAACATATCACATTGTTGTTTGACCAAAATCTATTATAGTTGAGGTATACTAATTCTCATCTAACTTTAAATATCCATTTCGCCCCATTAAAACTTAATTTGGTATCAAACAACTATTACGTCCAATTTTCATAATCTAAGTTTTTATATAGCATTTCCAAGTCAAATTCAACCTTTTCCAAGTCAAATTCAACCTTTTTCGATTTCAATAAAATAATAAAAATCAAATTAACATGATTTTAAGTTTTTATGGTTATTTTAATTATCCAGTATCCAATAAATTCGAAAAAGTTATAATAAACCCATATATGAGCGAGCGCGATTAAAATTAATAGTGTAATCGGTAACGAACCTTTGGGAACGCAGCTACTGAGCCTAGTATCCAGAAATACGAAAAAGTTATAATAAACCCATATTTGAGCGAGCGCGATTAAAATTAATAGTGTAATCGGTAACGAACCTTTGGGAACCGAGCTACTGAGCCTTGTATCCAATAAATACGAAAAAGGTATAATAAAGCCATATTTGAGCGAGCGCGATTAAAATTAATAGTGTAATCGGTAACGAACGTTTGGGAACGGAGCTACTGAGCCTTGTATCCAATAAATACGAAAAAGTTATAATAAAGCCATATTTGAGCGAGAGCGATTAAAATTAATAGTGTAATCGGTAACGAACCTTTGGGAACGCAGCTACTGTCCTTAGTATCCTATAAATACGAAGAAGTTAAAATAAACCTTTATTAATAATATTTTCGCCCGCGATTATAAAATTAAAGAAAACGGACCCCCGCTAATCCGACTACCAGACCTTGTATTGAAAATGTCTAAAAATTAAAGTATCGGTTATACTCATTATTATAATCGTGATTAATTATATGTAAAAAGGCCCCTGGGAACATTTAACCATCCACAAGGGTTAAAAACATAATGTGTAATTAAAATAACCATAAAAACATAAAATCATGTTAATTTGATTTTTATTATTTTTTTGAAATCGAAAAAGGTTGAATTTGAAATGGAAAAGGTTGAATTTGACTTGGAAAAGGTTGAATTTGACTTGGAAAAGGTTGAATTTGACTTGGAAATGCTATATACAAACATTTTCTCTTAGACTATAGCCCTTTGTAAACATTTGGATCTATAAATACCTATCAGTGATTGTCTAAATTGCTGTAAGATTAGATCCCAGTTATATTTGTTTTTAAGTTGAATGTCTATTGAAATATTATGTTTTTCAGCCAGTTCTCTTACATCTTTAATCCAGAAAATATTTTGTTTGATGACTTCCTCATTTATGAAATGTGGCAGTCTATTATTTGGTAGATTTTTAACTTTTAGAATGTGGTTATTTTGAATTTTTAGAGTTTCCACGGACATTAGGGCTATTTTTGTTTCGATATGCAGCAGGTATGACGGTGTGGCTTGTGACAAGCTAAATAATTTTTTAATAAAATAATATAAAAGTTTTTCAGTTTCTATATATTCCTTACTTCCCCATGTCTGAGCTCCATATCCTATGAATGATTTAAAAACGGAAATATATACTTCAAGTTTTGATTTATAGGGTATACTTTTGTTTAATAGGAAATTTTTCCATATGGAGTTGATTGCCATTTTTGCTTTTGATAACTTCTTCTGTAGATGTTTTTTTAAGGATAGTGTGGGTGTAAGGATAATACCCAGGTATTTATTCATTTACTACCTATATTGCTTGGTTATTGAAAAACCATTTTTCATTTCGCCCACGTTTACCTCCTTCATTTCAGAAAATTAATATTTTAGACTTATTTAAATTGACTTCTAAATCCAAAATTAGGATTAAAGGTCTATTGAAGTCTTCATATGTTAGGTTATTCTAGAGGTTTTCCGGGCCTAAAATATAATATAATGGATAAGCCGAATTTACATGCACAAAAGTTGTGTCTTTTTCGTATCATTTCTTGTTTCCAGATATGTTTTAAAACGTTATAAGAAGTTTTTTTCTTCCAACGTACCATTCATTTTTTTTAAATTCACCACACTAAAGCCTAAACACTGACTTACCAGATCGATGGTGACTTTCTATAATTTCAAAATAACTTTGTCAACAAGAGTTTGTTTTGACTGAGTAAAGTTCATAAATGATTTTAATTGCTGTGAATCCATTTTTAATTTTAAAAACTTTCGTCGTCGCACACAGAGCAAGATAACAAATTTAGGTGGACAAAACTTTGGAATTTCTGAGTGCTTGACCTTTTTAATATTAGTTGGTAAGACGCATAATACTAATATTTCTCCTCATACTGCGTTTACAAATAAATAGTAAATGGATGAATCCAACTTCTTTGCGTAAGTGCCTAATAACCGGCAGTGGGATAATCTTTATTCGATGGTCATTTATTGTGTTCAAGTTGTGTTTAGCACAAAGTCTTTTTGCTTTTATTTAACAATGGACATTGTTGAGATAGGTAAGGCATTATATTTAAAAACTCGTTATTGAATATACGTTGCAATCTACCTGTAGAGTTAATTTAGCAATTTGTAAAAGTATGCCCCTATTCAATAACGAAAAACTACATAACCCCGAAGTTACCCCAAGGATTTGTTTTATCAATCATTCTAGTCATTCAATATTACAAAGATTTCTTGCGCTTTGGGTGATAAATAATTTTTTTCAGATGAAGAGTTTCCTAAGTGATATAATATACATTTATTAGCAGGTTTCAGCAACTCCGAGCCATAATTAGATTATTCGTATTGCTTTTCCGTATTCTGGGATCTTAAAGTAAAATGTCGGTAAGTTACTTAAATTTGATCTTTGACCACTGTGCGCTCGCCAATCGTTTCAAAAAATCGAATTAGATTTTATAATTTCTGTCATACATTTCTTCCGTAATCTGGGACCCCAAAGATTAAATATGTACAAGTTTCAGAATTTTGTCCACCTTAATCGGTCATATTTTCCACTGTGCGTCACCTAACGCGGTTGTAACTTTGATCAAAATAATTAAATTAAAAACAGGGGCTAGTTAGAGACCAGAATGGTGAGATATATATCTTATTAATTAAAGTTTTCGCTTAAGCTTATTTGTAAACATTTAAAATGTATTCCAATTATTAAGGAATAAGAGAGGACGTAACCTAAATATATTAATATATTTCAAGCTGGATCAATACTCACATCAGGTTTAAAGTGATACAGATAGCTAAAATTTTTGACTTTGGGATCATGTATCCAGTGATGCAAGCTGATCAAATGATGATTCCTAGTAAGGGCATTTTTTCCAATCCTAAAACCTTTCTTGCCATTTACATATCCTGTATACCTGAAAAAATTTTCTTTCAAATACTGAAGTATCAAGGGAACAATTTCTTTTACTGGTTCAGACGGTAAGACCGTCGTAAATTGGTTCCAAACGCATTTTTTCGGGACAAAACTCTTCCTTGGTCCTTCTTTTTATGACAGAAAGTTCCTAATTAAATACACTTTCGTCGGTATGATAAGCAATTGTTAATTGTTAAGTCAAAAAATATGTTGTTTTGTCGATAATTTTAAAAAACTATCTGACAAGTTAATTCTATTTCACGTTTTTTATATTATTCTTATAATATACATTTTCTTGTATTTATTATTGTTATTGTATAACTTAAGGTCTGACTAAGGTCTAGACTTAATTCCGATTGTTCTCATTTAAACAAGGGGAGTATTATGTGTAGAGGATTAAAATGAACAACAAATAAAGTGTTGTATAGCCATCAAGCGAGTTCTATCTGTGCCCCTTTCGTTTATTTTTAAAGTTTTATTTCTTCCGGGCGATAAGCAGAGCCGAAACCCTGGAACTTTTAGATAAGTTCACAAGACTTAATTTTGTTTTTTTATTTTAATTTCCTATTTATTCTCAGCGTCAATTTTTTGTTTATTGTTATCTCTCTATTTTACTTTTGTGGATATGTGCGGAAAACAGTGTATTAAGCCCGGCTCGGTGACCGTTTGATAGCTAGAATTTTATCAAAAGTATCCGAATGCCTGTGAGATGGGGGAGACGCTGAAGCGCTGAAGGTTGCAATAGAGTGCAGGATTAAGAGGAGCATCCTCAATCACATTCAAAGAAACGAGGAGACACCCCGGGGTGTAGTAAAAGACCGTCTGAAAAAGCTCCCACCGAGAGGGCAGACGGGCTCCCGATAGTCGCGTCAATGAAGCCGTAAACAGGCAATCTTTGAAAGTCCTCAGAAACAGCTCCGATTTTTATCATTTTTTTTTAAATGTTTGTTTTTTTATTTTAGTCAAAATCAGAAACTTTTTAAAGGGGGAAATAATTATTTATATTGTTATTCTATATGCTTATTTTTATATTTTTTTTAAACATAATTTATTGAAATTTACAACTGTACTAAAAAAAAAATACATCAAGTAAATATGATATTAGAAAAATGACATGAAAGAGACTTGTAGAAGAACTACCCAATAGTAGCACTCCTGTAACTATTCTAAACTAAAGGTCTCGGGGCCATCTCCTTTTCAGACGCCTCGAGGATTGTCGGGAATTGAAGAGGAAGAAAGGATTGAAACTAGAGGATTAGGGTGGGAATGGAGTTTGCCATGAAAGGAATGGTATCTAGATCGGGCCAAATCAGCAACATACGGAATATTAGGTCTTTGTGGATCAGTTTATTAGTTACAAAATAAGGAGCATTGAGGATTTTACGAAGGATTTTGGATTATAGGGATTGGATACGGGAAGAATTTGATGGTTTCGTAGAGCCCCAAAAATCTACTCCGTAAGTCCATATAGGCCGTATGATAGTCATGTAGATGAGCCTTTTGTAGTTAAGTGAAGATTGGAACGTTTGTCTAGTAAGTGTTGAAGTAGTCGAAAACGTCGTGCAGTTTCTTGTCGTTTCAGTCTTGTATGAGGGTTCCATGTAAGGCGTTTGTCAAGGTGTAGTCCTAGATATCGGATCTGTTCAACCGGGACAAGAGGAGTATTATTGAAGGAGACCAGTATGGTTGCAGAGGTATTTTTTGGATTTTGGTTTATTAACCAGCTGACACCATACTTCAAAGGGCTCTGATGTGGGATTGGAGAGTTTGAGAGGCAATAGTTGAATCAGCATTGACTATAACACACATGTGTCATCAGCATAAGTAGAAAGGAAAGTGTTAGGATGGGATGGGATATCAGCTGTATAAACTGTGTAAAGGATGGGTCTAGGATACTGCCTTGAGGAACACCAGCAAACTGACTAAAAATAGATGAATAGGAATTATTATGATTTACATTGAAGGATCTGCCAGTGAGGTAGGACTGGATGATAAGGAATTATGTAGGAGGGAGGAATTTGGGGAGCTTGTAAAGCAATCCTGGGTGCCAGACTCGGTCAAAGGCCTGTCCCACATCGAGGAAGGCTCCCGTGCAATACAAGCCGCGCTCCAATGTAGATGTTGCCACCACACGATGACATTGCTGGATAGTGGAGTGGGACGTTCTGAATCCAAACTGGTGTACTTATACTGAATCCTAGGATGGGATATGGACGTTTCAATATAAGCTTCTGCAATATTTTGCCCATGATTGGTAAATGTGAGATAGGACGGTAAGAAGATGGATTTTCTGGCGGTTTCTGAGGTTTGGGTATCATTTTGACAATGGATAATTTCCAGGAAGTAGGAAAGTATGTGGAGCGGATTACAGAATTATATATGTAAGTGAGATAAAGGATAGCTTTTCGAGGAAGTAGTTTTAAAATATGGGAAGTTATAAGATCATGGCCAGGAGCTTTGCGGGATGGTAAACTTTGAATAATGCTAGATATTTCTGACGGATGGAAGGCTTTGGGAGGAAGGACCATTTGGAGTGGGATATCTAGCTCATCTTCTATAAACTTAACGTGACCGGGATTAGGATATCTGATGTGGATTAAAGGTTCGAAAAAGGTGCTGACCGAATGAATATCTGGGCCTTCTCTTCTTCAGATCTTGTCCAGATATGGGATTCAGATAGGATTGGATGATTACAGTATTTGAACTTCAGTAGCTTTTTTGTCGTCATCCTTAATGATCTGTCTGTAATAGTAAGTTTTTCAGTGAAGTTGAGTAAGTTTTGAATTTTAATTTATCTGATTTCTGATTTTAGTCTGTTAGTTAGTTTATTATAATAAGTTTCGTCTGACGGATATCTAGTCCTATGCCACTTCGATCTTGCCCTATGTATGCTTATTAAATAGTAAAAATGTTTCGCTTCATTATTTTTTATTAAAACTAAAAAATACAAAACAAGTAACTTTTTTAACTTTTCATCATAGTGGATATATTAGTTGACCGTTGAGAATTACTTCAATTTTTGTTTTTGTTTTTACTAAAAAAATTTAACTTTCAACAATATTTGTGTTTTTTGTAACTTATTTCTCTTCTTCGAACAGTGGGTGATTGTCACAGTCACTTCCACTGCATACAATGCAAGTGGATGAGCGATACAAACCACTTTTTTTGCAGCCACACGATGAACTCTATTTTACAAAAGCAAAATATATTTTTCAAGACGTTCATTGGTGCTGTAAGTTGCGTCATTTTGATTGGTTTCAAATAATTATCTAATTTTCCAACCCCAATTTTCGGGAAATATTAAAATATTATTTTTCGATTGTTAAACTTTCAGGTACACTCTTTTAATATGTTGTTTTGCTTCATCCTCTGTTGGAGGTAATGAGCTGAGTTGTACTCTATTTTCTTTTGAAGCTAATGGTATAAAATGCTTGTATCGTAGTTCATTCAAGTATTGGGCAGTTTTAGCACCATACATGTTGAGAATACTATAAATACCTTCATTAAAAAATATTTCTTCACTTTGTTCTTGAATCATAAACGTTTCAGCTGCTGCACGTAATTTCTGTTCATTATTAAAAAAAAATATTTTTTCCCTTATTATAAAAAACAGATGTAGTATCACATCCAGTGAATGCATGAATGACAAAGAGATGATTTATTGTAATATTTAGATATTTTATTAACATGGTTTTGTTGGATAATATCCTTGCAACACATTATTTTTGACTGGTTCTAAGATAAATATCTCTATATCATCAGGTGCTAAAGCCATCAGTATCAGTAAAACGTCCTTGTCCCCTACTACAACGACCACATTATAAAAGGAACTATCAAGAGCTAATTTTACAATTAAACGATCTGCATCACTTTCTGCTTGACTCCATTCAATATTATTTTCAGCCATTTTTTCGTAGAAAAGATTTATAAATCTATTTTTAGTTGTGCTGTTTCCTAAAAATTTCTTTTTACTTGTATTCAGAGGCATATCTTCTTCAAACAAATAATCGATTAAAGTATTACTAATATGTCTGGGATTTCTCTCGGACTCTTTATTTCCATCATTTTTGTTCTAATAAAAAACAACTTTGCGTTGGTACCATAGTTATTACTGAAATATCTGATATACTGTTGAAAACTAACCATAAACTTTTGATTTTTTTTCCTATTTTAATCTATAAAGTAAGATATCACCATCGATAACGTTAAAAAAAATTGTAACATCATTACCATCCGTTTCACATGTTGTTCAAAAATATCGTATAGCGTTGATTTCGTTGTTTTTCTCATTCCAGTGTTATTAAAAAGTGAAAGAGGATAGGAAGCCAGCTCATAGTTAAAATATTGACGAAGTTCATCGTTACTCTTTCTTAAAAAGCATATACGTTGGAAAATTAGATTTGAATATACAGCTACTTCAGTATTATTAACTTTAATTTTACTGTTCATGCTCAATAAAGATTTAGTTGTATTTTTTATTGCGATTTTTATATCTTTAATGTTTAAACCTTTCATTTTTTTCTTGAATTAATTCCTTTATCAAATGCTTTATAACGATCAATATTTTCCTTAACTACTATTTCTGTGGAAATTGCTATTAGTTCCGGTACATCTGGAAAGGGGTTGTGAATATTAGAAAATTCTACAATTTTATTTACGGCTGAAAAATCTTCATTTATTCTGCTATCACTAGCGGCAGCATGCTCGACAAAATGTTTCCATTCCGTCCACTACGCCTGTTGTAAACAACGTTGTTCTTATCCATTTGAAGACAACACTTGGTGTTGCTCCAAGTCTGAAAGGACCCCTCCCCCTATTTATGGACTTCATAAGAGTTTGCTCTATTGTTTAATAAGTTGAAATGTTTGTGAAATGCGTGTACAATTGTACTTTTAACAACTATTCTTAACACCATAATTAATAAACGAATAATTTTTTTCAATGAAAACCGCGCAGAAACTGATTTATTTATATAAATAATGTACATATTGTGTAAACAATATAAAAAATTATTTTCCCCCTTTAAATGGTTTCTGATTTTGATTAATATAAAAAAAAAAAAAAAAAATGATCGAAATCGGAGCTGTCTGTTTCTGAGGACTTTCGACGAAAAAGCTTCATTGATGCGACTACGAGGAAGAACAGCCCGAACCTATGGAGGTAAACGCCCAGAATGTACGAATATCTATATCCCTACTTGAATACACTTTTTCCTATTGTTTCGAACTTAAAATAAGTTTCAACTTTTTATGATTTATTTTACACATCTTTATAACATACTTAATTTTTTTTTTTTTTTTTTTGTTCTCCCCTACCTCGCCTTTGAAGGCTATAGGGTCAGGAGGTGAGGGCGGGGGATTAATGCTAAAATAAAAGCCCCCCCCACAGCACCGAGTCTAGAACTCGTAATTTTTTGTTTTCAAATTATTTGGTCCTCTGTGTCGCTAGGCAACGCGCTTTTAAAGCAACGCGCGCAAACCAGCTCGGCTACCCCGCACCCCTAACATACTTAAATATTTTTAAAATATTATTAACTTCATTTTGTATTTAAAATATAAAATTGCTTGCCGATTTCGGCTACTTCCACACTCTAATCTCCCCCTAAACTACTACAGACCCATTTACATGACTATCATATTAGCTTAGGGGCTCTACGAAACCGTCGCATTCTACCCGTATCCAATCCAAAATCCTCATGAAATCCGTAATGCTCCTTACTTTCTCACGAATCAACTCATTCATAACGACAATTTTGCTGATTTGGGCCAGGCAGGGTGGAAACCACTACTTGTTTTAATCCTTACTCTTTAATTCTCTGAGGCCTCTTAAAAGAAGATGGCCGCGAGGCCTTTTGATTTACAACAATTGGTTAGTGTCTCTATATGTGTATCACGATATTGTATTATTTTTAGATTGCATTTAATTAATGTATATATTTTAATACAGTTATAAATCTCAATAAATACATACACACTCATATATATATATATATATATATATATATATATATATATATATATATATATATATATATATATATATATATATATACTCACGACAATCCTGGATTCGCTCCAGGGCCGTAGCCTTCGATTTTTTCAAATGTATCTCGAATGTCTCCATAATCGTCAGGAGTTCGCCTTAAGTCGACGCTCTTCTCATCGCGGAAGATATATCTGTATCTGCCGTTATATTGAGGTTCCGCCATCAGATAAAATTTTTAACGTAAAGAGAATAGAATTTTTCCTAACGCAATAGAAGTATCTATTGTTTACGGAAATAATCTATTTATGAATATTCTAAAGAACTCTGTTGCACGGAAACGTTTCAACAATCACTTAATTTTAGATTTTTTTTTTTATGTTTTTTTTTTAAAACTAATATTGAGATATATTACAATTTGTCTCAAAATGAACAATAGTAATAGTGAGTGATATGAGACCACATTCATACAGTAATTACAACAAACCATGATAAAGCCGAATTACCTAAAAATAAAAAAATTATATACAAACAAAAGAAAAACAAATTTAAAAACAACCTACAATTAAAATAAATCCAAAGATCATACACACAATCATAGCTACATACAATATTTACAATCTGCTAAAGAGACTCCGGACTAGGCCTTTCCCCCACTTGTGGAGGGAAAAGTAGAATCCAAGAGATTCCAGCAACTCTCCCTCAGCCGCGTCACTGGTATGAGCCAGTGGAGATAGTGTTAGGGCGCCATGAATGAAAATAGCCACAAATGAAATAAAAATGTATGTCTCTCTCTCTCTCTCTCTCTCTCTCTCTCTATATATATATATATATATATATATATATTTTATATATATATATATATATATATATATATATGTATATGTATATATATATATAAAATGATACCGCGATTCTTAATTTCCGCGAACTCCTTCTAAATCACCCGACGGATTTTCATTCGGTTTTTACTATAATTTAGGGTATTCTTTCCTGAAGGTTTATAAGTAAAATTCATTAAAGTTAAGTGTTTTTTAGATAGAATAATACATTTTCTGTAATCAAGTGATGAAAAAATTATTCATGAAATATGGGTAGTAATATAGCCGTATAATATACCGTTAGAAAGCGCAAATTTTTAGAAAAGTTAATATGTAATAAAATATTAAAGTCGTACAAGTTAATAGTAAGTTGTTATAAGCCCATGAAGTTATGAACATATGTTTATAATATTGTGATAATGGAGATTATAGTTATTTAGTGTTGCCTCATGCAGTATCTTACAGGTTATATTCTTCTATTCAGATAAAATAGTACTACTGCTATAATTTTGACCGGCTGCTTTTCTTAGGCAGCGGTAGTTTCAAAAACTAACTTATCTGATATATTTAATGTAAGTATAGACTAATATTACTGAAGAAACCATTGGATTTCCTTTCTAAAAGTTTCATGTTTACCAATCCCAGTAGGTGGCATGCAGGGGAACATCAAATTACAAACAGATTCAAATTAGAACAATTATAATTAAATATAACTATTACATAAATTTTAAACTTTAACTCTATACACCTAATATCTAGACCTATGATTGAGAATACTGAGGATAATATTACAATTAAGCTTGCCATACAATATTACAAATAACGCGATACCTTTGAAACACTTAGTCGGCTGGCGAAGGTGGAATCAGTCTTTGGCGTCACTTATCGGCTTCATCCTCCAGCTGCACTGACCCCGACGGTCATCTCTTCTTGCGAATGGACCTCCGCTGTTTTCTTACTGGACTTCAACTCTCGTGGTTCGAATAAGACCCCACTTCGAATCTCCTTACTCATCTTCGTCGCCTCGGGCGGGGCTGATATGGGAAGTCCAGCCTTTGTCCAGGCTAGTAGCTGAGTTCTAGAATGTACCAAGTGTTACCGCGGGGGGCAGCCCACAGACAGCCCAAGCGCAACAACAATCCAAGGGGGTTTGGGAAATGCCTTTTGACTTTTGCCGACAAAGACATTACAAACATTAACTTCATTAATTTTAAACTTATTTTATAATGAACTCCCCTCAGTATCCTTAATACATTACACTACCAAATCGTACGTAAGTTGTCAAAAGAAATGAAAAGTTGTCAATAAATCAACAAACTAAAATTGTACATTTCTACTTATAGATTATTTCATGAAATCAGAAGTTCTGCTTTAAACTAAATGAGACTCCCATGGAAGCCAAATTAAACGTTTGAATTTTATAGAGAAAAAGTTAATTTGAAATATAAAATAGCAATCAATCGAATCAAATAGAATCCGTTTAACGTAACAAACAAACTAAAACACTTTTTTTTTTTGACCAATTTATGTTTCTAATTTCAGCCTATAATTAAATAGAATTATGATAGACGTTATAAAGTTAAACATAATCTTTTCTATCTAAATGCACTCTTCTTTACGACTAACTCATAATCCCAAAGTGATAAACTGTTAAATGGTTAAACTAAACTTTTTTTAAAGTAAATGATGGCACATTTAAATTGCACCCGAGCGAAGCAAGGGCGAGTCGTTCTTTATTTTAATATATTGTATTACTATTTATTTATTTATTCGTAGATATTACAATTTGTCATAATAGACAATAATAATATTGTTACAGGATGACATTCATAGAATATTTACAATGTAAACAAAAGGAAAGTCAAATTACATAAAATTAAATCAAAATAAATAAACGTATACAATAACAAAATTTGTAGACAAAATAAATACAAATAAATGAAGTTAACAAATAAATAAACAAATCATGTCAGTATATCCAATATTAAGTCAATATAGTAAAAGAATTGGAAAATCGTCTAAATCGGCAAAATATCAAAGTCATTATTCATCAGTTTATTAGTGACTAGTCCTTTTCTAAAATTCTGAATGCACCGTACCGTTGAAGATTTTACTAAGGATTTTGAATTTTAAGGATTCTGCTCGCTTTCTGCCTTCACTAACTTTATATCAACAAATATATTGTTTTTAAAGTTATTACTCCACTGTACAGCGCACAGTTTAAAATATGATTGATTAAGGTAGACAAAATTCTGAAACTTGTACATATTTAACCTTTGGGATACCAGATTACAGAAAAAATAATTAATTTTTGGACCCGATTGGCGAGCGCACAGTGGCCAAACATCAAATTTATTTCCTAAAATCTAAAACTTTCCTACGTTTTACGCTTAAAGTCCCAAAATACGGGGAAAATAATACAAAAAATCTACTTATGGCTCGGAGTTGCTAAAACCTGCTGATAAGTAAGTATATAATTAAATATAATTTAGGAAACTCTTCGTCTGAAAAAAAGTTATGTATCACCAAAACACAAAAATTCTTTGTAATATTAAAAGACTAGAATGATTGGTGAAACAAATCCATAGGGTAACTTGGGGGTTATATAGTTTTTCGTTATTGAATAGGGGCATACATTTACAAATTGCTAAATTAACTCTACAGGTGAGTTTGCAATGGATATTCAATAACGAGTTTGGAAATATAATGTCTTGCCTGTCTCAGCAATGCCCATTGTTAAATAAAAGCAAAAAGACTGCTCTAAATACACCTTGAACACAATAAATAACCATCGAATAAAGATAAACCCACTACCGATAATGAGGCACTAGTGTGAACAGGAATAATTCAATCATTTACTATTTATTTGTGAACTAGGCATGGCGGGAAATATTAGTATTATGGGTCTTGCCAACTGATAATAAAAAGGTGAAGCACTGGAAAATTCCAAACTTTTGACTTGACATTTGTCCGCCTAAATTGGTGATTTTGTCCACTGTGCGGCGCAGCTTGACACTATGCCGCAATGCTCAACTGTACGGCCGGTTAGGTATAGCTCATGCATGTTTTACAATAAATTGGTTAACCAAGTACACTCTTTCTAAATGAATCCTGTAAATAAATTTCACTAATATACCGTTTAATAATGGGTTTTAGTAAGAGGTATAATATAAATTTATACTGAGGCTACAGGAGGGAATAAATGTAATGAAACCATCTTGTAGCTCCAGATACATCCTTAAGATGGGGTCATTAAATTGAAATATAATAGTAAACTAGATGTATATTGCTTAAATAATTAAATAATAATTAGCTTGGATCAAATTTTACGAAAATAAATTATGTCATCATATTGTAGCAGCGGTATCACGAGGCGACGAGGTTTGAGAATGCAACATCCATTTTTACTTTCAGTAATCTACATATGAAAATATTACGATTGTAAAAATTTTCCAATTCACCGGAAATACACGTTTTAGGGTCCCCCGCATCCAAATGACCAAGTTCCGAAAAAATATCCGTTTTTGAGTACTAGCGCAAAAACTAATAGCCTCAGGAAACTGAAATTTCATATTTAAGAAGACTATAAGCCCGAGATGTTACAAAAAATGTTCATCGAATTCGGCAAACCAGAAGATATACATTATACTATGCATTTTGCACCTTTTTTCGATTTTCTCAAAAACGGCTCTAACGATTTTGATTAAAATCGATGTAAAATTTGATAATATTTAATATGATGTAGGTCTTATTTTGATAGAAATGGTCTGACAGGGCTCAAATGCCGATATTTACATTTTTCTTCCTCTAAAGTACCCTTTGTATTATATATTTTAAAAAAATAAGGCACATAAACTTGTTAGCATTCATAAATAACGGCTAAATATGCAATTTGATAAACAACTAAAGGAGAGATGTGCATCTATTTTGTATGCAATTATTGTGTTTTTGAACACAAGAATAGTAATATAGATGTATAATATACCTTTGGATAGCTAACGATTTTAGAAAAAAATATTATATAATACACGGAATCATAAAAGTTAATGGAGTGTGATGAAACTAACTGATTGTCGTAGATAATAATATAATAGATAATTTAATAGAACACATGTTTCTATTGAAAATCAATGCTATTAATTCTTTGACAATTTATCTTCAGTTTTTTTTTTAATTCTTAAATTTATTTAGCAGCGGAGGTGAGTGAAAGTCGTGTGTTGCGCGCGCCAGATTTTTATAATTATTTAAATAGTCAATATTTTTATTTAGTTTTGTTTTATTAATTAACTATTATTTTTCAATAATGAATTTATTTAAGCGTATAGGCAAACCAGGTATTTTTATTAACTATCTTAATGAGACATGGTTTATGGATTATAATTATCAATTGTCATCTGCTGTTTTGGTTTTTGCTGCTCTGTACCAATGTTATAATACTAATATATTAAATCTTTATTTTGACCCTCACTTTAATTATAAACTAATACGTTTTAGTTAATGATTTTGGTGCGATAGATATATGCGAATAAGGAAAGAGTTTGCATGGAAATAGTAATAAATCATAAAAACTACTTTCAATAACCTCCGTTGTTAAAATAAATTTAAGAACTTTTATATAAAGTTAGAATTTAAGAATTTTTTCAAAGAACTGCGTTGAGCTTCTATGAAAACTGTGTTTAAAATTAAACAATATTAATCAATAATAAACAGTAGTAATATTAATAATAATAAACAGGCACACACATCGAAAAACTGTGCAGAAACTGCTTATTTGGACTAAGGGAACCTTAAAACGTGTATTTCTGTTTAAAACTTAAATTAAATATTTTTTATTTCGACCCTCGCCTTGATTTATGAACTAATACGTTTTGATTAATAATTTTGGTGCTGAATGTATATGAGAATATGGAGAGTCTGAATGAAAATAGTAATAAATCATAAAAATGACTTTCATTTACATCCGAGGTAAAATAAATTTAAGAACTTTTAAATAAAGTTAGAACTGAAAAAAAGTTTAAAGAACTACGTTAAGTTTCGATGGAAACATGTGTTTCAGATTAAATAATATAATAATAAACAGGCACTGTTTACGCTGAGCGAACCGTGGAAGATTAGTACTTCCAAGTGATAACTCAAATTCAGGGAGGTACGGTTAAAGAAAATTATTTGACTATATATATTAAAAAAATAATTATAGTAAACGACGTATCACAATACATTTATTAAACTAGAATTACATATAACCAACATACGAAACAAAATTAATCTAATTAAACTGATGTAAGAAAAAAATATGTAACAAAATTAACCTAATTAAACAGATTTAGAACAACAGAACAAAATATAATATTATTTTGATACTAATATTTGAAACAGAAGAAATTATTAGAAACAATATTAAAAAAAAATTAATTTTCCAAGAAAAATATAAATAAATTAAATTAACAAAATTGGTTTAGGATATGTTATAGTCACGCAAAGTAGGGAAGGTCCAAGGGGGACGATGAGAAGAAGAGGAACACACCTAGTGAACAAATACGTTTGCAAACGTTCAGAATTTCTTGAGAGGAGATTCGGGTCTATATACGGCACAGCCACACCATTCAACTCTCAACTGCCTCACATCAAGTCAGCAATAAAACAATTGAATTACGAATTTATGCTATTGTCTCTCCCTTCTTCATTGCAAAAACTTTTAATTCTATTTAAAATAAGTATATTTCAATCTATATTTCTAAAAGAAAGTGCCATTTCACTCGATTTTCTGGTCATCTCAGTTTCTCAAAAACGACTATGGTGGTGAAGTTGAAATTTCTCCTGGAGGTTCGCCTTACCGTCTAGATATGCAATTAGGCTTGGTTTGGGAAAATTCGTCCTCTAAGTGATTTAAAAAAGTATTTTAATAAAACGTAAAACAAAATTGGTTTTCGAATAACTCAAAAACTATACACATCCTTAAAAACCAAAAGTACTCATTTGAATGAAAATCAAATTTCTAACTAGCTAGAAGCAAAATCGTCTTAATCTGATCAGTTATACCAAAGATACTAATATACTTAAAACAAATATATTTAAGTATATTTCGTTTCATAGCCATGTTTCGTGTGTAGATTTCTATCAAATTCATATGTTTTATTGTTATTGGTTTTTTAAAATGATCAATAGGCTGAAAAAGGTTTAAGTTTTGAAATGATAATAAAACTTAGTTCTTAATCCTAAAAAAATGCGAGCTTATTCAGTTGGTAGGTTCCACCTCCAGTGGAAAAAAATATGCAATTATGTTACATACATGTTACTATGGTATAGAATGATTATGTTTTAAAGCAAAAATAATAGTATAATAGTATAATTACGGGTATGGCTACTTGCTACTGGTATGTTATTGTAGATTAAACTGAATAAAATAAATATCTGACAATCAACAATAATAATTTATTTGTCATACATAGACATAGTTAAAAGTTTAACTCACTGCTATCTCAGGTATATTTATATTCTATAACCTCACCTAACACAGTTGTTATAAACAACTTCCTTAATTCGCAGCAATTAACAAAAAAATACTAGTACAAATATAACATAAAAATAAATTAAAAAAATGATTTTATGATAAATATCATAAAATTATGGAGTTTTATATTATCTATTAAACAGCCATAAAAAACTCTTATCAAGCCGTTACATATGGCGTGAACAGGCAGACACATAGAAAATGTTTGCTTTTCTTCCTCTAAAATACCTTTTGTATTATATATTTTAAAAAAATAAGGCACATAAACTTGTTAGCATTCATAAATAACGGCTAAATATGCAATTTGATAAACAACTAAAGGAGAGATGTGCATCTATTTTGTATGCAATTATTGTGTTTTTTGAACACAAGAATAGTAATATAGATGTATAATATACCTTTGGATAGCTAACGATTTTAGAAAAAAATATTATATAATACACGGAATCATAAAAGTTAATGGAGTGTGATGAAACTAACTGATTGTCGTAGATAATAATATAATAGATAATTTAATAGAACACATGTTTCTATTGAAAATCAATGCTATTAATTCTTTGACAATTTATCTTCAGTTTTTTTTTTTAATTCTTAAATTTATTTAGCAGCGGAGGTGAGTGAAAGTCGTGTGTTGCGCGCGCCAGATTTTTATAATTATTTAAATAGTCAATATTTTTATTTAGTTTTGTTTTATTAATTAACTATTATTTTTCAATAATGAATTTATTTTAAGCGTATAGGCAAACCAGGTATTTTTATTAACTATCTTAATGAGACATGGTTTATGGATTATAATTATCAATTGTCATCTGCTGTTTTGGTTTTTGCTGCTCTGTACCAATGTTATAATACTAATATATTAAATCTTTATTTTGACCCTCACTTTAATTATAAACTAATACGTTTTAGTTAATGATTTTGGTGCGATAGATATATGCGAATAAGGAAAGAGTTTGCATGGAAATAGTAATAAATCATAAAAACTACTTTCAATAACCTCCGTTGTTAAAATAAATTTAAGAACTTTTATATAAAGTTAGAATTTAAGAATTTTTTCAAAGAACTGCGTTGAGCTTCTATGAAAACATGTGTTTAAAATTAAACAATATTATCAATAATAAACAGTAGTAATATTAATAATAATAAACAGGCACACACATCGAAAAACTGTGCAGAAACTGCTTATTTGGACTAAGGGAACCTTAAAACGTGTATTTCTGTTTAAAACTTAAATTAAATATTTTTTATTTCGACCCTCGCCTTGATTTATGAACTAATACGTTTTGATTAATAATTTTGGTGCTGAATGTATATGAGAATATGGAGAGTCTGAATGAAAATAGTAATAAATCATAAAAATGACTTTCATTTACATCCGAGGGTAAAATAAATTTAAGAACTTTTAAATAAAGTTAGAACTGAAAAAAAGTTTAAAGAACTACGTTAAGTTTCGATGGAAACATGTGTTTCAGATTAAATAATATAAATGTTTGCAGGAATTGAGACGTTGATTTCCAAAAGGTACTATATCCATTCTAGGAAATTTTATAGGAAGCGCGAAAATCTCTCGTTATCATATTATTATAAACTAGCTGATTTGATTCTTTTCGCATTAAAATATAGAATTGTTTTTTTTTACTATATTAATAAAACCATATTAAAGTTATGAAATGAAATGTTTTAGTATGATTTATTACGATACTAAATGTGTAATTAGTACCTTAAGAAATAAATAGCATTTCTAAATCACGTTATTAAAGGACATGAGTGTTCATTAAATACAATCAACTTTAAGATTTAGATAAAACTAAATGAGGAGAATATAAATATCTAAAAATATCAAATTCGTAAAAAATGTCCTTAAGTACCTTTTGGAAATCAACGTCTCAATTGCGCATTTGGACACAGGGGACCCTAAAACATGTATTTCTATTTAAAACTCGAGTTTCCCTTACTATATGTTTCATATATGGGTAAGCGAAAGTAATGAAAGTAACAACATAATTTATTTAGTTACTATATCTGAGAATAATTTTTAAAACTTAAAACTTCGTTCTTATCGAATTTTCAGTGGTTTAAATTGTATTACCTAGTTACAACACTCATAAAAACGAACAGAAAGGAAATTAAACATTCCTAGTTCATAGTATTCTTGGGTAAATTGGTATGGGTAAGAAGCATGCCTGATAGTCGTTAAGAACTGCTTTATGAATAAAACTGTTCATTATTAAACTGGACTATTAGTCCAATAGTAGTATCACTACTCTCATTCCATTAATATATTAAAAGAAAGAAAGCATGAACCTCAACTCAGTTCTTCTACAGAAGTTGTTCAACAGACATCCTTTATAAACGCAATTTATTTTTTGATCTGGTTTAGAAAGGTTTGTTTATTTACCACATTATTTGGTAATGGACACAGTTTCTTTTATTTGTATTTAATTTATAAATTGTCAATCTTTTTTTGGAATGCCAACCGCTCATTAGTATAGATACTTGGTCTTAAAATGGTGAGTAATGTTATGTAAAAGGGTCCTTGAGAACAGTTAGGAAGCCACATTAGTTAAAAACATAATTGGTAATAAAAATAACAATAAAATACAAACTAGAATTGATTTTTATTAATTTATTGAAACAAAAGAGGTTGAATTTGAATTGGAAAAGGTTGAATTTGATTTGGAAAAGGTTGACTTTTATTTAGAAAAGTTTGTATTTGAAATGAAAAAGGTTGACTCTGACTTGGCAAAAGGTTGCATATGACTTGGAAAAGGTTGAATTTATATGTTATACAGCCATATTTTTTTATAAGCCAACTATTCATAAAATATTTATGTTTTATATATTATTTTATCTGTATATATTAAGTTTTTCTAACTGAATTTTTACTTTCATATAAAATATTCAGTAAGGATAAGTTATGCGGCTGTGAAAATCTTCGAATTCCAGTTTTCACCGGAAATACACTTTTTAGGGTCCCCTGAGTCCAAATGACCAAGTCCTGCAAAAGATCTATGTGTGTCTATCTCCGTATTTTTTTGTAAAGTCCAGCACGAAAACGAAAGGTTCTACGAAACTGAAATTTCGTATTTGAGACAATTATACGCACGAGATGTTACTGCAACTTTTCTTTTATAATCGGCTGACCGAAATATTACTTTATACCATGAACTTTGCACCTTTTTACGACTTTATCAAAAACGACTCAAAAGATTTTTACTAAACTCCCTATTTAGCAAACTGATGTAAAATTTAATGGGTAGGTTTTTATTCTGATTGTAATAGTCTGACAGGTCTTGAATGCCGATAGTTTGACTTTTCTTCCTCTGAACTACTTTCAATTTTGTAGATTTGAATAAATTGACCATATAATTTTGTTAGTATTGATGAAAAAAAGGTAAATATATATATATATATATATATATATATATATATATATATATATATTAATTTTTAGTTTTTTGGACATAAAAATAGTGATATAGACGTATAATATATCGTTGTTAAGTTTAAGATTTTGGAAAAAATATTATATTTTACACAAAATTGTGAAAGGTAATGGAGATGAAGGAAAGGGAGCAAAACTAGTGAAAGTTGTGAGTTGCGAGAACGAATTTTTTTTTGTGCTATTCTCTTATAAGGTTCACGTTGAATTAAATGCAAAATCTATATGATTTTATAATGATATATATAATTATAATTATATAATTATTATAATGATGATATAATATATATGATTTTATTAACTTCTATTGGGTTATCCGGAAAGTTCGTAGATAAATTTGGACAAAAATTAAAAATGGTGAACAACTTAAAAATTATTTACTTAATCTACAAAATAGTTACCACCGTTAACGATTACCCGTATTCTGATTGAAATAGTCTGACAGGGCTTAAATACCGATAGTTTAAATTTTCTTCCTCTGAACTACATTCAATTTTGTAGATTTGAATAAATTAACCATATAATTTTGTTAGTATTGATGAAAAACGGTTAAATATATAAGTTGAGTGAATTCGATGTCCAACGAGAAGAGAAAAGAACAAAAATATTTTTTCATGCAGTTTTTTAATATAAAAACAGTATTCTAGATGTTTAATATACCGTTGGAAAGCTACAGATTTCAGGGAAAATATTATCTTATACACATAATTGAAAAAGTTAATGGAGAGAGATGAAAATCAGATAAAACTAACCGATTGTCGTAGATAATAATATAATTGATTATTTAATAAAACATATGTTTTTATTGAAACATAAACGTAATAAATTCTTTAACAATTTATTTTCATTCATAAATGTTTTTAAAAATTCTTAAATTGATTATAACATCGGAGGTAAGTGAAAGACTCTGTAGATTTTGTGATCTATAAATTGTTGATGATTTATTTATTTCTTATTTTAACTTATTATCTAATTTTATTAATTAATTTATTTATTATATAGCCGTTTATTCCCTATATTTCTGTTCAATATCTTTAGAAATTTCGTTGTCCCATACTCCCACTCTAGCTTCTTAACTACCTCCCCCTCCCTTCGCTCACCTCAGTCCTCCAGGAAATCTTACGGAATAAACATGGTCAGTCTATATTTGCTATTTATATTACATCATTTATTAGAGTTTAATAATTTATTTGAAATATATTATCTGTTCTTCACGTAACTACATATTAATTATTTTTATTATACCTTTAAAAATTCATATTTTAACAATATCGTTTAGACGTATACTTTTTCGGTTTTAATAAGTACTCAAACCTCTTTTAAATTATTATTACTTGTTTCTTGCTAATTATTTATGCAAGTAATAGTAATAAAGTAATTTCGTATTTAATGTTAAGTTTGTTTTTTATTTCTTTCCTAGAACTGCAGGTATGTTCATATTTTTTATTTAATTCAAGTCCTACTGATGAAACTTTTGAGTTGGAACGCATTATGCTAGGGTGGAAAAGTCGAATTTTGTAATAAAAAAATGTATGTTACATTATTTTATATATATTCAAACTAATAGATATTAAACATATTCAAATATTACAACATACAAAGCCCGAAATGGAATATAAATAAATAAAATACATTATGAATTGAATTTGGTGCGCGTAACACACGATTTTCACTTACCTCCGCTGATAAATCAATTTAAGAATGTTTAAATACAGTTGAAGATAAATTGTTAAATAATTAATTACATTGATTTTCAATAGAAACATGTGTTTTACAAAATTATCTATTATATTATGATCCACGAAAACCAGTTAGTTTTATCGGCTTTTCATCACTCTCCATTAACTTTTACAATTTTGTGTATAAGATATTTTTTCTAAAATCATTAGCCATCCAAAGTATATTACATACCTATATTACTGCTTTATGTTAAAAAACACAAAATTTGCCTTGTCTGCCTTTAATGCTTACTATTTTTATTCTAATTGTTTATTAATTATCATATGGTTTATTTTGTCGAATCTAAAGGAACTTTAAAGGAAGAAAATTCAAAAATTAGGCATTAAAGCCCTGTCAGACTATTTTAATCAGAATGAAACCAAGAATGATATTAAATCCTATTAAATTTTACATTGATATAAGGGTTTAATCAAAATCGTTAAGGCCGTTTTTAAGAAAATCGTAAAAACAGAGCAAAATTGCATGGTATAAGTGGTCATTCTGGTTGCCGATTTTATAAAAAAGTTGCTATAACATCTTGAGCGTATAATTGTCTTAAATATGAATTTCATTTCCTGCGGTGTTTGGATAGACTTACCACACACATAACAGAACTTTTATTTTTTGGACTTGGTCATTTGGACCTAGTGGACCCTAAAACGTGTATTTTCAGTGAAAACTCGAATTCGAAAATTTTCACGATCGCAATAATTTCCCTTACTATATATTTCATATATACTTAGGTAAATGACAGCTAAAAATTATATAAAGGTTTACTTTGCTTGAAATATGATATAGATGTATATTCGTTTAAATGTGTGCCTAATAATAGTAGCGTAAATGCATATTTGTAGTAATAGCGTTTTTCAAGTATTGCCTGTCAGATCTGTTCGACAGCGATATGTGGAATTTTATTATTAAAGGATACTATAATCCGAAGAAGGATATAGATAATTATACAGTTATTTTTATTACTTGTGATAACGAGAAATGGTCTATTTAAAAACAAAAGAAGAAATTAAGGTACTTTAGAGGAATAAATTGTAAGAATTTGTCGTTTAAGCCCTGTGAGACTATTTTGATGAGAACGAACTGGGCATAATATGAAAGCCCATTTAATTCTGCATCGATGTAACAAGTTTAATTAAAATTGTTAATTTTATTTTTTGAGATAATTTTAAGCTCCATGTTATGGACTACCATTTTCGGTAAGTCAATTTTTGTAAAATAAGATCCAGTAACTTGGCATATACGTTCTTTAAATATCTAATTTCTTTCCCGAACGACTTTTTTATTTTTGAGCTAGACTCGCCAAACACACGCAAACATCCACAAAGACCTTTTTTTACTGAACTTGCTTCTTTGGACTCTGGGTACCTTAAAACATGTATTGATGGGAATAAAATTGCAATACTTCATATTTCATATATGGGTAAGTAAAATAAAGTATATGTATATCTATATATATATATATTATATATATATATATATATATATAAATACTTCATTTTATAAAGTATATACATATATATATAAGTATATATATATATATTGTATATATATATATATATATATATATATATATATATACTTTATTTTACTTACCCATATATAAATATGAAGTATTGCAATTTGATTCCCATCAATACATGTTTTAAGGTACCCAGAGTCCAAGAGTCCAAAGAAGCAAGTTTAGTGAAAAAAGGTCTTTGTGGATGTTTGCGTGTGTTTGGCGAGTCTAGCTCAAATATATATATATATATATATATATATATATATATATATATATATATATATATATATATATACACACATGGAGTGGCGTGGCCTAGTGGATAGAGCACTAGTATACTGGATCTTCGGGTTCTGGGTCCCAATCCGGTTATGGCAGAATATTATTTATTCTGTTAATTCAGCCAGGGGGGCGACCTTAAGGTATGGCGACCCTCCTGGGGCAGACCCAGCCTCATTAAAGTGGGTACCTAAAATTTGTGAAAACCTGGCGGCTGAGTGTGATCTCGACCTAATCACCTTATTGCACGGCCTTTGGCCTAGAAACAGTACGGATAGCTATATGTACTGAGCCCAAGATCCTTCATACAGGTTTTTTTTTATTTTATTATTATATTTTTACGTATGTATAAATATATATATATATATATATATATATATATATATATATATATATATATATATATATATATATATATATGGTCCCGTAATGATAATTATTGCCAAAAAACGATGATTTTTTTTTTTAAATACCTATTATTTTTACTACACATTATTAACATTGAACATCTGAAGTTATAGGACTCCTGATCTCAGATTTTTAAAAAAAAATAATGTAAAATATAAGATTTCACACTCCGTAAAAGATGGATATTACTTCATATAATGACTTTCTGACTTCATTGGCCCAAATTTATTTATCACCTCATACGCTAGATCCCTACTGGGGAACCAACCGTATTAAGGAAAACTAATATAATCTTCTGGTATAATAGTTTTTCGATCATTTCAGTTTTATCAATAACCTTGACCGAACGAACAATGAAACCTTATAAACAGATATATTATGTGTCATAAAGCAATGAATAGAAAAATATTTTTATATATTTAATTTCTTGATGTTGTAACACAAGTTCACTTGTTTGTAAACCCATAAGTTTCAAAATTTTCAATCGTAATGCCACTTAAAAAGAATATAGGGTATTTTTTCTTTTATTTTACATCATCTACCAACAGGCCAAGGCCCAATTGCAGGAGGTAAATTATTTTTAAAAAATCACATTACACTATATTAACTTATATATAATAATAATAGAAATTCAAACTAATTGATAATGTACTACATACCAGCTTAATTTATATAATGAAACAAAAAACAAAAATATAGTTTAACTCAACTTTTTTTTTTCAAACTATGTGACAGCATTAATTGAAGAACGAAATTGATACCCTAGTCGTATTATATCCCTCTCACGGTAAAGAAAGAAAGACAGTTCTTGAGGGGAAAAAAAGTCTTTTGAGGAGTGGAGCCTGTGCAAGTGGCAGGGCGTAGGAGTAGTCCATTTTAAGCCAGCCCGAGCGTCAACAGGTTTATGTTCGATCGAAAAATTCTAACAGGATCAGAGTGGACCAACGCACTTAAACTGAATTAAGCTACGCACCACTTCGTGGAGTCCCGGTATCGAGATGCCAGCTTAATGAAGCTGTTGGACCCCTCTGCCCCAGGTGCCGTCGAGAGTTAAAAAACCCTTCACATGTGTTGTGAAAATGTCCACATAACATTCTTCTCGTTACCCTCCGGCACAACCCTATAAAGAAAGAAGTAGCAGAACTTTTGGAACTGAAAAAGTACAAATGTTTTCAAGAAGTGTTTCGCCTTGATACAGATGGGTCAACAAGATTTGTGGATATCTTGGCATTTAGTGCCACAAAGAAAGAAGCACTGATAGTAGATCCCACCATCAGATATGAAACAAATGACCAGGAACAAGGCAAAAAGATTCAAGAGGAGGAAGAAAATATTTATACGAAATGTATTCCATTTCTGAAGGAAAAATTTGGTTCGGAAGCAGGGGGACCATCCCAGTAGCCACTTGATCATTTTTGGAGAATTATAGACTTGAAAGAAACCAGTTGCAAAACAAAGCGGAGACCATAACCTTGGACTCACTGGGAATCCTGCATCACCACATATATTGAGGCTAGCCTGGATTTATATATGTCCATGATCGATTTCGAAATCACTAAAGTCTATAAATTTCTATTTGGCATTATCTCCCTCTATCTTTTTCTTTGAAATTGTCTTCAAGATTGATCCGGTATGCTGTGCACTTATAGATAGCAACTCATCGAAGTTGAGTAGCAGATCCAATTTGGAATTTCCTCCTGTTATTAAAATTATAATTTTTTTTTTTTTTAAGTTTTCTCAAATTGAAGGATCTCAGTAATGAGTTCACAACTTTTATATCCTAACAATCTATCCAACTGTTTGTTTTTTTATTACTGATTAACTGTAATTAAAATATCTTTAATAGCATTTTAAACTGACATGATATTTATTTATTTTGTTTTTATTTCATGGTTTCGCTTGTGTTTAAATCTTATATAGCTTCCTATTACGTTCATCGTCGAATTATTTTATTACAATGTCATGTGTTAGATTCTAAATCATTTGCAGATACCAAAAACCATGCATGGTATTTTCCTATTAAGTACACTGAACTACGTCAGGAAGCTTTCCGGAAAAAGACACTCAAATTATCATCTGAATTTAGAGAAAATGAACTGGGTCCGAACTCTATCCACTATTTCAACGAGATAACTTACAGATCCCAAAAGGTAATTATCACTTTATATTATTCACATTTTCATTCAGATTATTACTTTTCTTTTTGTTATAATTTTTTTTTCTTTCTTTTTTACTGTTTCAGGAAGTTTTTCATAATATTTCACACATAAATAAGCACACCTTAACTTCCTTTTCTTATATATTTAATTTCTTTCATAATATTTTACATCGTTTTTCAACATTCCGGGGTTCCTTCCCCATTCTCAAGATATTATGAGCTTTTCTAAAAGTTCATCTATTGTATTTTTTTCTTCAAATTTGATGAATTGTTGGTCATATATTAAAAGCACATATCTTGAGAATGGGAAAGGAAACCCGAAACGTTGAAAAACGATGTAAAAAATTATGAAAGAAAATAAATATATAACAAAAGGAAGTTAAGGTGTGCTTATTCAAGTGTGCAAATTTTGTTTTGTAGATTGTTCAGTTTTTTTTTTAAATTATTTCTTCAAAGACCTCTAAACAAGCTCATTATATTTTATTTGCGTTATTTATCTATTTTTAATAAATTTTAATCGCAGGAAACCTTTATGTTTTGCCACTTTATTCATGTATAGTAATTTTTGGATTCTGAATTTCTTCGAATATTTAATGTAATTCCTTCATTTTTTTTTCAAATTCTATCCTTAAAATTGAACAGGGGGGAAGACAAAAAATATAGAAAAGAAGAAATGTTTATCATTAGACTTTTATTTTAACTTGTATTCCTAGAAGAGTTTATTATACGTTTAAGGTGTATTTTTAAATGAATTTTTTGAGGAGGTGAGGGCGAAATGACTACAGCCTGGCACTATTGGTACAAATGGTTCTTTTATTATTCTTAAGGTTAAAAACAGTTAAATAAAGCAAGGAATAACAGAATACAAAAAGAAGAAAACAAATCACATCAAGCACACACAAATCGAGATAGATAAAAACCACAGCTGGTGAGAGGTTGCAATGGATTTGCCACTGTAAAATAAAATAATCTTTCTACTATCATAAAACACAGAAAATAAAATAATAAATAAAAATTACTTTCAATTAAATATAAAGAAAACTAAAATAAAAACATGTTTGAGGCAGTGACAAATCCATTTCACATAACCTCTTTGCTCCCACCAGCTGTGTGTTATAACCTCACTCCCTCACACACATCAGGCCCATCACAAATCGCAGATTGAAAAGCGATAAAAAGATTGAAATAATTTATTAAATATTTTTTATCTAGGTCAAAAAATATGTAATTACTATACGTGATTACAATATTTCCTAATTACATTTATGCCCCGATGTATTCGGACTTCCGCCAGAATATATTAAGAAAAATAATTATGATAAAAAATATCTGTTCGATCTTACCATCATTCTAGATCTTACGTGAACAATTAACAACTGCAGACACAATTTAAGAAGATCAAAAATACTTTAATTCTAAAATTTATAAATAACTGATGATAATTCCTAGGGTACACGCATAATAATCATTTATCTCCCATTCAATCCTGAAAGTAGGCAGAAAAATTGTCATGAAAAGATAAAAACTCGTTATTAGAAATGATTCAGTTAACATACAACTATATAAAAAATGTTGGAAATAATGATATTCATATAATATAAAACTTCTTCATTGGGCAGTCTGAGCGTACTTTCGGGATATTTCCATTATATATATAAATTAAATCGGGATATTTCTTTTTATTAAATATATAGCTTTAATAGTAGCAAACCATTTTCAAAGCTCTATCCTCCTAATGAAAATAGAAGAAAATATAAATTCAAAATATTGGGTTAACAATTGAGACGTTGATTTCCAAAAGGCACTATATCCACTTTAGACAATTTTACAGGAAACGAAAAAATCTGTCATTTATTTATTATTGGACCAATTTACCTGATTTTTTTTTTTTTTTTATTAAAATGTAAAGTTGATTTTTAAGTGTGTTTCGAACTTATTTTTCCAAATTATTCCACTTTTCTCATGACTTTTAAACAATATATTATCGATATAGTATTTTTTGAAATGAAACGTGAAAATATAGTTCTTTTTGGAAAGAATTAAAAGGGATAAAAGGAACTTTTAGTAGTATGGAAAAAACTTAATTTCATTGACAACCTTAAAGAACCAAAGCGACAAAACTAAGTTGTTTCAAATAGCCTAAAAACTGATTCTTAGGTTAAAATCATTCATCAAAATAATAGTGGTGATTCAAGATGTGCTAAATAAATCAATAAAGATGCACAAAATTGAGAAAACAATAAATTAATGGTGATATATTACGGGGTTAGGTGCTTCATAAGGTACAGTAGGAAATATAGTTCCTTATGGAAGGAAATGAAAGGAAAGGTTATATCTTTTTACAGAGGATAATGTACGTTTTGGAAGGAAATGTTTTTAGTACCTTTTGGAATGAAATAAAATGTGGATTTAGTACCTTTTGGAATGAAATGTAATTTTTAAATACTTTTTTAAAGGATTTTTATGTTTTTTAGATAAAATTTGATGACGGATTTAGATAAAACTAAACCATTAGAATATAAATATGTCAAAATATCAACTTTGAAAAAAATGTTCTTTAGTATCTTTTGGAAATCAACGTCTCAATTATTGCAAACGCCACCTCCATAAAATGCATGAAATAACAAATATAAGTTTTAAAAAACTCATCAACACCAAAAAAAAAAATTGTTTTACCACAATGGATAGATACTGTTTCTCACTTATATGCTCAACTAAACAAATACGATTAAAAAAAAAAAATATTTTAGGATGAAGTGGGATTGTTAAAAAACCCAAGTTTTATCTGGATTGCTTGA
Organism: Piezodorus guildinii; assembly: GCA_023052935.1. NCBI lineage: Eukaryota > Metazoa > Arthropoda > Insecta > Hemiptera > Pentatomidae > Piezodorus > Piezodorus guildinii. Next base: position 62,550,179 of record CM041295.1, read on the forward strand.
AAATTAAAATTTTGGTTGTTCAAAAATAAAAACAAGGTTTGATCAATAAGAATTTGTATAAAACCTTAAAGAATTATGTTGCTGTTGTTTTGTTTTTTTTATTCTTAATTTAATGTTGCAAAAGGATTCTTAGAATACATAAGACAATTTTGCATACCTAAGTCAGTAATAGCGGCCGATTCAATGTATACTTTTACAGCTGTCAAAAGCAAACAGTCATGCAATACTTTAGGAAATAAAAAAAAAAATTTATATCACTATTTATATTTATATACTTAAAAAACCTCCAACAAAGAGCCATCCGTATTTTTCCGAGTACACACACAAGACACACCTGAATTTTACTAAACACCAATTCACAAATGAGGAAGAATGGATCAGTAATATTAAAATATAATTTTCAAAGAAAAAGGTAAATGGATAGATAGACAATAGTTCAAAACTTAGTTACATCTAACAAGAAGATATATTCTGGTTTTATTAATTAAGAAAAAAATGTCTACTCCTTAGTTTACAGGATCGTCTGTCAGCGATTTTTATGAAATTATTGGAAGGCATTTTATAAGATATCTATTAGAATCGAACTATGAATCTATCTTATCCTCTCTTGGAAGAGATTACAGGAATTTTCTGCAAGGTATTTAAGAATACAATAAAACAATTGTTTAAAAGGCACATTTTAAATTTAACTAAACTTATTTTCGTTGTGTTTCCAGCATTCGATGACTTTCAGGATTACTTGAAATTCTCTTTTCCAAAAGACGAATCTCCATTGTTCACGAAGGAATCTGAAAATGACACTGGTTTGCGAATGATTTGTATGAGTAAGGATAAGGAATTGATTTCATACGCAAAAGGGATAATAACTGAAATTGGAGTTGCAGTTTATAAAAAGGTAATGAATCTTGAGGATTATTTAACTAAATATAATAGAGGTTCTCAATAATGGAAAAGATAAAAAATCATAACCTTTCAATAGACATCCACCGATCTCTCAATTCTAACCATAACCCCATATATAGAACTATCTCCAGCTTCAATATCTCCAGCCCAGAGAACTATCTTACATATACAGCCAACATAAAAAAAAATAAGATCATTGAGCCAGTTAATAATTTCGAGCCCAGAACGTACCACACTTTATGGAAAAAACCAAACTGTTCATCTTCAAAGCACAAGAAACCTGCACTTTCTGTGGTCAGTTTATCTTGAACAGCCTGTTTTACGTCCTTCTCTACTGTGAAAAGCTCATAAAAGACAGAGAGAGATATTTACAACCATTTTTATCAGGATCCAGTGATGACCAAAATATTCAAAAAAATCTTCAAATAGACAATATTGAAAAACTGAACATTTTCTGGTTCACTAAGTCAGCATGTAATACCCTGGATACCTTGAACTGTGAAGGCCCACACACCAATTAAGTGTCTAGTTATCTGAGGTTAACTGTTTATCATTTTTCATTCTACGGCGAATGTTTTCGGTTTGTTTTTCAAGTTGTTAATTGTTTTTTATGTTTTATTTCAGTGTCGTTTTTCTATTATATATCAATTAAATGATAAAATGTATTATTTAAATAGTTTACTATTATTATTTTTCAAGTTTTTCTCAAAAGCCGAATATATGGACATTTATTATTAACTAGACTCATGTTGGCAATTGAAGAGATTTATAATTTGAATTGATTTGTACAAGAATGTAAATCTTAAACAAATAAAAAATTCTATTCTATTCTAATAGAGGTTCTCAATCAACAGAAAATTATCAAGAGTTTTATAATTTAAAATTTAATAAATTATAGAACAACTATTGGTCTCCTCCCTCTATGCACGAGGGCAATTTGAATGAGGTGTAATTCTTATCTCAAGCTCTGTCTGACCGAATTAGAGTTTATCGCTTTGGGAGTTAAAACTAGTGTTTTAATACTTAATACTAAAGTCCATCTTAACGAAAAGTGCAATCAGCAAGAAAATATGTTTATTTTATAACATCTATTCATTATTATATTAAATCATTGGTAGAAATGAAATACATAAATCAAAATTGGTTCAGTTTATTTGTTTGATTTTATATATTGATTTGAGTATATTTTAAAGTAAACCATAGATAAGAGAAAAGGTAATTTCGCAACGTATACTTTATAGTTTTAAAAACTATCGAAATAACTAAGGTTCCTATCCTATTAGGTTTATTAGTATTTTATATTTAATGTAAAATGAACTATTTAGAGGTTTCATTTACTTTCTATGGGAATTCCATTTATTTTATAGTGAAAGATCTGTTTCCATGAAATAATTTAAAGTTGAAAAAATTAATTACAATGTTAGTTTATAGATTTATAACAACTTAGCTACAATTCGGAACGTAATACATTTTCTAAAATCTTTAAAATATCTCTCTCTCTATCGTTATATGAAAGAATACAACTTGTACAATACTGTACGACGGTGACGACCTTGAACTATCATAACCTTCCTATTTATCCATAACAAATGTTCATATGTTTATGGGCTTACAAAAACTTTATTTAACTTTTAAGATTTATTTTATAGCGTATCAACTAAAAACCTTGCTAATCTAAAACTTTGCGCTTTCCAACGGTATATTATACGCTTATGATAATATATTTCAGGAATAATTTTTTGAAAACTTGGCAACAGAAAATTTGTTTTTCAGTTCTAAAGAAAAGCTAAATTACAATTAATTTTAGTTATAAACCATCAAGAAAGAATGCCCTAACTGATAGTAAAAAAACGTATCAAATTCCGTCCAGTCGTTTAGAAAGAGTTCGGGGAAACCAAAAATCGATGTATCATTTATATATATATATATATATATATATATATATATATATATATATATATATATATATATAGTGTATATATATATATATATATATATATATATATATATATACACATAAAATTAAGGTAATAAATTTCTTACAAGATTCATTGCATGAAAATAAAAATTAAAGAAACAACAAGAGAAACCGCCCATTGGCAGCAATCCAGATTATCAATAATAAAAACAAATGAATTACGTTTTGAGGTAATATTTACCTTTATTTAAATGTACCAGAATCTAGTACACTCCCTGTAACGGCCGGCCTTCCTTAAGGATCCTGCCTTTCGCCAACTTTATTCGAGGTATACGTATCCGATTTTCCAAGCCACCCGCAAGTGATAAGGTCTACGCTAATGATACAGCCCTATACACATCATCATATGGCATTGATGCCATAGTTAACAGGTTACAGCTAAACTTAAAAAAAAAAAAAAATTGTAATATCTAGAAATTAAAAATAAATGCCAACAAGTCAGATGCTATAATCGTTACTAAGCGCAGACCGAACATAAACCATCACCTTTTATAAAACTCAATTCACATTCCCTGGTCTAAATTAGTTAAATACTTAACATTAGACAGATCATTAGCATTTATCGAACATATCAATAGAACATCGGAAAAAAACAAACCATGTATGTATAGAATGTTCCCACATTTCAATAAAAAATCCAGTTTAAGCACTCACAAGAAGCTCCTACTATATAAAACAGTCATATGTGCCAGATCTGTTATGCCTCGCCCGTCTGGAGATCGACTTGCAATACCAATTACAAAAAACTAGAAACAATACAAAATACATGTATACGAATCATGAATAACTACGTACGATATACTAAAATTTCAAAAATGCTCCATGAACTAAATCTTTCCACATTACAACAGTTTATTTACACAGAAACCAAAAACTATTTTGATAAAACCACAACTATTGAAAACCTATTGAAATTCTAAATTAGTAATTACATCAAAACATCACTAAAGCGATTCAAGCACAAAATAACAAAACACGTACTTTTAAATTAATATTGTAATTTATATTGTGTAGGTTTTTTTTCATGTTACTTTTCCTAGTGTCTTAAGTAAAACATCGTATTATCATTAGCTAAATCAACCGATGATTGAAACTCCATTACCTTGAAAAAAGGGTAACTGAAATCATGAAACAAAACTGATTTGTATCTATAAGTACTTTTTAAATATTGTATATAAATATATAAATATTCATGTAACAGATTTTTAATTTGAAATCTTACATATATTTACAATTCCATACTCCGCACTACATATTTTCTCCAATCCTGGAAATTAGCTATTGTTAAAATGATCCCCAAACCCAAAAAGGCACTGGAGTTCCCTTCTTCTTACCGTCCTATATCTCTTCTACCCATCATGGGTAAAATCCTAGAACGGCTCCTCCTTAAACGACTATACCCTATCCTAGAATCATATCATATAATCCCAGACCACCAGTTCGGATTCCGAACTTCCCACTCCACCATCCAGCAATGTCACCGTGTGGTGGATGTTGTCTCTTCTGCATTGGAGCGCGGATTGTACTGCACTGGGGCCTTTCTCGACGTTGAACAAGCCTTTGACCGAGTCTGGCACCCGGGACTGTTGTACAAACTCCGTAAATTCCTTCCTCCTACATACTTCCTAATCATCCAGTCCTACCTCTCTGAAAGATCCTTCAAAATAAACCACAATAGTTCCTATTCATCTCTCTTCACCCAGTCTGCTGGGGTTCCTCAAGGCAGTATACTAGGACCCATTCTTTACACAGTATATACAGCTGATATCCCAACCCATCCTAACACATTCCTTTCTACCTATGCCGATGACACTTGCGTGTTATCGGTTAATAACGATCCTACAATAGCCTCTCAAACTCTCCAATCCCACATCAGAGACCTTGAGGAATGGTGTCAGAATTGGAGAATTAAAATCAATTCAAATAAATCCCAACAAATTACCTTTACCCTTCGTCGGAAACCTATGACATCCTGCCCTACAGTGTCCTTTAATGATATTCCGCTTGTCCCGGTTGAACAGATCCGATATTTAGGACTCCTGCTTGACAAACGACTTACATGGAATCCGCATACAAGACTGAAGAGACAAGAAAATGCACGAAGATTTCGGCTACTCCAACACTTACTAGACAGACGCTCTAACCTTTCACTTAACTACAAAAGACTTATTTACATGACCATCATAAGGCCTATCTGGACCTACGGAGTAGAACTTTGGGGCTCTACTAAACCATCAAACTCTTCCCGTATCCAATCCTTACAATCCAAAATCCTTCGCAAAATCCTTAACGCTCCTTATTTTGTCACGAATAAAATCATCCACAATGATCTTAATGTTCCATATGTTGCTGATTTGGCCCGTACCAGGTATCACACCTTCCATGAAAAACTCCACTCCCACTCTAATCCATTAGTTTCAATCCTTGCTTCCTCTTCCATTCCTGATAATCCTCCGAGGCGTCTGAAAAGAAGATGGCCTCGAGACCTTCTTGTTTAGACTCACTACCAAAGAGTGCTGTCAATGGGCAGTTTCTCTTCATGTTCATTCCATGTGTTATAACATTACAGCATATTTACTTGATGTATTTTTTGTACAGTTGTAAATTTCAATAAATAAAAAAAAAAAAATAAAAAAAAAAAAAAATCTTACATATAAACTTTAAAAATTCTTGAATACAGATGAGAGGTGTAGGAGATTTTAAGATGATCGCCTCCAGAATCGTTCCGGTTAGTTATTACTATCTAATATTTCTTCTTTTGCTCTGTTAGAGTTTCTATATCCTTTGGACTCGTATTATTATTCCAATTTGGTCCACTCTGCCAAGTGCAGCATGCACTAGAAATTGAATCTTCATATCTCGTATAGGATGTGTCCCCGCAGCTTTTCATCCCAGCAATAATAAGTAGGAATTTCGTTGTATTACTCAGCCAACTTATGAGAAATAAAAATACAACCATTGGATTTAGACTGTAGATATCATCATATGTACGTTTCGTATAGATTTTTTCATTATTTCTAATGATTTTTAATTTTTTTTTTGCAGCTTTAAATGGAACCATCATGATCTTTTGACAGGAACTACTTATCAATGAACCTCCTTTATCCGCAACCTATGCGTAAATTACAATAAACAACACAATTCGATAAATTAATCATCTAATTGAAGTTTTGGGTCCCCTTATATACAGTCCTCTTACTTAAGTAACGAATGCTCAGTAGTGTTAATTTGTCATATTTTCGGTATTCAGAGCATATTGTCCATCATCCGAGAAATCAAATTATGAGAATCAAACGCGCGACTGATAATCAATTATTGTTGCTTAGGAAGACTCATTACGATCTCTTTTTTTATTCCCATTATGAAAACTTTATAGTTCATTTTTGGAGTACTGGTTATTCTTGTCCTAAGACTTGCAATCGCAATTCCTATTTCTCTACTATTGCAATAATGACACGTTATTATTTATTATACATTAAACTTTGTAACTATGAACGTATATTTTGTGATGAAATGAGACAAATTTAAAGATATTGGTACAGGTTACATATACTATTATACAATAAATAAAAGTAGACTTATATTCAAAATTCTAAAAGAAATCATCTCAGTTCATACAAAAGTATGAATATTAATTGTAATTGTATTGTATTATACATAATACAATTTATTTTGTACAATTTAATGTATTGTATTATATATAGTATGTATGTATTATATATAATATATAGTATTATAGTTGCTCGGCAGCCGTGGACAAAACAACACCTCTATATCGTTCGTGTATCTATTTCGAAATTCTACACCGTTTTAAGTGAAATTTGTCGTAGTTGTAGATTGTGTATTAGTGAACAAGTCGGTGAAATCTTATCTGAATTGGATCAATACTTTTGCAGTAATAAGAATAAATTGATTATACTATTACTGGTGAATTGGCCTTGTTATCAGTGTGCAAGCGAAGACCGGCCGACCCCCACCACAAGCCTCCCGGTCAGCTGGCTTTTTGTAACCAGGTACGTACTATTTACTACTAAGGTTATAAACAAATAAACAAAAATGAGTTCTGGGGAAAAACTAGACGAAATTCTCAAAAAACTTTTAACTCTGGACGTCTTAAACCAGAAAATAAATCAAATAATAGAAAACAGTGACCGTGATCGGGAAGAAAATAATTCTAGAATATCCAAAATTGAAAAAATAATTGATCAAGAGAGGAAAAAGAACGTGATAATTTCAGGCTTAAAATCCGAGAATTGGAGAGATAAAGAACGTGAAATATTTCAGATTTTGAAAGTTCTAGTGAGCGATATACGGTTATATGATATAACCAATATCAGAACTATAAAAACGAAAAACTTTAGATCTCTCTCCCTTGTTAGCCTAACATCCGTGCTTCTCAGAAATGATATTTTAAAAGCCAAGAAAAAATTAAGAGAAGAATACAATCACATCGTTATTAAAGAAGATCTACCAGTAGAAGTGCGAAAAATTCGAGCAGAGCTATTTCCATATCTATTAGAAAAGGAAGAACAAGGGTATAAAGCAAGCATTAGATATGATAAACTTCTGTTTGAAGGAAAATTATATTCTTTGGAAGAACTTATTCAGACTAAACAAGATGCCAGCCTGAAAAGAGTAAGAAGAAGAAAACTCACCTGGCTCTAAAAAACCGAGCAAAAAAAATAACAAAACACCTTTTAGCATTAAACCTAGGGTAAGTAGTCTTGATCGTTACTTTAATAATGAAAATCAAGCTGGTACATCTCGTTTAGAATTCGACCAAATATCGAAAAAGACAGAAACAAAACAGTACGAAAATAATAAAACATAGCAAAAAACAAGGCAAAAAGGAATTTCACTAGGTAATAAATCGGCTAAGGATAGGGTGAAAAATAATAATGAGATACGAGTATGTACATTTAACGTAAGAACTCTTTTGGAAGAAAATAGAGTGGCAGAACTTAAGTTGGCGATTGAGAAATTAAAATGGGATGTAATCGGTCTCGCGGAAACGAGGCGAAAAATTAAAACAATCACAGAAATGAAAGATGGTATGCTACTCATCCATACTCATTCGGACAAAGGTTTAGCTGGAGTGGGATTTTTAGTAAACAAAAAACTCTGTAAAAAAATAATAGATTTCCAAGAGGTCAATTCAAGAATAGCTGTGTTAATTATAGAAATAGCTAATAATAAAAGTCTATTTATTATTCAGGTCTACGCTCCAACAGCTTCCTCAACAATGAACGAAAAAGAAAAATTCTACGAGGAATTACAAAATACTGTAGAGGAACTAAAAGTTGGCCCTAAGAACACTCTATTAGTTATGGGAGACTGGAACGGTCGAGTGGGGAAGTACAGACCGGGAGAAGAATCCATCATGGGGAAATCATGGTTCGGCCAGCGTAACGACGGCGGTGATCGCATCATCAACTTCGCTCATAGCAATAGGCTTAAAATATTAAATAGTTTTTACAAAAATAAAATAAAAAACAAATGGACCTGGATGTCTCCTACAGGATCGAAATTTGAAATAGATTATATCCTAAGTAACAAAATTGACATAATTAAAAACTGCGAGGTATTGTCAAATATAAATTTCAACTCAGACCATAGAATGATCAGGACCACCCTAAGACTTGATAAAATGGAGAAAAACAGACCTTTTTACTCCACACCAGTTGTAAGAAACATAAATACCGAATGTCTGCATAAGAAGATGGAAGAAATAAGAAGATATATTGAAAACAGAAAACACAATGATATCCAAGAATTGTATATAGATATTAGAAACAGAATTCAGGAAGCATCTACTCAGGCTAAATTAAAATCATACAAACCCAAGGATTATCGCTCAAAATTGTCCGAGACTACATTAAAACTGACAGAAAAAAGAAAAATATCGATTTCAAACTCACCTAATTCCAATAATTCCTACCTAAATAAACTAATCAGGCACCATGTCAAACAGGACTTAAGATCATTTAAAGAACAACGAATGGTTGATATACTTAGCAATAGTAGATCAATAAAAAAGATTAGAAATGAACTAAACGAGGGTAAATTCTGGATTACAAATTTAGAAAACAAGAAAGGAGTCATGGAAAGCAATAGGCAAGAGATCATAGATTCGATTTCAGATTTCTTTAAGGAATTGTACTCTTCAGATAAATACCTAACCAAAATAAAAAAGAAGAACGATGAAACAAATTATACGATATTACCAATAATGTAAAATGAAGTAGAAGGAGCTACGAAAAATTTAAAAAATAACAAATGCCCTGGAGAAGACGGAATAACGAACGAAGTTTTGATATCCGGAGGTGATAACTTAAATAGGATAATCTGTTTTGTCTTTAACGAAATTCTTAAGAAAAAAGAAATACCACATGAATGGAAAATGTCAAAAATAATTCTAATTCATAAGAAGGGTGACAGAAAAAATATCAATAACTACCGCCCCATTTCAATTTGCTCCAACCTTTGCAAGCTCTTTTCTAAAATAATAAATACTAGAATACTTAAAACAATAGACGAAAGCCTTCCAAAAGATCAAGCAGGATTTAGAAAGAACATGTCAGTAATAGACCATCTGTTTACAATAAACCAGTTGATAGAGAAAGCGAACGAATATAATTTCGCAATATATCTGGGATTCCTAGATTTCAAGAAAGCGTTTGATAGTATATATCACAATAATATAGGGACATTGGAACGTAGAGGAATAGACAAAGGGTATGTCCAACTAATAGAAGAGATGTACACTGATAACAAAGGATACATAGAAATGGAAGGGAAAGGCAATACATTTCCGATTAGGAAAGGAGTTAGGCAGGGAGACCCACTATCACCAACCATTTTCCTTTCAGAATTAGAACGAATCTTCGAAGCCCTAGATTGGGAAGATATGGGAATCTCTATCAATGGAACGAAGCTAAATTCATTGAAATTCGCGGATGACGTAGTCCTAATAGCAAGTTCGGAGGATGAACTCGTCATAATGGTTAATGAACTAAAAGAAAAGAGCTCTCTCCATGGTCTGATATTGAACCCTGAAAAGTCTCTACTAATGACCAACGGGTCTTCGGAAATAATTAAGCACCAACTCCCAGACATGAAGATTTCCAAAGAAGCCTACTATCTTAGACAAAAAATATCATTTGTAAATAGAGACGCAAAAGAAATAGAATCCAGAATAGGTAAGGCGTGGAAAAAATTTTGGAGCCTCAAGATCATATTCAAAAGCCAACTGGCAATAAAATATAAAGCACTAGCTCTTAACAGCTGCATCATCACAGTGCTTACATATGGATGCCAGACATGGTCACTCACAAAAAATTTAGAACAGAAAATAAACGTATGTCAACGAAGAATGGAGCGGATTATGTTAAAAATCTTCCTGCGGGACAAAATTAACGCAAATAAAATAAGAAAACTAACAAATGTCGCAGACGCTATAGCTTATGCTAAAAAAATGAAGTGGGCATGGGCAGGACATCTCATGCGGAAAACAGAAGACAGTTGGGCAAAGCGAGCTGCCGAATGGATCCCTATCAATAAAAAAAGACGCAGAGGCCGACAACGCAAGCGCTGGGTCGACGAATTGAGAAAAAAGGAAGGTTTTTTTGTGGATGAGACACGCACAAGACAGAGTGTTATGGAAAACTAAGTGCCAGCAACTCAAGTTTTAAGGTTCGGCTAGTCTCCGCCCAAAAGACTCTAATCTCCCATTCTTTGGGAAGGTCTATATGTAAATATTCATTTTTTTGTTTTGTTTTTTTATACATAATGGAGATTATTAATAACTTTGTATTTACATATAAATAAAGGCTTTTATTATTATTATTATATTATTATTATTATACCTAATCGTATCATTTTCCAGGACATCAGAGTTGCTGAGGTATGCGAACATCAATGCAGGTTCGGAACACGATTGACGATACAAATATATTTTGAAAATTCACTCACTTTACCGCGTGAAATACATTGTTTCCATCCGAAAAATTTTCCAATAAATCCCAGAATCGTTGGTAGAATTTTTCCATTCTCTATAATCATAAGGTCAGTTTCATAAGGTTATCTATAAGCATGAAGTTAGTCATGTAAATTTTTTTTATTTTTCTGTGAGACTCGTTATTATTATTACAACAAAATACTTGATTGCAGTACGAATATGGTGGTAAAAGGTTTGGGTTGTTCTCTTTTACCTGTGATTCCGTTCGCTGTTGAAGAAGAAATAGCCAGAAATTTTCAGCTGAACCGTCCTTGGGTTCCATTGGAATTTAAAAGCGTAACATAAATTATAACAGAGAATTATTCATTGTTTGATCGATTTATTCTTAAGAAATTGAATAATCATGTTTTATGATCTGTTTTCAGATTATGGTCTATTCAAATCATGTGTTTGAGTTATTCGTCAGTAAAGAAATTCATTTCAACGAAGTTTGAAAACGCAAATGGAACTGAAATAAACGCAAAAGACGGCCATCACCTTAGATTAAAAGGTACAATTAATACATATTACTATTGAAAAGTGTACGGCCTCTCCAGCCAGTAACACGTCTCACTGGTATTCTGGTCAAAGGTGGCTCTATCCCGAATCCCGAAGAAAATACCAACTTCGCATCTTTCTATTCCAATCCTTGCGAACCAGAAAACTTTCCTATATCTTTGAAGACCTTACCCCGCGCTCTTCCGTAAACACCTTAAATATAAGATCCCAACCCATCGATCTATACCTACCCTCCCATAGAACAGCATCCTATGAAAAGTCCTTCATTATCCGTGCTACCATACTATAGAACTCTTTCTTTTCAAACACCAATTATTTAACCATCTCCTCAAAAATCAACCTTCCACACATATGTGATCAATCTAAATTCATTTGATGTTATCTGTTTGTTTGTTTTTAGTATCTTTTATTCATATTAACCTTATATAATTTACTTCTTCTTCTTCAACTACTGTGTGCCGCTAAGCGTGGAGTTGCCGCCTCGGTCTATCGAGCCCACAGGTCTCTGTCCCTTCTTTTCATCTCTGGGATGGTTAGTCCTCTTGCTGCACCCAACTTCCCAATGTAGTCTAAATACATACACCTGGGTCTGCCACGAGGACGTCTTCCTTCAGGTCTGGCTTCAAAAAACCACCTTGCCTTTCGGGTATCATTCATTCATGCCCGAACCAGTTCAGTTGCCGCTTTTCCAGGATGTCACGCACTGATCGTACTCCCAAATCCTCACAAATCCTGTCGTTTCTAATACGGTCCCTCCTGGTCTTGCCAAGTATTCTTCGGAGAAATCTCTTCTCAGCTGCTGTCATTCTGCTGTAATGTTTATCGAGGGTTGTCCAGCTTTCGGATCCATATAAGAGTACTGGGAGGAAAGCCGATTTAAAAATCCGAATTTTAGCATCGCTGCTAACTACAGTCCATTGGCCTTCATCACCCGATTTAGAACCTCCTGGTCTATTTTACCATCATTGCTCATGACCGTCCCAAGATATGTGTAGGCATTCGTAGTTTCTAGTGTTTCCCACACACATAATTTTACTTTTGGCTGGATTTATATTTAACCCTCTTAGCCGGAGTTCCTCATGTCATTCATTTAGTATATAATTTACCTGACTAAATAATTATATAAAATGAAGCCAGGCGAATTGGACTTCTTCTGTTCACTGTATATTATTCTTAGGGGACGAAATAGCCCAGAATAAAAAAATATTTTTCATTCAAAAGCAAATTATCTTTTAATAAGATCGAAACATTTTATGTTTTAATTTGAAATCTTGCTCACTTACGCTTCGAGCTGTATCCCATTGAAACTTAGTTATGGTAGAAAAATAATTTTAAATAATTTCTCTTAACTGAGTCTTTTGCTAAGTATGGAGGGGTGGAAGAAGGTAATAAGCAGTCAACTGAAATATAAGTTTCTGTGGAATAAAATTTAATGTATGTAGAACAAAACGTACAGGCAAGCCCAAAATAGAAGTTTTATTTCTCGAGTATTTCTTGTTTTATTCCTATACTTTATAATTCACTTTGCATTAGAGTCTAGGCCTGGCTTAGTTAAAGTGTTCCGTACCTAAGATTTTTTTTTGTTTATATCCAAAATTATTTTAATTTGGTATGGCTCCAATCATTAAACCCGTTGCCGCACAATTTTAATTTGACGATCGTGCTGAGAAATACATTTTTTTTAAATTGTTTATGATTGCCAGATGAAATCGAGTGTAAGTTGTATGTGTTGAAAGTGAAAATTATCACATTTGGCCACAGTTTTTCTAAAAAGAAAAAAAAACTCACGGCGGCTATAACCGACATTTGCTCATCACGTCATTTTTTCTCTTCCCAGAGCAAACGACGGCTATGACCGTTGTGACGACTATAAGGCATTGTTTTTACTGATTCAAAATTATTTCCTATGAATAAAATGGAGTAAATAGGTGTAAACGTATTAACTTAATTTAGTAAAAATTGTTTACTAAATTATGAAAAAATAAAATGTAAAATTAGCCGACGAAGGAAGTATAAAAGTGTCAATATATGGAAATTGTCACTGTGTGATAATAATATAATATAAAAGAGTATTGTGTAAACATTAAATAACCGTAATTCATAAGATATTAAGAAAACATAAACGTTATATACTGAGAAAGACTTAAATGCAAATCTAAACATTTATGCATTCTTAATATTACTTTCACTTACTATATATAGTAAGAGGAAGTATTGCGATCGTGAAAATTTTCGAATACCAGTTTTCAACAGAAATACACGTTTTAGGGTCCCCTGAGTCCAAATAACCAAGTCCCGCAAAAAGGTCTGTGTGTGTGTGTGTGTGTGGGTGTGTGTGTGTGTGTGGGTGTGTCTGTGTGTGTGGTAACTCCCGGGCGGAAACGGTAAGTTCTATGAAACTGAAATTTCATATTTAAGACAACTATACGCCCGAGACGTGACAAAACTTTTTTTCATCAAAATGAGCTTACCAGAAAAGGCACTTTATACTATGCATTTTGAAAATTTTTTCGATTTTCTCAAAAAACGTTTCCGACGATTTTGATTAAACTCGCTATATCGATGTAAAATTTAATGGGCTTTAATATCATGTAGGTTTTATTTGGATAAAAATGGTCTGACAGGGCTTAAATGCCGATATTTTAAATTTTCTTCCCCTAAAGTACCTTTAATTTTGTAGATTCAATAATAATAACTAGATTATCTTGTTAACGCTGATGAAAAACAGGTAAATATATAAATTGAATAAATTCGATGCCCAACTAAAGGAGAAAACAGAAAAAATATTTTTTTAATGAAATTTTTTGTTTTTGAACATAAGAGCAGTAATATACATGTATGATAAACCGTTGGAAAGCTAACGATTTTAGAAAAAATATCATCTCATACACAAGCTTTTAAAAGTTAATAGAGAGTGATGAAATGAACATAAAACTAACTGATTATTTTAGATAATAATATAATAGATTTTTTAATGAAACACATGTTTCTATATAAATTCAATTTGATTAATTCCTTAATTCTGTCAACTAATTTTACTTTTTTATTAATTCAATTTTGAGAAGAGTAATTGATCTATGTTTACCTAATTCATGAAAAGATACTGATTAAATGGTTCGTCTTCACAAAAACACACTTTTCAACTGCATGAACTGAAATGAATTAAACGTGTGGGACGACTACCGAACAGTATTATCTTCGTGAACGACTGTTATAGCCCTCATTTGTGTCTAGATGCCCAAATGTCTCGATGCGGTCAAGCATGAGAAAACGCATAAAAAAACAATTGATATGCTGTCTGGCGTAATATACCTTTTTTTTCCATATATTACTTAATAATGAACAATTGTATGCGTTAGTACACTTCTTAAGATTTGTGTTCGGTACCTCGAGACGGTCCCATGTATCCCATCTCTACGAGTTAAAGTGGTTAAACCCAACCTTTCGAAGACAATATTTCCTTGGATCATTCCTTTATCAAATCATAAGCTCCCACCATCCATTTTATGTCTACAGCCTTCTGGTATTTAAATCCTCAACCCATCACCAGGAAACAAGATCCCGTCTTTCTGACCTCCACAATCCTTTCCATAGAACCAAAAAATAGGCTGCTCCTTTTTAGCCCGTTCCACTGCCTTATGGAATACTCTCCCTTCAAACATCCATCATGCTCCTTCCCTATCCTCTTTTAAATCCCTCCTCTTTCAATACTTCCTTTCTCTTCAGACAGATGTTAGCTAATTTTTATAATGCCAACTTATGTAAGGTGAATTTGAATTTAATGCACCTACTTTAATGAGATGTAAAAGTTACATTTTATGTTTATTCTTATTTATTTCTTGAAATTGTAAATAGAGATGGTACTCTGCCCTTTTTTCTTTTTTTCATTATTGTATTATTTAATTGTAGTTGTATTTTGTTTTTGGCCAGTTATAATATATTATTTTGTTCATAATTGTTATTCTCAAGGGACCTTGTCCTAGAATAAAGTTTTTTTTCTATTTCTACTAACGCTGTGCTTTTCCTTATCGATTAAAATGCGCATGACGGCTATAGCCGCCGTTTGCCTACGAATCGCCAAAGATCGGACAGCTATAGCCGTCATTTGCGGCAACGTGTTAAGCATCCTAATTTTTCTATCATTTTTTAATTTTATAAAAAATTAATTTTTTTTTTCATTTATATTTTTATTTTATTTATTGAGTGTAAATTCAAAGCATGATATCCGGGATAGGATAGAAGTGGTACAAGTCATTTTTCTACTTGGGGAGCCCAAGTAGACAAATGAACTATCGGAATGACATGGCGAAGAAATAGACAGACGTAATAAAAACAGGTCTTAAGGAAGATTGCAATTGATATAATTAAAATAGTAGGTTTCTATTATCTTCGGAAAAAAAAGTTTTTACAGAAAAACTTTAACGAGTCAACGTTTCGGGGGCCTTCCCCGTCATCAGAACTCACCGAGTTGTCTAACAAGTTAACAATCCATTTTTTTAATTTAAAAAAGTTTTATCAAAAAAGTCTTTAAAATAAGGGGCCAACGAATATGTGAGGTGGGATGATTGTTGTTCCCTGTGCAATATAATTTTATTTTAAATACTTTTTTGACAACATTTTTAAATTAAAAAAATGGATTTTTAACTTTTTAGACAACTCAGTAAGTCCTGATGATGGGGAATGCCCCCGAAACGTTGACTCGTTAAAGTTTTTCTGTAAAAACTTTTTCTTTTTTTTTGGAAGATAATAGAAACCTATTATTTTAATTATAGACAGACGTATAGTTCCTGCAAATCGGTGTTCCTTCGCACTCCAAATGAAATTCCGGTATAGCAACCTCCATCAAAATCCACAAAGGTAAGGATATACAAGGATTTTATTCGACCTGTTTTACACATGTGGCTCTGAATCCCAGACATTTACAACAGAAACTGTCCAGGAAAGATCTTGAGGAGAAGTTATGGAGCAGCATGTGTTAGCGGAAAGTGGAGACGAAAAACCTAGAGCTGAGAAGTCTTACAAAGAAAAAGACAAAGACGATGTGATTAAATTCTCTCAATCGCAATAGGCAGGCCACGTCGATGGAATGAATCCAGAGGAAATCCCATCTGAAGTCCTATCGGAGAAACTGTTTGGAGCACGGAATGTTTGACGCCGAGACTCCGATGGAAAGACTGTTACTACCGATGCATTATTGGTACAAGGCATACGTAACTGGAGGGCAGTAGCACAAGACAGAAGTGACTGGCGGTCAATACTGGATCATGCCAAAACTCAACGCGTAGGTCATAGAGCCGTATAATAATAATATAATTTTATTTGGTGTGTCGTGGTGATGTATCCTACCGATTAACAGAACAACGATACATTCTGTTTGATTTTTTTATTTTTTATTTATTTTTTTTACCAGAGAAGTTTGTTGTTTTTTTTTAACAGACGAACCCCTGGACCAACACATTACTAATAAAGGTATATTTATGTTTTACATTCTTACAATATTATGCTTAAAAGACAGCAGATATCCTATAGCACCGTTCTTTTGCGGAAGCACATTTTAGTATGAATGAAATGTTCGCGAATAGTTCCAACTCCCTACAACTGAAGGGAATGAAATCTTAGGATATGAACTCATAGAACGAATTTACTTATAAATTATTTGATGGTCTGAATGTCTGTGTCAATCATCTTCTCTAAGTTATCCCTCCACCAGCCGTATCTGGGAGGAATTCAAACTAGGTAAGGCTGCAGCCTGTATACAGTACTCGCGGCTATTAACGGTTGAGTGGGTTTGAAATGGCCACACAGCAAGGATATCAGCCCGTCCAATCAAGTCAGGTTAAAAACGTTGAGGATCATAGATTCTAAGAACTAGGCTCTACAGGAATTTCAAATTTTAGTGTAGTGCTAGCGCAAAACTCCTCGAGCACAAAATTGTCTTATTATAGTCATGTAACCGAATCTTTTTCAGTAAGCTTGAAGATTTGACCGTTTGTTTAGTAAATGTGAAGGTAGACGATAAAGGAGAACATTTTCTTAAATGAGAATTCCGAATCAGACGTTCGTCTAGAATGGTTTCCTAAATAGTCTATTTATTTTGTTCATCAGGAACGATCGATATAATATCTTCTAGAATACCCATCTCCCACTCCCCCAACCAAATATCCGTCATACTCCCGCCCTCTCCACATTTTAATAACATATTTTCCAGTTCCTTCTAGCATCTCAAAATGACGCTTCCTCACAATGAAAAAGTTTAAGTTCGATTGTATTCAATATTTTTATTTTTTCACATGTGTTATATATGATATTTCAACTTTTCTAAGTGAACTGAAAAATAATAAGACCCCAAGATTCCATGGCTTCCACCAGTAATCTGCCTCGCCTATTTATGTTTGAGTGAAGAGTCAACCTTTCAGAGTAAAAATTTGATCCATGTAGAACTTCTTCCTCTTGGTTATTTTAATTTTCGACATGGCTGTTATAGTCTCTATTTAAGACTAAGCAGGTTGATGGGAAGTTTGAATGAATCCTTGCAATAACATTAAATAGTTCCTCAAGACATGTTTCTATGTCACAATCTGGGGAAACATAAATGTTGCCCACTGTTATCAATGAATTATCTAATTTTATATTAATAAATATTCAGTAACGATTTTTATATTATAACGGTTGCTCTCGAATTAATTTTATTGTGCACCTACCTCTTCCTGATTTAAATGTTTTAATAGCCTTCTATGGAATATAATCGTGTAGCAGCCACTGAGGGAGGATAAAATTATAATCGGTAAGCCAGGTTTCGAACAAAGCACAATATTGAGTCTTTTCTTAATACTTCACATTCATAGCTGTTTAAATTATATAGATTTTTATAACCAATCTATTTTAAAATATTTCTTGATTTAAATTATAGTTATTTAGGCACACCAAATAACTTTTCCCGAGCCTCAAGCTATTGTTTATTGAATAATCCGGGGCATGTGATGTTTACATCGTTAAAAATATTTTTTACTTTCTCTGTTATATTTTCATTTTCTGTCAAAGGCACATTATGGATAAGAAAATTAATATGGTGTAGATTGTTTAAGGTAAAGGTCAAATTCTATGAATTAAATTGGAGGCTGATTATAACTTCACCACTCTTTTATTAAATATTAATGAACAACGTTTCGGCTAAAATGCCATCTTCAGGAGCAAAAAAACAATTTTATATGCATGTAAAAAATATCGTCCAATTCAAAATAACCAATCTCACAACTATATCATGAAAATTATAAGATAATAATAAATGTTTAATAAAATTTATGAAGTAAAAATGTTAATAATCTATAAGATTAACGTCAAATTCCTAAAAATAGATAACAATTTAAAAAATTAAATATGAAACAAAACAACAATAAAAATAATTCCACTATAAAAATGAAAAATTGTTTTTCCTTAATTTTCTTTTTGAAAATTTGACTTCTTGTCTAACCGACTGGTTTTGTTTTCGGGAAATCTACATGTTTTTAACTGATTCCAGCTCCTTTATTAGCTCTGCATTCACTGCCTTTATTTTTTTTTTAAATATATTCATGTTCATTCCTTTTATGGCTTACAATAAATCTTCATTAATCACAGCCATGGTTGTGATTAACGAAATAAAAAAGTACGCGGGTTGCAATAACAGAAGGCAACGACACACCTACTCTCAAACCACAGGAGATACTAATTGCATATAGGATTATGGTTATGAGTGGTGGGGACATGCATGCGCACTAGAACTATTATTAATGGCTATGCCAACCCACCACTGATTTATAGATTTCTTTTATCGATCCGTTCTTTCCAGTTCCGCAATAGTATCTCACCAAACTGCAACTAACTGTTCACTAACCACTAATGATCTTGTTAGTCAAATTTTACTTAATACTTCACTGTACTACCGCATAAAATTGAGAGATAAATTCATCGATAAATGTCAGCTCTAGACTCCTGTTATTTAATATTAAACTAATAAAATTTTATTATCATGTTCTTGAGAGAAAAAAAACGTTTTTCCGCTTCTCTCCGAACTTTTTTGATTTTTTCTACTTAAATTATTCCTTGTTTACTATAAATTAACCTTATTATTTTAGGTAAACCATTTTTTGTACGAAAATGGCAATCAGTGATTTTCATGGGTGTCCCGGTAGTACCTACTCTTAGTAATTTGACTTCTCTGGGATTACACATCAGTGATTTAGCAATACACGACTCTAGTAGGTGAGTATTCAGGCGAAATAATTTTAGATAATACCCAAGTTTTCTATAATTAAATTAGTGTATTATTATTTTTGAGTGCTTATTAATTTAATATGCTTTGGTGTCTGCTTAGAACTATGATTAATTTAGTTTGAAATGTTTTTAACTAAAACCTGAAACTAAAATAAACATTTACATTTAATATATAGTTTTCATTAAAAATAGACTACATCACGAGCTCCCTTACACCATCTTTAAGCATTCTTTAGCATAGGGGACTCAAACTACATTTCTTAAGCTCAAACACCGATTTCTGCTAGAGATTTTCTTGTAAATTATGGTATTTATAGGTGGAATAATCAGGCGTCAGTCTATTGCTAAATATTTTTAATTTTGCCAACGTTTCGGCTCAAGCTTGTGAGCCATCATCAGGGCCTGAATGGATTGAGCCATGTCCAAGTATAAACTGAAGAGTACATATCTCAGATATGATGGTTTCCGAATTTTGCGATGATGAAGTTGAGGTCCCAAGTAGAGTGAATGGTATTTAGCTTTTTATGGTATTTGTCCGTACGTTATATCACTGATTCTATGATTTATTTATATTCATTTTTTCTAGAACATACCTCTTTTTATTATAATTTTTCATTCCATTTTTACTTTCACTCTTTAATGTTATAATGATTGTAAATATTTAAAGACCATTGTGAGAAACTAAGCAACTAATTTAAGTTATGAAATTAGCAAAATATTTTCCTGACATAGTAACTTTTAATGCACATTATTATGTTTCCAACAGTACCTTACACCACGACCTTAATATTCCATTTATTCTATACCTGAAACCATCCAAATCCCATCAGAACCTTAGACATCATCCTAACCCACTAGCAGAATCCCTATCCATCTTCACCCACCCCTACAATCCTCCACGAAGAATGAAACGGCAGTGGTCACGAGACGTTTTGTGAACATTTATACTGGAGTTCTTACACTGGTCAAATTCTCCTCTCATTTACTGCATGTTTGTGGCTATTGCGAACTCAGCCTCTACTGGCTCGTACCAGTGACGCGGCTGGAAGAGAGGCGCTGGGATCTCTTGGGTTCTGCTTTTCCCTTCCCAAGAGGGAAAGGAATAGTTCGGAGTTTCTTAAGCAGATTGTAAATATTGTTTATAGCTATGATTGTGTGTAATATCTTTGTATTTATTTTAATTATAGGTTTTTTTATTGGTTTTTCTTCTGTATATTATATATATATATATATATATATATATATATATAATATATGTGATTTTTTTTTATTTTCTATTTTTATGTAATTCGACTTTATCATTGCTTGTTGTAAATACTGTATGAATGTGGTCTCATATCACTATTACTACTGTTCATTTTGAAACAAATTGTAACATATCTTTATACAAATTAAAATATGTACCTAAAAAAAAAATTTTGTAACTTTAAATAGTTGCTTAGTTTCTCATTTTATCTTCAAATATTTTAATACCAATATTATCATTTTTACCAGACTTGTACCTCCTAAGAGAGAGGCTTATTGTTAAGCCGAAGGACGAAATAAAGCTACTATTATTGTATTATTATCATTTTATATTAATGTTTTTGTTAATATGTTGTTACCGTTATCTTATTATTGTCTTTATCTAATTATTATTTTTTCTTTTAACTTCATTGGTTTTTATTTTGTTTTTCTTAGCCCTGATGAAGCTCATACTGTAGGACGAAACGTCGGCATACAAGAAAATAAGCTTATCTTATTAGTGTATTTTTCTTGATGGCCGCACCCTCAAGCAACTTCTCCAATCAAATCGATACTGCTTCTTATGTCAATGATTGATAATTTTTTTTTAATTCTAGAGATTATATGTTAGCCGAAGCTCAGCAGACCTTGGAATACAAATTAACTTTCGAACAAGGAGAAGAGAAACAAAAAAGATTAGAAAGATCATTGGTTAAACTGGAAGAGGAAATGAAAAGGACTCAAACTATTCTCCATTATTTAGTTCCAGAAAAATCAGCAATAAGTTTGAAAAAAGGAATTGTTGACTTGGATTCTTGTAAAGTAAATTAATTTGTTTATTATAACATTTTATTTCTGCCATTTTTTTTTTAATTAAAACAATTTTTATTGAGATATATTACCATTTCAAATTCACAGAAAAACAAAGTAAAGCCTAATTACATAAAAATACAAAATAAAATAAAGATAAAATAAGCCTTTATTTACAAATATTTACAATTTCGTTGATACATAAAATTTATATATGTTTATTTTTATTTTTTTAAACCCTTTTAATTGTTGATATTTTTAAGCCAATATTGTATAAAACTGTTTAAATAAAATTACTAAAAGCTTTTTAAATAAAATTACAGAAAACTTGCTTACATAAAAAAAAGAGTTTCCACTGATGTGAAAGCCTCTGCTGAAGGAGGATTAGTCTTGATAGGTGACCAGCCGTACCTTCTGGGTTATGAGTTAGCAGCTTGTTTTCAATTTCTTTTTTGCATTTTGATTCCCAATATTTTCGGTCTTCTGTTTTTTTATGCCAAGATATTCCTTCTTGTTTTTCAATTTCGTCTGACCATCTCTTTAGTCACGGTAACTAGAACAATATTGTTTAATTGTTCTAGTTACCGTGTCTCTTTAGATGCCCTACTTGCTTGCGTTTCTTTCCGAGAGGTGTCCATTCGGTAACTGCCTTCCTCCATCTGGGGTCCTTTATTCGCATTAAATGCCCGGCCCATTCCCATTTTAGCTACTGTATACAACCCACAGCATCCCTCACCAAAGTGGCCTCTCTCAGAGTATTATTTTTTACCTTATGCTTTAAATTAACAAAAATAAAATAAAGATACATAATAACAAACAAAAATCTATAAATACAAATAAACAAACTCATATCTATTTACAATATGCTGGAGGAACCAAGGGATCCCAGCGCCTCTCTCTCAGCAGCGTCACTACCGTTACATTAATAATCGAAGAGGGTTGTTGGAGCTGGATAGGGATTGTGCTAGAGGAGTAGTGTGAATAATAAGGATCTGATGGAATTTAAATAATTATAATGGCATTAGGTCTAAAATAAATGGAATATTAAAAACGTGGAGTAAGGTATAGTTGGTTACTTAATAAGAAGCAAATACTATAGTTTGGAGGACTTTAAATTGAAAGGATTGAATGCATTTGATGTTAGAAAATCTACCTCTCCCCCAAAGTTCAAGTCTCTACCATCATTACGGAACTAGAAGGACACTAACACAAGGAATAATTGATATAGCCTGATATATGATATGGTTATTACTTCTTAATCCCTTTTTTCGTAATAGATTTAAATCGAATAATCAAAAATCTGACTATTTCTTGTTTCAGGTGATTGAAAACGTAACAATATTGGTGTCCGACATCGTAAAGTTTACAGTCGTATGTTCCACATTAAAACCGATGGAAGTAGTTACAACGTTAAACGCAATGTATTCTGGATATGATAGATTAACTGCAAAACATGGCGTATGCAAAGTAAGCTATATTAAAACCATTATGTTTTATCCATATTTAAGTAGTTTAAATAGGTTGTTTATTATATATAGTATATTTATACACTTCTTTTATTATGTTTTAACACTTGCGCAAAATAAAAAATATATTTTTAATAAAAGTTTATATGTTCACAAATTTCGTTTTTAGCTTTTAGATTTTAATGAATGAACGAATAAATAAATGTTGTGTTTTAATAATAAATAATAAAAATAAAACAATAATATTAATTTTTACTATGAAAACTGTAAATAGACATGGTAGTAAGCCGACTTTGCCGAACTTTTCACTTTGATTTCTTTATACTGTCTTTCTGTTGTTTATGATTTGTTAATGCTTGCCACTACGTCTACAACCCAAAAAGGGTCTTGAGCCTATAACATATAGAGATTCGTAGTGTTTTTAGGCCAACGTCCGTGCAATGAGGTGATTGGGCCGAGATCACACTCAGCCGCTAGGTTGTCGCCCATTTTAGGTACCTACTATATAAAGGCTGGTTTAGCCCCAGGAGGGTCTCCATAACCTAGGTTCCACCTCCCCCTCCCCGGCTGAAATAACAGAATGAATAATATTTTGCCACAGCCGGGATTCAAACCCAGGATCCAGAGAGCAGACGCTAGTGCTCTATTCACTATGCCACAAAGTTGTAAATTTCTATGTATGGATCAAAATGTTTTTAAATTATATCAATACCCATGTTTTAACTCGTTATTTTTTAAAATAGGTGGTTAATTAACAGATCCTTAGTGGTGCAAATAGACGTCTGGTATATTTTCTTAAGTAAGATCAATTTTCTTGGTTATCATTCTAATTTGAAGAATAATAGCTCTCCTTTTATACCTAAACCTATATGTAATAGCATATGCTTAAATGCATAAGATAATGTAAAATCTTTGGGCTTGTCCTTTCCTCGAAACGTATTCCACAAATTAAGTTACTTTTATGTTCATTATATCTTCTTCATAAAATGCTTTACCACCCAAATCTTTTTTGGGATTATCCCGTTTGGTCATACAGTTCTTTTCTGTTGACTGTGTTCTTGAAAGTAAAATCAACTTGGTCGTACTTCCAAAAATTCACTGGGTTAAAAAGCAAATATTCTTTTTTAATATCAGTGAGTTTGAAAATGTAAACAGGATTCAATAAATACAGGAAAGTAAATATACACCTCTATCATTATTAATACATAATGGATTATTGTATTTTTTCAAAATTTTCATATCTTTACAAACATTTTTTACTTTCACTTAGCTATATATGAAGTATATAGTAAGGGAAAGTGTTGCCATCGTGAAAATTTTTAAATTCCATTTTTCGACGGAAATACACGTTTAAGGGTCTCCTTGGTCCAAATGACCAAGTCCCGAAAAATGGTCTGTGTGTATGTGGTAAGTCTAGCGCAAAAACCATAAGGTACGAAACTGAAATTTCATATTTAAGACAACTATACGCTCGAGATGTTACAGCAATGTTTTCATCAAAATCTGCTAACCAGAATAACCACTTTATACAATGCATTTTGCACCTTTTTATGATTTTCTCAAAAACGGCTCTAACGATTTTGATTAAGTTGATGTAAAATTTAATGGGCTTTAATATGGCGTTGGTTTCATTTTGAATTAAATAGTCTGACAGGGCTTAAGTGCCGATAATTTGAATTTTCTTCCTCTAAAATACCTTTAATTTTGTATATTTCGAAAAATTAGGCATATCATCTTATTATCATTGCTAATAACAGCTAAATATTCAAGTTGAGTGAATTTGATAAACAAGTAAAGGAGAAAAGTGCAAACATATTTTTTTATGCAGTTTTTGATATAACATAGACGTATAATATACCGTTGGAAAGAGAAAGATTTTAGAAAAAATATTATCTGATACACAAAGTTGTAAAAGGTAATAAAAAGGTAATATAATCACTTATTATTGATTAACAATTTAATATAGTAATATTATTTAATCTAAATCATATGTTTCAAACGAAAAGGAATTCACGTTTTATAAAATCAACATCTAATATTTTTTTTTTTTTAAATTGAAGTATGTTTAATAGTTTTTATTTTTATTTTAACAGTCGAGATAAGTGAAAGTCGTTTGTTGCCCGCACCAGATTTGTTTATAAATACAAAAGCTTTATTTATATAGAATACATCTGTAATATTTATAATACATTGAGGGGATATTCCTTTTCAATGGCCTGCATACTATCTACAATTAATTTTTACACCAATATTTTTATTGTTTGTAAAAAAACCAACTAAGAAAAAAAATTAATAAAAAAAACATTTTTAAGACGATATCGTTATTCAATGTACTCAGTTAATTTTAATGAATACTTAAATCTAATTAAGGCTATCTGTTTCAGATTGAAACGGTGGGTGACGCCTATATGGTGGTTTCCAATACCTTCAGCAAGAAAGTACCTTCAGCAAATAAAGTCTGTGATGTAGCTCTAGACATGCTTGAAACCATTAAATCAATCAAAAATCCTGAGACAGGTAATATAACTAAGTAAAAATAGAAAAAACATAACCGAAAGTCAAAATTTTAACTTCGTCCAACTAAACTAAAAATGGTATCATAATGATGGAGGTTTTTGTTTGACCGTTAAGAAATTTGATGAAGAAGATGGTTGGGGGTGCGGTCATTAAATAAAAAAACACATTAAAACAAGTGCTATTTTAATTATGTGCCGACGTTTCGGCCTACATTGTGGGCCTTCATCAGGGTTAAAAGAAACAAGATAACAAACAACCAATGTAATTATAGACTTAATAATGCGTGAGGTATATAATAATAATATGGTGACGGTAATATAATATGAAAACAAAAATAAAATTAAATGTAAAATGATAATAAGATGACAATTATAAAGTATGGAAATAAACAAAATTAAGATGATAGTTATATTCTAAACTATTAGGTAGACGT
Source organism: Piezodorus guildinii (assembly GCA_023052935.1). Classification (NCBI taxonomy): domain Eukaryota; kingdom Metazoa; phylum Arthropoda; class Insecta; order Hemiptera; family Pentatomidae; genus Piezodorus; species Piezodorus guildinii. The sequence continues at coordinate 62,576,278 of CM041295.1, forward strand.
TTGTGAAGATTGGAGAATAGATTAAACTGAGATTTAAGATGAGGGAAGGAGGATTTTAGGGAAGAAAAAGACAAATTTAAGTGATTAGAAGAAGAAACGGTTGGAGAGGAAGGATTTACAAGCGATATAGGTGAAATTTGATGAGAAGATAATATAACTAAGATAATATAACTAAAAGAAATTTTCATTATCTTAATAATATGTATCTCTTTTGTTCTGATGTTTGTGGCCCTAATGATGGCTCACAAGCTTGAGCCGAAACGTTGACAAAATTAAAAACTTTTCAAAAAATGACTGATTCCTGAGTAATCCACCTATAACTTTTTTACTATATTAATTACACTATTTTAAAGTTATAGAATGAAATTTTTAGTATGATTTGGAACGAAAATAAACGTGAAATTAGTACCTTTAGAAAATAATTGTCTTTCTAAATCGCGTTTTTAAAGCGCTTGAGTGTTCATTAGACAAAATCAAGTAGTAGAATTAGATAAAATTAAATGATGAGAATACAAATATGTCAAAACATCAATTTCGTAAAAACTTTCCTTTACTTAAAATGACTTTTTCGAAATTAACGTCTCAATTGTTAACAATTTATTCTTACGGAAATGTCATTTTTTAGATGAATTATTATTTATTATATTATTATAATTATAATTTTTTCTATGTCTTACGTCAAAACTACAGTAAAAATTTGACATTGCACATAGCCCCTAATCTACTTTTTTTTAAATATTAATTTAGATAATTATTTTGAATGAACAAAATAACATTTTAATTTTTTTTTTTTTTATTATTTTTTTATTTGTACTGTATTAAAGAACACAATAAGTAAATATGAGGAATGAAAAAAAAAGGTCATGAAAATATCTTGAGAAAGAAATACCCAGTAGTGCTAACTATTTTAACTCAGTAGGTCCCGAGGCCACCTTATTTTCAGTCGCCTTGGAGGGTTATCAGGGATATCTAAGGAAGATAAATTACGGACAAGTGGGTTTGTATGGGCAAGGAGTTTAGAATGAAAAGAGGAGTATCTATCACGGGCTAAGTCTGCAACAAATGGGATATTAAGGTCATTATGAAGGAGTTGATTTGTAACAAAATAAGGGTCATTCAGGATTTTGCAAAGGATTTTGGATTGTAAGGATTGGATGCGGGAGGAATTAGATGGTTTCGTAGAGCCCCAAAGCTCGATTCCATATGTCCAAATAGGTCTGATAATAGTGATGTAAATGAGTCTTTTGTAATATACTGGAAGTTTTTAACGTTTGTCTAGTAAGTGTTGTAGTAATCGGTATCTTCTAGCAGTTTCTTGTCGTTTCAGTCTTGTGTGAGGATTCCAAGTAAGGCGATTGTCAAGATGGAGACCTAGGTATCGGATTTGTTCAACAGGAGTAAGAGTAAAGTTATTAAAGGATTCTGGGGGGGCAGGAACTCATCGGTTTGCGACGAAGAGTGAAGGTGACTTGGTGGGATTTGTTGGGGGTTATTTTAATCCTCCAATTTTGACACCATTCTACAATGGCTGTGATGTGGGATTGAAGGGTTTGGGATGCAGTAGATGGATCATTATGGACGGATAAGACACACGTGCCATCAGCATAAGTATTGAGGACAGTATGAGGATGGATCGGAATGTCAGCTTTATAAAGAGAGAAGAGGATAGGACCTAAGATACTACCTTGAGGCACTCCTCCAGATTAGGAAAATAGGGACGAGTAGGAAAAGTTATGGTTAACCTTAAAGGTTCTGCCAGTAAGGTAGGAACGCATTAATAGGAAATATGTAGGGGTGAGGAATTGACGGAGTTTGTAAAGCAGTCCCTGTTGCCAGACTCGGTCAAATGCTTGTTCTACATCAACAATGGCTCCAGTACAGTACATTCCGCGTTCCAGTGTAGAGGACACTACATCCACCACGCGGTGAACATCGAATGGGATGTTCGGAATCCAAACTGGTTGTCAGGGATAACGTGATTCATTTCTAGGATAGGATAAAGACCTTTTTGGAAGAAGTTTTTCTAGGATTTTGCCCATAATGGGCAAAAGAGAGATAGAACGATATGATAACGGATGTTCAGGAGGCTTATTGTGTTTTTGTATCATTTTTATTATTGAAAGTTTCCAAGAAGTAGGAAAATACGTGGATCTGAGAGTTGCATTGTATATATAGGTAAGGAAAAGTACGGCTTTGCGAGGAAGTTGTTTAAGGATGTGAGGTGTGATAAGATCATGGCCAAGGGCTTTTTTGGAGGGTAATTTTTTAATTATGTTTATGACTTCAGATGGATAAAAGGTTTTAGGAGGAAGGGGCATTTGGAGGGGGATAGTTAGTTCTGCCTCAACATGTTCAATGTGGGTTGGATTTAGGATGTCTGGATGAGAGTTAAAAATATTGAAAAGGTGTTTACCAAATATTTGTGACTTTTCTTAATCTGATCGGGGCCGGTTATTGGATTCAGTGAGGAGCGGGTGATCAAAGGATTTAAATTTAAGGAGTTTTTTGGTTGATATCCATAAGGATTTATCAGAGGTGTTGAGGTTTTCTGTAAAGTTCTGAAAGTATGTACTTAAAATTTTCTTATTTCTTTTTTTTTAATTTGTTAGTAAGTTGGGTGTAACGAGCTTTGTTAGATGGGTACCTAGTTTTATGCCACTTAGTCCTTGCTAGCCGTTTTTCTTTTAGAAGTGTTCGGATATGTCGTGGCAAGTTATTGTTAAGGTCTTGAGGGTTTTTGTTTGTAGGGTGTGATGTATTGTTATGGATAACTGTCTCAATTATTTTTTGTGAGTTGTTCAATGGCTGAGTCAATGTGTTGTTTGGTTTTTAGTGGAATTTTCAAGTCAAGTTTGCTCTCTATGTCAAGCCGAAAATTGTCCCAGTTAACATGCCCAGTAATCAGTGAAGGAAAAGAAGGTTTAGGAACTAGATTGGGGTGCATGAGAAGCAGAACTACACTGTGATCTGAGGAAAGTTCATCAAAGGTTTTTATCGTGGATTGGGTTGTAGTTATTTGGGATGTAACGAATATATCGAGTAAATCGGGGCGTTTTTAAGGGATGTTGGCCAATAAGTATGGTCTGAGGGTGAAAAGACGGAATAGCTATTGGAGTGTGTGACCTGGGAATCCTGCCACGAGTATTGGATGTCCGAAATCCCCACCGTTGGTCTTTGGCGTAGTAGTCACCACCAGCAATGAAGCGCGGACCAAAGGATCTGAATAATGTATCTAGGTGATTATAGGATAGGGAATTACCAGGAGGGCAGTATACAGCTGAGATCGTTGTGGTAAAGGGGTGGCAGGATAAGGTAATAGAAGTTGACTGAATGGTGGCAGTTGGAGTAGAGAGAATCAGAGAGTGGGGTAAATATTTGTGAATAAAATACATGATCCTGCATGGGATGTGTTATCTGGATGATTTGAGCTGTAAGTGATGTGGTCCCGTATGTAAAAGTGAGAATGAATAATGAAATGAGTTTCAGTAATCAGGGCAATGTCAATGTGATTGTCGTGAAGAAAGATGTCAAGTTCGTTCCTGTGATTATTCAGACCATTGGAATCCCATAGTAGAATAGCTAGGGTCTGTTTGTTCATCTTGGGGGTTAAGCGAGAACTGTGATAGGAGACTTGTAAGGAGATTGATGAGTGGTTTGATGGTGTTTTGGTGGTTTAGAAGAAAGGATGAAAGAATAGATGTTATATCAGTTGGAGGTTGATAGGAACATTTGAAAATAAAATGAAATTTTAAGAAATTCTTTATTCTCGAACCAAGTCCCCTTTGAACAAAACCGAATGAACGAAACGCTAGAACAGAAAGTACTCCACAATATTTTATGCGATTTATTGGTCTTTCTATAAATGTTCTTTTTTTATATTTTCTTGATTCTTCAAATGTTTGAGATGTTTTGATAGTTTAAATGTAGAACCACTAATGGATATAAAACTATATATATATATATATAAACGTAAATTGTCTTTTAAGATTTGTTTTTGGTACCTCGAGACGGTCTCACGTTACTCACCTCTACACCGAGTTGAAGTGGCTCCTCCCCTCCCAACGCAGACAGTACTTCCTTGGTTCATTCCTCTACCGACCTATAAAATCACAGCATCCTTTCTAAATCCACTGTCTCCTTCAATTGAAATCCTCAGTTAATTCGCTCTAAACAAGATCAGTCCACTCTGACCTTTATACACCATTATAAAGAACTAAAGTCTTCGATCGATCCTTTCTTGCCCGTTCCGATGCATTCTTGAATTCCTTTCCTTTCAACATACGTCGTGCTTCTTCCTTATCCACATTCAAATATTTTCTTTTCCAATACCTATTATCCTAAACAAACGCTTGTTGATTGTAAAATTAAAATTAATTTTTTTATTAGAAGTACTTAATCGTTATAATGACTGAATATCTTGCCTATTTTTTTATCAAAATTAGTTGACTTTGACTACTTTTTCTTTTGTTGTATTTTTTTTTTATTTGCTTATCCGCCTCTACCCTTGAGGGCCATTGGCGTGGTCGAAATAATTATATTCTATGGTAGAATCCAATCATTTTCGTGAATTCTATTAATTTGTTTATACTTTCTTCCTCATCTTTAAGTAATTCTTTCATGTCTTTTTTTAGGTTCAATTTTTTCCTTGACTACTCATAAAGCGGGCATGTATTTATTGTTGTATATTATGTATATATAATGTGATATATACAATACTACTTCCACCAGGCGGCCATCATTACAGTTACGCAGCCAAATATGTCCCAGGACAATGACGTTGTGAACTGCCAAACAAAAATTGAATAACTGCTTCAACAGAGTGTGCAGGTAGTTTTCCAATGTATTCCAGGCCACTTCGGTATTCATAGGAATGAAGTAGCTGACATGCTTGCAAAAGAAGGTGCAAGCTTCAGAACAGTTCAACAATCAAATTTCCTATCGCAGAGCTAAGGACGAAGTTAAGAGAGCAAAACATGCTTTACTAATGGATTCCATAAGAGAAAGTTTGATGAACAAGCGCTGAGGCAAACTCCTTCTGGAGGAAGAACGGATACCGGTAGATTTGAACAGAAGAGATGCGAATATATCTCGGTGAAGAGATGTCGCCCACAAATAGACATTAGTACTGGCTCCCCCATCAAGTAAGATATTATTAATATATAATTAAATACGTTTGGTTTGTGGGAGGCAGAGTGCGCTGCCGAAAGGATGATGGCCACCTGGTTATCTATATCGATAGGTGTCAAGAGCTCAACGCCTTTTGCTGACGCTCTGGGAACTGTCTACCTTCTGGCGATTATCTAAATTCTTCACTAGTCTTATATCCTAAAAACCTTTTTGTATTTATCTTGATCTTAACAAATTATTTCTTTTCTTTATTTTTAAATTAAGAGACAAGCTATTTATTGAACTTACTTTGTTTTTTTCTCTCACAGATCTTTTTATATCATCTCTTTATCAACGGTCTCTTTCTCGCTGATTTATATACACAACTTTGTTTTACCCCAAGCGTCTTTCCTTTAAACAACTTTATTTCCTTTCCTGTATGTCTAACGTCCTTACCGCCTGTCATGCTAACGCACAGTCCTTACCCGCTCATTATGAAGAATTCCTTAATTATTTAACCAAAAACCTTTACCACCTTATTGCAGTCACTGAAACCTGGCTAAACTCCTATATTCCTTCTTCCTCAGTTTCCATCCCTGATTATTTCTTTATCCGGCACGACCGTATCGGCAAGAACGGTGGAGGTGAAGGTGTTTATGTTCATAACAGCCTCAAATCCCGAATCCTTGAAGTATCATTCCCATCCGATCACCCTTATGATGAATTCCTACAAGTTGAAATTTCCTGTTGTTCAAGTTCTCTCCTGTATATTGTAGTATATCGTCCTACCCTGGTTCCTTTTGACCAATCCGTCGAATAGATCCTCTACAACCATATCCCCTTTTACAACCATATCATAATCTCTGCCGACTTTAATACCAACATGCTTTCCGACTCCAATGATAAACTCTGTCTGGAAAACCTTTCCTATTTTCTCCATCTCTATATTGTTCCTTATGCCCCAACGCACCATGCCTTTAGGTCTGACTCCTGGTTGGACCTATATGTTATCGACTCAAGGCATAATCTTCTATCCGCTTCCCAGCATACAGTACCATTCCTTTCATCTCATGACCTTATCCAAATATCTTATAATATTCAAACCCCAGCTTTCCTACCCAAATCGTTCATTTTTCGTAACCTGGACGCTCTGACGCGTAAAATCCTTTTACCTGACCTTGAAAAGATTAACTGAAGCAAAATCTTTCCAGTTCCTCTATTGACTCCATGGTTGATATCCTCACCGCTAATCTTCTTCATATCCTTGATATCCAAAACCTCTGTATGGCCTCTTTATGGTACTTGAGAACAGAGTGAAGCGTATCATGAATTGTTGTTTAAGATTTGTTTTTGGTACCTCGAGACGGTCTCACGTGACTCTACACCGAGTTGAAGTGGCTCCTCCCCTCCACACGCAGACAGTACTTCCTTGAGTCATTTCTCTACCAAACGATAAAATCCCAGCATCCTTTCTATAACCACAATTTAAATCCTCAGTCCACTTGCTTGGAACAAGATCGCGCCACCCCGACTTTTATATCCCATCCCACAGAACTAAAGCCTTTGTTCGATCCTTTCTTGCCCGTTCCACTGCATTCTGGAATTCCATTCCTTCCAATATACGTCGTGCTTCTTCCTTATCCACACTTAAGTATCTCCTTTTCCAGCATCTATTATCCCTCACAGACGCTTGTTGATCTTAAATCTGATATTAGATGATAGAATTTAATCATAATAAAGACTAAATGCTTACTTTATTTTGCTTTTGTTTTATTACAAAATTAGTTTTTTTAATTTTCTCATTCTATTGTACTTATTATCATTATTATTATGATTATTACATTGTGATTTGTGTATGTATGCGTGTGTTTGTGTTTGTATAAATATATATATTTTTTTTTTGTTAATCTACTTTACCTAGGTAAATAATTAAGTTTGTAAATAATTCAATCTATTTAATGTATTCTGGCCAGAAGTGCTATCTTTATTTGTAACATAGGGGCACTTCCCATATCAGCCCCGCCCCCTTTGCCATGATCATCGATAGGAGATGGGAAATTTTCAAAAAATAGTCTTTTTGAATTTTTGAAAAGAAGAGGGGGGGGGGTAGAGGTGATGAGGGTGAGAATGGAGAATCAGAGAAAGTCAGTCGGGTTATATCCAGAAGAAGGGTCAGTCGTATTGGAGAGGCAGAAGAGCTCAAGTCCATCGAGAGAAGTCGGTCGGGGGTCGTAAAGCAGCAAGAGAAGGAGTCGATACGATGCTGGGGTATGAAACTGAGGAGTTATGAAATCCACCTTCGCCAGTCAGCTAAGTGTTTTTAAGGTACCTTTTTGTAGCAATATTGTTTGGCAAAGTTAATTGTAAGATGTCCGTCAGTATTCTCAGCCATAGCTCCAGGTATTGTGTAAATAGAATGGATATGTATAAGCTAAAATTAATAATAATGCCATTTATTGAAACCTGTTTAATTTAATTTTCCCTTGCATCCCACCAATTGGGATTGGTAAACACGACACCCTTGGAAAAGAAATCCAATGGTTTATGTAATCTTGTCAATTAACCTAGTTTTTGAAGCTACCATTGCCTTATAAAAGCATACATATATATATATATATATATATATATATATATATATATATATATATATATGTGTGTGTGTGTGTGTGTGTGTGTGTGTGTGTATTGCTTAGTCGATTTTTTTTTTTTTCAGGTGTCAGCTTAAAGGTCAGAATCGGAATCAATACCGGGCCGGCAGTGGCTGGGATTGTAGGTCTCAAAGTACCGAAGTTTTGTATTTTTGGAACATCTGTTAAAACAGCCATTATACTTGAAGCATCTAGTTTACCAATGAAAATAAAGATTTCACAAAGTACGAGAAATTTACTGGATTCAACTTACATGGTTAGCAGGAGCGGTTCACTCTACACTTCAGATAATGGTTAATCTTTAATCAATAAGAATATTGTACATATTGTATTTACCGTTATTTAATACATTTATGGATATATATATATATATATATATATATATATATATATATATATGTGTTATATATATATATATATATCATAGAATGGATTCAACATAATCAGCTAATGAGTGAATGATAAACTTTTTTTCAACAGATGTCCTTAAATCAAAACAAATTATGAATTCACTCATATCAGTTTTTTTTTTCTAATAATTTAATAAACATGGTCAAATAAATTACATGCTTATTAATGCATGTTATTTTATTTAAGATTGTGATAGAAGATATGGGGAGCCCGGGGCTATGTGGCTAGCGCACTAGTCACCCATAGCATTCTAACGGAAAGTAGACCTAGGAGGACTGTTTCAAGCTTGTAATTAAGTGGGGATACACCAACAACCTCCCTCCGGGTATGTGAGACTGTCAGCCAACTGGTGGCTACTCACAAATGATGACCCTACTTTATGAAATATTATCGAAAATCGCGATGCGGAATCTCAGGAAACCATACCGCGCGACCAAGGGTCTCCAAGGCCTGTCGCGCCAACTGAAAAAAAAAAGATACAAGATAAATGAAAAAAAAATCCCCTCAAACCCAACACAGTATCCTACTGAACTAAATTTATATATATATATATATATATATATATATATATATATATATATATATATATATATATATATATATATATTTATACGAGTATGATTAAAACTTTCAGAATTGCAAAATCCAATAGATACGGAGCTAAGACATGCACATATTATTAAATTGAGAGCTGTATTTTGAATTTTTCCAAAGAACAAATTAAACGGGGAACTTGGTTTTTGTCGAGTGAATGTATGCTATTGTACCGTTTTTGAAATTCGCAAGAGAAGAATGGAAGTTGCTGTTCTATTTTACAGCTATCAAAGGTAGGAGTATACACTTGCGATCTTGGTGAATTTTGAAAAAGCATTAGTCCAAGTACGGAACGATAAGCTAAAAAAACATGTCGAGAAGAAAATTATTAGATCTACAGAGAAAAAACTTATTATAAAGAAGGTATCAGCAGTTTGCAAATATAGGGAGCAGACCAGATGCTACAATCTCTTACTTGGTTACGTCCGACGTCTGATTAAATATAAAATAGTATATCCGACCTATAAAGTAGCAGGTGGAGAGCAGTAAATCTAAGTTTAACGAAATGAACAGCACAAAATCATAAATTCAGGATAATTACTGGAGCAATTTAATCAATAGATTATAAAAAAACACTGAAACGCAATTAATAGAAAACCCAAGAGATGTAAAACCTTTTTAACCTGAAAGCAAAAGCTAGATTTATTTCGAACCATCGAAAGGCAGCGTAGTACAGGAATTTAAATACAATAGCATTAAACGCACAAGCCTAGTTTAAAAAAATGAACAACCTATTGTTAGGACTTTTTTGTAAATCTTGAACCAGTTAATGATGATGATTTACCCCAGGAATTACCTAACACAACCTCAGCCAGCGTTAATAAGGGCTCAAGCGAAAAACACCTCTCGAGTCTTTCTTAATGAAATCCCTCCCTCAGAAGGCGATAAATGAGAGATAACTTTTTGCCTTACAAGTCCGTATATACAACGGTGGATCAACCACTAACAGTGAAGCAGTGCTATATATGGAACTTATATAAAAAGAGACCCCGATTACCAATAGTTCGCGCCCTGAGTAAATAATTTAATACTGCTCCTTTCAATTTTCTGACTTCCCATACACGAAACTAAATACTAAGGTTTCATAAAGCCACACTTTTTTTTTTAGTAAGTGGTTGTTGTAGTTTGGTATAGCTTTAATAACCATTGTTATTAAAGTATGCGAGTAACATTAAGCTATTTTAAATATTCTTCTAAAATATTTTATTTTACACCTGATATTTTGAAGTTGACTGCAATTTTTGAAATAAATTGAATTTTCCGCTCGACTTTCTACATGATAGCAATCTATGGTAACAATTTTAGTTTTCACAAAAAAAAAAATCCTTTAATCCTCAAATTCTCCCACCCTAAAAAAACTGGGCGATTGCTCAGTCCGCCCCGTTGTAAATCTGGGTCAGGTTAGAAACACAGTCAAAGTGATATTTAGTTTTAAAAATTACCTTCTGCTTTCTTTTTTCTTCATCATTCGGTGTGGAATAGAATGAGAGAATATTATTGTTTTTCTAGCGTTTTAATAAAAACATGGCGAATACTCCCTTGATCGTAGTTATCCCTCAGATATCCAACTATATGGTGTGTTTCTGTCTGGATGTCGATGTGCATGTTACTACAATAATATAAATGTAATTTTCATGTCAAAGTTTTGAAATTAAAATATGCAATTTTTTTTTTCAGTAAAAGTTGAAACTTATTGGCTGATGTCTAGAGCCAAGTAAATACTGCAAAGAAAATAACTTTTTCCCCTCAACAAAAAAAAAAAAAGTAAAATAAAATTAACTTATATATATTTCATAATTTAAATTTATAGTTGTAACCTGTTGTAATTAATTTTTTTCATTAGATGCCTTATTTATTACATTACATTATATTGTATGCCAATTCTGATCAGTTTAAATTGAAATTACCGGCTAAAACGTTTATGTATTTTTCCAACATCTTTCTTATACATTGATTTAGTTACAACCAACACAAATAAACAAAAAAAACTGTACGATTAAAAGCCATAGAGGGTCTTTAATTCAGAATTGAGTAAGGACCTATTTTTTTTTTTTTCTAGGCCGTTTTTTCTCCCCACCCTAAATTTATCTCGGGCCAGTGGGTGAGTACGGGGGATAAATAACGAATTAAAAACCCCGGCACCGAGACGACAAATAGTACTTATTTTTAATATAAATTTTAGGTAATCTGTGGTTGCTGGGCAAAGCGTCTTCAAAGCAACGCGAGCTAACCCGCTCTCTCACCCCACCTCCCTAGGACAATATACGTCCAAGGAGGTGATTTGGCCAAGACCACACCCTACGTTAGGTTTCGCTTAATTAATTGTACATTTTAAAGAGCCTGGATGGACACAGAGAGGGTCTCCTGAACCCTGGTTCGATGCACAACAGATATTGAAGAATAAATAAATGTCTACCATTGTCTTACTCGAACCTTAGTTCCAAAGATTAGTAGAACAGTACCTTACTCACTAGGGTCCTTTTACGACCTAAAATAAATATCGTATCGATAAATATTACAATATATGTCTTAAAAATACAGGTAGTAGATTATTAACTATTATTGCTAATTTATTTTTATCTAAATTTATTATAACTGCAGATTAAAAAAACTAAAGCTGTAGTTATGGGTTATTTCCCGCATTGTCAAAGCAAAGCTTTTCAAATAAATCACCAATTCTGGGCAGAGGGATCATACCGTAAATAACAACATATAACTCAACAAAAGTAGTCTTGTCTCAACTTTGGTAGTGTTCACATCGCGGTTAGCGGCCTTTGAAGTTCCGGCATCTTTGATAGTGTGACAACACTCTTCAGAAGCTGCGCTGAATGTGGATGCAATCCAGTACCAGATAAGCCTTTATGAATTGTTACTATTGAAAGTTTCTTATTGATTAAATCACTAAATTCTTGTTAATGTATTATTATACTTATAGTTTAATTATTATGACTATTGGTTATATATATATATATATATATATCGACTTCCATTAGATTTATTAATTGAATTAAGTTAATTTTCCTTTCTGGTCCAACTTTATACTATTTCTGATCCTTTATATTTAATTAATAGATATATATTTAGTAATGTTTACTGTTTCCTTGAATTTCATTACTTCTCTTCTTTATAGACCCAGATTAATTGCAGTTTTTAAGATGCATTTATCTCTTTATTTAGTTGTCAAATTAATTAGTCGTTTCTAGTTTGATTAATCTATTATTTCTTATTTTTATATTGTTCCACTGGCTCTTACTTATTAGTATGATATACATATATTTTTTTTAATAATTATTAATTTAGTTATTCATTCATTTTGTTTTTTCTTTTTCATCTATTATGTAACAGGGAAACCTTGAATTAGGTAAAATTTACTTATCTAGTTCTGACATACATACATACATACATACAACGGGAAGAAATTTTATTGAAACTGCATTTGGTACAATAAGATCTCTTAAGTATTATTTTTAATGTAATGCTACACTGAAGCAGTAAATTAACAAGAACTTCTAGTCTGCCTTCTTTGTATGCTAGGAAAATTTCTGCATTTTTCACTTCCTTTAACTATCCTAATCGATTGGGATAGCTTTGAATATAATTTAAAAATGAATAATGCATCATAAATGCAAGGAATATTTTTTTTTTTAATGTCTATTTTGTTTAGGATAAAAAATAAACAAATTTAAAAGCCAAATTTCTCAAATGGTTGAGTAAAATTTTATATGAGTATTCACAATCTTGGCATGTCATGTTGTTTGTGTTATTTGTCAAGTTCCTACAATAACACACTAAAGAAAACCAACCAAATACAGACCCAAGATAGCATACCTGATCGTGTGTTACACACAACACTATGATATGTCATTGTTTGTGGATTCGTTTGGTGAGTCAGGTTTCCACTGAGGTACTTTGGTTGGTTCTTTTTATCAAAACATATTTTAGAATAATTATATCCTAAAATAGCTACCAATAATATCATACTTTCAAAACATAAGATTACTAAAATAAAATAAAGTTTCTCAATAAATGAAGCCAACTTGTCTCTTAATGAATATACGATAGAACTTATACTGGGTCACTCACAATCTTGAATTTACTACCGTTATCATATAACAAGTAAAATGAGATTGTGAGTACTCCTAATATAAAAAAAATAATATTAATAACAAGACTAAATAATTAAATATTTCTAATGAAAGTGGGCTCATAGAAAAAAATTAACATACAACAATATTTGTTTATTGCTTTTAAATATGTACAAATATACATTGGACATTGTCATACCAAAATACAAGTGATGTCACATGCCTATTAAAACAATCAATAATTAAAAAAACGATTAATACTATAAATAATTTAATCAGCTGATTTCTGAAACTGATTCCTAACATTATTTATAGTATACATCTAAACTTAAAACATACATATTTACACAGATAAAAATTTAATAATAAAAAAGGCAGTAAAAATTTTATTTTCAAACTTTATATAAAATTTATGAATCTATTATATGAAAAGTAACTCATCATTTAATGTCAAAATATAGTAATAACTAGGTATTAATTACACTAACCTAAATTAAACAAATATAAAGGTAAAAATACAATAAAAATTCAATTTTATTTAATATAAAAAATTTATACTTGATATATTAACCACATCAAACAGAAACTGTTTATGGTTTAATTTACAACACATGATGTGAATTTTTCTTTTCTTCAAGTGATAATTATTTATAAACTAAAACCAAATCACAATAAAATCTTTAAAATGAGTACAAAGTTTTTTTAAGGTTTAAAACTTTTAGAACACCTGATTAGTTTTTATAACAGGCTTTGATTAACATATTGCAACCATATTTCATAACAATTATAAATCTAAATGCGTATTACAACCATTAACACAATGGATAGACTCGCACTCATTGATCATGGTACTTGTAGCACTTATCTTATTTATTATCTTCTTTCATGACCAGAGATCATAATTCTTGCTCAATTATATTAAAATTGAACTGAGTTTTACATTGTAAATTATCCATTACAATCATCAACCTGATTTATTTCTGATTCATTCATAGAATTTAATTATTCTTCACTAGTGTTAACAATGACATTGAAGCATTGTTTACACTAAAAAAATTCCTTTTGATGTGTATCCATATAACCTACAAACAAAATGTAAGGACTATTGATATATTAAACAAAATTAAATAATACTTTCTAAATATTTTACAAGAAATTATAATCAGTTTTTCCTAGTTGGGGTAAGTAAGATAAATATAAATGATAATCATATTTTTGAAGAAGAAAAAAATGCCTGCTTTGAACTGATAATATTTATCAACTTCAACCTTATGTTTAATTATAAACACAAAATTTAATAATGTATCATATAACATAAAATAACATAACACAACTTAAAGTGAAATTCAAAAATAAATAAAGATAAGTCTAGGAGGGAACAGTATTATTTCAATGCCATCAAATTTTTTTATGCCAAATGTTTTTAAAGAAAACAGAATTTCATTTTTAAAAAATGAAATTTTCTCATCATCCGCCAAATAAGGATTTGATTTAGTTGAATAATTGGTATATTAATAATGGATTAGAAACAATACAATTATTTGGAAGAACATTAATTTTTTGGCTTTCTGAGCCCTTAAATATTTATTACGTGAACGTAATGAATAATTCCAAAGTAGACATAATATAAATCCATGAATACTTTCTGTGGTATTCAACCAAATTTGAAAATGAACAGATTCATTATATATATGTATGTAATACATTAGTTAGTATTCATATATCAATTAATCAACCAAATGAAATCCTTATATGGCAATTAATATGAAATTATTTATTTTATTTTATTTTTTTGAAGTAGTCTACTGGTCTTAAGGTTCAGTCAATAAATTAGCAATTTTATTTAGGCTACGTTTCGAGAATTTATTGTTCTCATATTCATTCCCTAAAAGTGGAAAAAAAACAACAGAATATTAAAATTTGTATACAATAATTAACAGATGATGTTATTGTTAGAGACAGAAAACATGTTTGAATAAATTTAAGAATACATTCTACAATTAATAGATATACAGTAGTTAAAAAGATATCTCAATTTGAATTTAGAATTTTTTTATTAGGAACAAATACATAAAAAAGAAATAAATAAATACATATAAAGGAAATGATTACAAAGGGTCCAGTCAGGTAAGGATAGTAAATCTGCCCCCACAAATTTTTTTACTCAAACTTGGGGGATCAATTTGTTAATGAATAAAACTAATTCACCTAAATTTATAGCTTTTTAATTCAAACGGTTTACGAGATTTCTTTAAAAACCTCTTTTTTTCAATTTTATTATTTTTTTTTAATATTCAAATTTGAAATTAATTAATGATGATTTATTTTCTGATTCTTAGGAGTCAAAGCCATAAAAAAATGATATGATCATGATTCTTACACAAAAAACCAATTTTAGCGAAAGAAAGAAAACCAAAATATTTTTTTAACCTTTTTGAAAACTGTCAATCACCGATTTTTTTCAGAAAATGTCTTTTGTACTCATCTATACACAGGATTTTTCCTGGTGGAACAATATGAAAAAAAATAAAAACTTATTTCTTTCTGAAATCTTGCACTTAAGTTCATTTACTACAAAATGATTGGATAAAAGCTATGTTTTTCAATACGCCCTGGCCAGGCTAGCGCTCTATAACACTGTCTATTTAGTCGCTATAAATAATTTCTTTTAAGGTGTGGCTTGTTCAGGTATTTTCTATGGCTTCCTCAACGGAGGATGTATGTTCGGTTAATAAAATATTCTTCTACACACTTTTTGATAACCTAAAAACTATAACCTTCTTAAAACGCGAGTTTTCAGGAGAAAAAATATGTTTTTAATATTTTTCATATTGAACTACCACTTCGAAAAATTTGAAAAAAATCTTCAGAGCGGAGAAGCATAAGACACTTTGTAATAAAATTAATTAGGTGA
Source organism: Piezodorus guildinii (assembly GCA_023052935.1). Lineage (NCBI taxonomy): Eukaryota > Metazoa > Arthropoda > Insecta > Hemiptera > Pentatomidae > Piezodorus > Piezodorus guildinii. The sequence goes on from CM041295.1 coordinate 62,592,036, forward strand.
GTGACACCTTTCAAAAAAGGTCAAAAAAAAATATTTTTTTTAATTTCATTCATCTTAAAAAATTCGTTTTTTTTGTTTAAGTCTTTGACTCCTGGAAAATGTTTTTTATTTTTTCATCTATATTGAGTAAAAAAAAAAAAAAAAAATTTTTTTTAGTTTCACATTTTTTTTCTAATATTTTGAATTTAGTTATCATGCATTTTTGAAAGGTGTCACTCACTAGATTTCGCCACAAAACGTCTTTTATGTTCCTCTGTACTAAAGGAAACATTTTTTCTTCTTTATTTTATTTTTTTTTATTATTTTTTTTTTATTTATTTTTTTTTTGGTAAGTGTGTACATACAGCTGTATTTCTGTTGATGCACTCTCCTTTTTAAATATTGCTCTGATATTCCAAGATATGTTTTTCCGCATTTATCTTCACAAGAAATTACATATACAACATGTGATTCAAGCTCTAATTTGTCTATATCTTTGGTTTTAGTCAAAAGGTAGTACTATCCCATACATACTGAAATTTTCCGAAAAACTTGCTGACGCACTTAATACTAACAAAAGTAATAAAGATCCTGCTATTACATTAAAAAATTGAAACTACTTCATTGAAACTTTTCACTAAAGCTCAAGTCATAGACAAATTAGAGCTTAAATTAATCAAATGACGTATACGAAATTCCTTGGGTAGATAAATAGGGAAAATCTTATTTTGGAACATCAGAGCAATATTTAAAAGGGAGAGTACAATACAAATACAGCGGTACTTCAATAGGAAAAACAAACATAATAAACCAGATCTATCTGCCCTCAACAACTCATTTCAGAAACACAGGACATATATTCAGATTTCATTCACCCAAAACTATAAATTACAAAAAACAGCTTCAAACGAAATATGAAGGAAATGATGGCCATAAAAAATATAAAAATCTCCGCATTTATATATTTATAAACAAAAGATCAGATGTCCTAAATCTTAATTCATGTAATACAAACTTAATAAACACATGTTAACAATACGTCTGGAAAACAATAATAATTATACTGCCATAAAGCACTTACCAAACAAAGGAAGAACTACAAAATAATAAAAAAAAATTTAAAAAAAAAAAGTGAGAAAAACTCTTGATTCTCGGGCCATAGAAATTTGGAAAATTCCTTTCTGAACGATTCCTAGAATATTTGTTTCAGTGTTCTTTCAAAGTCTGTAGTGTACGCATAAGTCTATGTAAGACACTATTTTGTCTCAAATTGCAAGTAAATTTGTAATAACTTTCCTTTATATGTATTTATTTTTTATTTTTTAATGTATTCATAACATTAAAAAAAAATGTAAATTCTAATTAAGATATCTATTTAACAACTGCATATCTATTAATTCTACAATGCATTCTTAAATTTATTCAAACATTTTTTCTGTCTCTCTAACAATAACAATATATTTTAATTATTGTATACAAATTTAATATTCTGTTTTTATTTTTCCACTGTTAGGGAAGGAATACGAGAACAATCAATTCTCAAAATGTAGCCTAAATAAAATTGCTTATTTAATGATTGTACCTTAAGACTAATAGATTGAACTTAAACTACCAACAGTCGAGAACTAATAAAACAATATAAATAAATAAATATTTAAATAAACATATTTAATATATTTAATTAATCTCTGTCCCCTCGCTAATAAAAAATCAAAAATGTACCTGATTTTATGTTATTTTTAAATAATTGATGATTTTCCTTATCAACTGTGTAATGTACCATGGAAAAATAATGAAGATTCAGCGGGCATAATTTTTAATGTGTGAACCATCATTGTGACAAGCAAGGATTATGCAGGAATATTGTCATGGGTAGGGCAAGTATATAGATTGAAAATTGTTAACCAGAGTGGGGGCCAAGTGGGTTAAAAATATAAGTTATTTTTTCCATACACTGGCTAAAACCAAGAAAATTTGAAAAAAAAAAAAAAAAAAAAAAAAAAAAAAAAAAAAAAAAAAAGTAAATGCTATAAATAAAAAACAATTCTCTAACCACACCTTTTATCTTAATATCTTCTTTTATTTTTATATGTCACAATAATTTGTAGGGAGAGGCAGTGGAGTTGTTTTTTAGAACCAATCTTATTTACAATAAAATTCCACAATTTTGTGATTAGTTAATTAAATATTTACCAAAGAACTCAGATTATGAAATTTGTACAAGATTTGTTCATTTCACGATATACTATAAATATATATATTGTTTAATTAGTTCTTGACTGTTGATAATTTAAGTTTTCTAATGCTCTTAGGTTTCAGTCAATAAATAAACTAATTTCTTTATGCAACATTTAGAGGATTTGGAAAATGCTGCATACCTGAACTATTCCTTAGCATATTTACTTCAGGGTTGTTTCAAAGTTTATAGTTTATAGTAGACTATGTCTATATAAGACACTATTCTATCTCAAATTGCATGAATATGAGAACAATTAAAATTCCCGAAACGTTGCATAAATAAAATTGTTAATTTATTGACTTAAACCTAACAACATTAGAAGTAATTATTATATATATATATATATATATATATATATATATATATATATAATATAAGAAAATTAACTTAGCATTACATTAACATTTCACAACTTACCATAAATGAGCATTTATGGAGCATCAAGGGTAGGACCATTTTTCTTCAATGAAATTTGAGAAGTAGCCAAGGATGAATCTATAAAAAATAAACGGTCATAAACATTTCTATCAATGTAAAAAATTGATTTAGATACTCACTTGATGTGTACGTCATTCTAAATAATAAAAGCTTCCAAAGAACGAATAGGGTAATGAACTTGTATGTAAATTAAATGTACTCATTTTCAAAAATTAAATTAAATCTTTGCTTGAATCATTAATCCCAAGACAACAGTTGAAGAGTCATTTAACTGCAAGTGGTTACGATATATTTTTAATAGGAATTTTCTGTATAAAGCATATACAAAATATTTTTAAAACCTTTACCTCTTACAAACCACTTAGGGTGTTAAGTTAAGTTTCTTGATAAACTTTTGTGCAAAGAGATCATATATTATGCACAACTATCAAGCTCTTTTCCCCAATTAAGGTAGCCCAGTTTTAAAGGAAATAACTTATAGCTAGCTTCATCACAAACATTAATTGATAGTGAATTTTTTTTTTTAATTTATATTTTAACAGGATCAATTGTAAAACGGTAATGTGAAACCAAAATTATGGAAATTGTGAAGGCATATCACCTATATACACATAGAAAACGACAAGAAGCAGGAAGTCAAAGTACAAGAACAACTTAAGTTAATGAATATAACAATGGCAATGTCATGTCTAACATAGTGGAAGGTAAATAAATGGTGGAATGAATAATATTTAGGAAAATAGATGTCAAAGGCTGGTGCAAATATTAGGACCTTGAATAAGTTCTCACAGTTCTTTGTCAAAATAAATGCTTCATGTGAAATAAATAGTAAAAAACATGTCATTCAAAATATTACTCATCATTAGCCACTACTTTCTGAAAGCATATTAATGAACCATGTGATAAAGCACAACCAGTATTATAAGGCTATTGAAGAATCGACCCACTTTTGGTATCTACATAACAATGGGAGTACTACTCAGCCAGGCCATAGACCATCGAACAAAATAAGTGATAATTAGAAAGGACAATACCCAGTAAATAGTGCTGGTATGACAACTTTCCATTTAAACATTTCCACATAAGTTTTTTACGGTTTTGCAATATGTTGCCGTACTTTGTCATGTCTCTGCTCATATAATGTCTATTTTTCTTTCAGGTATAATTTCAAATGCATCAATCGGAGTCTATAACAAGTCTATAACAATTGCCATGATAGTTTTATCCATTTGTGCAGCTCATAGTAAATTAAACCATATTGAACCCAGCAAATGCTGAGATGAAGCTTCAAACCATGGATATTTGGCTTTGCAGATGATTTTTATGCATGACTGAGCATACCCTACTATTTTTTAAGCTTATATTTATCTATCTGTATCCATTTTTCATCATCAGTCATGATATGATACCAAAAACTGTTCTTTTTCTGCTTGAGAAGAAGCATTCACTCATGTGAAAACATTTTTTGGCTTTTACTCATAAGGCACCCAATGCCCTTGCTCCTGGATCATTCCTTGTGCTTTAAAATGTTTAAAAACCATTGTGTTATCTATAAGTGATGAATTTCCAAGCTCATCTAGCGTCTGAAATGGATCTTCATTTAGTAAATTTTCTAATTCTTGGTCTTTGAATTTTTACAGTGAACCAGAGTGTTCAATAGAAATAAATTTCCATGATTAAAATCATGAGTTTCTAAGCCCCAAAACCTGTCACTACATGTTGTTTCTGACCAAGCACTCTTAATAAGAATTATTTGTGTAAATATAGCTTTTAGAAAATTGTATAACAACCTACAATAAACTGGTTCCTCACAGAACTGGTGCAGCTATATCTAAGGAAATAGCAAGAACTTGTTCAAGGACCTGATATATCAGTGTAACCCACATATCAAATTAAACATAAAAAATCAGTAACTTATTATTTAACTTTTCGAAACTAACTACATATTCTTTAATGGGACAACAACAAATATCATTGCACCTACAAAATTCTAATCATTAGTAAATTTAAGGGAAAAAATTAAGTAAAAATGCACACAAACAGGAAAAAATAAAGAAAATAATTTGTGATCATCGAAATACTGAATAATTTATATTTAAGATATGTATTCAAGTAAAAAAAGTAGATAATGTATTAATGTAGACAGGTTTACATTGATAAATTTAATAATTATTACATAAAAAGCAATTTGAAAACTTTTATTGCCTATTAAGAACACAGTTTAAAACAATCTTTGATTTCATATTTGCTGCTTCAATAGTCTTTCTTTTTTATCCTCTTCAATGTTCAATATATCTTCATATGTCAATAAATATTAATCATAATGGTTCAACTATTTCATAATTAATTTGTAGATTATATCAACTTTACAGCAAGAATAACAAAAAAGCTCTGTTCTTTTAGACAACATAATAAAGGTTCTTTAAAAATGTTGGTTAAAAAGTGAATTTTTATAAAATAATTAATTTACATAAGGAACAAACATTTAAGGTCCACCAACATATTTCAACTGAACCCTTTTTTTTTTTTTTCTGTTGACAAATGTATATCTTGTACAAAATGTGATAAACTAAAATAAGGGGTTAAAATAAATATATTGAAAAAAATAAAATTATATAATAATAATAGTCAATTATCTATAAAAATATGTACACAACAAAAATTAGTCCAATTACCTGCTAGAAGTGCTGAGAGGCTAGGTAATGACAAACTTAAACTAGAAACAGTGTTTTGGCCATTCGAAATTATTTGTTTCTCTTTTGGCCCTGAAACGACATGTACAGTTGGCAACCCAGGTGATTGTATTGCAGAAGAACCTTCTAAAGTTGCAGGAATAGTATGAACATTCCTTAAGATGCCAGATTTAAATCCTTTCAGATTAGCTACATTCAAATTGGATATAGCTGGTGTTAAAGAGCTGACACTAATTGCATGATGTAAACTTCCGACATTAATTTCTGCTAAATTTAACATAGGCTCCTGCACTTTTTGGTTGGGTAATGCTATATGTTTCTTCACTGAGGAACAAGTAATTCCTGACAGGACAGGTCTAATTTTAGAATTAGTTATAGTCATTTTGCGGGCAACTATTTTATCTTTCGAATTAAGATTCTTATTCGATATTTGGCTACTCGAAAGAGCAGATTTTGCAATTCGCGCCATAACATTTGAGGTTAAACTTAGTGATGTCCCATCAACTGTACTAACAGCATTCATCGTTTTTACTGAAACAAAAGTAACAATAAACAAAAAAGATTAATTATTAAGCCTACAGAAATCAACCAAATAAATAATCCAGATAAAGAGAAGTAGTTAATTTCTAATAAAAAAAGAAACACTTAAAAATTGTTTAGAAAAAAATATAACTTTTGAAATATAATCATCCCATTGCAACAAAAAAATTAACTAAAAAATGGGTAGTTATAGGATCATTTCTAACCTGCTGTCCCTTGCTGTAATTGAACTTGTATTTTAGAGTGCTTTCTTAAAGATCCTTGTGATAGGTTTCCAATAGTTGAATTAGCACCAATCTAGTAAAATAAGTCGACCATTAAATAGGAAAAGATATATTTTCATGCATCCAAACACAATAAAAAATTAAAAACGTAAATATATGTATTTACCTGCATAAATGCTTTTCCACTGCTGTGTATCCTTAAATTTGTATGATTTTTAGGTTCACGTTCCAGCATAGTAGTAGTACAAGTTTCCCTTGTAGGCTGTCCTGGAACTGAATGGGTGATTCTCACAGATTTTCCACCTTCTTTATTGGTGAAAATATCTGTAAATTGCTCAATATACCTGCTAGCATTAGCCTTTGAACCAAGTGTAAAACTGAAATAGATAATAAAAGAAAAGGATCATTAAAACGGGAAAATGCTTAAGTTTTCATCACTATATTTTTTTTTAATTAAAAAATATTATTCAAAACCATATGGAGAGAAATCAATACATTTGTAATCATCCAGTTTGAATAAAATTTGTTGCTCTATATCTATATGATTTTTATATCGGTTATTCCTCATTTGGAGAGTTCAAGGTCATGGGGAAAACATTTTCAGGCCCTCATACTTTTTTCTTTGCAACTGAAAAGAAGTTAAGGGAAAATTCTCTCATTCAGGTAATTAATCAAATTAAAAAAAAAAAAAAAATTTAATTGTCATGTAGTCATAGGGACTGCCAATAGAAGTGAAAATTCTAAAATATATTTGTCCATTTTCCACCTCTATTGCCACTCCAAGTAATAATCTATCCCCTTTTCTATGGCTTTTTATTAATCAAAATACATAATATATTACAAATTCAGTAAAAAAGCATGAATACAGCTTACTTTAAATAAATGATAGTTAAAACTTATATCATTTGTATATACTGTTATTATTCAAATAAATTTTAATAATCATTATTCGCATTAATTTTAAAAATCCTTAAATTATTATACTTTCAACAATTTCATTATATCCTAGAAAGGATACCTTGGAATTAAAGTAACTAAAATATGTTACGAAATTTTTTTATTGTAATTAATGTAAATAATGAATAAAAACTGTATCGATCATCGTTTTATATTTTGTTATATTAGACTTCTGATCATTGGACATAGTTAAATATTGTTTCATTCAATTAACAGTAGATTTTTATTAGCTGCAAAATTAATATTAATTAGCAGGAAGAAACCTTACGCCATCCTACTGCGTCTTGGCTGACCCCTGAAAGACTATGATGAAGAGAAGGGAACTGGCAAGATGTAAATTTCGACGCACTTGTCTGCCAGAAGTCTGAGTCTTTCAAGCAATTCCGTAATGAAACAAAACCAGCAGTGCAACATAATAAATCCTTCCATATCCATTCTGCCCTTTCAGATACTCCTGATTCTAAATCTAAATGGAAAATTCTTCTAAAATTGTCCTTCCCCAATCCCGAATCCTACTTCACCGCAAGATTTCCATCCTATTTCTCTCCTCTCTAATCTTTCAAAACCACTAAAACCCCTTGTTCCAACTTAACTTTCAAATTTCCTAGAAGAAAACTCCCTCCTTAGTCCTCTCCAGTCCGGTTTTCGACCTGGTTATTCTACCCAATTGGTTTTCCTTAAAATAATACAAGACCTCCAAACTGCTATTGATCACCAACAAATAAGAATACTTATCCTGACACGGTTGACCATAGTATCCTTCTTACCAAACTCCAAAATCTTCCAGTATCCAACATTACTTTGAGCTGGTTTCAATCCTTCCAGCCTGATCATTTTCAGTATGTAGTAGATCCAGACCAGCCTCCATCCTTAACCTTGCCCCTTTCCTGTGCTGCCCTCCAGGGGTTGTCTCTATCCCCTACCCAATTTGCTACTCACATTAATGACCTACCTCTCCATATTTATCATGGGAAAAATAAAATTTGTCCCACCTTCTGACCCATTACCAGCCACAAAAATACTATAACAGGACTTAGATAGAATAAGTCACTGGGCTGTAGTCAATAAGTTGAAACTAAATGTTGAAAAAACAAAAGCATTATAATAGGATCCCATTATCTGAAAACTGTTCACATATCCTGACCCTGTTCCTAAATATTGGGCTGTGTCACATGAAATGTCCGTTTTCAAGGTAAAGGATTTTTATTAAAAATACGATATGAAAACAAGATAATTTTATTCAAAGTATTTACCTTCTTTTTCTACACATTTTTCCCAACGTGACACCAACTTTTTTATCCCCTATATCTGAACTGAAAAACTCTGAGTTTTTAAGTGAAACAAAATCTGAAAACGCCCACTTTTCACTTGATTATCATTTTCAAAAAGTTTTCCTTTGACGAAGTTGTCTAAATTCCTGATCAGGTGGTAATGTGTTGGAGACAAGTCGGGAGAATATGGTGGGTGCAGAAGAACTCCGTAGCCCAGTTCTTTCAATTTTTGCACGGTATGTTTTGAAACATGGGGTCTTGCTGCCGCTCAGTGAGATCATGAGGTACCCATGTATCGAGCTTTTTTACTTTAATACACTTTAAATGTCTGGAAATGGTAGATGCACTTGCATTTAGTTGTGCTGAGAGTCCTTTAACTGTTAGGTAGGGGTTTCCTTCTACTGTATGTTTGAGGACATCGTTGTCTATTACGGACGGAGGTCTTCCTCGGGACAAGTTTTCCAAGTCGGTATCCCCAGCTGAAAACTTAGCAAACCAGCGGTGAATGGTCCGTTCATTAACACTCCCTTCCCCAAACGCTTTGCAAATATTTCTAGCGGCCTCAGCTGCTGAATGGCCGAGTTCAAAGTCGTACAAAAATATTACTTGAAAATCGTGTGTTTTCATGTTCATATTAGGAGGTATACTAAGAAGAGGGTAATTGATTGGGAAGCTAATGTTTACAATACAAAGGTAGAGGATTAGTAACTGTTTACTTTAAATATATAAACAGAGACCTGCAAAATCCTTTATGTATTTCAGAAACTATAAAAACAGACATTTCATGTGAAACAACCCAATAGTAATCCTATAAAGTTCTAGCAAACTGTCAGGAATCTAGTAGTAACCTTTGATCAAACTCTATCCTTCTAAAACCATATTTCTGAAATTTTATGTCATACATTTTCCACATTAAAGCGACTGAATTCCCTTTGTCACTTATTCCCCTATGAAATCCAGAAACTCCTCATTACCTCTCTATTATTCCCTTACTTCGAATACTGCTGTACGGTATACGGTGGTGTTTCTGGGGATCTCGAGGTAAAAATAAAATGTTTAATTAATTATTTTGTTCAATTTATTTTCGGGCTCCAAAGGTACACCTCTGTCTCTGAATTTTAGGGCGAATTGAGGTGGCTTTACCCTTCCAGTTGTCGCAAGTATTTCCTGGCACCATTCCTTTACCAAGTTATCTAATCTTGCTGTCCATCGTATATTTTTGACTTCCTACAATTCAAATACTCTGTCCATTTCTGTTATACATTCTCTAGACCTTCAGATTTCTACAGTACAGCCAAACCTTCTGCACATTTTGACTGATTGTTTCATATCTGATCCTCAATCTTATGGAATTCTATTTCTCTTTCTATCCGTCACTCCAATTCTCTTCCTACCTTCAACCCGCTTATTTATTTATATCTCAAGACCACCCAACCATAACAGAATTGTAAATAGGTTTTTTTTTTATTCTATTTTCTACTAATTTGGGTGTCTGTTTTCTATTAGTTGTTATTGGTTTGGGTTTTGAGGCATAAAACCTAATGGTCATCAACGCCTGTTTTCTATTAGTTTTAATTGACTTGTTTATATTTATTTAATTACTCTAAGACTCTGAAGTAGTTTTAACTATTTATAGTCTGCCAATGTTTTGACCCTCATTGTGGGTCATCATCAGGACTAAAAAGGTACAATGAGTATATAGTAAAATATTTATGTGAAAGATCAATTAAAGAGGATATAGAAAAAATGGTAAATGAATTACTAAAAATTATAATACTGAAGGAATTAGTCCGGGTGGCGGTCATTAAATGAAACAACTGAATAGTTTCAACTATTTTATTGTTTGCCAACGTTTCGACCCCCATTGTGGGTCATCATCAGGGCGTCTGGTAGGTGAGTGGAAACTGTTTCCAGTCAGTTTCCACTCACCTACCAGACGCCCTGATGATGACCCACAATGGGGGTCGAAACGTTGGCAAACAATAAAATAGTTGAAACTATTCAGTTGTTTCATTTAATGACCGCCACCCGGACTAATTCCTTCAGTAATTCTCAACGGTCAACTAATTATATCCACAAAAATTATAATAACATTAAAAACAGTATTTTATATATACTACTGAGTTAGAGAAAGTAAATATAACTATATAAAATATTGTTTATAATGTTATTATTATTTTTAATAATTCATATGCCATTTTTTCCTATATTCTTTTTAATTGTTCTTTCACATACACACACACACTTTTGCAATATATTATAATCAAAATGGAAGGAACTGATTAGGTATAATTTAGGAATGATTGTTTTGTACCTTTTGAAAAAAATCTGCAAATTTCCAAATACATTTTTAAAGGACTTGAGTGTGTTCATCAACTGCCCCTAAGGTGTTAGCTTACTAGACATCACTGCTGGTACCAAGCCTTGATAAAGCAGGAGGGTTGAGTAAAGGGCTTCCAACCTTCCTCGTGACAAAATGCAGTAGAAATCTTCAACTATCCTACTCTTATGGAAATAATGTGGGATAATCATACCGACCCCAGAGGGGCCCAATCGGGTTTGGGGAATACCCACCTACATCAACCCTGAGGAAGGATTGTGAAAAAGAATGAACTGAATCAAGCAACTTGGTATGCCCACAATATATCAGGCAGGAGTGAGTAAATGCGTAGAGGCACAAATTGATAAATATAAAGTACATATGGCTGCCCTTTAAGTAATTAGATGAAACAATGCAAAAACTCTTGAGGTTTGAAAGATTATATCGCCATCAACCGTGAAAATCAACAGAACTCTCTAGGTATGGACTTCGTGATAATGAAAAACCCTCAAGCACTCTCTCCTGAACTTCAAAACCTAATCAATAATAGAATCTCCATGCTGAGACTTAAAGGAAGTTTCTTTAATATATCTTTCATATGCAACCATGCTACAACAGAAGGAAAGAACAAAAAAGTAAAGGACACATTCTATGGAATGTTGGAATCAGTGTATGATGGACTTCCCCGATACTATGGCAAAAATTTAATGGGATTTCGCTATGATAAGAGGGCTTATAATAGTCAGCACTAAATTCCCCCACAAAGAAACCTGGGTATCAGGTTTGACAGCAAACCAAACAGAACACATCCTCATAGACAAAAGATATGCATCACACGTTAGATGTACGAAGCTATTGTGGAGCCGAATGCAATAGTTACCATTATCTTGTAATGGGAAGGTACAAACAGAGACCATCAAAAGATGACTAGAACTTACAAACATGGGAACTCTGAAATCGGGTCAAGCAGGAATATAGAGAAACGGTCTAAACACATTAAAAAGAAATGGCTTTGGAAGACAAAACAAACATAGAGAAGAGATGGAGTTCAATGAAAACAACCTTGAAGAAAGCTAAAACTCTAATAGCAACTGGAAAGCCAGAGAAAAAGGATTGGTATGATGAAAAGTGCCAAAAGTCAATTTATAATCTAAATGAAGCCAAGATGAAAGTGCTACAGAGAAGGACCAGAAAAACGTATGAGGAGTTTGTGAACCTGAGGAAAGTAGCTAAGAACCTGTGTTGAAAAAAAAGAAGGAAAAAAAAAAGAGCTGCAGAAAACAAAAAGATGGAGGAGCTTTGCCAAGCATAAGAGAAGAAAGTTCTACAAAGGCATGAAGAACATTAGAACTTGCTTCAGAGACCATGCAAACTACATTTCAGATGTAAAGGGAAATGTCATTGCAGACGTGGCAGGAATTCTTAATAGATGGACTCAATATTACGAAAAGGAACTAAATGTTCCCAATCCTAGTATATTGGTCCTGAGGGGTGAAGAAATCTTAATGGGTCCCAAAAATAATAAAGCATTTATGGCTTTCCCAGCGAGCTCCTGAAGTATGCTGGCAGAGATCTTTGAAACGAACTGTACCACATACTCTGGGATATATGGATAAATGAAAAGAAGCCAACTGAGTGGTCAGAAAATATTATATGCCCGATACATAAAAAGGGAAACAAGCTTCAGTGTGATAATTACAGAGCTATATATCTTCTGAATATAGCATACAAAGTATTGTCAATTGTTTTACACTGAAGAGTGAGTAAATGAGTCGAAGAAACAATTGGTGAATACCAAAGTGGTTTTAGGCCAGGAAGATCCACAATCGATCACCACTAATGCAACACTTAAACACCTATTTTTAGACTTTAATGATGCTGAATATAACAAATAGCAGAGTGAAAGTCCATTAACAAATGTCTAATGTGTTAAAAGTGGAAAGTGGAGATATATATATATATATATATTATATATATATATATATATATATATATATATATATATAGAGAGAGAGAGAGAGAGAGAGAGAGAGAGAGAGATCATTTTTCCTCCTAGCCTCAGAATATGCTATTAGAAAAATTACAAAGCCAGGAGGAAACAATTATAACAGATTAATCCAACATATGGCCTATGCCCATTACATAGTGATATCAGCAAGACCATTACCGGCACTAGCACTAAAAGAGTTCAAAACAGCTGCTAATGTATTGGGCCTGGTTTTAAATAAATAAAATACAAAATACCTGAAGACCACTATAGACAGTATTTTTAAGGAAAGAGAGGTTAAGATAGGGGAGCACGATTTCACACCATGCAGGTCCTTCAAGTATCTAGGTGGAATCATCATGATAGAAAACCAAATGACAGAGAACACAAAGGCACATGTTGCTGCTGGGAATAGTTTTCTATATGCAATGCTGCTCTTTATAACCTAGGTTACAAAAATCTCCAAAGAAAAGTTAAGATAATGGTTTATAAGACTATAATTAGGCCCACAGTAACTTACAGCAGTGGAACATGGTTTATGAAAGCAGCTAACGAGAAAAGGCTAAGTACATGTGAGAAAAGAGTTCTAAGAAGGATATTTGGCCCTGAGCGAGATGACTATGGGTATAGAGTAAGAACAAACTCCAAGCTCAAAGAAATATTCCCAGAAGTGGACATACTTAATTTGATAAAGAAAAGAAGAAGGCTTGGACGTATCAAAAGGATGTCTACGTTGAGATTGCCAAGACAAATTTTATACGGTCATACTGGAGGCTCACAAAGGAGAGGTAAGCCTCGTAAATGATGGTTGGATTATGTGGAAGAGGACCTTCACCAGATGAACATCAGGTGATGGCAAACTAAAGGGAAGGATAAAGTAGAATGGAGCAGGATATTGGATAAGCTTTGGTTTGTAATGGACTATAAAACCACCTAAATAAGTGTTAGTGAATGTCAATGACAGATTTGGATGAAACTATTTATGATAAGAATACAAAAATATCAAAATATCAATTTCCAAAAAAAATTTCCTATAGTATATTTTGGAAATCAGCATATCAATTATTCTGATAAGAATGTGCTCACCACTTTATGTCCTCAAAGAAGTGAGGAATAGTTAAAACTAGGAAAACTTAAATAAAAAAAGATTAAGGAAAATAGACTTACCTTTATGTTTTTCTTATATAGTTTTTTTATTGTGCTACTTGCAATAGATATTTCAATTTTGAAAAATCTTTTCTTTTTTTCCTTATTTTTAAACATATCAAAACATCATTTTGAACAATATTTATAGGAGAATATCTCAAAAGGGGCAAAAGCAGTTGAATCTCAAGCCACCAACAAATTAGTTTTATATCTTGTACTTCTCAAGTGAAGCATTGTGTGATAAATGGTAGTAAAGATTTCAAAAGAATATAAAGACCTAAACCCTTTTATTAGGTCTGTAGAGGGAGCCAGTAGCTATGTGGTTAGTGCTCTAGTATACCAAGCCAGATGTTGAGAATTCAAACCCTTGTCCCGTACATACTTTTTTTAAGTATATAATCAAAAGTGGAATTCAATTACAGCAACCTTTTTTAGTATGAGGCCCATCAGCCAACTAGTGGCAACTAACAAAATAGGCATCAGGAGTGATAATTGTGATGTAGTCTCAGAGGTGGCTACATCACATGACCAAGGAACAAATGAGGTCTGTAAAGCCAAAGTAAAATAAACAAAAAAATTCATATAAGGGACATTTTTATGAGACTTTTCTAATTCATATTTTATTCATTTGAAATTGAGATTCTTTTTACATGACTCTAATTAATATAAAGTTGGCTCCAAATTTGGATACTTAGTGATCACATGATCAAAGCATTAAAATTTAAAAGAAATTTTTAATTTTGAAATTTCCAAGAAAATGAAAGTCACTAAAAAATGTATTAGATTATTATGGATCATTGATAAAAAACAATCATAACTCCAATCATAAAAAGTGCTTACAAACCACAAGTGTGATATATTTTTCAAAAAATGAAAAGTATTCAAATATATGGTCATTTTTAATGGTTTTTGAAATCATGTCATGGTGAAAAGAAGGGTTCAAGTATGTTTCCTAAACTCAATGAATAGAAGCTAAAAAGTGTTCTGTTTCTCACACAATTTACACAATCTTTATGCTCACCAGTCATTCAAAGAAGTCTCCCTTACCTTTTCAGTATATGAAATGAATAAATGGAAAAACAATATTTTAGGACATTCAGTCCCCACGAATAAAAAAATGTTCAGCTTGAGAAGTAATTTTCTAGCCCCACTGTAGTAAATTAAATCATATAGCTAACCAAACAAAAAATAATAAATAATTATAAAAATGGAATAAAACATATAAAAATTGAATATAGATATCTGACAGACATAAAAGAACATATTTATATTGCTCATAACTGGTATAGTAATACGTAGTAATAAGTGGAAGATTTGTCATCACGGAGATGATGAAATTAATAAAGAAAGCCTCAAAAATGGTGATGACTATGGAATTTAGAAACTTGGTAGTGCAGTTAAGAGAAGTTTTCTTACTCTTATGGATTGAAATAAGCAGAAACAAGAAGGCATTATCTTTGGCAATTAAGTTAAAGCGACCCTTGCTTGGAATCCTAGAAACAGATCTGAAAATCTAAAAGACCATAAGTAAATGTTATGATGCAATATATTAATCTTTCCACTCTCATCCTATTTCCTCAGAGACAGTCCTCCATACTCTAAGCATCTATAGCCAAAGAGGGGAAAATATTGGAAAAAAAGACTAGAAGATGAGAGTTACTTGGTGGAAATATATCATGGAGTTTGATGTAATCAAGGAAATGTGGTAAATCCATGTAAGGTTTTGATCAAACTCCAAGGTTTTTATTAAGATTTTGATCTGAATAGAAATGTTTCTGAGGAATAGTAACGGATAATAGGGAAAGGTATGAAGGAGGGGCTTTCAAACTGATGTGAATTGCTTAAGTTTTTGCTGGATTCAGGCTCAGCTAATATTCTGAAGCTTAGTAATTAATATTGTAAATATCATCTTGAAGGTTATGAGATGCATCTAGTATCGCAGGACAATTTAGTAGATCATAGGCAAACGAATGATATTGGGAGAGGCAAATAAATTTTGGTAGGTCATTTGTACAGACTAAAAATAAGGCATGTGTGAGGGAAAACTCCTGAGGAACACCTTGGTCGATAAATACACCTTATATGTTTCTCTGGTTTATTTTGGGATGTTTGTTGGGAATAATGACTGGAACAGAGAATCTAAAAAGTAGTCTTCATCAAGGAATTTAGACTGAGGAGGATGCCAGACGAGGGGCAACCAAAGAAGATGATGAATGGTAGGCTAGATGGCTGGATGATACAGAGGACGATCAGAAGCGGATAGGAATAAGGAGATGTCAAAGAAAAGCCGAAGATCAACAGAAATTGCTGTCCATTATATGTGAGGCCAAGCCCAAACTAGCCATTTAGATAGTTGGTAAAGAACAGAGATGGAAGAAGTAGGGACAACTTAAGCCAGTATTAGATAGAAATATGTTGTGCAGTTAGGTGAAAAGATTTATATAAACAATAGAGCCAAGGCATTTATAAAATTAAAGAGAATAAGGGTTTTGATTTCCTAATGTTCTGAGGAGGAATAAGGGTCTTGAGATATTTTGGGATTAAGATAAAATTTTATAAGAATACACCAAACAAAAAATATGAATTACCCTAAAGTATGAGACAAAAGGGAATAATTTCATGGATAAAAATAGATAAATAAAAAAAAAGTAAGATATACCTGCCAGAGCAGTACAAACTATTAAATTTTTGGCGAATGATAGTAAATTTTTAAAAGAGTTTAAAAACAAATATTCAACCTTGAAATAAGAAGTAATAATCAAATTTAAGTTATTAATGCCACAAGAGAGTAAAATACCTGCATAATGCTCCATTATTTTCACCTTCTTTGTATTTATTATCCACATATAGAGTTCCAACATATTCTGAATTAGCGGGTCTCTGTAAAATTTCTAATTTGATACGATATTTAGAGGCATTAGATGGTTCTTTTTGTTCAGTCTTTAAAATATGCTGTTCTGGTTCTAAAATATATTCTTCTATAAGTTTAGGAGTATAATCAACTTCTGATTGTTTAGGAATAATATTCATTATATTCATAGGAATAGGCAGAGCTAATTGGTTAACATCTTTAAAGTCTTTATCCACTTCCCTGCATGGAATCGTGTCATCTAATTCCTAAAATACATACAAAAATAATGATAGAGAAAAAAATTAAAATCAGATACAATGAAAATAATTAAAAAACAGTATCTATAATTAATAAACTGCTATGATCTGCCTAATAATGAGACAAGTTCCAATAAAACTAATATTTATGAATACATTTTTAAATAAACGTTTTGATTTTTTTTAATTGAAGATTTCTCAATTTTCTACAAGTTGATCACTTATGTTAAAAGAAGTTGGTTGGGGATGTGGTCATTAAAAACACTCCAAATAATTCAACTAATTAAGCCAATGTTTTGGCAAAAAAAGCTAATAGGCCTTCAAAAAGGTTTAATGGGAAAAAAAAATTAAATGGAATGACCTGAAGCCAATAATCAATAATGTTGAGCTGAACTACAAATTTCTGGCCAGGGATTCAACATTTTCTATTCTCGGAAGTAATGGTAATGATATTTGTGTGATATAAGGAACAAACTACCAAAAGGGACTAGCGGAATAAGCATGTGAAATCTGCCCCCACATATCAGGAACAAATTTATACCATTGATTCACACCAATAAGAAACCACTGCTGGGAAATTATTAGCCCCTTAATCCTTATGGGAGGGACGTTATGGAGGGGGAATAATAATAATAATAATGCAGTTGCTGGTCTCCCATCGGACGCCTCCTCAGGTGGCAGATAGGGGAATGCTCATCAGATATGATGGGTACCGGGGAAATAAAATACCCGGGGCGGACCAAAACCAGCATCAAATCTAGAAGCGACTGATCCCACAGTGGGCGGCTTTCTGGTCAGGGTCTGTTCCCATGTCAGGGACGCCTGTTAACAGACCTGGCAGAAGGTATAAAATGCAATCCCCATAATCAATATGGAGCCACATAATATATTCATAGCCTCGGACGAGCCTGATACTGAGGTTGCATCAGGCGGGAATATTCGACAACCTCCTTCAGGACCTGGCGAAGCGAGTGGCGCCACCCTGTCGCAACGGACCACAAGACTGCATTCTACGGCCCATCGCCTGAACGCGCGCTTGGAAGAGGCTACTCTTCCCGCTCGTGCTCAGCAACAGAGACCAAGAGTAGCTCCAGCAAGGATGAAGTGGACGCCTGAAATGAACAGAGCGGTCATCCGAGCTTACTACTTGGCAACGAATTTAGAACAAAATAGAACAGGATACCTCAGAAGAATCCAAGGTCACTGGCTAGAAACAAACCCTGAAATTAACGTAACAGCACAAAGACTAGCTGATCAAGTGAGAGTGATTATGAAGGGACAATTTCTTGATTCTGCAGAACTCCAAATAATAAAAGATGAGGTTGTCGCAAGTATTGCCAGAAATTTGGGAGACTCTCCAATTCGGACAGTTTGCAGATCCTCACCGGAGACAGCTCATAATGAATCGACTGGTCGTCAAGAGTCACAGCAAGTTATTGACAATGAAGTTAAGTTAGAAGATGAACTAATAACTGAACACATAAAATGGTACGGCATCCCCTTGGAAGAGAGACCGATACTGTCCCGAATACCTCATAGTGCTATAAGTTTAAAAATAGTTAAACAGGTAGATAAAATAGTTGAAAAACATGTTGACAATATTGAAACCATAACTGATTTTAAGCATTGGGTTTATGTAGCCGCTAAAACGGCACTAACTTCTCTAGGCTTAAAGGTTATAGAGAGAGCTGCATCAAAGAATTACCCAGGTGCAGGGATTAAAACACAACCTGCCTGGAAGAGAAGGCTGGAAGGAAAAATAGCTGAGCTACGAAGGCGAATTGGAATAATAACCAATTTTGTCAAGGACCCTGTTAAGGCTTCCAAAAAGCAAAAGAAAAAAATTGATGAAATTGTGGTTCTCCATCTAGGCATTGTAATCCTTGAAAATGAACTTATTGAAACCTTAAAAATCTATGCTGACAAACTAAAACAAAAGTTAGCTGTTTACGCAAATAGAGTGCGAAGATATACAACAGCGGCTGCCAGTAGGCAGCATAATAAGACTTATGGAACAGATCAGCACGTGTTTTATAAGAAGCTTAGCGGGGAAAAAATAAATTTAAATGCAGTGCTCCCTTCAGCAGTAGTTATGGAAAATTTTTGGAAAGAGCTATGGGAACGACCAGCGTATCACGATGAAAACTCCTCCTGGCTGCCCGAAATAATGAATGAACTTGAAGGAGCACCCACGATGTCTCCACTGGTTATCACGAAGGAAGATGTTACTGCAGCTGCTAAGAAAATGCATAACTGGAAATGTCTTGGAAATGATAAGATACAGGCCTACTGGCTGAAGCAGTTCACCGGTCTCCACGGAAAATTAGCGGAGCTCTTCCAGTCAATAACGGATGGGACAACAGAAATATCTAAGGAGTTTGCATCGGGCATAACCTATATGGTACCTAAGGAAGGAGGACCTAATCTAGAACCTAAAGACTTTAGACCAATCACATGTCTAAATACTGTATATAAAGTATTAACCTCGATTATTTCTTCAAAAATGAATGATCATCTAGCTAATAATGGACTCTTCCCTTCAGAGCAACTGGGATGTAAAAAAGGAGCTAGGGGCTGTAAGGAATTGTTGGTGTTAGACACGTTTATTACAAGTCAAGTCACCAAAAAACAACGAAATCTGTCAATAGCTTGGATTGACTACAAAAAAGCATTTGACACAGTACCACACAGCTGGTTAATCAAAGTGCTTGAGATATACAAAGTGCACCCAGGCGCAGTAAACCTCCTAAGAAGATTGATGGATTCGTGGAGCACAAGAATGGTAGTGGGTAAAGGCCGCAGTAGCTACAGTACTGAAACTATAAAAATATGTCGAGGAATATACCAAGGGGATTCCTTAAGTCCTCTCTGGTTTTGTTTGGCTATTGGACCTTTAAGTAATATCCTCCGAAACAGTAAGCTTGGATACCAATTAAAAGTAGGTGACCAAAGTTCCATTGTTAGTCACAATCTGTACATGGATGACCTTAAGCTATACGCAAAAAATCGAGACCAATTACAAAGTATGCTAGAACTGATATCTCGTTTCAGTAGTTCAATTAGTATGGCATTTGGCCTCGAAAAGTGTGCTATAGTAAATGTTACAAGAGGGAAAATAAAGGATAGAAATTCTTTACAGCTTCTTTCAGGAGAGACCATGAGACACCAATCTCTAGGAGATTACTACAAATATCTGGGCATTAAGCAAGCTCTTAAGATACCCAAGAAAGAGGTGCTCTGCGAAATAACTTTTAAGTTTAAGAAAAGGCTGCAGCAGATCCTTAGAAGTCATCTGAATGGAAAAAATAAAATCCATGTCATTAATACTTGGGCAATACCACTAGTAGCTTATAGTTTTGGTATAATAAAATGGTCAACTACCAAACTACAAGAAATGGACCGGCTAGTGCGTACAATGATGACAGACGCTAAAATTCATCACCCAAAAGCCTCTGTGAATAGGCTTTATCTAAAACCAAAAGAAGGTGGTCGTGGGCTTATCTCAATTGAAGATCTGTGCCGAAAACAAGAAAATTCCATGAAGCAGTATTTTCTGACATGCCCATCTTCAATCATCAACATGATGCGAAATTTAGATGAGGAATTCACAGCACTTAATCTCAAAGACCCCATACTGCATGAAATAAAAAATGCGGATCACTATAAATCAGTTTGGAAAGAGAAAGAATTACATGGAAGGTTTTACTATCAACTGAATTCGCCTGATATTGACAGTGAGCTCTCGGTCGATTGGTTGAGGATGGGTCAACTGTTTGGCGAGACAGAGGGTTTTGTTCTTGCTATACAGGACCAAGTTGTTGCAACGAGAGCATACAGGAGGCATATAATGAAAGAAAATATGATAACAGATAAATGTCGCCTTTGCTCCAAGACCCACGAGTCTATTCAGCATGTAACAAATGGTTGTGAAACTTTGGCAGGGACGGACTATTTAATGAGGCATAATAACGTTGCTAAAATTCACCACCAAGTTCTGTGCAGAGCTCTGGGATTGTTGGGGGGTGAAGAGATACCCTATTATCGGTATACCCCTGAAAAACTTATGGAAAATAAAGACGTAAAAGTTTACTGGGATGAACAGATTATCACCGACCACAGAGTGCTGCATAATCGTCCAGATATTTTGGTATTAGATAAAACCAACAAAATGGCCAGAATTGTCGATATTGCTGTCCCATGTGACTCCAATCTGTTAAGCACTAGAGCTGAAAAAATTATGAAATATCAAGAACTCTCTTAAGAACTGAAATCGCTCTACCCGCCTGGAAAAAGTTGCAACAACTCCAATAGTTCTCTCTTCAAATGGCCTAATCCTAAAAAGCACGAAGGAGGGTACAGAAGAGCTTGGCCTAGACCACAAGCATCTAAAGCTAGCACAGAAAGCAGTTCTGCTGGATACCTGCAGAATTGTTAGAAAATTTTTAAATAAGTAAAACCTTCTACTTCCCCTTGACTTTTATCCGGGAAGTAGATGAAGCTCCAGTTACCTGAGAGAAATAAAACATATAATAATAATAATAAAAAGAAAGCTGTTAAATGACTCTATACCGTATTATCAATACAAACCTAAAGACCTCATTCAAAATGAAGGAATAAAATTGTATTGGAACCAGTCATTCATAACTGATCACACAGTTATCCACAACCGGCCTGACATTGTTTTGATTGACTCCAATCAGAAAAATGCTGAGCTAATTGATGTAGCTGTCCCGAATAATGGCAACACAAGTTCAGTCTGTGCTGAAAAAATTCGTAAGTATCAAGCTCTAGCAGCTGAGCTAAAGGAACTGTACAGGCTGGATAGTGTCATTGTGAGGGCGATTGTGATATCCACCAATGGTCTGATACCAAAGTCCACAGTAGAAGCCACTGAGCGGTTGGGCCTATCTACAGCTGTCATGAATGAAGCCCAGAAAGCTGTACTGCTGAACAGAGCTAGAATTGTTAGGAGTTTCCTAAACATACAATAGTATCATTTCACTAAAAGCACCTGAAGTGGTTGGAGTTAATCTCCCCCTCTCCAGGAATATTCCTTTATAAGAAGTGCTGTAAAATAAAAAATAATAATAATAATAATAGGCTTAGCGAACCCGAAGGTTCGATGCCGATACCACCAAATTCTGCCTACATAGACTCGTCCAATGCTCACCATTCAAGCCCAAGCTCCCGAGATCAGCCTTAACGCAATCCTCCCATCTACGCTTCGGCCTACCTTTCGGACGCCTACCAGTCGGATCAGCAAATACCAACTTTCTCGGAATCCGCTCATCATCGAGCCCAACAACTTTACTCGCCCATTTGAGTCTCCGCGATGCAATCAGTCGCAATGCAATCGCGATGCAATCAATATAACATCATGGAGGGGGAAAAAAATAACAAAAAAAATTATTATCTTCTGATCAGCTCAATCGATTTTCACAAAAAAAATTTATATGTTATGGATTTTCAAAAATAGTTTCAACAAATATTTTTTTCCACTAAAATGTGAGACAAATTTTTTTTTTAATTTTCAAAAAAAATTTAGATTGTTATTATTAGGTTATTGCTACTTTACTTCAGTGGAGGGTACAACGTAATATTTATTTTTTTCAATTTTATCGCAAGTGTACCCCATGGTGATAAAAAAAAAAAACGGCTTTTTGTCAGCTCTCAGACTAGTCATGCTGTGAGTGGTCACGCTTGAAGAGTTGAGCTCTATCCTCTCTAGTAGGATCGTAAAGTCATTAGATATTACTTATATACTATGCACATACCTATTATGTACTTTACCTATTATTATAAATATCTTCTATTGGATGTTATATATATTTTTTTTACTTGGATAACAACATAACACTGTATGCTATATTTATATAGTACGTAATATAACTACAAAGATTTTTATATATATTTTTTATTATATCATTAGGATAAAAGTGTAAAACTAGTTAAAACATTAATCTTAAAAGCTGTGATGTCAGACTGGCAGGGAATTTTCGAAAAAAAAAAAAGAAAAAAAAATCCCTATCTTCGTCTACTACTGGAAAAATTCCATTTTTTATGAATGTTAAAAATTATTTACTCTTTTAATATCATCCATCTATCTAAATTATTTATTCCGTTGCGAAAAATACTGTTATTTTTACTTAATTTTTGTATGAGTATTCCCACAAGTCTGGCATCATAGCTTTTTAAATTACTTTCTAAACATTTTTACACTTTTATCCTAATGATATAAAAAAAATACATATATAATAAATCTATGTAGTTAGTTATATAAATGGAGCATTTTTCTTAAATAAATATCGCATATAGGGTTATGTTGTTATCCAAAAAAAAAAAAATAAATCACATACAATAGAAGAGATTGTATAATAATAAGCAGTTTTTTTAATTTACATTTTTGGGTACATTTGAGATCAATTTGAAAAAAATATATATTGTGAAGGACCCTCCAATGAAATATAGTAGCATAAAATTGTAGGTGTACCAATGCAACATAAACTAATTTTTTTTTTTTTTTATTAATTAAAATTATAATTGATATAAAATCGACTCATGTTTTTGTGGAAAAAAAATTTTAAAACAATGTTTTTAAAAACTATTTTAGCAAACCATTAACATATATTTTTTTCTTGAATGTCAGTTGATCCATTCAGGAGAAAAAATTGTTTTTTTTATTTTTCACTATGGGGTACACTTGCGATAAAATTGAAAAAAAAATATATTGTGGATGACTCTCCAATGAAATAAAGTAGCAAAAAATTGGAGGTGTACCAATCCAACATAAACTTTTTAACATTTTTTGAAAATTTCAAAAAAACTTTTTGACTCACATTTTCGTGAACCATTTTTATTTTTCACTTTCCAGTCCCGGTGGGTCCCGGGGAAATGAGGATTCACTCAGCCTCTGCCCAGAATATGTGACACTGGTCAGACAACTGGTGGCCACTCACAAAATAGGCGAAGGGTGTGATGACCCTACCCAATAAAACTTCATCGAGAAACGTGAGTGTATTCTTCCAGCAGATTACACCATGCGGCCAAGGGCCTACATGGCCTGTCGCACCAGCGGAAATTTGAATCTTAAAAAAATCACTAAAAAGCTATAAAAATAAAACTGGAATACAAACAAAATGGTGACTTCATCATTCAGAAGGAATCTAAGAAAAATAAAAAAGGCTGTAGAAACATAGTTGTACATTTTTAGTACTTAGTATTAATTTGAGAAAAAAAAACGCTAGTACTTTGAGTCAGCTCAGTGAATTCAGTTACACTACAGAAGCTTTCAGTAGCTGAGAGCCTACAAGTCAAGAGAAAACGTAAATTTTAAGAGAACTATAGTTCAATGCCCTGCAGACTTGTAGGAAATTTAATTTTGTGTTTGTTTTTTTAACTTAAGTAATTCACATTTCTTTTTTGTTAAATAGGAAACAACTATTAAGAAACCATTCAATGTAACTAAGTTCCATTTGTATTAGCAAAAAGTAAATCTAATTGGATTTTAGACATAGTTTCGCTAACCTAAAAGCATTGTATTTTCAGAGGAATATGTAAAAAGAACAAAATATATTATTATATCACTCTACACTTGTGAATGTTTTTCTCAGCCCTTCTACTGTGATACCAATATCTAAAAATGAGAAAACTCCTTTTAATAAGCTTTAATTTTTTACAAATGAATCTAAGATTTCTTTCAGGATTGGTCTGGAATTGCCAAAAATATAGAACTTTGTTTTCCTGACAGAATTTTTTTTAATTCTATAAATTTTTTTTAACACAGTGTGTGTCAAAAAAAGGCCATGAAAATAGATTGGAGTGGAGGGATAGTAGTAGGCGATAGCAATTTAGGAGAGGAAAGTTATATCCCTTAATACATTTAGAGTCCCTTGGGCATGCAGACATGGTGGGGTCTGCCCATTTAGGTGAGCAACTTTTTATAGTGTTTTACTTTCTATTTTCAATAAAATTACTAGTAGAATTTAACCATAAACTGCCTTGCCATATATTTGATTAATTTAAGTGTAGTGTAAACAATCTTAACAAATTGATTGTTGTTAATTTTGGAATTTGACAGCAAGCTATTGCTTGGACAATTTTTAGTATGGTGACTATTAGTAAAAAGATAATAATTCTCAAAAATTTTCTATGACCCTCTCTTTGAAAAAAAAAAAATGTATTAAATTATTGTTTGCTCTTTTTGCATATTATATGAAAATTTTGAAAAATGTTACAAATGAATATTATCATATTCGCTATGATGCCGAAAGCTACATTTGCGTCTTAATAAAGAGGTATAAAGTATGGACTGCTTTCTTGTGTTTTATTTATTTTTTTTTTTTTTTAATAAAATAAATTATATGTTGTTTTTATATATATTTTTTACAATGATGTAAATATTTTTTATTTTTTTTTTATCTAATATAATACGTCCTCTGGCCATCAATCTCTAATTTTCTATACACTATAGTTCAGTTCTTAAAGGATTTAATCTGTTATTTGTGGATATGTATGTATTTTCAATTACCTTATATGATGGTGATATCACTGCATCACACTTCAAAGATTCAAGATGTTTTTTCTTTGCTATAAAATTAATAAGATGTTTATTTGGTCGTACACAGCTGTCTTCTTGTCTCCTTTTCCGATTTAAACATAGCTAAAATCATTTTTAAAAAATGAATAAATAGATTACACAAAACTCATTGGCTAAATAAAAAAAAAAACTGTTCCTCTACAACCCATGAAGGGTATGGATTCAGTAATTATAGAAATTCATATTGTTTCATAGCCAATGGCCATTTATTTTTATGGTCATTGTTTAAAAAAAAATGGATAAATACAATAGCAACATTATATTTATTTTATATTGAAAGGTCAATCCATTTGAAAATTTTAATTTATATCAATTTTGCTGCTCAACATTTTTGATTTTCATGTTTTTTTTTTACCCAGTTATCTTCTAAGCTTTCCTCAATAGAAAATACTTTTCTGATTAATAATTTTAGCATTACAGCCATATTAAGTCAGCTTCATGTCTGAAAACATGTGTTGGGAAAATCAGTCTGGTAATTTTGCATATTTCAGAACAAAACAAAAACAAAAATGATGAGAGTACTATCTACATTTTCGGTCCTTACAACTCATACCTAAGTAACCAAGAAAAATGTTAAAAAAAAATCACTAATATATACACCAACTGAAACTTTAATCGTGCTATAACAAGGAAGGTTAGAAATGGTTCATATGCTAAGTTGTTTTTTTCTTGTATAGACTTATCATTGTACTACTTGTTGCAGAAATTTCAATCATGTGAGCACTGTGGTTTTTTTTAATATATATTTTCAAAGAAGGGTTATAGCCAAGCTCAGCAATTTTTTAGTGAAATATCTCAAAAGGGACTGGGTGAAATATAGTGGAACTCATACAGATTATACCTTTATATAATAAATGCTGCAGTATAAAATTAAGAGGCTGAGACCCAGTTTGTTTTAGAATTATATTAAATTAAACATTACTGCTTAGCAAGAGTTGCCCTTATCAACCAACTTGAAGTAAAATAAAATTAATGACACCAGAACCAGTTGAGTCTCAGCCACAAAATTGTATCCTATAGAAAGTAATACATAGAGGTATAATCTGTAATAGTTCCATCATTTTTCCCCAGTCCTTTTGAGATATTTCACTATACATACTGCTGAGCTTGGCCATGACCCTTCTTTGAAAATTTATATTAAAAAAAAAGACAATGCTCAGAAGATCTAAACTTCTACAAAAAGTAGTCCAATGATAAGTCTGTACAAAGAGAAAAATTTAGAAAGAAGGTATTTTATCCTACAATACTTAATACATAGAGGTATATTCTGTAATAGTTTCATAATTTTTCACTTTTGAGATATATCCACATAAACATCATGAAATGTTTACAATTTTGGAAAATTCATAACTAAAAAAGGCTCTCAAGATCGAATTTTTACAGGAAGTAGGACTATAACCAACCTATTTAAGAAAAAATAATCAAACGTGAGTCTCTTATCCTTTATAAACTTTTAAGCCTCTTTTTTTTATTAATTTTAGAGAATTTTTTTATCCACTTTCTTAACTATTTAGGTAAGAAGTTGTGAGAACAAAAAATATAAAGCATATCCTTATATTATTGTTAGTTTTTGTTTTGATTTGATATCTGCAAAATTACTAGAGTTGAAAAGATTTTCCCAACACGTTTTCAGCCACAAAGCTGACATAAATGGCTGCAACACTATTTAGTGTTTTTTTGCCACAATTTTTGCGAAAAGCACATAACTGGTAAAAAATCATGGAAATCAAAATGTTGAGTGGCATGGTGTCGACCATTTCCAATGGATTGGCCCAGATATGTTTCATCTTTATATTGAAAGCTGGATTTAATTTTTTAAACTTAAAATTAATGATAATAAGATAAATAGTTCTACCTGAGAATGCTTTGCAACAGATGAACGTACAGGGACAGTATTTAATGCATTCCTCACATAATGAGAGTGAAATCGCCTTATGCCAGTTTCTAAAGATGGATCCAGACACAGTGGATTTTGCACTGCATTCACAAGGGACATTTCAACTGATAATTTGTCATCCGTTGACCAAACTTGACTCTCATCAAATATAAGTAAATTTATGTCATTAATTATACTCTAAAAGCAAGAAATAAAATAATAAATTTAGTAAAAAAAGAACAAATCAGCTTAGATATACTATGTGAATGACATATGTTTATAAGTAAATATTTAAAGAATCGTATTAAATAGTGAAGCGACACAAATAAAAGTATTATTTAAAATAAAATTTACAAATAATTGATAAGTGTGGTAGGATTTAATCATTCCATGTATTTTTTAAAAGATATTTTCAGATTGAAGAAAATATGATGAATGAATACTTTGTCATCCAAAAACAATATTTCTAATTAAATCAATTGTGTGTTCCTGATTTATAATACCTACAACACAAACAAAAACAAAAAAAAACAAAAATAATGTTAAATTAGTAGATGGGGTTGAATAGATAGATATGAGATTTTAAGTATTAATGATTTCTGGTTTGTTTTCACACGCCACATAGTAAATTTTGGATGAATAAAAATTGAAAAATATTAAGTAACGTAACATAACCTTAATTAATCACTAATTAATAATATAAAATTAGTAAATATTAATATAAATTAGTAATAAAAAATAGGTAGAGATCTGTATGTAGATTAACTTGGTAAAAGAATGATCTAATGTGAAAAGAAATCTTAGCCTTTTCAAATCACTACTTGTCAATGTTCAACAAACAAAGCCTCTTTAAGAATGGTAGTCCTAATCATGCTAGTTCTTTATTTGCATTAAGTTGTATTTCATCCACATGATACTCATCCTCCAACAAAAGAACTTGCAGAGACAAACCAGGCAACAAGATATGGAGTACCATAAAGTAAAGGCAGAGGCGAAGAACATTAACAAAAAAAAGAAAAAGCAAGCAATTAAGGTGCAGCTAAATGACACTGAAGAGGAGGTGAACAAAAATGAAAGCAGGAAATTATATAGAAAAATAGGCACTACAAAGAATTGATATATACAAATAAACAATTGGATAAAAAGCAAGGAAGGAATACCCCTGACATCAAACCAAGAGATAGTAATAAGATGGGTAGAACTTATGAATAGTGGTGAGGGCAAAACGTCTGGTACAGACACAATCATAAGAAAGGAGATGTTACTGAATATAGCAATAAAACGAGACAGCTTGACAGAAATCCTACCTCCTAAATAGTGAGAACCAGTATCCGTACCCCCTGATCAAAATGGAAAGAAGGTCTTCACACACGAGCAGGAGAAGTTGAAAAGCTCCAACTCCAGTGCAATGCAGTAATACTGCAAATGGATACCAGGGCACTGTAGTCTGTATGAAAATGATGTAGCCGACCAACAGGCAAAAGAATGAGCAGAATTCCTTCAACCAAATTCTACCCAGACCTTCCTGGAGGCAATCCCAATAAACAGGGCTGCCATACCTGCAAAATGGAAAGATCTCCTCCTAAACCGTGACCCAGAAGATGCCAATTACAAAATTAGCAGAAAGGAGCAAGTTGTGCTCTTCAGGCTCAGAACAGGTCATAACAGAGTATAAAAAGTTTGGTATTGGGAAAAGCTCTTTCTGTGAATGCAGAACAGATCAGTCTGCATAGCATATCATCCACAAGTGCCATTAGATATAAAACATCAGGAAGCAGATCTGGCAAAAACTCTACCGACTTGGCGACTGAAGTCTAAGGTGAATTGGAGGATCTTAAGAATACCGTCAAGTTTACAATTTATTTTCTGGACTTATGTCAAATGGTTATCCATTTGAGGGGAGATCAATGAAGACGAGGCTCTAGGACAGATAGATAAAAAGCTGTTGGAATACAATATGGTGACACGGCAGTTCCTGGTGGATATGATATACAGATTCATGGTGTATAAGGCAAAGGAAGAGGCTGAGATTTCTCCTAAACTAATACCTCGGACAAAGATGACAATGAGGCACTCTAATTGTCAAATAAAAGAAAATTAAGAACCTTCCAAGACCATGGATACAAACAATGGACTTTTTATTTATCCACCCTTCATTGCATAATATGCAGCATGGGT
Source organism: Piezodorus guildinii (assembly GCA_023052935.1). Lineage (NCBI taxonomy): Eukaryota > Metazoa > Arthropoda > Insecta > Hemiptera > Pentatomidae > Piezodorus > Piezodorus guildinii. The sequence continues at coordinate 62,621,588 of CM041295.1, forward strand.
TGTGGCAACATTAACTGCCTTCTATTCTTCCAGCTGGCCTCCCGGTCTTAAAATGGCCCACAACCGTTTTCCACCTGTAAACAAAATCTTTGTAGTATGGGTAGTTATTTTTTGTCACCAGCTGAGGAATTCCATTCTCTGAAAGGATGTTGAGTCCGGCTTTCCTCAGCAGTCTGATCCGTTGGGGTTCAAAGAAAGGGCGAGTTGACAGGATATGCTCAGCAGACTCGAGGACACTGCAGCTAGAGCATAAGGGATCGATATATATCCCAAAACCTGAAAGTTTAGAGCGAAAGCCCCCATGCCCTGTGAGAAATTGAGTACCCCACTAGTTCAGGAGGACCCATTTTGTATCTAAACAATACTGGATGGTGTGAAAGTATTTACTTAAGGTAACGCCATTTTGAGATGTCACCCACAGTTGATTCCACTTTTTTATAGTGTCCTCCTGGAGAATGCTTTTCCATTTCCTGGGTTACTCATTGATTTTTAATTTTAAGATACTCTGGGAGGCCTGCTGAGCCTTCCCTCTTAAATGTGTGCCTCAACCCATCCTCTTGCAGAACTAGGTCAGGAGTTATCGCTCCTGTGACGACTTGCACTGCCTCATGCAACACAGTACATACACACACCAGTATGTCCTAGTGACTCACAGCAGAGCTTCTCGTTGGATCGTCGCTAACCTGCTTTTCAGGTGGTATGAGAGATTCCTGTACCATGCAGTAGACGCATACCTCAGAATATCCAAAATCACATCTTTATATATGGCCAGTGTAGCTGGCTAAGGCCATTTAAGGCAAGGGCCTCCCTTTTTCCCAATTAGTCCAAATGAGGGGTCATGTTGAACTTTCTCCCGAGGTTTTATACAATCTTATACCTAAATAAGTTACCACCTCACTTGGACGTATTCAATCTTTGTCAATGCAGAGAGTTATAGAGTGTGCCCTACTTGTCTTGCCTTTTAAAAAGATTGTCTGTTTTAGCAGAGGCCATCTTCAGTTTGTTCCTTTCACACCTTTCTTTTACCAGGTTAGCCCATGTTTCAGCCTCTCCTTTTATTCTGACTCTGCTATTGGTGGCCACCAGATCGTCCATGTAGGCTGTGGCAGGGAACCGTTCCTCTTCAAGTAGAAGTGTTTTGTCCTTTATCTTTTTTATTTAAAAAAATAAAACTTATAATATTAGTTTTGTTGATTGCAGGTTGTAATATATTTTGATCTTAAAATAAAATTATTAATAACAAATGCATTTCATAGTGTCCTGAAAATAATGGAGATCATTTCAGCCATAAAGAAATATTCCTTTTTAGGGGTTAGCATTAAAAATGCTTTTGAAAAAAAAAAATAATTTGTTTAATTTCCTATAAGGTCATTTTAAATGATACACTCTCAGTTCACAGTTCATTTGACAACACGATTCAAAACAAACATTAAAAAACCGAAACCTTGATCAAAAATTACTGTTTAAAGAGTCGCATACAGATACTTGTAAATATTAATTCCCAGTGCACTAACATATAGGGTTACAAAATATGATCTTTAATTTTTAGGATGGTTAAGTGGATTCCAGGATAGCTGCGTATTACTCAATACTATATTCACTTGTCTTTTTGGAATTAGGTAAGATTTTAAATATTTAAAACACATTTTTACTGCAAAAATTATTTCAAAAATTTAGTTAAAATAAATAAGAAAACTTATTACCAATGCATTTAAAAATATTGTAGATGGTAGTGTAACTTAAAATAAAGTAGATGTTAAAACTATAATAAATTTACTCCTTCATTTTTATTAATATCTTCAACTATTGATTCTTAAATAAAGCAAATTTAATAATACGCAAATAAGAATCCTTATAACATATTGCAATCAAATAAAATATCAACTATTAATAATAATAATAATTTAAGGTGAAGGTCAACCCCTGAACTTTGGAATTCATCAATTCAGAAAACCTATTTTATGGGGCTCTAATCAATAATCAATTTGTAAAAAGTAATGTACATGTCTTTAGAAATGATAATCAGTCGGCAAGAAGACTGGAGAGTAGTCCGGGTGTAATAGGAATAGCCCTTGTTTCGACAAAGAAGGCACGGATTTGATAACCCTTATTCTTTAATAAAAATCTGGTGCGCTCAACACACGACTTTCACTTACCTCCATTATTTATATCAATTGACGAATTTGATTACAGATTTATAATAATAATAATAACCCCGCAGGGGGTGACTGATGGGTGCAGTTGCCGGGGCTTTACGATCCCCCGGGTTCCTCAGTACAGTACACCACCCAAAGTACACACAGAGCAGCCCACTAACACATCCACACTGACATGAAGCACACTCACACTACACACCCTAGGGCTACCTTCCCTAGGAAGACCTGGCAGCAGGTATAAAATGCATTTACCCAAATTACAATGGTGCGAACTAGAAGCCAAATAGCCTCGGACGAATCCAGAGTGAGGGCTGCTCTGGAGGGAATGGATTCACAGCCCTCGACATCGGCAGGCAGTGCGAGCGGTGCCCCGATGCCGTATGGAACCGTAAGACCGGCTACCACAGGACTTGGAACTTTAAACTCTGATCTGGGCTTGGATACTATTGAGTCTCCCGCACGAGGAAGAGGAACCACCAACCAAAGAAATAGGCAACGAAGGATGAAATGGGACCGCAATATGAATATTGCTGCGATCCGTGCTTATTTTTTGGCAACAAAATCAGAAAAAGAGAAAACAGGATATCGCAATAGGATTTGCCGCTACTGGAACGACCAATACCCTGAAATAACAATAACCTCCCAAAGACTCGCTGATCAGGTAAAGCAAATTCTGGACAGGAAATTCTTATCAGATTCAGAAATTACTGCAATTAAAGCTGAGGTAAGGAACATGTTTGTACGGGACTCAGAAGGGGAGCTAGATCAATTGGAGGATGGACATCCAGTTATTGTCAGCAGACAGTTAGACACGACGTCAACGAATAACCAAGAAACGCAATCCCTCACTGAATTACGTAGTAAAATGCAAAAAGAGCACATGCTATATTATGGAATACCTTTGAATAGTAGGCCAAAAATACCTAAGGTACCATACTCAAAAAGGACGCTTTCCGCCGTTAAAGATGTCAATGAAATATTGGCTGAACATATGTCAGAGGAAATAAGTTTAGAAGATATATGTCACTGGATATATGTGGGAGGTAGGACAGTAGCACTCGAGCTTGAACTGATAAAAGATGAGAAACGATGTGATAGAAGTAATGAGAGCAAAGATCCTCCCTGGAAAAGAAGAATCAAGAACAAGATTGAAAATCTGAGAAAGAAAATTGGAATGATTACCAATTATCTTTGAAATCCAGAAAATGCTTCATTAAAACTTAAGAAGAAAATTGACGAAATCATAGTTTTAAATATCGGAGGGGTAGCAAGCTGTGAGTTAAGGCAAACTTTGAGTGTTTACATAGACACTCTTAAGCAAAAATTAGCAGTGTATGCAAATAGGATCAGGAGGTATACTGAAGCCCATTCTAGAAGAAGGCAAAATCGTATATTCAACACATCGGAGAGAAACTTCTATAAGCAGTTAAAACCGAAAGCAAATGCTAATCAGACAGCCCTCCCAGACCCTAAGGAAGTATCTGAATACTGGAAAGATGTATGGGACCATAAACAAGGTTACAAAAGGAATGCTCAATGGTTAGAAAAAACCTGCAGTAATCTTGCTGACATTGAGCCCATGGAAGCAATCAGCATTAGCACAGAGGACATTACTATGGCACTTAAACAAATGAAAAATTGGAAAGCTTCTGGACCAGATAAAATACAAAATTATTGGTTGAAGTATTTTAGTAGCGTTCACAGCTATCTTGCTTCATGGTATCAGAAATTACTATGTCAAGAAATAGAGATACCTCCTAACTTCTGTACTGGGGAGACGTATTAAATAAAAAAAGAAAATAAAGAAAAATTGGAACCGCAAGATTTAAGGCCCATAACTTGTCTCAACAGTGTATATAAACTGCTGACAACAGTTATTAAAAATAAGCTAACTGACTACATTCAGGGAAAGGGCATCATGGCGATAGAACAGCTAGGGAATAAAGCAGGTTCGAGAGGATGCAAAGAACTTCTGATTATAGATTCTTTCATTGCTGCACAAGTAGCTAAAAAATCTCGTAACCTTACTGTAGCATGGATAGACTACCGTAAAGCGTTTGATTCTGTTCCTCATGATTGGCTTTTAGAAGTATTGAGGATTTATAAAGTGGATCAGGGTATAATTGACTTATTAGGACGTCTAATGAAGAATTGGAATGTGTCACTATGTACACCAGGACATGCTATATATATACCTATAAAAAGAGGTATATTTCAAGGTGACTCTCTTAGTCCTCTATGGTTCTGCCTAGCACTTAACCCTCTTAGCAGATTGCTGGAAGATACAGGCAAAGGATACCAACTCAACTTCGGAGCGAAGCTATCCCATTCATTTTATATGGACGACCTTAAACTTTACGCAAGAAGTGAAGAAGAAATGAGGATTCTTCTAAATGCAGTAAAGGGATTCAGCGATGATATAAACATGCAACTAGGTACAGAAAAATGTGGAGTGCTTACTGTGAAGAAAGGAAAAATTACAGCAGGTGACAATATGGAGCTATCTAATGAAATAATTATTAATCAACTCAGAGACACTGACTCATACAAATACCTAGGTATGCATCAACTGCTGAAGTTCAAAGCCGATTCAAAGAAACTCTTCGAAGACGAATTTAGATGCAGGATCAAGTTGATACTTAAATCTCATCTGAATGGAAGGAATTTAATAAAGGCCATAAACACGTGGGCGGTACCAGCTTTAGCCTATTCATTTGGATTACTGAAGTGGTCAAAGACGGACTTAGAAAGATTGGATCGCATGGTTAGAGTGCAGATGGTGCTTAATAGGAAAAGACACCCAAAATCCTCAGTTGCAAGGTTGTACCTTCCCAGAAAATCTGGTGGGCGTGGTTTGACCAGTCTTCTCAAGTTATGCCGAGAAGAGGAAAATAATTTGCGAAGATATATGTTTAATAATGACTCTATGATTCTTTCGACTATAGCAGCGTTGGATGCAAATTATACAGCTTTGAATCTAGTCAACAGAGCGACCCCGAATAATGATACTGATTATGCTTCTCTAACAGAGACTTGGAAAAATAAGCCATTGCATGGGCGATTTTATCATTCATTGAACGAAACAGGAATAGATGTGCAGACATCGCTAACATGGTTAAAAAATGGTCATCTTTTTCCTGAAACAGAAGGGTTTCTGTTTGCTATCCAGGACCAAGCAATAGCCACGAAAGCATACAGAAGACATATCTGCGGAGAGGACATAAGTGACCTATGCCGTTTATGCAAAAAAAGTGTTGAGAGCATACAACATGTGACCTCGGGTTGTCCAATTCTTGCCGGTAAGGAGTATCTCCAAAGACACAACAATGCAGCGAAAATTGTTCATCAAGCCATTGCATTAAAGATGAATCTCCTAAGTAGCGAATCTCCCTATTACAAATATAACCCATTATCAATAATTACCGGTCACAAAACTAAAATTTACTGGGATCATCCAATCATTACGGACCACACAGTTTTAAATAATCGGCCAGACATTTTAGTTATTGATAAAAATAGAAAATTGGCACAGATTGTTGAAATAGGCGTCCCATCGGATAACAATCTTCAAAAAACGGTTTCTGAAAAGAAAAGGAAATACCAGGAGCTGGCAGAGGAGCTAAAGCAACTCTACGGATTGGAGAGCTGTGGGATTTACCCAATTATACTATCTTGCAATGGCCTGATTCCAGAGAGTATGCTAGAATCAATCCAACAGCTAGAGCTACCTGTAAGGATTCTAGAGGAGGTTCAGCGAGCAGTCCTTCTAGGGACAGCAGCCACTGTTAGAAATTTTTTTAATATAACATAATTAGAGCCTAACCCTTGACTCATTGAGTCCGGGTAGGTGAAAATTTCCAGCGTATGTTGAGAAAGTGCGAAATACAAATAATAATAATAATAATAATAGGCTTAGCGAACCCGAAGGTTCGATGCCGATACCACCAAATTCCGCCTACACAGACTCGTCCAATGCTCACCATTCAAACCCAAGCTCCCGAGATCAGCCTTAACGCAATCCTCCCATCTCCGCTTCGGCCTACCTTTCGGACGCCTACCAGTCGGATCAGCAAATACCAACTTTCTCGGAATCCGCTCGTCATCGAGCCCAACAACTTTACTCGCCCATTTGAGTCTCCGCGATGCAATCAGCTCAATTATATTCACAGGATGCAAGTTCCCCAATTCCGCGTTATGCAACCTTCTAAACTCCCCAGTGGCCTCATCTCTGTATCAACTATTACTTTTGATAACTAACAACATACTGTTCTCAAAGAAATTGGGTAATTCTATGTTCAAGAAGTCTGCAGGAAAACCATTTAAAAAACAAAAACATTTAAAAACTTTAGGATGAAAAAAAAAATGAATAAACCAAAATCTAAAGTATTTTCTAAATATTTTTATGTGATATGATCTGAATCAAAATCTCTCATTGTCGAGAGAAACATTTTATTTAAATTAATAAGGGGTTACACAGACTAGTAATTTGGAATGGGAAACACTGAAGATATTGGATTGAAAATTTCACTTTTACAAATATACCAAGTCCTTGAACATCAGGTCAACCAAAAGTTCCTATTGGATATTTACCTAACCAATTACCACTTTTGATATTGCGAACTTGAATTATTCATAAATATGATTTATTTAGTTAAAAAAAAAACAAAGTATGATTTGAAAACAATAAAGCATTTCATAAAGCAATCTAAACTTAGAGAGCACAAGTGCCCTCTGTTGAGCGTTATTTTAGTTGTCTTCTTATGGCTGAATGTTTATAACACAAGGAATTTCAGAGTACTTAACTTAATATAAATATTTACAAAAGCTTGATTATATAGTGCTGGATTTGCATATTTAAGCATGAAATATATATTTGATTAGTAAATAAATACTACCAACAGTTCTTAATGTTTATATTTCAATTTATCGTGAGTAGAACACAACAGGTGGACTACATAATCATTTATATTTTCATTCCAAGATTCTTAAAATCATTTAAAAAATGCAAAACATAGATAAGTACAGCTTCCTTGCAATTCCTAAACTATAATTTAAAGTTACAATTGTTTATTTGACCACTTTATAGTTTATTGAACCAATATTTATAAACATATAAAACAATAACCGCTGATTGTGATAAAATTGAAACTGGACCATTTGTGAAGTACTTCTGAGCTTTCCTCCAACTTGGGGCAAATTGGCCAAGCCATTTTAGAAATATAAAAATGTTGACACGTGTATAACAGAAAGGAGTGGATGCAATTTGATAAAATTGATATAAGACCAGTTCCACACTAATCATCAACCTCTTTTTGAACATAGTGTCAAGAAAAATAATTCAGTGTTTCCATAAGAAAAATTTGGATATGGAATTTATTAAATTGATAAGAGCCATTAAAGTACCAGCCCACACAACCCCTAAGAATTACACACAAACCAGATGAACAGTATCATATGTGTAGTAGGTATTATATGCCAGTGGATTTGACTATGATGGATTTGTTTATCATCATTAAACAGACCTTTAATAGCAGGCATATCACCAATTTCTCTCTCCATTATTGCAATTATGTTTTTCATGAAATAATTCTTACATTAGTAAAGAATCCTCTCCTTATATTTATAAAATTGTAAAAACATGAAATTTCCATAATTTCTACATGGTTTTACTTTACATGTTACGCATTAACAATATTTATTCATTTGGTTTATTTACAGTTGACAGCATAAATATTTTTAAAAAATAAGCACAATAATTAAAAAAGAAACGCTTACTTATACTTTTAGTTGAAGGTTAAATTAGAAAGAAGACATTATTGTAGTTTAAGTTCACTACTACAGAAGGCAAAAAAAGGATTTGCACACCATGATTTGTTTTTATTTAACTACAATATGTAACTTGAAATATCACAATAAATATTTTTTCTTACCTAAATATAAGAAGAATCAAGAATTGGTGCTTAAATGTTTTATAACAATTAACTTCAGTTTAACAGTAACACAATTGACAACATTTTAGGCAAAATAAGTAATTGCACATCCTGAAAATCACCACATTGTCTTTTTGTTTGCACAATTTTTAGTAATTGGTGTGGTCTACTGTCACCTTTATAACCATTTCCGATCTCCTCGGTACGGAATCTACCAATTTTTGGGTCACATTTGAGCCGATGTTGTTTCATTCCTTAATTAAGCAACTTTCTAGATGATTTTTGCCAATAATGTGGTTTTTCCTTACTTTTTGATCCAAAATATGCCACAAATTTTGGATTGGATTAATATCAGGGGACTGAAGAGGGGTGATTACCCTGCAGGGAGCATTGTAAAGGAGCCATTCTTTGGTAAGATTTGTCGTATGCTTTGGGACATTGTCCTAATTTCCTGGCACTGGATTTAAATTACGGCGCAATATTTTCACATACATTTTGGCTGTCATATGTTCATTAATAAATTCCAACTTGCCCACACCTTACTTCCTCTTCTATGTTTCACATTGTACAGCAAATTCTTCGCCTCAAGCCTTGTATTTTTTTTCCCTCTAAATTGTAAGGATGCTAGCCAATTTAAATATTTCAAATTTATTTTTGCCCAAAAATATAATCTTTTTCTAAAATTCTAATGGTTTATCTCTGTATATTTTTGCAAATTGTAATATCTTCTGCTGGTTTATTTCGTTCAGTAAACACTTCTTATGAGGACACCTACCTTTAATTCCCTCATTATGGAGAATATTCCTTATAGTTTGTGACGTAACGACATTATCTGATGTTGTCGCCAAGTCGTCTGCAATTTTTTGGGCGCTAGTTTTTTTTTTATTTTTCAGAGCATTTCGCACTATTTCACATTTTAGTCGATGTGTGAGTTTGGATAGACGTCATTTCCACAGTTCATTTTCAACACTAGCAGTCAATTCTTTTTTTTTTTAACAATATATTGAACTGTTGGAACCCAAATTTCCAACATTTCACGGTAACTTTTGCCTAACTCATGTAAAACATTGATTTTTTCACGATCATAACGCGATATTTCGTTTTTCTTCGGCATGTTTATCAATTCAAACTTTAAGCTCAACTGAATCATATTACAAAACTTCTCTCCTATCGAAATTAATCCTTATTCGTCAGTAAACAACGGTCACCTCTACCAAACCCAACTATTAATTTTAATATATGAGCATGGAAATACTTTTTTTGCATGAAATTCTGTTAATTTTGTTGATGTAATTGTTATAAGATTTTTTTTTTTTTTTTATACGTTATATTGTTATAAAGATTATATATTTTTTAATTTAAGCAACAATAGAATAAAACAAATTAATTACATGTTATTCTCTGTTAGCATTTCAAATCAACCCAAATTTTTATGGTGTGCAAATAATTTTTTTGCCTATTGTATATAGATAGCAACAGGCAGGAAAATAAGTAAATATGTTAACTCCTAAAATAAATAATGAAAAATTGACACAAGGCTTGCTAATGATGAAATGATGAAATAAAAAAACAATATAAATAAAATGATTACGTAGAGTTTGAAAAAAGATATCTATCATTTTAGTCATAGAGACACACTATTGACATAATGCACAAGTGTCCAAAACATTTATATAATAACATTGTTAGGAGAAGAAATTTGAAGCGAATGAATGTTTTCTCCATAATTAACAAAGACATTTTTTAAGGAAGTAAATTTTAACAACAGTAGTAACGTATAAATAAACAAATAATTAACTAATGCTGTTTTTATTATATGCGGTTTAAAACTGCCTTAGTGAGATTCTGCAACTTAACTTACAATTTAACTGAAAATATGGTAGTTTTCTTTCTCCTAACACGGTAATTCATTCCAGTCCTCTTTAATCCCAAGTTCATCATTAAAACCTTGTAATATACCATCTCTTTTTCTTTTTTTAATTTTTTATGGAGAAAAATTGATATTTTACTTTTAAAATACAATCAGTGAAAGTGCTGTACAATTTATGGAGATGAGACAATAATGTATGGGAAAAAGTACTCATTGATATCTAAACAATAATAATTTTATGTTAGAAGGTTCTGAAGCGATTGTCTTTTCAGAGAATAATTAAAACAAAAAGTATAATTAGATGTTTAAAAATCAAATAGAAATCTATGTCCAAATATCGAATATAAATTAATGTACAAATATCAAACATAAATTACTAAAAGGAATTAGTCCGGGTGGCGGTCGGTGAATGAAACAATTGAGTAGTTTCAACAGTTTATTTTTTGACATTTTGTATTTCATGTAATTTTTTTTTATGTATTTGTATATTATCTTTAGTCATTATCTGCTCTGTATAGCCCTCTCATTATTATACCTTTGTCATTGTAATTTAATTAATTGATTTCTTTACACATCTTGTTCCTTTTATGTTATAATATTGACATTTTCTAGCGCAATAGTTTTTAAAATAATATATTTAAACTTATTTTAAATGTATCTCTTTTGTATCTTTTCAGCCCTGATGATGACCCTCAATGGGGGTCGAAACGTTGGCAAAAAATAATCACCCCATACGACGTCCCACTATGATCAAACATAAATGTTCAAAAAAAATATATATATAAAAGTGAAGTATGTAATTAGAATCTATGAGCAGCTCCTAGTCACTTCAATCTTGTACAAGGATTCAAAATAGTTTTAAATTAAGAAATGCAACATTTGAAGCATACTATGGATTGAGAAACAGTTCGAAGCCTTCAATGATCATATCACACTCATAAACTATATTGTAAAAACATCAGAAAAGTTTTTTAACTCTTTTGAAAAGTATATTATATAATCATTAATCTGTTATCCTATTAACACTATTTGCCAATTTAGTATTTCTATATTTTTTGTTATAAAAATAACAGTAAGAAAATGTTGAAACTACATGCTTATAAAATACCTGACTTATTAAAACATAAAATCAGATCTCTTTAAGGATTTTTTAATTTATTTATTATAGTGATATTTAGAACTGTATTAACACAAAAAAATACACCAAGTAAATGTGATCATTTAAGGAATTTAAAACAGGAAATAGTCTGAAAAAATTATTTTAAAAATATAACTTTTATTTCAGTTGGCTGGAACATTATTTAACCACCTAATACATCGTTTATCCCCTCTTGTATCAAATTCATGGGTTAGATAAGAACCTCTTCACCAGCATTCCATATTTTGAAAGGAGTAGTGAACCAAAGTAAAACTTCATGCACTAATAAATAGCAAAAAAGGATACTAATCTGGCAACTTATTGTAGATTGCTCTAAGTTCTTCAGCAATGCAAGTGTATACTTATGCACATTTCCTAATAATGTACTCATCTCAAAAAGCTTATGTCTTTAGAATTTCTATCAATTTACAATCATAAGCTCCCAAACAGTAACTGTATCATTAGATGAGCATGAATTGTAATCCAATCTAACGTTCTTGTGTTTGTAAATTGGCTCATAGAAACTCGAAATTACATAAAACTCCTATAAAAGCTACCATTGAAAGACAGTAACTCATTTAAATTATTTACACCAAACCCTATTTGATATTAAATATTTTGGGCCAACTCTTTTATATCTTTGCAGGTACCATTCAAAACAACAATATTTTTAAAATATTGGAGACTTTAACATATCAATCCAAAAGTCATGTAAAAAGCTTCTTTACAATATGTAAGTATCAAGAACAGAAAAAACTTGTTTCTTTAGTTCTTTAATTTTCAAAATTTTTCAATTAACCCTTAAATCAAACTTTTAAAGGACTAAGGTATAAAGTCAGAAAGAACTAAAATAAAACACGTATATTTCACAGTAAGATGATATAATTAAAATACTCAATAAATTAATGGTTAATAAGAATAAATAATACTAAAAACTAGCGATGGTATGCATTCCTCAAAACAACCAAAATTGAACAGAAATCAGTTACAATACTGTCTGTACATAATAAGTTTTGTAATAATTTGGAACTGAAAAAATTTGAATTAACTGCAGTAATAATAGGCTTCGACCCAGTTGCACTGACCATGGTTAACTTTAACTTTACTAATCTGGATAAGTAAATCACGGGTTAGCAGAAATTCCGTTGCACCGATCATGGTTAGACTTAACTCGATGTTAAGTGATCACAATTAGCTAATTAACCTTCCTACCTTGATTAAATATTTAAACCCATGTCAATGTTACCTTCTTTACTGTTACTTTTGCTTTGAAACATTGTTTGTATCAGTTCAGTTTGTTTTTTCTGAATATTTTCGTAATATTTATCCCAATACACCGAGGAAAAATGAACACAATCTCTTCAGATGAATATTCAACATCAAATGAATATATAATAGAACTGATAAATATACTTCATGAGAACAAGCTTTACAAAGTAAGGAGGAATCCCTTAGAAATTTACGATGATGTGTAATTCATAAGAAGGTACAGATTTCAAAAAGAAACAGTGCTCAATATGATTGACATTTTTAATATTAATGATTTTGCATCATATCCTACAAACAGAAACATCCCAATAACACCTTTAAAGCAGTGACTCTTAACCCTGAGGTATTATGCTACAGGTAGTTACCAGCAGGTTCTTGGCGACATCATTAATATTGATAAATCTACAGTTTGTAGAATTATACCACACATCACAGCATTAATAGCCAGGAAGTCAAGAGATTTCATTAAACTGCTGGAACAGAAGTTGATAAAAACAAAACAGTGTCAGATTTCTACAGGATAAAATATTTTCCTGGTGTAATTGGTGCGATTGGCTGCACTCATCATAAAATCCAGTCTACAGGTGGAGCTAATGCAGAACTATTTCGAAATTGAAAAGGGTGGTTTTCATTAAATATACAAGTAGTGTGCGATGCGAACTTGAAAATCCTTAATATAGTTTCGTGCTGGCCTGGCTCTGTGCATGACAGTCGGATTTTCAATTCAAGTGCAATACGAGTGAGATTTGAGTCAGGAGAATTTGGAAATTTTTGGCTTCTAGGAGATAGTGGTTATGGCTGTAAAACTTATTTACTAACACCAATTTTAAACCCAACAAATGCTGCAGAAGAAAAATATAACGATGCACACATCAAAGCAAGGAACGTCATTGAGAGAGCGTTTGGTGTTATGAAAAGAAGATTTCCTTGCCTTACCAATGGAATTCGAATGGCTCCAAAAAAAGGCATGCATATTATTGTAGCTGTAGCTGTCCTCCACAACATTGCAATAGAAACCCAGGACATCTACAATGTACCAGATCCAGAAGATTACTTTCCTGATGTTGCTTTACCATCAGAAATTATAAGTGATAGAGATATAGCTATTCACAGAGCACTAGTCAACACAAATTTTTTAAGATAAAAGGAAATGACATAATTTTGTATAAATTGTAATGTCTGTTATTAAATCAATTAACCTTTCCCTCTTTTGTTGTCAAGTGGTAATTTACATGTTTATATTTATCAATAAAGTCTGATTTTTGTATTTTATTCATATATTTTTTCCCTCTAATTCAGTAAATTGATTAATAATAAAATAGGTTAATTGGAAGAATGCAAAATGATAATAAATAATTAGTAGGTCTCTAAATCTTCCAAAAACAGTTTATTACAATAAACTTTAAAAGGAGCCGTTTCGGGGCCTTCCCCATCATCAGGATTCACTAAAATACATAAACAAATTATCAATTAACATTATAAAATAACTTTTTTTATAATTAAAAACATTACCAAAAATTTACATAACAATGTTATATAAAAATTATATTTAACTGAAAGTCATTTAAAAATATAAAAAAATATCCATTTTTAATTAAAATATTTTCAATAATTTATGCCATAAAACTGTTTTTTTTTTTTTTTTAAATTAACACTAAGGAAAAAACACCCATCTAAACTGACATATTCTTTGGCCCCTAATGGATTAGGGTCAATCTATTTACTGCAGTAAGTACACACTGATTTATTATTAAATATAGGTCAGTAAGGTAAGGTTTACAATTTTAATTTCCCTATGGTATCTGCATAGTGAGAACTGCTTGGGAGGTGCTTTGATTCTGTTTTATAATTTATGGCATCTTTTATATTTTTGTTTATATATATAGATTCAATTGTTTTTCTATTAAACTTTTTTTTTTATTTCCAAAATTGTAGGTTTTTCAAAAACCTATTTCACAAAAATCAAAATTGTGATTAAGCTGAATACTGTGTTGTTGTGCCAATGATGAGGTGTTTATATTTTTGTAATTATTACTGTGTTGTTTGACTCTTGTTGTGATCTTTTTAGAGGTTTCTCCTATGTATATCTTATCACAATCTATACAATTTGTTTTATAAATAACGTTCAGTTTTTCATTTGACAAAATGGGATCTTAAATGTTTGATATGTGATTATTTAGTTTATTATGGTTGTATAGTCCTAATTTTGTCTGTGGTAAATCCAATTTAACAAGTGTTCTCTTAATTTCTTTGAATAGATGAGGTATGAATTTTTTGATATTGGTATATATTTCTATTTCTTCCAGTTATCAATATATATTATATATATATATATATATATATATATATATATATAGCATCATTATTATTACCAATTATTGTTTTTTTATTATTTTCATTCTAGTAAAAATCTGTTATAGTTTTTTGTTTAGGTTTTACTATTTTATTGTTTATATTGTTATCAAGTTTTGGTTAATTTTTAGTATTGACCAATTTATTGTTATAAACCTTAAGGTTTTTTGTCACGGGTTCATTTTTAATTTCATTGCACCAGATTTTATTTATTATTTATTTTGAGTAAAAATTTTCTAATAATATTTTATAACTATAGTTATTATTTCATTTAGATACTCACTGTCTGTCTGGTTTCACAATACAATCCAGCTTTCTTGATAGTCAATAGATTATCTTAAAATGTTTCATTACTAATTCTCAACGGTCAACTAATTATATCCATTATGGTATTAATCGGCAGAGTAAAAGAATCATTTACACATAACCTAACCGTCTAGAGGCTTAGGAGTTGTTAAATACATCACAAATATGATGACGTCCCAAGCTGGACCCGTGTTAACTAACTTGGATTAAAAATTGCTTGGTGCAACTGGAAAAAAAGTTTAATCATGATTAGCTTTTAATCCAGGTTAGTTAACAGCAAAAGTTAACTTTAACACAGGCTGTTTGTGCAACCGGGCCTTAGAGAACCCAAGGTTAGATGCCAATACCAACTATTGTTGCCAACACAAATTCGTCCAATGAACACTATCCAAGCCACAGTCCCCAAGATCAGACAACACCTGCCTCATATCTCTTATCTAAGCCTCGGCCTACCTCTTGGATGCCTACTAGTCAATTAAATGCATAGTAACTTTTCGGGAATTGGTTCTTTAGGGACCCTAACAACTTTCCATGTCCGTTTGATCCGCCACAGTGCTATCAAATTATACTGACTGGGTACAAGCTACGAAATTCTTCATTGTGTAATCATCTTTCCCACCAGCCTCATCTCTCCTTAAAATCTTATATTTTACATTGTACCTTATTCTCAAAAACCTTAAGGGACTGTTATCCATCATAGTTAGCAACATTTCACATCTGTATAGAACAGTCGGAATAATAACAGTTTTATAAATTCTAACCTTTAAGTATCTTGACAGAAGCCCTAAAGTAATTCCAACGTCATTCATAAATCTATCTAAAAAAAAAAATAAATAAATAAATAAAAAGTGTAGCTACACAGCCAAAAACACCATCAGTCCTTGCCTAAAAATCTTCCTCCACTAAATCTTATCAAAACCCGAATTCTCAAGGTTAACCCTAACACAATTATCAATAACTTTTGAATAAAACCATGTTTGTTCACCAGCAGATTAATCGTTTAATGATTTCTTGTCAATTTTACATGTCCATTTCATTCGGTAATATGTTATTACATCAATCATATTTACCGGATCAAAGCATGCAATTCGCAGTTGTGTAGCCATCTAAATTTTCTAGTTGACTCATCCTTCTTAGGTTCTATTATGATATACAATACTTTATTTTCAAAAACCTTCAGGCATGTTCTTCTATTATTGTAAGCAGTCGTTTCATATCTGTAAAGAACAGTAGGAAGTACAACAGTTTTGTATATTCTAAATTTTAAGTTTCTGGAAAAAAATTGCAAATTGATAACCAAGCAGTGCTTGCCTTTGAACTAGCCGGTATTTTCTTTTAGATTTTTTTTTTTTTTTTTTTTCTAATCGTAGACCTCAGATTATGAAATATCTCAAATTAAAACATACTCTGTTTTATATCAATATCATCACTCTTTATGCAACTAAGTATTTCTAATTTTTATCAGAATATATTTCAAGATTTAATTCATTTCCCAAGTTGACCAACATTGTTGTTTTTAATTTAATAATTTCAACATCTTCATTAACAGCACCAAATTGTCAGCATAACCAAGCACAATTATTTTACTTTCCAGAGTTAAACCTTTCTGGTTAAGTATTCTTGCACTACATTACACAGAATAGGAAAAACAAGTCTTCCTGTTTAAACCTTAATGTGATTTAAACTTTCCAAAAAAAAAAATCTATACTTTGCTAACGAACAACACTTTTAATTCTAATATTCCTCTAATATGTAATCGTATTCAAAAGATATTTTATATATGATATATGATTTATATGATAGATTCTTTCCATTATTCATTCTAGGCATTGTTTCTTTTTTCCATATCATCTTCACTAAATATATGTATGTTAAAGATTCTAGCTTCTCCGCATGCATTAAATAGTTCAACAGGAATGTTGTCATTTCTATTCTTCACAAGATTTTGATTTCCCTAAAACTATTTCGACTCCTTCCTCATTGATTTTTTATATATCATTCTTGTCAAGTTAATTATTTCCATATCTAAAACTAATTTTATAAATAGCACTAAGCATAAGTTTCAGGAAACAATAAGATAATGAACATGGATATGTCATTTTTCCGTTATAAATTATCATTTAAATTATGACAACAGTTCAGAAAAATTTAATAAAATGACTTCATCCACGTAACAGGAATAAATATTTTTTAAAGAAGAATATGGTGTATTAGTTCTAACCACTTCTATAAATGTAATAATAAATGTTAATAAAACCACAAGACTGTCAGTGGTATAAAGATTATTGTCTCTAAAATCACTTAGCTGCATCACTGACTACCAAGTATAAGTTGCAAAATATGTTCTAGACTTTAAATTTAAAATACCTCATTGAACTATGTTATGTTTATCACAAATGTCCCCCCTCCCCTTACCATATCCTAGGGCCAAGAATTTTTTTATTATATTAAATTTATGTAACACAATAGTAAAAAAGCTTTCTCCTAAAAAATAGCTAATTTTATTAATTCTAAAAGCCGCTCTTTCACCAAAATGTTATTATTTGCAAGTCATAATCAACTAAAACTACATTCTGGGTATTATCCAATTATTATCATTCATAAAAAATAATGATATATAGTCCAGCAGCTGATAGCGTTAAGAAGTTGAATTAAAAATATCGAGCTATAACTTTTTGTGAAACTTCATAATATAATTAATGCATATGAAGAATGAGTAAAAGTAACACCGCACATATTAAATTATTAATTTTTGTTCCCCCCCAATCATGAATGTAGATTTATCAAACTAAATTTTTTATCAAACCTTTCTATGACTTTATAGCTACAAAAACATAAAATTGCAAAACAATAGTAAAATATAATCTCTTATTAAACTAAGATATAACAAATCTGAAAGAAAGCCTGATTGTAAATTGAATAAATCATTTAATGGATGTAATTAAATGCAGCTTCTCCCACCTATTTCCAGAACCTCATGAAATAACCATGGGAGCGGCATAGTATAATGGATAGAGCACTAGTCCCACTGTTCTCCGGGTCCTAGATTTGAATCCCGGCTGAGGCAAAATATTATTTATTCTGTTATTTCAGCCGGTGAGATGGGGAGGGGGCCATCCTAGGGTATGGAGACCCTCCTGGGGCAGACATGGCCTCTATAAAGTGGGTGCCCAAAAATGGGGAAAACCTGGCAGTTCAGTGTAATCTCGGCCTAATCACCTCATTGCACTACTGTTGGCCTAGAAACAGTACAAATCTCTATATGTACTGAGCCCAAGACCCTTCATGAGTTAAGTTGTAGAGGTACTTTTTCTTCTTTTTTTTTTTTTTTTGATTTTTAAATAGTCAGTGTTAAAATTATTTATTATTATTCAGAAGATACGATTTCAGAGGACATGAGCAGAAAACTTACATTAACAATTTTTATCTTAATTAATGTGTTAAAATGAAATATTATCTTTATTCCACTATGTATGTAATGTGCATTATGTAGTTTATATGAGTTTTGTGAATTTTCGGGGAAAAGAAGTTTGAAAAAAAAAAAAATTTACTAATATTCAATCCTCCTCTCCCAGATCTCCATGATGAATGATCCCTCTCTCATCACTTACACCTACTTCTCGCCTATGATTTCCTACAAGCCACCTCCATTATAATCAAGACCTTTTCCTTTCTGCTCATTATCGCATCAGCATACTGCGGAATAGGCTCTCTGAACTTCTCCATAACTCGCCTTGATGAACTATCCTCTGACCATAGTCAACTGATCCTAAATGTATCTCTAACACCTATTCCTAAACCTGTCCCACCATCATTCATCAGATGCCCTATCAACGGGAACATCTTCCGTGAAATCCTCACCAATGATATTGATCTCAGAGGGACTCTCAAAATCCCAACTGAGCTTGAAGATGCCGTCTATTCCTTTACAACCGCTATTCAAAAAGCTGCCTGGACTGCCTCCTCTCCCAATTAAGTCCTTACAAAAACCATTTACCACAACACCTCATAGACCTAATCCACACCAAATTAGAAAATTATAAAATAGAAAATAAATAAATTCATATATATATATATATATTTATATATATATATATATATATATATATATATATATATATATATATATTGTTTGATCAGTTCTCGACTGTTGATAATTTAAGTTTGTGTTGTTCTTAGGTTTCAGTCAATGAATAAACAATTTTATCTATACGACGTTTCGAGAATTTATTGTTCTCATAATCATGCCTTAACAGTGGAAAAAAAAACAGAACATTAATATTATTATACAATAATTAATATATGATGTTATTGTTAGAGATATAAAAAAGAGTACATTGAACAATGAATAATCATACAGTAGGTACATAGATATTTTAAATTAGGATTTACATTAAAGATATTATTATAAAATTACTTACAATTTTGGACAAAATAGTGTCTTAATTAGGCATGTTTAGCCTACAAGCTTTGAAAGAACACTGAAAAAATAAAAAAGGAATAGTTCAAGTATGGAAGATTTTCCAGGAATTTATGATGACGTCAGGTGTCTGGGGTATTCTCCCTCCTATTGTTGAGTTGTTTTCGTTTTATTTCGTATTATTATTAAGACGTTTATTTTTTTTTTTTTAATTTTAATATGTGTTTATCAAATTTGAGTAACATGCATTTAGGTTTTGGACATCCGATTTTTTATTAATGGCGCGATTTTTATATTTCTATATGGTAATCATTTCTTTAAAATTTCGTTTGAAGCTGTTTTTTTCATAATGAATAATTTTCGGTGAGTGAAATTTGAATGAATGTTCTGTTTTTCTGAAATGAGTAGTGAGGGCAGTTTGGTCAGGTTTATTTGGGTCTTTTTTAATTGAAGTGCAGCTATATTTGTGTTGGTATACTCTCCTTTTTAAATATTGTTCAGATGATCCAAAATAAGACTTTCCCCATTTGTCTTCACAAGGTCTTAATAATAATACAAAATAAAACGAAAACAACTCAACAATAGGAGGGAGAATACCCCAGACACCTGACGTCATCATAAATTCCTGGAAAATCTTCCATACTTGAACTATTCCTTTTTTATTTTTTCAGTGTTCTTTCAAAGCTTGTAGGCTAAACATGCCTAATTAAGACACTATTTTGTCCAAAATTGTAATGCTTTTCCCTTCACTTGTAGAGGGAAAAGCAGAATCCAAGAGATCCCCCAGCACCTCTCAGCCGTGTAACTGGTGTGAGCCACAAACATACAGTACATGAGTCATTTCAATCTTCAAATAGGATTTTATGTTTGGGTGGAGCTGGATAGGGATTGGGCCAGAGGGTTAGGATGATGAATAAGGTTCTGTTGGAATTTGGAAAATTTGGAATATTATGGTCGTAGTATAAGGATCAGTTAATAACTTACTTACTTACTTACTTAATACACCTACCTGCATAGTCCTTTAAATAATGCACGGAGGGTTTCTTGGGCCTGAGGATGAGGGTGGGGTATAAATGACTAGATAAAAACCCACCGGTACCGAGGCGTGAATTCATAATTTTTTTGTTTTAAGTTTTTGGTCATCTGTGATAGCTAGGCATTGCACATTCAAAACAATATTGTATATTGGGTAATGGCCCAATCCCTATCCAGCTCCACCCAAACATAAAATCCTATTTGAAGATTGAAATGACTCATGTACTGTATGTTTGTGGCTATTGCGCCTTAACTCGGCCTCCTCTGGCTTACACCAGTTACACGGCTGAGAGGTGCTGGGGGATCTCTTGGATTCGGCTTTTCCCTCTACAAGTGAAGGGAAAAGCCCATTCTGGGGTTCCTTTAGCAGATTGTAAATATTGTGTATAGTTATGACTGTGTGTATGATGTTTATTTATGTGTCAACTTTGTATTTATCACAATTATAGGTTGTGGTTTTATATATTATATATATATTATATATATATATATATATATTATATGAATTTATTTATTTTCTATTTTATGTAATTTGAATTTATCATTATTTTCTGTATATATTGTATGAATGTAGTCTCATATCACTATTACAATTGCTCATTTTGTAACAAATTGTACATACATCAATTCTCCTTGCTCGTATGAAGCAGACAAATTCATCAGATCCACACAGCTAATATAGTTTGCAGTTCTTTCGGATTCTCCATTCACCCTCTTTCAACACTTTTTTTTCTCTCTTGTGCGACAGGCTGTGTAGGCCCTTGGCCGAGTGTTATAATCTCCTGAGAGAATATATGCACATTTCTTGATGAAGTTTTATAGGGTAGGGTCATCACTCCCTACGCCTATTTTTGCGAGTGGCCACCAGTAGGCTGACGAGTCTCACATACCTGGGGGAAAGGCTGTGAGTGAATCCTCATTTTATTATATGCTTATAAAAGACCTGCTGGGACTGGGATTCGAACTTACAACCTTTAGTATGAGAGACAAGCGCGCTAGCCACTCAGCCATGTGCCCTCCTCTCTTCCAACACAGGTCCATAAATTTTATGGAGAATTTTCCTTTCGAAGATTCTCAAAGCATTTATCAAGGGAGTGCAAAGAGTCCAAGTTTCCGCTCAGTAAGTCACCACAGGTCTTGCCAACATTTAATATAACGTTATTTTAGTCGTTCATGACAACAGCGATGACTGGAAAGTTTTATGTTAGCGTAGTAGGTCCCCAGTTACCTGCCATAATACGTCTATGAACTCCTGCTGTTATTTAATTTTGGCAATTTAGCTCCACACCAGCATAGGAGAAGGATTTACCCTATAATTTTTTTAATATCCTACTTTTGACATGTACTGTGCCTTTTTACACGACATGGATATTGTTCCTGACAGATAGGAATGCCCAATTCAATTTAGTGCCTGTACCTGTCCATATCGTGTACAAAGGCGCAGTACATGCCAAAAGCAGGAGATTTAAAAAAACAGGGTAAATTGGTGCTGGGAAAAGGACATAGATAATACACTTCGAGTTTATGTGAATAGAGAATATTCCTCTGCCATTATTGAATACATTTTTTGGCTCATATGGTACCAAATTTCTACAATATGGAATCAAAACATGCAGGAAGATGATTTCAGAAAGAAAAAAAGGCAATTTAGACATTTCAATACTTATCGGCTGAAATGTTTAATTATATACACCAACGACTTTTTGACAAAAAGAATGAAAACTGTGAGATTTGTAGCTTTAAATTTTGTGTATATTATAAAAAATATAATTTAGGGAATAATCTTTTTCTTTTTTTTTTTGAGATGTTGAATATTAGTGGATTATTTCCCCCGAAAATTCTTTCCCTCCCCCCCCTTCCCCAAAAATTCATAAAACTCATATTAACTATACTTGTACATTGCATACATAATGGAATAAAAATAATACTTCATTCTAACACATTAATTTGGATAAAAATTGGTATCATACGTTTTCTGCTCACGTCCTCGGAAATTCTATCTTCCAAATTTCCCCTCGATTTTTGTCTGTATTTACAAATGTTTTGTATATTTCTTATAGGAAATTTAATCCTCTACAAGATTGGTTATTACAAATTTCACTGTAAACTGCAATAAATAAATGTTACTAGGGCTAAATTGCTAACATAACTGAATTTTTATGTTTTTTTTGTCATTATGGCCCCCTGTATCTCAAAAGCTGTTTCAATTACATCAATATATGGAGTATAGAACTCGCAGTTAATGGTCTTTAAAATTGCTAACAACAATGTTTTTCATAAAGTGCGGGAAACAAATTATTTCAGAAAAACTGAAAAAAGTGCTTTTTTTTTTAAGCGTTTTTTTCAAAATGGCAGAAAACGCACAAGATTTGGGAGTGTGAAAACTTGAGTTTTTTAAGAGGGTATCAGTACATATAATCGTACCTAAAAATCAAAATTACCCCACCTTTTTCCAGCCCAATTGTTATCTCTACTGGGCTACAAGGAGTCCTCTGTATTTTAAACCATATTATTATTATTTCAGTTTTTGCTCAAATTTTATTTTATTTAAAAATTCAATTAAATAAAGTTTATTTTCTCTAAATGTATGATAATATAAACAATTATATTATATATATACGAAAATCTAATTCATAGACCTTTTTATATTATAATTTTATTTGAAATTATTCAGGTTTTAGGTCCTTAACTATCATTTCCTTCTTAATTTTCTTTATTTGAGGTTTGGATCCTCCGTCATAAACATAGGATCCTTTTTAACACAAACAATTTTACTGAGCACCGGCACACCACTCAGGATAACTAGAGGGCACAGAAGGAAAAGATAGTTAAGGACCAAAAACCCGAATAATTTCAAATAAAATTATATAGCATTTCCAAGTCAAATTCAACCTTTTCCATTTCAAATTCAACCTTTTCCAAGTCATATTCAACCTTTTCCAAGTCAAATTCAACCTTTTTCGATTTCAATAAAATAATAAAAATCAAATTAACATGATTTTGTGTTTTTATGGTTATTTTAATTACACATTATGTTTTTAACCCTTGTGGCTTGTTAACTGTTCCCAGGGGCCCTTTAACTTATAATTAGTCACGATTATAATAATAAGTATAACCGATACTTTAGACATTTTCGATACAAGGGCTGGTAGTCGGATGTTTGTTTTATTTTAGTTTTATAACTTTTTCGTATTTATTGTATAGAAGGCTCAGTAGCTGCGTTCCCAAAGGTTCGTTACCAATTATACTATTAATTTTAATCGCGCTCACTCAAATATGGGTTATAACCACTTTTTCGTATTTATTGGATAGAAGGCTCAGTAGCTGCGTTACCGCTTGTAACTTGTACGTATAATTTGTATACTTATAATCGGTAACGAACCTTTGGGAACGCAGCTACTGATCCTTGTACCCAATAAATACGAAAAAGTTAAAATAAGCCTCTACTTGAGCGAGCGCGATTAAAATTAATAGTATAATCGGTAACGAACCTTTGGGAACGCAGCTACTGAGCCTTCTATCCAATAAATACGAAAAAGTTATAATAAACCCATATTTGAGCGAGCACGATTAAAATTAATAGTATAATCGGTAACAAACCTTTGGGAACGCAGCTACTGAGCCTTCTATCCAATAAATACGAAAAAGTTATAAAACTAAAATAAAACGAACCCCCGCTAATCAGACTACCAGCCCTTGTATCAAAAATGTCTAAAAATTAAAGTATCGGTTATACTTATTATTATAATCTTGACTAATTATATGTAAAAAGGCCCCTGGGAACAGTTAACAAGCCACAAGGATTAAAAACATAATGTTTAATTAAAATAACCATAAAAACATATAATCATGTTAATTTGATTTTTATTATTTTATTGAAATCGAAAAAGGTTGAATTTGAAATGGAAAAGGTTGAATTTGACTTGGAAATGATATATATATATATATATATATATATATATATATATATATATATATATGAATATGTTACATGTCAACATATTCTGTAAATATTTGGATTATCAATAATACATTTTTTAAACTTTTTTTTTTTTAGATTCGATATTAAAATTAATACTACTCATTTATGTTTATTTTATATATATATATATATATATATATATATATATATAATTATATATATATATATAATTATTATTTATAACATATGATTTCCACATCACTAAACAAAATCAGCTTTATTGTTCTCTATGTACTAAAAAAACATTTCAATCTGGATATTAAGTTAGTCGGCAAATAAGGCAGCCTTTTCACAAGTCTCTTGTATGCCCCTCTTAACTTCCATGGTGACCAGTCACACTGGGAGGTAAGGAAAGTAATTGACCAACCATTATGTTAATAAATAATAAAGCAGAAACATACTGAATGGATTTTTTTTTTCCAACAATTAATTACAATTATCAACGTGGCATGCACGGTTCTACAGGGACAAATTAACATCAATAATAAATATTTAAACTAAGAGGAATTAAGTGATAAAAAGGGACTTAATATTACTAAAAATAAATAAAACATGGATCTAATCTATAAATGTCAAAGTAATAACTGACACAAGAAGATGTACGATGGGGAGGAGGAGTTTTTCTAGTTAATACAAAACATATTACATGGTTTCTGAGTTAGTTTAATGAGAGTGAAGATTTTCTGTTTCAAGAACTATAGAATGAATCCATGTTAGTATGCAATCTAATCAAACATCACATTAATATTTACTATACTTCTTTCATCTTTGGGGGAAGCTTCATTCATTATGCCCTTTTATGAACTAGCAAAATATTCACGAAGAAAAACTTATGGGGACATCCACGCTCCCCTGAAAACCAGAACCATCCGCCGTCCTACTGCACCTTGGCTCACCCCCGAAATAAAGGATATGATGAAGAGAAGGGAAGCGGCAAGACCTAAATTTGGACGCACTCGTTATATATATCGTTATATAAAGACTATGTCTTTCAAGGAGCTACGTAATGCAACTCAATGTGCAGTGCGACGTGCAAAATCCCTCCATATCCATTTTATCCTTTCCAATGCTCTTGACACTAAATCTAAGTGGAAATTTCTTCGACAATTGTCCTTTCCTGAACACAATAACCTCAGTTCCTTCCAAATCATGCCTGACGAACTCAATGGCCATTTTATTTCCTCAGCTCCTACTAATTCTTCGACAAATCCTGATATTACTTACCAAAACTTCAATCCAAACAGTTTCTTCTTTTCTCATGTGTCCTACGACGAACTACTTACTGCAATCTTGAAATCCCGTACTAATGACCATGGACCAGATAATATTCCTGTAAAGCTAATAAAATCCAGCCTCCCATCCCTCATATTGGTACTATATCATAATTATAATTTCTCTCTGCAAAATTCCACTTTTCCTTCTACCTGGAAAACTGCTCTCATCCGACCACTAAATAAAGTTCCGAATCCTACCTCATCGCAAGAATTCTGTCCTATTTCTATCCTCTCCAATCTATCAAAACCGCTCGAACGCCTTGTTCAAACCCAGCTGTCAAATTTCCTAGAGTAAAACTCCCTCCTTAGTCCTCTCCAATCCGGTTTTCGACCTGGTTATACTACTCAATCCGCTCTCCTTAAAATAACACAAGACCTACAAAATGCCATTAATCACCAAAAATTAACTATACTTATCTTTCTAGATTTCTCAAAGGCGTTTGACACGGTTGACCATAGCATCCTTCTTACCAAATTCCAAAATCTTCCAGTACCCAACAGCACTTTGCGCTGGTTTCAATCGTTCCTCTCATAGTTCTCAGTATGTAGTAGTGCCAGATCAATCTCCTTCCAGTACCCTGCCTCTATCCTGTGGTGTCCCTCAGGGATCGTCTCTATCCCCCACCTTATTCGCTATCTACATTAATGACCTCCCTCTCTTTATCCACCACCCTAAATACCACCTCTATGCTAACGATTTCCAAATATACCTTTCCTTTCCACCTTCCGACCTATTACCAGCCATAGAAAGACTACAAGAGGACTTAAATCGAATAAGTCACTGGGCTGTAGTCAATAAGTTAAAACTAAATTCTGAAAAAAACAAAAGCAATTGTAATAGGATCCAATCACCTCCTGAAAACAGTTCTACATATCCCAACCCTGTACCTTCATAGTAATCCTATACAGTTCCACCCGACTGTCAGAAATCTGGGAGTAACCTTCGACCAAACTCTATCCTTCAAAAATCATATTTCCGAAATCTCCCGTCGTACCTTTTCAACCTTTAAGCGACTGTATTTCCTCCTTGTTACCTCTCTAATATTTCCCCACTTCGACTATTGCTCTACGGTATACTATGGTGTTTCTGGGGATCTCACGGTAAAAATTAAACGCTTAATTAATTGCTTTGTCCGATTCGTCTTAGGGGTCCCTAGGTACACCTCCGTATCCCAATTTTATGGCGAGCTGAAGTGGCTTTACCCTTCCAATCGTCGCAAGTATTTCCTTGTGTCATTCCTTCACCAAGCTATCCAATCCTGCCGTCCATCATACATCTTTGACCTCCTACAATTCAAATCCTCTATCCATCCTCGTTGTACACGCTCCAGGCCTTCAGATTTATATAGTACGGCTCACCGAACAGCACATTTCGACAGATCCTTTCTCATTCGATCCACAATCCTATGGAATTCCATTCCTCCTTCCATCCGTCCAATTCTCTTTCTACCATCAAATCCCGCATATTTAATCACTTAATGAATATCCAGGCCCAAGAAAGTTTGTCCCAAATAAACATGTTTGATTAGTTCTCTTATTATTGAGTAGTAAAGATAGTTAGTATGTCGTTAATGTTATAATACATATATTCATGGATATAATAATAGGGAACAAAGATGAAAAAATAAAATAAAAGAAGAAAAGAGGACTTATTTGAGGTAACTTATTTCACTTATCTATTTAAATTTAATTTTGAAATATTTTAATAAGTTCCTGAAAGTATTTCAAGAACAACTAAAACTAATGAACCAAATTATGAATCAGATCACAATCAACAATCTTAAGTTCTTTAAATTCAGCAGGTGTAGCACTGATGCAGCCTTTCAGTCGGGTAGACAGTAATAAAAAACCATTATGCTACTATAAACAATGTATCGAAAATTGTATAAAAATGAGAAACATTATGGATGAGAAATAAAAATTTGCCCAATATATTTTCAATTTAATCATGTGGAAAGCTATAACTTGTTTGCAGCATTAGTTTTACCAAAAAGTCCACCTGATTACATATGATAAATTTTCAGAAAAAATTAAATTACATCTGAACCCAACGTCATTTTCTATTAACAGGACTACCAGTCACTTTCTGATTAATATTAAAGCAAACCATTGTGCTGCTAAATATTGTGAATTTATTTCTCCATGTTCTGGCAAGATAAGAATTGCAGACATTTTTGTTAGGGTGCCGTTTGCTCATGGAATCAAAGATAGCTTGATAATGGGGGCAAATTTGACAATCTGAAATTCAAACCTTTGGGGAAAGATTAAAAATATTCTTAACTCTTGAAACATTAAAACAAGACAACCACAAATTTTTAATACCACTCAAAAACTTAAATATCACCTAGACCAATAAACTATCATCCATACATAGCTCTCCCCTTTGCTATCACTAATCACAAGAAAACTCCACATATCACAAAATCAACTTTCTGCAACTTAATATGCAAAATTTTAACATTTAACCTAACTGGTTCAAAATGTACAAATGTTATCAATGATGATGGAGGTACTACGGAACAGTAGGGTTATGGTATAAACCAACAAATCAATATTATCCAACAAAAATGTATAGATCTAATAATTCTTCTATGCCTAAGATGTAGATTCAAACCCGGAAAATCACCCTGGGATTTTTTAAAAAGAGTAAAAAATTTTTGATTATACTGTCCTTCAGAGGAGGCGTTGACTGGAGGTCCCAAGCCTGTGACATGTCAAGTAAAGATCCCTATCCTAATTACACCTGGAGAAGCCAAATTTAGGTCAGTACCATTGTCCAATTAGTCACAGTAGCAAAAAAGTGATGTTAAATGAATAAACAAACAAATGTGAAAAATACTAAAGTAGTTAACAACAGACTACAAGTGAGTCCAATGATCAGGTGGATAGAAGAACTGTTTAACTACAGATGACAAACTAAAAAGCTATAGTATTGTATAACACATAGAGAAATGGAACTGTCTTGTTGATTTGGTCATAAATCAAAGTATATACCAATCAATTATTTTAGAAAATAATAGTATAAGAGTTAAATATAAAAGTAAATGGTAAAAGCAAAAAGAATGAAATTAATAAACAGAAATAAAGACGAATCAGTACTTTTTTATAACAAATATTAACTAAAAGCTACCATTTAAAAAAAATATATTATTACACTATAATATCATAAATATATAAAGCATTTTAAGTTAAATATTTATAGGATACATGTAATCTACTACATATTAAAATGACATCCAACAGTCAACACTACTCTAAAGCAGGTATAAAGATAAATTTTGATAATTTAAAAAATAAATAAATATGTTTTTAGGACTCACAGAACCATTTTTGAATATGAACCTGTCACCATACTTAAAGCTGTAAACTTTTAACTGACATACCAACCCATCTTCTACTTCTATTCATAACCAATGGTGAGGACATATGTTATTTGTGATTAATGAATTAACTGCTGCATCTCTAACATAGCAGTCATCATATATTGAAGAACAGTATCAAAACAGCTGAGTTAAAATAAAACACATCACATCCCTTATACCCTTCATTGTAAATTCTTCGCTTTCTCTTCACGTTCAGCTCCATTAGATTTTTATTTTTTTTTAGTGGGACCCTGAGTTATTTTTTACACACTGTTTCTTATAATTATCCCTAGATATACTATTAATGCTTCTAAAATTTATCTTAACATATAAATTTTCACTTTCTCTTTATCACTCTAACTTTCAAACTCCAATTTACTCCAAAAAAAAAAAAAAAAAAGACCAAATACATTACCAAGCTTATTTGAATATACAGAATTAATTGAACTTTATCATTCCATGAAACCCAAAAAAAATTTTCCTGTAATTTATCTCATCTAATCACTATAAATCCAAATTTTACAAGAAATCCGAGATACTCCTGGATTTTATTTGATTTATCTACAATGACCAGTAAATTTGTTGAAAACTTTGTCTGTAAGAAATATAACTCCTGTAATTACAAACAGCATACCCACAAATAACCCGTAATTCGAAACCTATCATATC
This sequence comes from Piezodorus guildinii, assembly GCA_023052935.1. Lineage (NCBI taxonomy): Eukaryota > Metazoa > Arthropoda > Insecta > Hemiptera > Pentatomidae > Piezodorus > Piezodorus guildinii. The sequence goes on from CM041295.1 coordinate 62,651,351, forward strand.
AATCTAATGACCTTCCAAGGCATCCAAAATGTGGCTGCTACATCCCTTGACTAAAGATAATCATTGAATTGTTACTAACCAAATGATCCCTCCACAAGAAATTAACAGACTTTAAAATGTCAGATATCAGACATTTACTAATTGTGTTAACACAGCAGTGAATTTCAATTATGAAAAAAAAGTATTTTAAATTATTCATTTAATTAGTAGTATAATTTAAAATTAGTAATTAACTAAAATTAAAAGTATTTTAAAGCAGCGGGCTATGTTATAAAACCTAATTACAGTAATAAAGATAATATATTATGAAGGTATTTACTCAAAGAATAGTTTGTAAGATATTTAAAAAAATGCAATATTTCAGAAATCACTAGTAATAATATTTGGATTAATTTCTATCAACATTTTGATATTAACCAACACATAATCCATGCACAATAGCAAAAATTATTCCATATCTATTAAAAATTACATACACTTGCAATCAACAAAGCTGTTATCAGTTAACAAAGTTTTCGGATATAAGGAAAATAAATAAAAAGTAAACTTTCCGCAAATGAGCAAAACAGATGACAAAAATAACAGTAAAAACAAAAAAAATAAACATGCAATTAAATTAGTCAAGTAACAGCTCAAGAACACAAAATTAATATTCAATGTAATGGTTGAGGATGGCCAAAACCAATACATAAAATAAAAAATATGTTTGAAATTACCAATTTAAATATTTTATATGTACATTGATAAGTTTTAGCTTAAGTTTTATACTTTCATCAGGACTTATTCTTCATCAAAATACAACAAAATGAGATAGACGGTTCCTGCCATCCATTGTTGAAAAATCAGCCTTGATGAAAATTCAGCCTACAACTTAAGCCTACATATCAGTACATACTAAAAAGTATTACATATGACTTTCATTTATTTCTAATAGTGCATCCATCTCCATTATTTCACCTACAATTAACAATGTATCCATTACAATTAATATTCATTTGAAATTATCAGGTCAGTCTTACTTGAGTATGAGGTTTAAGAAGTACATGGCGTATTTGCGGTTGCAATGTGTATCGTACATCTTTAACTTTTACAATCACACATCCATTATAAAATAATTCAGGAAATGTCTGTTCCCAATAATCTAAAAAGGTAGGTGGAAGCTCTTCTTTGTCAATATAATCTAGCAGAAGATCTTGGGCATATGTTCGTTGAGATTCCTATAAAAAACTTTTTTAAAGTTTAAAAAAAAAAAAAAAAAAAACTTAAGAAATAATTACAATACTTCTTATTAAATTTATATGTTACAGATTACATTAACATTACTTTTTTTTTTTTATTTAACAAAGAATGTGATTGTATCAATACTTTCATTTTATTGAAAAATGTGACTATTATGGGTTTACTAATAAATTTGATTAATATTTTCTTGACTCAACATTTATTTTTTCAACATAAATGTCCTTTTTCAAGGAATCCTAATAACATTAATTTTACACCTTGTTATAAATTATCTACTTACTACATATACATTATATATATATATATATATCCCACAATATGAATAGGCATTAATGAGACACCCTATATATAAACACACACACACACACACACACACATACATACATATGTATGTATATATATATATATAATATATATTAATATATATAACCTGTAACTCTACAACCCTTGAAGGGTCTTGACCTGTCCTTTACACAGTTTATACAGCTGATATCCCAACCCATCCTAACACCTTCCTTTATACCTATGCTGATGACACTAGTATGTCATCAGTAAATAATGATCCAAATTCTGCTTCCCAAACTCATCAATCCCGCAGAGACATTGAGCAATTGTGTCAAAATTGGAGGATTAAAATAAATCCCATCAAATAACCTTTACCCTTCGTCATAAACCTATGACTTCCTGCCCTACAGTCTCCTTTAATAACTCTCCTCAAGTCCCTTTTGAGCAGATCCAATATCTAGGACTTCAACTTGACAAACGACTTACTTGGAATCCACATACAAGACTGAAACGACAAGAAACTGCTAAACATTTTTGGCTACTTCAACACTTACTAGACAAATATTCTAATCTCCCACTAAACTACAAACAGCTCATTTACATGACATTTTTAAGGCCAATCTGGACGTATGGAACGCAACTAAACCATCAAATTCCTCTCAAATCCAATACTTACAATCCAAAATCCTTTGTAGAATTCTCAACACTCCCTACTTTGTCACTCATCCATAATGACTTTAATATTACGTATGTTACTGATTTGGCCTGAACCAGATACCTCTCCTTCCATGACTAACTCCATTCCCACTCTAACCCATTAGTTTCAACCCTTTCTTCCTCTTCAATTCCTGATAATCCTCCGAGGCATCTGAAAAGAAGATGAAGGCCTCAAGAGCTTCTAGTTTAGAATATTTTTAGAGTGTTCCTGATGGGTAGCTTCTCTACAAGTCTTGTTCACGTCTATTTTCTTTTAGCCTTTTACTAATAGTGTTGTATAACACAGTTATAAATATAAATAAATAATTTTAAAATAAAAAATACATCTATATATTTTGGCTGTGAAATTTTTAAAAAATGATTTAGAAGAAGTTGTTTTGAAAGTTTGTTTTGAAGAATTGTTGTTATATTTACGGTGCAATGATTTGTAATTTATTACTTTAATTAGTTAATAAATTTATTTGGTAAGTTTTTTTATAAGATATCTTTATAAATGATAATAAAAGACCAATAATGTTTAATTTCTAATTGTAATTACAATTTAAAGGGAAATATTACCTTAATCTAACACATATTTCAGTAAAACATTAATATTAAGACATCTATTTAAATATTTTGTAATTAATCGAAACCATTTAAATATCCTCTATCTTATTTCTACGTTTTTTTTTTTTTTTTTGTTTTTTTAATAGGGCTTTAGCTATAGCTAGGCACCATTAGCAAACATTTAAAATAATATTTATAATTATCATTATTAATTACAATAAAAATAATTCAAAATTATGATTTGATTCTATGATTATCGATTATAAGCTTTGTTTTATAATTTAAGACCTACAGAGTTCATAAAGTGGCCTAATGCTTCAAGTACAAGGTTGGGATTAATTATTATATCAATATACGATAGATTATTTTTATTTAATATACTTTCATTTTATTGATAAAAAAGTAGCATTCGGCAGAATATTTAATGTATGACATTACTATATGTTTTGGGTCGTCCTGAACTTCACACCATTCACAATATTCATTATCTTTTCTATTAATCATATGTAAGTATGCACCTGAGATGGCATTATTAATTATTATGCTACACATTGCTCTTATCCATGATCTAGGCGCATTACTGTTACTGAACCATGGCTCCATTGACACAACCGGGCAGTGAGATTTATAAAACATCCCCTTTTCCTCTTAAATTCCCTGTCACTCCATCGTCATGGAAACTTTCAACTCTTCGAAAAGATCTGAAAACGGTACTCGAGATCTATCCACCTGCCCTTTCGTCGCTTCCTTGGCAAAACTGTCCACTAAAATATTGCCTTTAATGCCTGCGTGTCCCTTAAACCAGGCAAATTGAACAGTTTTACCTTATTTTTTAAGTAAAAGAACTTTTTTAAAATTTCAATTATAAATATGATGTTTTAGAGTTAAAGTTTATATTATCAAGTTTATTTAAGGCACTTAAGCTGTCCGTGAGAATCAGAGATTTATTAATGTTGCTATGTATTATATAATCTAGAGCCCCCTAATATCGCTGTAAATTCAGCCGTAAAAACAGAAGCCTTTTTATTAATACTAATAAGAATTTCATCTTTATCAGTAGGATTGTAAACAGCAGCGCCAACTCCGTTAGGGTTTTTTGATCCGTCTGTGTATATTATATGAAATGATGGAAAATTTAATTCAATGTATTTGGTTAAATATGAATCACAATGATGTTCTGGCACTGTATCAAGATCAGGAAGAGAAACTATATCGATGTTAAGTAAAAATAAATTGTAGTTACAATTAAATACAGGAGGTTTGTTAATAACGTGAATTATATCTTTATAGTGAGATAATTTTTAAAATGCTGACACTAATGGGAAGTTTTATTTTTTCAATATCTATGAGTTAATGTTTCTATTGCTAATTGAACCAGTTTATTATTTAAATCTATGTTAGCTACAAGTAGCTGTAAAACAAATTTACTGCTTAAAATTTCCCTTTTGAGTAGCAATGGAGGTTCTCCAGCTTCAAATAAATATGAATTATTGGGCTGCTATTAAGTAGGCCTAAGCTTGTTCTGATAGCTCTATACTGTTGTCTATCCAGAGTCAGTAATTTATATTTTGCTGCATTTCCATAAAAGACGCAACCGAAGTCCATTATAGCTCTAATTGTCGCTCTAAAGAAATTAATACAAATTTTAGGAGCTGCAGCCCATTTGGTTGAACACATGGACCTTATTATATTGTTATATTTTTCGCATTTTTGGACGGTTTTAAGAAAATGTTGGCGCCAACTTATTTTCCGATCTAAGATTAGCCCTATAAATTTTACCTCGTTTTGTATTGGAAATTTATGATAATTGATGGCTAAAAATTATTGTTCTATCTGTTTCATTTTTTAATTAAAAATGCATATTGTTGATTTTTCAGTTGATACTGACAAAACTTTTATGGACGCCCAATTAATCAAATTGTTTATATTAGGTGTGTGGGATTGGAAGCAATCTTGCACGTCTTTACCTACTGTATACAAACAGTTATCATCAGCATATTGAATTAAGTTGCAGGTAACAGCTATAGTTTTATTTATATCCGCTAAGTAAACCAAGTACAGAAGACAGCTCAAAATTCCTCCTAGTGGCTAACCAATTCGAGCCATGCGAGGTTTGGTGACCTGGCAGTTCAAACTCAAAAAAACTTTCCTTTCCTTATATAATTTCAAAATTCTGTAAATAAAGCCTTCCAGTAGTCCAACATTAGACATAGACCTACTTAATTCGCTGAATATAATGCTGTCATAAGCTTTAGAAATATCTATAATTACAGCAGTAACCGTTTTGCCTTTTGTAAAAGCTGAGTTAATGTCAAGTATAAGCTGAAATTGAGCATGTTGAACAGATTTACCTTTTCTGAAACCGTATTGGGTTAAAGGTAAAATGTCATTTGACTCCGGATACCACTCTAGTCGTATCTTGATTATTCGTTTGAATGTCTTAAGTACACATGACGACAATGTAATTGGTCGATAGGAAATTGCAAATTTATTATCTTTACTAGTCATTAAAATAGGGATGACACTCCATGAGTTGGAAAAGCTCATATTTTTCCATATGTAATTAAATATATCTATTAATAATTCCGTAGCCACTTTTAATAAATGGTCTAACATTTGATAGTGAATTTTATCTAATCCTGGAGTGGTGTTATGTTTAGATTTTAGAACTATATTTAATTCATTAATGTCAATATTTTTAAATAAAATGTGTTCAGTAGCAGTACTATTTAAGTTAATTTTTTTCTGAAGCTAATGGGGGGAGGGGCATATAGTATTAAAGAAATCTACCCATTCACTTTTTACGATTGGTTGTTTGTTCATTCATCCATCTCCACTGGAAAGATTTATCAGCTGATTCATCAGAGTGATCTTTTGATTCCGTATTTGTATGGTATACCAGGGATATAACAATTGGGAGATGATCTGAACCTATAGAATCCTCAGTCCACCAATCATATGACAATGCGAGGTCGGGAGATGATAAAGTAATATCTATTGCACTTTCGTTTATTTAACAGACATTTTTAACACTAGTGGGCGACCCGTCATTTAACAAGACCAAACCTGCATTAGAAATTGCTTGATATAATTTATTACCTCTATAATCTAATTTAGTACTGCCCCAGGATGAGTGGTAACAGTTAACATCACTGGCGATAAAACATGGCCATGAGATACCATTAAAAAATCTTTCCCATTCATCAAGAGAAATGTTATTTGGAATCGGGTTATACATGGACACTATAGATAAATTCTTACCTTTATGATTGATTTTTATACTGACTACCTAAAAATCATTATTAGGTCTATATATGTTGGTAGGTTGACTATATTCATAATGAGATGTAATTAAAATAGATACACCTGTAATCCCATCATGACGGTTAAATCGAATATTATTATATCCCGGGAAGTTTACATAACAATTTGGACGAAACCGAGAATCACTCAATATTGCTACGTCTATTTTGTGTTCTGATAGAAATAATTCTAGATTTCCTTTGTTTGATATAGCTGACCTACAGTTCCATTGCATGATTTTTATCATGTATTATTTAAAAAATATATATATATTTATATATAAAATAAATAAATAAAATAGGACCATTAATAAAAAGTCAATACAGATTATTTACGTACGTAAATAATACATAAAAGTACGATGTATTATACAGAATTTATAGACTTAATAGATAGTGTATAGACTGATGATGATTCAGATAAGGATTGAACCCTGTCCCCAACTAAATCTTTAAGATCAATATTTATATTTTTCATATCTTTTAAAGTTTTTAAAATAAAAAATATGGTGTCTGAAATAGTATCTACGTTTAAGCTTAGTCTCTCATTTGAAAAAGTTTTTTTCTTCGGGTTTGTTTGTTTGTTTATTTATTTTACGTCACTTTATGCTACTATGGCTAATCGGACGATGCTACAGTGGGAGTCCTAAATTCTGCCTATCCAGGTTTTATTAGGATAGGGATCTTTTACGAGTACCTGACATAGCACAGGCTCGGGACCACCTTTTAACGTCCCCTCCGAAGGACTTCATAACTAAGGATTTTTTATTCCCATTAAAAAATCCTAGGACCACCTGGGGGTTTGAACCCGTGATCTTTGGATAGGAGGCTGTTATGCTAACTACCCAGCTATAAGTGATCTCTTTCTTCGGGTTTATAGGGATTTTTCGTTATTGTGTTACTTGCAATCGGAGGCTGAGAAATGATATTTTTATATTCAGATAATAAATTATCTTGATGTGATTTCATAGGCAAAGATGGTTTAGTCCTTTTAGGAGGGACTCGATTTACCTGTCTTAAATCTGGACATGAACTATTATTTGTAAAATTAGGCACTTTATTCGTTAAAACAGATTTAAAGGACTTTCCCATTACTACTTCTTTGGCTTCAATAAAAGTTATATTTTCGTTAACCATTAAATTTCTTATTGAGCGTTGTTTTATAAATTCTGGACATAGCTCATAACCTAAAGATGGGTAATTTTCCTTAAAATGCACGCATTTTGTTAAATTATCTGGAGGATAGTCCTCCACTTTATTGCCTTCACCACATTAACTACAACGCAAAGAATTTCAACAATTTTTCCCCATGTGACCCCAACGAAGGCAACTATAACATTCAATAGTACGTGACACAAAGGGATCTATTCTACAAATTACTTTATGAATAGATAAAAATTTGGGAGTTCTTTGCCTCTCACCATTATCACTACAGATTCTGTAGGAACTCGGGAAACACTTTTGTCATCTTTTACGACTTTTTGGACTAGTCTTTGGACCAATACCACACAAAATTTTTTATCCTAATCGACTGGTTCAATGTTATTTTTAATTTCCTCATCTGATAAATCTTTAGATACGCCTCTCATAATACCATTTTTTTTCCAAAATAAATCTAGGGGCATACGCTTTCAAATTTTCTGTTTTATTATTATTCACATCTGAAATTATTGGATTTGCGTTCTCCTTATCTTTTAATTATATTTTTACTGGGTTCCTACCTATTGATTTAATATTGGTGGTAGATATTCTATATTGAGGGAAATTTTTGAAAAGCTTGCCTCCAAAACTTATTGTGACGAGCCGGTAGCTCCCGCCCTAATATCTTTCATTTCAACAATATTCTTCTCCCCAGGTTTATCCGGAGGGACATCACGAGGGTCCTCCCCCTCGGACATGCTTTAAAATAAAAAAAATAAGATATATATATATATATATATATAATATATATATATATATATATTATATATATATATACAATTGTAAATAAAAAGAAGAAAAAAGTTAGAAATATTATTATTGATAAAAACAGCAAAAGAAAGATTAAAAAAAATAAATTAAACAATCTTCTAAGTTAGAAATATATAAGTAAAATCTTCAAAGACTTTGTAACTAAAGAAAGCTTATCGGAAAGTTGATTCTCTTCAGAGCACCTCACTGTCCCATGGCTAGCACACGACTGTGATATATACATATCATCAAAGAAGCCATCAAGTGTCTAAAATTCACACCCAGCTAAAACCTTTACAATTCTCTTTTTCAAATATAAATATTTAATATATTAGTATATTAACACATTGAAGCTGGCATATACCCCCAGTGGCCCACACCTGATTGTCCCATCAGGCTGTGCAGATCACGACTGCAATAAGTTGTTACTCTTATATTTCTTTCCATAGCATTATCTATACCCTTTTTATTAATCAAGTATTCATAACATTCCCACCTGATAGATCAAAGTGCTTTGAAAGTAATCGCCAAAGAGAGAAAAAAAGAAATTTCAGCCCTAGCGTAAACATGTTAAACAATAAGTTTAATTTTTATTTATAGCATGTTCCATAAAAATAAACACAGAATGGTATGAGTGACATTGGTTAATGATATCCATTTTACATGAGTAAAAGTTGCTACAATAACCACATACAGAATTATTTATCCTGTGGCCTGATTCCAATAGTTTTGTTTCAAAACCAATAAGAATATATAGAATAGTTACTTAAGGGTGCCCGCATAGTCGAGCAGCTATGAGAGTTTCAGCTTCCAGCAGCTTCCGCGAGTAGAGAATGTTTGATTTTGTCGCGCGAGTTGAGGATTAATGCAGCAGTTTTAACAGATGTTACATGAAATATGAGCTATTAATCAGAGTTTTTATATTTATATCATTATTATGTATGATATTACGAGAAATCATCTATCTTATTTAATTAGTGAGAGTACATTATTAATATTTAGTTACAATTTTTTAAAAAATAATTCTAATAATAATAATTATTATTATTACTATTATGTATTTCTCTAACCTTGGAATGCAATAATTAATACAGAAATTTAATAATAAACAAACTTAAAACCAATAGAAAACATCCAGTTAATTTATTATTAAAATATGAATTTGGAATTATGAAAAAGCTGAAAATAGACGACTGAATTTAAGTAGGATGTGACGCAATGCCTTTTCCTCCGGTTCATCACATCCAACATACTTATATAATAATTAAAATATTAATACCGATAAAATAAAAAATACCTAAATTTGAATACAACTTCTCGGGGGATACTGGCACAGCTGAGGATATAGATTATGAAATTCCCAATTAACACACCACGACTGGTTTATGACATGTACGTCAGTTTGCATTTTTTATAACATCACATTATGTATCATATTTTTAACAGTGAATTTTCAGATAAAGTGAAATTCATTGTATAGGGCAAACACGTAGAGTATAAGTGAACACGACGAAAGACAGAACAAAATTGAAACGTAGTTCCCGTTTCTTGTGGTGCCATTATTTATTATATTTGCTTCAAGCACTCAATGTAGCATCCAGTAAATCTCTCAGTTTGTTTTATTTAAACCACAGTTTTAATTACGACAATGAACTGAGTTGATTATAAATTAATTTATTTGTCTTTATTTTATTTTAAGCCTTTTAAGTTTCAATAGAATATTAATTTAAGAAAAATGTCTATTATCAATTATAGTTTAAGGAAAAAAAAAAGCATTTGCTCTCCAGTTGAACTAGGAAATTATTAAAAACGAACTATAAAGTATTATTTCAGAATAGGTAAATCAATTCGTTTATACATCTAAGGTGTAGATTCTTTAAGGTGAAGGTCAAATTCTATGAATAAAATTGGAGGCTAATTTTTACTTCACCACTCTTTTATTAAAAATCAATGCTCAACGTTTCTGCTAAAATGCCATCATCAGGTAAAAAGGGACATGAGGCTTCTGATTGTAAGCACCCACTCACAATAGAAAAAAAAATTGTTCTTTTGCACCTGATGGCGTTTTAGCCGAAACGTTGTGCATTGATTTTTAATAAGAGAGTGGTGAAGTAAAAATCAGCCTCCAATTTTGTTTATACATCGATAATTCCTGATAAAAGATTTTCCTGATAACCATCACAGTACTAGTCCGTTAAGAGAGCCACATCGATTAATACATGTTTACTAATTATTATCCTGTTTACATTATCCGCATTAATTTATACATTAAAAAAGACTTTTCCAGACAAATGAATAAGCAAAGAAAATGCAGTGACTTTTCTTCAGCTGCATGTAATTATTTAATTATTATGAAGGTAAAAAAAAGCTCATAAGGGTAAGTGATGGAATAAAAATGAGACGCAATATCTGGTCTGCTCACTGCTCCACTAGAAGGGCCTACTCGCTACTTGAAGAATTCTTTCTACATCCGGTGAATCTCCCTGTGCATCACTGCTCCACTATGCGGTCGGCCTAAGTTTTGGGCACAAAGATGAGTCATAGTTATTTGGTGTTGGCCACACAGCAAAGATATCCATACATACTAAAATACATAGCAGCACTGAATGGGTCTAAAATTAATATCTTAGACACTTGATTAAGAAATTATAAGGAAGTCAGTCCATTTCATAGGAACAGGAGCAGATATAAGACAGTTTTTACCTAAATAATAGCCCATTTAACACAGGTATATTGATACATCAGAAAATCATAATGCAAGCTTGAATAATTAACAAAAAATATTAATATTATACACATTAATATTTTATTTTTTTCTGTTTTCTTTTTTTATACCTGAAATATCTGGCCATCTGTTCCACAAAAACTTAAAGAGTAGCCTTTGCTGTAAGGGTACAAAGTGATTATAACCATATTCAACGTTTCTCTTTGAAGCAGCTTATCCAATAAGTAGGAAGTACCATGCAGTTGCTGAAAAATTTAAGATTAAGAAAATAAAAAAATTAAGAAGTATACATAAATTTAATAAATTAAATTATATAAAATGACCATTATTCTGCACAAATAGATATAAGTTTTCCAATTATAACTGAAATAAAACTAAATGTTTATTAGCATGTTAAGAAAAAAATGTTAGCATAAACTAAAGTAGTAGAGAATCAGAATACTTTCAATGTATCTATGACCAGTGGATCTCGAGAAAAAGTATTCTTTAAAGCCTTAAGTGCCAATACTGAGTCAGTACGAACAAATAAATGTCTTCCCAGTACTGATGCTGATATTAAGCAAAGAGTACCTCATTGCAAGGATCTCAGCATGATATGACAAAAAAAAATTGTGGTAATGCATAAATTTATGTATCCACCCAAATGATAGCAGAACCTACCCCATCCTATATTTTTTATCCATCCATATAAATGAAATTCCAACTGCAAAGCCCTACTGAAATTCAGAAAATTCCCTTTTCAGTTCACATTGGCCAATTTAACCATCCCCACACTTAACACAATGAGTTTTAAGGATCAGTTGGTGCCATGGTTTTGATCGCATTTGACAATAATCTAGAGGGGACAGTAAGACTTTGTAGTCAAGTTTTGAAATGAGTACTGAGCATCATTCTGGTAATTACAGCTTATTGTATAATTCATTGATTTGGGTATTTAGCTGATTCATTTAGGATGAAAAATACATTTCTATAAAGTGTAAGTTGGCCCATACACAAATATTACTTGAATGTCAACACATGTACCTCTACAACTTAGGATTATTAGATATAGAGTTGCACTGTTTTGACCAACAACTGAGCAAGAAGGTGATTAGGCTGAGAGTGGCTGCCAGGGTTTTTTCCCAATTTGGGGTACCCACTTTATAGAGGCTGGGTGTACCCCATGATGATCCCTAAGCCAAGGTTGCCCCACAGATGAAATAGCAAAATATATATTTATTCAGCCACATTAGTAATGTACGATATTATATTTCAATATTAATGTAATATGATTAATTTTTGAACCTATAGGATGAAGCAAAACTTTCGAAACGTTGGGATTAATTAAAAAAATGTTGAGTTCCTAATAAAGAATATGTTGAAAGAAGAGATGCTCTAACAGTTATTTATATTATAACATAGTTTACTCTTCATTGTAGTGTTTTATTATTAATTTATATATTAATTAACAATATACTCTGTAAAAACACATGTTTTTTTGTTGTTGTATTTTTTAGTAACGTATAACCTCAATGAGGGAATAAATGCAATTATTGAATTTCTGAGTTTATTACATTTTTGCAATCAGGTTTTGAAGTAACAATAGCGAAGAAAAGACAAAGCAACCATCCAAGCACCAAAGAGGAGTTCAGTGGTAAGCACAACATTCCTTCTCTTAATTTAGGCTACTAAACGGAAATTGATGTGGAAAATGATGATTTGAATATCTTCTTAAGCAATTCTTTGAAGTTAATGGTACTGATGATAGGAGTAAAGTCTCTGTTCTTATTACCATCATAGGTACAGCAGCTTACAAATGTCTAAAAGATCTATGTGATCCTCAATTGCCAAAAGAATAACCCTTTACAAACTTGTGTGAGATAATGAAACGCCAATTAGCATAGCAGTTGTCAACTATTAAGGAGAAAATCATGTATAATAGTAAACAAAACATTGGAGAATCTATTAAGGGATGGTTCGCTCAGTTAAAAAGTTGGATACTTCATGCAGTTTTGGGAATAGGTGGCGTCCTCTTTGACAAATTAATTAGTGGCTTGTGTGAAGGTGTAATTAAAGATGGGTTATGTGAAGAGGATCATTAAAATAAAAGTATTTTACAATCATATGAGCTGGCTTTAAGTAAAGAACAAGCTATTGTAAAAAAGGTGCAATCTCATGGGGAATTTGTTTGGTTCAAATATTCAAATGAAATGAAAAGAAATTTTATTCTGGGACAGCTAGTCCCCTAAGAATAATATAAATGTACAATATAAGATTTAACTTCTGGCTATGTAGAATTTATCATATTATATACAGCATTTTATGGATTAAAAATTATGATACATATGGATCTGTATATATATATATATATATATATATATATATATATATATATATATATATATATACACACACACACATATACACGAATATATACAAACACAAACTCATATTACAACCGTAAATAAATCCAAATATTAAAACAAAACAAACAAACAAAAAAAAATAGAGAAAACTGAGATAAAAATAAAGAGGCCAGATAGTTAAGTTTATAAAGGCACGGCAGATTGATGTTCGAGGAGATGGTTAAATGAATGGTGCTTAAAGGAAGTTAAGGATGGGCATGTACGAATCGACATCGGCAAGGAATTCCAAAATGAGGATGCACGTATGACGAAAGATCTCTTGAATGAAGCAGCTCTGTGGGATGGAATGAGCAGGTTCAAGGGTTGGGATCTTGTGTTGATGGAGTGGACAGAGGAGAGAGGGGTAAACAAATTGTAAATATAGAGGGGTTTTTATGTTTTGAAGGATTGGTAGAGGTAAGTTCCTAGGAAGTATTGCCGTTGGGATTTAGGGTAAAGCCACTTCAACTCGGCATACCAGGCTGAGACATAAGAGCGCCGGGGGAATCCGAAGATAAATCTAATGAAACAGTTCATTAGTCTCTTCAGTCTCATCTCGCGTCTCAGACAGTCCGCCAAACACCAGGCAGCCATAATCGAAGTGGGGGAAGATGAGAGAGGAAACTAGGAGCTGGCGGGTTTTAAGGGGTATTAAATCATGTAATCTGAGGAACTAGAGCCAGTTTAAGGATGGCTATGGATTTTCTAGAAATTTGAGAAATGTGATTATTCCAGGATAGGTTTGGGTCGAGGAATACGCCTAGGTTTCTAACGGACATTTGGAAGATGATGGATCTATGATTGAGGTAGAGTAAGGGGTGGCAGGAGAGGGAGTTGAGCAGATGTTTGGAACCGATAAGGATAGCTTTCATTTTATCAACATTAAGTTTTAGACCATTCTTTATGGCCCATAAATTGATATTGTCGATGTCTTCTTGTAATTTTTGGACCATCTCAGGCATTTCGGAGGGATGGAAGGAGAGGTAAATTTGGAGATCATCGGCATATAGGTGGTATTTAGAGTGAACTATGGAATTGGGTATGTCATTAACATAGATAGAGAATAGGATTGGAGAAAGAGCTGATCCCTGAGGAACTCCATATGTTAGCAGAATAGGTGAGAAAGGAGGTTCATTTGGGATTATCACAGTTTGAGATCGAGCAGATAGAAAGGAAAGAAACCAGTTTATGGTACTATCGGATATTGATAGGTTTTGGAGTTTGGAGAGGATTTCATGGTTTACCATATCAAAGGCTTTTTAAAAGTCAAAGAGGACCAGGATTGATATTTTTTGTTTGTTTATGGAGGATTGAAGGTCTTGGGTAATTGTCAGGAGAGTTGATAGTGTGGAATATTGGGATCTAAAGCCAGACTGAAAGGGAACAAGTTGAGATTTTTGTTCAAGGAAGTTATATAATTGGGAGTGGACTATTCTTTCAAGTGGTTTTGAGAGGTTGGATAGGATCGATATGGGTCTAAAGTCCAATGCTGAGGAAGGTAGAAAGATAGAAGATAGAAACTTCATTCAAGGGACGAACTATAACTTTCTTCCAGGCAGTAGGAAAAATGGAACGTTGAAGAGAGAAGTTGTAAATATGCAAGAGAGCAGGAAAGATGGCTGGGAGGCACAATTTTATAATTTTGACAGGAATTTTATCAGGACCGTAATCATTGGTTTTGAATTTAAAGAGTAAAGTAGAGATTTAATATGGAAAAATGTGAAATATGTGGGTATAAGAACCATTAAGTGATTTCCTGACATTATAAAAATTTCAGGTGCTGACTCTGCCAAAAAATTGGACATCTAAAACTTAAGTGCCCCCACAGGGACGTCAAATAATCAGAGGAGGATCTGAAATCACAGTCGATCAACCAACACTCGTCATTGACTTAGTTCTACTGAAGTCGCTAGTAGTCATTTTTAGATGTTGTTAATTATTTTGGAATTCATTAAAAATTTAACAAACATTTGGAACTACTTTATAGACTAATGAAAAGGGTATAGATTTTTGATGGGACTCAAGAGGTGAAAACTCATTATGGATGGCAATCAAATAAATTGTGTATGATCAGGTCTTAGTCTATTACAGTCGCTCACTGCCCCTTTGTTTCTACAGTCTTGCTTCCAAATATGGAATAGGGACTGTAATATTACACAAAATGCATGATGAATGATAGCGAAAGGAACTATTCAGTTATATGTGAAAAAGCTCTGGCAATACTTTGAGGAATTAAAAAATTTTACCAATATTTATTGGGTTTTAAATTTAAACTTTACTCAGACCACAAATCTCTAGCAGCTATTTTTGGAGACAAGAAGGGGATTCCAGAAATGGTAGCCAGGCATTTACAATGGTGGGCTCTCTACATGTCCAGATTCTATTACAAATTTCGGCATATTACTTGCATAAACAATATAGCAGATGTTGTTTCAAGACTACTGGAAAATTTGGAAGAACCAGTAGAAATGGAAATAGACTATGTTAACCTAGTTAATAAGGGTTTTAGAAGGTATCTTTGAAGAATATTAGAACAGAAAATAGGAGAAATCCAGTTTTAAGCAAGGTAATGTCGCATAGTTTACACCAATGGCCAAACAAAGTAGAAGAAAACAACCTTAAAACATTTTTATAATAGAAAACCGAAGCTGGTTAAGTGAACTTCATTCAGTACATCTAAGAGAGAACAAGATGAAAACTCGGGTACAATCGTATTTTTAGTGGCCATCGTAAGACTCTGATATCGAAAGATTCAGTAAAAAATGTAACGCTGTTTGACCAATCAGCAGAAACCAGCCAAATCCCAGTTGCAGTGGCTCAGGCAGTGTAAACTTATGAGAGAGTGCATGTGGATTTCGCTGGACCTTTTTAAGGAAAGAATTATTTAGTTGTTACTGACGATGCTTTTAGTAAGTGGCTGAAGGTTTTTGAAGTTACTTCTAAAAAAACAGATGTTGCTATAAGTAAGCTTCTTGAAATATTCGCAGGATACTGCATACCTAAGGTTCCAGTGACACATAATGATGCACAATTCTGAACAAAAGAATTTGACAATTTATGATAAACAAGGTAACTTTGCATATATTAACAACTCCTTTTCACCCATCAAGAAATGGGGCAGCACTCAGTACAGAGCTTCAAAAAAGGTCTCATAAAAGCCTTGGACGATTCTCAAAAGGAACAGGTTTCCATTCAATCAGCCTGTATCTGTTCTCTTACAGGATTTCTATCCATAGAACAATCCAAAGGCAATGAGCTTACCTGGAAGATGCACATGCTGAAAACATTTGGTACAGTCAGCGAGGGAGATGAAGGCTTAAGGGGAGAGGTGTGATAATGTGATAAAAGAACATGAATATTGTACATATTAATTAACAATATTCTCTGTAAAAACACTTGCTTGGATTGCATAAATTAAGTAGAACTGTGTTTTGTAAAAAACAAAACATAAAAAACACATGATTTTTTTTTTTTAGTATAGTACAATCTCAATGATGGATTAAACGCCATAATTGAATTTAAGAGTTTATTATACCTAAAACCATCAGAAATTTAAAAAAAAAATTAAAATAGACAGAACTTAACTTTTAACTCACAGAGCTGAGGTAGATGCATTTACTCAGAAAGTCTAAGAATTGCCAATAATAATATGAAAAATAATAATAATAATTGCTGGTCATTAAGCATTAGAAAGAGAGTTTCTACATTAAAAAGTGTCCTTTTTGCGTGGTAATCCTAGTTACCAGTGAATTATTTCGATTTGTATCCTTTTAGAAGTAGAATAAAGTAAAAAATGGTGGTTCTCTTCCATTTTGAACCGTATCCTAGTTACAATAAATGTCAATTGTTAAGAACCCTTTCAACGAGAATGGCGATTTATACTTAAAATACAAAAATAAAAACAGTCCTTAAAAAATGAAAATCGGGCATATCCTTTGAAATAGTAAAATTAGTCCTTTTCGTTTGTAACCCATCCTCCCTCCATTATGTAGACAGACTTATGCTATTTCGGACCGATTCATGCATCGGGAAGAGAGGTTCTATATTAAAAAGTGTCTTTTTTAGTGTGGTAATCCTAGTTACCAGTAATAATTTTGATTTGAATCCTTTTAAAAGGAGAATAAAGTCAAAAATGGTGGTTCTCTTGCATTTTGAAACGTATCCTAGTGACAATAAATGTCAATTGTTAAGAACCCTTTCAACAAGAATGGCGACTTTAACTTAGAGTAAAAAAAATTAAAACAATCCTTAAAACATAAAAATCAGGCATATCCTTTGAAATAGTAAAATTAGTCCTTTTTGTGCATACCTAAAAAAAAATTTATGATATTGATTGTATAAAACAAGTAACAAAACTAATAAAATAACCAATAACTTTTTTTAAACATAATTTATTTTAAAAAATAGATAAATATTAATAAAATGAATATACATATTTTTAATGGATTTATGATTTCTAAAATGATTAAAATGTCTACAATTTTTATATATTAAAAAAAATTTAATTATTCAATGTCCTCTCTTAAAATATAAGATAAAGAGGCACTATTTATATCCTATTAACCTTTTAGGAACGAGTCAGCAGGGTGGAGTGACTTTGAGAACCATACGGTACTAGCAGACACTTATTAAACTACAGTGAAAGAATACTTTTCACCTCTAATGACCACCTCTACTAGTGTTTTTACTTATAGCATTGTTCCAACCTTTATTATTTTATTAATTAACTGACATACAATTGAAATGCTATATTTTTACAACATGACCTTCTATATATTTTTTTATGTATTTTTATATTAAAATCACATTAAATTATATTACTAATAAGACCACTTCCAAACCTCATCATTATCCTTGACAAACATACTCCCCTACATATCCTTTCCTGGAAACCCCATATTGCCCAGATCTCCGGAAGAAAAATAAGTACCCTTAAATTTTTCCATCTTCTTCCCCTATTCACTCGCAAGCTCCTCGTTTCCTCTCTTATTTACCCCCACCTTGACTATTGTGTGGTATATGGCGACCTCTTGAATGTGCTTAAAGACAGACTGAAGCGCATTATGAACATGCTTAAGATTTGTCTTCAGCACTTCAAGGAGGTCTCATTTTACCCACTTATACAGTGAGTTAAAGTGGCTCCTTCCCTCCACCTGCGGAAAATATTTCCTTAATACATACTTGAGAATTGAAGACTCATTCCATAAATAACCAATTCATACCTTTACCAAACCATTAACTCCCTACATCCAAAGTATCCTACAATTTCAGTCCACTAACTTAAACTATATTGTGCCATTCTGAACTTTACGTTCCTACCCACAGAACTTTAATCATTCTACTACCCTCTGGATTTCTCTAACCCATATCCACCATGCTGCTTCTTTATCCTCATTCAAATCCCAACTTTTCCAATACCTTGTGTCATCACAAATAGAAGATCAGCAAATATGATATTTCAATTCTAAACATCTTCATTGAATGAATGAAGATAACTGTTTACCACGCTCATTTCAATTTTGTTTTAAATTCATTTATTTTTCATTTTGTTAAAAATAATATTTTATTTCTTAAAAAGACAAAATTTAAAAGATTTTTTTTCTTAATTTCTTTATTAGTTTTTGTTGTATAATATTTCTCCTTATTTTACCATTGTAAATAATAATTAATTATGTTTTGTTTTGTCTGATGACCAGACATATCATATATTTCAATAGTACATAACTATTATTATTAAGGGACCCATTCCACAATATTTTTTTTTTTCTATTCTATTCTAATAATGAAATTATATAAAACATTATTTTCTAAAAAATATTGGTTAGTTTAAAAAAAATTATTAAACATTAGTCTGCAGTAGAATTTATTGATATAGCAGAGGTAGGTAATGAAATATATAAATCCTAAAAAATAATAATAATAATAAATACATTTTTAAAAATAATATAATAGCCACATTAGGTTTGTTTTATATTATCATATTTTTATAGTTGGTAAGCTTTAAACAGTTATAAGGATACAAGATAGTTTGAAAGTGACTATATAGTTTGAATCATTGAGTACCCAGGTTCTATACCAGACCACTGTTTCCTGGAACTCTTTCCTTCTTGATTCATAGATGAGTCCTCCTTTGTTAAAGGGTTAATTCTTAATTTAAATTCTATTAACTGGGGGTGGGGAGAGAAGAAACTTGCCATTGAGTGTGACCTTGGCAAAGCCACCTTCTTGAACAGCCGTTGGCCAAGAAACAATATGGATCCGTACTAAGTACTGACCCCAAGAACCTTCATAGTTGTAGTAGTATAGTAAACAAAAATAAAAATTAATTATAATAGTTTATTAATTCCATATATTCAAATGACTGTAGAACGTGATTATTACAAAATACATGTTTATAAAGATTGATCGTCAGAATTCCTTAAACTTTTCTTCCCACCTGCACTCTACTAGATCATTCCATTTGGAGTGATCATCAGTTACCCCCCTAAAGGAGAATAAAAAGGAGTGAAATAGGCATGTTCCTAGTACAATATTAGTATTACAATAGAACCTTAATAATATCTATGCATTGTTAAGGGGGAGGGGGTATCTGGAATACTAGATTGTCCAGATTACAAGGTACACAGTGTGTTAAGCTAATAAATATTTTATAAATAAAGTGATTTCATTAAAAATAATTATTGATTTTATACAAATACTTACTGGATGAAAGTGTGACTTCATAACTTCTTCCTGATATACACGCTTCAGGCGTTGATAAATACAACTGTTTTGATATGTATTTAATTTTGGCCATTGTTGTTTAGAACCTTCGTACTGAATTTCTTGATTCCTGCATGATTTGTCAATGAAATTTTGAGAAACACTAATATCAGACTGAAATTGAAAACAAACAAAAAACCATATAATTTCAAAAAATAATCATAAAAAATACTTTTTACACTTAATCTCAAAAGAAATTAAAAATAAAATAATAACCATTTTGTACAAAATTTAACTTAACAGGTTCAGGCTTTTTAATTTAATTGGAAACGTCTGAAAATCGCTAATACATACAGCAAGGTAAAAATTATTTCCAAGTACACTAAAGATCCTCAGTCCCCAGGTCATGGACATCAGCCTCAGAATATGATAATTTTCGCTACTGATTACAATAAGTACTCATTTCATTATTTTTATTACGAATCAAGTACCATTCTAAATCAGCCAAAAAAACTGAGTCCAAAGCAAATGCCATAACCAGAACACAAATTTTATACGTCTTTGTTTTAAGAAAAGCATTGTTTCAAAATCAGATCACATGTTTAAAACCATAATAAATTTTGAATAAACGGATTATTGAACATCACCATAATTAAATATTACACAAAAAAAAAAAATTTCTTTTTTTTTCCATTTCCATAAAACTGAAACCTAAATAAGAAGGTTGACACCAACCACAGTTGGGTGATGGTCGAAAATTGTGTTGGAACTGACCAAAATGATACATATATTACTTTATCAAATCATTTATATATTTTCTGATTTAACATTTATTCTTTCTTTTCCGTTATCAACGGAAAACGTTATCATCCATTTTAACATGATCTATGATCTAAAAAAATATGAACTGAAACACTTATTGTTAAATTTATTAATTAATAAATGGAAACGACAACAGAATTTATTGTCAACTCATTAATTAATCATAATTACAAAACATTCCTCTACTTTTGAATAAAACTATCACACTAGTCAGCTACAACAAATATAAGGCAATCAATGTTTACTAACAACATAGATAAAATAAGCTTATCAACACTTCATAAATAATAAAACAAAAACTAACAAACAAATAAAACTGTTAAAAAATTAAACAATACATAAAAAAATTATTTATTTTATATATTACAATTTTCAACTATTTGTACAGTATAATACCATAAAATCATTCACATTTGTACCATATGTACATAAAAGTAAGATAAAATTATAGAAAAATAACCAAGATATTTCATTTAACAAATGCTTTATTTAGTCTGATAAATATTAATTATATTAAACATTTCTGAGTTAAAAATTAGGATACAAAGTTCTTTGGATACTCCTAGCGTGATTAAAAGCTTACTCAACTACCAATAGCTGCTATTCTCACTCTACCTTCATTATGATGAAAAACACCCAAGGTAGGCATTATTAATATTGTGAAGTAAGGAGGGCATATCATTAATTGTCTCATAAACAATATGAAATAAGAGCAAATGTCAGCTCTCCACACCATTTATAAATAACAGGAGGCAAATATACACTAAAATATCAAAATTGATAGACATGGAATAAATTTATAAAATTAGATAAGATCGAAATAAAAACAACAGAGGATTTAAATCATCCAACTTTTTTGAAACCTCTAAATATGATTGGAATTCAGGATAACCAACAAAACAAAGGTTACAACTTTAACATAAACACATGTAGAAATACGTTCATGAACAAAGAGACTAAAACTCTTAACACATCTAACAGAACACAAATTTTAAAACTTTGGTGAACGGAAAAGTACAAATCTCAATCCTGGTATGATTAAATATTAACTTCCTCTTGGTTATTAAGATCGGATTTTCAGATACCGGATTTTCGTGCAATAAAAATCTCTAAGTGTGCAAAATAATGCAACGAAACCCTAAAATAATATATAAATACCTTAAACATGCAAAAAATGATTGATATTGTTTCATTTATAATGTTAATATGTTGAAATACATATGGTTGTATAGTTAAAACAAAAGAATTAAAATTAACATGTTTCGTGAACTTTTTTATTCTACAGCGAATAAATTTAAATTGACCTAAATCTGTACGGAAGAGGAACTGGAAAAATTCTTTTCATGAGTATTTAGTTATCTATTGTTGAAAATACAAAAAAAAAATTAACCACGTGAATAAAACATCTATATTAGATAATATTTTAACTAACTAAAATTATCCAATTGTGAAAATTAATATCATTGACGGATTTGATCATCAATCCAATATTTATCTGCTTCGTCACTTCATTCGTTAATTAGACAATATACCAAAATGTATTAGGTCGACCTAGAAGAACTCACAGAAAACAGTTTAAATGATTGATCAGACATGCTTGTGAATAATATTAAGAGGTATGTTATATAGACCAGAGTAATTAAATTAAAGAATTTTAATTTTAAATAATATTTAATTGTGATTGAACGCTGCTTTTTATAGGCTTATTTTTTCAAGTTCAATAGATGCTCGTGTCTAACAAACTATAAAATAAATAACGACAATTTTATTTATTTTTTTTAATACATAGTAATCCATAAGCAGGAAGAATTTTAGTTACCTGTTTTACGATGATTTCCCTGTCTATTTGGGACTTTCTTCCACACCCGATTGTCTTGGATTGATCACAAGCAGTACAAAATAAAATTTTCCCATCAGATGTAAGGTAATTAGATATTCACGTTTTAATTTTTGAAGTGCCACTTGATGCAACTTTCGGCATTTTTTTAAAATTGATGTTTAACTTATTTAAATTTAAACAAGAATAAGGTTACACCTTAAGTGTCGCTTATTTTGAATAGAACTGTGGTTTAAGGTGCATTAAAGTACGTTTTAGTGTACAAATATGTGTTTTTAAAATTCTTTTTAACTTTTCCGATAATTGATATCAACTTATATTAGTTAAATTTACGGTAAAAACCATATGTGACCGTTAAAGAATATAAGTGTTAAGTGAGATTTAGTTTCAGTTATAGATTTTAAAATTTTCCGATTGGTTAATGTTCGAAGTGGTTAATTTTATTCTTATTACTTCGTTTTCCTCACTTTTTCGGCGCTGGACAGTGAACGCCACTTCAAGGAACTTCATGTGCATCGCTAAGTAGTGAAATGGACACTGTTAAATATGTTACCGAGCAGGAGGCTATCACCTGGGAATTTGTCTCAGGAAGAAAAATACATCTGACTTTAGAACAATACCCCAGGAAGCTCATGAAGGTTAGTTTACCTACTACCACCCAAAACTAAAGAATTTTCATCATGCTACACACGTTACAACCATTAAAGAGCTGGCTAATTACGGTTACGAGGCAACAAACATAGTCAATGTCATCTCACGCTTCAAATCGCCTCTCCCCATGTTTTTTGTTGATGGGTCAAAGAACACATTTAATTAAAAAATCTTTGAGTTCGAATTTATATATTATACCCTCGTAAAAATAGAAGAACCAAGAAAAAAACAAATCAACGATTCCTCAGTGCATCATGTCACCTATTTGGGCATACTAAAACATACAAACTCAACATAAACAAACAACATAAAAAGTCGCACAAGATATCAGATCCTGCAGAGACCTCTTACCACAGTACAACTTATACCCTCTGCTATCAATGAGTTCCCACCTCTTCCTCAGCCACAGCCCCCTCCCCCCCCCCCAGCCAAGACCGGACCAGCCACAGCGACGAGCTCAAGCAGTGTACCAGCAGCACCAGAGACAGCAGCTGCAACCAGCACAAGCAGTCTATTAGCTACAGGAACCAGCTCATACAATACACCAGCAAAAAAAAAACAGCAGCAGCAACCAGCTCATGCAATACACCAGCAACATAAGACAGCAGCAGCAACCAGCTCATGCAACACACCACCAGTAGCAACTAGCTCATGCAACACACCAGCAGCAGCAAGCAGCACACCAGGAGTATAGATTTACATGTATGAGTGGGAACACTACCCGAACGGCCCCGCCAACTGATGACCCCTCTGGCCAGCTGTACATTTTAATTCATAATCTAACCAATCTCATCCAGTCCCTCTTTGTGCCACTGCAACAACTTTCTCAAACTACCACTGCCCTTAGACAAGCATATGTCCCTTAATCAAATGACTGTAGGCTCCATGTCTGTCATACTGTGGAACGCAAACGCACTGAAGCAATACAGGACAGAACTAGACTTTTACTTACAAGAAAAACGAACAGACATAGAACTAATCACTGAAACTCATTTTACACCACAGAGCAAATTTTATATTCCAGGTTACAAAATATACAGAACTGACTATCCAAAAAACAAATCACATGGAGGCACTGCCATACTCATCAAATCAACATTAAAACACCTTACTTTATAGTTACCCATTACACCTGACATTCAAGCTACAGCGATATCTTTATTCTCTAAACACCACAACATTACTTTTGCTACAGCGTACTGCTCTCCGAGGTACTTGCAGACACCGACAATATTTAGTGATTTCTTCAAACGTCTCAGTAGGTGCTTTGTTTCAGGAGGCGATTATAATGCTAAAGATGGGGTCTACTCCAAGAGGAAGAAATCTCAGGTCTGTCCTTTACGAGCTTTCACTGGACACAATATCACCTGACTCAACTACTTACTGGCCTACTTCCAGACGTGAGACTCCAGACTTACTTGATTTTTTTATTACCAAAGGACTCCGAACTACATCTCATGCCATAAGCACGAGTTTCGACCTTCTTCTTTTTTTTTTTTTTTTGTTTGTTCCTGAAAAGGTAACTCATTTTTATTTATTTATTGATTTTTTATCACATAAGACTCATAACACATCTATACAAATGATATAACAAGGACCAATGACCGTTGACCAAATATGTTGTGCGGGCTTGCAGATTAGAATGAGCCCACCTCTCTATTCAAAGCACCTTGCTTAAAGATGCCCAACGGATGGGGTGGAATGCAATTAACATTGAGGTAACCGAATAGCTGGTTCTAAGTTAAAAAAAAATGGATAGTTGAAATTTAAAGAGGAAATGAGGTCTCACATGTTATTAGATAAATAACATATATATATATATATATATATATATATATATTTTTTTTTTTTTATAGAGTATGGAAACTTTTTGGATACAAGTTTTTGTAATTGATAAATTTTATGTTTCGAGGTATGGTTGTTATAATGGACAAGAAAGGGTATCGGAAGGCCTCGACAATTGCGTATTCATGCAAGGAAGAGAGTTAGATAGATATGGTGACCGCCGTGGTAGAAGCACGTATCGCACCACCAGGGTTGAGGTTATTCTGCCAGGTAGGGGGGGCGAACCCGCACCTACTAATGAGCAGAGAGGATTGGCTAAGAAAGAATACACCTCGTGCGGTAGCAGCACAACAGCAGTGTTGGATAGGAGTCCTCTTAGGTGCACATGGGTAGAAGCCAAGCACCCCATCCTATGAGGAGGATATGAAGGATATAGGAGACAAAGTATATGAAGGAAGTTAAATAAAGATAGACCACATAATGTTACAAAGGCAGAGATACTCTGACCAAGAGAGATTCCAGGTTGGTGACCTGATGAGCTCCGTGTCAATAATTGATGGTGAGAGCTATGCTACCAGACTTACCTTGACAGGTTTATTTATTCTTATAAATCAGTTACATAAACACAGATATTTACAATGGTGTTAATGAGTTACTTTATACAATATTATTAAATTGTACGTCTTCATATATTCTGCCGTTAACCCAGGTAGCGCTGTCTGTGAACGAGCGCATGAGGCATCCGCCACAAATGTTTTTTCTCTACTATTCGATTTGATCTATTTATTTATATCAAAAATAAAAAATGAAATACAAATAATACTGTTGCATATTTCTTGAATTCCTTTATTTGCATTTATCCAATTATATTTGGGTGTATGGAAACTCTTTTGAGAGGGTATATACGCCCTGACTCATAGTAGCGCTAATGCTGAAAATTTCATTTATTCGAGATTTTTCTTCTAATTTTGTTTATGGCTTTTCACACTAAAAAAACATGAAAATATCTATCAATAATTATGTCCAGGAATCCAAGCTCATCAACCTCTTAAAAAAAACAAAAAAAAAAAAAACACCCTTAACTATCACTGACCTCTCAAGGTGTTTCACTATGACATACTCCAAACTTTCCCATACGAACCATGTATTTTAGTATGGGATTCATCTGTAAACATTATATTTCATAAATCTTCTTTTTAAAAAAGTTTTGAAAACGTTCAGCCTATTCTCCTATTGCCTTGCCTGTTGAAAGATTTTTTTTTTTGGACTTCTTGTTCCATGATTTTCTTTTCGTCATATTTTTTTAAAACACGGCTAATAGCTGAAACACTTATTTTGCATCCAGAAGTTGAAGAACTCAAAAGTAAGCAGAGGTTTTCTCATTTGAGGATATGTTTTCTTATTTGATTAATAATCAGTTTATTATTTTTAACTTCTAATTTTTTTTTTTAATGTCTCGTTTTGTTTTTATATTTAATTGTTATATCCTCCACACTATACTCAGCCATCCACATATTCTCGTCATTTTTTTCAAACGTTTCTGAATTGTTTAGGGCATAAAATAATGTTAAAGATTAGTGAGAATATGAAAATATGAAACCATTAAACAACATGACATTACGTTTTCCTAATACTTTTGGTACTACATGATCTTGTAATTTTACATTATGAATCGGATATTTTTAAAAACAATATACTATTCGGTTATCTGGTAAGTGATTTTGCTCTATGGGAGTCTCTTTAAAAGATTTATTATTTAAAGAATTATATAAACAAATAGTTGTGAAAAATACTTATTAAATGATACTAAATACGAATTCCCAACACTTTTATGCACTCACTGTATGACTTTACAGACGCTTCTTGATTTTACTAGTTTTTAATTATTATTCTGTTTTAAAATAGTTGTTACCAACCTGATATGATTAAAAGTTTAATATATAATAGCTAAAACCAAATTAATTTCACCTTTGGTGTTTTGAACATTTATTTATTTGTTGTAATTAACAACTGTATTAAATATATAGAATAAGTAAAGGTGATGTATATATTAACATTAAGAATATGTAATATGAAATTGGCTTATGATAGAATTACTCTTCAATGATAGCACTTCAATGGCACTTCTTTTCAATCGCCTCGGAGGATATCCAGGTTTTGTCACCTCCTTAAACGGCCGTTGGCCGAAAAACAGTGCCAATCTCTATATGTATCCTTGACCAGAGATCAGTCACTTCGAAGTTCTTACTCTAGAAGGAGATGATTCTGTCGGATAGTCTCCAATACGTTGAGATGAAAAGGGTAGATAACATCAGCGTCTGTTTGTTGTTAATAACTCCGCTGGAAACCAGCTAAGTTAGAATGGTTCAAACGACTATGGGAGCTAAGGTGCATCCTGCATGGAAACCTAAATGCACCAGAGGGTGCATCAGGTCAGAAGTAGAAAATTGCTGAGATTACTTGAATATATTGAAATGAGAACATGGCACACACGATTTATTACGTTACTGCTCATACAAACATCAACACATTTACCATCAGCTTCCTGTTCAAAAATTAAACCATATTAAGAACGATTAGCAATGGTCAGCTAGCTTTATCGAGATATATGCTAGAATATTAATTATACAATTACAATACACAGGTAAAAAAAATTACTACCTGAAAAAATGTATCTTATTTTATGATGATTTTTCAAATTACTGATATGTTAAGAAAAACATGGCAGCGATTGGTTAAATCGGTATCGAGCCTCCGGGTTCGCTAAATCGTTTACGCATTTATTAGGACTCTAGAATTTATCCTCGTACATAAATGAAAATAATATTTTATTTAATTAACATTTGGTGATTTGCCGTCCCCTCTATTTTCCACATTGAAAATGCTGTAGTAGGTCACATTCGATTGATTTTTAACTGTATTTTAAAATAGTATTAGTAAAACTTACTCATTTAAAAAAAAATACAAAATATCCATTTAATTGCTAATTAATTAATGTTTATTTATTATTATTAATTATTTGACCCCCTTTAGGATTCTTAATCTATGTTTTTCACATACAAATTCATCAATTCAGTAAGTTTATATGTTTATTGTTGTGAGAGGAAGGTGATTGGTTATAAGTCGATCTGAAGCTGGGATCTCAAGTCTTGACTACTTTTGTTGTTGGTTAGCTAAGGTTATAAAGCCTGGACCTGTTCTGTTTGGAAGCGTGCCCTGCGTTTGTGTTGTTTATAGTGGGGTTAAGGTTTCTTTCTGGTGGATTTTTTGAATCTTTAAGCTGGGTATTGGGGAGTACAATTTAACTGGGAGGAATATCTCCTCTCAGTCAAAAAAAAACGTACCTCATTATGGACCACAAGAAAAGCCCTAACAGGTATGTATGTTTTGTTACTTTAAAAATATATTATAAATTTCAATAATTTTAAAATGATTTTTTTAAATTGCTGCTGTTTGAAACATGTTTCTTAAAGGTTTAAGGTAGGCTGAATTTTTTGTCGAAAACTTAATAAGTGTGTAATGTAGCCTATCTATGGTTTTTGTTTTTTAAAGAATTGTTTATATGTCTGGAAACTTATTCTTTTCTAAAACATGACCAGTGGTAATGCAATTTATTTTGTCCCTTGGAAACTCCTGATAAATTGTTTTACGTTTGATTTAATGTTGTGTTATCAATTTTCTTTATGTTAGTTGTGTAGTGCATGGATATTCTTTATTAAAACAGATTACTGTATTCTTGTATGTACTTTTATCTCAGCTGTATTTTGGTTTGTGATGAAAGATGTTGAATGTCTTATTGTACTTTAAGAGGTAATGAAATTTGTAAATATTTTAACTGAGTATAAATGTTCATGGTATCAATAGGGGATATTTATAGAGCTAATGAGCATTGGTACATGTCCATAATAAACTGTATCTCCATGATTTTGTGATATAACTTCAGATGTTATTAATATCATTAATTTCTAGATTAATATTTCTGGTCATGACAGGATTCATAACTCTTTCATCTAGCTTTAAAAAATTATTAGAGTTCTCGTAGTTTAAGTTATATGATCATTGTATTAAGTGTTTTAAATATTTGAGACATTGTTTTCGATTTTTTAAAATTAAAGTATTTTGGGTTTATTTCCTGTATCATTCATTATTTATTTCATTTATTGTTTTTTTATGTACGAATATATTTTATTTATATTTGTTATGTTTAAATTTTGATATAATTATACTCTTAGTTCATTCCCACACAACTACTTAAGAAATTTATAAGTTTGTGAAGTATTGTTTTTCTATCCCAAGCATATACTGAGCATGCGTTGACTGAGTTTTGTGTATACTCAGCCAGCCAAATATTCATGTGGGAGTAAACCATATATTATCATATTTATGCTTAAATATAGGTACGTTTATGAAATTCTAGATTCACTGTAACAGGAGAATATTTATTACAAATTCTTAATGTTTTTTTATTGTGACATTAATTATTTTTTTTAGCTAATTGCCAATTTCTTATAATATTTGCTTATATAATTTTTTTGTTTTTACATCAAATTCACCTGTTTTATATCAATTTATGATAAACATTTAGTAATATTTGTAATATATTTGGCTCAAGTTTACATAAATATTTTCTTCTGCTTGGGCCAAATTTCAATTGAAACATTTTTTTATTCTGTACTTATTTATGTTATAACTATTATCTCTATATTTATTCCTGACTTTATACCTATGATGTCAAGCATAACTTAAAATTGTCTATTTATGCGAATCAAAAAAATGGAATTTCAGAGATTATGGAAAGGTATGTATTAATTAAGTTTTGGTCTTACATCAAAATATTATATATAAATATGACAATAAGAATGTTTTAGTGACATAATAATAATCTTATTGCTTGTCATGTTTTACTATCTAGGTTTTGAGTGAATTAATTTCTGTGTTGCTTGAACAGTCATTGCATTACTGATTGTTGAATTTGTTTTTTTTTTTAATAAGCAGTTATACATAGTGTTTATTTATTTAAGTTCTCAATTGCATGACAAACTTACACATATGAAAATGCAGCATGTATGTTATCTTGAAATGAATTTTTTTTTTTTTTTTTTTTTTTTTTTTAAAAAGCTTATGCTAGATTTTAGGATAAATATTTTTGTCTCTTTGGCAGGTAGTAAAATTTCAGAATAATTAATTACTAGAGTTATTAAACTGCCTTTGCAATCCCCTTTACTATTACTTAAAATTGATTATTTAAAATTGAAATACTATTAAATAATAACTTTAATGGTTTCAGAGACAACTTGAAATATCGATTAAGTAATTTTTTTCTGATTTAATGTTATGGATTATGCTGAAAATAATTTTAAATTTTGGTTGTGGAAACAAATTAATATTCTTAAATATTATTGATCTCACAATGTTATAAAAATATATAAAATAAGCTATTACATATTTATGAACTATTGAATGTGACAATAAACTTGATTCTTAGAGTTATTCCTTTTGATAAACTGAAATTCATATTTATGAAATTTGAAAATGACACTCTTCAGCTCATTTTGGTTTTCTATACTGTACATTTAAAGCTCCTAGAGATGTGGATGACCTTTGTGTGTGTGTGTGTGTGTGTGTATATAAATTATGATAGTGTATTTAATAATCATTTGAAAATTAATATTAGTCATATTGTATGAGACTTTGTTGTTTCTTCTCTGATGTGTTTGAAAAAAAAAAAAAAAAAAAAAAAATCAGCTGAGAAAACAGCATTTTTACTATTAATTTTGTAATTTTTAAATGTTTCTGATATTTTCATTGTCATTGAAACTTTTTTTTAATTGAATAGAACAAGTTTTCTGTTCTAATAACTTAATACCGTTGCCTTATGGCAAATAACTTCATCACGTTATCCACCCATTTTATTGCTCAATCCCAAGCAATATAGTAAGCTCAAGGTTTTTAATAGTGAAAAGAGCTTTTCTCACAGATTTTTTTTACTTTTGTCATCTCTGCTTTGTTTATCTGGTGTATTTTGGCCATAATAAAGTTTTGATAAGGTATATTTCTAATCATGGATCAGTTTATTTATTTTGGACTTTAATATTGTCAATTGGACTCAGTCTCAATTTTTGTTCGTCATATTACTTAGTACAACCCTCTTATCGTTCACTGGCTCTATGATTACAATAATGGTCGGTTAAGTTCACTGGTGTAATATGAATTGGCACAGTGCTGTGGTACATCCAAGTGCTACCTCAAGTGCCAAAAAAATTTCCATTCTTATTAAGTTTCCTTAAGAAACTCAATAGTTGGTTATGCGGCAAAAAATATCCCTCCACTCCTGAACCCTTGTTGCTCTCACCATGGTCTCTAAATGTTAAAAGGAAGGGCACCGGTAAAAAATATTGAAATTGAACTTATCGATTACTAGTTATCTATTTTATTAGAGGATATGAATTATTACTTTTTCTAAATATATGCTTTTGATTTAAAAACGTTTTCTGGGTTCTTAATATTGTTAACACCTTAACATTATTTAGAGTTTTTCAAGGTGGTTATAATAAGAATAAGTAATACAATTTTTAATTACCTTAGATAAGATATGTGCACTGACGATTTGGTACTTACGGGTGAAGATGCTGAAATTGTAAAATTATACTAAAGTACTTTAATGAAAACTGGTAAATAGATAAGGCCTATAAAGAAAAAAGAGGAAATAAAGACGGCAAACTAGTTCGGAGCTTCTGTAGAGAAACTAAAAAGATTAGAATTTATGGAACTACTATTCTCACAACAGCTCTATAAGGGTGTGAAACGAAGTCGGTTACTTGATGAAAAACACCTCAAGGTTTTTGAGAATAAGGTTCTATATAAACTTTTTGGTCAGAGGAGAATTTAGAAGCTTACACAACGCCAGAATTACAGAGTTTGTGCTTTTCTACTTCAATTGAAGTTGTTGCATTATATCAACTTAAACAGGCATGCAAAGTTGTTAGGCTTCGTGAAGAACAAATACCTAAAAATTTGATATCTGCTGAATTGACTAGTAGACGTCCAAGAGGTAGACTGAGGCATAGGCGGGAGGATTATTTTAAGTCTGAACTTGAGGATTTAGGCTTGGATGGTAGTCATTGGTTTGAATTGTGTTGGCAAAGATCGGTTGGAATTGCCATAGAATCTTTGGGTTCGCTAAGTCTATTATTATTAGATAAGATACGTGGTTGCGTCATTGAAAAATTTTAGGTGATGTCAGGCTCATATTGCTTTTTATAGTTATTATGATAAAAACATATTTAGATGTTTATAGATCTTGTATTTATTTGCTGTTTCATAGGTAATGGTATACTCAATGATTTTTCCCAATTAATAACCAGTAGTTCATGGTAAATCCTTAGTCATTTTGTTATTTAATTGTAACCTGTTGGGTTTATTTTTTAAATACAATAATGTATTTTTTATTGCTTTGGCTATCATTATTAATGTAACTTTTCTGGTATAGATAATTTTAATTTTGCTTTGTTTAATGTTTAGTATATTTATTTGAATGAATTTAATTAATAAATGCTATGTTAAATGCCTGTAGATTTATGTTAATTTGCATGACATAAATTTTAGCTGTTAACTATTTGCTAGGTAATTTACAAGATAGTTAATTATTTTATATTTTACTATTTTGTATATTGATACTGATCATAGGTTTTCTATAGAATATTTTTCCTTAATAATATTGTAAAGACATTCAATTTTCAAGTAAATATTAAAAATCAATTTCTTTATATAAAGTTTCTTCACATGATGATAATTGGAAATTTCTTCTATGATTTATTAAGTTATTTTCATATGATTGAATTGATCTAAAGTTATATTATAGTTCCAGTACCAATTAAAGTCATTGTAAAATGTTTTAATAATGGAAAATTATATTTTTGTAAATAAAAATTAGTCCGTGTTTGAGTCGTAACAATAAAATTTATTTACTTATTATAATTTTTCTTTTGTTTTTTAATAGATGAGTTCTTTCAGTGAATCTTATCTGGTATTTAATTCTATGTTCTATGCCACTACTCTAGTACTGCTACCAACTAGAAGGAAGTAAATCTGCTGTCTCATAATTCTGAATTTGTTTCGCTATGAGAAGGATTATAAGTGTTACACTGATGGTATCTGTTTATATTAATGATTATGATTAATTTTCAATCTCCACTTAATTATTTATATATGTTTTACTGTTATATTTGAAGACATTGATGGGATCCTTTACTTAACTATACAGTTTCTTTTATCATCAATTTTCAGTGGTAAATAAAGAACTTTAAATCTTAAAATTATCTTCAGTTTTTGTACAGGTTGAATTTTCTATCAGGAATTTTTCACTGGATTTTCAAAGACTTCAGGTTTTTAAATATCATTTAAAAAAATAACCAAGATACTATGAGAATGTCTTTTAAAGTACAAGTCTTCATTAAATCAATTTCATTTATGGTTAATCAAAAATGCTTTACTTATAACTAATCATTGTCAAAGAACTTAGCCCCTGGATTCATGATGCTGATGAACCAATACCAACTATTTGTTCATTTACTAATTAAATGATATAATTTTATGATGAATTAAGATAACTGTCAATTTTATTGATTTTATGCAATTTTCCTCCTTTGGGAATAAACCTTACAAGTTTTATCTCTCTAGTCATTTAAATAGTACAACCACCACCAGTAGTAATATTATTAATTATCATAAGTAATTGAAATCATATATTTTATTATATATATAGATCACTTCATAGCATCAAAAATCTACATTGAGGTTTAAATCATATTCTATGAATGTTAATTTACCAGTGTTATTCACTTTATTATCAGTTTAATGTGATAATTTCATCAATTAATTTTATTTAAAGTTTCATTAGTTTTGGCAGTTCTTACTAGGAATGTGAATTTAAAAATATTTGGCTGCAACTTTATAAAGTCACTTTACAATTTTAAGCTTTTGTATTTAAGTTAAGAAAAATACATTCTTGGGGTTATTGATCATTTTTATTGACAGATGGCTTCATTATTTAATGGGCAGAGAAGAAACAAGCGGTTAGGAATGAGTCATTAATGGAGACTGAATGTGATACAGATAGAAGGTGCTGGACCACTGTAGCCATGTATGTGAGTTCAATTGTCTATTGCCTTTTCTTCCAAATTTTTGCTACGGGATAGGTCTATCTAAGTTTATTTTTTTAATCTAATTGTTTTTGGTGTGCCACGAAATCTGCTTGTGTCAATTGGAACTTTACCCTTTGTCCTGAAAAAGTTATTATCTGAATTGCATCCTGGATCCAATTAAGTAGTATACTTGCATATTATTTTGTTAAAAAAGGCTACATTTCAGTTGTTTTTTTGTTACTCGATTAGCTGAATATTTAAAAATATAAAATATTTGCATTATTTTTATCCTAATTGAACTTAAAGAAAAGTAAGGCTTAAATTATGAAAAGTTTTGATTATCCTTAAAAAAGAAAAGAAAAAAGAAGTGTAAAGTAGTAATATTATTTAAATATTGTTGAATAACAATTTATTCTGTGGAGACTTTAAGATAAATTAATCACTATTTTTTAAATTGATGTTTGCTCATTATAAAAACAAATGATTTATATTGAAGACCATTCACTAGACGAACACCTATTATGAATGGGAATTCACCACACCCTCCAAAGAAACAAATAAAAAATATATATTAACTAATGAGACATGGGGGGAAGGGGGGAGGGAGTGTCAAACTGAGTTTTTATAGAAAAACTTTATAGGATATACTTTTCCTCCTCACTTTTAGCTTTTATAATTAAAAAAAAATCTTCATCACATTTATTACCTCTTACCTCTTCACTAGTGTATTCTTATTATTGCTTAAGTACTGATAAGTTATTTATTCTAGCATGTTAAATGGTCCTGTTGAAAAAAGTGAGCTTCTAATCAAGCATCAGTGAAAATGCTATTCTATGTGTATATAATGTTCAACATATTTTAACTGATATTAGGTTATTAATCATTTTGTTTTACTATTTATTCATTTTATCTTACTCCTTTAATTCTCCCTATTATTTTTTGTTTATAGTTCCATTTTTTTATTTTATATTCGATCAGTTGTTTAAAGGTTGTATTGATCTTGAAAGCAAAATAATGCAGGAATTAAAAATATTTTCATAATACCAGAAAAATATTACTTCCTCTTTGTTAAGGGTAAAGGACTATCATTGCCGCTTATTTAAAAAAAAAAAAAAAAAAAAAAAATCGTGATCTTGGTCTCACAGAACAAATGCCACACATTGTAAGCCTGCGATTGCCCCAATAAAAAGGCAGATTCTCAAAATTCTAAAAAAGATTATTTTTAAAATTTATGCTGAAGCAATCATTTAACGCTGGCAGCAGCATATTTCTTGGAGTACATATTATTTAGCTGCGATATATACATCTCTTTTGGTGATAAAATTTTTATTTTTGTGTTTATTAATCTTTTAAGTGTAAGTAATTAAGAGGTTCATGCCCCAAGTCATGTATCCTATATCTTATCCTACTGGAAAAGTTGGTTTTTATTCACATTGGTACCACTCTCTGTCAGTATTAACGTTTTCATTTTATTTAATGTATGGAATTTCTTTTTAAATTTAAGGTAGTTATCTTTATTATTTGATCCAACCAAAATACCACTGATATTGCATCATTTTTCTGGATCAGGAAGGTTACTTTTGTTTAATATATTATTTATAATGTGACATTATAAATTGCTTTTTTCTTAGCACCAAGTTAAAATACTCAAAATAGTTAATGGCTAGCTCACAATTTTTTTGTTCTAATTTTCATTTTTTAACCATATTTTGACACCTTCATTTCTCAATTTTTATCAGTTGAATTAATAAGCATTAATATACTAAAAACATCAAAATTACAAAAAATATGTTATAATAAAAATTAAATCTTTCTTTAACTGATGTTGCAGTTCTTAAGCACTACAAAACCCATGGTCTTGAAAAATATAATTTTTTGGTGAGGTTTGGAGATTTTTAAATTGTCTTAACTATTATTCATTTTGTAGCTTTATAACTAATAAATAGATGAATAAATAAACTACAAAATAATAAATATATAACTAATTTAAACTGAAGCCTGAGATCCTTATATATTCCTACAGATAATTCTAGAACCTGTCTGATTAAAGGGCCGTTTAGACGGGCCAATCACCTCTGAAAAATTGGCAAGGGAGCTTGAGAAATCGTGGTCATACCCTTGATAAAGTGTCATGGCCTAGCTCATCGCTGGGAAATTCACCCCAGAGAAATCCGAACCTGGAGAAATTGTAATGTCTAAGGCACAGTGGTACTGGTTGGGTCTAAAAAATTTGACCAGCAGAAGGGAGGGATTTTCGTATAATTTGGCCTAGTCAGCTCTTCGAATTTAGCTATAATAAATTATATTATATTTTTTTTAACACAAAAAAAAATTGCATCAAATAATTTATAAAAACCAAAACAAAAAAATTAAATTACATTATTGCAATAGAATACACACACATATATATATTTATATATAGATTCTAATAATTAAAAATTTGCGAGTTTTGTTAATTTCTTACATTTTTTTTCAAATATCTGTTTACTCAATGAGATTTTTCAGGTAACTGTCAATATATGCTTATAAAAGTGTTATATGTTTATAAAAATATATTGTTTACAATAATAAATGTTTGACACTATTTTTAGTTTAAAGTACATGATATATATAATACTTTTCATGATTTATTTAAATTACTATTGTTATTAATAAACCATTTACTTAACAGAGAGATTGGAATTTATTTTTATTTATCTCTTTTTACTCTCCAGTACTAATAATTTTATGTTAATTTTTTATATTTTATTTTACATTAACCAATCAAAATAAGAACTTGAATATTAATGTATTAAACTAAAACTGTTTGTTCTATTTTTTGTTTATCTATATCTGGTAGCGGTCTTTAATTTCCAAACAGTGCCGGATATCATGTAGTTATAGCTTATGCTAAGATATGTTGATGTTCTTACTGAATGGCATTATAATAGGTAATCAGTAAGCCTTCCTGATTCAAAACTGCTGAAGACTTCAAGATTATAAACATGGAAACAATGTTTATTTACTCCAATGATACCACTGTAGTGGGGAGATTTATTAATAACACAAAAAATCTTGTAAACATTAACAGTCAAGTCTGATTTTGAGAAGCCTTTTTTCTATGTTCTGTTGAAGATTCCTTTCATAACCCATCCACATGACAGAACTATATTGTAAATATTACACTTTAATACGTACAATAAATCAAATATCTCATGATAATTTTCAATAACTATGGATCTAGTAAAGTAATAATAAAAATATATCGAAAATATATGGAAAAAACTTAAATCAATGGGATATTGCGCAATTTTGAAATTAAAACTATTTTTAAAGTGAAAAATATTAGACTAAATATACAGTTTTGTTGTTATTTTATTTCATCTCTTCTCTCCCTATCTTTAGCCAAAATATATACAAATTTAAGAAAAATTTAAATCTCCAAAAAAAGATGAATGATTTTTATAATAATAGGTTAATAAAATAAATTTTAAGAATGAAAGAAGCGTATGGGAATTGTTAGAGCAGAAAAATCAGCATCCCAATAAATCAGAGGTCCCATTTAGACCTCTTGATAAATTGGACTCACTTCCCAATTTTCCAAGTCCGATTAACTCGTCTAAACGGCCTTTAACCTAGCCTCTACTGATTTCCTAATTTTCTGTATTATTATAGATATTTCTTTTTTTACAAAATATTTGCTAATGCTTCATTACATTATTAAATTGAGGTATGAATATTTTCAGGAACTCTTGCACTTATGGATTTGTTGTTTATAAATTCCCCAGTATAATCAATTGAAATATATCAAGCATTATTTAATATTAAAACCTAAAATAATTTGAAACATTACAATTAATTATTTTAAAATACCAGAATCTCTAAATGTTGATAACCTGAATATTTTAACAAAAATTTCTTATAGAATTTAGAATAATTTCTTTCAGCACATGGATATCTTACTTAACTTCTAAGTTATAGATAACCAAAATTAAACAAAACTATTAGTTCATTACTTTATGAGAGCCTGACACTATTTTTCATTATTTTATGGTAATATTCATATATATATTTTTATTTATACCTTTTCCTT
Organism: Piezodorus guildinii; assembly: GCA_023052935.1. NCBI lineage: Eukaryota > Metazoa > Arthropoda > Insecta > Hemiptera > Pentatomidae > Piezodorus > Piezodorus guildinii. The sequence goes on from CM041295.1 coordinate 62,689,511, forward strand.
GTATTTTTTTTAATTTGATGAAAGCCTTAAATGTAGGCTGAAACGATAATTTATCAATAAATAGTTTACACAACTGTTGAAAATCATTAATAGACTGTCACCCATGATTGTGTTAATGGGCAAGAAATACTTACAGAATATTCATTTCAAAATGAGAAATTTCATTACATCATGTGTAAATATGATCATAATTCCATTTTTTTGCTCTGTTGTAAACCTTTCAGAAAAAAAAACAACAAGGTTCTCCTAGGTGTCTCTATGTCCCGTAAATGCTTCCCTATGTACACACTATCATGTATTTGGAATATAACAGAAAATGACTTGGTACGATATTAAGTAAACTTATCAAGTTTTTAAAGTGGCATTGTCATGATGGAGGAGTCAACCAACCCTCAGCTAAATTAGGTCTATCTCAAGTTTTAAAATGACTTTGAGGCATCTGAGAACATCAATGTTTAAACTTCCATTAAAGTTTGGTCTCGAAGTTTGTTTTTTGGTGGATATGAGAATAAAAATCTCTATTTAGTATTTGAATAAAATTTTGCAATAATGAAATATTTCAAATCAAAGGATTCAACATAATTTCACATTTTTAAGGATAAAGATGTGATCCTGCGTCTGTTGACCCAGACAAAAACCAGCCTGTTCTTTTACTAGTTGCTTTTCCACAATCTGCCAAAGTCTCCTTTCTAACATATAAGTGTTAAGTTTATAGACTATGGAAAGCAAACTAATAGGTCTATAATTTTTGTGTTCATTCAGTCTGTTGTGCATCCTTTTTTATAAATCAGGGCGATTATACAATATTCTCAGTCCTTGGGAATTTTCTTTCAGTCATATACTTGTTGGAACAATGATTGAAGTGCTTTAAGAAGTTCTTGACAACCATATTTCATATACTTTGCTCTGGTGCAATTCTGTCCCTTCCTGGTCCTTGCTCAGCCTTTTACCAAAATCCTCCCATGACTTTTTCTTGGCCTGGCCTAGGGCTACTTTGCATTCATTCATGGCTATTTGATAAATGTGTATCTTTCCTTCAGTTCTGTCTTTTAAGTATGCTTTCCAAGCAAACTTCTTGTAAGAAACCAGTTGTTGGAGGTCATTGGTCCACTAGTATGTCCGCTTTTCCTTACCAGACATTCTCTTCTTCCCACATGGTCACGGTACATATTAGGCGACATTACTAGGCCCATCCTTTCTTTAGCGAAAACCCCTCTAGGTACTCCAGTCAAAATTAGGCAGGGCTTCTAGCAACAGGGAAAACCGGGAAAAGTCAGGGATTTTACAAATATGTTAAAAAATCAGGGAAAAGTCAGGAAATTTGTTCTTAGGTCAGGGAAAATGGTTCTTAAATAACATTGTTTCTTCTTCACTCAGAAAAATATGCCTACTTGTTGTGATGATGCAAATATCATGAAGCGAGTTTAATGTCATAAAAGGACTGAAGGGCTGTGGAGAAGAGAAAAGTCAACCTTCAGGTGAAGGAATTGGAGGCAAAAAACAAAACAAAAAAAAAGCTCTTAAAGTTTATATAGATATATTAATTGTAAATAAATTTGTAGTCAGATTTGTTAATATTGATTATTACTTACAGCTTTATTCAAGTTCATCATAATTCATTGGTAAGTCAATTGGTAACTCGTAAAGTAATTAGTCATTATATATATTTTTAATCTAGTGTACCATACTAATTATAATTATTCTTTGATTTGTCGATTTTCACCGAGATTTGGTCAGGAAAAAAACTTCTTACAATATGGGAAAGTCAGGGAATCATTTTGAGCTGATTTGCTAGACACCCTGATTAGGGAGAAAGTTTTAGCCAATTTCATTTCTCCACTGCCCTTCTTGTCCACTTCACCTATACCAAGAACTTCTACTTTGTAGGTTCTCATTTCCTCCACCAATTCGACCCAATAAGAACTCTCCTCATACAAAACCTTTTATTTGCGGATAGCATAGTCCTAATAGCAGACACCAAGACTAAACTACAGCAAGCTCTGGTAGAAAGGAAAGAAGAGTTGCTCAGAAAAGAGATGCAAATTAACACCTCCAAGTGTAAAGTGGCAAGAGAAGAACAGGAAGGAAAATTTTTAATGTTGTAAAACATTGTTTATTTTAAGTATACATATGGATGGTATGCTACAGTTGACTTCTAAACTAAAATTTACTCACCAGAGTTGCCCAGTTTTATCATTGATTTTACACTTATTTAAAATACAACTCATAACAATTTTGATAAACTTACCATATTTATTCTTTATTTAGCCATATACCATATTTAGTCTTTAATATTAGCTAGGTCTTATCCTTATGAATAGTGTGTCAGGGCTTAAATGTTTTTTTAAATAGTTTCCTTTAAATTACCTATAAATGTTTTATCATTTTATGTGTTTGAAATAATTAAGTGCCTCTCACTGTAGCAATAAAACAACTAGGTTAAATTGGCAATTTTACATTGCATGCATCCTTACTTCAGAAGAATTTCAATTATATTGAATAAATACATAGCAATTTTTTAATTCTTCCTTATTATAAAAAGTTACTGTCAACAACTACATAAATTAATGCCAATGTTTCAGGGATCTACTCCATCCCTAAGACATTTTTCTAATAATATTTTTCATAATTATTCTGTTATGTGGTAAAATATAATGTTTACTTCATTATATTGCTATTCCATTCAAAGCTTTACTGTCACGATAAAAGTATCATATAGGGTAGATCCCCGAAATGTTTACATTAATAATTTATGTAGTTATTTACTATAAGAAAGATTATAAATTTATTATAAGAAAGATTTTTAAAAAAATTCTTACATTTATGGAACAAATTAAAAAAGAAAAAAGGTAAAAAATTATACATATATATATATATATATATATATATATATATAAACTTGACTAAAGGAGAAATATATTCTTACTTAAAAAAGTTATTCTCTGGGCATACATGTATTGTATATATTTTTATAGGGCATAGATTACTGTTAAAAAAAGGAATAATATAATGTTTTAATCTTTTTATATTGGAAAAATTAATATCTATAATATGAAATTTTAAAAGGTGATTAAGAGATTGAAAACTCATAAACTTGAATGATAGTTGTAATTATTTCAACTTGAATACATTATTCAATGGTAACTAAAATGAAATGAATTTCTCCTAATTGTAGTTTGATGGATATTGGAAATTAATAAAAGAAATTATGTAGGAAAATAAAAGTCACTTTAATTAACTAAAAAAAAAAAAAAAACGATTTAACAATAAAAAATAGAGAAATTAAGAAATAAAAAAAATACTCTTTTACTTTTGGAAAAAATGTTTTTGAGGTCCACACCCACGATTTTTTTGGTTCACTCACCACATCACAGCAACGTACACTCAATGCAGGTAAATGGTTGGTTCCCTCAGTGTTGCAGGTAAAAACTTAATATTAATAATTAAATTACTTTCCACCTGGCAACACTGAGGAGTCTGAAACTGTCGTGTAACCTCCGCGTTTTTTTTTTTTTTAGATTGAAATCGTTACATCACTTCCTCTAATGACTTCGTCACAGAAGTGTACAAGAAGTCGGATGCGACATCCTCTTCAGGTTCTGTCCGTTCGGCTGTGGCGAGGGCGATGTCAGCTTCGCACGGTTGCGCTCGCGATTGATTCGGTGATGACGTAGCTGGAGTGGTGGGGTCCTCCAAGATGTAGGCTGCCTTCAGGCGGTCTACGCTGACGGTCTTCTGCCCGGAGGCGAGCACGATCACGAAAGTCTTTTCACCTCTCTGGATCACAAGGTGAGGTCCAGAGTAGGGAGAAGTCAGTGGTTTCCTGGCCGTGTCTTGTAAAAAGACGTGTGAACAGGTCCTTCGGAGTGAAGGTTGGCACTTGACTAGGTCAATGTGGTAGGGGGCAGGCTGCTGGCGCTTGAAGTGTTCCCTAAGTCTGCTCAGAAATCCATCAGGCTCCTTTGGCATTGAAGTTGACTCCAACAGTTCCCCAGGAAGTCTCAGGGGTTGACCATATGTCATTTCTGCGGCGCTTGTGTAGTTATCATCCTTGATAGCTGCTCTCAAGCAGAGGAGGGCTGTGGGTAATAGTTCTGTCCAAGAACTTGAGTTTATGAGATGTGCCGTTAGGGCTGCCTTTAAAGTTCTGTGCCATCTCTCGATAGCGCCATTGTACTAAGGATTGTACGCAGTGGTCCGACCGCGCCGAGTTCCTACGAGGTTCAGTAGTTTTTGTGAAAATTTAGCTCTAAAATTGGTGTCCTTGGTCAGTTGTGATACGTGTGAGGATGGCAAATCTGGAAATCTAGGATTGGTAGAGCACTGATGCAACCACTGTTGCGGAGAAGTCCTCAATCGGCTCAGCTTCCGGCCAGCGGGTGTACCGGTCTGCCATAGTAAGGCAATAACGCTTCCCATCCGATGTCGGCAATCTCTGCTAGCTTATCAAGGGTGTTATTAAGTAATTCGTGGGAAACAGAACTACCTGCTGGCCGTTTTAATTCATTTAAAAATTGAGAGAGCCGTTCTCCTTCGGTGATATGTGGAAATAAGCCTTTCCATAAGGGCTTCATAGGGCTCTGCTGGTGGGTTTTTCACTAAGTCTGAAACTTGCTTTAGAGTTTCAAATTTTATTCTAGAGCTCGTGACTTTGTATGTGGCAAACACGGCATCGGCCTGGCAGAACCATAATTCTGGGTCAGCCCTCCAGAATGTAGGTATTCTTATATTAGAATGTACACTAGCACTTGTCTCTACACCTTCTGCTGGCTTCTTATCCATCTCTTCGGTCATCACGTTGGGTTTCACCACTTTGTGAAGCAAGACCTAAAATGCCTGACTGCATTAAGGATAGCGTTGCATTTGCAGTCATAGGTGGAGTAGCCTTGTTAAGCCGACGTAAGAGCCCTAGAGAAGAATTCTAAGGGTCTCTAATGTTGCCCTTCAGTTGAAGAACTGCTCCCATTGCAGAACGTCGACTTGAGCGGGTTGATAGTCAATCGGAGGAGGTCCAGTCGCCTAAACACTTCCTCCAAGTGGGTGCGATGTTATTCCTCTGATGACGATGCTATCAGAATGTCGTCAAGATAGACAAAAGCATACGGTAGTGCGAAGATACTGTCCATCAAGCGTTGGAAAGTTGCGGAGTCCGAAACACATCTCCTTAAATTCGAAGAGGCCGAAAGGAGTGATGACTGTAGTCTTCGGGACGTCTTCATTAGCTACTGGTATCTGGTAGTATGCCCGTTTAAGATTCACCTTACTGAAGATTGTCTTTCCAAAGAGGTTGGTGTTGAGGGATTGGATATTTGGGACACTGTATCTGTCAGGCAAGGTCTAGGTGTGAGTGGGTCTGAGACGGCGGTAGTCTCCACAAAATTTCATTGAAAGCCCACCTTGTTTCTATGAGGAGTGGACTTGTCCAAGGACTACTTGAAGGCCTGCAGATTCCCTCATCTACCATCTTCAGGAATTCTTCTCTGGCGGCGTTTTATCGCTCAGGTGGAAGGCGCCTGGCTTTGGAGGTGGCTGGTGCTCCCCCCTTTATCTCAATAAAATGTTTGACGGGATGTTTCGCCTCCTGTGGTACCGTTGATGGGCGTGTTATAGCAGGATATTTGCGTAAAATCTTTTAATACCACTCGCTTCTGGGTACTGAATAAACTGAAGGTGTGTTGTTTTGCTTGAGGCTGCCCTTGGATGTGAGACCTGTCTTGGCGTCTACAAGCTGTTGGCCCTTGATATCGACCAGGGTGTAGTGAAAGAAAAGGAAGTCCGCTCCGATGATTGGGTTGTTGATGTCAGCAATGATGAAAGACCACCGAAGGGGGCGACGAAGACCAATGTCAAGTATCTTCTTCACTTCACCGTAGGTCTTTATTGGTGTACCATTAGCTGCAAAAAGGGTGAATTGGCGGGTGTTTTACGATCTCGTCTCCGTGGTGGGAAGATCGATATTTACGCTCCAGTGTCGACCAAATATCGTTTTCCGGTTGCCTTGTCCGCGACGAATAATCGGCGGTGGTGGGTATCTGCGACGGAGTCCGCCTTCTCAGTCGCTGAGATTAGGTTACCTTTTGCGGTGGTTTCCAGCTACAGGATTGTTGCCATTTCTTAGCCTTCTCCCGGAAGTTGCGATGGTAATAGCATAGTCTGCGACTTTTGTTACGCGATCGGCTGCGTCCTTGGGTCCGAGGTATTGATCTGTTTCTTCTTAAGTCAGATATTTCGTTTTTGAGCTCACTTATTTGCAAGCTCAGACTCTCGAATTTTTCCTCAAGTTGAGTTACTAAGGAAGAGGGACGGAGTTGCGCGGTCACGAAAGTCTATTGACTCCAGATCAGAAGGTTGCGTATTCAAATCACGTCGGGGTCACCACTATGTTGGATATTGGAAATTATAAAAGAAATAAAGTACGAAAATAAAAGTCACTTAAATTATCTAAAAAAAAGATTTAATACAATAAAAAGTAGATGAAATAAGAAATAAAAAAAAAAATACACTTTTACTTGATAATGAAATGAGATTAGGAAAAATGTTTTTGAGGTCCACACTCGATTTTTTCGGTTCGCTCACATCACAACAACGTACACACAATGCAGGTAATTGGTTGGTTACCTCAGTGTTGTAGGTGAAAACTTAGTATCAATATATTTTTTTTTATTATTCATTTATTGAAATTTACAACTGTATAATGGAATACAACAAGTAAATTTGAGTGAAATATAAAAAGGCGTGAAAACATGTAGAGAAGCTCCCCAATGGAAGCACTCAAAAAATATTCTAAACTAGAAGGTCTCGGGGCCATCTCCTTTTCAGACGCCTCGGGGGATTGTCAGGAATTGAAGAGGAAGAAAGAATTGAAACCAGTTTGTCATGAAAGGAATGGTATCTAGATCCGGCATAATCAGCAACATACGGTTACATTAAGGTCTTAATGGATCAGTTTATTAGTTACAAAGTTAGGAGCATTGAGGATTTTACGAAGAATTTTGGATTGTAGAGATTGGATACGGGAAGATTTGATGGTTTAGTAGAGCCCCAAAGCTCTACTCTGTAAGCCCATATTGGCCATATGATAGTCATGTAGATGAGCCTTTTGTAGTTAAGTGGAAGATTAGAACGTTTGTCTAGTAATTGTTGGAGTGACCGAAAACGTCGAGCAGTTTCTTGTTCCTTCAGTCTTGTATGAGGGTAATATTAATAATTAAATTACTTCCACCTGGCACTACTGAGGCGTCTGAAACCGTCCTGTAACCTCCGTGTTTTGTGATAGTAATACGGCTACAGTAGGGTAGTTATTGAAAGTTGTGAGAAAGGCACTCTGCATTTGATTTTACATTAATTTTTTAATGCTATTATCAGTTTGAGGAGTTACTTACAATCATAGTTAACATTTTTATCAGATATAGATTATTAGTTGCTTGATAAAAAAATATCTTTTGAATTGTAGTTAATTTTATGGTCATATGAATTAGTTTATCAACACATCTATCAATGGTTTTGTGAAATTAGACATGGTAGAACCTATTTTTTGTTTGTATTGGCTATGGTGGTGGAGAAAACATGATTAAATGCAATTTGATACAAAATGCTCCTTTCTTATTCTTAAAATTTGCTTGCTTATGAAAAATATGATGTTTGTGTTGTATGTATATAAATTTGTGTGTGTGTGTGTATGTTGTTATATTAATTTAACATTCTTATAGGAGATATATATTAAAATGGAAATTGGACACATGAATAAAACAAGTATTTTGGAGCTCATTGTCCAGTTTAGTTGGCACACCTGTCAGTAACCTGCCTTTTGTGCTGCTGGCAGTGTGCTAAAAAGCTTGAAATATTAGAGTGTGTTTGGTGCTGTAAGTAAGTAGTGTGTTATATTTAATGTTAAGTTGTTAAGTGGTTTTGGGTGTAGTAAAGCAAAGATAAGTTTGTTTTTTAAACAATGATGTCTAAGAAATGTTACAGTTGACAAATGTTATGTGGAGAGTGATTCTATTTATATATAGTTTCACTGGTTACATAAATACATATTGTTTTTATTAAAAAAATGATATATAAATTATTTGAGATCTGAATATAGATATCATTGTCTTGAAAAGTTAACTAATGTTACAAAAATGATTAATAAAGTTATGTGGAAGTTAAATTGCCATGAACTTTTTACGAGCAAAAAAAATCATCCTACTAATAAATGTTAAGTTACTCAGTTAAAAAATTAATTAGTATGAATTGGCTTACATATTTATAATTTATTTATGTTTTTGTGGGTATAACGTTACTAGCATGATAAGACATTATTGTCTATAAGTTTATTGAGCTTAATATCTTCTTACCTCACAATGCTAATATTCAAGAAAAAGAAGCAATCTTTTAATACTTAATGCCAAAAAATGAGCTTCATTGTTATTAACTACTGTAGTATTTAATTTTTGTTTGACGTTGTTAGAACGTAATTAGTATAGTTAATATGTTCATTAATACATTCACTGTATTTAATAACAATGAAGGCTATGTTCTTGATTAGTTATATAAATATTTACTAGAATACCATATCGTTATTTACTTTGGAAAAAAATACTTGAAACTGAGGTATATGAGATGTATTGAGGATAGAACCTAGATGTTTTTTGTTATGATAGCGTAACAAAATGAAAGCTCGGAATAATAAATTAAAAAGTAATTGTTTATATTTTAGTCCTGATTTTACTCTAACAATGTGAATCAGTTCTTTTGTGTATTTTTGAAATGAAAAATTTCATTAGGTCATGTTTAAATATTATAAAGCTTAATGCTTCTCTTATGCACCATTTTGCGTTTGGAGAAAAATGGAGGTGATTTTCTTGATTGAAAGTTAAATTATTAGTGTAATACCATATCTTTCTATATGCAAAAACAAAATATAAATATAATGACTTAAAACTGCTCCAAAATTTATCTGTTACTTTGATATAATCCTATTTTACACTTAGATGGTGATTTACTTCTCTTATCATGTTGATTTTTAAAATACAAATTTACATCGACCATTTTCATTAGGTTTTTCATGATTAGGATAGTTTTTCATATGTAATTTTCTTTCTTTTTTCATTACATTATGAAGAAAAAAAATTCACATTAATAAAATCTTTTTCGTTTTCAATTATTAAAAACTAATAGCCATTTCTGAAAAACATAAAATTCTGGTGACATCAATATAGTATGTTTTCTTGAAACTTCCGTGGATTATAAATGGAATAGCAAAATAATAACATTCCTCATTTTTATATATTTTTTATAGTTATGACCCAAGAATATCTTTAAAGATTAACAATATACTATTCACCCATTATGAAACTGACCTAACTCAATACATTAAATAACACAACAAAACATTAAATTCTATAAATAATAAAGAACATGTATATGTATGTGGGTGTATTTATAAATTTGATTGGCACTCTCAGTACAAACTCATAAGAAAGTGTGTGCGTGTGTAATGAAGTCTGAAAGTGAAGAATTGTCATGGACTACTTACTGTGTTGAAATTTTAACTCCAAAAGGTAAATTGGTCTGAATATATTTTCCTTTCCCCTCATCAATTCATTATAACATTTGTCTGTTTGAATAGGCTGTCTAATTTCAGGTTCTTTTCAAAGTGGTACCAGAAGAAATGCTGTTTTAGCTCAATCACTATAACTTGAACCGATTTAATTAAAAATCATTAACAAAATTTTGAGGAATTCAAACAATATTTTATATTAAACTAATTCTTAAAGGATTTTTGTTCTTAATATTAGTGTTTAAAAAAATATAACAGTTTTATATTGGAAAAAAATAAAGGAGAAAGCTGTTTTTCATTTTATTTTATTGTTTTTAACAACGGATAAGGTAAGTAGTTTTTGTAGGCTTCATCATTTACTATTGTATAACTATAAACCTTCTCTCACTCACTTAAAATAAATTTTATATTATATAATTTCTCCCAAAATATTACCTATGAATTTTTCTTCAGTTTGATTTCTAAAAACTTCAAAAATATATATTTATTACTTACTAAGAGGTGCTGTTTCTTCATCCTTCACCTAGCATGTTTTGAGGTGTATAGCGCTTAGACACTTATTCTTTTGGAAGACAGTTATCAAACCTATAATAACTACTATATTATGCTAAATGAATTTTTAAAGTTTTGTCACTTTTCTTGCAGTTGAGGTGTATGAATTAAACACCAATCTTTTATTGTTTTTTATTCTTGATGACCTAATAGTCATAAAAATCATACATTTGCGTAAACTATTATGTTTGTATATAACAGGAAACTACGAACAGTAAGTAATACTGGTTAATTATTTAGATAAATTTATTTCTAATTAATTTTAGCTTAATGTATTTTCAAAAAGAAATGTTTTAATATGTTTAGTTCGTGTGTTTTTGTACATTTGCATTCTAAGTATATAAATGCAAACGCTTATATATACTTATTCATTATCAAGGAACTGACTTTTAACGAACTTGTAGTGTTTCTAATTTTTAAAATTCTTGCTGTTATTGATTTTATTTGTTTTAGAAGCAAGAGGCAAGCAAAGGTGCTTGAAGACTACTGGGATTGTAGTGTATGTACATACAGAAACACGGCTGAAGCATTTAAGTGCCTAATGTGTGACATACGCAAAGGAACGTCTACCAGGTTGTCAATATTTTAAATATTAATTTAATGATTTCCATATTGGTGTTAGTAACATAAAAAACTTTATTTTTTTCTTTCATCAAAGTTCTTTATTTTTGAAGTAGTCTATTATATTCTATGGTTAATTATTATATTAAAGCCATTCAATTCCATTCTGGTGAATTGAATTCCGAAAAAGCATCCTATTTCAGCTTTTACTTGCTCCTATATTTTAAATGTTTTCCCCCTAAGAAAGTGAGTCATGGCTTGGTAAAAGTAAAATTCTGAAAACGAAAGATTAGGGCTGTAGAGTGAGTACGTGCAATATACAGCTCCATAGCATCCATTTAAGCAAGGTTTTGCTTTATTTGTCCGGACGAGTGTTATCTTGCTACAGCTAAACATTCTGACCAAAGCTGAGTATTACCTCTTAAAAACTTTTTGCATCGTTCGCAGCTGTTCTGAATTTACCTTATAATCGACAGAAAGTCCTCCTGGCAAACAATGTTTCAAACACTGATAGCATTATCTTCTTCTTTTGTTTTTCAAAATTGGATTAGTCTTGCAACCAGAATAGACTGGCTTCAGTCTCTCCACTGTCCTGATATGTTAAAATCGCCCCAGTAAATCCACTTTTTGTCTCAGGTGCCTATCCTTTAAGAAACATTCCCTACTTGGATTATGAAGGAGCATACGATATTTTCCAGGCTACGTTTGTGGTGATGATAATTTCTACCGACCAGGCTTTTCGCTTGGGCGAGCTCATTTGAAGTTTCTCTTCATGCTCTCTTTACTTAACTTAATTAGTGTATGTGATGATTCACTCTTGACTGTGACAAACCGTAGTTCAGAGGATAGCTGCCAAGTACTTTTTGTGGATTCATTTTCCATAGCTTGTCATAGAGCCTTGCTGTCCTGGTTTTGGTAACTGCGAATTTTGTTTTATATTAATTTCACAGAATTAATTGAATTTCATCCTTCAACTTCATTTTGATTGAATGAATGCCAAACAAGTACTCAACCTCACAGAGAGACATTACATTTGAATATAGTATCAGGATGAAAAAGCTACCTTCAGTAGCATATTGGAATTCTGGAGCGAGAAAGACACTTTGACTTGTTAAAAACAGTTATTTTATCTATATTTTTTTCTAATCAACCCCAAAATAATGAATACTTAAACAATTAGTTGATTGGCCATAATGCTAAAATTTGATTGTTAGCCTCATTTGCTTATAAACTGTTTATTAATCAAGCCATATTGCTATGCTATAGCATTTCAAGTCAATTATAACCTTTTCTATTGGGTTGGCAAACAATTCCTTTCAGTTTTTTCTGATTATTTTTATGTCACTATGATACATATCTTATCTGATGAATTAATCCCTTTGGTGGATTGTTTATCCCGTTTTTAATATGTCAAAAACTATATCTGTTAACTCTTTTTGAAACTAGCTTGGTATTGTTTTTGCTATTGCACTGTGAATATGGAAGAAAATAACATTTTAAGCATATTTTGTTGTACTATTTTTAAAAAAAGGTAAGCGTGCTGCAGAAGCTCATAGCAAAATTTGCAGTGCTTATGGGGTGATGCCTTAACCGAAACGCACTGGTCGAAATTGGTTTGTCAAATTTCATTCAGGAAATTTTGACATCAATGATGTTCAACATTCTGAACATAAAATGGAAACGAGCAATGTTAAGGCCATTATTGATCAAAATCCTACCCGATCAGTGTGAAAGGTTGCTGTGGCCCTTTATTTGTCACACACAAGTGTAGAAAACCACAAGCTTGGCTATATTTCTAGGCTTAATGTTTGGATCCCTCACTCTCTTACCGAAGTCACCTAGGTAACATGCATTTTTGTCTTCAATTTACTACGGAAATGGCAACAAAATGACCCATTTTTTTAAATATTGGTAACAGGAGATGAAAATAGATATTTTATGATAATTTAGTCCTTCAAAAATCTTTGGGACCTAGTAGCGAGGCTCCTAGAAGAATATCATAAACCCGGATTGCCTCCAAAGAAGATAATGCTTGCCATATGGTGGAATTACGAGGGTGTTATTTTCTATAAGCTATTGCCATCAGGAAAACAATTGACTTAACTCTATACTGCTCACAATCTACATAATCGGACCAATCAATAAAAAATAAACACCCAGATCTGGCAAATCGGAGGAGTGTTGTGTTTCACTAATACACTGCTAGCTAGACCCCATTTCTCATTTGTCACGTGCAATAATTTATGGGACCTTTTGCCCCTCCCTACTCACCAGACCTAGCTCCAAGTGACTACTACTTACACCACGGTCCATGCAGAACTCAATGAATGTAAAAAAATTCCAATAGGAAGAGGACACCAAAAAAACTACTTGGATTAGTTTTTTAACAATAAACTCCTAACATTCTATCAACATGGCATTGTGAATTTAGTGGGGAAAAGATGGGAAAAAGTCAAATTAAATAATTGTCTATATATTGTGGATTTAAATGAAATTTATGTTTATCGTACATTGAGTTTTATTTCACCCTGAAAAAACGAAAGAAATTATTCCCTACCCAATAAATCCATTTTCATTTTATTAAAATTGGAACACTTTCCAAATCATATTTAAATTTTTCCATATCATTTGTACTCTCGTCCCGTTTCCCTGGATTTTAATTAATTTGTTTATTTTGTATGTAATTGTTTACTTGGATTTTTAAGGATTTCCTATTCAATAACTATAATTTTCAACCATATAAGTGGATATTGTTACTGCGAAAGTTCCTATTTGTATAGGTTTATTTATTATAGACTAGGAGCTTAAGGCAGGTTTAGGTAGCCCTTAGATTATGCACTTACTAAGAAGATTCTTAAATAATTGTTGTTTATCTTCTAAATAGTGAACAGAGCGTCTTTCAGTTCAAAATTGTAGCGGACATTGTGAAAATTCTAATATGTAAATTTTCATCAAAATTTACTCTTAAAACATATTCTTGAAATACCTTTCATTATGTTCTTTGTGTTCAAGTGGAATGCAATGTTGAATCCTGATTGATGATAATTATTGCAAAATGTGAGCCAGTTAATTATTGAATTCATTAAAAATATTTACATTAATTTTTGTTTATTAATTTATTAATTATATATGTATTTATAGAAAACCTCGGATAAACCCTCAGCTGGTGGCACAGCAAGCTGTTCCACAGTTTAGTCCAGGACCTTTTAAGGTAATTAAGAAAGAAGGGGGAAAAGAAAAATCATTGAAAAGAAGGACCACAACAGATAGTAAAGGCTTGAAAAAGTCATGGCATCCGTATGTATTTGTTTGATATTATCATTAATCTCACTTATAGTTAAATGAAAACTAAGATTCTTCTCCAAAATATATCTATCATGCTTCTTTTTTTATATGTAGAGATCATGACCTTCTATTTGTATAGTGAGCGATTTAATTTCTCAAAATACTTGTGAAAACATTCCAAAAGTGTCATCTATTCGTGATAGCATGCTTTGAATAATGCTCTCTTAGACTTATCTGAATTAGAAATAAGACCTAGTTCTCTAATGTTTTTAATATTATCATACAGATCACTCGATACGTTATATAACATTTTTAATCTTAGTTCATTACTATCAGAAGCAGAATTTGTATCAGTTTTAGGCACCATGTTAGATTGCAATTAAATTTACAGGAAAATAATAAATTTATAATCAAAGAAACAAGCATTTGATCGAGTCTGGCACCAGGGACTGCTTTACAAACTCCGTCAATTCCTTACCCCTACATA